>OY720632.1:143079219-144346719 GCA_963169105.1 Ceriagrion tenellum
ATCCTAAACTTTCCGGAGCGTGAATGTTTGCAGGCGATGACCGTGGGGCTTGCATGAATCCTCAATAATCTACTCTTTGCTCTTAAAAACAGACATACTCAGTGTTTGCAATCTCTCTACGTCAATTTAATTTCTAGGTGAGCATCTTGGGTCTGTGTATCCCGATTTGTTGGTTTTTGGAAAAATTTCTGACTAGCTCTGCATATCATTACAATAACTCATTGGGCAGCCAGAAACTAGTCACCTTGAAAACCAATTGAAAAATATATTATTTCTCTGATTGAATTAAAAATTATTAATATTATTATTGGTAATGGTTATTGGTTGTTCTTTCAGGACAATGATTTGCAATTTTGCATTCACTAATATTGCGCTTTTCTGTACAGTTGTTTTTTATAAATTACATGGGTTTTAGAGATTATTAGTTATACTAAAGTCTGATTTATAGATGATAAAGGTTTATAGGATACAAAATGGTAGGAAAAATGAAGACATCAAACAATCGTTTATCAGTCATTAACGCATTACAACTAATTTTGCTGTCAAAATGCGTTAATGTAATTGAATTAGCGAAGATATCGGTATGCTGAAAAACATCTCGAAAGGCAATATTCATCGACCAATCTGCATCTTAGTTGCCTTGATAGTCAACGTTTTGGAGGAATACATTTGTAGTACGTAACCAGTGAAAGAAGCGTCTTTTTAAGTCGTAATTAAAAGTTGGAGTTCCTCATTTTCTTAAATGATGCCTCAAAACTTTATGTCTACTTAGCACATTCCTTCATGCTGTCGTACTCATATACTTTTCATTTTTTTTGCTTCTGAGCTCTATAATCAAAACCGCACCATCCAAACACTTTCTCCTCCTTTCAATCGCCCCATCGACTTCCTATTTAAGTTTGGCAATAGTATATGAAACTCCATTATATCAATATTTCTTCTCTACTCCTGTCATCGGTCAGTAAAAGTGGTCCTCAATCCAAATGTACTTTAGGCTCACTCGAAACTGGAGTCAGGGAAGACCCTCGAGGTGCGTCGAAACAAGGAAAAAGAAAGGACCCCTTAGTAAAATCCGCACTCTTTTTTTAATCCTCGTCCGGTGTCAAAGCTTTCTCGTCATCTCCGAGAGATTTACCTTCTAACGGTAGACTTAAAAATGACATGAAAGCGCTCAAACCGATCTAGTTAATAAAAAAAAGAGTTGAATATTTTTAATTCTGCCCACTCTGAAGTGGTGACGGTAAGAGGATGGTATAGAGGATAATGTCAGTTAGGTTAGCTCGAAAGTGGGAGGAAAAAAATAGGAATTAAGACGGTGTTAAGGTAGGCAGAAGATATGAAGAGCTTAAGAGGAATTTAATGTAGGGAAAATGGATTTTTTGTGAGGATAAGGATAAAGATGACCCTTTTATTGAGAATGGAATTGAAGGCGGGGATGATCCAAAGATATACCACTTATGAGTGAATATTTATAATGATGCCTACCTTGTGAATATTCCCTCTATTAATTTTGGTAGGTACTCATAATAGCTGTCCAAGAAGAAAAGTTATTAGAGGAGTGTCTCGCATCGCAAAAGGTTGAATGCACAAGTGGACGCCATTCAGAATTAGTACTACAAATGAAATGATAAGCCATTCAGACTTCAGTGAAAATATTTTCTTAAAAAATTGGAAGTTATCTTTTTTTACCCATTGGCATATCCAAAATCTCTCGCCCTCCAAAGTGTGATTTCTTTTATTCATAATTCAGGTGGTTTTGGAAAGTAATTTGATTGTCTGACAATTCTGTTCTCCAGTTTTTTGAGTGTAACATTACTCTTCTCAGCACTTACTGGGTGATATTGTTGGCAATACAATAGATGAAATTTAAGTGCATCAAAAGCGCCGCGGTCGCAGATTCCGTATCGCTCTCGACTTCTAGGAGATCGGCTGCATCCACGTGTATCATGGCCGTGGAATCGCGGAGGAAGTCCCTCCGCTCGTGCCATTCTTGATGATTTCTAGCGCATGTCCCTCTGACCGTCGTAAATTACTATCGTTCTGTTCTCATTGATTGATCAGTGTCTAAGAATGTTGTTCTCTATCATTCAAACATCGTAACATTCATTCTCGCTATTCAAATTTACGTGAAGAGGGAATGGCGTTGCCACCCCAACGGTCGTGCAACAGAAGCCGGATGCGGCCAAATCTCGCAAGTTTTGCGGTTATCTTCTCTGAAGTAGATTTCATCAGTAAAAATGGGATCTAAAAGTTCCCCGGGAAGCGTTGGTCTCATCAATGGTGATCGTCAATTTCTGTTCCTAGGCAGATGAAGAGGGAGGCTAGTTAACTCGGGGACTTGTCCAAATTTTTTCGGAATTTTTCAATTTTTAAGTTTTCCCATAAAGCGAAGTCGGTTAAAATCAAAGTTTTTGTATGCAAATTATCTGCAATGAGGCTCAATTATTTTATATACAAAAGTTAGTTCCTCTATCGGCATCGGCGGTTTCACATCGTCGCTCTTTTGTGGGCGCATGGTATCCACCCATGGTGAGGGAATAGTGTGCTGAGATAGGAAAAAAGGCGGCCACTCCCAGTGGAGCCCGTGGGGAGAGTGTAGAGGCAAGTTGGACTTACCTCGGCAATCTCTCCATGGAAAAAAGAAATTCCCTTGGGCTGGAGCAGAGAAAAGTTGCTCCAGAGAAGCGCCAGCCACAGGGCGGCCCTAGTTAAAATAACTTTTGTCTACCTTGCGTCAAAAAACGAATTTACTGAAAGTACATTTCGTGGTGGAAAAAATTTGAGGCAAACGGTCAATTCCACTGTCTCAACTCGGGGTGCCTTGTTCGCCGAGACGTGTCTGGAATTACCACGAAAGGAGGAGCGGTTGGTCATCTAGCTGTCATAATAATCGCTCAAATCGGCGGGAAATCATTATTACGAGTTACTTCTCAATAGTAGCTGAAAGAGTAGGAAAATAGATCAATGGAACGAAAACAAGGAGTGACGAAAACAAAAGAGGAGAGGAAAGGTTGACTCAGACATACAGAGTGTCGTTAAGGTACAAAACATGAGCCTTAAGGCATGCGAAATGCTTGAAGAAATGAGTCATTTCGGATATGCAATTCATTTATTCATTTACGCGACCATTTACACGCAAATATACATAAATTTCTTGTATTTTTCAAACGGAAGGGGAAACAGAGATAGACAACTCATAAAATGGACAAATTTCGACGACTGTGACAATTTAGAAAGATCGGAAAAAGTAGACTGATTCAGTAACCAAATTCAAACCCTTCAATACCTCGTTGCCTAACCTGATCTCTTTTCTATTCATCCCAATGGATTAAAACGTGAATCAGCGGAAGATTATTTCACCAAATACCTCCAAACAGTAGCCTTTACAGTTGGTCGATGGACGACTTTATAGAACGCTACATCGCACGTCAGCAAAGAAGGGAAGAGGACTATCAAATAAGAAAGGTGATAGCATTTCGAAGGATTCCGTTGGCTATTGTGATCGCCTAAGACAAATAGACCTGGCGGTAGAATATGCATGTAAGTTTTAGGCAGCAGTGTGAGGGACGCCTGTTGGCCCAACGTAACGTAAATAGGGATTTTTGTGAGCTCTATTTAAAGTTAGACTCAGCGCCGCCATCTGTCTTACCTGCGAACGAAGATTTTCTCTCGTCCTATCCTGGCGAAGACTACTTAATCGCCGCACCAGATTGCAACTGCGTAAAAACGAAACCTTTTCGTGGAAACGAGGCAAAAAAATATTCATGCGGAAGGGGAAAAAGGCCTGATATCACCGTGACCGGGATCAGCGCAAGCTATACATTTTATCTGATCATATGGCATCTCATTGAAAAGTTTTCCTGTTAGGTGTTACTTCAGTTTAAATGTGCTTAACCATCTTGCGGTGTATTTTACATTTTGGTAGCAATTAAATCGAAGCTTTATGGAAATTATATCTGTTTGTATTCGGATTATGATAAAAAATTTTGACTACATTATTTGTAGAAACCGTTCGTATAAATGCTCTATGCATATTTTTTGTTATTTTCATGCTTAATGGATGATATATTGGGTTAAAAGGTAAATGCGTTATAATCTTTTAGATACATTGTGCCGTGTAACACTTGGTAATTTTAAATGTCATTGACCTGATTCATAGGCTGTATTTTCCGATGACTTAAGCTTAACCTTTTTTTTAAGCTCTTAACCTCAGTTTTTAGTTTAACCTCATCGTACTATGTGACCTTTATGTCGACATTTTTGCTTACCGCATTGACTACCATAGTTAATGCTCCCTTGTGAGCCAACATATATTATCATACCAAAACGATTTTGAGTGGCTTCAGCGTAAATGTTTGCCTAATATATCAGTTAGATAATTTTAACTGAGCGAACTGTTTGTCTTAGTGACCGTCTTGCAGAGTCTTGAAAAACGAACAGAGGAATTCAATGTCCAACGTTAAAAATAATATAAATCTTTAAGTAATTTGTGGAAACGTTTTAGACTCTGTTGTACGAAAACTTGAACACATGTCGCTTCTTGAGTTTAATTATTCAGTTCCTCTATAGCTTCAAGCTTTTTCAGGTCATTCAAAGTTTTTTGTCAATGAGTTAGTTATTTCGAAAGTATAAACGGATGAAATATTTTGGAATTTAAAAAGAGCGAATTGTTGTGCTCTTTCTATCTATAGCCATGCAAATCATTTATTTCAATTTACTTATCGCTTTTAAATGGCTGGATTTGCTGAATTCGGTACGTGCGATCTGGTGTATCATATACACCCCTTCTTTAGGGAATCCAGGATAATCCAGTGTCTCAAGTGCCTATATTGCCATTTGTAGCTCCCTTGGATACAACGTGAAGCCCACGGTTTTCATTCTGCTTGAAATGGTGACTGTTATGTTACGCTCTAGAATGGTCCCCATATTCAGCGGATGTCTCCTCCAACACCCGCTGGCAATGCTGCCACATCTCACTCTCCGGTCATTCTCCTTCCTTAGCTCTCAGTACTCCACAAACTCCATATTCTACCTTACTTCAGAGCCGTATTCTCTTCTACTTTTTCTTTTTTTGAATCTCTGAGAGTCTTTAACCTTCCCTTATCTTCCAAACCCCTTCTTTCTCTACTCTCGACCATTTTTCAATTTCTCACTTGCTTCCCAAGTGTCGTAAATTCCGTCTGGTGCGAAACTTTCTTAAGCAGTTCTCTTCTTCGAAATAACCTCGCTCACTTTATATATAGACCAAAGACATCTCCACACCTACCCCCACCTCTGCTCGAGCTATTACGTCTCTAACCTCTTTCTCAACGCTGTATCTCCGCTTTTCGGCACCGTTGCAATCCCCTTTTCTGGGCCTGATAAGGAAGAAAAAAGATATTATGCTGTCACTCCGTCTCGACATCTACATCTGAGTAAGGAAATTTTTTTTTATTTTACCGTTATGATTTGAAATTGCGTGGCATTTTAACTCTTTTTTTTAGACCCGGTATAAGAAAGCTGATGTTATTGCCGAAATTTGGCAGTAACTGGAAAGGTAAAGGTAATAGCGAGAAATATTGAGAGCAACTTTTAATTCAAAATGCCATCCCGTACGCGGCATTGGAAGCTCAAACTGAAAGGTTACAAGTATTATTGACTATCATACTGTTGGAATGATAAACAAAAAATTATATAAATCACTCAATTTGCATTATTTGTCAGATTCAGTTTTTTTTTCTCGTGCTAAGGGATCCTATGAATCTCAAATGTAGAATGAAAATTTGATCCACACCAGTGACATAAAGCATGCTCCCCATTCTATTCCTTGAAACGGTTGCGCTGTTACATGGAATATTTGTCTGTAATCATAGTATTTTCGGGAATCGCTTTCATTTTCAGTGGAGGAATTCGAATAGATATAGTTTAATTACTTCAAGTTTAATTGAATTCCGCTATCAGTTGACTACCTGAATAGAGTTTAACATCTGTACATATAATATTTTTTAAATTTTGTGCTCAGAAGTAAAAGACTTCTATGTAAGGCTGGCACTGACTTTTTTCGCCTTATTGCTAAAGAAAACCCGTCCAAAGTCTTAATTTATCGATCCAGTCGAGAAAGAAAAGCAAATTCTCATCCAAAAGCATTGGGAATCCTTAATATTTCATGCAGGTAGTGCCGCCAGCCAAACACGTTTTCAAGTATCAGCATGGAACTAGAGACCTGATAGGAATCTAGAATTGATAATTACGAGGGTCGGCGAGAGAATGTCTGAAGGTGAAGCAATTACTGTCAGTCCCATGGCAGAGAAAGGGACTAGTTTTTTATTTAATGCTTGTTAAAAATTCCAAGCTTGGTACAGTTTTTACATATTGTGATTTCGACGATTCAGTAATTAAGGAGCAGAAACTATAAAAAACTGGAAATCATCCCATCTCAATCGTTCACTTAACAGAAAAATCCTCTCAAATACTTATAAGAACAAACACTGGCTAGTCAAAACTCGTGAGAATTATTCTCAATGTATTCATAAATGTTCGTGCCGCTCTTGGCAAGACCTCACCTCATGTGTTACTCATTAATGGCTTTAATCTGCGAGAATAATATCATCGATCTTCACGCTCCTTGATAAAATCTTCGTCTGATCTAAGAATAAGTCGAAGGAAATCTTGTGAGAATTTAGATAATATTTTATGTATAGCGCCTGATTTTTGTCGACAATTACGGTATTACCTCACTTAGCGGGTAAAGAATTTGGCAATTAGTGACGGAGTTCCAGGCTCGAAATGTGGTTGTCTCTTTTTTATCCCAAGTTGAGCAATTATATTATCATCCATTCTTCCTTTTACAGCCTATGCGGTGTTTTATGACGAAATTTTTTCATTCTCAGAATATGCGAGTAGTACGAATCGCACGGATTTTACCTAGTTCTCTCACGTCACATCCATCGATTCTACCATCGGCTATAATGCAGTTACCTTTGCACTACTATTTTTTCTAACAGCTTATCTTTTCTTAGTAAAGTTTACTGAATAATTAAATTCAGGAAATACCTTGACTGGAAATAGTAACAGTCGTTAAAGATACACTATATGGGTCATTCCACGTCAGATCAGCAGTGAGTTGACCCAAGGTGTCTCCGATTCGAACAAAAACATTTTGTGGGTTCCATATTGCGTTAAATGAAGAATTGTATAAGCGTTTTTGGAAAAAAAATTTTTTGGCAGATCTAGAGACGATCAAAGTTTTGACCATATTGCGCTTAGACCCTTTTTCTTTTAGCTATATCTCTTAAAATCAAATAGCTAGAGAAACAATTGATATCTTATTTTGTTTAAAAAAGAATGTACAGTAACAGTGTGCTATCATCTTTTGTAAATAAACTAAATTTTATTGAAATGTTTAAAGTTTAATGACAAAAATACAGACATTTTTGTTTTTTTAATTTTTGTTCTAGTTTCACACGTTAATCTTTTGTCTTACCTGAGAAACACATTTTGTTGTGGGCAGTTCATAAACAACGGAGATATTTAACTTCAAAGATTGGACTACGCCCTCGTTCGCCACGAGGGTCGGCGTTAAAATGATGTTCCGCTGTACTTTGAGAATTTATATCTTGGTCTGTGTAAATGCTAGTGCAATACTTTATGCACCAATTTAAAGATAATTTTATTTAATTTCATTAATATTTTTTATTATATAATATCACAAAAAATAAAGACACGTTACTGCAATAAGCGACACCGCACTACTTAGCCGTTTTGTCAACTTCATGAACTTTGTAACTCAGCCTAGGAAAAACTGCGAAATCTACAGCATTGACTTCTCACCAAGGGTTGCGAGAGTTGGCAAAGATACAAAGTGGCAAGCGAAATTTTTTTTAAATGCATCTTTTGTTGTTAATGAATGAAAATGTTTAAAAATTATCTAGTGCTACAATTTGCACAGAATCAAAAAATTAAAGCCAAGGAAAAGCATTTATTTATTCTGTGATGCATAATATGTAAAAATGTTATTATATGTTGATGTTTATAATTTCAATTGATGCCGCGTTGCCAAACTGGACGGCGCCGTACGGCGACCGAAAGGGGCCGAGCGGGGGGAAGGTGGGCAACCGAGCGGGGGGAAGGCGACAAAGTCCGTCGACTCCTCCTGTCATGCTGCAGCGCAAGCAAATATAATGGACAGAACCAACCCCGTGTGTATTTCTGTGTGTTCGTTCAGTACATTGACGTTAATACCATGATACACGCAAAACAATGTTTTTCTCAGATTCGTATCATTCCACGCATTTGCCTGCAACATTTATAAGTATTGATTTTATCGTCATACATGTTAATAACACGAAATATATCATGGGAAAATTCTCCATTATTCTACGAAGAACTCTTTACCTGTTGAATTATTCCATGGTCGATGTCAGTTCGTCTGCTCCCGTCGTTGACTTTCTATTGTATTGTGTATTTACTCAATGGTTAGCGCCAAACCAAGTTTCATCGCAGTTTCCAGCGTGACGCTCGTAATTTTTTAATTGATCGCAGGAAAACTTGTCGCTGATTGGGCACTAGCGAGTTTTCCAATAGCACCGGCTTATTTTTTGACTTTCGGAATGAGAACCCCAGCCTTTTAAGACACCTCAGCATTGTGTTTGGGCTAACGTCAGGGAAATCCTCCAGATCTCACTTCAATGCATCCAGTATTTTGACAATAGTAGGAAACTTTTTCTGAGGTAAAATGAGAGCACTGTTCGGCGAATAACTCCTTGGATGAACTCATCAAGCACAATGCGAGATCTTCCATGACTTTTTTTTGAAGATGACACTACACTATCGGCAATTTTCTCTCCTTTCTTAAATGATGTTAAGTTCAGTTTTCTTACTCTTGCGCGCAAAAATTTCCGTATTGTACAAAATTTATTTTATTATTTTATTTTAATATATTATTATTTATTGGTGTCAATATCCAAATCACCTGCCTCTGCACTGTCAAAGAACTCCTTAATATTGGTGATGATATCCTCATCGCGTCTTCTCAAATTCTTGGGTCTCCATCTTGCACAATCTTTCTTTCAAAAAATTTTTAAGTGTATCATAGTTTTGACGTCAATGTAATAAACGAACGCACAGAAATATACACGGGGTTGGTTCTATCCATTATATTTGCTTGCGCTGCAGCATGACAGGAGGAGTCGACGGGCTTTGTCGCCTTCCCCCCGCTGAACGGGCTTTCGGTTGCCGCACGGCGCCGTCCAGTTTGGCAACACGGCATTAATTGAAATTATAAACATCAACATATAATAACATTTTTACATATTATGCATCACAGAATAGTTACAAATAAATGAATATGTTTTTCCTTGGCTTTAAATTTTTGATTCTGTGCAAATTGTAGGACTGGATAATGTTTAAACATTTTCATTAGCTTATTGCGCCGTTCATTTTGGTTTTAATCGGAGACACCAAGGGTCAACTCACTGCTGATCTGACGTGGAATGACCCATATATAAATGCACATCGCATGGGTTCGCATCTAACGTCACTCTTCACGTCCGTCAAACCAACTATAAGTTAGAATACGGTTATTTAGCACTACTGTTGTGCTTTATTTTTTGTTTATTCTTTCCAAGCATAGCTTATATAATGCGGAAATTCAAAAAAATACTTGTTTGTTAATAACATCTGTCGTTTTGATATGCCATTAAGGGAGAATTCATAAATTGAAGTTTCCATTTAAAAAGCAGTTAATTATGGTAGCTAATTTATTTGAGCCGTTGTGAGCGGTGCAATGATTGTTTTCCATGATCAGCATAATATGGGTATTTTACCTAGTTTAAGTAATCTTTCCCACATACATATATTTACTCTTTAAATTAAGGTAGTCTTGTCCATTGCAAATATTGATTCTTCCTGGCGATATTCAGCTATGACCTTGGTATTGACATTTATCGATATGTATCATTGTTTTAATTTCAACTTCCACATGCCATTATTTGTTACAACCAATGATTAAGTAAAATACTGTGTGTGACATAACTTTTATCTCAATCTTCAGGTTAGCTGATGAATAATTTAGTTTCCTCAACGATAGCAAAATATAAATAATTCCGGAAGTAGTTTATTCATATAACGGCCGTGATATTATCTAACGAACGACTTATCCGAGATTACTTTCAATAAATCTGCATCAAAATTCATTTTCATACTTAATATTGTCTCTCAACGTATTTCACTCTTCTATAGAAATTTGAGGGTAATACCAAATTCATCATGGATATGCAGCTTGTGAACCTTATAAAAAATTTCCTTTGCCGAACGAAATGTAGCAGTTTTCTTATTGTATGGCTGTATTTGAGCTTTCAGCAGTATTCATTGCATGCTTAGATATCATATAAATAGGTTTATAATACAATGTTCTTATGTCTGATAAAAATAGTGTTATAAATGGTCATTTCTTTTACCGTGTGAGATTTCACAATGTCACAAAAACAAAAAAAAAACAAAATACTTAAATTACAGCCAAAGTGTATGCTACTTTGATTATAGGTACTAGTTGAATCATCAACCTACTTAAATATATGCTCCAATGCATGTGGCTACAATGCGAGCTCAATCATTTACTTATTCACTGTGACATTTTTAATATTAGCTCTGAATCAATGGTATAAAGATACGACGATTTAATGAACAAAGTTTCTTAATTATGCCATTGGAAATTTTGTGGCTTACACAATGTCTAATTGGTATTTATAATCAATCGTGAATTGAAATGACGCGACATTGCTTTCCTTCGTGTTTCATTAGGCAAACCTTAGATGCGACCAATTATAATGTTCAATCAATTCTAAGAAAGACAGTGATATTCCAGATTCAGAAATGTATTCAGAGGAAACATTACAAATTTGAAATCATTTCCGGGTTATGGATAGAATTTCTCGTCGATGATTAGTGATTTTAATAGATAATGATTCCTAATTTATGCTCTGTAATTGAATTTATGAATTGTAATTTTATTTCTAAGGCTCATACAAGGTATCATAGCGGAAGATTATTAATGTGTGTAATTTCCTTGCTCATAAGCCCCAATGATAACGCTATTAGTGTTTCAGAGAATCATCTTATTTTGTCTAATTAATGTAGCAAGTATTAATTTTTAAGTAAATAATCTTTCCATTTTATACATTTTAGGCTTCCAGAAGGACCAATTTTGGTGAAAGATCTTGCGGTGGAATATAAATACCTTACCAACTCATCGGAGTGGTTTTTCCTTGCCCGGCAGAACGCCAACCGCGTCATTAAAAACTTCAATCAATTCAGTCGTGGTGAGTGTTCAACATTTTATTTTAATTTTATCGTTACATTACCTGGAGAGGGTAAGTGCTCTTGTTTGTTTTTTTTACATATATTGCAGACAATAATGCGTTGGTATTGTTATGTCTCTCTCATTTCCAGTGACGTTACCGTAGTTGTATTGAATTCATTGCGTCTGTTGCACCAGTGATAATTTAATAATAGTTTTTTAAACTTTAGCAATGCTACAGTATTGCTGTGTCATTGAATTTTCTGTAAAATACATTACTTTAAAAGCAACATTAGCAATTGATAACAAGATAAGTAAAATTAATGGAAATTATAACACTGTAGTTGCTTCATTGAGAAAACAGTTTGTGACTTAAAAATTGTTCTTATTTTGCTCAAACGTAAATTATTGCGACTTAAAAAATGAATAAACTACCGATGTAAAGTATTTAATCCGGCGATTTATCAAATTTTGCTTTAAAAATTCATTTTCCATCTGTTATGCGATGCCCAGAGTTTTGGAATTAACCACCTTTCACGGGAAATAAATTTCTCCTCAATTTCTCGATGACTGCTGATCCTGTCAACCTGGATCATCCATGGCACTATCCTGCTAGAGGCATCAGTCCTTAAAACTGGGTCTCATAGCTTCAAAATAGGTGGTGAATGTAGCACGGGAGTGACCTCTTCTCCATTTGATGGCCTAGCAAATAGTTACAGTTTGTTTGCCCCAATCGAGAACTACTACTCGGTCATCCTAAATTACCTGCAACCCGGATGTCTTGAGTGCTTTGCGTGTTATAGGACGTTATCCTACGAAACGTCTCTCTCCCGTCAATCATGGCTTATTTATTGATTGGTTGAGCCTGAGGCAATCCTTTCTTTTTCCCTCTTTGTTTCCATGGCCTTGCCTCTTTCATCTTTTTGCAATCATCGTCTGCTGGTATCAAAAGCGTAAGAGGGCTCAATCTCTTCCGAACAAAGCTGGCGATCCCACCCCCTCTCTCGATCTCTCCTCGCCGTTTCACTGCCCATCTCTTTGCCTCCTCGCCTTTCTCTCTTGTCCAGATTTCCTTCTTACTTTATCTCTTTCAACAGCCTCTTTCCTTCTTGAAAAACCCTTTCTTCCTTGACCTTAATATGTCCTCCTATCCACTCCTTGCTAGATAGCCAGAAGCCATTCGTACATTGTCCATTTTCACCTCCACCCGCTTTAAATTCTAACTTACATCCTCCGTCCAATGGTTTTTAGAAGGCGCTGAGCTAGTTGGCATTTAGTGTCAGAAAATAAAAGTGCTACTATTTGACTGACCATATTATCACTTAATATTGCTGCAGAGATTGCTTAATAGTAATAAACTAGGGATTTTTGTAGAATTTCCGTTGGCCAATTTGGGAATCATCGACAGCCATGAAATTTAAGTTTTCCATTCACCTACATTCCTACTTTATTTGTTCTTAATTTTCAAATTCTTGTTACATCCATTGTGATCCATTACAGTGCATCATTTACTTTTTGCGAAGTGATTACCATCCATAATATTGGTTTTGTGTCTTTCGGTTCGCGTAGATACGTTACTATTGAATTTCTTCTTACTATTAGTGCTTTTCTTAATTTATTTCCAGTTTAGTGATTAAAATCAGACAACTCAAACATAATTATATCTATTTTGGATAATATTTTCGTTAATATTTACCTATTTAAAGTAAACTTATGCTCTGGCTAACCGTCTTAATTATCGTTTGATATATGTGGTGTGAAGACGACTTAAGATTATTGTATACAAAAAATAGCAAAAATATCTTTGAATAATCTCAGATATTCCCGGCGTATCTGATGGATAAAGGTTTCTCGGGTCTTCCTCCGGGTGAGCAGGTCCATGGGGCCTTACGTTTCGGAGAACGACTTGTCTTCCATCATCAGGTTCAGCTTCCGAATGCCGTTTCCTCAATTTTGGCCGGTATATATACTCTCTCCTCCCGGATCAGGTGCCACCTGATTGGCTGTGGCGTCCGCGAGTTTCCCCGCCTTCCCTGACGTATTTAATGGTGGCCACGATTGGTTTCCAAGTGTTACTCAATTGGAAACCTGCGTCTCTATTGATGTTTCTCGGATGCAGACGGATCTCGATAACATGTTTAACGAGGCGATCCCAATAACCATCAGTGCGGCTGATAATTTTGGTCTCCTCCCACCGTATGGCGTGGTCCTCACAAATACTGTGCTCCGCTACGGCTGATTTCTGCGGTTGTACCAATCGGAAGTGTCTCTGGTGTTCTTTCAGTCTTGTCTCGATGGTACGCCCAGTTTATTCGATGTAACGTTTCTCCGATGCTCGTAACTCAAAATCCTCCATGTAGAAATTAGAAATGGCTGGGGACAACGGTGACCCCATGGCTACACCTTCAGACTGCTCAAAGAATTTCCCATCAAATGAAAAATAGGTCGAGGTTAGCACGCGTTGAAACAGTTTTACTACGTCCGGATCGAATTTCCTCTCCAGGAGTTTCAAGGTGTCAGAGAGAGGTACGCAGGTGAAGAGTGACACCACGTCAAGACTGACCAGCATGTCAGTCGGCTCGACTCGAATCTCCCGGATGGTTTTCACAAGTTCCGTTGAGTTCTTCACATGGTGTTCACTAAGTCCCACATGTTGCGTCAAGATTCCTGCAAGATTTAACACATTCTTCAACGCTTTAGCATCCAAGCAGTACATTGACCACCGCCAAAGCTGAAGGCTCTGCTAGTTAAGGCAAAAGATCCGGTCGGCTTGAAGACGCCAGGGGTCTACCAAATTCCCTGTGAGTGCGGAAAAATGTACATCGAAGAAACTGGGCGTACCATCGAGACAAGACTGAAAGAACACCAGAGACACTTCCGATTGGTACAACCGCAGAAATCAGCCGTAGCGGAGCACAGCATTTGTGAGGACCACGCCATACGGTGGGAGGAGACCAAAATTATCAGCCGCACTGATGGTTATTGGGATCGCCTCGTTAAACATGTTATCGAGATCCGTCTGCATCCGAGAAACATCAATAGAGACGCAGGTTTCCAATTGAGTAACACTTGGAAACCAATCGTGGCCACCATTAAATACGTCAGGGAAGGCGGGGAAACTCGCGGACGCCACAGCCAATCAGGTGGCACCTGATCCGGGAGGAGAGAGTATATATACCGGCCAAAATTGAGGAAACGGCATTCGGAATCTGAACCTGATGATGGAGGACAAGTCGTTCTCCGAAACGTAAGGCCCCATGTACCTGCTCACCCGGTGGAAGACCCGAGAAACCTTTATCCAAAAATATCTTTGTTTGAAATATTTGATGATATCAAACGATATATGGGTGGTTTGCTACGAATTTTTTTCACTCCGTTTTTTTACAAGTGTTACACTTGTTTCAGAAATCTGAACCATTTCCTTTGTGTTTTTTATTTCCAACATGAAAAAACCACCACTAAAATTGAAAATTCCCGACAGTAATAATTAATATGGTAGCCATACTTTTTGTTAAGTATAATTTTGCAGAATGAATTCCACGAGTTTGGAAAAATTGTGGAAATTCGCTTACTCTCAAAATGATACGTATTTTAGTTTTCGAGAGACTCAACTTCAAAGAGAGAGGGCAATGCAAAACATAGCTTCATGAAATGTATACACGAAAGTGAAGTGATATCAGTGATGCATATTTATTTTTAATAAAATTGAGTTTTAAAGCATCACAGAGAAAATTTTGGTGGGATTGTAATGAAATACTTTAATTATGTAAACATCGATTGTGTGAATTCAAATTATTGTCTCGGTGGAGAGGAGAGAGAAAGAAAGACAAACAGCATATCTACATTTAATTCCTTGATTTTGCCGACCGCTATTTTCGTGCAGTATAGTTTCAGTTTGCAATACATATGCGATTTTCCGAGTTCTCTTTGTTGCATTGTCAAGGGAGAGGAGGAGCATTTTGTTGTTCCCTTCTTTTTAACTCTCGTATATACTACGTATGCAGCCTGCGGAAAATTTCATATTTCACTGGGTAATGTTGCACGGGAAAAAGAGTGTGAATACTGCCGCGTCCCTATATTCTTCTCTCCCTTTACAATGCAAGAATTCTTTTGATTTATTCTTAAAACAGTTTTGTTTACATATCGCTCATTCTTAGTTTAGTATGTTAATCTTTTCGTACTTTTTCTGCCATCTGCTATTTTTATTTGCTATATCTTGTAGGTATGTCTCCCATGAAGTAATATTATACGATCATTGTCTGTCATTTTATGAAAACATTCATTTTTCACAGCTAGCAACAAAACGCGAGTTATAATTTAATGCCGTGAATTAACTTTATTTCTTTGAAAACAGCAGAACGATTTACTACTGAAAAGGAAAGATTGTTAAAATGATCATTCAATAAAATGTGTGGAAGCATGAAGGCATACCTTGGAAGCATACCTTGTCTAGCGTCAGTGTTTTACATCCACGGGCTCATTGACTGTGATATTGTATATTTTGGTTGGTAACTCGTCTCCATATTAGCTAAAACCTCAACGGTTCCATCTTCACTGAAGAAACAGATAGTGAGCAAACTTCAGTGTTATCAATCGAGGCCTTGAGATAAGCAAAGAGAGGCTCACTAGAATCTCTATGGTTCACACTGGCCATGAGGCCTGAGTTATGATTGCACTTTATTTAGTACTGCGAGAAATAACTTAGTGGTGGCGCTTATCTTTTGAGTACTGCGTATAGGAGAAACGGAAGGAAAGAGCAGGCTAAATATTTACGATTCAAACACAGCCGTGATGTAGTGGGAAGGGTGGTTTTCATGCTAACGGTGGGTACATAAGCTTGCATATAGAGGCTGCCTCAACCCTGAATAAGAATAAATTGCCTCCCTTCCATCACATTTTATAATATCGACCTCATTTCAGCGCACCTCTCATCAAAAACCCTTCCATCCTCGCTCGTCTCTCTCAAATCCCTGATGTGGAATTGAGCGTCCTGGAATCCATCCCGAGAAAATATTCTCAATGCTTACGTACATTTAGTCTGTAACTGGGAAAGAAATGTCATAAATCTTGCGCATGTATTTCCGCATTGCATTCCATTTCCGCCGGACCGATTAAAAATAGGAATTACTAACCTGCCGTTTTTACCAGTGGCCTTTGAACATCAGTGTACTTAATTAATCGCCACATTCCTTGGTTTACTGCCACAATTGAAGCCAACGTCACCATTACGTAAATTTAGCCGTATCTTATAGTACCTTTATGCTTGCAGGTATCGTTTGCACCGATCTAGGTAAAACCCGCATTTATTCATTATTTCAGAATTGTTTTCATATTTACGAGCAATTTCCACCATCCAACTAATGGAGAAGTAACGTTATATACTTGAGTTGTTGAGCAGCTCAGTCCATCAGTTTGTTGAAACGATGGTCATTCCCGCTTTCTTACCAGAGGGTAGGTGTATCACTTAACTAAAAGGCTGCAGTTTTATAGTTAATGCTTTTACTTACTTAATATTTAATAGTCTCAACAAGTACTGCGTTTTCTCTTGAAAGTTTTAAAAATATTGTCTGAATATCCACAAAGGAATTACGTGTCATTGATTGGTCCGCCTATTTTTTAATACGTTCAGAGTAATTATATAGATGGTTAGAATAATCGGCCAAAAGAAGGGAGTTAGTTGATTAAATACCAAATCGACAGCAATAACCAGCGAGAATATACATATAATATTTATGTACTGACCTATGCATACGCATTGAAGTGTAAGCTATTTGAGCTGTGGAGCATGAGGATTAGATGAAGTTGTTAAAGGTCTTAATAATTTTTTCAAATATTCTTCATCTCCGAATGATTTGTATTTGTTGAATCAGAATAAAAATTTTGCTACTTCCATTCCTCTCATCCTCGAATATCAACTTTTTCACTCCGCTCTGTTTGATGTAATGTAATGGAGATTGATTGTGATTCATTCACTGATACTATCTTAGGTCTATCTATGTGTATGGAATCAATTTTTGGGATCTAATTTTTTAAGCTTCATATCCTTTCTTTGCGATTTTTCATTCTTCCTTTTGATTTTCCGTCTTGAAAATGGAGCACACCAACGTACATTTGAAATTTACATTTACCTCTGTTTATATTTTATGTTCGTAGAAATAATGGCTTCTCCCAATATTCATTGCAGTATATGTCCGTGTGATAATTAAAGTTTGAGTTGTTACTGCGGATGTGTGTTGTTTCGCTCCCGATAGGTTCCATACAGGACAATTTTCAAAAAGGACTGATTAAACGCTGTGTTCACGTGTGAGTGGTATTTTCTCTTGCAGGTTCCGGTGCCAAGATGCTTTCAATATCGCTCTTACAACAAAGAATTTCTTGATTGTGAGGTACTTAAAATGATGAGCATTAACCTGTACAACTTCGGTGTGCATGAAATTAAGTCCTGTATACATCGTTATTTTGCTAAACGTTCCAATAAGCTGACATCTTTTATGGAGCTTTACTATAAAATTGAAAATTTGTATGGGGTTTAAGGTCATTGATTGAATGCCTGAGATTGATATATTTTCAATTGATAATGAAATTTGGGTTCAATTCTGCGAAAAATATTAACTAAAACCTTTCAATCTCTTGTTGTGTGAAAGTTATGTGTGCTGATCTCCGCTTACGCGTCTAGAATAAGTCAGAATTAGACAAGACCCTCTTCAATTCGCAATTAGAATTATTAAAAAGATCAAGTAAAAACTCTTTCTTTGATATTGGTAAAAGTGTTCGATCTAATAAAGTGTTTTTAATGTATCAGCTGCAAAAGGGAATCACTGAGATGTAAACCTTGCAAGCATGAGACTTAACGATAAGCAGCATGTCGTAATCTAAGCCGCCGAGGCCAGAGATTTGCGGCTCAACGAAGGAAAAACTACTAGGACTGGAACTGGAGAACGCTGCTCATAGGTTAAATCCGTAAGAATCCAAGAGTGGCTTTGGAACAGGAATGCTATTGAAACGCAAGATATCCTCACAAATGGCACACCGGGGGATCCACGTCAGCTGCTCTTTGATATCGGAGCCACTCTCGTTGTCAAATCGGTAGGTGAGGATATTGATTTTGCCTTCCGGCGTCGCTCTCCACCTGACAAGTTCAAACCAACCCCCGGTGATACCAGCTCGGTTTTGACGACGAAGTTGACTGGCAAAACGAAGGAAGAAACATGACGACCTGGCCGCACACTAAAACGGAGTGACGGGTGCCCTGCTGTCTATATCAACGAATATTTTCTAATCATACAACCAGTGATATGCTGCCTGGATTTGCTACCAGTAAAAAAATGAAATAAGCTATGGCCAACCATGTTAATTTAAAAAATTGGAAAATTATTCAGATGAAAAACCTGTAACTCAGAATAAAATAATGATGTTTCATGTATGGGCAATTAGTTAAGTGTGATTTGCGACATTTTTTGTTCCATTCCTCTTATTGCAGTGGTTAAACCGGAGATGGTTCTCTCTGGTTTTAAAATTGCAGTCTTAACTCTCTAGTGATTGTCCATTTGAATTCACGCATTATTTTCAAGTATTATTTCACGCTCCATGTATTATTGAACTAAACTTCCTTTAATCGTGAATGGATGGATATTATTTTAAATGTTAGTTTTTAATAAACATTCTTATTGTATTTTTATGACTTACAAATGTGTTTAGTAGCAATATTCATGATACATGTTCATAAATATCTCGCTAAGCGCTATGCAATACTCAACTTCAAGTTGTATCATTTTTATTTATAATATTTCCCTGCCATGCCTGTCTTTTCCCTCATTAGTCGATACTTGAATGCAGGAGTATCTTTGAATTGATCTCCGATATGCTTATTGTGGCTAAAAACATTTGAGGTAATCTAACTCTGCAGGACATAAAGCCAGCTCTTAAGTATCACATTTCAATTTTTTATGTTTGAACATTAATATAATTATATGTCAAGCGTTTTATGCTCTCACTACGTGCGGTATTCCTTTTTAGACACTTGTTTAAATTAATTATTATCATGAAAATGCAAGGGACCCTATATTCAGTGAAAGAGGAGAATCCTTTACAAAGATTATATTTGGTTTTTTAGATCATTAATTTCAATGACCATTGGTACCATAGAAATTTAATCTCTCCTTGATAATGCATCCGTGGTGTCATAATTTATAAATGCTAAATAACTCTGTATTAATAACATTTGAAACTATATTTTATTATTTGGAAAGATATAATTAAATTTATATTCCCATTGATCCTTGCTTAGGTCATAAGTATTTTTATTGAATGCTCAAAATATTGGTTTTTCTCAGCTTTCTTCATTGTTTTTTCTCTTTTTAATCATGCAATTTAAAATTAACACTTTGTGATGAAATATAGCCATCATAGCAATTATTCTAACAACATCACCTAGCTGGAGCGGAATTCAGGGAAATGGGTACCAAACTTGATTTCATGCTCACATAATGGCAAAATGTTGCCCCAATTATGCATTTTTCATCTTCAATCAGCGCTCGTTACAAATGTATTCCGATAATTCACAAGTGAAAATACACGCTGCATGACAGCACTTAAGTTCAATGGCTATTGAATTAGGTACTTATTTGCTTTAAGTATTTTTGTGTCCCTCGCATGGTTAGCTTATTAAGTGACGTGGCTAATTATACACTGGCACACGTCTGCGATTGATCCATTCCAGTAACAGTTGTGTAGCTATGGGAAGCTATGTTTCAATGATAGTTCTGAAAAAATATATATTATTTAAATGAATAAATCAGACATTTTAATGAAATAAAACTAGCTGTTAACCTCACTAAAAAGAAGTTGCAAGGTGGTGATTTTTGATCGTTGTTCATCGGAGCGAAGAATGGAAATGAGCCCTTCTAGTGTTGCATTTGTATATTTACTAACGACTAGAAGCCAGGATAGTAAGTGAGCATTGACAGTTAAGAAAAATTCATCTAACTTTTGATGCAAATATCGTGAAATTTATTCCGCTGCTGCATGTAGAAACTTACAAACTAAGCAACATATTGCCACCCACGAGTAGTTTCTCGCAATTTCAAACACTTGTCAAATGAAGTGATTAGGCTGCTCTAAGTTCAGCGTATTTTTTTATATAAACTGACGACATAGTGAGTTACTTTCCTCTCTTATAACGGTTTTGCTAAAGTTTCAGTGCTAGTTTTGAGGCGAAATGCACTTTTTCTTACCTAAGCGGAGGCCTCATAAAGTTCGGATTTAGTCAATTTTCTTCTAGGAAGTAAACTCTTCTTTGGACACTGGTGCAAAACTTGAGCAAGCTGGTATCTGTTATCCCCTTATCTCCAGCTTTTTTTAAGTGCCAAAGATCCAAATGCAGTATTTTGCTCTGCATTTATTTTTTTAAGAACGGCATCATGCTGGGAGAGATAGAGCTGTGCAGCATTCATGCTCGGAGATGACTGCATCGGTGAACGGGCCCGACACTCTTCAGGTTAACTCGGGATGCAGTTCTACTTTCAAGAAACTCTACTTCAATAAAATTCCATTTCAATAATCTACCTAATTAAAATTTGAAATGAAATGAATGCAGGTAGGCAACAAATAACGGGGTTCATTGGCAATAATAGCGGATATTTTTCAATGGAGTTCTTTCTAGGGGGTGTGTGGAAAGCACTTTAAGAAATTTCCCGTCAGATGGTAATGTAGATGATTCTAACCTTACCAACCTGTCTGCTATGACGAAAATGATGAAGGTCGTGTCACTAAATATTTGTGTATTTTCATCTATGTACAAATGGAGAAAAGGGAGGCGGACGGGTCCAATAAAGTTCAAAGTGGAGCTCGGGATTTCACTGGGAAAATTTACTATTACCGTCAGGGTCCTTGAGATTTCAAACGAGCTGTAACTTCCGTTGTTCAAGCTATGGCCCTTAGAATTCGAAGTTAGTACTCAAGTTACGAAATTTATCCGGTTCTGTAGAATTATAGAGATATTTAAGTATTAAATGAAAAATATCGTTGTGTATCACTTTTGTACAAATTCATATTGTATATCACTCACTTTCGTCAGTCTCACTTGGTGGTATTCCATCATTAAAAAAATTTTAAGATGTCAACTTTTACAAAAACCACTAAATCGAGTTATTGTTAAAATGAGGCTTTTTCAAACTGTTGTTCAAGCAGAATAATAATGTGCCTTGTATAAATGATTTATAGTCTGACTCATCAAAAGCCAGGCCCGAATAAATAAATCCTCAGGTGTTTACCAAGGTGGGTGGTCGGGGAAAATATTCTGCCTTACAACCCGGCGTGATATTGGATTGAATTCTGGCATAAACAGCAGCTTAATTGTGAAATAATTACCTGATATTTGGCAGTCTCTATGTAGATGAAGACAGGCGTTCGCTTCGAGCGATTTTACTTTTTAACAAACTAATCCTCCACACTGTAGGAATTATCGCGGAAAGCGTTCAATCATCACCGTCTGTCTTCATATGGTCATTTATTCGTTAATGTTGAGCTTAATGGGGGAAAAGATTTATATGTATGTATTGATGGTGCTACTGCTTCCATTGCAACTGCGGTCTCATTACACTAGTATCTTGGGCTGGTATTCGTGTACCATATCGATTATTGCTATCATAAATATTCATTAATCTATCCGTAATCATTCTAAACGGCCCCTGCTAGAAAGTTATGCGCTAACTGGAACATGAATCCTTCTCTACGCAAGCAGACCCTCCTTCTGCGGAGAATAGTTTAGCTTAAACATTATTCTTTGAAACAGAATGCACCACCATTTGACCCTCCCATGAATCCTATATTCTTAGAGAATAAATTCATTTTCTGACTCATAGTCAAATCATTTGCTTATTGAGTGGCCAGCTAAAACCCATTTCAATACTATTTTCTTCATCATTTTTGGCCTAGTTATTTAGATGGAAGGGCATTTCAAATATAACATTTGATTAGCTCCAGTTCCTCTTGCATAGTGAATTACAGCCGTGATTGAAATGTTTCGCAGCCTTCAATGTTCCTTTAATTTATTTCAACATCGAGATACGTTGAGATTTGGGAGAAAGAAGATTTAGGGAATCGCTCTGATGTATCTCCGGATCGACATTAAGTTGATACCGTTATTAAACCCCTATCACTATTCAACAAGTAGCTAAAGAGGAGAATGTACAGTCATGTATCATTCTCTCTCAAGATCTTTTATTGTGTCACATTTATCACCAGGGCGCATTGGCTCTTTGCCCATACCAGCAGTTCTCGTCGTGAATGAAACTCCGTTACGTTAGCTTTTATTATTTTTTTAATTCTTTCAATTCACTTTCATTCTCGGAAATTCTTGAAGGGTTTACAATTTGATAAATATTTATGATGTTTTGTGAATCATTTGGATCTAAATTCTCTCTGCTCAATATCCGCGTAAAAATACAAACTTATTGCAAATAAATCTCTCGGTTCCTCAACGTATTGTTTAAGCTATCATATATCTTTTTGCGGAAATAGGATTCGGAAATAGAAACATGTGTCGTGACGGACATACTCTTATGTGGGAAATTATAGTACTATAAATATTTTACAATAGCTGGATACTCAAACTTTAAATCACAATTAGATGGGCTGGTGAGAAATTAAAAGTTAGGTATGAATTATTTTTTAAAAATGTTTATTCTATCCGATCAAAACCAGTTATTTCTTTTTGTAAAATATAAAAGCCATTTTTGTGGGCTCCATTGCAACTTTATTGCTTTCGGTATACTTTTTGGCTATAATTCTTAACTATATTTATGTAACTTTTTGGCAGACAGGTGCTCTCTTGAAAATAAACTACCTCAACCAAAGAAATACTAATCTAGTGAGCGCACAGGAACGCTCTTGTTTAAGTGCAAACTTTAACTCTTAGTTCAAATTGTCATAATATATATTACATAGGATGGTATAACCCAAGACCTTGATACCTTATTCGGAGTGGTCCAAAACTCTTTATTTTAACTGCACAATGAGCACTTGAAAAATATTGGTTGGCTAAATGAGATGGATAATGATAACTGAGGTCATTTGGGTCTTTAAGGAAAGGTAGGTGGAAGTTACCAGAAGAATGAAGGATATTTACGTAGGGATTTTTATGGTAATGGAAGGATGGTGATAGTAAATTGCTTTCCTTTAACGATAGGTGGCAAAGGGTTTACGGTTAACTTTCATTCCAATAGAAGGAGCAGTGCTCTTCATAAGGAAGCTAAGTAGATATCCGAATTCCGCCAAAACCCCTCCGCCGGGATTTGAAATCAGGCCCTCGGAATAAGAAGTCCTCATTTTAGCCACCATAATATTCTTATCTCCGCAGAAAAAGGCAAATCAAATCTTTACCCTGTGAAAAGGAAAGCGCTTTCATGATTTGTTGCGAACAAGCTCGTGTTTGAAATGAGGAATAGTCTGCTCATCAACTCTTTCCTTGATCAACAGACATTCGTTTTGAACCAGATAGATGCATGCTCCATTCCAGAATCTATCCTTTCGTGGGGATAAAGTCAAGCACGTGGGTCCATTAGGGTTGAACAGAAATGACTTCGAATCCAGTTAGAAAGAGAGGGAGGGGGACCTAATGACGTGTGGTTGGGAAGTGTAATTATCCCCTGAGAATCCCTCTCATCTCCATAAAGCACCTGAATGAGCACCCAACTTAACTCCCTCCCGTCGACCCGTTGGTCTCTTCAGTCGATCTTCTCCCGTTTTTTTCTCTTGCTAGTGTCTGCCCGACTCCCCGACCCTTACATCCCCCAAGGCGCCAGATTCCTTTTCCTGTTCCCTCCTCCACTACTCAAGTCTCCTCAAAAGTGTGCGAGGCGAAGAGTTTCCCTTTCTCTTGTAAGCCACCCCAACGACAGATTGCAATCGCTACATTTGATTATCCAGTTTCCTGGATGTTCAAAATACGAACCCCCTCGTCTTCCTCGGCTTCTTGTCCCAGCCTTCTCCTTCAACGGTTATGTCGCGAGCAAATAATCAAACACTCCCCATCCTACCCCGCCTAATCCTACCTTGGCGATCGATTACGTCACTACATAAATTATTCATCGCACATAAAGTTTACCGTCTTGTTTTGGGTGCCTTTTACACTCCAATCATGAAGGATTCGGCTCCCATTTCCCGATGATGGCTCTCTCCGTCTCACTCTCGCCTTCTAAGTTTATCTACCGTTTAGCCCAACCCAAACTCCCGGGAGCCCCAGGGCCCTTTAACTACCTCTCGAAACCCGCAATCCGGTCCGTTCCACACATTCCACCCCCATCTTACTCCTCTTCCCTCTTTCCTACCGTTTCCGCAAGCACATCTCAACACCCCTGCTCCTCCTCTCTCCTTCCGCACACCCCCGGTGAGCCTTGATCCTCCTCCTCCTCCTTGCTCACTCCCCCGTGTTCACCCCAAGCATTCGTCCTCACCCACCACTCACTCACCCGATTGCCCGGCACGCCTTAAACCAGCCCTCCCTTCCCTCATCCCTCTTCTCCCCCTCTCGACCTCAAACATGTTCCCTCACCGTAACTTTCGAACGACCCCCGTTCCAATCCTTGTACACGTCGCCGACTCACCCAACCCCAACGAACGTCCACTGCCCGTCCTCGCCCGTGCAACCCTCAACCGTGTCATCACACACGCCCTATCCCCTTCTTGTCCCCCAAACCGCCGCGGTTCCCTAATCCATACCAGCCCACACCCTTAAAGCTCCGATCATCCCCATTTCCTGCGAACCTACGAACTCAAATCCTCCCCCATGTTTCTCGCTCGCTTTTTTTTTCTCTCTCTCTCTCTCTCTCGCAAAACCCACCCCCGCCAGAGAAGGAAAAAAATTGCTGATGACCTCCCACCAGCCACCCCCTCCTCTCAACTTCCCATGACGACTAAAACCCGCCGGATTTCCCTCGTCCCCGCCTGTCCAACCTCCCCTGTGGATGCCCACGTCCCAGCCTTCCCCTTCCCTCAACCGGTCCTCCAAAAACCCTTCGGAACCTCAATTTCTCGTTCCAATTTTACTCATTGCCATTCGTCATCCAATTCTAACTCCTACCCACACGCTCGCCCGCCCAACTCATTCTCCATCTCTGGTCCTTTCGACGGGAGCTGAGTCTCAGCCTCCCTCTTTCCCTATCTTGCCTCTTTCTACCCCAGCCTCCATCCCTCTTCCTCCTCCGGTCCTTGTCTCTCTCTCGCGCCCTCTGAAAAAACCGCCTCTGACAGCCTCCAAAAACCCTCGGCTCAGAACACCCACCCCCTAACGATACTCTTCGTCTCGCCTCCATCTTTTGCTAACCCCTCCCCTCACCAAATCCACTCTCCCACCCGTCCCTCCACTTCTCCTCCCCTCTGCTTCCTCCTCAACCCGCCCGCTCCCTCTGGTCCTCCTCCCTCATCTCCCTCACATCTCCTCATTCAAGTGGGGCAATAAGGCAGCAGTCATTCTACTCATCCACGCAAAGGGTGCGGGAGGAGAGGAGAGACAGGACGGGGGAGGAGGAGGTACAGGAGTGGGTGAAAAAATGGGTGCGGAGAGACCTGCTCCGGAGGAGACGAGAGGAGAGTAGTGCTGGAGGTGGAGTGGATGGATGCGAAAGAGGAGGGAAACTTCTTTAGGGAAAGGGAATAAAAAAACACAGGAACCCCCTGTCCTGCGCATGCGCGATCCTGTCGGAAAGACCCCTCTAACACCCCCCGCCCACTCCTTTTTTTCCTCTAAAAACCCCATCCACGCTGCCTCATTCGAGTCCGCCACTTTCCACCCCCGCGCTCCACCCCTCTCCTCCTCCTTACCCGTCCCCACCTCAGATGAGGCTTTGTGCTCTCTCCGCCAACCTCTCCCTCTAAACTCTCTCTCTCCTCTCATTGAAACCGCTTCTCTCTCTCTCTCTCTCCCCTGCTGTAGGAACCTCTCGTGATAAGCGCATTAAGCGATCGATAGCCGAGGGAATGAGAATGAGGGAGAGAGCGGGAGTGAGGATGATGCAGCGGGAGGAGGGAGAGAGTATGGATAGAGAAGGAGAGAGAAAGGAGGGAGTGGAGTATAGGAGGTTTGTTAGGCCGAGACAAGAGAGGGAAGGATAGGGCGAGAAGAAGGTGGTGGACGTGGTAAGGCAGGAGAGTAGGGGCGACCAAGTGAGTGAGTGGAGCCTTGTGGGTTTGGAGGGGAAATCGGCCTTCGAGAGAATCGTCCTACACCTCATCTTCCTCGAGCGAGCCTCCCTAGCCCTTCCTACCAAGGTCCTTCAAATAGCTCACCTTCCCGTCGAGCTCGTCCTCCACTCCATTCCGGCGCTCCAGTGCTCCCTCGCCGTTCAGCGCACGTTCCCCTAATTCCCACTCCCCCCCCTCTCTCTCTCTCTTGCTCCGGCCTAATATGCATCCGCTGTACGTCTTGAACCCGCACTTCGCCTGCCTCCACAACGCTACCATCCCACCCGCGTCGCTCCCCTTAAAATTAATTATGTTATTCCCCGTCGCAAACCCCCGGCAGACTCGCTTGACAAATTTCCCGCCTCCTCCCCCTCCCCTTCCGCTACACCGTTCCTTTCTTCACGCTCCCTTGCCACCTTCCGTTGATTCTCCATTTCGTCGTCTCTCCTCCGTCTCTTCTCCGTCTCTTCTCCGTCTCTTCTCCGTTCCCGATTTTTTCGGTGCCGTGATCTTCCCTTGCCGTATTCCCTCTGCCGATCCATCTTCCCCGAACACTGCGCCCTTTTTCTTTTTTCCTTCCTTCCCTTCCTCACATTCTTACCTTGGCTTCTCACCTCGCCTCTCCTTCCTTTCCCTTAAAGTTCATCCCTTTTGACTTCCTCCCAACACGTGGTGTTCCCCTCTCTCTCTGCCACTCGGCTCTCAATCTCTTGGTCTCCCTTTTTGCACCAGATGGTCGTGCAGCGGTTCTTTCCCTCAAAAACCTCCTCCTCTCGCCGTGGAAGCAGAAGTTTTATGGTCTCAATCTCGCACCACTCCAATAAAGATAATAATCGATCAATCAACTCCTTACCTACGATTCCCGCGCTATCTCCTTACCCCCATCTCCTGCGCTTCCTTCCTTCCTTCCACACGTAAACCTTTGTTCGATTCACCCTTTCACCTCTTCTCTTATCACAACCCGTTCATCTTTTATTTTTTTATATAAAACCCACACGCCACAAATCTTTAGGCCGTTCTTCATTCCCTTCCGTGCCAGTCTTCACCTCTTGTGGAACTCCAGGTTTAGCCCTTAACCCTTTTTTCCTTATCCTAATTCGCTACTGATATCTTTCTCTTCTTCGCCAAACTATCTCTTATTTTCTCACTTTGGTTGGTTAGTTATTTGGGGAGGTGGCCAATATCGGAGACTAATTTCGCCCTTAAGGATTGGTGAGTCGGTTCGTAAGGAAAATATTCTGCAGGCAATGTTGGAGGGGTAAAACAAAACATGGTATCTGGATTCTTTTAGCGAAATACGACCACGGATCTACAGCTTAATGTCTCTTCCAACGGATACTTAGAAGTGCTCTCTTGCTGGCACTCATATAGGGATTGGGATTCCAAAGTCCGAAAATCCCGAGTTTTCTGGATAGGGAGGCAGTACTGAAGCTCCTCACCGATCCGGTCCCATCGAACGAAAGTAGTCTTTTTAATCCACAATATCCTATCATACCACATTAGGTTACGGTGCTACACTTGAAGGGCTCTCCTGATAGTTTCAAGTGGGGATTTCTCTGCCAATTGAAATTTTTCTGCCAATGCCGGAGTTAAAATCAGAGCTCTTGGTATGGGTAGCCGTCACTCAGCCATTGCATCCATCCGGGTCTCTCGAGTGAAATCATAATGATTTTTAGTTGTAATATCGCAATATATCTCGGTTGGTTGCTACTCTGCTCATTAATTGAAGGACCTACTACATAAGTTCAACAAACTTAGCCTTGAAGCTGTAAAAGTTCGTCAACATGATGTAAAATGGAAGTTTCATTCACACTTTTCCTCAAATTTTAATGTGCTCTACTCTCCTTATATACCTTTACTCGCAATACACTGAAGATGACTCAGTGAGTTGAAATGCGTCGCACTTTGTACACTCTTTTTAAATCTGTGGGAAAGCGCGATTCTGTTTGATTTCACAATTTCATAACTTTTCGATAGCTCACCTCCTCTTCCGTAATTTTAACTCGAGTCTCATGAATGGGAGTCCAGCACTCCTACCACACTATCTATTGTGTTTCTCTTCTTCGCCAAATATATCGTATTTTTCCTCTCTCTATCTCTTTGCTCGCCTTTCTGGCGCACACACGTTTCTGCTTTGTGGAAAAAATCCCTTCCCTACTTCCTGCGCTCTCCCGGCTCTCGTACTCTCTCCCCCTTGTTCCCAGTAGCGATTCCCATTCAGCGCAGCTTCCCAATTCCCCGGCCCTCCTCGTCAACCACCACTTGTGCCGACCCCTCTCCCCTCCCAGTCCATTCAAGGCCCCTCTTCCTACTCCTCTCAGTCCCCGGCAGCTCTCTTCCCCCATTACGCCGAGTAGTCGCTTCTCAAGTCGCGGTCGAAAATGAGAGCTGTATAATACCAAATGCAACGGCGTTGCCGCCGCACCCAGGACGATGCACAGGGTTTTCGGCGGTTGTTGGAGCTCCCGCGTGGGGGTGTGTCGGGAGGAGGCCGGGCGGAGGAAGAGTGCGGGCCGAAACGAGGGAAGAAAAGACGCCGTTGCTCACGAGGGTGGAGGAGGCATTCGGGAGTGTATGGGGGAGGGGTGGCCGTGGGAGTTAGAGCTTGATGGGGATGGAGTGAAGGCTCCTTCCACCTGCCCTAGAAAACTTGGATGCCTCTTCGCGCTTTTCACGGCGTAGCGAAGAAATGAGAGAGATTGAGGAGAAAGGTGGGAAATAAGGAAAAGGTAGCAGTCGTCGCGCGAGTACGAGGGATAGAGTGGCCAACGCTAGGGAACCCTCTCGTGATTTGGAACACGTTCCGGTGGATGAATAGGGTCTCCCTTATTTGCTTCCCCCGTGGCCGCCCGAATTTTCTCATTTTTGTGAGGTCGATTTGGGTCGTGGAGAGTGGTTGGCTGTGGCACCGGATTTTTTTATTTCGAATTAGGGAACTCTTGGAGTTAATTATAAAACGGAGTACTTCTAATGGTTTTAATTGTGGACACGAGTGCTTTTGCCCTTGAATTTTTCACCCTGCTCTTGAATGTTTTAATGGGGATAGATTCAAGCAGGGACGGGAATTCCAAATGGCATACATTCGGCAATCCCTGTGAGTTAGAGGCGTGATCCTAGTACCATAATAGCCGCGCCAGTAAGGTGTCATTTATAAGTAAGATACGGTATATCAAACTTTAATTTTCGGCTATAACATATGGATGAGCTAATGTAATTAACCCAAATGGGCTAGCTATTGATTTTTCTTGCTAGGAAAAGCCACGATGGATATCCGCGTAGGAGGATAAAGATTGAAATACCCTTTTAGAGTCATCGCGTGGACATTAATACGGTAATTGCTTTGCACTTGAAGGGCGTAGCTTCGGATTTGCCGGAAATAGTCGCAATATGTCGACTGCAGAGGCGTTGTAATTATTAATATCACAGAAATGATTTTCAGTTAACGAGCCGAAACTTGAATCTCGGGGGAAGGACTTATGTGACCTCGTTTCTCTAGTTGAGCCAATAAGAGATGTACGACCTACTAAGAGTCTATTTCCACATGGCTGCACCGCCAACTCGGGCCTTAAACGTGTGACCTATAAAGTGACTCTTTTGGTTGGCAAATCCTCAGGAGAAATACTGTCTAAAATTAATTCAAAGTCTTCCTCGCCCACATTCTGACTGGTCTCCCTCTCCCTGTGAAATTAGCCGTTTTCGGAGACGGGGTTTAAACAATGGAGCGTTCCGGTCGACTTATTCGCAGCCGATGGCGCGGCGGTGGTGGTGTGGCCGCAGGCGGAGTAAACGAGACGGCAAAAGGAGAATGGAGAGAGCGACCACGACACGGTCTCAAACCCACAGTTTCCACACTTTGGCGGAAGACGTGAGTCCAGCCTCCAGAGTGCTCCGTCGGAGCTCGCACTCGACCACCTTCATCCTTTTCAAAGCCCTCGGCCCGAAACTCCGTGCGGAACACGTAAGCAATCGCCAAGCCGTTGTGAACGACAAGAATACTTGCAATAGCCGTCCTCGTCCGGAGAGTAAATAACGGCGGTAAATTGCATTTCATAAAGAGCCGGCGTTGCATAAAAGCTTTAGTGTGTTTGCTGAGGACCCAAAGCTGCACGGGAAAAAAACACAGCGTCGTAGGAGGTTGGGCGGGCGAGCGACACAAGGGAGAGAGGAGCGCCCACTCTCTGCGTCGAAGAGGGGTCCGAGCTAATTGAAGTCCACGGTCCGGTCTCTCTCCGCGTGTATGCTCCGAACGGGTGACCACAAAGGCCTGATTAAGTAATGACATCACACGGGGCATTGTTGGGTGAGGTTATGGGAAGCCTTCCCCGCCCCCCCATCCCTCCGTTAACTGGGCTGTTAGCCGGACAATGCATGAAGGGAAAAACAGGACGTTCAGGGAGGGCATAGAAGGCAAATGTAGCGAGAAGGGATAACCGTGGGTGCTTTCACTTCTCCGCGGAAAAGTAATGAGAAATAAGAGGGCTGAAGGAGAAGAGGAGGTTTGAGGATTTAATTCATGGGAGAAACAAGTTTCCTCCAAAGCACGAGGTAAGAAATTAAATTCGTGGAAGCTTTAGCAATCCTTGGTATTTTTATTTTAATCGAGGCATTTTACGTTGCATCCGGCCGTGTTGAGACCGGAGCAGGTAGTGAGTTTATATTAACTGTATTAACTGAATTGTAATTGCCTCAGACCTATACTGTAAAATAACACCCGAGAATGATGCAAATATTTGCAAATTGCGCAGTGTACCATATGGAACTAATGGTTTATACTTTGTGGCGTTTACAAGAAAAAACGGGTGGCACCAGTGGTTTTCCTGAAAGTCACTTTCACGTATAGATTGAAATAAAAGTAATCCCGTTTTACTCTGACTTGTGACAACCATGGTATTGTTGATTTGACACCTTGTTAATATGTGATGACCTTTTAGATGAGTCTTGTCGGTGGGAGTCTATTGATATGTCCGAAAAATTGCAGTCTTCTTTTTCTGATATCCGCCGCTAGGTTGGACATCTTCTCCGTAGTTTTCCTGGAGTGCAGCATATACCCTTCTTCTGTTAATTTTGGGCCGAGAATTTTCCTCATGATTTTTCGCTCTTCCTTAAGTATGTTCTCCATATCTCTTTTTATATGAAGCGTAAGAGTTTCGCTTGCATATAGAACTTCTGGCTTGATTACAGTGTTGTAGTGCCTGATCTTTGTGTTTATAGAAATGCATTTCTTGTAATAGATATTGTGTGTCTTGCCATATGCCCTCTTCATTTTCTGCAATCGAGTCTTCTGTACTATCTTCTTTCCTCCTGTGGGTTCAAGGATCTCGCCTAGATATCTAAAATGTGTGACTCGATTTATCTTGCCGTATTTTATGTTCAATACTTCGATGTCTAATTTTGAGCAGAAGAATTCGGTCTTTTCGAAAGAAATTTGTTGGGCGACTTTCTGTGCACATTCCTTGACGAATTCTGTTTGGCTGCTGTTGTTTCATTATCTGCGAGTATGGCAATACATCAGCAAAAGCAAGGCATGAAATTTCTACGTCATCTTTGGGTCGTCCGAATCGTGTTGGTTTCCAATGTCCTTGGTTTTTCATTTTTTTTCTACTCCTTGATGACTTTGTGCAGGACTATTTGTAAGTTGAAGATGAGTGGAGATAGCCCATTACCTTAGCGTACTCCAGTTTTGATCTGGAAAGGTTCATAAATTTCACCCATAAATTTTACTTTCGAGGTTGTATCTGTCATTGTCTGTTTGATCAATCGCAGTGTTTTTGCATAGAGTCCCTGTTCTAAAATATTGAACAAAGATTGTCGGTCGATAGAATCGTACGCCTTCTTGAAGTCGACAAACGTGCATATGATCGGGACATTCCTAATTGCTTTGTATTTCAGTATTGCTTTCAGGTTGAAGATTTGTTCTGTACCCGAGCGACCAGGGCGGAAGCCTGCCTGGTACTCGCCAATATTTTGTTCTAGTTGCTCTTGTACTCCTAGGAGAAGACATGCTGAGAGGATTTGTAGGGAACTTGTAATAGGAAAATTCTTCTGTAGTTGTTCGTATCTGTTCTGTCTCCTTTTTTATGTAGTGGATGGGTAAGAGCGCATTTCCAGTCGTCTGGAAATTGCTCTGTTTGCCAGATATTCCCAATGGTTTGCGTGAGTTCCTGTAGTGACTTTGGCCCGAGGTTTTTCAGTAGCTCCGCAATGATGCCATCTTCACCAGAAGTCCTGTTATTTCCCAGTTTCTGTATGTCTGTGGATCTCTATCTGTTTTAGTGGTGGTGATTCTGGGTTGATGTCGTTGCAATTTTCTTTGGGAAATCTTGTGCTTGGTTCGGGGCAATTCAAAAGATCAGAGAAATACTGCGCTAGCACTAGACAATTTTCCTGATTGGTCAGTGCTAATTTTCCATCTTGTTTTCGGAAGCACAGATTTTGTGGTGTGTTTCCTCAGATTTGTCCTGCGAAAGTTTTGTGAAAGTCTCTCATGTTGAAGTTGCGGAAGTTCTCTTCTATGGACTCTAGTTGGTCCTTCATATATTTCCTCTTAGTTTGCCTGATAGTTTTTGCAACCTGTATCCTAGTCTCGTTAAACAGCTGTTGATAAACACTTAGGAGCTTGAACGCGGGAATTTTGACTCTCTCAGAATTTTCAACCAAAATCCTCAATGTGCGCATGAATAATTTGTAGTGGTTTTTCTGAGAAAATCTCTTTCTTGAAGGAATGGAGAAGATAATTATGAATCGGGGAAGCGAGACTCTGCCGACCTTTTAAGAGACGAGAAGTGAAATTGCGATTTCCAGCTCAGTACACTCATTGTTAATCGAGCTTGAAATTGCAATTTAGCTTTCTTATCCTTATAGATATTAAGGAAAGTCGAACTTCTTTTTTATACAATCATACATGATAGTGTTACTATTTTTTGTACTCTTCTCTGAATAGTTCCCTAAAAGCAGATGTATTTGTAGCGTCATTAATATGCGAGTATCGTTAATATGCGAGAACTATTTTTTTAGTGAAATAAATGTCTATTTCAAATTTATCTCTCTAAAATGAGTAAAATGTGGGATACGTTCCTTAGTTTGAGGCTCAACTATGTGGAAGTTGAATTTTACAAATGAAAAAGTAACTTTGTTTCCTTCCACAGATTTACTTTCCTAGTAAAACATTTTTCAACATGGCTGTATCATCATCAGGTACAAACTCAAAAACTTTTTTCAGAAGTATACCCTTCTACACCACACCCCACATGCTGATAACCCACCGCTACCTTAACCCCTAAACCTTGAGGTTCCACACCACGTCAACCCACCCACCCACCCACCACTTACGTGTCCTCTCACGGGCTTTCTAGATTCCTATCCCAACCGCAATCCCTTACCTCTCCCCTGGTTTTCCCTCCTCACCTCCCCCTTCTACCTTCCCATAAAACCCCTTGTGATATATATACTTCTGAAAACTTTTTTTGAGTTTGTACTTGATGCTGACATCACTGTGTCGAAACATGTTGTATCAGGAAAATAAATCTGCATAAGGAAACAAAGTTCTTTTTCGTTTATGAAAATGTGGGACTATTGAGAGGCAGATCAGCTTCTGATTCCAACTAATGGCCCCATTTATCTAAGCGTTTATGATAACGATCTATTATCTTCCGACCAAATCGCCGTTTTAAATCAGGTGAGATGGTAAGGGCAATTTCATATGTGTAACAATGGAGGTAATATATGTACAAGAGCCGGGTAACTTTTTCGCCATAATGTGCTCGCGATACAAAAAAATGTTAACAAATCACCACTAAATCGTGTTATTAAGTTAATGGCAGCCAATAAAATATGATGGATATTTTAATTTGGTGAAAAAAAATAAGATTTCTTCCTAAGTATCTGGCGAGGAACTAAAAAAAGGAATGATTTAAGCGAAAAGAGGAAGAGGAAGTTAATGCCACTGGCGGAAATGATGAAAAAACATCCACGTTAGGAAATTCCGGGGAGTCCTCATTTTTCCCCCCCTAAGAGGTATGATGTGAAATATTGGAGGCATATCCGGAGGATATGGACCTGTAGAATTATGGACTTCAGCCCTTTTGGAAACTAAAACTTAATAAAAAAAACAAAGAGAGCAACGGGCATGCATCCGTGAGAAAAAACTACGCGCCCCCGGAGTATTTCGTGACATTCTATTAACTTTTAGCTAGATGGATGGTACTCGTAAAAGGAATAGATTAGAGGGGTAGAGGCGGGCCTCATATGGTGGAAAATAATGGAGTCGGTGGAGGGAATACGTGCTTCCGAAAAAAAAGACTGGAGAGGGAAGGATGCGAAAGGATCTAAAGCAGACGTCATTTTCCCAAAAAGGAATCCATAAAGTATAGCGGAGGCGTGTTTTGAATGAGGAATAATGAGGAGAAAAACATCCAAAAAATTGTTCAAGTATACACTCACACGTATATATAACGCTAGGAGATAACCAAGGAAGGATTAAGGAGCGGCCACGGCAGTAGGATCCATTAAGTTCCCAATTCGGTGCGGGTATCTTCAGTGGCGCTTCGAAAGTGCGCCTCCTTAGGATCGGGTTAATGGCGTGGGCGCACGTGAGGGCACGGGTGCTAAGGCGGGGAGCGAGACGAGGAGGAAGTGAAGGAGAAACGGGCCCTGACGCGAAATAGAATGGTGGTGCTCTCTGCCTCCACATGCCACGCTAGAGCGTTCTCAGGGAAGGATTATGCACGACTCCCGGGGAGAAAATTGCGCCCTTACAACCACGAATACCAGCCCACCGCAAGGTAAGAAAGACACACTCCCCCCCTCGCAAAAGGCCGTTATAGGTTTACTTTGACCACGCGTCTCGTGGAGAACCAGCACAAGTGGTGTAAATTATGAGACCTCTTCTTGTCTCATGGGGTGGCACATACCTACACAGCCATCTAAGTGCCCCTTTTCCCACCCATTGCTATACGTGTACATACTACTTTTTGAGCCTCCGCAAAGGTGTTGGGAGGTTGTGTGTGTACATGAAGATAGGATGGAACACGGAAAAGGATCGCAAATGGTCATTTACATGATTACGGCTCAGTTTATTCTCGCCTAGGTAGACGGTACAGGCCGTGTAAATTGCGGAAAATCTCTCCCACCTTTTCTCAAGGGTTTGCACTCAATCACGCCACCAGGAGCATCCGTATCCTTTATGTACATCAACATCTATGCACTTCTCTGATTGTGACGACTTTGGGTAAGGCAGGAAGAGTAAGGACACCATCTAAGCAGAAAGAAGATGATAGGGAAAAACGACCGGAAATAGTCTACAGGTTTTTCTTCGTTAATGCAGCGAATAGACATCCGGCGCGAAGGTTGTGAATTGTTGAAGGTCTTCCTCCCGATCTCAATATTCTGTGCGCATGAGCGTACACGCCCAAGTTCCTCCTTATCCTTAGCAGAATACCCTACGAGCCGATGCAAAGGCGCGTGGCAGTGGGAGGGTTAAAGGCTCTCACCGGGATGTAGGGAGAGGGAAGGAAGAGGGAATAAAAATCATTGGGAGAGGGAGGGACGAAAAGTGCTCCGCCGCAGTGTTCGTGAAAACTTTGCTCTCCGACCACATCGGGCTAAGCCTTGAGGTACCGGAGACTAGGGCGTGAGAAAATTCTGCAACGGGGTTGACCAGATGCGGGAATAGACTTTCGGGGACAGAGTAGAGGGGGAAAAAAGGACAAATTTGCCAAAAATCAGTGCACTTCCGCGCTGAAGACTTTGAATACTTATATCGAAGGAACAGAGAGACGAGTGGGGTGGAGCATAGAAATGAGCTCTTTTATTCAAAGGGCGAGCGTGTGGGAAAGAATTCCTTCAGTTCTCCTTTTTTATGCTTCCCTTTCACGCACGCAGGGGCATGTTTGATCCGGGAGTGGTAAAGGAAGAGGGCATCGTTGAGGCACATTATGGCCGGGGCCCGGGCAGCTCCTCCTCAAATAGCGCGGCGAACGAAACGGTGGAAAGAGACAGGGAAGAGGGAGAGGGAGAGGAAAAAAATGCGTTCGGCAATATGTGGGCAAATGGCTACAAGTTCACGAATGAGAAGACAAATGAAGGGAGCTGCGAGGCGAAAGTTGAAAAAACGAACGCGGAGGAAGAACCCGAGAGAAAGAGGGAGAGGGATATAAGGCGAATAGGCGAAACAGCGCTTAGGAGAATGATGGAGCGTGACCAGAAAACAAATGAAGTGTTGCGCCCTAAAAGATTTATCCCGCCTGGGAGTGTGAGAAAGAACTAAGAGGCGAGTAAAAAGAAGTTTGCGATTCAGCGGTGAAAGGTGGGGACGGGGAAACTTCTCCGGCCGGGCGAGTGAGCCGCTGTGATGGGGTGGTTGAAGAATAATCACCGCAGGGCTTCATGCTATGGAGTGGAAGGATGGAGACAAATCTATCGCAGAATAGGAAGACATTCCACCGGAATAGCACAGCCCACGGTGCATAAATTAAGATCATGAAACCATGCAGCGAGCCGCAGAAAGTTTCAGGTCTTAGCGAATGAGCGAGTACACCTGAGTGACGGCTTCGTGCTTCAAGCTGCGACGGTCTTTTAAAGCGGCTCTCTGGAAGACGGAGCGGGTTAAGGGAAATCGGATTGTAATATACGGCTCGCCTGGCTAAGCCCACGGAACGACTGCACTCGAGGCGGAGAAGCTTGATGGCGTGGAATAAGTGGCGATGGCGAGAAGCGAGGCTGTGAAGGAGAAGGTGGCGGCAAATGATAAGGGGAAGCGTGTTATCCACGGGAAAGAAACTAATGGTAATTCCTGCGGTTTAAATCTAATAGGAACACGAGAAAGTAATATGCATAATGGCCTAATCTGTGCGATGTGCTCATTTAGTGGCTAAAAACTTCGTATGTTTGGACAGATGAAGGAGCCTAGTGGCTAAATCTTATGAGTTTATTTGCCCAATAACGCCGCAATGGTGATCCAACCCAAAAGAGAGCAGGAAAAGCTATTGGCTAAATTATCCCAGCCCTCGTTTTAGAGGTGATAATGAAATATGGAAGAAAGTAGTTCTTTAAAAACCAATGAATGGCATCATTGGACTGTTTCTTATAAAAAAGTTTGCTTCGAAATTGGTATAAAGTTTACAGATACCGTTTTAAGTAGCTGAGATTCCCTCGTGCTCGCTAATAAATAGGCCTACTATCTGATTCTCCTTTTATTGAAATCTCTTATGCAGCGAGGCAAAAGGAGTGAAAGCCTCCTCTCTCAATAGAAAAAGTACTTGCTAACGTAAGAAAAAATGTAACGTGACTTTCAGTGGTGGTATGAAGTGAAAAAGCGTAAATGATAATCTACTGCAATATTTATGTTGAACGACACATTCATTTTCACTGTCAAATAAATAATTGAATTTGCGTAGTTATGGCATTTCTGAATCATGCCTGAGACTCGCAATAATGTATGTTACCTCGCTTGCTTTAAAAATGGATTGTGTCAGGAGAGCAAGAATATCTCGACCACAAATTGGGTTACCAAAAATCAATCAGAGTTGTAATGCAAACAAGAAATTAAAGCCTATGAGATTATGACTCCATTATATGTAGTGAAATAATTCCTTGAAAAAGGAGGAACCTGTCTCTAGGATAGATAATACCTCGTTTCGTAATAATTATAAGGAAATAATAATCATGAAGTGTGGAAGATTTATGCTGTGATAGTAAAAAAGCATATTTATGTATTTCTTTCCTCATTTTCCGTCTACTGTCGCCTCGAAGTTCAAATTTGCCTTAAGGCGTGATATGCAACCATTTTCACCATTTTCCTCTTTAAGTGTACGGGCAGGAAATAATCAGAGAACGGAATTCTTTTGAAATTCTCCTCGGAGGCCAGCATCCATTCATTGGAAATGCAGTTTGGCCTTCATTTTTAGCTATTCGTTTAATTAAACTGCGATGCCTCCAATTGCGAACTCCAATCCACCACTTCAGCCGCGAGGAAGAAAACATTTACGATGAAAAAAACGGAGACGTCTATTTGTTATCTCCCGCGGAGACAAATGTATTCGCGGAGGGGAGTTGGGACATTTTTCTCTCCCCTTCCTCCCGGAGACAAACTTCCCGCGGCACTGAAAGAAGTTCCCCGGCGATAGTCCGAGACAAAACCGGAACAAGTTTACAGCATCGGCGGCGACGGGAAGGGAAAGCGGAGAGGAAGGAAGGAAGAAACGACCCACATGTGGTCCTTTCTAGTTTTTTTTATTCCGACGACTGCCGCGTCTCTTTCCAGCAGCGCCCATATGGCTCACGATAGTCCGACGAAAAAGTTCCCGAGCACACCCCCGGGTGGGCGGAATGGCAATATGGTCGGAGGAAGAGGGGATTTCGGAGACGGAGAGAGGAGGTGGGTAGCAGTGGGTGGGTGTGTGGGTAGGCAAAGAGGGTGAGATGAAAGAAAAGAAAGAAATGGAGAGAAGAACGTGTAGAGGGTGAGGGAAGAACGGGCTCATGAGGCAGAAGGCGCTATTAGTGAAACGTCGATACGGGAGAAATTGGGGTCGCCTTAGCTTTGAGCGGATGCTGTTCGCCCCGAAGACGCCACTGTCGAGAGATGTGCTTTTCTCCATTCCTCCCCTCCTCCCGGCAGCGAAGAAGAACGAATATCACCAATGGCACGGGGAAATTATAAGAGGAAGGGGGTTGAGGGGAGGCGAGTGTGGGTGAGGAAAGGCTGGAGGTTGAACAGAAGTCGAAGAAAGGACCTCGGATTTAATTGGAGGGGGTGGAGGGCAGAACGGACGGAAAGGGAATAAATGAGGAAAAAAGAGAAGTCTAGCGGAAGAAGGGGTTACTGAGACAAGAGCTTCTCCCTAATTATATAGCCAGATACCGGTCACCGGGTTGATATCTGGGGGAGGATGGGACAGGGGAGGAGGATTGCGAGTGAAGATTGGAGTGGGTGGCGATTAAATGGGGAATCTCTTCCCCCTTCGCTTATGAACAAGGGTTGAAGGGACAAACGAAAGTAATAGGTTTCGTGGATGGGTCTTTGGAGTGGATGAGGGGGAAGATGGGGAAGTCGAGGATGCAGAAGAAGAAGCAGCAGCTTGAAAGAGAGAGGGAAAAAGTAAGAGAGAGGGAGGAGAGAGGATATCAACATCATCACCCAGCTGCTTGCCCTCTCTTAGAGACACAGACACCCACGTCCGCTGTAAAAACGGATCCTGGCCGGATTAATGTGATTTCCTTGTGCGGAAGAAAGAAGAGTTCGTGAGGAGGTGTGAGTGGATGAGCACTCTGGGGTGAAGAGCTGGAGGATAGAGAGAGAGAGAGGAGGGAGTACAGATAAGCGTCGGTGAGAGATGGAAAAGTGCCCTCGTTAGTTCCCTTTTCGAAGCGGCGCGCTGGAAAGTGTGTGCCGGCTTCTCTCGAGGAGGGAAACGTGCCGCCGAAATTTTCCTTTTCCGTCGCTTTCCAAAATGTTCGCCTCGTTTGTGCCCGTGAGGAGGAGACGGGCTAGGGAGACGCGCGGGCGGGCACAGACGAAAGAAGCAGTTCCCTGGGATAAAATCCGTAGGGCATCCAGATGGGTTTTCCTGCCCCGGGCAACCACACACGGTACAGTGGTGGGACTAACATGGAAACCCTCCTTCGGAAAAGGGTTAAAGGATTGGGAAAGGAGGCAGGAGCGAATAGGGATAAAGGTATCGGCGAGGAATAATTCATGGGAGGGATTCGCTACGGAGGTGTTGTACGTGTCCTGATTTTGGTTCGACGCGTAACTGAAATAACAGAGAGAAAATTTAAAAAATCTATACCTGATACCATACTGCCCTCTCCCAAGAACAGAAAGATTCTCCGAACACAAGCTGCTCGGTTGCCCCAGTGGCATTCTCTCTGCTGATCTTTTTTTGAAGAGGTCATGGGAAGAGAGACATGAAAGGAGCTGGATGTAGGAAATGAAGCATGAAGACTGCTGAATAATCTAGTTTGATTCACGGACGACGAGGCCTTGGTTCTTCGATCGTCGGAAGGATTGCAAACTTTTGTAGATAAATTTGCACATCAGTGCGGAATATAAGGAATGTAGCTCAATCTAAAGGAGACAAAAGTAATAAGATTACCGGGGACAAAGAAAGAGAGGCTGGTCATAAAGGTAGGAGAACACTAACTGGAGGAATTTGACCATTTTAATTACTTGGGTTGTGCAAAAGAAGAAAACTGGTAAAGTTGCAAAGATATTCGAAAGAGAATAGTGCCAGCAAAAGAAACCTCTAGCAATTGAGGTTGTTTATAACGGGTATCTTTGATAAAGATGCCATGAAGATGCTCGCGAAGAGTTTAATAGGGAGTGTAGCGTTGTATGGTGTCGAATCATGGCTTCTACGTCTGCAGGCATTTTAGATGTGGGTACGGGGAAGGATGGAGAAAGTGGAGTGGATGGAAAATAAAACAAACTTGGAGTTGCCAGGTATTGTGAAAGTGGAGGAGAAACGTTTATAAGAGATAAGAGGGACAGACTAGGTGGCTAGAAGAGATAATGAAGGGCGGAGGGATGCTGATGACCGCGATAGAGGGGAGGATGCTGGATAGGCATTGGAGGATAAAATATAGCTTATATAAATAAAAGTCGGGATAAAGTGTTAGAAAGTACAATAGTATGAGATGGAAAAAGAAATTATTTTAGGGGATAGGGCCTGCCACATGTAAGGAGTAATACTAGCTTACATTTGGACTAATCAAAACTGGTAGATGGTCCTAATAAATTATAAATGAGGTATATTTTAATAAATGAAGCTGATTTAAATGAGAGCCGTTTTATTACCAGGAAAACTTTGATCATTGAGCCAATAGTAACTGGCTTATCGTGCCTAAATTTGATTAGGCATGATCAAGAATTCAGTCAATAAGTTTATCTTACACATTCGTTCATTTTTAGAAAAGAAAACATATTTTTTTTTGTTATTAGGTACTTACGATGCTTCTCATCTCTATAAAGTGTCATTTGTTTTTCATTGGACTCAGATTTTGGTGAAAACTAATAAATCTTCGAATGGAAGTAATCGAAATGTGGAATAAGAAAATTTTATCCGGAACAACTTATACAAATTGACGTAACTAGGGAAATTTTACGTGTAGAATTCAATGACATAAATTGGCAAAGTTAACATTATATTTTTGGGCACAATCTAAGGCATAACATTCGTTTCAGAAGCCTGTCAGGAGAAAAAAAACCGGCGGTGACTACGTGAAAGGCCTATAAGTAAGTGGCTGAATGACATGTAGCGCATATGTTAGTTAAAAAATGTCAGTGATAGAATATTATAGCCTTGAGGAAAGTGACATGGCGGCGGCGACAAGTTTATTTTTTTAGAATATAGAATAGAATTCTCTGTTAATCAGCTTATGATCTTACTATAACACGTTGAGTAACCAGCATCAGTTATGCACTAAGATTGCATGAAGAAAATTGATTTTCGTGATATCTCTTCAAATTGCCAGTATCTACGCTGAAGGACAGAAATTACATGTCATGTATGTGGACTTAATAAAAACTTCTATTCATGCCATGGTTATCGAAAATATTACAATATGTTAAAATGAGTAGGTATAGGAGTTTAGACTGACAATGAGGAGGTTTTATCTGCTTAGGGAAATATTATTATCCTCATACTGTCGATAGATCTTCAGAGAAATCTTATAAATTACGTGATCATAATGAGGGAAATAAATTTAAGGAAGTGTTTGCTCTGAAATTGGGTTACCGGAGAAGAGACCCTTCTGTGACTGCAAGATTTGCATTCTCCAGAGGTCGCTTTTGCATGATACGTGGATTTCTCAAAATGTATGCGAAATGGCCCGGTTGTAGTTTGGAATATCTAATGTTCATGTGAAAAAAGTCCATGTTCAATGAATTATTTGAAGTTGTAGTTTCAAACGAGCTAATACATCGTTTGATAGAGTGCCGTAATACTTACGGGAGGATTGTTATTCCATTGAGTAAATGCTTCCATTATGAAAGCATTGGATTTACATCTGGAGTTTGCGTTTGCATTTACAAAGCCTCATCGTCTTCTGTTTCATTTCACTCCGAATCAGAGGGACTAACGCAGCATCGTGCGTTTCGAAAACGGGTATGAATATTTACACTCTCCGGTTTTTCGACGTGTTCAAATGGGAGGCACTTGATTCGTGTTGATCTAAGAGTTTAGCGCACTCACTGATACGATTGCTGAAGATAACAGTGAGTCTTGCCACTCAGTGGAGAGTGGCGTTTGTGTCCAGGAACATATATGCTTATTTGCGCCTAGTTCTACGATTTTGGTGATGAATGCGCTCCAGGGCTGTGGAAAGAGATAAAAGTATCAAGAAAATAAAGTAACATCATGGAAATGAGTAATCTCACTAGTTAGATATCATATTTGTGATTTTTATTCCCCTTTCCAAGACGAATGCAGGGGAAATTATGATTCATTCAGAATATATCAAAATCCCTATTCGGTACGGGCGAGCGGATATTAATTTGCGCTGTGGCTGTCAAATCGTTTAATTTTAATTCTTACCAGCCTTGAGGGACCCTTTTTCAATATTGAGTCAGAGATTGCCCCTCCTCCAAAACCACAAATAAATCTCCTTTTCCATTACGTTTCCATCGCGCATCAATCATAAATTTTTTCTGGTAACTTTTCCCATTCCATAGAAATCACCTCTCCTCATATCTTTTAATAGCGCCCTAAAATCAGGACGCAGCTCGCAGTATGCCTTTGTAAAGATATTCCCAAAGCACTCATTGCAATCATTTAATGTTAGCGTTTCTCTTTTTTATCACCTCTTTCTTCACTAAGATATTTATCGTTCTTTATTTGCAAGACACGTTCCAGTCATTAAAAATTCAAACCGCTGCTTTCTTTGTTGAATGCTTCTCCTTGGAGCGCCCGGCATTCATCAGATATTTAAGTGCCCTTCGATATCACGCCGTGCACTCTACGCTGTTAATGGTCTCTACAGAAATCGTAAACAGTGGTCTAATACTGCCCGGTTTTATTGCAAGCTGAGTGCATCTTCACTGGGATAAACACGAAATCTCCCGGTGTAATTGCCCATTTTATCGTAAATTGGAAATTCTAACGGATTACTGGCTTCAAGTTCGACGCTATCCAATTAAAATTCTCTTATCAGTTATCACCAACTACATTAAGATGCTAAACGTTTCCAAATTCAAGATAGAATGCATTTCGCGTTTCCATGATGTTAATCAGAAGCTGTACTCACGTTTATTCATGAATTTTGCGTGCTGGGATTTCAGTTATAGTTTATTAGCCAACGGACATATTTATCATCAGTGAATATATACTTACTTGCCAAAAAAGGGTTATGGATGGTTAAGCTTGAAAGTCTCATCATATTGTAATCTTTGGCGTGATATGTTAAAATTCCACTTCCATTCGCTTGTTCATAACCGACGGAGTTCACATTTTGTCAACATTAATTTGTTTTTATGAATTTAGTCTTCAGTTACAACCTACTCAACTATTACTAAAGCCCTGTAATTTATGATATACTAAAATGTTCATTCGCTCATGATCGAGTTATTAGATGTAATTCCCAAGAGGGAGAAATGGGGTGCCGGTTTATGTTTTATTGCATTTGTTCATCATGCGAATTAATTGGGAATTTTTTGGTGGCTATAAATATTCTCTTTATTTCATTGAGAATTAATATCGCAATTATTTAATTAAATTCCGTTACAGTTCTAAATTTTTTGTTCTATATGATCAGTTCAACGGAGAGAACTTTAGCTTATCAATTGAATAGATTTCTCAAGAAAACATTGAAATATAACTATCAAAATAATTAATTTTGACTCTTAAGAGGTTTGCGTAGCCATGGCCACATTATTTTACCTTAGCGCATGCCACCGTGGACTTTATGGTTTACTAAGCGTTACAGGTATATATTAAGCTCTAGAGCTAGTCAGAAACCTCAAAACTAGCTGAGCTGCATCGAATTCAGAATAGTTATTGTTGCTATGGAATTTGAAACTCTGATAATAATATATGTAGTGTAATTGAATAATGTAATGGAAGAGATAAAGTAGATTCAATTTGTGCTGATCTCCTTAATATTAACACCTTAATAACCGCTTCAATTCCTGGTTGCTTTACTGCTTCAATTTGTCCAAGTCAAATAATTTAACAAATTACAAATTCCTGTTCCTTTTTCCACTGTTGTAATTTCAAATATCTAAATTTTGATACTAAAGCTGAAAGATTGGATTCAGTGATCTAGACTAAGTTAAAGATCATGAAGAAAAGTTGCGAAGGAGTTGTCCAAGAAAACGACTTGCGCGCCAGGGGACCGCCATACGCGACTCCCGTTTGTCCGTCACATTTGTCACTCCGCAGGAAACCTCATTTATGCCTAGTCTTCCTTCAGCTTCATGATGTCTCTTCACCCCTGTGGCACCCCTATCCCTTTTGTCACTTCCCAAAGTGACATAAAGTTTCGTTGCATTGCCTTTTCATGAGGCTAATTTATCTGACGTGTCATGCGCCAGCTCTTGAGATTCATTTCATTGCCCGTCTAGCAAAAAGAGACATTTTCATTGGAGGTGTTTTTCCCATTTATGTCGACATGGCCGTCAAATTCTACCTCTAACATCTTTCTTTTTGCATGAAACTACATCCAAGAACAATACAGGTGGGAAAACATAAGTTTGATGAGGGGCGGTAGACCTTGCCAGATAATAAACGTCATGATTGTAAAAATTACACAAACAGTTTACGAGTATCAGGCCCTTTTCTTGTAGATTCTTGATCCCGAGGATGATGTAATATTCGTAAAACTTATTATTACCGAGACAACAGACTGCTTCATGAAACCAGTCATATTTGAAATCAAAAGCCTCCATTGTGAGTTCAAACTCACGAAGCTGAATACTAGAAATTGTAATTAGTCTGCAAATACAGAAAAAAACAGTTCATTAAATAATTTGCGTATTTTTTACAATTCAAAAAGTAACCTGTATTTTGCATCTTTCAGATACATAATACTACCGCATGGTATTTGTAAATTAATAGGCCTTATAATTTCAACATCCCTAATTTATTTCCGTTTTCCTTTTACTTAAGTTAATCTTAAGTTCAATTGATGAGATCTCATTGAAATTAAAATTAAAAGTATAACTTTTGAAAATACCAAAGCCTTAAGAAAATTACTGCATCATACTACCACCTTACATTTATTCAACCTCATTAAATTTTCGAAATATATTTCCTAAAGTATAATGCTTTGATATGGAAAATAAACCACCTGCTGCACCGTACTTTGTGGCTAAGAAACCAGCGTCTATGAATAATAACCATTAACAGAAGCAAGTCTTGAATTAGGTTTCTCAGAATTGCAGTTCAAGAATTAATGGGAAATATTAGCTAGAACTGTTGCTCTTTAACAGATGATGCTTTTGTTAACTATTGGAGAGAGCTCTACTTGAGAATTTCTCTCATCTCATTCCATACTCACTCTGCAACATGAGAATGAAATGACGTGCGATTTCAAAAAAAGATGATTTTTTAATTATGTTAAAGGTTTTAGTGTTCTAGATTTTGAAAAATATTATTGAATTTTTGTTTTGTATTCCCATTTTTACTCTACTGGTACTTCAAAATTGTATCATTTACGGTATGATAAAACATCATCACAGTTCCTGTTGAGGGACATAGTACCTAATCGAGAGTGAAAATTCTTTCCCTACCCCAGCGAGAAATATGAGGCTAGTAATACTCCATCAAAAATTTGTTTCCGTGATGACTCAACTGAAATTTTGTGGTATATAGCGGGAAAAACTATCAAAATTCCAAGTCAAGTCAATGTGAAGCATTTACTTTCTTCCACTTGGAACATTATTGGGGAAACGAGGTAGTCCTTACTTTGTCAGATTCGTGGGTTCACCCAAACGGCAATTCGGAAGCCCCTCGATCATCCGTCAAATATTGAAGGCAAAAAAAAGACTGAGTTATCCTCACGACCTAACTTTTCCCGCTTCTCTCTGCCATGTCAAGCCTCAAGTTGTGTTCTTGAGGGGAACATATAAACTGAATAAATTTGTGAGAACCAATGGCGAAGAGTCTGGCACGATAATGCCAAATCCAAAGGGAAATAATTTTGTTTGTAGGCATACCGATGGTGCAAAGAATTTTTCCCGATAGCGCATGAGGTAAATTTAAAAGTTATAGAGGAGGACATTGTAAGACGCGAGAACGGCCGTATTATAAGCGATCAATTCCCTCTACAACTTCGCAGCATCAATACTTTCAACGAAAAGTCAACCCCGGCGTAAATTTAAATGAAACAGCTCCGCATGTTACTGAAATGGAAGAAAATATAGCTCTTCGGAAAAAATTTAAGTATTTATTTTTAATTTGCTGAGATTTTCCTTTAGGTTTTGTTGGGATTCTCTCTCGAAATATTCGTTTTAAAATACCACTGAGCATTTATGCCCACTGCATTCTAATTTTAAGAATGCTGTGAGGTGCTTTAAGAGTTTTACGTGCTTCATTAGTGCGAGATTCTAATCTATCTCGATCGCTCCGAGTGATTATTCTACTGTTTTAAATATCATCGTAAACTGCCTGTCCTATTACTGCAGTTGGGGAAGATAAAAATCCTTTTTGAACTATTAAATAAGCTGTATAATGCTGCGCATTGAAACACTGTTTTAGATTCCAGGCTCTGCTCAATCTATCTTTTACCGGCTTACATTTACAACAGCTAGGCCATGGCTTTAATTTAGTGGGTACATTGGTTTTGTTTAATCATCGAAACTTAGTCGACGTTGACGGAAGATTCAGGGAGAGGTGCGTTGGCAAAATAAAATTTAAAATCTTCATAGCGTCCTGAAAGGTAATTACACAATTATTTTGGCTTTCGCAGTAATTATTACGAAGAAATATTATTATGATGAAAAAGAGAATGTATGCTTTTGCAGCTCGATAATTGCTGATTTCATGGCCAAGGACTTAAAATTACCATTTTAGCCTAAGGAAAAATACTAGTTTGAATTATTTATAGGACGATATTTAAATATCTCATTTTCTGCAGTTTAAATTCATCTTTTTTAATTGTAACTAAATAGATAACGAATCCCACTCATTCCTTGCGATACCTTCTTTCGCGATTGAAAATTTTCTGATTGATGCTGTTTTTAAGTAAATTTGGCTCCGTAATGGTGATTTTATTGGCATTTTTGTTCATTAACAATTGTGCTTTAGCTTTTCACAGTAGTGGAAAATTGGCATAGGCTTCCTACTTTAATATAGGTCACGTTTGAGTGACGTGAACATATTCATCCCATGATTTTGAGCAAACATCAATCCACCAGTCCATAACATTATCCAAAATTTGATGATTAGATTTCTGCTGAAAATAATAGGTACCAGGAGATTGCTTTATAAATTTATTTGGTTCTGTATGAATGAACATAAAGCTCAAAAAAACAAAATCATTCATGCATTCGCTCTATACCCTGATGGCTCAGATGGCTGGATAATTTTGTTTCACTGTAATATGCACAAAAAAATCTCTTTGTTCTTACAATAAAAAACGCTGGAATAATTCATTTTTTTCATACAAATTATATCGAGAGATGATATGGCTATCTGATGAAGTTAGGGAATACCTGTAGGTGCACTATCTCTCCCGCTTGGAAAACTAAAGCAATGCGTATAAAACTGAAGAACTTAAAAGTTAAAGCACCAAAAGACTCAAAATTTTAAACTATAACATTTAGACCGCAAATTTTACTGCAGCTATATCCTAAATTTCGTTCAATGGGCAGATGCAAAAATTTCTTTTGAATTAAATTGTTAGTCTCCGTGGTTCAAAGTGAACTTTTCTCAAGTTAGTCAGTAGTGTTTCTGTCACCTTTACGATGAATGAAAGGTCATTTTGATGGAAATAAAAGCTATTAGTGAAAAAAATTTTGCTACGGACTAGCATTTACTAAGGCCCTCCGCCTTTGACTTGCCCTGTTTCCCACCCCTTGGGCCGCACTGTTCTCTGGTTCACCCAACGCCTCACGAACTAACTCATTGGTTTAAAATCAAGAATAATGCCTGCTTGTTTTTGTTAATCTCTGAATAGTGTTTGTTGGTGAATCATTTGAACGAGGAAGTTAATGGATCTTTTCAATATCGTTTATCTTTACAGGCTATAACACGTACACTTACAACGAGACTACGCACACGGAACGGGAGCCGGATGAAATATTGTCGGTTGTCTACGAGGACGGCAAGTGGAGCCGCCCCTACTACGACTGTGGGGGCGGCAACATTTGGATGCTCACCTACACGGTGCCGTTCTTTGGATTCGCCAACGGCACGTATTTCTTCAAGTAAGTACTTTTATATTGATAAATACCCGTATCTTTCATCCAATCCGTTTTCCAAATCCAAATGTCACTCAATTTATATCGATAAGCATTTCATAAAGACGGCTTAATTTGCTATTTGAGTCCAGCCTACGCCTGAATTTCGCGGATTCTCTCAATATTTGATATGATCTGATAACTGTTTGCTACCGTAACTGACATTAAATTGCTGAATTAAGATAGAGAGCTTGGGATACATTTTAGCATGCCTAATTAGACAGCGTGAGTGTTCCACAATTACCGCGGCGTACTTTGGAAGTGTGCTCGAAAACGCATTTGCATACTGGAAATGTGAGAGGGTTTGGTTCCATTTTGTATTTCATTGAATCGAGTGGTATACGAAAAGCTTTTCTTTGGAAATTGTATGGATAAAACTGTGATTTTAGTTAATTAAGATAATCTCTGTGAGAGCTACCCGTTCATGGTTTCCAATTTTATTCTTTTGCTTTTATTTTTTGGGGTTGCTATCGCTGATTTGCACGAGCGTGTCAAGACACGACCATAAGTGCTGATCGTTCCTCCAAATCAGATTACGTGGTCGCTGGAAACAAAATTGCTTGCCGCGTACTCATCAAATTCAGTCATGCATGTCATTCATGTAAAACTGCTCGGAAACTTTGAATTGGATACGGGTGTCGATGAGAAGAAACCCATTCTTTATCGGTATGGCGACGTAGCTTTTTTAATTTGAGAAGGTGCAGAATAGTATTAAAAAGCTTCACCTTATGCCAAATCCTTCTAAACAGATACTTTCAATTGAATATTACCTTTATAAATAACCAATTATAACTTTCTCGGCCAATAAAATTCCATATTTCACCGCATAATCGTCGCACCCTACTTTTTCAGTCCAAAAACTGGTTCACAAATCTCCATCGCATAATGGTCGCATATTAATTTTGTTCGTCACGACGCTTGCTGTAAAAGGAAAAATTTGACTAATTTTGCACTCTACCTGACATAAATTTCTACCTGCCATTCACAAATACAGCTAAATAGGAAGAAAATAGGGTCGATTTGTAGTCTTAAATTTTAATGCAAAGTATTTAATATAGGCTTAACATTCATGAGATCCTAGCTTTGCAATAAAGGCAGTTAAGTACGTAATAAATGGCCTATGTATAACTACTAATATCGGTGCAATTTTATTTTTTTATTTCCCCTCATAATGGTCGCATCCTACTTTTTAGCGGAAAAAATTGGCATATAATCTGCAGCGATTTGGCGGTGAAATACGGCATAGATAATAATTAAATTCTTGAATATTTGGTCATTAATATATTTAACTCTCAGCCAACGTTTCGCCAAATATATTGGCATTCTCAGGGCTTTGCAACACAGAACATAGAGACATACAGCCAGGTAATTATGTAAATGTTAGAAAAAAGTTGAGGAATCCAAATTTTACCTACTATTGAGCTTAATATTGAACAGTAACAAAGTATATAATATCTCCAAACAGTAAAGAAATACGTATACTTTATGTTTATTTAATTGTTGGTTGTTTACATATAAATATGTTGGTTGCTTATGTATAATCTTTGCATAAATAACTGGCTGTATGTCTCTTTGTTTTGTGCGGCAAAGTCCTGAGTATGCCAATATATTTGGCGAAACGTTGGCTGTGAGTTAAATATATTAATGACCAAATATTCAAGAATCTTATTATTAATAAACACCAAAATATATATTCCTAACCAAAATTCAGTGCAAGCAGTCTCTTTTCAGAATTCCTTCCTTTAGATACCAATTCTAACACATTAGCCGCGGTTGATTGGGGTTTTTTGTGAATTAAGAGCCTTGACCTTGAAGCTTTTGAGGTCGCATAATCTTCAGCTAGCTCGAAGTCCACTCTCGACTTTAAGTTTGGCTTTTTTGGAAACTTTATAATCTTAGAACTAAATGGCCTGAAGCTTCGAGTAAAAGAAAGGAGTCCGAAAATTTTTTCGCCACTCTAATCATTATGCGATTAAGGGTAGAACTAACCACTCAAGAAGTTTGCAGCCGAAAGTAGGAGTATCTAATGAAATTTTGAGCGGGCACGGAAGGGAAAAAAATACACTCTATCCCAGCACACGTTGAATGGTGAGCATTCAATTACAAGAAAATTTAATTACGATGGCGTTTTCCGAAGCAGAAAAAAATGGAAATTATGTAGTCGGACCCAAGTCTCGCATTTGCTTCTGTTTTTTGCCTTACTCCCCGTGAATGCGGACTGCAGCTACCAACTACAGCGACATCCTCAAAAATCCCCAAAGTCCCTCGAGTGAGCCAAAAAAATGCGGAGGAGGCGGATGTTAATTTCCCAGCGATGCAATCCGCATTTTTATAATGCTGCGGAATCCGACACGAGTGCCCTCCCCGTTCCGTCCTCCCTGCGAAGCTTTGGCCGACAATCGTCATTTTAAGCCGTCACCGGCTTGCGTCTTTCTTTTCCGGCACTCGGATCGGAAAGAAAGGAAGAAAGGAGTGCCTACGTGACAATCGATTGGTCGTTTGAATTTTCCATCTTCCCGGAGTAGTCTCTGCGTTTTGTTCCCCTTGGGCATTCCCTTGGCGCCTTTCTCGCGGATCTTTTTTATACACCGCGTATTTTCTAGTTGAGGCTATTACTGTACCCTGGGACCGATTATTCAGGTGTCTCTTGACTTTCCTAGCCCATTGTTAGATGATGATATAATTTTACGGGGCATTGAATATGTCGACCGCTGCTTTTTACTCTCCGTCGAGTAAAGAAAAAGCCATTCATACAAATTAGATGGTCTAATTCGCACTCAACCTGCTTTTTATTATTGTTTTCATAGAGCTTTCATTAGCGTCATACTGTCACGCTACAGAGTTGATGAATCGAGTCCTAATTTCTAGAGTTTATAAGGAACGTTGAAAATAATAATGATAAATTCATAAAAGAAGAATAAATAGGAGCTCAGCCAGCATTAATATCTAATCTTCTGAGTACAGCTTCATGAAATATCCGAGATGACTTGGCGTATCGGAGTATTAAATGTAGGATTACATTGATTTTATGTCTGTCGAGCTGTTTACGTTGCAATGACGAAACGTTCTGAATGAGCTTTAGACTATACAAAAAGTAGTGAGATTATCGTGTAGACTGAGAGTCTCTCTAAATAAGTTTTAACGAATTCACAAGAGTTTTTACGACGAAGTGTATTTTTTCCGTAAGAGATAATTATAGACGTCAGTTGCTGTATTAAAAAGAATAACGTGTGGTGCTTATCAGAATTCAAATTAGTTGGAAGCTGCTGATGTATATTTAAACTTACGTCCTTAAAAACATCATACATTTTTAGGTTGTTACATAAGTTAATATCTTCAGTGCCTTTGGGAAATGACTCGGAAAAGAGTTTTCCTTTCTCCCAGGAATGACAAAGAGCTTTGAATGAAACAAATAATACTGCATTATTGCACCATTTTCAATGCTTATAATTTGCCCTTGAAAATTATTTTTTGGTATGTGTGCCAAGCGAATGTTTTTTCTAAACCTTTATGAAGTCTTTCATCCTTCTTGCTTCAATCACCAGCTTGAAAACTCACCTTGACTCTTTCCATAAAGGTGAATTGGGAAAAGTATTAATGGAGGTCCATAACTCTTTTCTAAAGCCTAACTATAATAGAGGACACCGTGATTAGCATTACGTGTTTCGCTCTCGCATATTTACTAAAATTCCTGCCCACAAGTGAGCTTCTTCGATGTGAAAACAATGAAAGATATTTTTGGGTAAAAACCTCAACATGCCCTTTTCTAGAGATATTTAATTTTGGTACCATTAAGTTTTCTTATCCTGCAAAATATGAGCGAATTCATCGAGTCGGCTGAAAAGACCGTATCCATCCAAGTGTTCAAATAACTTGGCTCCGGAAAAAGGTGTTTCAGAGAATCCTCTTTTGGGTAACACTCTTAGCTTGGGCCTAGGTCCACTCTAAAACGTGTTCAATCAGTGTGAAATATTTTGAATGCCAAAATTGAGACTATTCGACCTCAGCTGCTTTGTCCATGGCTCGAAAATTGCTGGGAACAAGGCAAGCCATAATGCGCCAGGAAAATATGAAAAAAATTCTAAGCGTAAGATTTTTGAGCCTTTTCTCTAAAAAATATTGTAAAGAGTATGCTATAAAAGTTTAATGTATTATAATGCAAGGGAAATGAGTGACGTCAGAACGTTTTGGCATCGCTAGCGAAAATATCTAACTACCATTTATTCAAGTGAACGAAGTCTCTACGGCGTAAAAATGGCTATTATTTCGTCACATCGCTTGATCATCTGAACCGTGAACCACGGCCTGGTCTCTACCTCACAGGTCTTAACAAACAAGGATCATTAATTAATAACTTTGAGAGCGTATTATCAAAACACAAAATCCGCGTATCCCAAATGTTTACTGTTTTGTAGCACATGGAAAATAAACGGTACGATAACGTTGCGGCTTCACGAGTGATAAAAATAAATAAGTACAAGTCCAACCACCATCTATTGTGCCAAATGAAATCTCCTACAACGTGACAATCGCGATTATTATGGATTTCATTTCGTTACATCACTACATCATTGGAATCATAATACACGGGTTGGTAGGCCTCAGCTCCTTCGAAAAGGGCTCGTGAATTGCAGACAAAACGAAAAAGAGCTAGTAAAAGTACGAGAATACAAGTCAGGGCTGGAGAGAAGAGAATATTTTGTCGTAACACATAATCTGTATGCTCTAAATGTTCCCTGTGTTGAAACACGGGATAAATTGCACGATACGAGAATGCTTCGGCCACACCAGCGAAAAAATTAAAAGTGTGAGCGCCGTCTAGTGAGGCGAATGAAATCTCCACCATCTGACAATAACGATTATTATGGCTTTTATTTCGTTGCGTCAATACTTCGTCATAGCCCAAGTTCCGCTGCGAGGGATAGTATTTTTTCCACAAGACATGCAATCCTTCTCTCATTCGAGCACGGGAACTAGGTTGGAATGCGCCGTGATTGGTTTGCACGACTATTCACTCCAAAGATGTCGTGTAATTCCCACCGACGAGGTTTCTTTCATCGGGAAACATTCTCATTCCCCGGGCATCCGCGTGTAGCGCTGGGGTGAGCGCTTCGCATCGGGAACAAGTATGTGATACACACGGTAAGCTGAAAGGAACGTCATCGCGAGAGACAGAGGGAGGAAATTGGAGAGGGGGGGAGGGAGAGAAATGGCAGCCTCGCTCTCTCTCTCTCCGGTTGCGTTCGCTGGAAATCGGCTCGCATTTCGACGTCGGATCCCCTTTTTCCTCCGCGAGTGTTTCCCTGAGATCCAACTCGACAAAATGGTGGTCGGACTGGTAAAACCTAATCACAGCGGAAAACTTTGAGAAGGCTAAGTTACGATTCCCGCAAAACGATAGCCATCAAAGTTTGAGGACCTCTTGTGAGGATTTGATTCATAAACTTGGCATTGAAGACGGTCACATTTGTATGAAAAAACCGTGTAAATATTTTCCTTCCTGCCGTTAGTAAGGAACTGAAGACAGCGAACCTATTTTTTTTATTAGCGTGAGACTTTTACAGACCACAGAATACCACGAACCCCTCTCTCTCTCAATCTATCTCTCTATTTCTCTCTCTCTCTCCCTCTTTCTCTCTCCCGCTCTCTCTTTCATATACTTTCCATAGAGAGCGGTCTTATATAATGTGATTCATGAGCATAGGTCATGTTTCCCTTTCCTTTGATTTACTTCAGTAAAGCATTGGAATTCTCAGCTAATCTGAACCACCCTGAACCTCTCCGTTTATCGTCATTGAAAATTTCTTTAATTATTCCCGTGGAGAGAATGTTGAGCACAGTAATTGGAGGCGTTAAACAAGGCAATGTATTCGAATACCGCTAATAACGTTTGAATCAATTTCTGAAAAATCTCGTGATAGTCACTTTTCCATTGATTGATTTTATCCTGAAATAAAATTATAAAAATGGGAGTTCACTAATTTTTATTGCCTCGAATTTTGTCTCGGATACAGTCAATATTATTCTTATTATTTTAAGTGATACAACTCACTGATAGCAGTTTAATTCATTTTTCAAGATTCATCCGCGGAGACAATTTTTCGTTTTATTTTTTTGTAATTATTTTAAGTGATACAACTCACTGATAGCAGTTTAATTCATTTTTCAAGATTCATCCGCGGAGACAATTTTTCGTTTTATTTTTTTGTAATTACAGACGCAGCCTTATGGCATAAAATTACTTTATGATCAATGGGAAATAGTTTTAAGGTCCCTTCATTTCCTTCTTGTTTATCTCCATTTTCTGTCCTGTAGATGCGAAGAAGTATTTCATCGTCTATGGTCAGAGTTTTTGCCAAAAAGTCTCTTTCAGTGTTAAATTATACAGAAATTCATTACTTTACGCAAATGCCTATGTAACGATAGCACCCGTACGTGCGGTGTGTGCTTTGGGACATAATAATCAACTCTTAATTTGATTGTGTGATTGACTTCCAATTTTGACCTCAGTATGAAACAGGAAAAAGCAGAACTCAGAAAATAAACTGGATGATAATAGAAAATCATGCAGGTTTATGAGCAAGACAGAGGGACACGCAAACATGATCGTTGTAGAATTAAAAAAAAAGGCTTGGTGAAAAAATACCAGCTTTGAGTTAATACATGTCACGTCCATTCACATACAGCGCAACAATGATTCCACGCTTGGATTCACTAAAAAAATCCGCGGCCCTCGAGGAAAAACCCCGGTGCTTTTGCGATGTACGTACACGAAGGCGCAAGTGCACTTACAGCTATGTGTGCTACTCATCTGCGTGGTGCCGAGCGTCTATATATCCAGGCCACACAGCTCAGGCCTTATTATGTATTGAATTCGCAGAGAAGGCATTCCGCATTATGAAAAATGTTTGAGGGAACAAGCGAGAGAGAGGTAGGTGCCCCTGTTTTTCCAACCACGCCGCTCATGCCGAGAAAATTACGTTCCTTGCCAACAGGATAAGATTGAACGAGCATTATTATTCGAGGAGGGGCGGAATTTCTGTCTCAGCCCCAGAGTCGGTTCAGCCAAGAGGAAAAGAGGGAAGAGATTCAGCCAGAAAATATCATTTACTGAAAGTTCCGTACCCTTTCTCGCATCTTAATGGCTTAAAGTACTCCCACAGTTTGTTTTTACGATGCTAGTAATTTCTATGGACCCAGCGACATTTTAGTGTTACGAAAAAGTGCAGTTGTAGGGCCTCGAGCCCACGCTTTTTGGACTTCGGTCATTAAAGGCACGGAAAGCAAAATAAAAATACCACCTCTTCCTTTCAAAATACGTCTTAATCATGGCCTTTGCTCACCCAATTGTTGATTTATCTATTTTACTTTTCAACTATGTTCTACTGTAAAACGTTGCGTTGTTGTTTTATTCAGGACGTTAGCTTTAGTTTCTCATAGTTGAAAATCAAACTAATACCATCTACGGAATAATGAAAATTTTTTCAAGGGATGACCGAGAAAATGGAGACAAAACTGAAAACTCACAAAAACTTGTTAGCTCTACAACATGAAACAAACCTCATCAACGTACTTTGTGCCGAACATACGATGATTACCATATGTTTTAATATTTTTTCTCTGTTTAGCTTGGTACTTTACTTAATGCTTATTCCTAATTTCTCAACCTAAAATTGAATGAGTAGATGGAGGCATTTTGGATTTTCCTTACGTTCGTCCATATTAATGAGTCGAGTTTTTTCCCGTTAAAATATCTTCATAAAGTTGAAAAATTAGATTTTTTCATAAAATTAGTCGAAACTCTAGGATTTCATACTAATTGGTATATGTGTGCGGCAAGCCATTTTTTCCTTCCGGAGAAGTATCTTTGGATGAAAATGGAAAATACAGATGTTTTTTCCTAACACCCGACGTTTCTCAATTACATTTTTGCTTGTTAGGGCTAAAATGGATTTACAGGTTTAATAAAAATTTGGTAGTTCACATTTCGTACAATATTTCAGTAATGCTATTGCGTACAGAAAATATTCATGTATCTTTGAGAGTTTTTAGTTAGAGTTATTAATTTAGAGAATACATTAATTGTTTTGGTATCTTACTGGAATATTTTTAAACTGTTAATGTTTTCAACAATATCAAAGTTGAAATATGCGTATTGAAATATCTTATTACACCTACAAAATATCTTTTCCCGAATGATAATAGTTTATTTATGAAACAGAGGTGCCATTATAGAACTTTTGAATATTAGATGTGTTATATGGGTTACAAAGTGCATGCCTTAGAAAATGTTTTTCAATTGTGCCGAAAAAATTTCTCAGAGCACCCTTTCCACAAGATTGTTACCGCAAAGTTCTCACTTGACTAGAAGAACAACTGTAGGGTTAAAAAAAGGTGCTCGCTTACTTCTCCTTACGGATGTTTGGGTGATGATATTGCTACTCACGTTCTTCGGTCTTGTAAGGCGATGCATGATTTTGCATGTACGCTCTCAAAAACGTACTCGCTCACACATGACCATATATATTCATGCGCCGACGCCAACCCATATATACCCAGAGGTCTACTTGTGTATACACATATGGTATTCACCACTTAAGTCAATGTTGCTCCTTCTTAACAAATAATAAATGGAAGAAATACTGCTTCCATATTCCCCCCAACGACTTTGTAAAAACACATTCATGCCCACGTATTTGCAGGGGTCTTCATATAAATCTGCTCTTGTTTATTTTATCCATTCGCGAACACTATGTGGGCGATTGCTTTTTCAATCACATGTACATTCCCCAATGTGCATGAATTCATGAGTGCAAAACATTTTTTCTACCAAGCTAAAGCTTCACCGCTGAGTTTGTGACCGGGCAAGATCTCGAGACCTACGAAGCCTTACAAACATTTTCACTCGTATCACAGGGAATGGGCTACCTTCCTCGAACAGAAAAGTTGTGACCTTTTGATAAAACTGCAAGTTGACGAGCTAGTTACCAAATACTTATACCTGCCCTCGCAAATAACTTCTCTGTGTTTTATACCACATCTGAAGAGAAATGACAGGAATTCCTCGAAAGCAACCGTGTTTTAAATCCCAGCGTCGAGAGGTAACTTCTGTTTTTGTTAGTAAAGTAAAAGTGGCGCAGCCTGTTCCCATTTAAATCCCATATCAATGTTTTGAATTCGGAATTTTTGTTATTCCTTAGAAATTTTCTCATGAGTTTAATTTTGCCCGATGCCTGTTAAATAGAGAAAATATATATATTTGCGTGATAGGAATATTAAATTCCTATGGCATAGTCTGAACTTAACGCTAGTTATGGTGCTGTGAGGACAACTATAATATATATCATTGTGTGTTTTTACAATAATGACGGAATCCATAAATGTAAAAAAGTAGCATAGCTTGAGGCGAGGTACTTTTTGCATCAGGTCTTTACTAAAGGTTATTTTCATCGAAGCGAGTTACTTCTTTCGAATTTAATAACATCGATCGTAGTCGATGGGCCCGAGAGAATAACACGTTCATCCCATCCAATCGAGTTCTCAAAATATTATGGAGATACATACGACTATGAATCAGTGTTTCTATATCCAATGCGTTTATTATAAAACAAATATTGGTAAAAAAATTCAATCGTGGTGTTTGTAAATAAATGAAAACCCTTCTTTCCACGCACGTAGACTCGTATAATTTTTTTTAAACTTCCTGTTTTGTCAGCTGCCGACCGCGTTGTGCGATCAAAATATTTTGGAAAATAATCAAGTGTTTAATTCAGTCATGAATGCGAACGCTGAAATTTAAATTTTCTCTTTTTCCCAGGGTTAATGTTCACCTCTATATTCAATAATATTTAGTTATAGTATTGTTAATTATGATTATTCAGAATTTTCCACGGTTCCGTATAAACTGGTAAAGCATTGTGCAACAAATAGTCGGCTGCCGAGGTATTTTTTTCCATGTAAATGTGAATTTAGTGCTTAGTATACAGGAAGAATTGTTTTAATTTAATTTGACGTAATTACGGTATTATTCCATTACTCGCTGAATTTATAACTATTTTCTCTACCTCATGCATCTAACCAACGCCTAATTAAATTAAATATTTATATAGGCTTAATGCTCCTTTTATGAAAACAAAAACGAACGATAGCATTTCACTCAGTGTTACGGCTTGGATTTAGTGTAAATATTTCGTATTTAATTGACAGCTGTCAAACTTTTTGAATGCCAGAGACGGTCTCTGCCCGCGCACTATTGCGTATAATCGAGACTGTTTTGTCTATAGCTTACAAGAAGCTTTTCGCTGACGTCCAACTCCTCACATCCCCTGCCGTGAAATTTTAAGCCAAAGTATTTCAATTCACGATTTGTTCATCGACGAACTCTTCCACAACGACATTTAATCCAAGAAGTCTGAATGTATCGTGAACGTTGAGGTGGAGTGCACCGACACGGTTCCTCCGGGACTACAGCATTTCATCCGCTCACAATGGGAAAAGGAATGAGGTCGTGCGTGCATCGGCGTCCGAATTAGCGAGCCTGGCTCCACTACTCTTCCCGTTTTATCAGCTACAAAACTCAGTAACGGATGATATCCTCCACAATCTACGAACACATCCAAGTAAACCCCGGATTACTTATTTCTCTGCCCTTTTCAATCCTCTCCCCTCTCTCATCAAAGCGATATGAGAGAGAGATATGAGGGGTGGGTGGGTATGGGAACAAGACTAACGGCAGGAGAGGGAAGAAGAGAGGGCTGAAAGCCACTTGTCCCGAAACTAACCAATAAAGAGTCCAATCAATCAATTCAATCCTTCGCTTTTTCTTCCTATCTCGGGCGTTCCATCGTCCCTAACGTCAGCTTGCCATCTCCCCTCTATGTCCCTTCCCTGAGTCCTCAGTGCACATGGGTAGCTTGCTTTCCTCCACCCAGCACACCACGCAGACGAGTATACACAATCATCATCTCATTCCGCCACAATTTGTGCTCTTCCCGCATAGCAGTCGCTGTGCACATAGGGAAAAGAGGAATGTATCTTGCATTAATTCAATCAGTTCCAGAGTGGGCGAGGCTGATGAAGAAAGTGGGAGCTGATGGGTAGGTGGGTACATATATTTTTCTCCGCCATCCCTTTCACCCGCACCTATTTCCCTCCCCGGATTTCCTCCCTCCCCTCTCCACCCCCTGAATTATAGTTTTCAATTTCGGGAGCCCGGTTTTCCGACCGCCGACGCTTGTGTCGGACCCTTGTGTGTTTACGTGTGAACGGCTGACGGATCGCCCGGGAGCAGCGAGGCTATTCTTCATGCCGGGCGTCCCTACCTCTCTCCTTCCTCCCTCTCCTCCCTCCTTCCATCCTCCCGAAGGATGCGGCCGAGTGATGTAAAACTGATGAAAGACTCCCAGGCCTCCTTTTGGCTTTCGATTCTTCCCACGTACTCCCAGGGGAAGAGGGACGATTACACATTTCTGCTCCGCTCCGCGTCTGTGCCAGGGAAGTGAATCGAGAGAGAGAGAGAGGGGTCCTCTCTTCTCCTCTGTGTGAAGATGAACAACTTGGGTTTTAATAGCTTCCGCACCGAGGGAGATCTCAAGAAATTTCACTGGTCGCTCACATAATCCGACTGCGAAGTTTAATCCAAGTGGGTCTCGCGTCTACGTGTCCAACAGTTTGATGACTTACTCGAGTAACCAAGAGAACTATTTGAGTTAAAATCAACTGGAAACTAAGGAAACTCTACCAATGAAAGTTCCTCTTGGTGAGTGTGGAGCGAATTATAGGAGTGTTCTGAGTAAAATCTTAGCGAGGGATAGTTTAATTCATGAGATCGTGGGTTCAAATTTCACAAAAACTTAAGGAGTCCTAATTTAAAATTGAACGTATAACTGTATATGACCAAATGTCATTATGAACGCCGTGAGTAAAATACAGCACTACGCATACAGGTTCCTTGATAAATAAAATTAAGGGTTGTAGTCATGATGATGTCAATCCCAGGCTTAAAATTTTTACGTGCTCGAATATCGCATCAAATGTAGTAGCCTTCTGTCTGACATGAGGAAACAAACAATCGCTTTATCCAGCCCAATCCAATCGCTTTGTTCCGTATACCGTAACTTGGATAAATTATCGGACGAAATGATATAGAATGGTGTTAAATTAAGTCAAATACCAAATTAAGTATTAGGGTTTTAAATAATTTTTCTTGATTCCAAAAACCTGCAAATTAACGTACAGTGAAATACATAATTTTGTTGTGCATTCGTTTTGTTTAACACTTTTCTCCACGGAATTATATTTATTATTTACATTGGGAAAGTTTTCACACCACTTTTTGCATTGTACGAATCGTTCTATATTTTTTAAAAGTCATCCTAAAAATAAATAAAATATATTATTGAAAAAGTGAAGTAAATAATGTAATCAGAATCCCACCTTAATTATAGAGTAACACACCTTTCTGTTTACGACCCAAAGGATTTCATTTAGTGATTTGCTTTCATTGTGTTTCAATCAAACTTTGGAAAATTGTATGCTGTTGAATTTTTTCTCAACTTTTTCTCTCAGAGCGAACTTGGTATCTCATAGTGTTTTTAACAATTACTAATATCGCTAACATCGGATTAGGAAGTAATTCCTCCAAAATAGTGGAATTTTGCACATTTTTATTGATTGTTTGTGTGCACTCCTCTCCTCACCCAATATTCTATTTGTGGCTATCCTTTAATTAGTTCTTCTGTCCATTCAATCTTCATCGGTTTCCTATGTTGGCCTCTAGGAAAAAGTCCTTCATTTTCTCAAGTGTTTCTCCGTCTTTTTCTAGATTTTATCGTACTCGCTTCAGGACTGGCCATTTTTAATTTGAATTTATTTTGACCAATTTTTCTTGCATTTTCCAAGAAACCAAGAGACGTATGCAAATCGTTTATAATTTAGCGTTTATCAACAGCTGATTAGTTTTCCAGGGATCAGCAGGTCGTTTTTAACTTTCCCTCATGACTATCGATGGAAAACAATATGCCAGTGATAAAAATGAGGTCTCTCAAGACTTAATAATTTAATTTAAGCGTATTCTCTTTTGTCACCTATGCTATTCCGAGCGCGTATCGATATTCTATAATGTGTTTACCAATTGTGTTCGATGCTCATCAATATTCCCTAGTTGTTGACACCAAAAGCTTTCCTCAGATCCCCGAAGTCCATATTGGTTGATCGTTCAGTTCATTCCTTTCGGCAGGATAGGCTCGGAGGAGCAAGTGTGACAGCTCTCTTCCGTCTCTTTTTTCGTAATCTCTTTTGATCTAGACTTATATACTACTCCTCTTTCCTCCCCTGGCTTTGGTAGATTATTCTTGTAATCTTCGAAGCAATGGCCGACAGAATTATCGTTCCAAAGTTCTTCTTTGCCTCTTTTGGGCGGGGTACCGGTACTTCTTTTTTTTCCAACAAGTCCATCTCCATTTCTTTCCTTACATAAGTATCGGATATTAGTTTGTAAAGCTGCGTCAAAGTCTTATTTCCTGCATATTATTAGTTCTGTTGGCATTTCATACTACCCCAGTGCCTTATTGTTCGTTAAGCCCTTCACTCCAGTTTCGAAATGAAGTCTAGAGCCTTCTTTGACTTTAGTACCAACGGCAAAGCCGCTACGGGTGGAGTTTTTTTCTTGGAGTAGTTTTGGATTAATTTTTCACTAAATATTGGTGCTCTAAATAGCCTAAATAGAAGAGAAAGAATTAACTTAATATTCGCCTTCTATAACATTCCACATTGCATTCATCCTACACTCATTTAAATTCTAAGATTTTGCAAGCTAATTAAAGTATTTTTAGCTCAATGTTAGGCTTTACGACTTCACAGAGAATTTTTTTAAATATTCTTTCTTACTCTCTCATATTTCTTAGCTAATTAAATCCCTTAATCTATCTTGTAATATATTCGCCCTCTCTCAATTTCCAATGACTGACTTAAGCATCCTTCCATTAGGGTTATTGGTTCCAAGTTCCTGCTCTTCATATTGAACCATCTTTCTTCTATTGATCTTGTTTTACGGAGATTTTTCCATTTCCATCCCTATTTCCCGCCGGATTGCTTCAATTGGTTCGGATATCCTACATCTTACTACTTTCCTTAAGTGCTTTGTTATTCAATTTATTCCAATCTTCGCGGATCATCAGATTTTTATTTCCTTCAGCACATTTCAACTGCAAAAACCCGATAGTTACCGCTCCAAAAACCTCCTTCTCCTTGCAATTTAATTGAAATTTAAAATGCCTATTCTAATTTCACGCATCTCTAACTCAGGTTCCTGCAATACACCACTCTCACAAATTGACCTGTCAGTCCAAGCTCTAGGTTTATATTGATTGTCGCACTTGGGTGATGCACTATGTCGAGTATTCACTGCCTGAAGATCCGTATGGTGAACTATTTTGCATCTGGTTCATTTTTTCAAAAGGCTTTCATATTGTCTTTTGCGTAGTAATTGGAAATGAGAAAGAGAGTGGAAGAATTGGTTGAGAAAGTTAGCTTATTCTCTGTCTTTCAAAATAGCGCAGTGGCTTTGTTCCTATTACTTCTTAATTTCTTAGCATTTGAGTATTTGTGCTTTGAAACGAGTTCTGATGCCCAAATCACCGACTTCAGTCATGTGAAGGGCATCAGATGCCATCCATCCCACCCAGTTAAAGTAGGAAACTTTGGTCAAGCGCAGAAGTCTTTTTTAATGTCATTGTATTTAGTCCCTTACACCAAAGGCCTTTTTGGACAATTTACTTGAATTATAGTATCGAATATACACGCTTTTTCTTCCCTAAGTATAAAATTTTCCATATTTTACACAGCTCGTTGAAATTAGGTGCTTAGTTTGTGCTCAGCCTTGAAAATCATTTTATCGGCGTTTAGTTTGTGCTCAGCCTTGAAAATCATTTTATGACCAATATTTATTTTTGTTTTTATTTCTAAGAATTAACGGAACCAGGGACGAGAGATGAAAGAGATTGTGCATAGGTATAAGTATCAATAGTGACTATGTCTCAACTACCTTTAAATGGGGCGGAGTAATCAACCGTAAGAAAATAAAGTTTAATTTTGAATCATGGGCAAGAAATGAAGACAAATCATTGAAGACAAAGGAGTAGTAAAAATATTTTGGTACCTCCTTAGCATGATGTGTTGGATATAAAAATTTACACGATATTGTAAAACTAAAGAGGAGAATAGATTACGTTTTAGCTGTATCGACCCATGGAGAACGACGTAATTTATTAAAATATTAAACGAAGAGTTTTTAAAACCTCTGCATACCGAGCCGTAGTGAGGAATGAATTGTCTCTGAATTCTCTTGCTAAATATTTGAAATCATTAGGAATTGAAGTGGGATGGCACATGAGAATCGTTTTAAAAAAAAGCAGAGTTACAAATAGCGCATACCTAATAGTCCAGATGGTGAACTAGTAGGTATGCGCTATGATAGCTACATATTAGACGCATGTCAGAAGGTAGATTACCTGTGTAAATTTATGGTAGGCTTCTTATGAAAGTACGGAGAGAAGACCAAGAAGTGCTGGAGAATAAGATCACTAGATGTAGTGGCTCAGGAAAACATACAAGAGGTACATCACTATGATAAAAAACTTACGGTGAATAGGAAACGAAATACAGTCTCAAAGCATAAATCTAGAATTCTTCCTAAGCTAGCTCAAATATTTCATGAATATCTCGCTCAAAAGCGCTCATATATAAAGCACTAAATGTTACTTGATCCACCTTTTTTGGTGTCACAAGTCTTCTGCATGTGCTGGTTTAAGTTGTAGCTATCCTATTCATTGTGTACTAACAAATAATTTTTTCATGGAAATTATATTTAATAATATTTTTTAGATAACAACTCAAAAGCTTTTTTAAATATTTTCTTTTATAAAATACTGTGAATAGCGAAATTATATTCGCAAATCACTGCAGAGATCCACTTTTGTTACAGCAAGGACTCGTTGAAGCCTTGTTTCACATGCGCACTTCTCTGAACAAGCTACATTGCCTCTGGAATGCATTAAGCCTATGAAAAAATAGCGTACCTATAAAATACTTGAGTCTTAAGAAAATAGGTCAGCTTGAACTGGGAAGTGAGCTCATTTAGCGAGGCAAAAACTCTGGTCTCTATAATATAATAGCATCTCCGCTCCTCCGGAGGCAAATAAAATGGCCGGGCATCATAAATGGAGGTCTGAGTCATCCCTCTCCACCGGAACAAATCTTTTTCTCCCACCCCTGGGGAAAGACAGAAATGACGCCGTAAAAGGCTCAAAATTATTTTTGCTTGATATAAATGGATATAATTAACGAAAAAAATGGTATAAGTAAGATAGTTAAAAATCGATTAATGTATTTTTGATATAATTCATACCATCTAAATACTTTTTCCACCCACACAGAGCTCGTTAAGTTAATATTTATGGACGTCTCATACTGATTGTAACCGACTTTGCTTTTCATGTCTGTATCCTCTTACAGTATGGATAAATCAAACATGCACAAAGAATGATTGGAAAAGACGTTAAAAAATTAATCATGCTGAAAAATATTCCTCAAAGAAAAACGGAAACGTCCTTCAATGTACCCGGTCGACAAACTACCCATCAAGTTTGTTCTGTGCTTCATAAAAATTATAGCGCAGCCTTCAAAAGTTGGAATAAATCATAACAAATTGACACTAATTGCTTATTTAACTTGAGACTGTGAAAGGAGGCCTTGCTATTTATCTATGGAATTAGAGAAATGAAATTACCTATTCTACAGAGATGGGAATCAAATAATGGGAATGGAATTATTTACGCGAGAGAGGAGATCAATATATCCGATCTCATCCACCTGAGCCTGTTATCCCCGAGCGACTATCCGGCGTTGCCAAGAAGAGAAAGGAGAAGGGGCCCTTAATAAGCGAAGACATGTGACAGGAAATGTTGACCATTTTGACGCTAAGCACTTTTGAGGACCGGGAAAAAGTTGGTCTCAGACGAAATCCAATGATGGCTAAGGTCAGTGGGAAAAAGTGAAGGATGTTGGAGAGAGGGAAGAAAGGTAGAGGTGGGCAGAGGGAATCAGAGCACGAGGCAAAGGAACGTATTGACGGAATCACCACGAGGAGAGAGAACCAGCCGTCGGCCACACCTCTACTCCCGAGGCACCGATTAAAATTAAACCTTAGTAGCCGAGTACGTTTGGTTCCTGAAGTTTTGGTTTCCCATCAATAGGTCCAGGATTTGAATCCCGGCCCAGTCAAAGACTTTTCTGTGGAACCTCGATGCCTTCTTGGCTTCCATGTTAGTGACACTTCAAATACAGTGCAACGTTGATAAGGGCCTTAAACTGTAGATCTATTGGTGCCGTTCGTTGACTCCTGCTAACGCAAAGTATCTCTTTCCTCTTTTTTTCCATAAATAATCCTACCAAAATCAACGTATCCACTAGTTCAAAATGGCGCTAGTGACCTGAGCTATTGGTCGCCTTCCATAATCTATGAATGAATACTGAGTGCTCCAATATTAAGACTACGAGAGTAAATTTTACGTGATTACCTCCGCATCACAAATTTAACGATTATGCGAAAGAGACTTAAGATAAATGGGACAACTTAACCAGTTTAGTTGTAAAACTTTGAGCCTTTCCTCACTTTATTAAAAACTACAGGTCTTATCAAGATGAAACATGTAGTTATCAATGAATTGGAAAAGAACCAGATTTTACGATAAAAATTTTTGTCTTTTACTTCGAAGAATCCAAGCCAGTAACTATCAAATGTGTTGGAACTGCTTAAAACTAGCCTAATCAATAGATTCTGTTGCTTTAGGTGTACAATAAGGTTAGTCTATTACCGTAACACTGTCACTTAAGAGGATATCTGGTCATAAAAATTGTCTTAACAACCGAGGCCTTGTAGTCATACCTAAACATACTACCTTGAGAATGATTTCCGTCACTGTAAAATATTTTCCCCCAAATTGGCTGAAATTTAGCAAGATTTCCTAAACTTAAGTTGAACCGACTTTTAAGCTAATCTGGAAAGCTTGAAACTCAATAAATTTTCCTGAAAATTTTAAGACTGAAAATGATAACTAAAATTATTAACCTAAATTTCGGATAGGGTTTTGTTCACAATAAAAAGGCTACAATATAACTTCCAACAACATTTATTGAAAATTTCAAACTATATGCCATTCAGCTCACATTATAAATTCAAAAGTAAATGTAAACTTATTTTTGTGGAAACAAAATACATTTCATCCAGATTTTTATAGACAAATAATGTATAGGTTTGCTGATGTCTATGAGTAACTTCAATTCAGTCATTTTGCTGAATTTGAGCAAGTTTAGTAGGAACTGAAAATTTCTATATTTTGCAGTGATGCCTATATATCCAAAAGAGAATAAGATAGATTTCACCGTTCACACCGACAGAGACAAATTCTCCGTTCCTCTCTGTTTCCATGTATCCTCTTCCTCACAGTATTTGTAGTGGATGTATACATTCGCTCTCTTCCCATAAGCTCGCTTCCCACTCCCAGTTGCACACGCCTAGACTCAGGCAACCGATGGGACACGTTGGAGATGGGCATCTTGTCACTTCGCGAGCCGTGTCTGCATTGCGCCGCCTCACTCATGTGCGATGAGACTCGGAGAACACTACGCCGAATCGCATCGCTCAGGAAGTGGACGCCGTTGTTTCCTTGCCGCAGATCCATTCGATCCGCCAGGACAGCAGGGCTGTGAAAGCCCATCATTTTTGTCGAACTGTTTCGGTAAATAAATGCGAAACAGACGCTTTCTTCACCATCCATTTGCTTCTAATTCTCGCCTCCATGTGAGAATGCTGGCGGAAAAATTACTCGGTGAAGTCTCACGGCATAAATAATCAACAGTTACGTTGGGTTTTAGAAATTAACTGCTTGAAATTATTGGTCTATTTTTCTATGACTAATTATTTATTTTATTGACGAAGAATGATGGCAACTTTGGAGAATTCCTCTCTTAAGGCCGCTTTATATGGCGCATTTTATTGTACAACGAATGCATGAATTCTTTCATGGGGAAAATTGTGCCGTGTAAAGCGGGAAATTGTATGATTGTCTGAATGACTGAGCGAGAAATAGAGTCTGCTCTAATTCCATTCATTTTCTTGTACAATCTATGATACAGTCTTTTGTGCAATAAAATGCACCGTGTAAAGCTATTGGTATAAAGCACCGTGTAAAGTTATTGGTAAGTTTTTGATCAGTTCCTAGAATTTTTTCCGGTCAGCTGGTAAGAGAACTAGATTGACGAAAGAATTATGCAATAATAAAAATATCATCATCACTCTGAAATTGCTCTGGTATCAGTTTGGCTCTGTAAAATATGAATCCGTTTAATGATAAAGAAATAATTCATTGACTTAAATATGTAGCCATTAGGAATCAAAATGTGAATTGAAAGGACTCACGGCGTTCCCTGACGTCTTCAGATGGGAGAAGCAGCTTTTGAGTGAACCATCGTAAGAGAGGGTTTCTGGGAACATAAGGAAAAGAGGGTAACCAACGGTAGTAGACGGCGAGATGAATATAATTCCAAATCACAAGGTATGACTTTACTGAGAACTGGTTTCATAGATGAAAAATTCTAACATCTGAGTTCCCAAACTCCTTGCTATTGGAGCCAGCATTGGAGCAGTTGTTGCATATGATAAAATGATGAAGGAGCTCACCCAGTCGGGAATATGGGAAGGGATAATGTCACTTCCAGCCCAGGGATCTATACATTTAAGCTATTAAAGAGGTACTGCCATCACGAGACAAAAAACCGCCGCCGGAATCCATAGGAAGTAATTGAAAACTTACGTTTCGGCCGGGTTTCTCGAGAGCTCGATACTTAGGTGCGCGAAATTTCACCCATTTGTTGAAGTATTTTTCGGCAGAATTGTTTATTTTTTCATCTCTCTCGTGAAAAATTAAATTTTATCTGCTAGTTTTAGCGCTCGTCTGTTTGGCGGTGGAGTTGAATTTCGTTTATTTCACCCGTGTATCTTATCTTTTCAGGGGTACGAGCGGCATTGATATTGATCTCAGACGCGTTGACATCGACCAGTGCCCTCTTCCGCCCACGTCCACCCAACTCAACATCTTCGCCGCCTCGGACAAGTGCAAGAAGAGGACAACTGAGGTTAGTGTCCGCTTAATGGCACAGCTGTGACAGCAGCAACCCATATGCGGATGTCTTTTTATTGCCCCTCTAAAGGTGTTGAAGGCATAAAAAGCATTATGGAAAGGTGATATCCCCTGCCCTGGTTAAGCTTGTTTCAGGGTCACCGGAGAGGGTGTTGACCTAAAAAGACGACGTCCTTGGCCGGCGTGAGCTTTATTTTCGGGGGAGATGCTCGTTGAAATTGATCCACATTTTAATGTGGGGCAAATCTTCAATTACGACTCTGCAGAAAACCGTATCTTGCATTTATTAATTATTTTTTGCTGTGAGAATTTTCTTTGTACTGTTCAATTGACTAGCTGTATGTTTTCATCTACATCTTTATCTACTTATTATCCTGCAAGCCACTTCGAGAGTGTTTGGCAGGGAGTGACTTATCACCATCATGAACTACAGTGAAGAAATTACTTTCACCAGCAAGCACCACACTATCGGTTCACTAAAGATGCTACAGAAACTACTAAAATAATCCATAATGTAACTATGAAAACCTGACACAAGTTTAATGCAGGGAACATGCAAAACATGGTGTTAGCGAAAAATTACATTTTAAACCTGTCTGTTCTACAATCTATTTCCGATATTTTATTTTTATGATCTGATTTGCCGTAGTATATTGGAGTTTGTAAGATATTGAACACTTCGTCTGAAAATAATTCAGCTTTAAATTTACATAAAATATTGAGTCATTTTCAATAGACGGTCTGAAAGCGATTTCCATCCAATTTGTTGCAGTAACACTAACAAGATTATCACAACGGCCTTTTACGTATCTTGCCGATTCCCTCTTCACGCGTTCTAACTCTGTTTTTAAGCCTACCTCGTGAGGATCTCAAACACTGGCAGCGTATTCTAAGTGAGGTCTAACAAGGGAGAAGTAGCTGATTTCTCTAACTTTATCGACGAACTTTCCAAGTACTCTTTTAACAAATTCCAATTTACGATTAGCTTGACCAGTTATTTACCGAATATATTTGCTCCACGAGAGGCCATTGGTTAGTTTCATTTCGAGGTATTTTACAGATTCTACAGTTTTATGTGGCACATTAATTTTTGCGGAAACGTTTTGTTGAATATCTTTTTGGAATCAACTTCTCAGCTTGCATCGATTTTCTTCTCTGCTAAAGGTAAAATTTACGGAAAAAAAGAGATATTGATATTAGGTACTACATCAGTAACTAGACTTTAGTGGTGATTCAGTTTTATTAGTAGCAAATAACTCGAGTGTTGCTTTATTCGCAAAATCATATAAAATACGATTTAAAAACCATTACAGCTGAGAAATTCATAATTAAAGTTTTTATTTTATTTTCACACAAGTTATATAAACCCGCGTATTTATCCAATGTCCATTATCTGCTCGCTGATTCCCCGAATCAATGAAACACAGCGCTTATACTGAGACAAAATTTGAAATTTAATAAACGTGCTTTGTACTAATGATCATCTTCAGCCCACTTATTAAAGTGATACCTAAAATCATCTTGCACCACCGTTCTTCGTATTCTTTGTACAAAAACTCTGCAAACACTGGCTGAAATCTTCCTCTTTAAAACCCAAATTCTTCCACAGCAGGATTCCACACAGAAGATTTTGTTGGTACGCTAATTTCCATCCCCTCCTCTCCTGGAACCTTAATTAAAAAGAGAGACTGTATAGGAACAATTTTCAATTTGAGGTTATTAAAACAATGAATATATGTTACGATGAATCTCTCATTAAAGTTGTTTCTATTAGCATTTCCGCGGGCTTCTCCTACTTCGAACGCAAAATTTTTTTAATTCAAGACATGAAATTTCCCCGAGGGTTTTTTACAAAACTAATGAGAACCCTCATTTCAAAGCAAGGGACGATATTTTGGCTGTTGTTTTCGAAAATTTTGGTTAGCTTCTTGGTCAATCAGGAAAGATTCCACGGAATATTGCCGTGATTTCTTTGTGAATTAAGAGGTGTGAGGAGTTATAATCCACCGTAAATTAAAAATGATATAAAAACTTCTCAATAAAGCTGATTCTTTTTCATAATACTATTAAGAACAAATTTTTAGGGGAATGAAAAGTGTTCGGAAACCCAGGAAAATATATTTTTATGGTGTATAAATTGAGCGCAGTGTACAATATATTTATATATGTTCTGTAGCAAAGCGCTGACATAGATAGGCGACGCCGGAATATCAGTTGCAGTGCTTCAAAGATTTTTACAAGAATTCCTTGCTTGTGCAGTTCTAAATGCTCAATTCAGAGGTGTCTTTGTTCCCGTTTAATTTTTTTAATGCTCCTTGTGATCATATTCATTTCAAACGCCGCTCTGTATTATTAATTAAAAGCAGGATGATACCCTGCTTCTCACAGTTTCTTATCTTTTGCTCGAGGATATACCCAAAACCAGACGCTCCGCAATATGGTCGCGATAGTTTAATGTAAAAAGAGAAAATTCTTTTATAAATAATAGACAATGTTCGAGAAGGAAATGTTTTGCATTTTAGCCTCTATAACAATGATTTCCCTCTTTAGTAAATACCTACGTCTGTGAAAAGGAGCCTTGTCAGGGGTTTAACCTTTATCAGATGCATTTACTTTTCATTCCGTGCAAACCCCTGCTTCTAATTTATTTCCTCATTTGCAATCCATTGAAAGGAAATGTAAATAGACGATGCTTCTGCATCTATAATTTGAGTGCGACTCTTTCCTTTGATATTGAGGAGTGTAAATAATTGCATGAGTAAGAAAAACATAGGAGCAGCTTGAATTTTTGAGAAACACAGCTCTACATCAAAAGAAATAGGTTGCACTCGGAAGACGGATGCAGATGCGTTGATATTTCGTATTAACTCTTTGGGTTGTATATACGAGTTGTTTCGTCATAAGAATATGCTAGAATTGGAAAACTATGCCACGGTGGATAGTAACCACACCGTAAACGAGGTTTCTTGTCCAATAATGTACAGAGTGATCCCAGAGGTGCTTGGATATATTTTTTTGTATAATTTATTGTGCTGCGCATAAATAATGTTCCTCTTGTGACTTTTTCTTTTGCAGTGCTTGGCCATCCCCGGCCTGGGCTTCCGCCGCGGCAGCTACAAGTGCGTCTGCCGGGAAGGCTTCTACTTTCCAGACACCGATTCTGAATCTCGCTATTACAACGGGACACACGTGGAGCTGGAGTACGAGCGGCTTATCATGGTGAGTGAGAGATAAATAGAGAGAGAGAGGGGGACGGAGAATGAGGGTTTTTTTGTGTTATGTCTTAGTGTGTGTGAGTACGGGATAAAATAGTGAGAGTGAGAGAGAGAGGGGGATATGGGTGAGGCTTGGCAGATCTCCAACTTTCTCCCTCCCCCGGCTCCCCCCACTCCCCCAGTTATAAGTGCTCTTCCCTTCGCTGAACGCCCTCCTCTATTCACGGACGGCGGCGGCTGTGGCGACGATTCCGGCGATTTTTATCAACGGCCCTCGGGATTCATGCCCCCCTCACTCTCACCCTCCCACTCCCTCTCTCTCGAGCACCTACTTCACCGGGGTGAAAATCGTCTTACCCAAAGAATGGAACACAAAAGGGGAGGGTTTTTTTCCTCTTTAATTTATTAATTTTGATTCGATTTTTTTCGCCGTTCCATTGACTAAATGAGTTAAATAATTCCTCGAAAAATCCTTTTTTTTTAACTCGTTCGGCATTTTATTCGAGCGAATAAATTTGTGTCTTCACCAACCCCCCCCCCCCCACACTCGTTTGCTTTCCCTGTCCTTTCTCTTCCTTCTCCCCCCCACCATTCCCCTTCCCCAAAAAGAATCGCTTTATCGAGCCACGTCCAAGGCCCATTAGCCGCTTCCTGACATCCAAGAAGAGTAATAAATCTATTATCGTGGGAAATGGCGGGCGATAAAGATCCCGAAACTTCTTCACGTCCTGCATCCGAGGCTCGATCTTATCCGCGGTAAGGAAATTAATTTTTCAGAGGAAGGCAAAGATTTGATGAACGGGGTCCTATCTGTGGAAAATTTCATTCACACGATGGAGCCTTGGGTATTGCTATCTTTCGTTACTTAAATGTTAGACTCAGCTAATTACGGGCCTTGATCGTTTCATTCCCCTTCATCTTTTAGTATGCTTGATTTGATTTTTTTCTCGAGCAATAGAATACCGTTTTCTGTAGTTATATTCTTCGTGTGTATGAAACAAAGGTTTTGATTTGAGTGACTGTCTTAGAACAACGTGACTTCATGAAACATGGCCCTCTAATTAGCTACTATTTACTAAAGAATATGTAATAATGGACTCTTTGTAATGAAAATGAAGTTATAATCGCGTATTAAAATACACGATACCCGTAATATAGTTATAGTATGGCATTTTGAACTCAAATGAATTGATTACTCCGAATCAAATATCATAGTTTCCCTTCGTAAAAAAATAAAAATTATTTGTTTAATTGTTTGATAGTAAAATACATCGATAGTATTTTATAAATAAAAGTTTATTAGCTGTCACTAATATCCGAATGATGATCCATTTTTTTCCTCCTGTGTGATGCGCGCCTGCTATTGGACTATCGAATTTGTATTCCATTTACATTATGAGAAACGTTTTGAATGGTCAATTAAAGTTTAATAAATCAAGAGCATAAGGACTGAGAAAAGCGGAGGGGTTAACAAATATTACAGTCCACCTTCAGTAGTCAGTATTTGTCGGAGGAGTGAGCGATGAGAGGAACTGCATGTTGTTGTTCCTGTTTGCCAAGCTGCTGAGACTCTGATCACTCCATATCAACGGTAGTTATTCTCGATAGCCAAACAGCGCAACGTTTAGTTATTTGCTCGCTAGAGGAAAAATTAGCTATCTTAAGTTTGAAAGACAGTTAAAATTTCCTTTTTAATGAATCATTACGTAATGGATTACAACTTTGTGAAACTTCTCTGAACATTTGACAGCCTTAATCTTTTATTCAACGATAAAATTTCAGAAAGTTGCACCTGGACCTATCGAATTAAATTGTTTTCTTATTGCTTCAGTATTGTGAAAAAGATATTTTAGGTACTCTAATGACTCAGCGGATTCGGGTACCTACACCCGCAGGGTAACTACCTCCGGCTCGGCAGGAAGCTGTCGCTTATATCCGAGCGTGGATGTCAGTGGGAAAACGGGAAAGGGATGGGAAGGGAAAGAAGCGAGCCACAACCCCTTCGAGGCCAACACCATGAGGCGGATTGAGGTCAAAAGGACCTCAAATGGGCCCCGTCTCCCCGAAGTGCTCGTATTAGTTTGGTTGCCCAAACAACTGAGACGAGTAGCCGTCGGTCTCGCTTTCGCGAAAAACCTACCGCACACCTATGAGAACCGGAAGAGCCCGTTGCCCAAAGATGTGGGATTAGATGTCTAACTTGCTCCCTTTCTGGGTGGACACCGTTCGATCTTCCGGAGTACGTCCTCGAGTTGGGATCCACCTTGACAATGGTGGGTCAATTCGGACCAATTCTGGTCAAAGCGTGGGTACATCCTTTCTCTCATTAGTCCTCGTCTACCTATTCTAACTATACTCTTATGACTCAGTGAGTATAAAAATGATAAATCTCGGGTATATAAATTATTTTTTGTGAAATGTTATTAGGTAGGCCTGCACACTTCGTATTCAGTGCCAAGCGTGGCTTTTGCGCTAGTGTAGGATACAGTCCTCATGCTGTAGCTTCCTTGAAGCACGTTCTCCCTTGCGTTGCCATTTTTGATGAACCGCACAGGTTTACTATCTTGTTGACACGCTTCCTCCTAAAGAGTCATTAGAATTAGAAAGCCTGGGTAGCATAGTGGTCTGCGCATTGGATTGGAAAGCCAAAGGCTCGATTCCCGGTCCAGGGAAATTTTTCTTATGGCAATTTCAACGTATTTTACCGCTGTATTCGCGGCCGGCCTACATACTGCGTTAGTAAATGTGTGTTGAAATATCACTCACATTATTCATAAAGGCCAATAAAGGCTCGATTTAGATAGCACATGAAAGTTTAAAGCCAGTTTTAGTTCGAGTTCAGATTTTAAATCATCTAACCTGGTATAGATAATACCAGGTTAGATGATTTAAAATCTGAACTTGAACTAAAACTGGCTTTAAACTTTCATGTGCTATCTAAATCGAGTTCCAATATAATTTGACCTATAGCCGACTGTTATCACATCTGCCTAAAGCAAAACAAATTTTAGACCGTGACTCCGTTAATTCTCTGCTTCTGCTTCCTCAGTAACCTAAAAAAAAATTTCCCATGTGAGCAAGAATGGATGCGCAATGGGGACCCCACACTGAGTGAAAGAGAGGGTGGGACGACGTGTCGAATGCATTCTAGCCGTACGCAGCATTGACAAAAATGTTCAGGGAAATTTATCGCCGAGGGGAGATGTAATTACTCAAGTTAATGGGTCGTTTTTTTTGTCACTACCGAGTGCTACCTCTTCCTCTGTGTCTCGGGCCTTAGTAAACGTCCTTTCGCAAACGAACCTTTGCAAACGATCCTTTGTAAACGGGCCTGCGCAAACGGACCCCTTTTCTTATCCTAGGGCTCCTGGTGTGCCCCACGTGTGGTAAATCAATCCGGGGAGTACGACGAAAAGGTTACATTTCCGAAATCCAAAAGTTTCCCCCAACCTAATCTCGCTCTTCCTCTTGACTTTCTTCGAAAGAGCTTCCAACCACTCCAAAGCTATCAATTAAAACCATCTCCCTATCGGTAAGTGTCCTTCTGCGTGAAAGCTGTTCGAACTTAAGAATGTCTGCTAGTTGTACCAATTTTTTCCCAGTTCCAGTTTATTGGTAGCATTTAGAACTTAATTTGAAGGAGACGTTTGTTGGTAAGGGACGATAAGTGTCTATGAACTAGTCTTAAAGTGCTTTTCATGGCCGTTGGAATGTATTTTCACTTACATATGAATTGGCAGTGATTTCCACTCTTCAGTTGAGACATTTTCAAGTGCTTGTTAAATCCCTCTTTAAAAAAACTACGTTAAATATCCCAGTTCTGGCAAATGATTTTCATCTTAAATTTCTCGCATTTGAATTTCTTTTTCAATAGGAGACCTTGAAACTTTGATTGATTAAGAGCTTCATTCGTGGAGGATTTTTGCTATAAATTGGCAATCAAAGAATAACGATGTGAAAAGGTGGATGCGTTTTCCAGCTAATGGCAAAATATCCTATTTCGTGGAATCAATTTTCTCTACTTTTCATCTAATTTACGAATCTGCCCTATATAAAAGTAATGGAGTCGTGTTTTTCACGCTAAATAGGTTATTATCAGGTAAAATATAGTATGAAACTGATGCCAAACTGTACAACACAGGCACTGGATTACTTCATCAACTTCTGCCTCCTTAAGCTAGAGTTGGGTTAAAAATTATATTTGAGTACTTTTGAAGTTCAGATATATCGTTTAACGCATAAAAATAGGTCTCATAGGATAGATTAGCACCTAAATATCTGCAACATGACGGCTTACTTAGCGTCAAATAAGTGAGATACGAACTTCAGGTGTTCCCTTCCCGTCCTTCCGTGTGTTATCGTTATATTAACTTACATCGATGCTTTTGGCATCTCATTTTATGTTATAAAAGTTTTCGTTAGAAACAGATTTTATATCCCACATTATTAATAAAAATCTTACATGAGGTAGCTTCTAGGACTCTTCAATCAATTTGCGTTCAACGCAAGAGAATTGACACCATGCCTTAATTAGAATTCCAGTAAATAGCATTTCAATACTGATGACTTCGTATTATTTTTACATGATGCCTTCGACTTAGGCTCGACAAGGATTGAATCATTTGGCGTGTCATCCTCCTTTTTTCCGAAATAAGGATAGAAATTCACTCGAGTGGACATCGATATACTGGTTATATAATTTATTTTCTCGATTTGTGGGTTTGTTTTGGCATTCAATCCGCCTTTTTAGCGCTCAAATCGAAACAGTCATAAGTTTTCAGTATTTTTTACACAGAATACGAATTCAGTAGCATAGGAACACCTTAATCCAACACACTATGTATATTCTTTTAATATTGTAGAAGGATGAAAGCCGAATATCCCTGCACCTTCCTGCTGAAACATTACAAATGCGGCGCCTCGCTGAATAATTCATTGCGCTATTCATGCGGCGAAACAAAAACAGGACAAAAAAATTAAGACTGCCCTACGTGCGCAGTCTATTCAGATAGTTTTGGGATCATCGCTGTGATGTGTTTGCATGGCTCAGCCCAGTTTTGAAAAACAGGATGGGAATGAGAGCGATCGGCGAATGCGGCACTCACCTGGAATCGGCCCGGGAAGTAAGAGTGCGTGGACCCGGCGCGAATAAATTACCATAATTGCCACTACGGATGGAATGCATCAAAAGAGTCGCCGTTACGGAGACAATGAGATCAAGGGCATGGTGCGCCAGGTATCGGATGTAACGCCCTTTCATGAGCGCCACCGCTTGGAATCATTATGGTCTCCGGTACATTGTACCAGTACATTGCATTGAGGTAGATGGAGAAGGCATTACGTCATAAAACTGTGGCTCGACAACGAAATATCTGCCATATTGGTTATCCCTGCTCTTTTCTTACTTCCTTTCGAATATCATGACGGAATCGACGAATTATGGGATGCAATGCAAGAATATCCACCATTTAATCTTCATTTAACGCTAATTGGTCAGATAAGGTTAAATGAACCCCAACCATTTTTTTATTAAATTATAATAATGAAACGTATTTTGCATAATATTTTTGTTAAAAAGATTATTACTTCTTTCATTTTTATTATTCGTACAAAATAAAGGCCATTTATTTTGTGACATTTTTCAACCTTCAAAGTAAAAATACTTTTTGAGCGAAGAGTATTGAAAAAAATTTTAAAACATAATATTTCAGGAATTGATTCTCATTGGTTTTTGCTCAATTCTGTATAAAAACACGATTTTTCACTATCTTAATTTTGGTGATTAGTTTTACAAACTTAAACAATTAATTTTGATTGGAATACTGTGACACCTTTTTCTGCGATCCTTTAACAATACAAGAATATATTTTTTTAAACTAATTATTGAAGCAAAATATCACTTTTTCGATGCTTGGGTGAATGTAAACCAGTGTGACCGTTATGCAAAGTGCAAATGCAACTGTGACTTATTAGGCTAAAGCAGTAATTTTTGAATCGTCATGCTATCCATATATATATATATATATATATATATATATATATAATATAAAGCTTCGTCACAGGGTGACACTAAACATAAAACATATAAAATGGAAACTCACGAGTTTAAAATTTTCGGTGGGTCGCCCGCACCTTCATCAGTGATAGAATGAGGATTGAGGAGGAATCACCATATAGGAGGGGCGGTGAGGGGAAGGAGCAGGTAGGAAGGGTGGGGAAGGGTGGGGAGGGAAGGAGCCAAAGACCTATTCGGGAGAAAGAAACAATGTAGCGAAAAGGGGGGAAAAATTAATTAATGGGAACGGTTGAGGCCAGGTGGACAGAGGGCGTTAAAATATCGGATGCAACATTGTTCTAAAGTCTTCAGACTAATTATAGTGGCTGTGGGCGGGAGGGAAGCCAGAATGGCTACATTGTAGCAGTCATCAAATCTTACATTGTGGGAGGCAGCATGTGTGGGGACAGAGAAAGAGAAGTTGGTTGAAGAGGGATTGCAAGAAGCACGGTGATTATTAATTCTGATATTGAGGGGGGTACTACAGAGCCCAATGTAAAAAGCTGTACATAATTTACAAATAAGGATATATACTATATTAGTTGTGGCACAGGAAGGGGAGGTAACAGAAGGAAGATAACGATTAACGAATTTTTTGGGTAATCGGTCTGTAATTAGAATTAAACAAGTTTTGCACCTTGGCCGGTTACAACGGGTGGCTGGAGCTTTGGAAATATTAAAAGATTTATGGAGGGGGTTAGTGGCTCTAAATATAGCAGACAAGTTCGGGGGACGTTTGTATACAACAGAGGGACATTTAGGGAATAAATTAGTAGTGGCAGGATTGCTAGAAAGTATTGGGAATAATTCTTTGAGGAGATGTTTTAGGGACTGTACGCCTGGGAAGAAAGTGGTGCAAATAGAAATATTGTTGTACTTAGGACAAGAAGTGGATTTAGGTTGGTACGGTTTTCTAAGTATTTTTTTATTTAAAAGGGATTCAGGGTAGCCCCTGCGAAGAAGAGACTGGTGTAGCTTGGAAAGAAAGCAATCAAGGGACTCCGGGTTGTTACAAATTCGATGACCTCTGATAGAAAGTGAGTATGGGAGGGAACGTTTGGTATGTGCGGGATGACAACTGCTGAAGTGAAGGTATTGCTGTTTATTAGTGGGCTTTATATGAACAGAAGTACTGAATTTACGGTTGGATAAAGCTACGTCGACATCTAGAAAGGTTATATGGGTGGAAGATATAGTAGAGGTAAATGATACAGAAGAGGAGTCATTGAGAGAGGAAATGAAGGAGTTTAGGGAGTCGATGTCATGTGTCCAAAGTAGAAAAATGTCATCTATGTAACGGAGCCACAGAAGGGGTTTAAAAGGGGCTTGGGAGAGGTAATTCTCTTCCAGAAGACCTAGAAAAAGATTGGCATAAGAAGGGCTAAAACGACTTCCCATGGCACAGCCCTTTGTTTGTAGGTAGTGAAGATCGTTGAAGGAGAAAGCATTGTGGGTAAGAATAAATTCAGAAAGTTGTAAGAGGAAGTCGGATTCTGAATTTATTCTTACCCACAATGCTTTCTCCTTCAACGATCTTCACTACCTACAAACAAAGGGCTGTGCCATGGGAAGTCGTTTTAGCCCTTCTTATGCCAATCTTTTTCTAGGTCTTCTGGAAGAGAATTACCTCTCCCAAGCCCCTTTTAAACCCCTTCTGTGGCTCCGTTACATAGATGACATTTTTCTACTTTGGACACATGACATCGACTCCCTAAACTCCTTCATTTCCTCTCTCAATGACTCCTCTTCTGTATCATTTACCTCTACTATATCTTCCACCCATATAACCTTTCTAGATGTCGACGTAGCTTTATCCAACCGTAAATTCAGTACTTCTGTTCATATAAAGCCCACTAATAAACAGCAATACCTTCACTTCAGCAGTTGTCATCCCGCACATACCAAACGTTCCCTCCCATACTCACTTTCTATCAGAGGTCATCGAATTTGTAACAACCCGGAGTCCCTTGATTGCTTTCTTTCCAAGCTACACCAGTCTCTTCTTCGCAGGGGCTACCCTGAATCCCTTTTAAATAAAAAAATACTTAGAAAACCGTACCAACCTAAATCCACTTCTTGTCCTAAGTACAACAATATTTCTATTTGCACCACTTTCTTCCCAGGCGTACAGTCCCTAAAACATCTCCTCAAAGAATTATTCCCAATACTTTCTAGCAATCCTGCCACTACTAATTTATTCCCTAAATGTCCCTCTGTTGTATACAAACGTCCCCCGAACTTGTCTGCTATATTTAGAGCCACTAACCCCCTCCATAAATCTTTTAATATTTCCAAAGCTCCAGCCACCCGTTGTAACCGGCCAAGGTGCAAAACTTGTTTAATTCTAATTACAGACCGATTACCCAAAAAATTCGTTAATCGTTATCTTCCTTCTGTTACCTCCCCTTCCTGTGCCACAACTAATATAGTATATATCCTTATTTGTAAATTATGTACAGCTTTTTACATTGGGCTCTGTAGTACCCCCCTCAATATCAGAATTAATAATCACCGTGCTTCTTGCAATCCCTCTTCAACCAACTTCTCTTTCTCTGTCCCCACACATGCTGCCTCCCACAATGTAAGATTTGATGACTGCTACAATGTAGCCATTCTGGCTTCCCTCCCGCCCACAGCCACTATAATTAGTCTGAAGACTTTAGAACAATGTTGCATCCGATATTTTAACGCCCTCTGTCCACCTGGCCTCAACCGTTCCCATTAATTAATTTTTCCCCCCTTTTCGCTACATTGTTTCTTTCTCCCGAATAGGTCTTTGGCTCCTTCCCTCCCCACCCTTCCCCACCCTTCCTACCTGCTCCTTCCCCTCACCGCCCCTCCTATATGGTGATTCCTCCTCAATCCTCATTCTATCACTGATGAAGGTGCGGGCGACCCACCGAAAATTTTAAACTCGTGAGTTTCCATTTTATATGTTTTATGTTTAGTGTCACCCTGTGACGAAGCTTTATATTGTTTGCCACGTTCGTGGAATCTTCGCAAGAACTTTATATATATATATATATATATATATATACACGAGTTTCTCAATTTCAATAGCTGCCACCCCTCTCATACTAAACGATCCCTCCCCTTTTCCCTCTCTATCCGTGGTCACCGAATCTGCAACAACCCCGAATCCCTTGACCTTTTTCTCTCTAATCTCCACCAATCGCAGAGGCTACCCTGAGCGTCTTCTTCAGAAAAAAATCCTACAACGACCCTCTTCTTCTAAACCTCTCTCTCTCAATAGGTTTCCTCATGCTCAAATCTCCCTCTGTACCACCTATTTCCCTGGAGTTCATTCCATCCGTCGCATAATCAAAAACCTATACCCCATCCTCTCTGACAACCTTACCACTTCCAAAATTTTCCCCCGCTGTCCTTCTCTCACCTTTAGACGCCCCCCCCCCAACCTCTCAACCCTCTTTAAAATTACTAAACCTCTTTCCAAATCTATCTCCAGCACTACTAAATCCCTTCCGACGCCTTGCAATCGCCCTCGTTGCAAAACTTGCGGCATCCTTCTCACCCAGCCTCTGCCTGATAAATTCCTTGCCGTTCATATTCCTTCCGTCCCCTCACTCTCTTGCGTTTCCCATAATGTTGTTTATATCCTCCTTTGCCAATTTTGCCCTAGTTTTTTTTAGTTTAGTTTTTCTAGTTTATATATATTTATATAAGCTAGCAACAAGGCGTTGAGGTTGGGGAGGGATAGATAGGTATATCAGTGGACACTCACAGAGAGGCGATCCATGGCGACACTGGTGTCCACTGCTCTCGGAAGCTTTCGGGTGAGAAAAGACACCCCCCTGGACGCCCTAAATCTTCACATTACATACTTTCCTGGCGTCCAAAAACTCAAGACCATCCTCAAAGACTTATTCCCAATTTTAGATACTAACAGATGGACAGCCAATCTCCTACCCAAATGCCCCACAGTATGCTTCAGACGTCCACCTAACCTAGCCAATCTTCTCCGCTCCAATTCTTCGCTAGAGGGTATATCGAATGACAATCCCCGTCCCACCACACAGAGATGCAACAAACCTCGGTGTAAAACGTGCAACATGTTTCGCCCCCTATCCTCGTTTCAGAGTCCCAACAGAGACGCCGTTGGACATCAAATCCTCCAGCTCTTGCGACTCCCACAACTTAGTTTAAGTTTTACAATGCAAACTATGTCCCTGTTTTTATGTGGGCGAATGCATTACACCCCTTAATATTAGAATCAATAATCATCGGTGCACCTGTAAAGACCCATCTTCCACTTTCCCTGTCCCTACTCATGTGCGGAAACATGGCTTGTCTTTTGACAAGTGCTTTGAGGTGGCAATATTGCTCTCCCTTCCCCCGGAATTGAAGTGCGCCAGAAGGAGCAGGCATTAATCTGGTTGCTGAAATCGTACGCCGCGCCCGGATTAAATAAATTACATTGATTGCACGCTTCCCGTTCTTTTCCATTTACCCCCTGCCCTTCCCCCTCCCCCCCCCCACCCTCACTTCGGAATTCCACTTCGACCCTTTCCGCTCTCTCCGGCCAAGACACGAGCTGGTAAAAATTCCCCTTTTCAAGAACCGTTCCTCAACCGCCGGGAAAAACCCCTTCCCCTCTCCCCTAACCTACCGCCCCTCCTAAGCCTATCACCAGCGCACACGACATTTGTTCCGTGATACGCCTTGAAGACGGACTAGTTCCGAAAGCTAGCTATGTAAGTGTGATCGTCTCTTTTTTTGTATATCTATCTCCTCCATCCGATCAACATCGTGTGTTCATCGCCGCATGGCTGACTCCAATCCATCAACGTATTTATATATATATATATATATATATATATATATATATATATATATATATATATATATATATATATATATATATATATATACATATATATATATATAATCGTTCACTCATTCACTCAGACCGCACAGCGGCAAATACTCACATAAAAATATTTATACAGAAAGGTAGAAAGAAAGTGGATAGGAACACATAAAATGAACGAACACAGTGGTGGTGTGAAGATGTAAAGATGGCCGATTCCAAGCAGAAAAAATTCGACTGGACCGAGCTCGCCAACTCTGATGTTGGACGATTTCGATCCCCGGCCCCACTGGTTAGAAACCAGCTGCGATAGTGCATACCTTCACGTAGTCCGCTGACTCACCCACTGCGGGTCGACGGCGGACGGGTCTTACTGAAAGGAAAACCACGTGGGTTCTACGGCACGCGATCACGAAAGAGAAGGAGAATACGGGAATTTTGGACCTCAGTGCGAAGCACAGCAAAGACGAAACGACCTCGTTCAGATTGTGAATGGTTTTAGACATTTATTGGCAAAACAAAAAATAAACATAGGTAACTTTCTCCTTAAATCTAATGAGGGATGAAATGATTATGTGTTTGAATGACACACTGATGGAAAGAGAACACAAAAACGCAATAACCCACCAAAATAACTAATACGAACACAACAAAATTCACAATGGCCTCTGTAAGAATCTCTACTACAATTCTTATTGTCGAGTTGATTGTCCACCTTGAATTTTACATGCTCCGCGTCCGATCGTGCGAAAGTGTCCAGCACTATTGGGATTTACAACACAAATCACAAGGACGGGAGAATAATTATACAGATTTTTGCTTTGTGACAAGCTTAGTAACGTTGAGTGGAATTGTTCCTGAGTCACTATTACATGCGATCACCTTCACTCGAGGTGTCTTCTTCGCTGAAGAAATGCTGGTTGGAGCAGGAAGAGTGGATAGTTCACTATCCAGGGAGAAGGGGATTTGTAGAGTACTTATGTGTCAAGCTGTGGCTCCACGTCGAATTCACCGCTGGGCGCGTCATCAACCCACAGGTCTTTGGTTGCCTGAGGTTTTCTGGATGATCGGCGTGCTGGCGTTACTCGACGTGACGAATCTCCTTGACACTGCACCTCGGCCCTCTTTTCTCTCTCTCTCTCACTCGCTCCCCGGTGCTCTGCTGACTTTTACTGCCAGACTACGGAGTATTTGGGACTGCCTCTTCGCACCTTCCACCAACATATCTCCCAAACGCCTTGCGCCGGGCCCGTTTTATACAGTCGTTCACGTGACACAAACACAAAATGACATGCGAAACCCCTATTGTAGTTGAAAGTGAGGCCGCTTGTCTAATGCTGTGCCCGCGCAATATGAACGAGCAAAAGCTCGAGACAGGGAACGTCCGAAACGAAAAATAGAATAAAAAATGAAACGTTACTTGTGCGGGTCATACCGTCACAATATATATATATACTCACATAAATGTTCATACAGAAAGGTAGAAAGAAAGTGGATAGGAACACACAAAACACGATTTTATATATATATATATATATATATATATATATATATATATATATATATATACATATATGTAGGCGAATTTTATACAGCTGTTGGCCTTCTCTCGCTTCCTCTTCCCTAAGCCTCTCTGTCTTTCCATTCTTCGGCTCCCAATTGTCTCTTTTCCACTTTGAAATATACTTTTAATAATTAATGCTATGGACTTCACTCGATTTTACTATAGTTTTCACCAAGAATGCGGATAACTATTAAGTTTTTTAAATACAAGATGCGTGTAAGGAGAATTTATAATAAAGATGTAAATGCTTGCTGATTTCTAATAAGTTTTCGATGAAAAGCATCGTAATTTGTGAAACTTCTGCATCAGTCCGCAAGCACTAAAAGAAAATCGGGGTTTGTGCTGCTGTATCTTCCAGTAGAGTCGACTGATTTTTAGTGAAAGAAAGTGCACATGGTAAATTTAATTGTTTAATGTAATGATTCACAATGAATTTTTTCCTCGCATTGACACACTTTCTTTTGCAAAATAGACTTTCTCTAACTCTGAAAATTCTAGAGCCAAACTTCCCATGAAAGCCCTGCTGTGCCGTTTGGTATGACCAGTAGACATTTTGAAGCTTCGCGACGGATGCTCTTTCATGAGGTGTGCGAAATTTCAGCGAAGTGTACTGAGAGTTATTTCAGCAGAGGCACATAAACTCTTCTCTTTAGAATGATAATTGGAATCGGCTCTAAAACATCTGGCTCTCATGGGTAACCTCTGCCACTCTCTTTATTTTTTAAGGATTCATTTGGGATTTTGAAATGCGTATCCCAGAAACGCTTTCAATAATTTTGATATTATGTTGAAATGTTTCAAGGTTCTTGTAAAAGTTATGAGCGTCGAGTGAAGCTACAGCTGTGGTCCACATTGGCGCTTTTTTTTCCTTTTCCCCATGAGCTGTCGTCGCGTTTGACAAAGGATAACTCGCTGTTGCTTTGATTTGGATCCAAGTGAGGCCCAACACCATCAAACAATCACCAGGGCATCAAACAATCATGTCTCCCCTAACTCCTCTGCCGTCTGATCAAACAATATTAAGTGATTTCAGCAACGCTATAACCTTGGAAATAGCCGTCCAATTTTCAATTGTTAGCAAGTAATTTTCATACTAAACTGGTAGCTATCCGTTCTGGAACGTTTTCGCGTAATGACGAGATATTGGCGTCAGTTTCACACCTTTTTTTCCTTCCGCGTCCTCCCGAAATTGCCTTCATCTTCCCAGGGATGGTGCTAGGACTATTCCATATATTCCGCTAAAGGTACTAGCCTTCGTGAGCTAGTCATAGTAGCATAATATATTCCCCTGGGGGCCTATGCCCGAAACCAGTCGAGTTTTTCTCGTCGCTATGAAACTCGAATACGCGATCTCGCACGATGAGAGTTCGAATCGGAATTCTGTATGCCCGAGCCACCTTCAAAGTTGGGTGTTCGAGTAAGTTACGAGTCGTACGAAACCTCCATCGACTCGGACTTCATCATGTGGCGACGACGGAAGGGGAAGACTCCGCGACAATGCGCAACCAATCACCGCTTGCGAACCTTCCATAATATTTTTCTGGGAAATCAACAAAGTTGCAAATGACAATTCATTCACGAACGCTTAAAACAATGTATGTTTTTAGCGTTCCAAATCCAGTTTGGCTTTCTGTTTTGGCTGGTGTGCATCGGAAAAGCTGAGGTAGAAAAAGATGACGGGATCGAAAATTAACAGGGAGCAGAAGCAAATGCTTCTTGAATTTATCAAAAGTAATAATCAAGAACACTGTACGCAGTGTATTTGATAATAAGAATTGTTATTTTTATGAAGATATGCTGAGAAAGTAAGTTATCACTTTCTATTGAGATTAAACCTTTTTACATGAGACATGGTTTCATTCATTTATTTTCTTTTTGTAAAAACCTTCGACTCAAATTATAACCACTAAAGAGAAAAGTCGCAATATTGCTTCCACATCCGAAATAAATAAATGAATTTGGCTGGGTATGAAGATTTGATGCATACGTATTACTAAATAATGCTAAAAATTGAAATGGAAATAATATTTATACATCTGTGAAATATTTTCAAAATAGATAAATTTCTACAGCAAACTCACGTTATAAATGGATGGGCCTGCACTTTATTACTTGAGGTTTTTACCGGAAGATATGTAGTTTCGTTCCCATTCCGCGAACTGCTATTACGTTACAGTCGTCTCAGGTGACCTACCGCGCTAATTTATACCTTATTTCAAAGCTAAATAATCCGGATTTCATAATATATCACGTTTTTTACCTTATTTTTAGTAGTTTTCTAGATATTTCAGCTCAAAAATCACCATTTTCCGATGCGCTAACGCCATATTTTCATCTTCCCAACGTTTCCACCAGAGGGACACCTACTAATTTCACCTCTTACTTATGCAAACAATCACCAATCAGCTCGAGGGATTTTTTTAGAAAACACGCGATCCTACATGGCTGCAGCTGCTACATTTACGCATGCAATCACCAATCAGCTCGAGGGATTTTTTTTCTAGAAAATACGCGATCATACATGCCTGCAGCTGCTCTATGTAAGATGTGCAGATTACTCGATCACTGCGCCATCTCCTGAAAATCTCCTTAAACTCCCCAAAATGGCCGCCGAAATCATCACCTCTTATCTTCAATTTTCGCTCAAAACCGTATTTTATCACTTTTTTCAAAAATTTATTCACTTAAAACAATCCGAATTCATGCACGATCTTCCCTAAAAATTTCACCGAAAAACACCCATTTTTAGGGGTTGAAAAAAATTTTTCCCGAATGGGAACGAAACTACATATTTGCCTTTTTACCTAAAGCTACTCGTAATATATTAGTTTAAATATCATCATAAGATGACAAATATAATTTGAAATAGTGACAAATACCTTCGTTTCTGCTTATATTGACGAGGACCTTGATTAAGCCCGTAGGAAGGGCGTTAAGTCCTCAATTAATTCTGCGGCTAGCTCTGTATTGAGTCTATATAGCTTCATAAATTTATTGTTATCTGTATAAAATGGAGATATTCTTCCAGCACTGCACGAGGCCTCCGTTCTTCTTTTTCTTCTAAATCAGCGAGAAGTTGCACTCTTAGCCACGCAGCCGCCATTTTCGCAACAATGAAAATCTCGAATGTGCGAACATCTCACTTGGTTTGAATGAGGGAGTCCTTTTTCGAACATTCGACTCCCTCAAAGTGTCACGTGACTCCCCGGAAACCTCTCCCTCGCATACGAGTAATAACTCGGGCATAGGCCCCATGGCTGGGATTTGCGTTCCGAATTACGAGTGAAAATGCAGAAAAACAATCTTCCGTGTTAACGGGGACAAATTTGTTAGTAATTGCGTCGTCGGATGGGTGGCTTGAAATTTCATTTATTCGTTGGCGATGAACTTTCCGTCTCGTAAGTAAGGCGCATTAATTTTACCATTCTCAAGAGAACCTGCTTTCCATCCATATTCACACTGTTTTGGGCCCTGAACGACTTTTTGGGAACTTCTCAATGATTCAAGGGATATTCGGAGAAGATGAACTGCAGAAAGGTAACGTGAGGATCTCATCATTAGCAATTTAACATCCAAATTTTCATTACGAATCGCAGTGATAGCTACAACCTAAGTTTTAAGTGCAGACTGAAACAAAAATGAGATTTAATTAATTTTTTCCCCGTGACATGGAATGGAAATATAACACATCTGCTTTCATGATTCATAAAATATATCGATCAACTAATAGAGCCTTCGCACCGTCCTATCTTTAAAGTTTCACTTTTTCTCTTCGCTTAATGTCACGCCTCCAAAAGCTTCAATAATTAAATAAATTATTCATTTTCAACCCATATTCCATTGCTGAGGTTTCAATTGAAGCCAAAAATATCTTTAATTGTTGTATAAACGAGCAATTTGTTCGAAAAGTGGAAAAGGTGATAGTAGCAAGAGAGACAGTGACTGAAAAGTATTCCCATGCTTCTTGGTGTTATAGATAGAGGGCAATCTCTATCATAAAATATTGCCAAACAATTCATCACACATCTGAAGTGGTGGAAACGCTCGATGGAAATTTGGTCATTACGTCCTAACTAGAATGATGCAATCAACCTCTGACCTCAGATTCCAACCATTATAGGTAAGAGTTAATAATATTGCTTATAAGGGGAACAAAATGAAAGATATGTTTACCTAATAGCCTCTACTTATCTTCACCTTTTAATAAATGCTGGAAAGAAATACGTTATCTTTTCATATACTTTGATTTTATGGACCTTTACATTCTCTTCCCTCCCATGTATGAAGTTTTAGCGAGTTAGTGAGGCTGTTAAGCAGCATCCATGAGGTAAACTGGATATATTCATGGTAGCATGCTTCCAACTTGAATATCTTTAAATGCTCAAAATGAGCCTTGAGGTGGCTGGCTGATTTTGTTTGGAAGGCTCACTTTCTTAAACCATAAAAAGTTATCATTTAAACTAGCTCGATGTTTCCGCCCAACCTTGTTTGTGCTAACTTTTTAACCAATCCATAACTCAAGCGGGCACTAGCCGGGATGAAAGCAATTTTGGAGGGATTCTCCGGAAGGCACTACAATCTTCAGGGAGGAAAGCCGCACTGTGAGGATAAGAGGAAAAAATAAACACCACTGTATTTATCTGCCAGAGATTGGTCGGTACGAATATTGCGCAGATTTCACCTCCGTGTTGGTCCCTGAAGCTTGCGATAACACGCGTTTAGATAAGCAAGGCCAAAGCCCTTGGCTATGGGGCCCATTTCATTCTGGAGTCGTTTAGAACACTCGGAAAACAGATCTGATCCTCGGGCAGTCCTTGTTCTGATCCTTGGTCAGCGATAGATCATGGTCTTCAGTCAAAATACTGGCCGTACCATTTTGTTTAGGAATATGTTTCTCCTCTACCCTGTGTCCGTATGTGCGAGCCCCACAATGGCTGTAAATGCAGTGCTTTGGCTCACTATGAGCTGTTTAGTTTATGTTACCCTCCAGGATGGGCGGTGGGGTAAGATAAATGAAATCTTGGCCTTTGACCTTACGGAGCTAAACAGGGCATTCCAGATAAGCATTCAAATGCTCCGACAAATAGACCACGCCTTTTTTGATAGTAATGCAAGGGATGTGGCCAAAATTATGGAAGGGTCAATTTATAATCCGTTCAGATTCTTTAGCGCCAATTGGTTCTGTTTGGAATAAATCTTTCTGTTTTAAGTTAAGAAACTTCATCCTAAAACTTTTTCATTGAATATTCCGCTATACTATATATATATATATATAATAAACTATCCGCTATACTACCGTATATATACCGAATATACCGCTGTCGAAACAGCATTTAGATAGCAAAAAATGCCTTTTTAAAACGCGAAATCTGAAAAATAGTACTCGTTTCGATGGCGATCAATTAATATCGCGGTAACGATGCTAGATGCTAGATGCTAGCCACTAGCCCTAAATATGTTTTTAAAAACTCGGTTAAATGCATAAAACGTGCTTGAACAAGATTTCAAACGATTATAATATATGCAGCATTCCCAAGGGGTTAACTCCGATGGGCATCACATAGTGCGATACAAAATTATGCGCCATCTGCGCATATCCAGACATTTCTGTGATTAATTAAACATAAGCGTTCGATAAACGATCGCCAGCATTGAAGAGCAATTAAAATTTAATCTAGTCTATTTTGTGCGATGCACCAACTCTATCAAAATCCTTCATAGTTTATAGCATATTTGATGAGCTTTATATTTCCAACCACTGTCATAATTGAATAATTCCTATTCCATAGAGATTTCATGATTGTTTTGAAAAATGTGAAAATTTCTTCATTCCCTGATAAATTAGCTTGGGTAGCTGATATGGCCTCGAGGCTGCTGAGATGAAAATCTTTTATACGTATGATAGAGAATTAAGAGATGTGTGTTTTCCACCAATCAAGAGTTATTTGACTACTAGAGTCTGATCTTCGTATTTTTGTAGGTACCTGCAAAATCATTCAATTTCAAAATGATAATAAGCATTGGAAGTAATCCTTAAATAAGTCACGTATTGTGAAAAACTCTTTATCAATTTACCCGTCATATGGTTATTAGTATTCGTACTTTTCTCTATGAATTAGGATAGTACTAACTGGTTGAAGTTTTTTCGGAATATCATTTTGAGCAGCGTTTCCGGGGCGGGAATTTTTGCGATTCCTTGTTGCCGAATCCTTGGACTAACTCTTGGGTAGGTCGATCCATGAACCTCATAATTATAGTTTTGCTAACATTTCGAGAAAACCCCAAATATCACGGGAACCAAACCAAAATAATATTTTTGATTAGAGGCAATTTAAACTATTTTTAATGCCATAGACAAGGGATACCCTAGTCAGGGTTAAATCCCCAGGGTCCTTAGGGACACTTCTCAAGGACCATCCGTTGTGCTCGTTACCGACAGTGGAGAGCGTCGATGTAAATCGGTAATTTGAGTAAATCAATAATTTCAATTGCATAAATAAAAAGATATTTTGTATAATGGCAAAAGTTTAAATTTTCCAATAAGAAATCTAGATATATTAAACAAAGTCGGGTTAGTTACACCATGTATAACTCAAGAACGGCTGGACCGATTTTTTTTACCTTTGTTTTGTTGGATTTGTCTCCGCCCCGAATAGCAGAATAACTATTAAAACATCGGAAAAATGTACGAAATAAAGTTTATGGATAAAATTAATTTTCTCATACATTTTGTATGGAACGGTTTTTTTCTATGATATCTCGAGAACGGATTGACTGATTTCGATGAATTATTTTGTACGTCTCGGCCTCGAGAAGTTTCCTCGCGCATTGGAAAAGTAAGAAAATCACAATAAAATTCAAATCCGTGCACAACGCCATCTCTGATACATGACAGAAACAAAACACGGACAAAAATGAACATGGCGTTCTATGCTGGTTCCGGTAATGCCAGTAGATGGCGTTGTGGGCATTATCCTTTGACTGCTAATTCAGTTGCATGGTCCTTTCAATGCATAGCATTGAGCTAGCTGTGCAGTTGTGCGCCGCGATTTATCAGCATTTTTTTTAGTTTTCACCAATTTTGATTCATATATGATTTCAAATTTTCCTGGTGTATTGTATCAATGAAGTTATCTTGTGCTTCACACCAGGTTAGACTGTTTAACTGCCAATGTTTCTATGGCTTAGTCCACCACCGTATTCAGGGCACCAACTGACATTTTTTAAATACCAGTAAATTAATTTTTCGTTGTTTACTAAACGTTGCTGTTTACGCCGATTGTTGTTTTCTTTCTCTTTCCTTAAGTAAGTTGAGGATAGGCTTCCAGGCGGAACTCAAGGCAAAACCGGTGTCGCAATTGACGTTGTAGCTCTCCAATTGAATCTTCATAGCCTCTTTGGTGAGTCTATCCCAATATCTAGATGCTATGTGGAGTAATTGCGTCTTTGGAAGTGAAAGTGATGGTCATTTGTGAGGCTATGTTCCGCTACCGCCGATTTTTCTGGATGGAAGAGCCTAATACAGCTCCGGTGTTCCTTTACTCTCTTCTCCATTGTGCGGCCAGTTTCTCCAATGCACAATTGACAGCACTCACACGGGATGCGGTAAGCTCCTGATATTTTTAAACCAAGTGGGTCTTTTACCCTCACGAGCTGGCTTCGAATTTTCTCGGTGGTAAGTGGATTGTGCGAATGTTGTGCCTGTTCAGTATCCTAGATATTTTTCCCGATACCGATAAAATATTCGGGATGCAGGCATTTGCAATCGGTTTCTTGCGATCACCAACAGTCTGTTCAGGAACCAGGAATGAACTGCGGGCAGGTCTTCGCGTAGACATCCGTGGTTTTTTTGCAGAGCCCGTTGTTTGCTCCCTCACTGTAGACATTTTGGCGGGAAGTCCTCGGGCTTCACACCTGGTTACACACTGTGTAACCTGGTGCGAATCCCGAAAAATTTCATTAATATTAATTTTCATTCAGTTTTCGACCGTTATTGCATTTGAATTCGATTCAATTAATTCTCTTCAAACGTTGCTAGAAGGATGCCGAACGGCTCATTTAGCGTTGTAATTGCCGTAAAACCTTCAAACAACTAAAAACCGACATGCAACATTGCGAAATACTCAGCAATGGCCAAAGCTTTGGTAGCAAGTAAAATCATCATCTGGGATGAATGCACAATGGCGCACAAATGCGCATTGGAAGCACTCAATCGAACTATGAAAGATCTGAAAGAATGACTCAAGATGTTTTGGAGGCGCAATGATTCTACTGTCTGGCGATTTCCGCCAAACACTACCAGTCATTCCAAGATGGACCTCTGCCGATGAAATAAACGCTTGCCTCAAATCATCGACTCTGTGGCGCTATGTGAAGAAACTTCAGCTGACGACAAGCATGCGAGTTGCATTGCTATACGATCCATCTGCCGAATATTTCTCCAAGCAATTGCTGACTATCGGTAATGGCCGTGTTCCTGTCGACGAATCGAACGGATTGATTTCGTTTCCGCTGAATTTTTGCAATTTCGTCTCAACGAAGGACGACCTCATCAACAAAGTGTTCCCGAACATCATTGCTAACCACAAAAATCACAATTGGTTGAGTAAACGATCAATTCTTGCGGCAAAGAATAAAGATGTGGATCACTTAAACTTCCAAATTCAAAATCAAATCGTTGGTCCACTGCATTCCTTCAAATATATCGACTGTGTAACGAACGTAGACGAAGCATCCAACTATCCAACTGAATTTTAAAACTCATTGGATCTGCCTGGCTTGCCACCGCACAATTTACAACTGCTTCGAAATCTGAACCAACGAAAATTATGCAACGGAACGCGTTTGGCGGTGAGAAAACTCTTGGGCAATGTGATTCACGCGACGAGAATCAAAGGAAAGTTCAAAAGTGAGGAAGTTCTCATTCCGAGAATTCCGATGATCCCAACCGATATGCCATTCGAGTTTAAACAAATTTAATTTCCGATTCGTCTTTCATTCGCCATTCAGTGCTTGTGGCCTGAAGCTAGAAAATGAATGTTTATCTCACGGTCAATTGTACGTAGCATGTTCACGTGTTGGCAAATCATCCGCATTGTTCGTTCTCGCACCTGACAACTAAACGAAAAATGTCGTAGATCACAAGGTGCTTCAATGAAGGGAATTGACCCGAGTGCAACCCATCCAGCAAATAGTTTAACACAAAGTAGTGCAACAATGCTACGCGAATCATTTTGATTCGCTTCAATAAAGCAAATGCTTGCTGCCACGTGAATTATATTCATTTCAATGTAATTTAAATACTTTTCATTTTTATTCTTTACATTTATTGAACTTAATTCATTTTGAGTATTCATTTTATCGTAATAAAAAACTGAATTTAATTCAGCTAATAAGTGAACACAACATTTATTGATTCTGAGTGGTACAAAGTTCGCCGGGTCAGCTAGTCGTGTATAAATCCAAACAGCCTTAATTTTACCATTGTTTTTGTATATTTACAAATATTCTTCTACAGTGAAGGCATATTCATAATTTTTGGCCAACCTGTCATTAATTGAGCGCATCCGCCTGTCTGAAATACTGTTCTCAATGTCCACGCACCCCATTGGATCGGCCCTCGCTATGTCACTGCCTGTCCATGTAAATTAAATGAAAGAGATGCTTTTGTCGATTCTCGAGAATCCAACTAGATTCGCTTCAAAATGCAAATTCGAAGATGTGGAAGGGAAGAGTTTGTTTATCTCTCAGGAGTGGGGAATCAGAATATCTGGCACCTGGGCTGGAGATCGGTTTTCTTTAGTTTGTAGATGGCGTCCTGAATTTGGAATTCCCAATTTGAATCTAGGCTGAGGCGCAGGGATTTGTTAGTACGAAAACATCCTATAGCAGCACGGATGCTTTTTCATGACATTAGGGAAGTCAATAGGAATCTGGGACGCAAACCGTATCTCTCAATGTATCTTGCTCGTATTCTGTGGGTGTAATTCATAAAATGCAAAGTGAGTCAGTGAATGGCTGAACTGTGGACCGTACCGGCGATAAATAATGTGAATAAAATGGCGCTCAATGTATTGCTTTGAGGACCCGAGATATTTCGATAAAGCATAAGAGAGACTTTTACTCGGACTATATTTTCATACATCAATAGATTCGTTTCTTTTCAGTGTTTGCAAAAAAAAATCATGGACTACTGAGCACGGACGACTTAATCTCACAAAGCAAAACGTCTAGTAATTTTCATGGTAATTCTTTGCCCTAGTAACGCGACCAATTTTCAGTCGACGCAGTTCAGCCAGTAGGAAATTGTAAATTTAGATGCGTGTCATGCGACGAATTATATTTCCTCTTATTAATCCGATCAATGAAGGTGCGACTTCTCTTACCTACATAAAAAGAGTTCTCTAAATCTGGAGGTGACGGATATTACAAATGCCCTAATAGAAAAGCTTATGCTTCAATAAAGTCTATGTAAATCACACTGATATTTTTTCTAATGGACGCAATTCTGATTTAAAGTTATTTCTAGAATAAATGGATTCAAACCTTATTCAAGTGTAACAACTTACGGTCAACTGCGCGTCTGCACCCATGAGGGTGTGCATGTATAGAACTCGAAGCTGTTCTCGGGATTTGGTCCATCGGATGAGACTCGCTCTTCCGTGCAGTGGAACACAGGGACGCTGGTCAATCGAGCGTGAGCGCTGGATCCTTGGACTTCGTGGACTGAATCCATTGAACCTTCCCAGAGAAACTCGCGGGGAACGGTACGATACCCGAATTGTGATTGGGTGAGTTTCACGCGACGCAGGTCTTAGAGATGGATGGGCTGAACCAACCGACCCTTGGTATGAATGTTGTCGCGAAATTGATCGGTGTGATGCTGGAACCAAGGCTGTGTCATTCGTACGCCAACACATTCATTTATGAGAGAGAACCATCGTTGCTTTCTGATATAGTGAGCCAATTGAGAGACGAAACACGATCAAGGAAAGTGTCAACTCTTAAACCACTTATAATACCTTAATAGAGAAAATATTTTCTACTCAATCTGCATAGTGTCAAAGAAACCATCTAAACGGTCTATGTGGCTGAAGGTTAATTTTCTTCTCACAATTAATATTCTTATGATTAGAATTTCGAAAAATAAAGCAATCATGCGAGAAATATGTAATAATTTATATTGCTATGCAGCATACCAACTCCTAACTAACTTTAACTTGCATTAAACCGGACTGAAATCGGTAAGCGGGGTGAAAATGGTGCAAACACGAATACTTCGGATCCGAAAAGAATTGGCGGACTAAGGGAAGACGGTTGTAGACTACGGCGGTTGGTTCACTATTTGTCCAAACCAGACAATGGTTAGACCACGATTCCGAGTCTCAACTACAGTTTTTTTGCACTATCAATGTCCTCAGTGTTATCACATTATCACTAAAAAATCACCAAACCCCAGTTGTTACACCGTCCTGGTTTATAATATCGTCGAGTAACTATTGAGTAATTTTTCTTGCTCAATTAACTATTTGAGGATAATAATCCGTCGAAAAAACGTAAATATATGTTTTTCAATTTTTTATATAATAGGTCTAAAATGTGCAATTAGGAAGGTGATTTTGATGCATCGAAGTTTAATGTTTATTTTATGTATTCGTCGTCACGGTTACTCTTTTTCTGGATCCCGCGGATTTACCAAAACCCTGTAGACTGGAAGCATAGGCGTAGGTGATTCGGAGGTGGCAAGGGGTGGCAGTTGCCCCTCAAATATTTTCTAGGGTAGATATTTTCGTAATGTTATAAACCTATAAATACAAAGTTTACGGGGATATTTTCCGTGACTCTGCTTAATTTATCTCAATGGAGTTATTAAATTAAAGAGATTAAATAGAACATCTAACTAAAAGTAGACAATACTATCGATAATTCTGTGGCCGCTATGTGCTTTTAAAAGGATTTCAATTCTACCTGGTCCCCCCGGTAATCTTTGCTCCTTCTTCACCCCCATCAAAATGCTTAAATTACACCCTTGAACGGAGAATAAAGGATTAACCCCCTGAAATCTTAAGGAGGCAATCAAGGCGATCGCCACCAAAAGATTTAATGAAGATTACATGGGTTTGAGAAACGGCCAACGCTTTGATATGGAAAATCTAATAAGCGGTGTTGTTAAGGCGTTCCCCACGAGCTCAGAACTTTTGGAGGTGTCCGAGCATGAAGCTAATAGGATGAAGTTAAGATAGAAGCCAACGAAAAACGTTGGTGTACCGCCTCAACCCTACTTCATGGGCTGAAGTTAGCACAAAGTTAACTCTTTATTTCTGACCTCATAATCCCTAGATAGCTAACATTCAAACATGAAATGATTTGTTAATAGATTAAGTGTCCTCACTACCCATTTCAATAAAAAATATACGTCAGTACGGGAGACCTAAAAATCCTCAAAAGCTGTACCGGTTTCACCCCAGCCGTATATCCAATGTATCCAGTGACAATGATATATATTCCGATCTTCAATTGTTGGTGGAAAATTGGCGTTCAATACTTGGCCATTTGGCATTCTAACTTCCTAATTTTAAGTCACCCGTTTAATTGACTGTAGATAATCGTCTTACCCGACTCAAAAATTAGACGTCTTCAGATCGATTGGCAAAAAACTTACTTTAAATATTAAAATCTACTATCTGATAGTATTCTCTTCCCAGTTGCTGTGTTAAGCTTTTAAAATACTTTTGCTCTTTTACCAGTGGCGTTTTTGTTGAAAAAAATTGCCATTTACCAAAATACTAGTTTAGTACTTAGTTGAGGGGCGTGATGCATCGAAGTCCCTGGTAATGTGGCCACGAAGTTTTGGAAATATGAGCGTCACCCCTAGATTTGATTTTATTGTAGATTGTATATTTTATAGCAGATTGGTTGTAGATTTGATAGTATGAGTAAGGCAATTCCTTTCCCCATGTCGCACTATGTGTGAGTGATTGAAATGGAGGATATGAGACTTGAAAAGCACCAATAATGTACGATATATAACTTGGGAGTAATTATTTGCTCACCTAAAGACTTTTTCTGGTAAAATATAATTACTAATTAAACATATTTAAGTGCGGGTGGAATACGGCGAATTACCACCGGCTAATTCCCGCCGAGCTTCCGCTCTCGCTTTTCCTTGCTTAGGAATGAAAGTCTTTAAAAAAGTCAGAAATTCTACTGGTGAAAACGGTATTCCTGCGCTAATCATGTTGTAAAAAATTTCCCTTCCCCAGAAGACAAGCTCCTAATGCGAGTCATATGCTTTTTGTAGTGCCTAAGTCACATCCCTAGAAAATTCCATCTTCTCGAATCATTACAATTCATCGAGATGAAATGGTGCAAATACAAAGGCCACCCAATACAGACTCATACATCTCTTTTCCTGGTGGACTTACATCTTTCGGGACTAACTGTGGGATAACTGAAAAGTAAATGTTGAATTTAACTATATATTCACAAATACAACATTCGTGCAATCAGCGGCAGCGGCAATTCAAATCTTTTTCAAATAGGCTCCCGGGGCTTAGTCTTTCCTTTTTGACCAACTGATTGCGGAAACTTAACTTATACAGTTCACTTGTGATTACTCTTCCCCGAAAAAAGAAGCCTCAATTTATTGGAAATATTTTTCCACCTTGCCCATAACTTTACGAAAATAAATCTTTCTAAGCACGGCTTATCAGGCTAACTTTTCTATCGGCCAATTCTTTTATGTGGTCAGTTCTTTTATGGCTTCAATTCCCATGCAATAGCATTGGACTCTCATTTGCAGTCCTTTCTGTTTGTTTCTCATCCAATTACATCCCATTTCTGGTGCAATGTTTTTATATTTAACACTTACCATTTGCATTGAATATATTTCAAACTCTTCTCTACATATTTTTATTTATTCTCTACTATTGGAGCATATTTTCAGTTCGATAATCAACCCTTTTCTTTCATAATTACTATAGTTTCCAATTTTCTTCTCTCTCGCTAACGCTGATCGTCGTGTTCGATACAGAAGTGGAATGTATGTTGCCGGAATCTCTTTATATATGAGGTGCTTATTTTTGGATCGAATATATTTAAATGCATCCTATTCTAATTCTATCCTACCCAAAATTTACAATTTTTTCAATACTGTGAACTATATATTTCCGCATAAACTGCTATTCGCACGTGGTCTCAACGCTAATATGTGATCATCATCGTTATAATAACGTCTAAAATTAGGCTTCACAGTTCGCCCAAATAAATCGAGTTAAAAATCCAAGTCTTTAATATGCATACTAAGGTAGTGTGTATTTAATGTATCGCCTTTCTTGAAACCTCTGGACTTTCGCAATTTTAAATATCTCGTTTTTTTTCTTGACTGCTGATGCTAGTTAAGAATTACAACCTTTACCGAGAACAAACATTCAAGAAGCCATTGAGCTGATCATTCTCACCGCTGTTACGGCTGCATTGAGCACTCGTAGCAAAATAAAATATACGTAAGGAATATGATAAATGTTGGAGAAAGAGAATGAATTTTCGTGTTGCTAATACCGAGAAATTTTGATGCAAACGTTTAAGTTTTTGTTACAGAATAAGAAAATCATAAAGTATATAGGTCACCGTGCGCCGTGTTTGTAAAAATGGTAATTTTTCTCGCAGTTCCGTGGACGGTGATGTTTTCCATGCATAGAAATTCCTTCGAGGCCAACCGTTGGCCAACAAATGGCAAAATTCATCATTTTCCACCTTAGCTATTGTCAGCCGCATATTCAATCGACATACCCTGGCGTGAAAACTAGGCTCTCTTTCTATGGGAATTCTCAGTCACTACCATTGACGGCCGATTAACTTCCCCTGACCTTCACCTAAATACTCCTATATCCCACGCGATGGCGGGACTCGTGGAGAATCGGGAGATGCGAGGAACGCCAAAGGTCACGGGTCATTAAGTTTCAAAAGCGCTCGGATGGAGATGCCGTTTGGACGCTAGGCCATTGACGGGGGACGCGGAAAAACTATCGTCGGCAGGCATTAGTGGGTCAAAAGTTGATACAACTCAGTAGATTACGTGATGGGAGGAACGCGTTCTCACGGATCGTCACACGCTTATGAATAATGAAAAATCCATCTCTCTTTGGAGAGAGAGAGTGGCAATCCTTCTATTTTGTGCCCTCCCATGATTCCCACGAATCCCCCGAGCCAGCCCGAGAGTGCGGTATGGTGTCACATAGAAGGACCGACGCCGCCTCTGCATTCCTCGATCATTCTGAATTGACAGGCATGCCATCGCGCACCGTTCGACACTTCTGGAGCGCGGGGCTTTGCCGGAAGTTAGTCCTCCACGACGTTTATGCACCGTTAGAGACCGTTAATGAAACAGCTCTCCGAGTGAATCCCTGTGAGTGCTTGGGAAAGGCACGAAAGCCGGGTAATTTGAGCAATGTTTCCCAGCTTCCAAGCATTTCAGCGGTGCAGTCACGCCGTAATTTCACCTGTCATGGAAAGTTCTCCATTCCGTAGTGAAAGGGAAAATTAAAAATGGAACTTCAAAGCGATGAGCGGTGGAGCATTCGAATAATGGAGAGAGCATTTGACAGTGTGTTTCATGGAAGGCGTTACACGGTGAGGGACTAGCTATGGAGCCACCTGAGGCAAACTATCGCGGGGGAATCGCCCCGGTGAATTACAGCCGGCTCGTAATGCATTGCTGCCGTAGCTTCGGGAATTCACGCCAATTTAGCCTGACATGCATATCGGTGTGGATAAAATTTAATTACACTGCTCAGCTGAATTTCCGCTTCAAGTAGTTTCTACCAGAATACTCACAATTAAAAGTTTCTTTTTAAGTTTCAGTTTCACCTCAGTCCATGTATAAATAAAGCTGTTTCCATCATCTTACGGTATTGAATTTACGATTTTATTTATTTTTCTCTTCACAATAGATATTTATTCTCGGAAATGTATTTAGATTTTTCACAGCTATGAATATAGTTTAATAGGTGATTTGTCTGAGAGCATATTACGTGTCTTATTTATTTCCCAGTGCCCTAAATCCTGAAAGTGGAGCAAAAGCTCAAATATTGAGAGGTACCTTATATCCGTCAACCCACGCTCCTCAACTTTGCGGAATCTTGTGACAAACATTATCCGAAATTTTTATCTATTTAAACTGCACCTTCTGAAAATAATGCTCATGCATGGAATACAGTCATGTATGCATGAAATAGCGTGCATATAGCGTCTCACAACTTTTAGAGGGATTAAGGTTGGAACCCGTAGAGACTCGGATGTTGCACGCTAGGCTTAGGTTGCTTGAGAAATTCAGAACTGATATTATTCAGAGCGACAAAGAGAATATTATCATGACTCCTCACTACATCTCTAGATCTGACAGATGCGACAAAGTAAGAGAGATACACTGCCTAACAGATAGGTACAAAAATTCGTTCTTTCCGCGCACGATAAGCGACCACAATAAAAATTGTGCTCCACTAAATACACTCCTATAATACATGTCGCCATTTCATTACCCAAAAACTTACATCTTTACACGGCTGGTGACCTAGCACCTCATGCCACACGCCCATGCGGCGGCTCTCAGGAGATTATGTAGATGTAGATGTAGAATACTCGGGTCTAATGTTCCTCGTTGTGTTGTAATAGTAAAAAGGGGTGTGCTAGTGTTATCTGTGCTCTGCCCTCCTTGGACGGCAACTTTGGAACTGGCTTGGACACTCCAATGACCCTTGGGACCGATGGGAGCAGTAATGATTGCTCTTGGTGGAGCCCAATGCCAAATAGGTCAAAATGGAGGTGCCAAATGTATGGGAGTTCACGTGAAAATGTGTCACTTTTAAAATAGGGTTAGGAAAGACAGTGGAAACTCCTATCAACTCTGTGAAATTCTCTTGGGCTAAAATCCTATCAACTATCTATTTACCTAGAAACAATGGTAGTCTATCACAGAGTATCTGCAATCACCATTTAATAAATTTACCCGTTTGGTTGTTTTTTTCGCTCGTTTGACGTATTTGTATCGGAGTAATATGTAGCATTATTTCGAAGACAAAGGCAGATATTGGCAGAAAAAACTCGAAAGGGGCGGACAAAAATGGATGAATGGCACATAAAAGTGGGTGGAAGTCTGAAAGAAAGGTATATAAAGAATATAATGGGGCAATGAGGAGGTAAGACTAAATAACATGCATTTGGACTAGAGGAAAGAAAATGGAAACTCAAAAGGGACGAAGATGAAAATAATGTGAATTTATATGCTTTACCTGCCGCCAGCATTTTGAAATATATTTCTGGCGGGGCTGCTCAAAGGTCCATCAATAGTCTGAGGAATATCTATGGTAATGAAACGTCCCCAGCCAACCGGCCGAGGGTGTACGGTGGAGTGGGGAGGGCAATCGAGAAAGAGAAAGGGATCGGGGAACGGAATGTTGGGGATCGGATCGTGAGTTGAGGACTTTCGGCTGCCTCCATCAAGCATTGTTCGCAGAAAAAAGGGTTCCCTTAATCCAATGGTTTTGGCATTTATTTCCGAAATTTTATGCCCGCGGTCAGATCAGCGTAGGGCAGCGGATTATTAATTACATCCAAATCGATAAAATACGTGAAATCACGCGGTTGAAGAATGTTTTTGACTGTTATGGTTGTTTTTGCGGTGTATTACGCACATAGATTTAATCACGTGAATAATGCTAGTTATTTCGTTTAAAAACGTTTATCAGTTAAATTTGATATTTTGTGAGGGAATTTTATAAGATACTTTTTACAATTATATAATAACAAAATACATATAATTACAAAATAAAATATTTTGTAAGTCAAGGTGACGTAGCGGTTCGTGATGATCATTAAAAAAGACATTTTTGACGAACATTTTTCCCAAAGCCATTTTTCCTGAGGAAATTTTCCCCGAAGCTATCACAACCATTATGCATTACAAAATTTCTCTTAGTGTAATATTGTTGTTGATTAATCCTTCCAGTAGCATCAATTATCGAAGGGAATTTAACATCATTATAGCATTAGTCAATTAAAAACGTTTTGACATGATATAATTTGAAACTTCTGGATCAATTTACTTCAATAGGGCATAAAAAAGCATTTTTACGAAATAACATAGTAGTAGTATTTGCTAAAACTTGACAACATCATGGAAGTACTACATATTAGATCTCTGATTAGTTTTGGCGTCGCTTCAATAATGTGGAGACTGAGGGCAGTTTAATTTAATCGTACACAAATTAAACTTAACGGCTATGTGGGTACTCGTATGCCGGAATATTGCAGCTGCTATGTTTGCTATTTTTTCTAGGAGGGAGAAATAATGATTTTAAGCGAAAGAAAGGCTCTTTCATAATTTTTATTCGATTTCTCTATGTGTTAGGTAGTAGCCGAATTATCATTTGTTTCGACGGTAACTTTAAATTCTGAAAAATTGTAACATAATTGTTGTATTAAGTTTTGATTTCTTATCCAATAAGGTAATTATACCAGAATCTTTCCCTGAATGTGGTTTATCCTCAACCAATTCACCTTCCATTTCTCACAATCCAATCTTGCTGTTACTAATAACTTCCAAGATGAGCATATTTGTCTTTCCTACATTTCTGAGCTTCCATCATGTATATATAACTTGAAGAAATCGCTCTCGGCGACAATGCACATCAATAATATAGCTATTGCACTGAAAATACATAGAAACACGTGAAAAAGGGCACAAAAAATAGCTAAACGTTTCGACGGTCAGCTATTTTTTGTGAGTGTCCTTTTTAACGTGTTTTATATGTTTAATGTTTTAGTTTTATAAAAATATATTTTTTATACCATTATGCCGTACTTTTTACTCCTCTTTGAAAATTTTGCCTTGAAACTGTATAAACTTGATGAATAAGTGTTCTTGGAGCAATAGACTGTTCTAAACACCGATTCTGTAAACTAGACCTAATCTAAAGCGTAATTGAGTCGGTGTCAAAAATACAGTTGCACTTCCACAATTTGCACTGCGTACACATAATGGCTAAAATCAGTTCCATATTATTGGTGAACCAATCCGCTGAACATCGAGGGAAGATATTTACCAATGGTAAATATTATTTCTCGCTTCCGTGGAAGATTTCAATGGTGTTATTTTTTTGTATTTCAGAGGATTTATACTCTCCGCACAACAACGAGAAAAATACACGTTTGGCTCATTTTAATGTGCCTTTATGCCATGAATCAATGTTCTTTCGATATCAAATATTTTCTTTTGCAGTGAACCAATTTTTTAAAAGATTTTCACATTTACATTAAGTACGCGTCCGAATGAATTTCACTGTAGTTAATACTGCACCTTAAATTTTATGCAATTATTTTACGGATCGGGTACTTCATGTGTGAACGATACATCCTCCTTTATGCCTGGTCATTAAATCTTCTTCCTAGCAAAAATAGCCCAAAGAACCACAAAACTCCTGTTTTATTTTTATAAATGTATAACTTATACGTCATTTACTCCTTACTTAATGTGTATTTTTTACCTGACCTCTTAGTAAAAACAGAAGAGGTAATAGCATGATCGTCTGCCGTAGAGAAGGTGCATTATGTAAATTACAATTTTGAAGATGTTATTGAGTAATCCATCAATACATGTAAATGTTGCATCTCCATTGCTCAAATTAATCTAAATCTGACCCTATATTTATGCATAGTGTCAGAAGTTACGTGTTACATAGCTTGTGAGAGAAAAGAATATGCCTTTGGACATCAATATTAATATTTACGAGACTCATACATAAGTTGACTTCTATGATAAATTATCAAATCCTTTTTTTCTCCATGCTTCCAAAAATAAAGCCCATCACTTCCATTAGTTGTTCAGTGATGTTCCTTGAGATTTTATAATAATTCGGAAAAGGTAACGTCTTGTGTCTTATGCTCCACAAAATATTATCATTCTTTGAAATTGGCAGTTGCACTTTTCGCTCTTAACTGATTTTCTTATTTCATGCTCTTAAGTTTACCTTTTATTACAAGAGTTAAGACGCATGCTATTCTTTTTCCTTTGTGTGTTATAGTTTATCAGTTCCCGTTAAAATACCCGCGTAAATATAACATGTATTTCCAAAAGCTGTGTTTCTTTTCAAATAATGAGCTCATCGTTTTCACATTAACAAAAAACAGCACAAATTGATAGTTAGCACAACGAATTCCATGAGTTAATTCAACCAAGTAATGGGTTCATTAGTGTATGGATTTCGTCACGTTTTACTGTGGACAGAATTTAAAAAATGCTGGCCAAAATTCCTAATAAGCTTATACCATTATGTCCTAAACTCTTCGCATATCAAAATTTATGTCATGTATACATAGCCCATGCCTAAAAACAAATACCTAAGCCTGAAATCACGTTAGTAAGCATATATTTTCCAATTCATGGTTTCGAATCTCTATAGCGATTATTGTGTGTCAGTGATGCATCAACGCACCTCCCACAGACCCACCTACCAGCGGGCGGATTTGGACTTCGCCGCACGATCGAAATTTAGATTTTATTTTCGGCGGCGCAAGCGGTCGTAACTTTTTTCTTTAAACTCACATTCTGTAAGCTTTTTAAACAATCATGTATGAATAAGTTGTTGCATGTAGACATTTAAATAAACTATTTGAATGCTTCACAAAAAAGATTGATAGAAATGTCATCAGTTAAAAAATGTAAAGAATGCAACTATATCTCCAAACTCGCTAAAAGGTTCATTAATTTGAAAATAATGAGTACCTTCATGAAAGACGCATTTTTATTCCTCCAATCAACAGCAAACAGCTTCATTCCCCAGGTTTTCTGAGGAAAACGTGGGCCTACGAGGAATACTGCTTTCGCGGCGAATAATGTTTGCAGGTTATTCATGGACTTCCAACCCGGTCAGAAATTGGGTGGGTCCTTATGCCACTCTTTTCTCGGAGCGAAATGTAATTCCCGGAAAAAGTGACCCACCTACATGGACGTTAAAATTAGATAATTTTTTTCCTAATCGGATAATATCTTCTGTGAGAATTTCTTCCTCGGTTTTTCTAAATTTCGACTGAAAATATAAAAATTGTCATCAATTTTAGTTCGGTAAAAGCTACCATCTTTTTAGGTAAATATACTACTTCATTTGTGATAAAAATCAATCTCGAGACTACCGTTAGGTGGAGTGGAAGAAGCACAACGGACATCAAGCGGAGAATAGCCAAAGGGAAAAAGATTAGTGCTGGCTCAAAGAAGATAGGACTACAAACAGGGAAACAGTATGTGAAAACATTCGTGTGGACTCTGTGAATCGGAAGCATGGACCATTGAGAAATCTGCCCAGAAAAGAATAGAAGCCTTCGAAACCTGGTGCTGGAGGAGGATGCTGAAGGTAAAATGGACGGACAAAATAAGAAATGAAGAAGTGTACAGAAGAGAAAAAGAGGAAAGGACCGTATGGAGCACCACAGAGAAAAGAAAAACCAGATGGATTGGACACACCCTGAGACACAATTGGTTTGTGAAGAAAATAATTGAAGGCAAAATAGAGGGAAAATCCCCAGAGAAAGACCAAGGATTAAGTTAATGGACCAAATAAAGAAGACAGCACATAGGGAAAGATACCAGGAGGTAAGGGAACTAGCATTAAATTGGAAAGTGTGGGGGGTTGCAGTCAATTATTCTTAGCCCTTTCGGCCCTCATTTTTTTTCTCTTCTTAAAAAAATATTTTTTGCTAATTTCATTTATGTAGACACCTTTTGTACATGGAAACGAAATTTGGTGCGATTTTGATAATTAGTAAAGAAAGTAATGACTGTCCTATTATTAGGACATCAGGCTTTTGTAGGTGTGGGGCTACCTGTTCTAGTAATAGGACATGAATCTAATAAAAATCAAATATGCACAATTTTTTGAAGAAATATATATTGTTCCTATATTTTGACACGTCTATTAGGGAACATTCATTTTTTTATGTGATACTTTTTAAAATAATTTTTTTTGCCATGAAAACAAATAAACCTCACATTTTTCACAATATGATGTAGTTTTATAACTGCACCCCTCTTGTTTACATCCTTGCTGTTTCTTAGTCCTTTCTATCGAATGATGCATTCCATCATACCTTACCAATGCCTTTTATAGCTTACGAGTCCTGCTGTTAAAATTGGCAAGTCGCACTTGCTGAGATGATAATCCTATCGTAGTCCGTGTTATCGCTCGAGTTCACCTGGTATTACACCAGTTTCTCAATGAGAATGCATCTAAACCAAATTTTATGGTCAAATGCCGTTACTATACCTATGAAATAAACGGAATATTAACAATTTTAATCGAAAGCCAATGATTGCGGTGAAAATCTTCCAAAATGATTTTGGGAAGAAGCTTTCGTCCTAGTCTTGCGAGAAATAATTGGTAGGAACTCTTAATATTTTTTACCTTTGGCAAAATCTGCAGAGGCAATATCCGGAAGGCTGTAAAGTATCCGGATTTAGATTTTAATTACTCTGTAGAGTTACGCCTTTTATCTAAAAAATGGAAAAAGTTATAAAATTCAGAATTTGACCTTGCAGTGAGAAAGAACACACAAGCTTCACCGGGATTATAATTCCTTACGAGAGCCAGTAAAAGAAAAACAGGAAAAGGATCTTTGGTACCATATATAGGACCTGCCCATTGATTTCTTTTGGCAATCCCCTTAATATTACTTTAACTATTCACAAACGAACACGTTTCTTGGTACTCAGGGACAGGTTTTAGGGCTGCAATAGTTGAATGGTGGAATATATTGTCCACATAAGCGACATTTTAACGCTCAAAATTACTGGGGTACAAGGTCTTAATATTTGATTTAAAGATCTCCTTAATGAGACATTGCTGCTAATTTCTGTAAATTGCCTTAAATGTTCAAAGGAGACTGATTTGGGCATGCCAGTTTCAAAGTCAGGATATACAAATTTTTTATATCATTTTTTTAAATTAATCCAATTGTTTCTTATATTTTTGAAAATATGAACAAAGTCATACGTTAAAAATACTTTTTGACCATCATAGCTAGGAATAGGAATCAAAACACCATCAGATAAAATTTTGTACATATTCTGATTGATTCTGTTATTGTCAGTTTTGACCCAGAGAACCCTAGAGTGAATAAAGCTGATGACATCAATGGTAGCCTCTTTCAACTGATCTCCAGAAATATTGTTTACATGCAATAATTTCACGATTTCCTTGAAGCGTCCAAATAGAGATGCTATCATGAAACCCACAACAGTTTGGGCAGTTTCTTCACTATTTTAGGCAAAACCCACAATGTTTTGGTTTTTGAAACTTAGCTGGCTACTTATGTAAATTTCACCAATCAGCAAGCATGCAACCTTTTCTCGAGGGATTAGATTTCTGGAAATGTTATGTAGGTAATGTGTGGTGCTTGCAGAGCCACTTTCTGGGGACCCATTTAAAGAGGAAGAAAGTGACTGGAGGTACCTTTTATGTGGCAATAACAAATGTTCCCTACAGTAATTATAAGCAGTGGGGGATTGAAAATGCATCATGAAGGCAAAGAGAATTGTGGAAGGATTGTACACACGTTTTTTAGAATTTAGCAACCTAATTTAATCTAAAATGATACATAACATCTTACTGCCCACAGAGTTGTCTCTGTCTACCAAATTACTGGTGTTTTCCAGGTTTTCCTGAGCTTTTTTATGTAATAGCTTAAATCGATACTTGGACGTGAAGCAGATAAGTTTTTGTACCAGACTAAGAGATTTTCAAACTGTGACCACTTCAGTAGTCTCATGTCAGAGGACAGTACCCAGTTTCAATCATGGGCAGTAATGTCAATTCCTATTAGATTAACCTTAATTGCCAAATTTTTATCCACCATAACACTACACGCCACTTTCAACTCATTAACCTCTGAATTATCAATATTCAAAAGATAAAAATTCAAACACTCATTAACCTTTAATTTCCAATTCCAGCATTGGGTGTCTAAATGCTGAGGAAATTCCTTGATGAAATCATCATACCCCCTAATATCATCATTGCTGAGGAACGTATTTACTTGCTTGTTATGACGCTCCAATAACTCCCTACGCATACAGTCAGGTTCCCTTCTTGGACTGACCTTTCGTGTCGTTAGATACACAAGCAAATTTTCAAAAATTCGAGGCACTGCATCGTCACAATTTTGGGAAAGTGAGAGGAATATCCTCCACAACACCATTTATGTTTTTAAATTTCTGGAATTTAATCATATCACTCTCTTCGAAATGCAAGATGCATATGGCAGAAGTTGATGATGGAATCTAATCCTTGCGAGGAATAGCATGCAGCCATAAATCTCTTCTTTTGGGATCTTTGGGGAATGCAAATGTAGAAACAGGAGCACATTCTTTCAAAGTGCTATCATAATTAGATTTAAACCCAGGCACACAACACCTTCTCGGCATCTATTCAATAAAGATGATCATAAAACATGTAAATGTAGATAAATAGCTTTGATAAAATATACGGGCATTAAAGTTTACTTCAAACGGAAAGCCTTACCTTGCTAGAACCGCTTACCGCACGTTCTTCAACGATGAAAAACGTTAAGTATTCCAAAGGTTTCACGAATACTGTTGACAGAATAACAGTTAGATATGCTAACTACGCTATCAGTAGATAGATCAAGCAATCGACTGTAGAAAATCAGCTACAAATCTCACAAACAAAGCTCTCTTGAATCGTCACAGCTCACGTACAACGTGGTCTTGAGAATCAACAAAGTAAGGTTGCTAAGGCGTTGTGGGATTACATAGGACTACCTCCTCTGTTGCCAAATTTCCAGTATCACGGCTCGTAAGCTATAGGAGGCATTGACCTTACACTACTACCAGGACAAAATATTATTGGCTTGCGTTTTGCTACTAGTTGGTCTGCACCCTTGGATGGCCTTCCACGTTTACTCCCGGCAGGCTGCTGACCAGCCTCTGCTAGGGCCTCAGCTACCTCCATCGTAAAAGTCAGCCAATCCTCCTGATTGATTGGAGATATTCTAAGCTCTTTGGCTTTTCTTCTATATTCCAACCATGAGTTGATGACAGCCATTGAAAAGTAGGGGAATATCACTTCGGCATATTATAGAAACTGTATAAAGCTGCTAAAAATCCTGTTTATCGACACCTCCCATACTCTGGTGATACACTTTTACTATTTTTGGTCTTCGAACATCAATGTATGTAGAGTCTTTCTTACTCCAGCGCTTGACAAGGTGTACTTCTTGTGAGACACAAAATTTGATGCCAAGTTGACCGAACTGTTGTCCATTCATTTGACAATAACAATCTTGCCATCACTTGATACTTTAGAATCAAAACTTCCTCTGCCTTCCTTCTTCAGTTCCTTATATGTCTTCAAGGAACAATCTAGAAGTCTGTTTTTCCTAATCGTACCAGCAGCAAAAATTTTTTCTCCAGTAAATACTTGAGAGGAGGAACTGAGGTGAGGTAATTGTCAAAAATATCAATTTATGGCCAACGCCTTCTGAAATTTCATAGGCCAAATATAAAGCTATAGCGCCTGTACTTCCAAAGTTTTCTTTTAGATGTTCCTTAAGAGGTGTTTTGAACCCTTGGTAAACAATAGAATTATAGACCAATCCTGATTTACCGCCGAGCATGAAAACTTTATACCCCAAGGGTTAGATTTTCCTTTCATATTTTGCTTGATAGAGACATGCCCTTTGAAAGGTATAATAGATTCATCGATGCATAAATACTCTTCCATTGTTAATTCTTTGCAGCGTTTATCAAAGCTAGTAATTACAGGCCTTACTTTCCAATGAGAGTCATTATTTTTATGTTCTTCATTTGCATCGACAAGGTGTAAAAGGCTCCTCAAATTTTCAAATCTATTTCTACTCATTCCTATTTGTTGGACCAGACTGATGGTGTTGATGGCTTACATAACAATCTAAGTCTTGGAAATGGTATCACGCCTATGATCAAATATAGAGCAATTAACTTTTTTATTTCTGCTTCATTTGTAGCACTAATTCTCCCTTATGAAGAAATAGATTACTTATTCGTTTTTTCTGGTAATTCAGAAAATATACTCTGAGGGTAATACTTCAAAAAATAGGTCAATGCTGGCGAGAAGGACGGCAACTTTTCTAAACCAGTGCATGATGAAGTAAAAGTTGTATCTGGAGGGGTGAAATCCTTTGTTCTCCACCCTATTGTTTCCTTGCTGCAGCCATGGTGTTTCAGAAAAACTGGATTCTCACTTTCTTGAATTCCTATGTCACTGAAAGAGAGAAACAATAGATTTATGACCAAATTTTATTGATGATTCTATGACTACTTTCGTTTAGTGGCATCACTAGAGTTGGTGTCACTCAGTGTGTAACGTATGATGTCACCTTCTCACCATTCAAGACACGTACAAGTATAATACGTTTTTGTGTGTATTACTAACAGAACTGATATTTTTATATTTCAATAATATACAGTATATCCCAGTTCCGTTAGGACTGCTAGTGTGAAATTCCACAATGTAATTCTATCTCGTGGCGAGTTGTGGCATTACAATCCTTGAAGTTTTAGCAACAACCGTGTAGAAGTTCAAAGCTCTAGTATTGCAGCAATAATGCGTTCTGGCCTCGAATGTAATAGTACGTGTCTGACACTCGTCCGAAAGTGGCGGTTGAGCAGCGAGGTAACATCAAGTCATGTGTTAAGTTAGGCAAATCAGCCAGTGAAGCGTTCGATATGATGAAAAGTGTTTATGGTGGTGATTGCTTAAGTCGTTCAAATGTTTCTCTGTGGAATGCTTTATTTCGTGACGGCAGGGAGGACATTAAGGCCGCGAACAAGTCGCGCGGACGAAAATATTCATAAAATCGCTGAAATCATTGCATCAGATTGATTATTTCCTGCAAGACTCATCGAGGAGATATCAGGAATACCTAAAACTATTTTTCTCAGAATTTTGACCGAGGATTTTGGTAAAAGGAAGGTCTGTGCGCGGTTTGTGCCACATGCACTTTCAAGCGATGAAAAACATGACACGAGTCGAACACTGCGAATACCTTTTAAGACTGCCTAAAATGACATTTATTTCACGGAATCGATTGTAACTGGCGACGAGACATTGTCTTTCTAGTATAAACCTCTTACAAAGCGGCAGAGTGCAGCGTGGTTGAGCCCAAAGAAGCCAAAACCAAAGAAAGTGCGCATGTAGAAGAGTCGTGTGAAGACAATGCGAACAGTTTTCTTTGATTCCAAAGGAATTTTGTACCAGAAGGGCAAATCATTAATTCTGAGTAATATCTTGGCGTCCTCCATCGTTTGTGGGCGAGAATTTGACGGATTCGACCCGAATACCGAGATGCAGGTTCCTGGTCGCTCCTCCACGACAACGCTCCAGCCTACAAAGCGAAGATCGTACGCGAGTTTTTGGCCAGGAAAGGGATGATCCTGGATCACCCGCCGTATTCGCCGAATTTGGCCCCAGCTAACTTCTGGTTGTTTCCAAAATTGAAGTTGGCAATGAAAGGACACCGTTACGACGCCATTGAGGACATCCAAGGATATTGTACAGCAGTACTAAATGCAATTCCAAAAAAGGACTACAGTGACTGTTTCGAAACACTTTTAAATCGATTTCAGTTGTGCGTTGATTCAGAGGGGAACTATTTTGAATAAATACAGTGATTTTTTGAACATAATACATGTCTCTTATTTTTTATAGCCACAGTCCTAACAGACATGGGACACAATGTGTAAGTTTGTCTCGGGTCTGAAATAATGCAAAGCAATAATTTCATAGAGTGACATGGAATCATAAACAGTAATATTTTGCATGTTGGTGTCACCAACATGTTTTTGTGTTGTGTCACCCGGAACGGTTCGCAACCCCCTAGTGACACCACTGCTTTTTTCATTGCCGTCTGATGATACTTTTGTTGACAAGTGGCGTTTTGATTACTCCACAAAATTTTACCTTTCATCGGAATCCACATCAGAGTTATTCGTAGGCGTCTGAGGAGAATCTTGAATTTCTTGATTCCATTCTTCTTCTGAGCTTTCATAATCGAAATCAGAGCTATCAAGCTCTTTCAAAATACTGTCAGCATCATAATATGATAAACGTTTCCCTATTGGCATGCTGTGTTTCCGTGGTACTTGAATGGAATAGATGCATTATAATTATTAGTCATAACATTTCCTCAGTATATACGTATAAATATCAATAATTTGTTATGTACCTATTGTATATAAATAATTATAAAATCTCTTTTTAAAAATTCTATTGCATATAATATGCAACATTTGATCATTTGTAAGTAAACCACTTCATGATATGATAAGGAAAGACGGTAAACGAAAAAAGTTACATTAACTAGCAAAAATACGAGGTAGGTTCTCAAAGCCTGATGTCCTACTAATAGTACATCGATTTTATATTTGTAAGTTCGGGAGAGCAAATATTTTGCAATAGGTTCTTACTAACGAATAAAAAATTTCACTATTTTCTCTACAAAACTATGTGTATTTGAATATGTGAGGTATCTCTACGGTATTATAAATGAATATGTCTGAAGTACTTACATGCGACTCGTGAAGAGCTCCTTGTCGCCATCTTGATGGATGCTCATTAATGGGAGAGTTTGCAATCTGGTAAAGAATTACGAACTACATGCAGAAATGAATGTCCCATTACTAGTACGAGAGGTTCTTAAGGTTGTGACTTGCATTTGCAATGACAGATGACGCAGGAAAGTTCATGTACTAATAATATGACATCAGGGCCGAAAGGGTTAGGATTGAACAACTAATGATGATGATGATGATGTGATGAAAACTGACATTCAAGTCTCAATATGTGAGTCATATGCCCCTGGGGGGGGGGGGGGCATGTAACTCACATATTATTAAAGGATGCCTCTTCTAGGCTCGTAACAGGGGGCAAATTCAGTACAATTATACGGTTTTGCAGCTCTTTCTTTCTGAGCAGTTCAAGGTCACCTTGCGACCATGTACCTCATGTTCTTGCTAAGTTTAGTGAGCTCTGCCAAAATGCTATAAGATTAAGTCGCATATTATTGATTAAAATGACTCAACTGAAATCTTTTCACCGGCAACTAGTAATGAATATGTCATAATGACATCAAAATTCCGCTCTTTAATTGAATTTTTTGAGGAGACTCATTTGAACCAAACACTGAATCTTCCCGCGTAGTCTGAATTAGATATTAAGTTTTCTTGTTTGGTTTTGTCCGTTTCCGACGTCTCTGTTGAAATTCTATTTTTCCAGCAGGATCTCAATGGCCTCCTTAGCCCGTCAGCTCTAGATCAGATGCCAAACAGTTTGGCATCGTCAAAGGCGATAATGTGGTCGCGACAAGGTCTGTGCTCTGCGACAGCTGGCTTTTTCTGAGTAGCTTAACCTGATTCATCGTCGGTATTCTTCTATTCTCGTTTCAATCGTGCTCCCTTTCTTCCCGATTAGACCTCTCAGTATTTGCATCCTACTCGGTTTGCTCCCAGAGTCATCTACATATTCGAAATACCGTGTAAGCCACCACTAGGATGTGTGGCACGGGGTGATTTCACACCAGGCATGAAGCCCTCATCCCAGGTGAAATCCGAACCGCGCACTTTCCCCCGGAATGCCAGGCGCAGGTCATAATCAGTCAGGATAACAGTATGCGGTCAGATCAGAAACTAGGAGAGTGCTACGTGGACGAACATGCTACCATGCACTACACTAGATGTTACAATTTCAGCCATCACTTCGTGAAAGTATTTTATATTCGAATCCATATTGAAAATAATCCTTGTATTTTTCCACGTTATTTTGGAAATAACTGTGGAAAAGTACAAGGAATGTTTTCAATATGGATACAGTACACTACTTAAAATGCAACAGCTGGTTGTAATTACTGCTACATATAAGTAGTTCTACGAGGTACAAAATCATGCAAGAGCTATATCATGTCGGAAATTGCATGCGAGGTTAGTAGTTAATAATGATGTTAAGATGTTAAGTCCTCATTTTTTTTCTGGCCTCTGGATTGGCTCTATGTCGTGCTCCCTTAGGTTCCTCGAGATTTTTCCCGCTAGAGTTTGAATATACAGGAAACAAACCTTGGATATTGGGTTTATCATCTCTCTTCCAGATATATCCCTTTTAACTTGCCATCTTCAGATGCTCGAAGTCCCATGTTAGGCCGTCATGGTCGGTGACAATTTCATCCCAGTGCATGAGCGTTGAGAGCGTAGGCAGCCTTTATTCAAAGTCCGTAGTGGTATAAAACATTTTTGGAATTTTGGTGAGCTTTTTTCGATTTCTGCCCCTCCGTACAATGGTTTCCTTTTTTATTGTGATTCGCAACTTGGCCAAACGCAGCAAAAACCATGCATTTTGTATCCAGGCCCCTGGAATGAGGAAAACTGGGAAACCTCGGTCGATCTGGATTTTCGGATTATGCCCACTTCACCGCGTGCCAGGTGGCCGAGATTTTCTCCACCAAACGCATTCCGAACGGATTCACATTGGAGACAGGGCGGAAAAAGTTGACTCTCGAGGAATTTCAATCAGGATTCGAAGGATGGGATCGAACGAATGAAATCAAAACAGGCGAGAATCATCATCTCGCTGCGTAAGAACGGATTCGTCGGGCTGAGGTTGAAAAAATATCAGGAAGCGTAGTGACCGGAAAGTTTATAAACCACCTGCGAGCGTGCGTTGGACTCGGGTATGTCCAATCGCGAGCGCTCATTTTCTCGCGTATCACGGAATGAAAAGCAATCACGCTGCCCGGTCATCCTCGGTGAGATGACTCCGCTCTCCATATGAGGCTCGCGAAATATTTGCCGCTCGCGAGAGAGGTAAGGGAGAGTGGGAGGGGCATTTAGTCCGTAATTATTCTTCGGTCTTTATAATATGTTTTAGAGTAATACCAACTACAGTTGGACCGTTCGGGAATCGGTTAATCCGATTTATACTAATAGCTCTTTGCATTCAAGAGTTTCCTGATTACCCTCCTCTATGTTTACTTACTGCGTATCCATTGTCAGCTTATAACTTTTTGTTACGTCTTCTTATCTCCAATCTTCATGCTTCACAATCGTTTCAAATTTCTTCAGCGAGTCCCCTTTCTTTCATTTCGTTATTATCTTTTCGTCCCAACTCCTCGTCAACGTTTCTCTCCTACGTCTTCCCTATACGTAACGCTGCGAACCTTTTTCAGGTTTCCCTTTTTTACAATTCGCTATGTACGTATTTTCATCATTTACCAAGGTTTCATTTACATTCATGACTTCTCTTAAAACTTTCGTACATTTTTTCTCATTTCTTTCATTTCTTTTTGATTATCCTACTGGTCTGAGTGGATTTTGGTGGTTATAAACAGATGAGTTATAATAAGAAGTCTGTTGCTATGTTTATTCGGTCCATCTTCACGGCTATAGTATATACCCGAAGATGCGTGGAGCAAATGCACGATGTGGAAGGGGGGCGGCGGGAAGAGGTTGAGAGTTTAGGGTGCCCCGTACAGGGCACGGGTGCGGGAATGTTATCAGAAGGGCCCCGAGGCTAATGGGATGGGATGTGTGCGGTTTGGGGGTGAAGAGGGCACGGATGATTGCGGCCGGCGATGGGAGGGGGGCGGCGTATGAGGAGGGTCGTGGAGGAGTGTGTGGCGGCGGGTGGGAGTCGGGATTAGCGGTGGCTATGAGACGCATCCGTTCGGAAGAGACCGCGGGGAGATGAGGGAGGCCGAAGGGTGCCGCCGAGGGTATGAGGGGAGAATGCACTCGTTAGCAGGGTCGGATGAGCAAGGTAAGCAGGGCTTGTAAGGGAGCAGGAGGGAAAGATAAAGAGATTGAGGTCAAGAAAGAGAGGGAAGGAAGCTAGAGATGGAGATTGTATTGGTGAATCCGGTCACTGTTTTGACGGGAAGAAGAAGGAGAGACGTAAATTTGGAGATATTTGGGATTAGTAATATACATGGATAATATGAGAGAGTGATAAAAAAGTACTAGGGAGAAATTGTGAGATTCAGGGAGAAATAGTTGGGATGTGCGAATCCGATTGGTGTTGGGTGGCAATGAGAGCCAACAAAAGTGAGGAAAATGTAATGAATAAGAGAAAAGTGGAGAGAAGGGGAAGATAGATGAATATAAGGAGAATTGTGAAAGTGAAGAAATATACACATACATTTTCTATGCGCATCTATTCCCATTATTTCCTTAACTTATCGTGGCTAATGCGCACTTACGACAGGTTGGACTGCGAGGAATTTCTTTCTCAAGGAGTCCTAGCACGTACTTTGTATTCATCTAGAAACAAAATTATATCATGACCTGGGTTTTGACAACTTTGTGAAGGCCTGAAGGTGACAAAAACTATCGAAATGCGGGTCATAAATATGAAAGATTTATAATGGGTTGTACTAAATGGTTTTCGGATTGCGTCATGATGGTTAACATTTACAGTCATATGCTCCACTTAGACTAGAACTTGATTAATAAATCGTGGAGTAATCCTTAGGCAAAACGTTTTCGGATAAAAGCTGACTTGTTTTTAGAAAAGCTGTTTATCTCGAGGGTGCCGCGAGTACTTGTGACCCAGCATAAAGTATATAATTCCTAAGTTGAAAAAAAACCTCAAAAAAGTGGTAAATCACGTTAGAAAAATCACGTTAGCGTTAGCGCACTAAAAGCATCGGATGACTATGTATTACTAATTCGCCTGGGATGAGCGTCGCTATATAGTCGCGAGTTAAAGCCCAGTTAGTTAGCTGAAGAATAAAATCTCCTGTCAAATACACTTGACGCGGTATGATTGATATAATGCTATTTTAGACGAGCATAAAATTTGTAAACAATTATATGTGCAATGCACTTGAGAGAACTGAAAACACTGAGAACGAAATCCAATATGCTGGGTAAAAAATGGTTCGGAAACCTGATGAATCGAGGTATGAAGACGGTCTCAGTCAGGGAAACTTCCTCTCATCATAGGGATATTGGTCAAATTATGAATGCTCCAACAGTTTCGCATTCTGAAGATAAAATGGACAATAGTAAAAGTGTGAAATGACAGGGTTAAGAGGTAAAAATATGAAAAGAACAACTAAGAAGCAGAGAATAGGAGAGGAAGGAGACGAAGGAGGCATACATAGAGAGGAAAGGAACGACGTGAAGATGAATAAATATAGATATGATAAAAATAAATGTGTAAAATGTTGAGAGAAGCGTTGAGAAACTAAGAAACAGTTAAGATTAACGGCGGAAAGAAATAAAGCGATGATCAAGGGTGGACGATGAAGAGAATGGAGTATAAATGATCGAGAGAAATTGAAGGTAGAAGAGAGTACAAAGAAACGGAAGAGAGGAAAAGATGAGAGAAAGGGGGGAGATTGAGAGATTTCGAGAAGGCTGGAGAACCAGGAATGGAGAAAACGAAATGAGAAACATACAGGGAGCGAGGAAGAAATGAGAATTTAAAAATTTATAGAATAGAAAGTCAGAGTACTAGGGATATACCTATATGTGGAAGGTAGAAGGGAATAACGAGGGAGAGAAATAAGAGCAAGATAGAGGGAAGAAATACGTGTGGGGGAAAGGCACAGATGGAGGGAACCAATGATTGAGAGAATTAGGGAGCGAGGGAGAAGAATAGATGGAGGTGCTGGAGAGCAATAGAGAGGAGGAGGACGGGAGAGAAGAGAGCAGCCGTGATGGGAACGGGGGCCGGATGAATCCGTAGGCAGTTTTGATCGAATCACATCCTCCCCTTGTTGTTGTTCCGCGACAGGTTCCCCCGCACTCATCCCTGCTCGCCTCCCCCTGCCCATCATCCCCTCTCACCCCCTGCAGATAATGCCTCGGGCGGTGGGTAGGTAACGTTTTGAGAGGATGGGGCCCGGAGTCCAATCTCACCGCGCCTCCTCCAATACGGCGTATCACACACGCGGCGGCTAATTAGCTATCAGGGGAGATCGTGGAAGGGGAGAGGGGGTTACGAATGCGGGGTAGGGCGGCGGGGGCTCGAAGGGAGTGGCTTGCGACCGCCACTCAAGGACAACTCTCCTCCCTGCTCCCGCACTCCGATCCACCCACTATCTCGCCCCGTATCAGTGGAGCTGTCGTGACGCCCGAATTTCAATTTTTAATCTTCCCCACGGGTTTGCGTCCTCCCGCTGGCGAGGAAAAAAAAGATCAGACCGGCGGAGAACGCAAAAATTTTGGCCGCTTGACGCCTCCGCCAATTCTCGCTCACTCAAGCGGAAAGGGTCTATTTAATTACCGAGGGGAGAAAAAAATGCGCCGTCGAAAGTTCAGTTATTTTAGATTATCCTTTTGTTTCAAACCTTCTGACACCAATTTCCTTATTCCAGTCCCACACAACTCCTAGTTTAAATTTAGCGCATTAAGTCTAAAGTCCTCGATGTTGACGGAATCACGGAGTTCAACGCGTTACCCCATTTCGATTGTTACGATGTAGTTGCGTTATACGAATTTGAGTGGGAAACTTACGTTCGTACTTCTATTACGTGTTGTTCTCAGTTTTCCTGAAGTCGTGCAAGTATGCGTTTTTTATTGCGCAGTAATTGGCCATAATCTGCGTAAGCTGTGGTCGGTGTATAAACTAATATTACCATCTAAAATTTTTCCCGATTTATGTAAGTGAAGCGTTCCGCAGCAAATTTCGTAGCTCGAATTTTACGGAATTCATACAATACGGACAGCGTAGTCTACATGCTCAGGCGAATGTCCTCACGCTATCTGGTGTGACGTTCCGGGTTATCTTATGATCATTTTTTAATGTTGGATACAAGTAGATGGTTACCTACCACTGCAAAATTGTTTCTTTTATCAGACTAATTTCATCGGGTGAGAATTACTTTTGCGACTCAATCGTCAGAAATCAAAAATTAATTTCGACTGGAATGCTAAGTATGGGTTTAATACCGTTAGATACATTTTCTGATGCGTCGATATTTGTCCGAAAAATGAATACCATCACTCACCAACTAGATGTAACTTTTCACTGCTTGATTATAGATGATCTTTCCTACTTTTATAATTTTTCTTTCTTCTTTCTCTCATGGACCCAAATAAATACATCTTCACTACCAGTGGTATGATGATTTAAACGTTTCTTTTAGGCTGTGGTCATCAATGAAAATGCCCTGTTTTGCTTCATGATATGATTTCATTGGTATTTTCAGGAAAAGTTTCTATGCTTCTCGTACTTCTGCTAACCTTTAGTCATTGAAAACCTGTATTCTATGAAAAGTTACAGTATATCTGCCTGCGAAATATCTATCTGGAAAAGCAATCCAAAAAAGCTTTATTTGATAAAATTAAATTTCAGAAATCCGGCAAAAATGAATAAATATTAGTTGGACAGAAAATGTATAAGTAATTGTGGCACACCAAGTCACTGTGACTATCAAATCAATACACTGAAATGATGTAAGAATTTTAAACAGGCTTATTTAGAAGAACATCGTGTAAATTAAGAAAAGGATGATTCTCAGTTGTCTTAAGTTTTGACAAATACAGTCTGCTTCTAACGATATGTTAAATTCATTTTATCTTCCAAAATTTATTCATAAACTCATTTTAGTTATCAAAATAAATGGCGAAGTCATTTAATGAGAGGATACTTGGCATTTGCCTTAAACCTGAAACGAGATTAACTAATAAATGGCTAGATGTTCCTTATGGTATAGTATTTAGACTATGGTATAGTTTTACTTTTACGTTGCGCGCGATTAAATCTTCTGGAAGAAATTTCTAACAATACCGGGAATCGAACCTGGAAACTCCGCATGAAGCCAGTTTCCACCAACCGATTCCGTAAATGGAGAGGTCTGGTCTGATTCTCAAACGCTTGATCACAGCGTATGATAATCGAGGGCAATAGAGGAGTCGAGGAAGACTACCGCGGAGCACAGAGTTGCAAGCAAGTGGAGTTTGGGAGTATTCCGGTGTTTCCTCAAGCAAAGTCTATTAGAGGCACCGTTCTGCCCTGGTCTCAACGGAAGAGGCCCTAAAACAATGATCTTTGTCTACCTACAACTGATAAACTGGATGGAGTGGATACGCCAGCATTTCGTAGTGCCATTTAAGCAAAATAGACACGGGAGATTGCGGTCCTGATATCTAATTAATGGATGTATTTCCTGTATATAATAGATGCTTACGCCTGTCTTTGAAGCAGTTGGAAATGAGTCAGCTCAAGTGATTCATTAGAATACGATGATGCATTTACCGAGTAAAGAAAATATTAATGAACTTCTAACCATAAATGATGGGCCTTTGAGAGATATGCATGGTTTTTGGTCCTTTAGGTGTTTGGTACTACTCAAATTATGTAATACCGTGATACTGGAATAAATTATTTCCGGAGATATCATTTATCCCTAATTGGAATATCGTTATGCATGCATCCGTGATATGCCCAGAAAAAGATATATCCCCTAAAATGGAATTGGATAAAATTTTTGTGAATGTAAGTGGTCGATAAAAATTTATTTCATATTGTTACGAAGGCTTCCGCGGTTTTCTTGTATATTGGAATTTTTCACATTCTTCCCGCGTTGTAACATTTTGTCAGTTAAAATTTGTTATTGGAATCCATATTGAAAATGAGTATTGTACTTTTTAACAACTAATACCCGTGGAAAAGGACAATACTCTTTTTTAATATTGATACGAATATTAAATACTTCCACGAAGTGACGCCTGAATATGTAAAGTTTATTAGAAAATCTTAATTTGACGAAATCCAGTTTTGGACGATATAACTTGATTAACGATTTAATTCACGGAATACCTTTATTTTTAGTTATTTGTTGACATATTTATGGCTATTCAATGTACTCGTCAATTATCTCCCAGTAAATTTATCTAGATGTGAATTTGCTGTTTGTTCCACGAACCGTACCTTACCTACCTGGCCACCCAAATCTAAGAACGTTTCTGGCCTCACTAGCAGCCCGTCACCATCTTTCTCGGTCTTCCATCATCTTCATCGGAATATTCAACCGCGCCAAGTATTTCTGCATTTGGTCTCTCCATTGCAGACGTGGTCTTCTACCTTTTGGAACACCTTCTGCAACTGTCTTCGAAATAGTATCTGGATCTCTTCCGCTAATATGACTTGCCTATCTCAGTCCTTTGCTCTTGATACATGCCACAATGTCAGGGTCTTGAAACAAGTTCCTAAGCTCCCTGTTTTTTATAATTGTCCAGATCCTAGAAAACAGTTCCCTGTTTTTATAATTATCCCTAGGTCATGTACTGGTCCAAATATTGTCTGCAAAACATTAATTTTCAAAAACTATTTTTTCTCTCTCTTTTGTATGATCATTGTCCACATTTAATTTAAGTACGAAACTACAGGCAATATTGGCAATACTCTTGTAAATTCTTATTTTAGTTTTTCTTAATAAAATTCTATTTTTAACAGTTTTTGAAGAGTCCAGTAGTTTATATTTCCATTTAAAGTTCTAATTTTAAGTTTTGTGTCTTCCTCATTTTTTGGTTTATTCTTACAACTATGAATATTTAAATTCTCGACAATTTAAAAAATATATGGTCTCCTATTTGAAGGGATTTTAGATCATATTTATATCTCTTACCACTTCCTAGCATTTAGTTTTACGACCGTTGACTCGAAGGCTTATTTTGCTTTCTTTCTTAATTAGCAGCGTAATTTGCTCGGTTCTTAAAGCATTTACTTCGTCTGCTATCAACTCAATATTAAATGCAAAGGTCAGAATATTAATATTCTTTCCTATCTCTACTACTTCATTTGTTTGGCTTACCTTCATTAATGCTTTTCTGAGGCTAAATTAAATAACACCGGCTAAAGCCCGTCACCTGGTCTGACACTTGTAATAATTTCAAAGGGTATCATATAGTAATCATGGACCCTTTCTTTTCCTTTCAAATTGGTTATACATGCTTTGGTCATCGTTTACAAACTCTCCTGAGCTCCAAAATGCTATAGATGCTGCCATCATTTATTTCTTTTGATGCTGTCACATGCTTTTTTAAAGTCTATAAACAGGAGATATAAGCTCTTTCTGTACCCCCAATATTTGGAAAATTTTTGTCATGATGTAAAACATTTTACCTATTGCTAACTTCTGGCTTATAGATTGTATTTGATGTTCGCCTTAAATTTCTTCAGAATATTTTATTAGTATGTTGTATCAAATTTTAGAGAGGATTTTGTATACAGTACTAATTAAGGAAATTCCTCTACATTTATTGCAGTGTACCTAAAATGTTGTGTACTGGTATTATGACTGCAGTGTTTCAATCTTCTGGTATCTATTCTTCCTTTCATACTTTTTGGTTTATTATATGCATTCTTCTGAGTAGTATCTACCGCCTGCATTTAAAAATTCTACTAGTAGGTCATCTCCCCCTGCAGTTTTGTTGTTCCCTACAGACTTTAATGCTTTTCCTTCTACTTCTTCGAGGAAAGTTGTATCCACTGCTGGACATTCATGGAGTCTTGTGCTTCTTCTTTTAAAACACCTTCTGCCCCATTAAGAAGCTATTTTAAATAGTATTTCCGCGTGTGTAATACATCCACTCTATCTCTTGTTATTTCCCCTTTTTGATCATTAATTCCAAAGTTTATATACGTGTTATTTGCCCTTTTTGATTATTAATTCCAAAGTTTTTCCGCGAATATATATCTTCTCCGCTTTTCTTATTTGGTCATTTATAGATGCTCTCTTTGACGCTCTCAGTTTATTGTTAACCTGTCGGTTAATGCTAGTAAAAAATTCCTTGATTTCAGAGGAGTTCGCAGAAAGTTGACTTTGTTTTTCCTCCCTTCTTTTTTTTGTCCTTGACATTCAACAGTGAACCACGGATTCTATTTGACGTTCTTTTTATTTGTTTCCAATCACTTATTTACTCTCATTGTAAGTTATTTCTTTCATTTATTTCCATTCTTCATCCACTATTTCTACTTCTCTATGTAGACTAACTAGTGCCTCAATGTTCTTTGATAGTTCTATTTGGCATTATCTATGATATCCCTTTTTGTTAAATTGCTAGTGTCTATAACTGGTGTTGACTCTTCCTTTTTTCTTCGCACAGTCTTTGCCTTAATTTTACTGCAATTATGTAGTGTTACGTTCCACATTCTGACCTCTTTTTCTAATATGCTGCTTATGTACCTATATTTTAGAAGGACATGATCACTTTGGTTTTTTATCTACCCATTAGGTAAATTTGATGTCATTTGATGAATTTTATTGTGTGGGAATGATCTTGATATTATCTTAAATTTCTTGTACTAGCAAAGCTTATTAGTCTCACTTCGTTATCATTTGTAATTCCATGTAGGCTGTGGCCACCTGTGAGCTGTTTATAAATAGGTTCATTTCCAACTGCATTAGGGTCACCTAATATCATTTTTACATCATAGTTAGGAAGCACTCTATGTAGCTTATCAAAGAAGTTTTCTTTGGTTTTGTTGTCTACACCCTCCGCTGGAGCATTGATACAAATCATAGTCAGGTTTTGAAACTTCCCTTTCATTCTATCATAGCATATCATCTTGTCTATTGAGTCAAAAGTCACGACAGTCTCGTTTATTCCTCGTACCCATTAAAAATAAATTTAAAATTGGTGGGAGGTTAAAAAGCCCTAAAAGTCAATGATGATTTCATAACCCGACTGTAGAGGCTGTAATCGATGGAAACTTGCAAAGGGTAAGTATAAGAAATAAATTAAACGCATTTTTTAATAGGAGATTTTCATCCAAGAACGTTATTTAAATGACTATTTGATGGTCATATAAGTGAAAATGTATTATCAACCACTATGCCATAGTTATAAATCCATAATAAATCAATTTGTTTTGGAAAATTAATGAGTGTTAAACTTTTGCCGTCTTGCATTAATCTTTTTTCAGTATCACTGGATGGAAAATATTAGTCATTGAGTAGCCTGCAATGAAAATGTTGGTGTCAGGAAGTAGGATGAGGTAAAGAACTGGTCGTATTTTTTGCGTATCGTGCCCCGAGTATTCCGGATATCGTTGGACTTCAGCTTTTCCGGAAACGATCGTAATCCCATCAACACAGTCAGAGTGAAACTCGCTCTGAAACTGTCTTTATTCGGAGAAGTCACATACCTCTTGTTAGAGAGAAATTTCCTGTGCAGGAATTGGTAGGGAAAGTCTAGTTAATGTCCTCGACTTTGGAAACGCTGCGAACGGAGAGCAACGGACAAATCATATGGCACCGCCAAAGACCTTCACACCGCTGTAAAAGATTCTTGGCCAAACTATTGTTATAAAAAAATCAAACCAATCGTTAAAAACATATCTGATGTGATTTTTTCACCCCCTAGTTATTGTACCTAGATAAATCTTTCTGGTGATGACACAAATTAAAGTTATCCGTTGGTGAGAAAATACTAACTCTAATAGAAATCGAGGATTTGATTATGAAAACTTTGAATAACTATCCCGCACTGGAATGGCTCTAAAAACTATGCGCATGGATTCTTATGTAGCCAGTTATGCGTGAACTAATTGAGTTTTATAAATAAATCCATAGATTTCCTTTTTCTTTATTCGTCGTTTTCACTCATTAGACTCCCGCTAATCCTCTGCTAATGCTGTATTTAGTTTATCTCTCGCTCGTGGAATTTTTTCTCGATCCTATTGTGGACGTATCTATTTTCGGCACGTGACTAAACAAGAAAATCATTTATTATTTCATTTCATTGGCATAATTTTAGAACCAGATATTTCATTGGCATATATATTTTAAACAATTCCACAAGATAACTAGTTTAGCTTTGTCAATTAAATATGTCAGCCAATCTCTAACAAAGTGCAACGATAATTTTAATTACTTTTACAAGAATTTTCCTTGAGAGAAGTTGCTTTTTTCTTCGCAGGAGTCATAAGTTTGCGGAATAGAAAAAATGATAATGAAATAAAATAAAGATTTAGCGTACTAGGATTTGGATGAATTCTAAAAATTTGTATGTAATTATAGGTGAATATTGTTGCAGTTTATCCGTTCCGCATTTGTAAATTGTTATTTATGCCATATTTTCTTCGTTCGACCTTATTTGCGTCCAATAATTCTTGCACCTTCGTAATACTGTGAGTTCGTTTCCCGTGTGTCATTTTTTAGTAGAATGTAACAATGAAAAACTATTATTCCCCTCAACCTTTGACCTAATGTCTCCTCTGTAAGCGAGGAGTATATAAGAATTAAACTGTTTTGCCAAAAATAAATGGCGCAATCATCAGTACATCTGAGGCCTTTCTTTTCGTTAGAAAGGAGTATCAGTGTCAGCATTGTCACCCAAAGCTTACCCTCAGGCAATATCCAAATGCGGACTATCTCCTCTTCACGGGAAGCGTCTCAAAGAAAATTCTAAAGCTCTTATGCCGTAAGAGATTTCACCTTTGACCTCAAAGGGATGTGAAAGAATAAACAAAAACACATGAGAAATAAAGAGGATTCCTTTGAAGGAACATTAATTGCAATTTCGTCGGATAGTACATTATCATATTTAGGGCGTTTTTTTAAATCATACTCAAACCCTCTCATTTATATCCACCATTACCTTTTTTTGTATGGAGAAAAGCATTTGCGAAACACTGCGGATGTTCCTTCTTTCAATTCCAGTTTCATTAAAAGAAATCATTTCATTTAAGACAAACCACGGCAATTTAAGGGAAAGGTTTAGTTTTGCATCGTTGTATATAATCAAAGGTCAAGTATTTGCTTCACCAATCATGATTCTGGATTAAATCTTATACTGTATAATCATTTCATAATTTTTAGTTCTTTCTAACATTAAATAATACAAGTTCCTTGCTAACTTTGAGGTATTCCATATTTTTTCAGAGGATTTAATGGTTACATTTACAAAACCACGTACTTAAAAACACACACGACCCGGGTTTCAACGCTTAAGCGATATCTTCAGGTGCTTTTTCCGGGTTTACAAAGTCTTATATATATGCTTGGTAGGAGGGGGTAGAGGTGAGTGATTAGGATGGTGTGGATGCGGGTTGGTCGGGACCAGTGATTGGCGAGGAGTTTAGCGGGAGAGGGGGGAGGGAAATTCGGGAGGCGTTTTCTTCGAGCGAGATTCTTTCTAACATTATCAAAATGGCTAATGCGAACTGGAAAAATCTTGACTTTTTAGGTTAGGGCTAAAGTCAACTCGTAGCAGATATTGGTAGAATCATATTTAAAGATGAATTTTGCCTAATATATGACGAAACAAAACTGATGTCTGTAAGGATGCACCTTTAAAATGATACACGTAGTCAAATATTTTTCCGCGAACAAGGAAGGCTGTGAGTTACTTAATCAGTGGAAGCTTTCGGAAGGTTACTGGAAAGGAGGACACAGACCTAATTTTTATATGAGAGTCACGAAGACGCTCGTTAATTATATATGAACTAATGAAAATATTTAATAACGCCTCATGTGAGTGTGCTTCTTTCTCTAGGTTGTTTGCTAGCGAGATGGTCTCCAAAATCTAATTGGTTCCCGGAATTTGATACTTTCGCTGATTGAAGAAGTTAAGCTCCGGGGGCACTTCAGATAGGAAGTTCATTCGAGATTTTTTTTGCATTTGGCCGGCTTTGATACATGAAGGAAGTATGACCCATCAAAAAACTATTTCACAAAAAATTGTATCTGCTTTTTAGTGGGAAAATAAGAATATGTATCATATTTAGTTGAGATTAGGTAAACCACTCCTGACCAGTTATTTTAATTTTTTCTTCGCCTGATGAAGATTTAGAAAAATTGTTAAATTTTCACGCTTAAATTAACAGCTTGAGGGGACAATTTTCAAATGTTATTTCAGTATCGAATGCGGTCAGAAAATTTTGAGATTTTAATTTGAGCAATATGGCATAATTTCAGAGTGCGGTGTGTCTGACTGTTTTCATGTCTGAATTCCACGTTAGTTTGAAGCCTTCGTGCAAATAAATGTCTCGGAACAGCAATAAAAGAGAATAAAAAGTTGAAGAAGGAACGCTTTGTCGTGAAAATTAGAAAAACACCCAGAGGGAATCAGGCAATTTGGTATAAAATGACCTCTGGCCACGCAACTCACAAAATACAGTTATGGTTAGAAAATTAAATTGTTATTAGGTTATTTAGAGTCTCTATGAGTTGAAAATTTCTTTATATCAGTCTGTATTTTAATCACTTTAGACAACTGTGAATCATTTACTCTTAATTTAAACGATGTTCTTATAACTAAATCTGTTTAAAATTCCTTTTCCATTTTAATGTATCGATGGTTGCACTGACTTGGTATGTAGCTATTACACGTACTTTTTTCCGTATAACCAGTATTTATTCGTTTTTGCTCGTTTTCTGAAATTTAATTTTATAATTTAAAGCTTTTTAAAATTGTTCACCCGCAATTTCGCTGGTAGAAGTACTATAACTTTTCATAGAAGACAGGTAATTTCTATGAATAAATGTTAACAGACGTACGATGCACTTTGTAAATATTTCCTGGATATCCCAATGAAATAAAATCATGAAGCAAAACTAAGACCATTTCATTGATGACTAAAACCTAAAAGAAACTTTAAAATCATGAAGCTTGTTTCACCAGTTTGTGTACACGCCTGGCGGAGATTTTGTCGTGAAAATTGTTAATTGAAATCCTTTATTGATCACGTATCGACAGTGTACCCAATCTCACGTCATGTCGTCCATAAGTAATCAATTGCCACATTTTTCCGATGTGCTCTATTATACATATGTCTTAGGTGCTCAGAGGAGTTCAACGGCGCCAGATTTTCTGGCGGTGATTTTATTTTATAATCCTGGCGATTACTTTATATATTCTTTTTCATGGACTCTTTTCGTCTTCTTTTTTCATTCCAGAAATCTTAATTCCACTCATTGAATACCGGGTTACACGTGGAAAAATCCTCTACCTGGAAATGAGAATAGAAATACACGAAAACTCATCTGAATGAAAATGCACCTTAGTGGAAAAAGAGAGGGATTTGACGCAACTCGGAGAAAAAAATGACAATTTTTTTTCTATCATTCGGAAACCACAAAAATTTCCACTTTCGTGCAAATTCGTTTCCGTAACATATGCTGTAATGCTGGCAGACGACCAGATGGAAAGGACGGACTGAAGGGAAACTCAAATGAAATGAGCCCACGTTGATTTTTGGATTAGTCGGACTCTTTTTTTTATTCAAGAATTGGATGGCAATTACCGGCGTCTAGACGCCAAAATTTTTGGCCTCGGAGGCACACCACACAAGCCACGGGATTTCGTGTAAAACTGCTCCCCACCCGCTCCCCTCTCACTCCTCACCTTGATCCATATCCTTCCCCTCATTCGTCCATTAGACTGGGATTGGACGCTCAGATAGGGGAGCCAAATTTTGAGGAGCGCAAACGGTGTTTAGGGTCACGCTCGCCATCGTTTCGTATATATCGGTCGCGTATCGATCGTGTGTGCCAGATTTAATCACATCCTTTTACAATGCGAAAAGATCAGAATTTAAAGTCCTTTAATACTTGCTAATTGTTTTCCTATACGTTATAATCTGCTTCCACGAGGAGAGCATCAACGTGTAATGAAACTGCAATTACCGTTGATAAGCTCCTTGTTTGTGTTCTTTGAATAAAATTTTAATAGTCATTCATGGATGTAACAGTTGTTTCATAAGACCGTGATACATTTTAGTGAAATTTTTATTTATTTTCCTGGACTTTTGTCTTTCATATGACTGACGGCAAGATTAGGGGAAATGCGTTATTCAGATTAAGAGTTAGATATGATGTACATAATCAGTAGCGAAAGGGTGATGACATAAGAACTCTAAAACACATTTTACACTTAGGCAAGAACAAATTATCGGTCAAGTCTGTGAAAAATACTTTGTAAAATCATTATGGATTTCCAAACCATGCATTTAGATGCATATTGATAGTACGTTTTCTCCGAGGCTCAATTTTAACATCTCGAGTAGATTTATTGATATTGTTTGGAACTTAAACGCATTTCCACCCACCTGAGCCATATGGCTACACCCTGACGTGCCGAGTGTAAGACGCTCTGTAGGAGGAACCGCGTGCTTTATCGCTATTAACTTGTCATCACTGTGTCATTCGAGGTCACGGTCACCAAAATTTTTGTGTACTTCAGGTGACCGTATGAGTAAATTACCAAAAATTCATCAAAATGGCAAAATAAATTCTAGGTGGAAATAGGTTAAGCCAATAGAAAGAGATACCTGTTACTGCCACTGCCTCTAAACCTGAAACTTTTAGTAAATTAGTTTTTTGAGCTTTTTTGATTCTGAAAATCCATGCAAAAGTCAGTTTACTCATTTTTGCCTTACACCAATGATTGATTGGGCTATTGATTATTTCGTCAATGCATTTCCGAAGAAAATTTTCATCAGAATGCACCTCTATATGAAAATATGATATACTTATCCATATGTATTCAGTATTTTTCCTTGGTGTTTCCTGTTTGCTTACCGCTCCCCTGTAGCGATTGGACTCAAATAAGTTGTAAGAGTAAATCTACCATTGCTCTTGCGTAAAAGAAAAAGCTTTTATCGATTTAACGTATAATTCTATGAAGTATACCTTTTTGCGCATTCCTAGGTATGTCGTATATGATACGTAAATGTTCAGAGATTACCATTCTGCAGAGCAGATCTTCTGACTGGATGTAAAGTGCTATCAAAGACGAGAAGAATGAATAACTCACTCTTTTTATTTTAGGACCAGTGTTTCACCTTTGTCGAAACTTAGGTGATATCAACTTAAATTACAGGGGCAAATAAATGGTTTTCTTTTCTTCTCTACTCCAGCCATTATGGCTTTCAGCCTTCTCTTTCCATAATGGAGATAATCAATTTGGATAAATCTCCCTCATTAAGACTTGAATTGTATTTTCTCTCTTAAGCCTTTTTCCATTTATTTCTAACCAAATTCTTTTTAGATTGGCACTTAAGTTGTTCAAGAGTCACGCCAAAAACATTCGTGTTCCAGTTACTTTCGAAATCAGAACTCTTTTAGCATAGCCGCTTTACATTGATCAGAGAAAGAGGTCATCCCTCTTTTGACAGACAGATTACCTTGACGATAGATTTTAATTCCAAGTTCAAAAAATATACTGCCTGCCTGCGACGGTTTATGGAAATTGAAATAAAAACCGACATTAAATCGGAAACAACCGCATATTTGGATTGCTAGTATTGGGTTTTATATTCTTAATTTCCTTGCAGTACATAAGATTATCAAGCCAGAGAGCAACTCTTCAGGTGGGTATTTTATTGGAATTCTGCCGTTTTTATCTATTTAGCACAAATGCGGCAATAAATCTCGCGTTGATATTCCATGAATCAGAAATGTATTTGAAGGAAGATGTATCTATAAATGAATGAAAATAAAAAATTCAATAGCAAATTCATCAACAGATTTAGTTTTCTCTCGACGTTCGGGACTATAAAAAAACTAATCTGATAGAAATGAAAACCAAAACAAGATGACCTAAGGTCGCAAAAAGCCACCAATTAACTGCGAAAAGAGACTGGGAGCGAATATTCAGGTGAAAATTATTGATAACAAACAATTCTCCAGCTAAAACGGTAAACTAAACTATTTTCGCACTTTCTAGTTCTTTCCCATGACGCTTTGGCGCGCTGCTATCGGTCTTCTTTAGTGGCAGCTATATTGGTAATAGTTGACTCAAGGATTATTTTGTTAGGCTCGAGTTCAGACCCAGTTTTTTCCATCACCAACTCAACATTCATTGGTTTCATTGGTCGTTCACTCCTAAGATTGGTTGACTGCAGCCCTCCACCCTTCCCTATCTAATATTAGTTCCCTTACCTCCTGGTATCTCTTCCTATGTACTTACCTCTTTATTTGGTGCATGAACTTATTCCTGGGTCTTTCGCTGGAGACTTTTCCCTCTATTTTGCCTTCAATTATGTTGTTCACAGACCCATTGTGTCTCAGGGTGTGTTCATTCTGCCTTGTTCTTCTTTTCTGTATGGTGTTCCATATGGTACTCATCTTTTCTGCTCCGCTGTACAATTCATCATTTCTTATTTTGTCCATCCATTTTATCTTCAACATCCTCCTCCATCACCAGGTTTCAAAGGCTTCTAGTGATCTCAATGGTTTCAGGCTCAACTTTGTGGAAGCTCTTTTAAGTAATGAAAAATGAAACCCTATCTTCAGGGCGTCGCTGCGACGAAACTAGTAGTACCTGAAAATAAATTAGTGGAAGAAAACAAAGTTTTCTTCTTTACTATTCAAAAGCAAATTGGACGGAAGCGAAAAGCCAAGCTTTTCCAATGTCCACGCCAACGTTTCCTGGTTTATATTCTTATCTTTTTTAGCATAGCAGTTGTCTCTTTCCAGTGAACGCCTTCTTAGCTTGGGCTATTTCACCCTTCTACCTATCCATCATATTTCTCCAACGACCTCAGTTGATGGTCGCCTCCCCAAGTCACATATCAACCAGCCAAAGACAAACCCTGGGCAAATATGGGCCAAAACACAGTGTTTTACTCGTACCTGCTATTGGGGAGTTTTTTCTGTTTGATGCATATGCTTGTGAGAAAAAGGAACCCGTATTCTTCTACTTTCGGATTGGTCAACTACCTACCATGTCGGTTATTTTTCTTCTTGCGCTCTTCCTTTAATCTCTATCAAATCCCTTCATCTTATTGTTGCGTTCTTTTTCTTATATTCTGTTTATTTCCCCTCATGCAGGTCCTTTTCCTCATTGTCAAACCATGTACTCTCTATCAATTTTGTAAGAGGTCCTTCCAATGCCTACTAGATTATTTTATTCCTGCTATTCTTCTCTGCTATTTTCTCAAGATCAGTCTCCCTTTCATCACCAATTTTTCCTTCAAGCGTTTTTTTGTATTTTCGGCGAGATATTTAGGTACGTAACATACTTCTGGTCCTACTGCAATGATGTCTGCTACAATAATGTTCCAATTTGTTTTCTCTGGGTAAATGATTTTTGTTGCACACATTTTTTTGTAAAATGCTCAGCTCCTTTCATTTTGCCACATCGTGAAAGAACTCGTATAACTACATCGGAAATAACCATATTTGTCAGCTGACCATCTCAGGTCGAACCCATGGGAAATAGGGACCAAAACACTACAACATTTTTGGTCGGTCCGTGAACAGTTGCCATTGGTCACCCACCGGAGCGCGAAGTATGCATTTGAAGAAATGCAATAAAGTGAGCAAGCTTTCACGCGACTGTTTCTCTTTTTTCTCTCCATCTCTCTCTCTCTCAGTCAACCTTTCTCCGGCTCCACTCATACGTTCAGCATTTGATTCGCAAATTTTGGAAATGCCGGGTGGCCCTCCCTCTCCTTCTCCCGCGGTGGCCTGGCAGCTTGATTTAATCCGGATGACTGCTCGGTGTGTCGTCTCAGCGGACGGAGGATTCCTGCTCTTCCTGCCACCCCTCACACACTCTCTGCATTTCCTCCTCTTCTCACTCTCTCCCACGTAGCATATATATATATAGCAGCGTGGGTGGGAGAGAGAGAGTGGGAGAGAGTGAGAAGAGGAGGATATGCAGAGATATATATATATATATATATATATATATATATATATATATATATATATATATATATATATATATATACACACGTTGATGGATTGGAGTCAGCCATGAGGCGATGAACACACGATGTTGATAGGATAGAGGAGATAGACACACAAAAAAAGAGACGATCACACTTACATTGCTAGTTATATATTATATATATATTTATTTTTTTAGCCCACCCACCCCATCAATCTCCTCCTGTCACTCTATCACTCTCCCTCCCCCTTCCGAATTCCCCCCTCTCCACCCAACGTCCCTCGTTTCCGCACTCCCGAGCATCGATCAGCACTTTCGTGTGCGCGCCCTTGAACAAACGCGAAACTGTTACGAATATGAGAGAGGGAGAGGGGATCAGAAAAAAAATTCATATCTCTCTGCCACTTTCCCGGAATCACGAAGATGTCGAAAATCCGGGGTGTGGGAAAATGCGGAGGAGGAAAAAATTTATTAATCCGCCACAGACGAGACGGTCCATATCGCCAACAAGATTGTCAGCCAATGCAGTATTGTTGTCGCGTTTTTTGTAGCAGATTTCGCGACCGCGGGAAACGTACAGATCGTCGGCGGAGACGGCAAACGATCGTCGCAATTCCACCGTCGCGGCGATTGAAGTGTGCAGGCTCTGAGCGGAATTCTCATAGCTTGAGTAAAAAAATTTGGCTTCGAGTTATGGTCGGCTCACATCAAAAATATGAACACGGCTCAAGAACTTCACTTAAAATTGTTGAACTTAAGATTGTGAGTCAGAGAGACACAGTTCATGACTTTCTTCTAGAACATTAAGGTGGCTCGAGCGGCTATTTGGCCATGTCGAGATTTGCGTGAAACTTTACATGCATGTTCTTGTTGGTGATATCTAAAGAGAGGAATGAAATAATTGCATTTGATTGATTCGGTTTTTTCCAAAAAGCATTGGTGTGTTAGAACTTTACCTTACGGCATATGTGATGCATTTCGTAATAATTTGATTTTATCACAACAGATTTTCTACTAAACGCGAGATTCAAAGAACTGCAGAAATAGAGGAGCAGAAATGGAGTCACCAGATAGTTGTCACTTAATTGTAAATGCAAGATTATGCATTTAATGTTATTGTAATGATTGCAAACAAATATCAAGGAGTCGGTTGGTATTGAAGAACATATTAAATCACAAATATCGAGTGTCACGCCAAAAACTATCAAGCACCTATAAGGACTCGTCTCAGAACATAATTGAGTTCAAGCAAATTGTAAAATATATATATTTTTTATTTCCATCGTTCCATAGATGTAGCGTCGTAACTCATGTACGGATGTACCTTCTTGAATACTATATTTTTCGAATTATTTGAAAAGGTGTAAAAAGTTGTGCACAATTGCCCACGATTATCGCTCCAATCACCATAGCAGAATATGGCTCTCGCCCATTTCTTTCGCCATTTCGTAACCTATCATGAAGCAAAGTTATTTCTTGCTGCTTGCGATTGTTCACCTCTCTAAGCATCAATGTTAACTTATAATTTAAAGATATAATTTGTGACCCTTTCTTTCATGGTACGCGTATCAAGTGACACTGAGGGCTTACATTTTAAATATCTTAGATTGAACATCAAGGAAACAAATTCGCATTCATTATTCTATGGTAGTGGTATAATTATTCTGATTATTGTTAATGTCGTTTTTTGTATTTTTCACTTTTTTACGGGAGTTGGTAGAAGAGACTTTCATAATGCTGTAAACAGCATTGAATTGTATGTGTATCTATGGGTTAAAATTTTTCTTGTTAATTGATGTGTATGCATCATTCATTGATTTTTATCGTTGCTTTTTATTTAAGCCCTGAGGAGGGATTAAAAATAATCCAAAACTTTAGCCAAGAGAATATTTTTAGCTTTAGTTTTATTATTTGACCAAAATTCTATAGTAAAAATCTAGGAAGATAGAACCCACATTCCACATCACGAACAAATGGAGAACCTCTTAAGGTCGAACGTAAGAACAAAACTTTAGAGGCGACGCAAGCGTAGGCTCTCTCGACTTGAAAGTCGTTAATGACTACGAAGACTGATTTTTTCCTAAGTTGGCCAGTCAAAAACTTCCTTCTCAGGTAAAAGTGTGCCACTAACTACAAGAAAGTGTATAATTGAAATAAATAGCAGCTGTTAAGGCGAAAAACTTGTCATTCTTTATGCTTTCGAGAGTAATCACATTTTCAGGGTGCAGGATTCAGTTTTAAAACACAGAGTGTAGTTTGAAAAACGTGTAAATAATTTTAAACCATAGTATTAAACCAGAACCATTCATGGTAACCTAACTTTGTAGAAGTATTTTTCCATTGGTCAACTAAATGTGGCTACACCGTTTAGTGACTCAAATATCATTTTATTGGTATTTGAAATTATGGTTACTTAAGCATAAAACGTCATATGGTCGATAGGAGCAAATGAATCTTACCTGTCCTCGCCATTTATTTGACAAACTGGACTTGAAGATATATGGTGTGCAATGGGAGAATGAGTGAAATATGGAGAGAATATCATTCCTCTCTCTGATATAAATATTGTGTATGGTATTATTAAAAAACTATTGAGCAGGAGCAAATACTCTCAAAAAATTGATTTGTGATGAACTAGAGACCAATGCGTCTTTGTCTCGGAGTTATTGACAAATTATCATGGGAACTGAAGTAAAAATATGCTAATTCGAAATAAATGGCTCTACAGCCCAGCTCTATGGCTGGAAAAATATCATCATTCAAATATTGATGGTCGATTGATATGCATATTATGTATCTTAATCTTGTTTCTAATAGCTCTGGCTTGTCATCAGTGAAGTTTTTTTTAGTCCAAATGGAAGGGTATTGCTCATACTCATTTGTTTTGGTTTGCATTGGTGGTACCTCTTGAAGTTAAGGAGAGGAATTAAAGCGGTCGGTCGGAAGACACGGAGAAGATTGATGCCTGAGCGTAAGTTACACTTTGCTCTCTTGTATGCACAGCTTGAACAAATAATTTATCAGGTAAACTAGGTTGGGGTCACAGTCACGAGGTAAAGGCTCGACACCCCTTTCCTTGTGGGCGTGAACGGACGAACATTCGAGGAATATCCGAGAGCTTTTGATTTCGGTCTGGTGGCAGCACAACCCCCGCACATCGGCTTCAGCCTTCTCATAGGGGAACGTGAGGAAAGTGACATGGCTCTTCCGTCGGATCGCCACCCCCCTCCTCTCTTGGACGGCGCTGGTGGATGTAAGTAGACGAGATGGAAGTCGAGAAGTGGAAGGAGGAGGAAGAGGGTTTTATGGTCGAGGGAAGGGAGTGGAGAGGGGGCGAGAGAGGGATGGAGAGGGGTCAATCTGCCACCGCTTCTAAAATCAATGCCCTTGGGCCCCACACTGATTGGATCACGCCGATTCCACACGCCCACCCGCTCGACATCGATACGGTGATGCCGCTGACAGAAATCCCCAGCTTCGCTCGCCCTTCTTTGCCTTGGAATAAGAAACCGTACTTCAAGCATGTTTTCTATTTACCGAAAGACAACTCTCCGCAGGTGCCATATCTCTTTCAGTTGACGCATGTCAGAAATAACATTGATCATATCATGGTGTACTTTTTCTAGAATAGTTGCCATTGAGGTATTTATAGAATATGATTGTTTCCAAGGATTCATCTAAGGTATTAAGTTAGTTTCAGCGTGAATTGTGAGTCATTGAGTTCTAATTTTGATAACTTTTGAAGTGAGTTGAAAAAAAATTCTTGGAACAGACTTACTTGAGTACATCAATTTATGAGGTGAAAATAACCATAAGTTTTGTAATATAAATGATGCCAGCATTATATTTTAAAATTTTAGTATCAAATAACGCATTAATTTGACTTAGGTTTACGGTGCGGTATACGAAATTTTAGCGAAAACCGTATGGAAAAATGGAAACGGCTAATCCTGTTGACTACAAACATTTATGCAAAGGAATGGTTATTTGTTATTAAGTTGATGTCATAAATTATGGCTGTATTTTGCCCAATATTTTATTATTTGACCTGAATCATTCTGCAGCAATAGATTTTTTGGATTTCTATTTTTGCAGGTTGCTTTAGTTTTTAAAATATGCACCATTTCTTTTATCAACCTCATGAATGTTTAGTACACAAGCAACAATTTTCACTTCTTTATAAATCAAATTGAGCGTGCGTTTCTTGGATTGATCGTGCATTTATAAATATTTTGAGAAACTTTATTCTAGTCTTTGATCGAAATCTTGACAGTGCTATGTTCAAATTTCCATAACAAAACAATGGCCTACAGTTGTATACACCAATATACATTAATTCTGTGGGAAAAAAGTGATCAAATTGTGGAGTGACAGCATTGTCTTATGTGTGAAGGTTGAAAGTTGTTCAACTTCTGGTTCTCGAAAAAAATTGCGTTGAATTTTATAAACGCTATTGTTTTTGGATTACCATTACTTTTTTTACATAAATAATGTAGCGCTCTCAAATCAAAAGTGCTCAATTCATTTCAACAAAATCGCACTATATGATGCGAGATATTGCAAATTTCGACAGGAGGGGCCAAGCAAGATACTTCTGACTTCTGATATCGATTGACCACTACAGGGTTGTAGCAATGATTTTATCGTGATGTTCGCCCATGTAAAACCGAAAATTTTTCTTTCCTTGGATTTTCTTTTAGTTCGTGTTTTAAACTTAACTATTCCAATCATTGTGACAATGATTGGAATAGTTAAGTTAAAGTTAGATAACTAAGTTAAGTTAGATAACTAAGTTAAAATAAAGTTAAATAACTAAGCATTCGACGTTTACGCCATGGTAACTGAATTACGTTTTACTGCTAGCATCGGAATATTCCTTGATAGTCGTAATACGAATCATTTTGTCTTATCAAATAATCATTTGACAGTAGCGGATGCTTTATATAGCAAAATTAGTTCGAAGGCTCTTGCAAACGGAGCTGATTGGTTTTTTTCCGACGTGGATACTGATTCATGTTTATTCATGGGAATCAACTTTAATTAAGTAAATTCAGGTCTAGGTGTTATAAATAATTTGAGTTTAGTTAATTATGTACGTGAGGCGTCCGTTGAGGGTATCATTTATCCGTCCGGATAAACACAGATTTCCATCAAATTCGGCCCCAACCAAATCAAACATGTAAGTTACAACCTCATTTTAGCGGTTGATCCTGTAGGGAAAAATCGACATGTACTCAATATAGTCGAAAAGTACTTAATATGTAACAATCGACAAGTACTTAATTTGTAACAATCGACAAGTACTTAATATAATAGTCCATGTTTTATAACACGTTAGATGAAAAATGGGAGTGGAGGTGCTTTTTTGGGATTAATAACCTCTGTGTGTGGGAACATTCAATAGCAGAAACTTAAATAAAAGTGCCTGGGCTACTCTTGGATAAAATTTTATGTTTCAGAAACGCATCATCGTAGCAAGAGTACAGAGTTCTACTTAGTTGTGTCCTTCACTTGATTTACACCTCGAAATTATGGAACAAAGGTTGCCACTATAGCGATAGAATAAATAGATATTAGATGATTTATTGACTTTATCCATGACTAGCCATGCCGTTCATGTGCAACTCCACGACTGAGCGCGTGAGTTATGTCTGTTTATAGAACCTGTTTGCTCTAGACCATTAATTCCGAGCCTGTGATACGCGTACCCAATGGGAAACGAGCTCGGTGGTTTAGGTGGACGAGGAGAAAGTTCAGTGAGGGTGGAAGTTTGGTATATAGTTAGGATATGAAGAACAAATATTTTTATATAGTAATGTGTTAAATTTTTGGAAATGAGTGTACAATGTAAGTAGGATGAGAGCGGTAGTTGCTCCTCTAGACCGTTTTAATAGCAATTTCTTTCGAAGTGAAATCACTTTGTTAATGGCAAATTTTGCTCTCTCTCTCTGTTGGGAAAAACTTGGTTTGTGATATGCATATCCATTGATGTAATAATGCGTAAGTACCTATAATTATTTTGAATACGAGCGATGATAGAGTTGGCGCTTCTGCTGGAGACACTTGGAGAAAAAACTAGAAAAAATACTGGAAACAACAACTGGAGTTAGTAATCTGCCAGCTGTGTCTCTACTAAAAATTGAAATCAAAATTAACATATTGATTTCACTTCCTATTTTGTGGAAGTATTTTTTATGTGTTTGGGGCAATAATATCAAATAGTTAATATGACATTTCGGCGAGCTGTTACGTAATTCTAGCTATGTTTTAACGGCGTGAATATTGGTTTAGCCGATGCTTACACGTAACACAGTCCGGAAAAATCCAACCATATTCGATATGACGGACTGATCTTGTGGTAATTTAGATGACATTTTTATTAGGTTCTTGAGTATATTTCCCAAAGGATCCGAGGGAATAGGCCTTTGACACTATTTTATTTGTGTATTTCACTGTCAAAGGAAATTGAGAGTTGTTTATCTTGGGATACTCGAAAACCTAAAAACTTAATTCTAGCAATTAAGGGAGGGATTGATCAATAGGAGTTCATAAGCTTTTTATCTTAAATCAAGCTAGGTATTTATACAGTAGGGAAAGTTTGTGACTTATCTCTTCTACCTTAATATCTCTGGGCAGACGATGGAAAAGAAGCTTTTTCAAAATCTCCACAGTTTTGAAGCCGAGTGATAACAGTAAAACTGCTAAATTTATGGAAACGCGCGCAACAGCCTACTATACCAAAAAACGCCCTTTTCGCTCAGGATCTCGGACTATCCCTCACGCCTCTCTCATACGTATTCATTGAAATGTTCGATCAATAAGCCTCGGTCTCAGTTTCGGACACCAGCATGAATAAATCTGCATAATAATGTTATAATCTATTGAAGAGCGCTCAAATCTGCTTAAACGCACTCGATAGCTCCACTCGGTTATTTCTCGGATCATATTTAAATCTGCTAAATCGCACTGGGTGGTGTTTTTATTTTGTTTTATGCGAGAGCGTGCCGGCCGAAGCTAAAAATATTTAAGAAAAACACTCTAAACTGACAGCAGATTTGATTGATTACAGTGCGGCCATCAACGAAAATACGTGTCGAAAATTATTAAGTAAAATCTTATGGTGATTAAACTTGAGCACTCAATTCAGTTTCCCAATCCAAATGGTTGTTTGCTGATTCAAAGATCGATTACGGAATTATTTTAAAGAGAGGCGACGGAATCAGTGTTTTTATTTCGAAAAACACGCTTGAGACCATGAAGAACTTGGAAAGTTATTATTCAATTAAGTACGTGCTCAGTTACTTCAGTCAGGCTTAAAATTTCTTCGGGATTTGCCTTAAGATCTCGATTTTGCACTAAGGCGGTTAGGATGTCGGAGAGATTAATGTCTCAAGCAATCGGCTTTTTCCTTTATTGGGTGCGATCTGTTGAATGGGACATTTTAGCTCTGTTGGATGTGAAATATCTCTCTCGGGTACGTGGGGATGGACGGGTTGGACTGACGGAATTGGCTTGTCATTCCGAATTTTACGGGGAACCCGCTCTTTTATGGATAGCTATTGTTCGTATCATTTCAGATGGTAGGATGTTTATCGTATCGTTTCAAACGTTTGAGATAGGAAATATAAGCCCGTTTAAACCTATCGGAATAAGAAATACAAATAACAGCAAATTCAGCGTGAGAGTCCTCTTTGGTCGAGCGGCATATTAGCCTCTTAATTTTTCACAAAAGAACATCAAACCGATCATGGCTGAAGTAATCACATCATCCCATGCTGGTCTACTTAGTCACTTTGGTAAAAGTTCGGAAACGTCATATTTAGATCCCGTTGGCTGCTTTTACCTTCGGATTGAAGTCTTGGTTTCGTCGATGCGGTATGACCGTTGCAGTTGTGATACCGAAAACCCATGGGTAAGATGAAAATCTGTTTCAAATAAATGTTGGAGACCAATCTAAAAGTTTCGTCCCACTGAAAGTTCTGCTCTTTATTCTTTGCTAACACTTCTTAACTAAGTATTCTTTGCTAACACTTCTCACCGCGTTAAGTTTGAGGTACCGTAAACCGGGGTGAAGTCGGATTGCGGCATGAAGAAGTTACAGGCAAAACAATTCGAATCTGGAAGGAGTTGGCGAAGTAGCAGAAAAGACAGGTGGACAACGGTGGTTGGCCCATGAGTTTCATCTCCAGTTTGGTACATTTTCTTTTTCTCCAGTTTTAACACGTTATCACTAAAACATCGCAACACCTCTGTTGCTGTGCTGTCCTGGCTAATAATATCACTGAGTTACTATTTTTCCTTGATCAAGTAACTATTCGATGGTAATGGTGCATTAATAAAACGCTAATGTATGTTTTATACTATTTTTTGAATCTCTTAAAGGTTATAAATTTATGCTAGTAGGATAAATATGGTTCATCAAAGTATCATGCTTATTTCGTGTATTCGTCATTGTATTTTTCTATATGCCATGGACTTTCGAAGAAAATCTGAACGTCAGAGACATAAGCGTAGGTAATATGGGGATGTTAAGAGGTTGTCCCCCAAATATTTTGAAGGGAAAAATTTTTCGAAATGAAGCAAACCCAGAAATAAAATTTATAGGGACATTATCCGTTATTCTGCTTGATTTATCTCACAGGCGTAATTAAATTAAGTAAATAGAACATTAAAGGGAGAATAGACAATATTCATAGTAAGGGATATATATCTTGTTAATGCTCTTTTACGCAAGGCTCCAAGGGTCCTCTCCGATTTAGAGATAACTAAACTTAAGGTGCTCTTCTCAAATCATCCAGATAAGTTTCAGGATACCATCGATAATTTTCTGGCTCGGTAAGTAATCGAACCTAAGCTATCAGGATGGGAAACCAGTACTACAGGCAAAGTACCAATCCGATTTGCGAAGAAATTCTTGCTTTTTCGGAAGGAACTTCACACTCAAGTGCTCGCATGGGATACCATGGTATCCCAAGGTTATATATTTTAGAATTTTTGCTTTGTAATACAACGTAGCCTTCTCACCTTTTATATTCCTTTCAAGCAAAGCTTTCTTAACCACCCGCTATCGCTTTAACTGTGTGACTTTATACATATCGTCAGTGTCTCGTAGCAATGTCGTTTCTGAGTATCCCACGTGACCTCTAACGTGACAGTTTTGTGCAGACAACATGAAGCTTTTCTATTCGTCGATATTAGGTAAGTTTGCTACGTATTGTTATTTTTCCTGATGATTATTTTTGAAAATTTTATAGGCCGTCAATTATTGATATATTTTCAATATTTGTCTAATTGAATTTATTTTGTTCTAACAGTTATCTCGTATCAAACGCATTGGAGCACCTGAGTGCCATATGCGATATTTTTTCTTCCAGATAGCGCTTTAATGATTCGATAGATTTTATATCAAATTTACTAGTTTTTATTTGATTCAATATGGTCAGCCGATGATATTGAAACATAAAGTGACGAATAGTGACTATTCAAGATGTGGCTGTGATGATGAACTACTATAAAGGTCATAATATAGATTTTGTTGCATTTATTTAAAGAATTATGTTTTAAATTGTAATTAAACCCATGAAATAAGAATTTACAGAGGATTAAATTACTGATGTAAAATAGAAATAGTGGGATACTATGGTATCCCAAGGGATCACTCATCAATGAGAGCGCGAGCAGTGGAATATTAAGAATGATAGAGATGCGTGATCGGAATCGCTCCGTGCTCGTTTTTACAACGTTCAAATCGAGCATTGGTGAATAATATATCGTATATTTACCAAATAACTTGCTTGTATAATAACCAGGCTTGGAAAACGAGTATTTCATGGTTTTTGTCACGCCGGGTGACCGATCGTGAGTATCCCGGTTGACAGTATGTAGTTTAGCGGCACTTGCTCTTGACGGTCGAGAGGTCGTTTCACGCCGGGATTGTCCCTTTAACAAGAGGTATCAAAGCGCGGTGACGGCATCAACGCCTCGGGGGCGGTGTACGAACCCACAACGTTTGGGTAAGCCCCCTTGGTCACCCGGCCAGAGACCATGCAAGGGATTTGGAGCGTGCTCCCCCATCGTCTGTCCACTCCCGGCGACGGCATGCATAGTAGGTCGGTCACAATGGCACGTGTTAATTCCTGATCTCCTAGGATCCGTGGCCCCAAACTGTACCCCTTCCTTGACCCTCCTTCCCGCTCCAAGGCCCTCACTGCTCTCCTCTTTATTCACCTCGTCATCATCCTTCATCCTCCGTGATAGGATCCCAGAGTTGGAAGAGAGACGACCCACGGGCGTCAGAGACGAGCACCATGCTGTTACATGGGCGAGGATACCATCTGAATACCTTGGAAGTGTCCCTCTCTGAGGATAGCTCTTTCATTTATAAACCAGTAAATTATCGAGCTCCCATGTTTTGTATTTATTTTTAAGTAAAAAATCCTTTTTTTTCCTTTTTATAGTTATTGGATAGATTATGTTTTGTATTTAGATAGAGGAATATAAAAATCCGTTTAGAAATTTCTCATCTTTTTGCCCCTTCCTCATCAAATACCTAACGCCATCACAGAGAATCGCAGGGTAGTGCGCAGATGTAGGTGTACATGTATACTGCATAGAAAAGATAAATTCTCCACTTATCAGCTTTCTTTGTTAGTTCGTTCACTGACGCTACCGTTTGCTGCCGCTGACGCACATGTGTGTCAAGCCGTACTTACTCCACAGGCCATCGACGCACAAGTGCGTCGCAGCTGCAGGGATTTTCCATTTGAAGTGATTGCCGTTAATTTTGGTAGAGAGACTGTCCCTTAGAAGAGGCTCTCCGTGAAATCACCGTGGAAGCAAAACAAAAAACTTGGCTTCATCTGATCACGTTCTTTTGCATTTATTTTCAATGTATTTTTACGGTAAAAAATTTAAGTTAAATAATTGAATTTTCGGCTCCGACAGCAAACCATCTAAATTTCAGACTCAGCGAACGTGTTAAAGTAAAATTATGTCTCAAGCTTCGACAGTTTGTGATTGGCTCACGATCCTATCCATTCTTGGTCCCACGTGAAAAAAATAATAAATTTGTAGCTCAGTGGAAGAACCCTTCAACCGACAAAATTTCAATAATTGAGGTAATAGGCTAATAAAGCAAACTACTCAGCCTATAATCAAGGACATTTATTTTGAATTAAAAAATATCATATTCTGTTTATTGAAAGCGAATTAGTTAAGTTGTACTGGCGCCATTGCAAGGAGGTCGAGGCTTTGATTCTCATTTTCTCCTATGCTAGTAACAGGATTCTTGAACTGATTCTCTGATGTCGAACCTGGAGGAAGGAGTAGTTGTAGAAGGGCTGGAAATGAGAGTGTTGAAAGGTCTCCAAAAAAGCTTTTAGGGCCGTGATATTAAAAAAAGGAATATTTTATCATAATAATATTTTCCCACATTTCTATTCACCTTTTATTTTTCTTTCTTATTTCCTTCTCCCGATATGCATACATGTATATTATGTGTTGGCTCTCGTCCCTTTTTGGCCGAGCCTTGACCTTTCGCAACGGCTTTTTCGGCGGGGAGGTGGGGAAATGAAGAAGAGAAGGAACTGCACTCGCGCTTCCGCTTCTGGCCGATCGATGGCGAGGCCGTCGCCGCGGAAGCAAAACAAATACTTTGAGCAAGGCGAAGAACGGAATTAGGAAAAGGCGGCACTTCGAGGTGAGTGGGAAGGAGGAAGAGAAGAGAGGGTTCACGGCGAGATCGCAGGAGTTTCTTTTTTTGGGTTGGCGATGCGAAAACGGAATAAAAATCGACTGCCACGAGAGAGGGAGATAGAAAAATGGGGTAAGAGGAGGGAGAAAAGGATATTTCCGCAGCTCGACGGGGGAAGAGGTCGCTTGCTACATGAGGCGGATGCGGAGAGGAATTTTAATGCAAGGTGGCGAAAGGAAACCTTCCTTTTCTTCCCTCCCTATGCCGTCCAAACTAGGTTACGATGCGGCTCTCGGAATGAAGTGAGTTGGAGGAGAGGACCTTGTTGGGTGTGGGAGGGTGGCGGCCGAGTGCGGGGGCGTCGAATATGTCTAAATGGGGGTGAGGCGGGGGGAGAGCAGAGGAGAGAGGAGCCAACATATGTGGATTCCGTCGTTCTCTCAACCTTGAGCCCCGTTCATTCGTCCGACCGCTCCTCCTGCAGCGGCTGGAATGTAAATGGGAACTGTGGAGGTTTGAGGGAAGTTGTAGTTGTGTGTGGGCACGGGACGGGATGGTGGATGTTGAAGGGCTCCGGCCGAACTCGCATTTTTCTCCCATCATCCCCACCCTCCCTCCCTCCGCTATTGCAGCTACCGCCCTCGTGCGACTCGGAAAAAGAGCATTATTTTTCTCTCAGGGATTTGCGGAAAATTGCCGGAACTTCCGCGCGGCATGTGTCTCTTCTCCGCATCAAAAATTAAATTCAAATGTTCCCCAACACCTTCCTTCCTCGTGCAACGGAGTGGTGTAAGAGATAAACAAAATGAAGACAGTCTTGCGGAAAAAGAAGGGAGTTGTGGCCAGGGGGGGAAGTCATCAATTCCTGGAATAATTTAATCTTCTTTTGCGTGTAAATGGAATATTAAACTTCTGCTTACACCTTAAAAATGATAAACTGCTTTGTAATATGTATGAGGGAGTGGATGAAATTTTTCTTCCTTATACTTCTCCCCGAAAAATAACGTTGCCATCTATTCATTTATTAATACAAGAGCGAATATTGTCTGATTTATCACAGCTCATAAATAAATGAGGCCGTGCTCATTAATCAAAAGAGAAAAGTTTCAAGAAACCAGCGGAGCGTGTTCTTTAGAACTTAGGAATAATAGTACCAAAGCTCTACATCGTCAACGAACCACTAAGAAATGGTTCCAGTCAAAGTTTGCTTTCAACAATGAAGGACTACACGATGGGGATACATTTTCTTTTCGAGGAACAAAGGACATCAAATCTTACCTTTTTTAGCCCAAAATTTCACTTTTATACTCCAGAGCGCTCGGCAAGAATCTCTGAGACGTAACTTTGGGGCGAAATTTTGCGGGATGTCTTTTCGGAATGCGAAAACTTTTCCCTCCCGGCAAAACTTTCCCACCATCAACCCGGGCCAGTACTTTCACCCGGTGTAGCGCAATTATGTACCCCAATTTTATTTCCGTGTCGAGTCCTTTCTTCCATTCCGCAGCACCAACCACCGACCAGATCCGTCCTTTGTCTCAACACTCGCTCAGCCCCCTTCCCTCCCTCGGTCCCCGGAGGCCTACCCGTCCTTCCTACTCACCCACCCGCCTCCTTCCTCCAACGGGTCCTCGACTCGGCACAACCCTGACCCAATCATGGAATAAATGAAATTTTTATTTCAACTTTTGCCAACTAATTTTCAGGCTGAGCCGGAGCTATAATGTATTCAAATAGCTTACTGAGATTATGACGAAGAAAAAGAAAACTTCCATAATATACACTAGGCATTTAGCATTAATGTATTCTGTTGCCGTTCCATTGGCAGGCGTTATTATTTCCTGACCAAATTCCGTTTTAGAGGACGAATATGTGTGGGGGAATAAAACTTTTCTACGGAAGACTGAATAAATTTTCTACAATATATAATTTCAATTAGACTTTAAGAGGCATAAATTAAACGCACATAAATTATTTTAGCATTTCCAGCTCCTAAAAAGAGGAAAATTTCCTCACTCTCATTCTGTATGATTTCCAGCTCTGTGAATATTAATTAGGTATCGGTAGGAGTACAATGCAGTTCATCAGTCTAGATTAAAGGAAAGAAACTTTTAAACTAACAACGCATTGATATATGTTTTTTTGTACCATGAATCTGTCTTCAATTATTTTTACAGCATATATTTAAATTAGTGTTAATCACCTATAATTAATAATGAACTTACTTTATTAATTATAAAAAATTCGTGATAATGATTGTTATATATTTTAAGATATGTTTTCCAATCTTTCACCATCTTTTGAGTGATAATTTTTTTTTGTCAAACTGTGGTGGATATAATGAGTAAATAACTACTTCGCAGTGATTGTAAACGCTTTTCCACCACAAAGAAATCAACCGTATCCATAAAATACTGACTAGAGCCTCTTTTAAACATTCAAAACATGTATCACCGTCGGCTGCTGACACCATATTCAGCCACTGATCACGGAACGTGGAGACTTAAGACAATGCTCCCATACAAACACAAAATATAGACTGACTGGGTTACCTTTTAAAAATGGCAGTATACTTAAATGAAACGCACTGGAGGTGTATAAAAATGGTTGAAATATAATTGGTTATAAAAATCGATTTTCTCGTTTGATTTAATTCGGCGAAGAAAAAGGAAACTCGAAGGGGTAGAAGAAGAGAAAACAAAAAAAATCATCGTATACATGAATATTTTCATATTTTTCTCCTTGCTATGTTTGAAGTATTGCATGCGTGACATTATTCTGTGTACCTTATGGATTATTCCAAGGAAAATTATTATTTCAACTGCTTAGCTTAAGGAATTTTAATCCATGGAGGCACGTAATTACTGTGTTTTAATGGGATAAAAGACGTTGAAATTCCCCAGGAGAAAATGGAGTTAACTATCCCGTGACGCCAGCTTAATTTCCTACTCAAACCACACGCCATCCATCTTTTTAATTGGGAGCGGAGTTTTTGGTGCTACCAATGCAAATGATCCACTTTAAATGATTCTTAGGGTTTAATGCAAACTCATCGAAAGTCTCCTTTGAAGCCCTTGAAGATTGGGCAACCATCACACATTTCTGGGATTTCGAACTTCTCCCAATTCCGCGGAACAAATATGAAAGCTCATGAGCTAAATAATTGCGACAGCATTATTAATTGAAAAGAGATAGAGAACCCAGAAAATTATTTGGTGCGTACGCAAGTAAAACAACGTCTTCTTTGCTTATTTTCTCTCACATTTTGCTAGAATTTGGCTTAGTTTTTCATTAAGTTAAAGAAAATTGGCAAATTTTCTCCGTATAAACTGTAATGTGACCGGTTTCGATGTGCTAGATCAGAGGTCACCAAAAATTTTTGCACAGTGCGCCAGATAACTGACAAAATGACGAGCGCGGGCGCATAATCATTATGCACAATACTTGCATGCCAGAACGAAAACTCTGGAAAAAAAGATGAAAGACTATGTTCAGCATTCCGTGTTAATCACGAGTGAGTGGCATGCAATGCACAAGAAGCAAGGACAACTAACATCTTTACTAACTAAAAAAGTTATCAAAGAAGGCGAGATTTGCAAAATGATAGTTACATCCAACCTAGTGTGCATAAATCCGAATCTCACAAAATAAGTAACAAAAAACGTTAGTGAGACTTGTGAAACTGACATTCGGCTCTCAAGATATCATCAATGTTTGGTTTGAAATTGCTGCGTCCAATCAAGAGAATTGCTTTCAAATGTTTATCAGTCAATCTCGTTCGATATGTTGACTTCACATACTTTATTTTTGAAAATGTTTGCTCACAGACATAAGTTGTTCCAAACACTGATGCCATACCAGCAGCGAATTTCTTTAGTTTCGGAAACTCAACGTCAGGTAGGCAGCGGTGAAATTCAACAAGTTTTCCCTCTCTGTACTTCTCTTTTAACCAGGCATTTGGCTGAAAATCAATGAGTTCCAACTGTAGTTCAACTGGCTCGTCATCAAGGTTACAATCAAACGGATTCTGGAAAAGAAGAATGTCACTCACAATTCTGTGAAGAGCTGAAAATCCCTCCGAAAAACCCTTCTTCGAGTAACGAATATTTTTTTTCAGAAAATCGAGGTTGACATCTTCGTTGATTGTAGCACAAAACTCTTTAAAGCAGCAAAAATGAGAAAGTTTTTTTCCTTCCAGTTGTGCTTCCAACAATGACAGCTTTCTCCAAAATCCTTTGATGATACTGTAGAGATCATTCGAAGTTATCCTTTCCCTGAAGTTACAAGTTCAGTTCATTCATATGGATGTGATGTCGACCAAAAATGACAACTTTGACAGCCAGGTAGGATCTGACAGCTGTGATCTCTTTTTCAGTAAGAAAACCATTGATTTCATCTCGGAGCTTATAAAAACTAAACAGGACTTTACCGCAGCTGAGCCACCTCACTGCTGTGTTATAAGGCAAGTCACAGAACTCAGAACCAATTTCTTCAAGAAAAGCCTGGAACTGACGGTGATTGAGCGCATGTCCCCGAATGAAGTTCCCAGCAGAAACGACTGGTTTCAGTACACAAGAAATATCTAAGTCTTTCCCAGAGAGTGCTGGCTGATGTATGATACAGTGTGTGAACAGAGCGTTCGGATTTTGCACATCTTTCAACTGAGTTTGTATCTGCTCCACCAGACCCTTTCTCACTCCAGCCATGTTATTTGCTCTATCAACTGTAACACCTCAAAGTTGATTCCATTGAAGATTATAGTCTTGTAACATTTTTTTCACTACCATGAAAATGCCTTTTCCAGTTGTTGTTCCATGCATGCTACAAGCGGATACCATCTCTTCCATTATCTGAAAGTCTAAATTGACACCACGAATGAACATGAGAAGTTTTGACGTACTCGAGAGAGCGATAGACGCATCCAACGCCAGAGAATACTACAAGCTCTTAGCTTTCTTGCGTATCTGTAGCACTGTGTTCTCTCCAATTTCTTCTGTTCTCCGCACAAATGAACTTGCTGAAAGGCTGATACTTCCAAACAAATCGACTTTCCAGGGACACAATTCATTTGGTACTTCCACATATACTCTATGATGAAGTTGACATAACGGTTTTCCTCCTTCTGCCATCTTATGTATATACTATTTTGTAACTTGTACGAGTGACAGATTCATTTCCAGCTAACTTTCTTGTGAAGAAATTTCTTTGGATTTCTAAATTACGTTTCATGGACTCATATTTCTCAGTGCGCAACTTTCTATAAAACTTTGAATATGTTGGTAGATGTTTTGTTTCATAGTGACGCCAAAGATTCTTTCAAAACGGCAACACTTTCACTTCATATTATGCAACTAGTTTTCTGGTCCTTTGTTTCCACAAAGAAATACTTTATCCATCATTCTTCATTGAAAACGCGACACTCGGCGTCCACCTTTCTTTCCTTTGTAGCCATAATGAAGGGTACCTATGTAAATGGGATCTGAAAATGAAAATGACATTGAATTATAAATTTAATTAAAATTATTCGATGGTGCGAAGGAAGGAAACATTACAATAAACTAGAAAATGTAGATAGAATTATTTAAAATTGAAAATAGTAAATTTAAAGCACATAGCAGCGGCTAGGAGGTCTACCGCACGTGTGAATATCTCCCAGTATTCTAACATAATATTAAAACAAACCTGTATCACAACATCTCGTGTTCCATATGTTTAATAAGCAAATTCGAGTACCGTCCGCGGGCCTGATAAATTTGCGTCGCTGGCCGGATCCGGCCCGCGATAGATCATCACTTGATGTAGTAGATCATGACTGATGGTAGTATTGTAGTAGTGATGAATAGACCTGATGATAGTACATCGAATTTTGGGAATGGTGGGAGCATTATGCTGTAAAGAAGAGAGTGGTCAATCTTCAATGCCACGATGCCTCACAATGGATTAATGAAAATTGAAAGTTATTGGGAGAATAGATGAATTTCTTGGCGATAGGCTTTAAGACAAGTCATAGGGTTTTAGAAAAGACAAAGGTTTCGATGAACTATATCATCTACTAATGATGATGTAGTAAATCGAAACCAGTCACATTAAAGTTTATGTTGTGGAAAATTGACATTTTTCATTAATATTATAGTTATATTCCACCAGATCACGCCTGAAACGATTTCTTTTGTTAGTTTTTGTTTTTCTGTGGCATGAAATTTCAATGAGACAATCAATTTTGTAGGTTCAATGAGACAGTCAATCATGAAATTCAATCATGAAAGTCAATCATGAAATGAAATGAAAGGGACCAAAGATTACATAACTGCTCTCCTTAAAATTTGTTTGAAGCGGAAGATTGGTTATATGAATGTTTACCTGCAAATCCCGGTCAATATGCGTGTCTGCTTGTGTTGTCCTCTTCTTCCAATTGTAAAAATCTACATGTCGATGATGGCTGAACGAGGAGTAAAACAAAATTCATTTTATGTAAAAAATGCAAAATTCGTTGAGAATATTGGAAAACCGAAGACAAAAAACTATTATAGTCGCAGAAACAGTTCCATGAAAAGGCTACTAGACATGCTGTATGGATAAGTCCAAATATATTATAACGAGGAGAGTAATATCAGAGGCTTAGATACTTTTTAATTTGCGTTCCGCGGCCCAAATATATCGTTTTCCTATAATCCCTGCAGCCTATGTATCTGTGCTGAACGACTTATCTTATTTTATCAGTGTTTTCCATTTTTGTAGTATAGAATATGTTTTTCGCGGGACTACGACCTCAAAACTGGAAATTTAAGCTGAGTATTATTTCTTGTATGCTTTTATACGACTAGGATTTGTACTGAGGAATTCTAGCGTTGTATTGCTTTAAGATGTTTATCCTGAAATCCACATCCAATGGGCCAGGTCTTTTAAGCAAAATTGTTTTTGTAATGCATTGATCGTAAATCACTTTTTTCTTGGCATAAAATTAGCATTAAACGAAAGTAATATCGTTCAGCCACATTCAATTTCTTTAATTTAAGTGGTTTCAGAAAACACCTTACTAACATGTTCTACTAGAGGAATAGGAAGTACATAATAATGTGCTGACGACAGTTTGGCTCACATACCCTCACTCTACGTGAAATATTTGAGCAATACGTTTTCCCACCCCCAATTGAAGCAAAAATGTCTGGACAGTTGAGATGAGCTATCACTAGTAAATTAAAAATTTAGGCCTTTACAAGGCAAGAACGAACGGCCGAAACCGTGGACGTGTTGCGTGAATCTCACGCTAGTTTACAATGCACCTTTCAAAGAACTCTTTATTTTTTAATCCCCGAGGCCATCACGTCCTATTTCCGATAACGCTTGTTAACGCCATCAATGCAGCCGCTGCGCAAACTTCGACATAAATAAAATCTTTCATCCAACTCTGCCGGTTTGTTTTTCTTTGTTTATTGCCGTCATCCCCAAACGCGGAGAAGGAACAAGAGATATTCCATCCATATTGTTAACGGCCGGTAGAGGAAAAATAAACTCGTTAACTTTCGTGAACAGCCGTCATTTCACGCCTTTTTTACAAGTTTAATGGGATCGAGGCATGGGTTTGCGAAACACAATGCGAATAACTTTTTAATCTTACGACTCCGGCCGGTGGTGATGACCAAGTGGCCCGTAGATGGGCGGTTCTTAGTCCTCTCATTCCGCAGGCAAGAAGTGTTAAAAAATCTGATTAAATTCAAAATGACCGAGAGAGTTGCTGTAGCAGATGATAAAACGTGATAAAAACTATTCTCTGTTGCGTTCAAAGTGGGCTAAGAAGATTTTTAAAAACCAATCCCCTGTGATGAACCCGTAAAAATGTCTAGTTCTGGATGCTGAAAAAATATTTGACGCTTTCAAAATTTATATTGTTCGGATCGTTTGCGGTTTTGATCCCAAGTGACTTGTGTTGACGTGCGACATTTTTAACAATTTCATTTCGCTAGTTATTTTCTCATCAAAGCTATAAAAATTTCACCATTGAAATTATTATTTGCCTTCCATAATGCTTCTCCCCTTTCACTCCCACTAATCCACTCCAAATATGGTGATGAATTTTGAAATAAAAAATTGTCCAAACTGTTCGAATAAAACTCATTCTAATATCACTTTAAATTAAAAAAAGGTAACTCTCAACAATGTCTGAGTTGAAACGTTTCACCATCATAAAGGGAAAGTAAGGATGGTAACACGACAAAACCGTGGGTCTCCGACACCGTATAATTATTTGTTTATGGAAATCGCTGGGGATTTTGTTTCCCTTCCGATGTTCAAAATGGGTTTTCATCAACACTAAGCCAACACGGTAGTTGAAAAGACCTATGTGCAGCAAACTGATGGGTTATCCCATCTGTGCTAGTTATATTGGGATATGGATACACACGTACGACGTAGACGGCCCCCAAACCGTTTCGTGATTTTGCTATGAATTCTTTCCATAATCTTTTGAAGGAATGCTGTCCTTTGTTGGCAATAAATTTATCCCTTCAAGGCGATCGTAGGTAAAGGAATTTAGTATAAATTTTATGTCGGGATCAGCTTACATGCGCTATACCTATCTAGGCCCATGTTCTCATAGGGAGATCATTTCATCCGAACGATATCACTTTGTCAAACTATTAGTGATCTTAAAGTGTCTAATGTATTAGTTTGACATTAATAGTTTTAAACTATTACTTTCAAATTGTTAATGATTTAAAAGCTTGGATTACACTCCACTCTTAGTGCAGATCTTCGACGTATGTGCTCGGCACCCTTTTCTATGATAAAACCCTAAGACTTATCCTAAAACCTTTCGCCAAAAAATTCATCTATTCCCCCGCTAAATTTCAATTTTCATCAATCCACCTCGTGTCATTGAAGATTGGCCACACTCTTCTTTCCTGCGTAATGGCCTCACCATTTCCAAAATACATACAAGCCAGGGCTGATAGTTGAATCAATCATAAAGTGTTGGATATTTTCCAAAATTTGGTAGTTTGAAATGTGCCAGCTCTTTACATGCATTTTCCCTGGGAACGTGATAGCTGATGGGACAACCATTCTCACCGTGTACACTCGATCTAAATAACCTATATTGCAGTTTTTCTTTCTTTATATCATACTGAATGTGCGCTAAAACTCGAATTTATTCCGTTGTTCCAATAAGCTTTCAAAGCGCTGACGAATCCCACAACGACTGCGGTAAAGGGCTCTACGTTGCTTTTCATAAAGCAGTTGAAAATCATCCTGGATTCAAGTCACTAGCGATTTAATATGAAAGCTATAAACATATCATCAAATAATTTTCATTACCGATTTATTAATGGTGCTTCAGCTACTTTGTGGACAATTTAAATGCATCACGTTAGCTCATGGAATGGCTCTCAGCTGTGAATATCAATTTGCTTCATGGAAGCAGGTAGGTATGTATGCTTTCCAACTATTTTTCCGTTTACATTTTCGACTGAATTGAACTCTGACTAGCACCTACTGAAATCAAATTAATTTTTTTTCGAAATAACTCGAAATAATGTGTTTTATAAATTATATAAAATCTTTAATCAAATATCAACGGGCGATAGTACAGTGTGCTGGACGTAGAGGGTTAATATCAACAAGTAAAGCTCGTTTTTTTATGGTAGGCGATTAGAAATAATCTGTTTTTGTTGATTTGATATAATTTTAAAAAATTCCCAAGTTCTTGGATAAGTATTCCTGGAGAGTATTTTCATGTGTGTTTCATATTCAAGTCATTAAAATTTCGTGGCTCATTATTTGGGATCACTCAAGAAAATAATATGTCACAATGATCAATGACAATAATTCTTATCAACCAAAGGCAAGGATTCTTGAGCTATCGATACCATTGCTAAAACCTCTGGTATAAGGTGTTTACCAAAAACTGCGTCGTTACTTTCATGTTAAATTTCCTTGCTTACACAGTGGTATACAGTATTATTAAAATGTAGACGTCTATCGTTAAAACTGAAAGGAAATTTTTAATTTGGAGCTTAAAAAAAACTGCTTCGTGTGAAATAATTAATCCTTCAGAAACTCCTTAAGTGTTGTGGTTTAGCTAAATATTCTAGAAGTGATAGATGAATTACTGCCAATTTGATTGAAGCTAGCAACATAATGAATAAATGAATAAGTAGCTTACCTGTCCACTTTTCTCGGATTTTCTTAAGTATAGTCAGACAACTTCCTTAATTTTTCATATTTATTGCCGCTTTATGACATGAAATTCAATCCAATGAAACTATATTTCTCTCTATAAGAGAAATTAATCAAAATGAATTTTTTTATACAGTTCAACATACTTCTACTATGACCCTGTGCATTTATCGTAGATGTAAACGTAAGAATTAAATATTTTCGTCCACAGGGAAAAAGTTTTCGGTCAATGAATAATACTAAGCATCTCAAAAATGAGATTTTATAAGAGTGAAGATTAAAATTAGTTTTTTTAGGCTTAGTTTTATTTTCTGATTGTTTGATGTCAATCAAAGGGTCCGAAACATGCAGATTGAGGGGTTATCTGCTCACTTCTTTTATCTTTTAGAAATTCAGAAAATACAGGAAGATTTCCTCCGTGTAGAGTAAATTATGTAGAGTCACGAAATCTCTGAGCCTGCAAAACTGAGGCGACCATCCATGTTAAGCTCTAGGGTGAGGAAAGGTAAGGAAATGACGTTATAAATGAGCTGTGATTAATAATAAATACTGTTATATCGATGCAATGGATAATTCCATTACCTTTCTAATGTTTTGATCAATAGAATATTGTAACTGCTCATGCTGAATTCTGGATATACAGAGGGAGGTTTCACGTTCTACCGAAACCAGAATAAAAAGCTTTTTTCCTCATTTCAGAGCCAGTTACAAACGTGTGACATGATTCGTGAGCACGGTGCAGTCCAAATACCAGTTAAAGTGACCGAGGTGGGGTGGGCTATTATAAATCCGGGTCGCCATGCTCCATCCAGTTTTCCCAATCACAGCCTCCGGCCTCCCCAGCAGCGATGTACGTCAATCGCGCCGGGTGTCGACAAGATCCCTCTCTCCCCTACCCCCCCAAATGCTGGCCTCCTAGGCGGTCGGATTTTCCGTCAACCCTTTTCCACTGCCTTCCTATCGTGACGCGTGGTGGTAATGGTGGGAGTGATGTCGTGGAAGGTTGATTTAAGGGCACGAGAATGTGCAGACTACGTCCCTCCCTATCTTTTGTTTCCGGAAATGCTCTCAACGTTTTCGCCTCCCCCTTCGCGAGTCAAGTGGTTTCCCACTCCTCTCCAGCGTCAACGTATAGGAACCGTTCTCGTTCGGGATTATCCATTATTGACACGCGAGCGGACCTGCCCTATGCCAGATATCCCATTCGTTCCCGTGGGGGCAAGTTTTTCATTCCTGCATTGCGACCGCCTGCGAGCTACGGCTGCGAGCCATACGCCGTTTTTCCTACCCCTTCCCTGCCGTCCCTCCTCTCTCCCATTACCCCATGACCCTCCATCATCCCTGTATCTCACGTGCCCCCATAACTCCAGCCCCTCTCTTTATTTCTCTCCGCCGCCATAGCGAGAACGCTCTAGGCTACGCTGGGCCGCCGCATTCACAGGCTCTCTCCGTGCAGCTCAAGGTTTGCCATGCACCGCGGCCATCGCATTCCCTCCCCCGGAGCGGTAGGCCGCCGTCTCTCACCACCCGCCGCTCACCGCCCCGCTGTCCCCCATCCCCGCCTCTTCCGGCGCAAACTCACGCCATGTAACGCATTCTTCTCTACCTGCTCCTGCCCTATACGCGGTAGTGGTTGCGGTATCTTTAATGTTTGGCACGCTAAGTCTCTCTCTCCATTACCACTTCCCTCAATCGCTCCCTCAGGTCCTGAAATTCCCCGAAACCACGTTCCTGTCCGTTTCCTTCTCGGAGGTGACCTGCCGATCCTTCATTTCCGCCCGGCGCGGTGTAAAGCGGCACTGTAGCAAATAACTGACGGTTCGATGTGGTGAATAAAAAAGAAAATTGCTAGATTCTTCCTGAAGGTCAGCTTGATTTGTTGGGGTATTCCTCACCAAGTCCCAAAGTGTATGAAATTCACTCATCACCTCCGGAACCACCGACACTCCTAGGCTTCATTTCCGCCAAATGGTGGTAGTGCAGCAGAGTGCAGGCCCATCGAAAGTAACGAGAGGTAGGATATTGCAAAAAAGAAAACTAGCTGCATCCCGAAGGTCAAGTTCATGTTTCGGTAGTCCTTAATAAGAAATAAGCCTGACGAGATGTGAAATTCACTCATAACCCTTATACCCAACATCATTTCCCATCCCTTGATTCCGCTGAATGTGGCAGCGCTATATAGAAAATTATTGATGACACTCTGTTACAATAAATACGATTCAGCGAGATGGAATGCTTACTTCGTTATGTCTGATATTTTTCTATAGTTTTACCCGGGTTTCTGTGAATCACCACATGATGATAAAAAATCTGTGGAAAAACGAGTTCATTTTATATTCATAATTATTAAAATATATTCCACATGGTTACCCATAGTCAACTCTAATATAAAATCAACGTAATTCCTAAGGGTAAACCTCACCAAGTACTCAGCCGCCTCTAATATATGATCGTGAATTTTACTCGCGACACCCAACCAAAAATAGCGTCCGGTATGTGAAGTAAATGCCATGCCATGCTTCGTATCTGTAGTGAGGCCAAATACCGTGATTTCCCGCTTGCTGGTTGGCGATCTTTTGTCATGATCGCAACTTGATAAGATTCCGTAAGAGTACATTTAGGGGTTGGCTGTTGATCTTTGACATATGGGTTTATCCGTCAAAAACAACATCGTAAATCTGAGCTCTCTGCATCCATAGATCATTGTTTGTCAATTATAAACGTTTATAAGACACAGCACTTCATCACGGTTATTTAGTTTTGCCTGCTATGGAATTAACTTAACAACGATAGTTTTCCAGTCATCGTTTCTCCTACAAACGAGATGACGTGCAAAACGGCTGCCTTTCTTGCATATTAAGGTAGTGAGAGGAGTTGGAAGGAGCAATGTGGGTAGCTGATTTTAGTAAGGGACTCCTCAATTATTTTTATCATTATTTGGTATATGTGTTACAAGGTAAAACAATGGAGACGTAAGCTCTGACAATGGTTACATCACTAATTGGGATCACAATAGGAAAAGTCGTCTCAGAGGCTTCTAAATTGTCCCCAAAAATACAGTTTGTCATTTTTTTATTTGGCTCATAAAATAATAGGTTAAATGAGGTCGCTGATTGGCGTCATCACATTAGGCCGCTTCGTACAAGATAATAACGCATATCAAGCACTCCCCCTGAAATCAGAGTAAGTATATAAAAGAGGATTACTAAAAAAGTAGCTGGGACTGAACACCTTCTGTTCACATTAAGTCCTTATACAGCCTGTGATGATGCTCGCCAAGTTTATGATGGCAAAGGGATTATTAGCTACGCAACTCTCTGTTCTCCCCTAATTTTTTCTTGCCAAGTTTCATAGGCGTTTGGAGAAAATGACGAGCAAAAACTGCAGGGGAGAACACCTCTACTAGACTACGCCCTTGATTTAATTTACCCGTGTTGTACTGTTACTAGTTGCTTGAACGCTAACATACCCGGAAATGCTCTGTAATCCCAAGCTAAATCTATGCTAGCGTTGATTTTCCGTTTATTTTTTCTTGAAACGTAGCTTGACAAATAGGAAACGAAACCACTACGAATCGTACGTTTGAACCTTCTTTGGTTACGGAAGTATATTAATGGGAATATCATTCATTAAAATGTTCGGTACAAAGTCCTAACGGATTCCTAAATATTGTTACTGCCCAGTCGATATACTGTATTAATAATTTACATGTATTGTTGAGTTCCCATTTGTCCCTTTTTTCCCTGAACTGTCACATTTTCAAATAAAATACCTTTAGTTTGTTCCAAGAGTCCTGCTTTTATGTAGTGGCTGTATGTCAGAAAAAAATGGACTAAAGACTTCTATCCCGTTTACTTCGTCCTGTTATAGCGCTAAAATGGTCCATTAGAAATATCTTTGTGATTGATACCCCCTTTATGATTGATTTTGTGATTGATACCCCCCATGGTCTGATGATAACATAAGCCCCGAACAATATTTAAATTGAAGTAATATTAAATAGAGTTTTGCTTTGTATTTTAACAAGTTCTGTTTCATGCAAAAACTTCGTCATTTTAAATATGAACTTGAATAGATGTCCTATATTTTATTAAAATAATATGGGAAACTTGTTGACGGCTCCAATGAACTACCAGAGCCGGCCTGTAATTTATTGAGAATCGAATCGTGTTGGGTTTAGCGGAATGCGTGTAAATTAAGCCATTCTAGGATTGGTTGAAGCCTCCTCATCAGCACCGATATGACCTACCAACTAGGCTACTACGTCATCGATAATGTGTGTTTCAGGAAGAATGGACGGCAATAACGAGTCCTCCGAAATGTTGTTTTTTATACATTAATATATTATTTTATGCTCCGAATCATGCCCTAAGCAGTCCTCATTTCACGTTCAAATTTCTTTAACAAATTAATCGATCAAAAAATCTAGCTAACTCACTTTTAATTGTTGATGGGTTGACGTTTTCCAATTCTATAAGGAGGGAATTGCAGTCGGAGTCCTTCCAGTTGAAGCGGGTTTTTTTTCTTTTCAATCCTTCAAAATGCTGGACTCCTAAAAGTGGTTCAGCATTCAAAGCTTTCATTTAAATTTGAGGGCACTTCAAAATACGTGTTTGCCCAAGGTTTTTTGTGCGTACCAGAAATGGGAAGACGTTTCCAAGCATAGAAGTGATATTAAAAATGAATGAAACTCGTGTTAATCACAGCATGGTTATTGTAAAAGAAGGGAGAGACTGAGGAATCCTTATGTAGAATTCTGTGATACTTAACAGACAGTATTATCGGAAAGTGTCATTTGCAGTTGCTTCTTTCTTTTTGCGGTATTTTTCTCGGATTTTTCGATTGCAAATTGAGGTTTTTGACGAGCATTTGGTTGTTTTCATTTGATTACTTGTGAAAAAAATGGGCCATCGAATTAAGTTTACTGTGCTAAAACAGTATTAATGTAAAACCCAAAGTTCCTCCGTTCTTCTTTGTCCGTATGGATATTCTATTCCCATGAGGGAGTGCACGTATAGCGTTCATTTTGTTCCCTTGATCTATTTTTTTCTTTTTCGTAATTGATTAGAAACACTGATTTCACTAATTCGAGACGAACGTCTAATAAAAGAAAATACCATATAAATTCTTATGCATTCATGCAAATTTTGATTTCCTCTTGGATTCCTCTGGTGAACCCCTTGGCGAGCGACAGTGCATTTAAAGGCGAGTCTCCTATAAAAAGATTTATGGGAAATATAAGGCCCTTAACTTATCAGTTGGGAAAGTTAAGTATATTGCGTCATGAGGAAGTCTTTTTGAGATTATCACGCTCCTTAGAAAGAGACATATTATTTAGTCGGATGAAAGCTTATCAAACGAGATATTAGACGGTGGAATTTTGTAGGTTTAGTGTATCCAATATGTGATTACAGAAGATCGGAATTGTACATCACAGACTTCATAGTATGAATGAAAGGTCTTCGCTGAATTATAGGAAATGTTGTCAATTGGTTTTCGACATACTTACGAGTCGCAGAAAATTCGATTTTTAGTATATGGCCAAAGATGTTGGAATATTATGGTAGCGGTCTCTACTAAAGGTTATTTTCCATTTTATAGGCAAAAATTTGTTGTCAAAGAATCACAAATTATGAAACAAAACTTTTTGTGCTATGTTAACTCATTTAATGAGGAAATGATAGAAATCTTTCGGCTCATTAAATCAAATTCCGTCATGGAGAGGGGGCGTGATTTTTCGTGTTTAGCACGCTCCTTAGACAGAGACATTGGGTATGAGTATTGGTACATTGAGTGATTGAGTATCAAACAAGCTGGTTGACGGTGTTGTGTTGTTGGTTCAGAGTATCCTTTGTGAAATTGAAAACGGCGTCATATGAAATTAGAGTAATCAGGATTTCAACTTTCAACAACAGTGATATTTTGTAGTCGAGTATGCTATACGGGATTTCAGATGAGTCGAGATTGCACATGGTAGAGTCATAATCAATTCCTCCACTTTGCTAAATCTTGGGGAATGCAGGTCATCATGCATTCGATTTACGTACGAGCCGCAAAAATTTGATATATAATAATATGTAGGGGAACCCGGGGTAGAATGGGTACCGGGGCGGAATGAGGTTCGAGGTTTTTGGGGGAAGGAGGTGCTATCAACTATCGGAGAGGATTGGAATTAGATCAACCTGTTACTGGTCAACTACGGCAGCCATGTTGGCTTAGTTCTCTAGTGTGTTGGCGGGTGAACTTTTAGTTGTGTGATTATTAGCTAGTTTTTCTAAATTTTGAAGATTTTGTAACCAAGGTAAGGCACATGTACTTTTTTACATAACAATAATTCTTAGTATATGTGTGAAGTATGTCTAATTATCTTAATTTCGTGTAGTTGAACGTTTGATCAAACGTCATTTTCGGGGGTCAGTTCCTCTGAAAGCTGAATCATGTCCCTGGGGCAGAACGGGTGGGGCGGAACAGTGAGGTACCCCATTCTGCCCCGCATATAAGTTTTTTTCTTGCGCACCGGTTAAGTAGGACCCTAATTTTTTTCATTCGATTTCAGATGGTTCGGAACTATTAGAGAAAATCAAACAGGCAATCGTGGTCAACTGAAGCATCGAAATGCTGTGGAGGCGGTTATTTCTGGGCAATCAGGGTGCCTGAAGGCATCAAACCAGTTTCATGTACCTCATTCAACGGTGTGTGAAGAAAGATCTAAGGCTTTCCCGGCGTATGTAGTCGTTGGAGGTTATTCGGGCTTCCCACCGGGTCAAACTCTCCATCTCGGATGAACGAGTCGTCCATCGTCATCAGGGCATGTTTTGCATCGTCAACTGGTCCGGCTTATATACCATTTGGCATAGGCCGAGATGGAGAGTTTGACCCGGTGAGAAGCCCGAATAACCTTCAACTACCTCAATCAACATCGGAGATATATGTAATAAAAGAAGGGAAAATCCTGAATGCAACATTGAGAAAAAGGAAGAGAAATTTATAAACGTTTTTACGGAGGAACAGGAAGTTCAACTCATTTGTTACCTAAACACTATGGAGGCTAGGTTATTCGGTCTAACAATGAATGGCTTGCGTAGTTTAGCCTCAGTTGGCTGTAAGGAATGGTATTAGCCATAGATTTAAAAATGGCATCGCAGGCCAAGATTGGGTCAATGGATTTCTAAAGAGAAATCTCACTTTATCTGTTTGCAAACCCGAGGCCACATCTGGTGCTAGAGCCATGGGCTTTAATACAGTGGCTGTTGATAATTTTTTTGTTGCTTACAAATTTCGTTGACGAGCACAAGCTAACGGCAGCCCAAATCTTCTATTGTGATGAAACGGGTGCTTTAGTGAACCCTAAAAATCAATCCAAAATTATAGCTTGCAAGGGAAAACGACAAGCAGGATCATTAACATCCACTGAACGAGGTGGAACTGTCACTTTTCTCATTTGTATGTCTGCAAGTGGAGCATATATGCCCTCTATGCTCGTTTTTCCTCAAAAGAAGAAGCAGAAAGACTTTGAGGTAGGGTTGTCACCAAGAGGTTGGGCTGAGGTGCACGGCACTGGCTGGATGACTGCAGGATCATTTCTTATATGGTTTCGAAAGTTCGTGGAATTTTCAAAGGCATCCAAAGATTTACCTGTTATTCTTATATTAGATGGACACTCAACACACAAAGAATCTAGAGGTTATGGACTATGCTAGGGAGAATGGTGTGTCGTTGCTATGCTTACCACCTCATTGCTCTCACCGACTTCACCCGACTGGACGTATCTTTTATGAAGCCTCTAAGTCTTCATTATGGCGACGAGCTAATAAAATGGCTACGAAGCAACTCTGGAAAATTCGTATCCCTGTGGCAAATATCAACACTATTTGGAGCAGCTTCCATTCAAAGTGCCTTAATGAAAACTGCAATTAATGGTTTCAGTGCCACAGGAATATGGCCAACCAACCCATGCGTATTTACTGACGCGGACTTTCTTCCGGCAGATACAACTGATATCAGACCTGATCCTAGTGATCTGTTTCAAGTTAGGCCTACATCAACTGAAACTGATCGATCAGAATCCCAACCAGATCCCAATCAGATCAACCCAACGCCTAGCACTTCTGTTGAAAAGAATGTCGAACAAAAAGATGAAAAACGAGGCAAGGATTCAGTCAGCTGCGATGATCAGGTGGCTAAGAAGGTCCGATTCAATGAGAGGCGATTTGCGATCCCAAATTGAATTTTATTGTCCAATAGTCGTTTAATTGTAAATAAATCGACAGTGGAGCGTCCTCTACAAAAACCACCAATTATATTTCTTCACCAATTATACTTTCAACTTTAGCCTTAATTCTGCTGCTTATCACTCTCGCGTATATATTATGTACACTATTTAAGAGACAAAAGCCCCTACACTTTCATTTTTAATTAATGGTATTGCTTTTTATTTTAACCAATTTACAGGAGTTTTGCCTTGCTTCCCGCAAATATTTGAAGATTCTATGGTCTGAAATGTAGAAAATTTCCTCCATGTTTCCAGCATTCCGCATTGATTTTTACCCATTCCTGTTGTTTTTGTTATTTTTAAAGCCTTAATAGCATCTATTACCTCAACAAAAGTAATATATTCTACTCCATTGTGTTCAGCCGTCAGATATATTTCTACTGAAGGCCTATTTTCATGCCATAAATTTTCATTTTATATTCTTCAGGAACCAGAGTCAATCTTATTCAGCCTGACGGTATCCCTTTGATCATTATTGGTAGTTTTCAGTGCTAAATAAGCAAAATACTGATGGTCATGTAGATCATTTTCGCTATTTGAAATGAATGTACCCCTAGATTCTTAATGAGTTTTCCTAACCATATTCTTTGCTACATTTCTTTTGAAACGATATAGCTCTCTGTTTTCTCTATATGATCCAAGATTTCTTACACGCTTCATTATTTTTTTACAGGTCTTTCAATGTCTTCCGTCCAAATATTGAGGTCTTTCTTTCATCTGCAATTTCTTTACTGCTCAAGATTTTCATGTGTAATTTTTTGGGCAGCACTTTTAATATGATTCCATCCCCATTCTACTAATATATAATTTTATGAATGTCTAAGTTTAAACTCTTGTTTTAATCGTTTTTAATATAGTCGTTTTATTCTTTCTTGTTGTAATAGTTACACTGTGTAAACATATTTGATTAGTCTTGAATTATCTTGGATAGTTTCTCCATCTGGTATAAATTTCAATCTTTGAGATGAGTAGGAAGTGATCTGAGACTATTTTGTAACCTCTACACTCTGGTGTCAATAAATTGATCCGCTATTTTTTATTTGTCATTGTGTAATCAATCTTAATCCTCTTGCAGTCTATGTGTACTTATTAATATTTTTCGTTGAATAAGATATTCGGAATCTTAGGTTTAATAATGCTTGAAAAGTCCCATTACATTTGCCCGCTGTTATTAATAATATCTTCTCCAAACATGCCAGTGTTGTTGACCTTAGGTCTATTACCAATTCTTGCATTAAAACATCCTAGTATCACTATCTGGTAAGATTTTTGGTGTCAATGGTCAGTCAGAGGGGTTATTTAAGTAAATAATATACTCTGACTTAGTTTAAGTAATCTGTCTTTTTTTAGTCCTACTCCTTAGGCTACTCCTGGAGATTGTTCGATGCATTACACCGATTCCATTTCTAAAGTACCGGCCTCTCATTTTAGAACTCGAACTTAATCCCTAGCAAGGGCGGAGATTTTTCAGTATAAATCTCGAAACCTAGTGAAATGTTTTGAACAGAACACATAAATAATAGAACTCCGTCCGTTGGTCGCCTCTCCAGATAACTCATCTAACAATTTCATTCTGTTGTTTGCAAGACGTATTAGTCTGAGCATCCGACACGACCTTGGTAGAATCATGCGAATCCGAACCAAGTCGACTTTTTTTCTCTTGGAATCTCTCCGACGTTGGGTTTGTCCGTTTTGTAGTCAATATTTCTTTCTTTCTGACTTAATGATATATTTCCGACTTGGTTATGTGAAAGAGTTAAAAATACTCCCATAAATATTATACTTAAAAAGCATATGAAAGCGAAAATCAAGGAAAAAAAATTGCGAGACCTTTTGACTATCAGGTAGCCTGTATCGGTGACTGATTCCCTGTCACCTTGGGGAGGAGATAGGGAAGCGGATCTCAGAAAAATGTTTTATTACCAGAGCTAATATACGGTGCCATTATTTTTTGAGTTTGGGAACATGAAAAATGTAACGTGGGATCAAGAGAAACCAGCGTTCTTGTTTCAATTTCAATAGAAATGTGCGCAGAGGTGAAAGAGGACAAAGCGCCACCGCTGGCGCCCATTACGCCTTGAATTGCCGCAGAACTTCCCTGCTTCTCCTTCGAAGATGTAGCATCTCTCCCTTCCAGCCTTGCTAAGGACACGTCGAACAATTGTATCACGGTCTCAAGGAGACCTTGACTTCTGCACCCCTTGTGATATTCACTTAACAGAGCGAGATTTGTTCACAGTGCCCTCCATCTCGCAGCCAGTCGAAATAATGGTGTGTGCAGCAGCAAGTTTTCGTTTTGGCAAGTAAGGTCAAGATTGAATTGAAGTGGCCAGGAGCATAATTACATCTTGGCCAAGAATCATTTCTACACGATTAAATGGAGCGTCCACGTGAATCTGAATGTGTGATTAAGTGGGTCAGGCTATTAGTATCATCTAGGAACCAGCCTATATCATTGCGATGTCACTCAACCGAACTAAGTATTTCGTGCGATAGTTCTGTTAATTACTAATTATTCTGCTGGTAATGAATTGTTAACACAGAATGATGAATGCCAAATAGATTAAGAGAATCACAAATGAAGAAATACTACAAAGAGTAAGAGAAAAAAGAATTATGATGAAAAGTTCAATCAGGGTAGCATAACTCATTGAGCAAATCCTGTGATTCAGTAGCCCAACGGAAACTGTGCTGGAAGGAGGAATGGTTGGAAATATTACCGAGTAATATCAAGGGTAGAGTACATTAGGAGGTAAGAAGGACATCAATGTGGAGACTTGGTATAAAACGATCATTTGATAGGAAAACTGAATGAGAGCTGTCACAGCGAATTTACTAATGTTTACTAATAATGCTAAGTTTTACTAATGGGCTTTAAGTATAATTATTTTTAGTTAGGATCATTACTGATTGGTATATAATTTGAAATTTTCCATATATATGACTGATAATTATTTTGGGATCGAGAAGAATTCTTGTTCAATCACCGTATCTTTAAAAGGAATCAACGCTTGTGGTTAAACGTGGACCCTCCGCGTGCCATGCGTCCTTTAAGCCTCGAAAATTGAAACAGGTGGGGTGGAGAAGTTTCCTGAAGTAGAGGCAGCTACAGCGCTCGTTCTAAAATCAACTCAGGACTGGATGTTAATTTCATCTGCTAGCTTTGGCTGTTCCTACATGCGCCCTTTGGAATGTAATTATTCCATGGTTTCATGCAAACTGCTTTACATTCTCGTTGGCCATAGCCCGGAGCACGAAGACTTTCACAAATGGAAAATTAAGCTTTTGTAAATGAAACAAAGGCTGTTAAAAAGTGCGTTTTTTAACGTAGTTTTTAAAACTTCTCATACCGCTTCCACTTGATGATTATTAAGAGTTGCTATTTCACGAACCAGCTGGTTGAATTTTTCAGAATCCACGCTCGAATTCGAATTAATTGTGCGCCGAAAAGTAGTGATCTTAATTGGGTAATAAAAACCTGATTTAAAAAACCTGCTGATATAGGGAGTATTCTTAAATGTACTAAAATACATTTGTTGGCTAATATGATTGTTTTGCTTCTTATTTTCCCGTGTGTATGTGTCAAATATTTTTTTGAGCATTGAGAACAAATATTTTGGAGTACTACAACCAGAAGATGAAGGAAGTCATTAAGACTCGACAAAGACGGCCAGCGAAAGCTCGTCGGTTGAAATAAAACTATCAGTGTTCGCCAAGAGCAAGAAATCGGCAAAACGCTATTTTATGGATGCACTCGTTGAAATGTGTACCCTGTTGCCGGCGCCAAGTCGCATAGTCATCGAGAATCCAGCGGATGGCATAGTGAAAAGTTATTTTTTCATTGCCAGTTTTTATAGACATGAGGCTCACCCGGTGTTTGTCATCGCAACGAAAATGTAGGGCTTACATTCCTTATGAGTGGTAAAGAACGAGTATGATTTGACGATGCTGAAATGTGGTTAGAAGAGAGAGGCGATACCGTGTTATACCACCTAATCACTGTACTTAACAAATTCATTAGTTTCAGCCTCAACTTTGTAAAACTTTTTCATAGTGTTCAGGAATTAACAAAAACTTTTTTAGTTTTTTTCATGGAACTTTTTTAAGACCTAATGATGTCGACTATTCGATGAAACCGGTCATCCAAAAAATATTCTACGTCAAACTTACCAAGTTTTTGTTACATCCTGAACACTGAGTTTCTGTTTCTGACAACGCGATTTCTTAAAATTTCCTCTCACTTTAAATTTTCCAAAAGACAAATATAAATATCTGTTAATGCTATTACTATGTATTTGAGTTTGCTGGAAAACTTTCTTACATGCGCGCCACTAAAATGTGTAGAATCAGTTTTTTGCATGTTTCTCATCGAATTAAACATGTAATTGAGGAAAAACCACATTTGAAAACTCGTACGTAATGTTTCAGTTGGATTGCCGCTTGAGAATACTTAAGATTCACTCCATGCACTCCTTATCGTGGTTTCCTGGGAACGTGTCGGGGTATGCGGCGTCATAAAGCCGGATTAATTCCTTAAATGCTTTAATATTACTCTGAAATCGCGCTCATATATTTAGATCAAACGATTCTTCGTTACATTTTGCTGCGCTTTGGAATGCACAGAGGAGCTCGAGCTGGTCTCAGAATGCACTTTCTATATTCTCATGAAAGATATTAGCAGTATGGAATGTTTAGTAGGATATTGTATTAGTAAATTCACATTATACATCCGTTTAAGGAACTCGGATGAAATGAATTGCTCTAAAAGCATGTACCCAATATATCAGTTGAATGACAGCTGTCTTATAAAGAATTGATTTTAAATAATTTTCGTTCTTTTTCCAATTCACTTCTTTCTTAATTTTCTGGCCTTCAGCTTGACCAATTTGACGGAAAAAGATAAACTTTCTCCCAAATCAAATTTATTTTTAGTCAAAAAATGAAACGTTTTATATATCTGCATCCGACGAGTTTTTTAACGTATCACAGACTTGGCAACTAAATCGCAATATATGTATTATGAAAATATGATAATGCATCATCCCCCCAAATAATTATTATTAATGAATTTATCCTTTCAATTATTCAAAGCGAAATTTTATATCAAGATAACGAGGCAAAAGAGAACATTTTAAAATGTTTTTCGACATTAAAAACTTCTTACTAAATGACATCTGGGAAAAGGATATTAAATTATTCATCAATGAGACTATACCAATTGGCCAAAGCATTGTTGTAGCCTCACTTTCATTGTTGATTTTACCTCATTTTTACTACGTATATCCTCGGAGTTTAAATGTGTTGCTGCTCGTAGATACTTTTTCACTTTATATGATTGCAAACCGCTATTTTTGTAAAGTTAGATACATCACTTCCGGTATAGTGTAGTTTCATCATTTTGCTAGTCTTTTCTATGAACCATTCCTTGTAAACAAAGAAAAAATTTTAAAATATTTAAGAAATACCGCTTGAAGCCCCTGCACCAACCACCGCTAACATACCCATATGGAGTCCTGCTGCAAAACCCCTCGAAAGAGCCATTTCACCCATCAGATGCAGGGGAAGTAAGACTACTACATTTCAAGCCTTCAAGCTAGGTAGTTATTTCTTCTGGAAAGTTCTTAAGTCTCAGTTCAAAAATAAAAAAACAATAGCAATGTTTTTAAAAATCCGCTCCAATAAATTATGGGTGACTACCTACTGCAGCGCTATTTTATCACTGCGTTGATCTACCTAAACGCTTCAACAAACCAGTTCTGACTGAGAAACCAGAATTCGGCTATAATCGCGGTAGTAGCAATTTTTAACGTTCTCTTATCTAAGTTCGTCTAATGTTAGATTTATTTGTAGCATTTTTCTCACTTCCGTTAAAGGTTCTAATGAAGCTATTGATCGAATTCCAACTTTTTACTTAACAGGAAACCAAATCAATCGCCATGAGCAGTATGAAGAGGTTAGCCAAATTTTTTAACCTCACATTGTCCATTTTATGTTTTCAAAACTTTTAAGTAACTCGTTGCAAATTATTGGTACCTACCGTCACTTCCAAATTTCACTTCCCAAGAAGTGTGTAATGTTAAAAATGAGATTAAAGAATTAATTTTAGATTCATTTTCTTTGAACAGTAGCCAATTGTCATGTGTCGTTTTATATATTTTGTAAAATGGTAATGCCTTGAATAGCGCAAGAATATGAGTTACAACGCATGGATAATGATTTATTTTGCTACAATTACTGATTATTTTTTCGCTGCCCACCTATGTTATAATCCAAATGTAAATACATACATAAGCAAGCAAGGAAAAATTATGTAAAAAACTATCGAATTGTGGAGCTTGGTGCTTAATGGATCGGAAGCATGGACCATTCGAAAAGCTGACCAGAAAAGACTAGAAGCCTTCGAAACCTGGTGCTGGAGGAGGACGCTGAAGATTAAATTGAGGGTCAAAATGAGAAATGATGAAGTGGGCAGAAGAGTGGAAGAGGAAAGAACCATATGGAACACCATACAGAGAAGAAGAACCAGATAGTTGGACACACCCTGAGACACAATGGGTTTCTGAAGAACATAATTTCAGGTAAATTAGAGGGAAAGTCCCCATAGAAAGACCCAGGAATAAGTTCATGGACCAAATAAAGAAGATAGTACATAGGGAGAGATACCAGGAGGTACGAGTACTAACATTAGATGGTGAAGGGTGGAGGGCAGCAGTCAACCAATCTTAGGATTGTACGACAAATGATGACAATATTGCCCAATAGAATTTTTTTTTTATATTTATGTTTCCCCCTTTTTCAAGTAAGTGTCACAACTGCATATATAACAGCATGTATATTTCAACCATTTGTGGATTAGCTTATTTCCATATTAAAAATAGCTTCAATGTTAGGAGACAATTTTTAGTATTTTATCCTGTGCTATCATAGAGACTAGTTATATTACGCATTGCTTTAAAGTTTTTTATTATCTTCAACTGTTGATAGCTCTACACTTTTACAGTAGAGCAGGATTGCCTCCACGTTTGTACATAGTAATGTATTATAGCTGTTGCTTATTTAGTTATTTTACAGTAAGATACTTTAAAATAACTAGTGGTTACTGTCGGGAATGAGCATCACCAAATTACTGAATCAGGTAATCACCTTTGCGATAATGTATTTACTCTTCTTTTTTGAGGTCTTGGGAATGTACCAGATATTTCTCATGCCCCCCTGGCGTCCATTAATTTTTTATCTATAGTCGTTATTTTTTGCTTTTGCTATTTCTTCATCAAACTGCAATTTGGGTGAATTCTTTTTTATATCTTTCTAGCGGAAGGTACCCGTTGAAATTCAACGGGAGTGAAAATCATTGAACTTATTTTATGCTATCGATATCAATCAAAATATATTGATATATATCACGCACAACGTATTTCTTATGGCATGTATTGATTCTTCTATTTCAATTAATACGTTCTGGTCCCATATTCACCATATATTCATATCAGGTTCTGTTTCAACAATGCCATCGGTCGTCAAGGGGACAACGTACCAAAAACGATGAATTTTCTGCAATTTTATGATTGTTTTTCAAAATTTAATGTAAATCAGTTGGGAAAAAAATCAATTGCAAGAATAATAATGCTTATTTATTTTTATTTCCAATGGTATTTGTCGCGACTTTGTACAAGTATTAATTTTAATTTTAATATGCTAAAGAAAAAAGGTCTGCATGCCAGAAAAACGAACTATACATGTATTTCTTATGGAAACGCTTTTACTCATCTGGAGTCTAACCGAGGAACATTAGGTAAACAAAAAGTAGCCATACAACTTTCGAGTGGTATGATAAATCATTTTACAGAGTTTTATGTCATTCTGTTTTGTTGTTTGGTAGTTATAAGTGACCGCACAATCACACTTTCATATTTATATATAAGAAGATTTGAGATTAATATTATTCGCTATTTAAACAAATTATCTCTTTTTACTGTCATTTCCAACAGTTTTCTGGCCATCCATTCTTTCCTTATTTCCTAAAATTTCAATTAATTTATTTTGATTTAGACAAAATACCGTGAAAAGCTTTTAAAACAGCATTATATAGTGCATTTATGCTATGAATATTTGTCAGTTCTCCCATTAATATTAATTTAGATGTTCATAAACTATTTGTTAACTTTCATTTACGATATAGTTGTAATATTTCTCGTTATAATTTAGGCTTTTCTTTTTATGATTTACCTCTAATTCCCCTGGTATTTTGTTGTGATGGGAAACTATTTCTTCAAATCGTAACTTTTAACGACTATAATCCACGGTAAAATATATGATCAATTGTACTTTTTTAGATGTTGTGATTCACAACTCATTCCATCATCCATCCGATTTTAACTTCATAGGAAGAATTATCAGCCGTTGTCTCTTTGAAACTGGTTACTACCTTTTTTCTGAGTGTTTATATTGATATTATCTAAAACATTAATTCTTGATTTCCTTTAATACTTACAGGTACATTTTGAAAAATCAAACAAATGTAATCCATTCATACACACAGTGAAAAAATTTGCCCTCAATCTCTTTTTTCCAATCCAATAAAATATAAATCCTAAAGTTTCCGTTGATAGTTTTCGTTAGTGAAACATAATATCTTATTCAAAAATGAGTATTCTGCCATTTCCACTTGTACATTTTGTTCCAAAATAATTTCTTTTTGCCCTCAGTCCCCTAAAGACTAGTATTTATCTCAGAGTTTTGAACCTCAGTGGGGAAAATTATTTCCATTTCCAAGTGCTTTCCTGATGATGCGAAGCACCACATTAACAACTCATGGTTTTTTTTCTAATTTGTTATTATGGAAAGGTAGTCCATGGTGAAATTTTTAACTTTACTAGCTTAGGCAAACGTTTATTACATTATAATTTGCCCAGTATCACCTCATCAGTAATTGTTATATTCCTTGGGTTCTTATCCCCTTTGAAATATAGTTTCCATATTTGGCTCAACTTGTTTTCAGTCAGTAGCCTTCGCTTTGTCTTCAAAAACCGATCGTTATATTAACCAGACATTCTTCCATACACGTAAATATTAATTATTTCATGCTTTTTCTTGGTTCTCTTTTTCTTTAAGCACTATCTTAGATATCCATTCGTATTTCAGAGATTTTCGACTAAACTTTTCCAGTATATTTGGTTTTCATGGTGAAACGGTCATCTATTGAGCTTTCATCAAAATAATAATCGTACATTTTCCGAGCCAAGAGACACTATCATGTGTACATATTCGTAATCGTCTATTTTTATGGTGATAAATGAGGTTGTAAAAGTGTTGCATTACCGTAACTTTTTGGTATACTATTTTAATATTTTCCTCATATTACTTACCACTACGTGAAAAATATCAAATGGTAATTTTCTCCTGCCAATCTCATTGGAACAAATTTGGAGCCTCCCCAATGCAGCTAGATTCTCCTTTAGTTTCTTTCTTTAATTTTCTGATATTTTTTTCCCGCAAGAGCAGGCTGTGTACATTAAAATTGGGATTCTCACCGTATAATATACAGAAAAATTCAATTCCTTACTTCAGTCATTTGCAAGCGTAGACAATGAAGGGGTACGGTAAATTATTTCCAAAATTCAATAGCCAAGCAAACAGAAGGAAAACAACAGAGATGTGTTGGAATAGGGACAGATTGAAAGGCCGCAATTGTGTGGAAAATATTTACTCAACCAGAGTGTTGACATGCATTGAAAGGAGACTTCAAGGAGGAAACATCTAACTTAACTTGACAACTTGATTAATGCCACTTCCTGAAACTAAGCATATCCTTTTGCGACGATGCAGTGTGATTGAGAGAGGTTGTAGTATCTGTCAACTGTGCAAGAGTTCTATGCCTCCGGCCTTATTGAAACGATGTGGAGACATAAATCATTCTCCTCGTGCATCTTGTCTTTGAGAGGTAGAGGCTAACTAGATAAGCGAGATTATTCAGCCGCATGTAGAATCCCACCGGGAATTCAAGTGAATTATGCTAGGCTCCGTTCAAGCGACGACTTGCATAAGATCATTCCACCTATGGAATATGATCGAATCAGCACGATGAAGATGATGAACTCCCATCCCTATGCTATTCACAATTGAGCAATGGAAAAACTAATCATGTTTGAATTCATAGTAGACAGGAAGCGAGGACGACTTCGCTGTGAGTTACACTATTGCATCAACGAGATGAGAATTTGACCGATCGTAATCACTCAGAAGCGGATTCGGATAATTTCCTTGGACTCTATCTGCGATGAAAAGTAATCATCAGAGTTTTGGTATTGACGAATTTTCTCCGTTTAATTTTCCCTATTTACTTCACAAAGTCATTGAAATTGATTAAACTTTTTCTGCAAAGGAAGAAAAAATTGAGTATCTCAGGCGATAGTTAGACTCAATATTTTACGGAAGCTCAAGAGGGGATCACCACAAAATATTAGCGGCTCATGTATAAACCTGAAATATTATGCCAATGGAGAAAGCTGCTGGGAATCTAAATATTTATAGCTGAGAACATACTTTTCTGAAGCTAAGAAAACAGGTCTCAATACAAGGGCAGAACCCTACAGGTCTCTACACAACGGTTAAACTCCATAAAGTCATGAAATATCTTTTATTGGTTATCATTCTTTACTTTGGCTCTACTTTCCTATTAATTTATTGTCTTATGCCTTGCTTATTTTATGCATTCAATAGGTAACTTTTTGCATATTGTTGAAATGAAGATTTACAGACACTTGAAAGCATTTACTCATCATGAGGTAGTTTAAATGCAATTCCACTTGTCCCAATGAAGTCCTAAGATTTAATGCAAATTGTCATTTAGTAATACGGTAGACTAAAAGGTCAAATACAGTGTAATAGTGAGTGCGGCCAAAGTTAATTTGACTTCCATGTTACCAAACTCAAATATCGTTGTAATAATTAGAATTTTATCCTGCTCGGTAAAATTTTGAATCAGTACGTTAACACCAATGGAATAAAAACTTCTTATGTTGTTTTGGACCAGTTTTTATGCAGATGTGGGTTTACCATGAATGATAAAACATGTGTAGTGTGTTCTTTGGATGTAGATTCTATTTACGCAATGCATGTGCTTGCGGAAGTACGTGGCTGGACAGATGCGTGAACAAATGTTCGCAAATATAACAGGGGCTACTTAGCGGGTGCGCGTTTCCGAATTGGCGCAATTTTGCGTGCTTGCACGATTCAAATTTAATGGTGAATATGTTCACAAATCTACTCGCAGGGGTATGTGCATTGTGTGAACGTGGCTAAAGAATGTTTTAATTCATAAAACGTTCAGAAACTGGTGAACGGAAGTTTAAAGAAACTTCTAAAATGGCTGAATAATGCAATCATAAAAAAGGAATGAAAAATAACTTCATTTTACCTCTACTTAATCATTAAAAGTGTATAATTAACTTTCCTTGAAATCATTAGTTTGAAAGATTTAACAGAACGAGGATAGTCTACAATGTAATTTAAAAATGCATTGATGAAATATTCTCTGCGCATAAGTAAGGTCTATCCAAGATGTTACGCGCAAAGTTAAGCATTCAGAGGCATTTTTTACGTGTAATATAAGCAAATATAATTTACCAGTCATGGCATTTGAAAATACAAGGCATTATTCCACGTGTAATACAAGAAAAAATTATTCAGCAGTCATGGTATTTTAAAATGGAAGTGTATACCAGATAACGGCTTCATAGAATAATATTGGAAATCCACTTTCACGAGATCGCAGCGTACGCAAAAACGGTTAATGTTATTTTATACCCAGCTTATATAAAAAGTTTGAAACAAAAGAATTTTTGTTATCGCCAATAGCCCATCAATTATTCATCGAATATTTCACATTACTCTCATTGGAATGCGAAAACTTTTTGATGTGTTGTATATCCTATAGGTGACTTCTCTCTATCTGTCTCACTTGCCTGCCATCCCTATATCTCTCTCTCACACCCTCGGGCTCTCTTTGATTATATTTTCCTGGCTATATTTCACAGTCGATGAAGTTTTGAGCAGTGAAATTCCTTTGCTAACACAAATTTCCACTTTGGAAGAAAGGTATAAATGAATTATGTCCAGAGAAATGTTCTACAAAAGAGAGACTATCGTGGAACTCGTCCATGGTAACGGGACAGGTTGGTAACGGATTAAAAAATGAAGTCTCCATCACAACCTATGCACCAAGCCACAAAAAGCTCGTTCAAACTGATGGGTTTTTCGTTATTTTTGCGGTCAATCGACCGTTTCGGGAAGGGTTTGGATAATTTTGAAGGTAACGCCTCGCTGCTCAATTACAGTGACCTGGAATTGGAATCGCCAATGTCTGGAAATTAATTAATACATAGCACACATTCATACAACGGCTTTAATAGGTTGGAGTGACAATAATATGCGAAATGAGTGAGAAGGCAATTGAATTCCGTTAGAATAGCATTGCCCGGGAAAATGATAGAGCGCACGACGAGCGACGCTTTTAAAATTCTCGCCATGATTATGACTCTCATCGGGCATGACTCCCACCAATGCCCACACTGGTAATCTTTGATGATCTTATGATGCATGAACGCTGAAAAAAGGATCATTAATGCTTTCCTCGGATTACATTTTCCTATTTCAATTCTACCTACGCGTTCAAACCATTGAGGCTTGGTCTCTTCCGTAATTTTTATTATGAGCTTGGTCATTCTATTGGTTCTGGTTTTTTGTTTGATGGCTTTACTAATTTTTATATGAACGAATTATTCTTTATTTGTTTTCTGATGGAGTATATGATTTATTTTCTTGTTATTTGTCCTGCACATCACATTATGTACTACCATGTTCTAAAGGAGTTCACTCCTAGAATAATACAATAAATTTATTAAATTTATTATTCTAACGGTCTAGATACTACTTCCCTCGTCTCTGCTCATCGCGTTTTTTTCTCAAACCAGTTCATCGTATCCACTACCGATCTTCTATCTCTCTTGGATAGAAATGGTGTGCTTCTGGTTCGACTCTCAACCGCGCGATAATTTTAATGAATTATGCCTACTTTCGTTGATATGATTCCTTTGACCATTGAGACCTATTAACTTGCCTGCACGGTCGTTTATTTCACCGACGAGGGGCAGGTCTATGATTTACTCTTCGGGTGTTGAGCTGTTCATGGCGCCAATGTTTAATAGTGTTTTAGAAGTATTATGGCTACCGTTGCAAGAAAATTCAAGTCCTGCGACCTTCCATCCGTCGAACCCGAAGCACTCAAAATCGTGCCGAGGGCTTTAAGGTGGTTTCAGAAAGATATTATTTCACCTAGAAATCAAGGATTCTGGTCTAATATAAAAGAAAATTTCTCACGCTCTAAAGATACCAAAATATCAGTCCCTTACCGTCTTTTAGATATTTGCCAACAAATAGAGTCATTTACAAGGGAAATGGTAATGTAATCCCTTTAGAATGAATGAATGAATCAAAATGAATTTATTGATAATAGAGCTAGAAAACAATGGTAAAGATATCAACAAACAAATACAATAAAGAACAAAAACTGATATAGAGACCATAACAAACGATCAGTGTAAAGGCAATGATGATCAATCAGTGGCTAAAATCCAGGAGATTAATTAGAAATAGACTAATTAAAAGCTGAGGAACTTCCATCTCCTAGATTTCGTCATACATTTCACTGTGTGTAGCTTATATATGTTCTCAATTATTTTTAAATGATAAATCATATAACCACCGCAGTAATGTTTTCAGAATCACAAAAAAAAACATTCCGCTATGAAGGAGTGTTAAACATTCTGCGTGAGAAAAGTGAGTCGATTTGAACTCCTTCATTGTGAATTTTTGTGGGCTTTAAAGGAGCAAGAAGAGGTAGTACCGTGTTTAGTCCTGGTATCGTTGAAATGTGTCAAAAAGAGCAAACGCCTCATTGTGTCAAAAGTTTGGCTTTAACCTCCCGTATTGTGGTGCCTGGCGCACTCTTTGGACTTCTCGTTACATTCCATGTCCAGCTGTCTGGAACACCTTGTTCTTTTGAGGCAAACAAAACTTTACGTGGGAGGATGACGTCTCTGAAGGTAAACTGGCTAAAACGGCGCGATATCGAGAGATCCGGTTTCGGATCTAAGTCAAGACGAATGATTTTTCCTACGTGGAATATTGCACTTATATGCGCTTGCAGTAAACTGCGTGAAAGTTATTTTGTGGCTAGTTATTCTGCGTGAAATTTATTCTGCGGTTATTCTGTGTGCGGGAAACTGTGTGAAAGTTATTCTGTGGAAAGTTATTCTGTAGCTAGGTATCCTCAAAATTTTTCTTTCTATCCCATCCAAAATCCAGTGTAAAATTAGCAATGAAGCTTATCTTTTCAAGTATTATGTTTTTCGTTTTGTCGGTGAAAATAAAATATCGGCAATAAGTTTTTCCTTTACGATTCGCTTCAGAGGGTACAAAACCAACGTCTCATCCGAGGAGGTCATAATACTCCTGATTTGCCGTTCACAAAGCAACTTAATAGGAAAAGTCTACGCCACTCCCAGGTCTCTTTCTGAAGCCTTCGGGATGGGAAAACTATCCGTTTTTCTCTAGCAATAGACGCTCCCTTTCCAGCCCCTTGATCTACACGATACCTCAATCTAGACTAGCTTCCACAGCTATTGAACTTAGCATCATCAGAAAAGAATCATCCCATCACTGTTCACGATCATTGCTGGTGGATATTAATGGGCGCGGTGCATGTGTGGTGCGCTAGTTCCAGTGTAGTTTCGGTGTTCTGCCGTATTATTGATGCATGCCTGGTGTGGAAGCACCCCCTGCAACACACCCTTTGGGTGGCTTGCAGGGTATGACGTAGACGTAGATCATACAGCCAGTAGCGACGTTTAAAGCTCTGATGGTGAAATGAATACACTTCCAAAACCAAAAGCCTCTTGTCAAGAATAGGACTTGGCTCGCTGCTGCGAAATTTTATGGCTTCAAATAAAAGTTGTCCAAATCTCGGATCCAAATGCGTCCAAATCTGCGTAAAATTCCCTGAAGACACGTCGAGAATCCCAGATTTGTTTAGTCATTTTTGATTTGATTGGATCTAAATCATTACCTACTTTGAATTTGTGGTCCTTTTCGTTGATCAGTACTTCAGTGTCTCTCTCTTTCCCTTTGGGATTGTGATTGTGAGCCTTTCATTTTCTCCTTCACAGGGCGAAGAGACGACGTACGCGGAGCCCGGGGCCTTCGAGTGTTCGCCGTGCGCCGAGGGTTGCGAGCGGTGCGTGGACGGAAGCCCGTGCATCGCGGCTCTCAACTGGGTGCTCCGCTCGGCCGTGCTATGTCTCTCGCTCGCCACCGTCATCTTGCTCCTGCCGCCCCTCGTCCTCTTCACATGGAAGTACGCCCACGTGAAGGTAAATACGCATCAGAAAACGGAGGCTCCGCCGCGCCTATTACAAGGGCGATAATTACATCTTTGATGGAGCGACTTTAGAACTGCATTAGTCCTTTTGTACAATCAACCCCAATACGACAGCACAAACACCCTTTGTCTGGATGGTGAGAAGCAATCTGTGGTGTTGTTTTATAATCGTTCGAGATAAATACAATCGTATAACTAAGGAGTCATCACGTGATACAACAATGAACGATTCGAGATTTTCGTGTGTGTAAAACACTCGGAAAAATGTCACATAGCTTCCCTATTGACATATTCTCGCGGGAATGTTGTTAATGGATTTTAATATCCCGATTAGAGACACAGTAAATGGCATATAAGACACTTAAGATATTCATCCGAGTGATTTAAACTTTCCAAAATCTCTAACCGTTGATTGTTGTACCATATGACTCGTTAGTTACGTGATCGAGACTATCGGGGGATCGGGCTGGTGTGGTGGCTGGAGTAGTGGCTAACTATACGGGGGCCAGGGTTCAAATCCCTGCAGAGGAGGATATTTTTCAGAGGAAACCCGATCCCTTCATGAGTGTCTAGCGGAGGGCACTTCATTTACAGTACTCTGTCTGTCGGATGAGACGTTATACCGTTGTTCCCTTGACGCCTTTCGTTAAGAGCAGGCTAATGTCGACGCCGGGTTTCTATCCACCCTTCCTCCCTTATCTGTCCCCTATGGCGGAAATGACCTTAGCTGACGATCGCTTCCCCAAAATTCAATCCAATATAATCGAGACTATCCAGAACGGTTCTGGCGCAACCCCCATGGCTGGTGAAAAAGGAGGGACTTGATCGACTTCTGCATTAGTATGCAAGGACTTCACCCCACCGCAAAACCTTAGCTGTAGACGCTGGTGTCATACGGTCACTTTGAAAACACTGCAACTGTGGGAACTGGTTAAATGAACAAGTCCTCAAATTTAAAGAATTCATTCCTCAAAAATTTGAAAATCGCGATGCTTTTCCGGGCTCCGTGGCAATGGAGAAAATGGACCACCTCTCACGTTGGCTTTCCTCTTCCTCGCGCTATATTCCTCACAAGCAAGTTCTACCAATTTTCGCTGCAATCACAAACAATGGCTATGTCCGACTCAAGCATAGAGATTAGATCACACTTCGTCTTCTCAAAATCCTGACTTTTTGCATCCATTCAAAACTATTACCCTCGGCCAATAAGCATTCTTGAACTTATCTGATTTGACGTATACTGTCCTCCTAGATGTTGGAGTCAGCACTATGCGGAACATAAATTTAGATTAATTTGCATATATTTAGCCGCTTATGAGGAGAGTAATAATGTAAACCAACCTAAATGATAAGACGAACTAGTTGGTTGAATTGTATCGAACTACGCGGGAAAAAACAATAAATGCTGACTGCTTGTAATCTGGTGGGAAAATCCCTGCGGCTCAGAGTGGGGCCCAATGCCCACCGTTCTTGGCAAAAATAAAATTTAAAAAAATCGAATTTTCCGTGAAAATTTATGTCCAATGCAAATTTTTACTAAATATTGGTAAGGCACATATATGCTATAATTCCATTGACTGAAGCGCGACATTATTGACCGGAGGTGTCAATAGTAGTCAGTTTAGGCGGCCGCTCGAGCCCGGTACGAAAAAGCATAGCATCCACCTGCCTATTTGCATGGCTAGTACTCCTAAGTTAGTACATACTCAGTATTATTTAGCTAACCTTCAAGATGATGTCCATACCGCCCAATGAGAACTTGCTTTTATCATTTTATATGCTCTAAAATACTACCAAACTAATTTATTGTTAGTTATGACCAGGTGCCTCTAAACTACATGAAATGTAGTTTAGAGTAGTATTTGGAGCTGATAAATTTATTTTAAGATATTATTTTAGTTACGGTCATATCATGTCTTTAATTTTTTGTCACAGTTTCAATGCAACTTAGTCTTGTATATAGTCGGAAAACTTGGCCTGTATGACACAGATATTAGGGGGCACATTAATAACAAGTATACTGGGCAATGTATTTTTATTTTTAAAATTTCCTCCATATAATTATCCAAGTTCTCGTCCCATCCGGTTCTACAACATACGTAAATTGCTCGCTTGAACTGATATTTCCGTTCCTCCCTCTTCAAGGTATACTCTCTTTTCAATTCTTCATCACAGCACGTAACGAAATTAAATATGTCCGGGAATCTACCTGAATGACTAAGTTGCATTGAAACAGTGAAAAAATTGAAGTATATGACCTGATCTAAAACAATATTTTCAAATAAATGAATCAGATAATATATTATGCAGTTTGGAGGAACCTGATCATATCTCATAATAAAATAGTGTGGTGGCATTGTGAAGCATATAAAATTATGAAACATCCTCTTATTGGATGGAATGGACATCATCTTGAAGGTCAGCTAAATATTCCAGAGCACAGGAGCACTGGCCATGCAAACATAAAGGGTGGGCGACGCACAATTTTGTAGCGGACTCGAGCGATCGCTTAAACTGACTACTATTGACACGTCCTGTCACTTATGTGGCGCACCATTCACTGTTACCATAGCATATTCATGCCCTACCGATCGTTATGAAGAATTTGCTTTGGGTATCTATTTTGTTCGGTAAATTCCATTTTTTTATTTAGGCTAATAATAAGAGCATTTGGCTCCACTGAGCGGCTGTTCGATGAAAATCGACAAGCGCTTACCCGTCACGTTGCGACTACTCATACGACCATCTGGATGTGCTTGCACTCGGTTAGGCGACAACGAGTGTAACTATGTACTCGGCCTCTTTTTTCCTGAGTTCTCCACAAGAGTGAGAAGATTCCGGTAGTTTCTTCGATGAATCAGTAGTAGAGGCAGTGGCGTACTGACGGCCTACCGAAGATGGTAATTGTACAGATGTACCTTCTTTACCAAGCTTTACATCCGTTGGCTCCTACCTCCTTACATTAAATCATCCTTCAGCTCGACATAACATTTCATGCCTCTCGTGATGCCTAATGTTTTTTGCCCCCTCTATTCCCTGGGAACCCAAAATGCTCCCCTTCATCACATCTCTCAGCATACCCGCGCTTCTTACTGTATACGCCTTTCACCAACTGTCTCTCTTCCTAATATCTCTCCACCTACTTTTCTCATCTTCTACTTTCCTCACCTCCTACTCTCCTCACTCACTATGGCCCGCACTTCTTTCAGATTCCTTCCCGTTTGCCGCACATTTTTCATTCTCTTCCACGCCCTCATCCCAAAAGCTTAAAATTTATTGGTGCCGCAGAATTTGGTGACTCTAAAATTGAGAACGCTTGAGTTCTTAAGAGGAGGTTGAAGAGAGCGAGAGTGCATACGCGCAGGTCTCCCACTAAGACTTTTGATCCCTTTGTCCCACCTTCATCACACGCTCTCATCTCCCTGAGGTAACAATCTACACAGGCGAGTAAGAACCAAGCTGTGCGATGCCCTTACTCTTCACTTTCTTTATTGCCCTCGTCTCTGCGATGTACATGGCTACACTTCATTTTTAGACTTCTCACGCATCTCTCCGTAACATCCTTTTACAAATTTCCCGTCACTAAGCTGAGTACGATGACCAATTTGCTGAGCTGCCGCGATGTCGACTCCCGTCTCCTGCACACCTGCTACACGAGCAACGATGGGTACCCGTCGACTATGAAGTGGGGCCCTCGGGGAAATCTCGGCCCGCTTAAATTTAGTCTTTTTCGGACGGCGAAAATATATAATGTTCCTCCCTTCTGATACCCTGCGACGGCTCCAGGCGATCGGCCGACCGGTTAATTTCCCCGGGGCTAGCGCTACAAAATGGTCGCGGTGCCGTGCCGACGGCAATTTCATCCCCATATTTGAAGGGAGCTTCTCATGCGGCGGCCGGGAACGAAATTTCCAGCGTGAAATATCTGCTCCCCCACCTGGAGCATTAAAACTTTTATTGAATCGCGTCTGCGATATCTGATTATCTTCCCGAGGGGGCTTGGCCAAAAATCTCAGAGTTGATTGTGGAACGGACGCAGCATTGACGCGGCCAACGAGAACAAATTGACTTCTCTTGCACGCTGCTGAAAATATTGTTCCCTGCCGTGCTACGCCCATTAGAGAAGCGATGGCGATCTATTTTCACGCAATAATTACATTCTTTATCGTGCTTACAATCACCTATTTCATAACATGTAAGCGTTTGATAACGTTTATTACGCGCTGAAGTATTCATTTGACCATGCATGTGGGAAATTACGTTACTCATTTAAATTTCTCCAAAGCTCCAAACAGTAATTGGTAATTGTGCGGCCGCTTCTCTTAAAGAGGAAAGATTAATTGGTGAACTTCCCTATTTTTCTCTGAGCGTCCCGTGTAAATCATTAGGGATGGGATTTCGATTCGTCATTATGCTCCTGGCTCCATTATACGCTGGTAGTAATTTAGAAGAAGGCGTTAATTTATCCGAAATAGCTTTTGTGTAATCCCCATCCTCCAACCTCACCGTAATAGCCTCTCGCGTAAGGGAGCAATGAGAAATATGGCATAAATATTTTGATGAAGCATCCTATCTGCCTCGGAGGAACCCACCTTACAGAGCGAATACATCAAAGCTCCCGGATGAGAACTTTCGAATTTCATCGTACAATATAATAATACGGTGGTCAGTATAAATAAAATGCCATTTCATTCCCTGGGTAAGAATTTTATATGTTTTTATAGTCAATTTTGCCCGGCTTTTGTTTTCCCCGATGCGTAGGGAGGACGACATGATTCGTCCTCAAAGCCACCCTTTCTACCTTTAAAGCTTTTTATGAGCTGAGTTTAAATGTTCCCAAAAGCTGGATGGTGATTTACACTTATGAACGCGATATATTTTGGAATAAATGTTAAATTGTACACCTCTTTTTAAAAGCATTTGGATTAATGTGTCTATGGAAATCCTATCTGTTATTGGCGTGCATTTTTTTATTCGATTTCGCATAAAATCTCATATTTTAATTGCATTAATTTCTTGTAGTAAAGATTATAAATTAATTTCTAAATTTAGAATGGGTTCGTATTTTGAATTAATGCGTTTTAAAAATCTTAATTAACTTTTCTCCCACCCGTCCCTCTTCCCATAAAATGCTTTACGGCTATATCACAATGCTATACGGCTGTATAAAATATTCAACCTTGAGTGAATTAAACGAGCTAGCAGGGGCGATTCCTTGTTATTAAATTCCATAAATATAACAAATAATCACTATCGTAAAACTCCATCAGGATACAATTTCTGTAAGTTTTTAATAATCCCAGGTTTAATATGTCAGCTGACTGAAAGCAATGACAAGAGAACCTGAAGGTTTTTAAGATTCAACACAATTAAAGGCATTTGGTGTGTGCTTGGTTATCTGCACAGGTATAGCTTTCACGCGAAGGTTTCCGCGGCGTTTTCCATTACTGCTCGATGTTTTCGGGTTTTCCAACCGCGTACGTTGACATTGGCCGACAACGGTTTCGGTAGCCAACTGCTACCGTCTAATCTAAGGTACCACCTTTGACCTGAAGACGGTAGGAGGATGGCTACCGAAACCGTTGTCGGCCAATGTCAACGTACGCGGTTGGAAAACCCGAAAACAACGAGCAGTACAGGTATAGCTTTCCTGAAACGTTCTAATCGTAAACAAAAATGAATTTTTGGCCGTCAATTCTAGAACTTCTATGATTTACTCCAGATTCAATGATAACATAATACCCGACGTGCGGCATTAAGGTCGCAGTATAACGGTAAGGTGTGGTCGACCCTATACAAGAAAAGGATATAAGAGGGGCGGGGAAGAATGAAAAATAAAAAGGTATGAAGTGTTGGCATGAATAGAGAAAAAAGTTTCTTATGGTAAACCATTGTTTTTTTTCTCTTTGTGAGTAGTTTGATATTTTTCATGGGTGAATGAACTCATTACCTGTTCGTTCGCCTTCCTTTCTCTCGTTCTGTCGATTTTGTCCAACTTTCAACGTACGGCTAAAATCAGTATCACCTCAAAACTCGAAAAATAGAAATCTTTCCTTGGATTTACTTTAGTCTTGAGTGTAGCCCCGGGTCGCTAATGAGCGAAGTGATGGAGCAGTATGAAACACCATAACAAAAGTAATACCTCATGGATGTGAAGACTTCGTTGAAATTTTGGCAACAGGCGTTAGCTACCCCGAAAAAAACACAAGTTTTCTCAAAGTTAACGTTCCCATTTAACTAATATAAGTTGATGTGTAAACGTATGGTAGTTAATCTCCTTAGTGTCCGTTTGAGATCCTGCGTTGTCTCTCCATCAGTGCATTCGATCGACGACGATTCAATGAGCGTCATCGGATGTGAGCAAGTGCAGTGTACACATTGATTGAGAGATGTCAGACGGTGAGTGCACCGACATTAAGTGGTTAGACCGTTGAGACGGAAGTTTCTCTCACGACATAACCGGTGACCATATTCTTGCAACAGCGACAATTGCAGTCGCCGATTTTCCCGTTACGCTTTTTTACAGTTTGCTATCCGCTTCTGCGCAGGTTTTCCGAGCGAGTACCTAAATATTGTGATACGTATAAACCCGTTTTTACAATTTCCATTATGTTATTTCCAAAATATTCACGATCTGTTATTTCTTTTGCATTTACGTTCATACATTCGGTTTTCTAGTAAATTTTTCATTGGTTAGACCTTCTCTTGCTCTTTTCGTTTGTGTTACCACTTTGTTCCAGAGTTTACCAAAAAGAATATCACCTGTACACTGGTTGATTCAGAGGTACTACGACTTCAAAATTAATTTTAAGTAGCTTCACGGAAGCGAATTATGCTATTGTCGAGTAGCAACCAGCCAACCCCATATTTATTCGTTATTTTGATTGTATGTATTAATTTTGAGCCTCTTAGGAACTATTCAAAAAATTTTATCTCAAAGTTGATGCACATGACTCTAAGGCGAACAGATTTAATTGCATCACTAGTTCAAACATCAGAGGCATCAGATCCAAACATCAGCATGTTGCACTTGACTTTATTTTCAGTAATTGTCTCATAAACGACATGTTTTGTTCCACTATTGAAGCGCAGCATGCGTTAACCCTGTAACCAATGTCTGTGTGAATTGATTATTTTACGTTAAATTTAATGACAAGCTGAGCTCGTACCCCCTGCTAATGATAGGCATAAAATATCGAAGATTCTAAATAAGTATATCAAAAACCTGGTGGTACGAATGCCTTTGGTTTCCGATCGCTATCTTGTCAAATCCGAGTTTGATCTGAATCTTAGGAAAAAGACGATGGACTTTTCGCGATTAATCATTTCAATAGGCCTAAGCCTCTTGAGTTTTTGACTCCGCTTGTGCAGACAAAGTAATTTTAACTCATGGGTGCCTATATCTATGTGACAATCCACAGGACATTATAACCTATCGTGATCACCGATTGGATGAAAAATTATTTTCTTCTTGTAAAATGCCTACTATTTTCAAGAAATGATTAAAAAATGCAGAAATTTCCATTTCAAAGAATTCAGCAGACCTATGAATAAGTTTAGAGCTTGATGGAAAAGTCTCGGCCTCGTTACTGAATCATTTGCAAGCCAGATGAAAATTGAGGAGCACCTAAAAGGAAAATCTTGTAATAATGTACCTCGGCGAATAAAACCTAGGCTACCATTAACGTCGGACGTTACACATTCTCATATATCAAAAATGAGATAGTGCGAACAAAATGAGAAAAATTTCACATACTTATAATTGGATGGAAAAAATAGAGATAATGCTTGGGCCTGCGAATACTTTTCATGGTTTTGGTAAAAATATTAAATAAAGTCTCATTATAGAAGGCTGAGTAAATACCTTAAAATTAGTTTTTTGAGTTAAAAATGTCTTTTCGCATTTCCTCTTAGACTCTACAGAAGGGCCGCCACAGCGTGTATGGTCCTTCGTAATATCGGAGTGCAAAGAGCAATTTTCTGCAATAAAAGAAAAGAAAAACCGCGTTCGGGAGCGTTTATAATTTAAAAAATCGGTAATTGTCTTTTCCAATTAATCATTATGAAGGTTAAAATAAATTAAACAATACAAAGTGTTAAAACCAGCGTAAAATAATGCATTCACACTTTGACATAGTACTCGTTGTGTCTCTATATTTAATTTCAATAGTCCAGTGTATATCCTATTGCTGTAAGTCAGGCAGGAACAAAATATTTTTGGGGCTTTTTTTCTCCTATCTATCGGATTAAGATCGCCAGGCCAATCTTCTTAGTATATCTTATCAAATCTTGGATAGAAAATGAATTTTAATGCTCCAGAGATCACCCTGAGGATACAAATACACTCAGTTCCGTGATCAATTTCAACAAGAGTCGAGTATATATGATTAATTTTGCTGTTTTTTTTATCGAGTGCTCAAAAAAATTTGCAGTTTCCCGTACCATTCTGATAATATCATTTTAGAGAAAATTGTTTTGAAAGTTTTTCATGCTGATTCCACGGAAATTAATTTACTTGCTTGCATATTCGACGTACATATTATTCAGCGTAATTTTAGCTGTTTTACTCGGATAATTCCCGATTCTCTGTAAACTAGTACACCGTAGTTTATTGGTTAATTTTTTTAAAGTATTTTTTTACTAATTTCCTATAATTGCTTCGGATACTCAGCTAAGTTAATACGGATGGGTCTTTATCAATACCTTGCTTTTCATGTCACTTCGACTGAATTACCTTCATCAAAAATACTCCGTTTTTTAGAAAGTTAAGTGAATGTAGCATAGTTAAAAATATTATTAATTTTTTTAAGATTGCTCTCAATATGATTATATGGGAAATCACGAATAGAATGACGTAAAAATAAAAAAATACCGTCTGCTCTGTAAATAAGGTACACATCCTTCTACAGGTATACATCCAACCTAAAAGTTTCATAGATTGTGATACAAGACAGAAATTATTTGAATTTTCCGTACTGTTTTTTAATCAGCATTTATAATGTGGCTCCCTAAGTTTGTCTACGTCTACGCCTATGTAATACCCTGCAAGCCACCACGAGGGTGTGTGGCAGAGGGTGAAGATCATCAAACATGCACTATTGCCATGCAAGTAGGATATTTAAGGGAGACATGCTAGAGAACAGGGCTACATGCAGCTGGAAGGTTAGTATCTACACAATAAGAAAGGAATTATTGGTTGTTATTACATGCATCATGCACTACAGACTACTCTAACTATATTTCACCTACCTATCCCTTTGCTACGCTGCCTATTGTACTCTCTTATGGTACGCGGGAAAAATGACATTGTAATAAATGATCATTAACGTCACTATCATGTAAAATTATAGAGCACATAATAGTTGCATCAATTATGGGACACCTCGACAGCCAGGATTTATTGATAACAAACCAGCATGGGTTCAGAAAGAGACGGTCTTGCGAAACTCAATTAGGTCTTTTTGTTCATGACATCTTAGCTTCCGGAGAAGGTAACGTATAGGTAGACGCAGCGTTTCTTGACTTTAGAAGAGCGTTTGACAAGGTTCCCCACCGTAAGTTACTCGCGAAGTGAGCATCATACGGGATAGACAGTTATATAGTAGGCTGGATAGGAGACTTCTTACATGAACGCGTTCAAAGGGTGGTATTAGATGGTGTCAGCTCAGGCGAAATAAAAGTTACATCGGGTATTCCCCAGGGAAGGGTGACAGATCCAATTTTATTTCTTCTCTACTTAAATGACTTGAATACAGTAGTAAAAAATAGCAAGCTCCGTCTTTTTGCCGATGATGCAGTAGTGTATCAGGAAATTAGAAATGAAGAGGACATCCAGTCTTTAGCTAAGGATTTAGATGCGATTGATGATTGGTGTGATAGTTGGCAGTTAGAATTAAATTTGAAGAAATGCGCGATAATGAACTTTTGGAAAAAGAATGCCTTTCCCCGGAATAATTATTGCATCAAAAAAAAGAAAATATCTTACGTAGAATCTATTAAATACTAAGGCGTCACAATCACTGAAGACATGTCATGGGGGAAACACATCAGGGAAATAACTAGTGTAGCAAACCGTAGATTAGGATTTGTAAAAAGGGTTCTAGGCAAGTGCGATGAGAGAGTACGAGAAAGAAGCTATTTTACACTTGTCAGGCCTCATTTAGAATATGCCGCTAGTGTATGGGATCCGTACGAGGAAGGTATGATTAAAGAATTAGAACGCGTGCAAAGGAGATCTGCTAGGTTTGTTAAAGGCCGTTATGATAATTGTATAAGTGTTACGAGTTTAATAGAAGAACTATGATGGGAATTACTATCAGAACGCTGGTTAACATTTAGGTTAAACCTTTTAAGTAAATTCGAAACCGATTTGTTCACAGATGACGTTAGATATATATTGAGAACCCATGCGTATTATGCTAGGTTTGATCAGATTAACAAGATTAGAGAGATAGATTGTCGTACCGATAGATTCAAAATGTAATTTTTCCCGCGTACCATAAGAGAGAACAATAGGCAGCGTAGCAAAGGGATAGGTAGGTGAAATATAGTTAGAGTAGTCTGTAGTGCATGATGCATGTATTAGCAACCAATAATCCCTTTCTTATTATGTAGATACTAACCATCTAGCTGCATGTGACCATGTTCTCTAGAATGTCTACATTAAATATCCTAGTTGCATGTCAATAGTGTATGTTTGGTGATCTTCACCCCCTGCCACACACCCTCGTGGAGACTCGCAGGGTATTACGTAGATGTAGATGAAGCATCCATGATGAAGTTGTTTACAATTCTAGATCCCAAAAGTGGAAAAATTAGAGCTATGGGTATATCATAGTTCTGTTATTGAATTAAGATATCAGAGAATGGGCTTAGCTTCCATTTATAATGATATGCCTGTCTCCCCTATATGGACACATATTATCAATGGCTTTGTTATCCTTCGAGACCTAAAGATAAAGAAATGTCTTTATTATCATGTTACCAGGAATCCTTCGTAGATAATGTATTGTGTGAAAATTGATGAAGAGTATCCGGCAGGCTGGTGATGAAGTTTTTTATTGATTACGTGTGCGAGGGGAAAGAAATGGGATTTAATTTAATGATTGCCAACGATAAGAGTGGATCTGATAAAATGCAAACACGATGAGGCTTGCAGAGGCCAAATATTCAACGTTTACCCCATTGCTCCGAGAATCGATTATAGCTAAGCTTATTCAGATATATGAGGGGGGGACTTCTGGCCGACTACGCTCTCTCCCAAAAACCCCTATCGACTCATTTTACACCCACGAGCAGAGCAAAATGAGCCACTTCATCACTTTTAGTCGTTAGCTGAAAGCTTATGAGTTTCGTGCGTCGAGTCGAGAAATTATGAAAATTGGTTTCATTTCATGCAATTTGGAGCTCATAAAGCTTATTTGTACCCAATTCTTATGATTTCATTTTAATGTATAGTGATTGTTTTGTCTCGGGGCCGTTCAAGTATTACGTAAGACAATTTTTCCATTTGTGACCTCACCCGTTCCTCCTATGTAAGAAAATGTAACCCAACCAACCCCTTCTCCCTCACAGTCTTACGTAAGACGTTAGATATTTGTATCTACTCTTCGTTAAATGCTCGACTTCTGCTGTTTCATCTTTCCATAGAAGCCATCGTACAGCTTTGGGCACTCGATATAGTATAATTATGCAGTGTTGGAGTACCGCATTCAGTAACGTTAAGAGGTAAACAGTACCACAGCTGTTGAAGTTGTGAACAATCACAAGATAGTAGAAGGGTCTGAAGAAATCACAACTTGGCTGTTTCCACATAAGGTTTTATTTTTACCGACCATGGTTTCGTTATAGAGTAACATTATCAAGATAAAAAATTTCACAAAATGAGCAGTATATGTAGGCAAGTCAAGTGGTGGGGGAGGTGGTGGGGTATGCGTCACTCCGGGCGGGGAGGGGGAAGGGTTGGATGAGCAAGAAGGAAAGTGGAGGGGAGAGCGAGAGGGATAGAGGTGGTCATTGACGAGGTGTGAATCAGCGTGGCTTAAAATTTCCAACTCCTCCAGGGCGTCTACATCTACATCTACGTCATACCCTGCAAGGCACCCAAAGGGTGTGTGGCAGGGGGTGCTTCCACACCAGGCATGCATGAATGATGCGGTAGAACACCGAAACTACATTGAAACCAGCGTACCACACATGCGACGCGCCAATTAATAATCTACTAACCAAGAAACATTCTATCGTCAATCGTTCCAACGTGCAGGGGGTACAGGGACTACTACTACACATTCAAAATATCATGCATAAATAAGAACATCAATATTTACATCATGCAAAATAAGAACGTAGAGAATATAAAGAGAAAGATTTACTGTCTGCCTATTGTCACAATTCGATCTCTTCATGACGACGATCACAGCTGTTATGGTCCCGAATGGTACGCGGAAAAAATGACATTTTATACCTATCGGTTCTACAATCTAGCTCTCTAATTTTTTTGGCGCCATCTAATCTGCCGTAGTTTGAGGGGGTTAATAGTATGTTTTTTACGTCGTCAGAGAAATGAATTTCCTGAAATTGTTTTGCCAATGTTTTATATACGCGAGCAGTTATTTTATCTGGACCGGGGGATTTGTTGGTGTTGATATTTTTTAGCTGAAAACCTGGGTCTAATCTGGGTCCTTTCATCTCTACATGTAATATCTACATCTACAATTACGTCATACCCTGCAAGCCACCCAAAGGGTGTGTGGCAGGGGGTGATTCCACACAAGGCATGCATGAATGATACGGTAGAACACCGAAATTACATTGAAACCTGCGTACCACACATGCAAAGCGCCAATTACAAATCTAATAACCAAGAAACATTCTATCGTCAATCGTTCCAACATGCAAGGGATACAAAGACTACTACTAAATATTCGCAATATCATGCATAAATAAGGACATCAATATTTCGAAATAGGTAATATGGTAGGAATGAAGTCACTGTTGTGTCCCATGTTGAGTAGATGTTTGGCTAATTGCGAATTTTCCTTTCCGTGGAGATGACACATCCGGTGCTCCGCTACCCTGGTGGATAAGCTCCTCCCTATTTGCCCAATGTAAATAGCGTCACATTCAGAACACTTCAAATGGCATACTCCGTTCTGCTGTTCAGCCTTATCTTTGTCCTTAGGCGATCCGAGGATACTTCCGAGCGTTCTCTTATTATAGAATGCTGCCCTTATTTTTCTTTGGGGAGTAGTCGCTAAACTTTTAGGGACAGTTTTTCCGAGGAAAGGAATTCTGCACCATTTTGGCGAATCTTACCTTTTGAAATGTTCTGAATGTGACGCTATTTACATTGGGCAAACAGGGAGGAGCTTTTCCACCAGGGTAGCGGAGCACCGGATGTTTCATCTCCTCGGAAAAGAAAATTCCCAATTAGCCAAACATCTACTCAACATGGGACACAACAGTGACTTTATTCCTAACATATTACATGTAGAGAAGAAAGGACGCAGATTAGACGCCGTGGAGGAGTTGGAAATCTTAAGCCACGCTGATTCACACCTCGTCAATGACCACCTCTATCCCTCTCGTTCTCCCATCCTCCAATTTCCTTCTAGCGGGAGCCTCCTGAAGATCCAGGTTGGATGCTCGCTCTAGAGCTCTCTCCCGTGGAGCTTAAAGGCGCATATTGCTAGTGTTTTGTCGATTTTTCGTGAAGTACGTATGTTGTTGTGAATCAGCTGATATAATTTTCTCATTAATAGGAATTTTATCGAGGGAATTGTATTTTCTACCGCGGTGGAAGAATCGAGATACGGAAAGGATTGATTTTAAACATATTTTCAACAATAAATCTTTTCTCTTCCCGCATTATGCAAAGGAATATAGATTTCAATCTTGCCGACATACTTGACTTTCCAATTTTTATTCGTTTATATTAATCGATATTGATGTGTTTGGCATTTTCATAAGGTTATTCAAATTATTTACCTTGTCCGTTAGACTTGTGAGAGTGGTTTTTAGATCAGTATAACTATAGGAAATGGTCAAGTCGACAGGAACTCTTCCCTGTCACAATGTATGTGATGATATTTTGGCGTGCATCAGCGATTATGATGATGCAGTTAAACTGTTGGTACTTGATCGTAAATTCCTTTTTGTCAACCATTTTAGATTATTATTTGTCAACTCCTAGTGTGCTGTCTCGTACGATTGTTTTGCTTACTTGTCGAAATAAACTATGCTATCTTCTGCAGTTCGAGGTAATATCCTTTAATATGACAGCAATAGCAAGGAGAAAGGGAAATTACACGATAGAGTTTATGAAGGCACGTTCAAGGTGATTATAAAGTGACACGAAGCACTCGCAACATGATTGCTCTTCCAAATAACTGCAATTAAATGATATACTGTCTTATTCCTATTGTCAAACATACTGCGAGCGTAGCTGTTATAAAAATGATGTACTATGGTGTATTGAACTCGCATATTTTATAGGGTATCGTAATTTAGGGAATTTGGTCCTCAGATACGTTAATTAATATATTTATTTAATTTATACTCATTTAAAAGAAAATGATTAAGTCTATACGCAAGTAACCGTACTGGGTCTTTTTCAGACCACTCTTATCACATCTTGTCATAATAACCGTCCCATGTGCGAGTATTAATAACTGTGTTATGTTTTGTAAAATGAATGCGTCTCTTATTCCTTCTAATGATGGTAAACTTGCATATGAGGCAAATGATCTGTGTGTAATATCAGCAGATATGTGACGATAATGTCCAAATGACCTCGCTCTATGTGCATCCAATTATTTTATCGCAATTATCTCTAGGATTTAATACTGTGATAATCTCTCACTCTTTTTATAAAGAATGTGTAAGTTCTGAATGAAAATGGCTATTACTCTATTAGTGTAATTATTTAGTAGTGATGCCATCTCTTTATCACAATTCTTTTTTTGGCGTACCCAAAGCAATTACATTATGCATGATAACTTGTGTGACGTTCTTTGAATATCACAGATTTGGGGAAAAATAATTATTGTTAATTTAATTGTTATGCAATATTGTTGCTATCTAGATTAAATTAGCTGGTACGTTTCACAATAGAAGTGGGAATGTATGTGTTCCACATCCTTGATCCAAATCGGTCCTCAACTTCGCTAACGTACCTATGGGTAGTAGACCTTTGATTCAGCGTATTCAATCCGATTGTTTTATTTGAGAAGTTTAACGTTACTTTGTTGGAACTCCAAGAAATTCCAGTTACTGCAAGTGTCTACTCCCCTTGAGGTTGACGAATGAAATATCTTGCTGCTAGCGGTTCTAGCATTATTTACCAAAACTTCTGCTCCACTTCCAAAGAGTACGATGCTTTATTTAGCAGGCAATGCTAATCTTTAAAATTAGTAGGTGTGAAATGCATATTCTTTGAAGAGCATATAACATGGGAAGAGAGCAGTGCACGTCAGTGAAACATACAAGAATGCCCGTATATTGTTCTTCAACAAGCATCGCAAATATATTTGGAAGAGCTATTATTTTTCACAGAAAATATATTAGAACATCATATATATCATCACTTCTGTTGAATGTAGCACTATGAACTACGTCACTAAGGCAGGTTATTGTGCAGTGTCTAGGCAGCTTACAACTAACCAACTAATTGAACTAACCTGCGAATGATAAGTGACTGCTAAAAGTTAAATAGTTCACATTTTAATCTTATATGATCGTAAGGTAATGATAAATAATTTGAAAATACTGAAAAACGTTTGAGGAAATCATCTTATTTACTTAATTTGAATACTTCACGCACGATAACACAGCTGTTTAGGTGGAAGACAATTTTACGTGATTACTCAACATTTTTTCCTCTGTAGTAAATAATCAATTACTGCATGTAATAATATTCGTGATTAAGGTAACGAATTATTGCTTCATTCTTCTTCTCGATGAGAATGAACCAGTAAAATAATGTAGTTGTATGCATAGAGATGGCGTATTCCAAATTTACCAACACCACTTCTTAAACTCGGTAAGATATGCCCGAATAGTCATAATTGAGCTTCTGGAGCTCATCAACTTGTCGGCATATTGCTTAGAGGTATACCGTGTAAATGTTAAAGTCACACAATCATTAAAACATTAATATGACGGTGTTGACGAAGGCTGCCTGCTCTTTTCGAGAATCATGGGCCGGAAAATCGTCACTCATAATGTAACGAAGAATAATCTCTCCCAGAATGATGTCACAAAAACAAGTACTTGTCTGAAAAAATTGTATGATCACGTAACAGCAAAATACTCCGCTTCCGCTTCTGAGCTCAGGAGCTTTGATTTACAGAATTAGGCCTCTGGAGTGGAGGTAGCTTTTTGCGCGCATTTCATAGCTGTCTTTCGGTAGCCATGAAAGCAATTTGAATTGCTTAAATTCAGATGTATTTAATTTATATTATCAACTGCAGGAGAGCATTAACTGAGAAACAGTAACATTTTGTAAGGAAATGCTGTATCTGCGAATACTTTTAATGGAAAAAAATTGAAAAGTAAGATAAATTTCGTGCTTTGAGCCGCAAGCGTAGGCATATGGCAAATATTAAGTCCATTGATTCAACTACGATATTCATACATTTTTAATTGCCTTTCTCTAAATCATTAAAAGTGTAACTCAAATCGTGAAAATGCAACTTAAATTACGATTGTATCGTTTTCTTGCTTTGCTCGCGTCGTTGGGCCCAGCAAATCCTTACTAATATATAACAATGTGATGGTGTCTGTCTGTAAGTTGCTCCATCACGCAAAAACTTCAAAACCGATTGAGCTGAAATTTGGTATGTAGATAGAAAGTATATTTGCTTGTAAAATAGGTTATTTTAAAAAGCCCTCAGGGCCCCTTAAGGCCCCCAAAAGGCCCCTCTGGTGGTCCATGCTAAGCATTGGGTTCGGTGCAGTGGTTCCATTTTTTGCTTTTAAAAGTACTTTTACTCAAGATAGAGGGCTGAATTTTTTTTATCGGCGTGGTTAAATACATGCAGTTTCTTATTCTTTCAATTGATATTCTTTTACGCTTCATATTTGTATGCAAATTGTTTTCTTTGCTGAAAAATCTTACATTTTCTCGGAAATCTTCAACAGAATGTTTCCTATGCAAACAGAGATTTGATTTTAAAAGGATATTTACACCGTTTTCCTGCAGGCCCATTAGAGTACATAAAGATAATATCTGTATGAGAAGGGCCCAGAGTCCTCATGCCCCATCATAGATATCTTTGAGGGGTAACCAATAAATTCAATGCATATTTACATTAAGTATATTATACATTTTGTCTAGTCTCAAAGTAGCTCTTATGTGGGCACTCCATATATATAAGAGAACACTTATATAGTAAATGATACACATAGAGGAATTAAATAGACTGCACACGCAATTAAATGTGTAAGATACTTACGTGCAACGAATAATAATGGTCATAATGCCTCTGTTGCTACAGCAAACACCCCGTTGTTTATTATCGTTTAATACTCAGATGTCTTACAGTATGAAACCGTCTGCCTCTAATTACGCATTCGAACTGTTTTTGAGAAATTCCCACATCATAAACGCCACGAGTAATTTGTATTTGTTTAAAAGTATTAAAGTGCAGTAAATTTAATTTCACTCAACCATCGAGGTGCCTATTCAAGACTCCTCGCCACTGTGTTTCCCCTCCATGGACTCCATGGAAATATATCTATCAACATGCCTAATAGAAAAAAGAGTAACTTTTCGAAGAAATCTTCTAAAGCAAGAACAATGTCTTCTTTGCGAGAAAATGAGCAAGACACGATTCCCAGCGTCATTTCCCAGTTTCCAGCCTTTACTTATCTAATTTCTATGACAATAAATAAGTCACAAGGGCAGACTCTTCAAGTGGCTGGCCATTATTTGGAAAGTCAGTGTTTCACGCATGGGTAACTTTACGTGGCTTACTCCCGCGTTTCGAGTGGCAACAATCTTTTTATCAACACTCCTGAGGGAAAAGCTGTAGTTATAGTGTATAAGTGTATTTTATAATGAGTTAATACGGCTTATTTAATGATGTTCAGTGTTTACAAACATTAAATGAAAAATAAATGGAAAAAAAACAAATACAAAAAATATCAAGAAAAATAGGATACTAACTCGGCCACCACCCCGAGGCGTTTCTCGGGTTAAGCTAAGGACCGCGCAAATTCCATCCTAACCCAATCTACGGACGGGTAACCAGCTATAAATTTGGTTCAAATATAGACCCATCTGTTTCGAAACTTAAATTTGTTTTAGGATGATGGAAATTATAATTGTCACTACATGCTAATTACCCGAAAGAAGAACAGGAAAATCTGCTCAATGAAGGACATCCGTGCATGAAAATCGGCAATTGCACTAAGAATCACCATAGATTTTTATTTGTAACCGAAACCAATGATTATGGCTACCCTATACACCGACGGCGCAGTCCGGGAGACGGAGAATTCATAGGTCAAATAAACATGGCTGCTGCTGCAAAAGCTCCTTTTGACATTGTCAACCGCTGGACTGTTACTCTCCGATCCTGATTAAGATACTCAATGAATATATCAAAGTTGAATAGCTCAACTCAATTAAGTCATTGAATGCAAATATATTTTGTACACAACGGAAGCAATAAAGCTTTTACTTCACTCAGAAGAGGGCTCAAGAGAACCGGAGGGACGAGGTGACCATCTATCAACCTGGGTGCTATTGTGCTATTTAAGTAGTAATGAGTCAGCGTGACCCATTTTTGAGTTTCCCGTGCATCAAAGAGGACCAACAGTATCTCATCTCTACGTGCACCTGGAAAACGGTCTGCGTGTCTACTACAGCGAACACAACGTACAAGATAGGTTACGAACTCCTCAAATGACTACTACTCCTCAAATTGCTACTTTCTGTTCCCACACAACATACAGTAGGTCTGTTCTCAAATCTGTGGGTAATATAGTTCTGGGGATTTCATCTACCTCATTGGATATGACTGAAGAGCTCATGCGTGTTTTTGCACCAGTTGTTACGGACCAGTCATGAATCTACTCGTGTGTTGAACATACAATTTTTAAATACACGGCCGCAAGAGAGCTTCAGGAAAGAAATGTCCAATCTTTCATGAGCTACCAATAGTTCTAATAGCGCGTTGCATTTTGGTCGAGTCATCTTGCCCTTTTCCCGCCTACGTTCAAACTGTCACTCTGCCTGTAAAAGGAAGCCTCTGAAAATAGGCAAAGTTAGAAGATAAAGAAGGAAATTAAATTTAGGGAAATAGAGGTAAATATTCGTAGAAATTTTATCACTAACTGATGACAGAAGAATCGCTGTGTGTGGAAATCATCTGTGAATTAACCTTGAATGACAATTATGGAGCTCGTTTTCGGTCCCTTTGGGGGAGACTTACGTTTGTTGGATTCATTAGATTTCAAAGTACACTATAGTGGAATCAAGGCACTATAGTGGCTTCTATTATTTTCTGGCAGTGAAATTTCTTGAATAGAAACTATACGGCACTGTCTTACTTCTGCTTTTAAGCGCCATCATTGGTTGTTCAATCCTAAGATTGCTTGACTGCAGCTCTCCACCCTTCAATAACAAATGCTTGTTCGCTTACCTCCTGGTATCTCTTCCTATGTACTTTCCTCTTTATTTTGTCCATGAATATAATCCTGGTCTTCCTCTGGAGACTTTTCCCTCTACCTCCAATTATGTTCTTCACAAACCCATGGTGTCTCAGAGTATATCCAATCCATCTGATTCTCCTTTTCTCTATGGTGTTCCATATGGTCCTCTCCGCTTGTACTCCTCTGTATGCTTCATCATTTCTTATTTTGTCCGTCCATTTTATCTTCAGTATCCTCCTCCAGCAACAAGTTTCAAAGGCTTATATTCTTTTCTGTCAATTTCTAATCTTTTAACCGCAATGATAATTAAACTGCGTTTGGTATTTTTAGGCATCATTTCGTATGATTAAACATTTGTCAAGAAAAATCTCACGTATGTTACCACGTCTCCGAGGAATAAATAGATGGTCCGAATAGTAACAATTATCTTATTTGAAGCCCTTTTGAAGGAAAACTCCTTTGGGTCAGTTTTATAGTTTGATGGAAGTGAGTTATTGAAGATTACGTTATGGAAGATTCAGTTATCTAATTATGAATTATGAATTATGCAAACCTGGACTGCAATTCTACAAACATTATTTTCCTATAGGAAAATGTTCATTTGTCTTCACTTCTGCATGAGTTTTCAACTCCTGTTGATTGGATAATCATTTTGGTAAATTTATCAGTGAATATTCAAGAACCCAACTACTCGGTCACTGAGGAATTCCACCGAAATTCCACTCGACATTATTTCACCACGTAACGGCGTACGGGCGACTTTCGACGTTTGTTTTCCACATCCAAAATAATGATGGCACTCCACGGACGGATGCAGTGCATGCGTTTGTCACTTTAATCTTCCCACTCATTTCAAGTGCGAAAGTTGGTCTAAAAGCCTGAGGGGTGATAAAATTCAATTCCTAAAGGATCGTGCTCGGATTCCCAGCAAAAGTTCTATCACCATCCCCAGAAATCTCTCCCACTTGTTTGTGCTTGTGGCAGACGCTCCCTTCCCCCCCACCCCCCAATGCGGAGCACCCTCTTCAAAAGCTTTCATCCACAATAGCCCCCGAGAGCGTGGTTCACAGCCATCAACCAAGCGTCATTGAAACTGTGAAACTGAGCCCTCATTTCACAGATACTTCTCGTATCTATGTGAAAAATTTCCGCTCTTCTACGTAAACACGCTGACGAGCATTTTTTGGATGATGCTATCGCACGCACATGGAGGATCAAATATTTGTCATTTAATGCGTCATGTAGGCTTTATAGGTTAGAACTAGTGCCACCCTTCTACCGTGAAAAACATGGAGTACGGGAGTCATCTTCTCAAAGAAACTAATTGAGTGTAAACCTCTGGCGGTGGTGGGGTTTTGTATTATCCATCCAGGAATGTTTATTGTTTATGAAATATGAACACAGTATTTTAAGTTTGTTCTGTTGCAAAATGATACTGTTATCTGTAAATTAACATTTAAAATGCTAAGTTCTCAGCCTTTTGATATTTTGGTTGCTCTCTGTGAGCCACATATGGCTAATTTTCTTTATCGACTCGTTTTTCGTTCATAGATTTTCAGTTAACGTGTTTCAAGTTATAAAATGAAGTTTCATCAGCTTTTGCGGGATAAATGGCACATAATTTGATTTCACTCTTCGTCTACTCGAATGGCATAAAAAATCATAAAAAGCTTCACGTAGCGTGTCACACTGTTGCTAACTACGATCTGCAATCATTCGTTTTTAATATGTCCTGTCCTTTATTAAAGCTTTCGCGGATCTCGTTGCAAAATGATATCAGAAACTGAGGGATCGTGATACCTCGGTCATTTCCCAACTGTACACGGCGAATTAAATCCCTTTCCCTGATTTCCTTCCCTTTTCAAAATAATTTATTTTTTAATTGCATCGTTTGAAATTGCATCTGTGCCCGACACTAAGTGAAGAGTGATGCCTATGGGGCTGAATATTAGTGGGCTCTATCCTCGAAAGCCAAGTTAATGCTTGAATACTGAAATATAAATCTCGCAGATAGAATCCAGGAGTTGCATTCCATGCGAGAGCCACATCTCGCCAATTTTAACGCATTCTTGTAATCATTTAAGGGTAATGTGCTGATTTTTCATTGCTCCGAGAGTCATGTCCTAATTTACTCTTGCAGGTGGTGCGAGCTGCGAGCCCTGTCCTGCTCCGAGTGATCACTCTGGGGGCGTTTTTTGTTTATTGCACGGTGAGTATCTATGCAAGTGGACAATAGCATTCCGTATGCATGCTTAGGGTTTGTGATCCTCGAAATCCTCAGATTATCCTACCGACAATGAATTACATTGAAAACTTATGCCTCAATAACAGTGTGCTAAACCTAATTTTAAATGAAAATTAGAAAATTTTTATTTAATTTAAATTGTAAGGGTATCAATGATAAAAACCTTCTGGTTTAGTAAATTATTCACATTTTTATTGGGAATTCCCCTAATTGCGTTTAGCATTTTGACGAAGATGCCATGTTTTCACAATAAAAGATTTTTTCACTTTCCACAGAAATTTTATTTCACCGATCAAGGTTAAAAGCCTTGAAAATGACATAGTGTTGTCGAAACATTGGTCGGTGAAATAAAATTTACGTGGAAAGTGAAAAAAACTGTTAGTGTGAAATCATGGCATCTGTACTCTATTTCCACAAGATATCGCCTGATGCGCTGAATTTAATTTTGAAGAAGCCTGACTTCATAGATGATGTCTCTCAAGAGGAATACAAGCCTTTCTCTCTTAATCCTCCGATTAAATGTAATTACTTTTTGAATAACATAGTACATACTTTTGACAAGTCTGGTTACACGAGGAGAAAAAATTAATGATTCCATCAAAGGTTTACTAAGAATTAATTGGAGTGAGTGATAAGTCCATAAACTTACAATTAATTACCGGATAAAGGTAAGGAATAATGAGTTGATATCCTTGCTGAAAATTCCACTGCAGGAATACAGCCTCAAAGGAAAGGGGGTTTAAATAACCTACAGAAATATAAACCTAATTTATCACTAAAAAGAGCAATGGATGAAATATAAAAGAAGAAAGAAAAGGTGAACTCTTATGCATAAATAATTTCATAACGACGAAAAATAATAACGATAAAATAAATCAATAATTGAAAATGATTCAAACAATAAAAATAAAATTTTAAATGATAAAATATGATTAAAAATAAGAGTAAAACTAATAATGAAAGTATATTATCAAAAACAAACTAAGTGAAATCAATAAAATGAATTATTAATTTGTCAATGATACAAGACAATAGAGAATGATAAAGCAAATTAACAAAGATAATCCACTAAACGAAGACTAAAATCCTCGTACTTGGAAGAGAGAAGGTGAATGTAGAAATCACCATGAGAGAAGAGAAATTAGAGCAAGTGGATTCCTTCACCTATCTAGTAAGTACCATCACATGGGACGGAAGAAGTACAATAGACATCGCGGAGAACAGCCCAAGCTAAGAAACTTCATGGGAAAAAGACAACTGTTGTGCTCAAGGAGGATAGGACTATAAACCAGGAAACAGCATGTTAAAACATTCGTGTGGAGCGTGGCACTCAGTGGATCGGAAGTATGAACCTTTAGACAAGCTGACCAGAAAAGACTATAAGTCTTCATAGCCTGGTACTGGAGAAGGATGCTGAAGATAAACTGGACAAAGTATAAAATGATGAAGTGTAGAGAAGAGGAGAGGACCATATAGGACACGATATAGAAAAGAAGAACAAGATGGATTGGACACACCCTGAGAGACAATTGGTTTGTGAAGAACATAATTGAAGGTAAAATAGAGGGAAAAGTCCCCAGAGGAAGACCCAGGAATAAGTTCATGGACCAAATAAGGAGGAAAGTACATAGGAAGAGATACCAGGAGGTAAGGGAACTAGCATTAGATGGGTAAGGGTGGAGGGCTGCAGTCAACCAATCTTAGGATTGAACGACTAATGAAGCCACTGAAGTCGTTATCAGAGGAAGATGTGATCTGCCACACACGGTGACAACAAATAAAAATGGGTATAGCCGCACATTTATGGGCTCTGAATGGCCATACAGCGAATGGCCATTCAGGACTGAGCGAAAGGCCGTGCGAATGATTTGAAATTTTGATGAGATATAAGACTCAGTCGTACACATTTTTCTTCTTTTGTTTATGAGAATATTGTCGAACGGATGAAAGACGGAATGTACAGAAAATTTAGACAGACCGAATTTATGACCAATTTATGGAATTTGGTCGCAACTAGAGGAAAAGACATCCAAATTCTAGCAAATCAACATTCGTCCCTCCTTGCCACTTCCTTCGTTGCCTTATCGAATAGTTTGTTTCTTTGAGATAGTATTTTTCGACGGAAAACTGCAATGTTTATCTGAAACAACTCTGTATATATTTGACTGACGGAGGTTTGATTCATGAGCAGAGTCAAATGAAACAAAAAAATGACGGAAAAACTGCCTTGTTTCTCGGGCCACTCTTGATTCATAGGGGTTGCTACGGCCGCACCACTCGAGTCAATGCTTTTTGGATGCGTGCTAGAAGAGTTGATGATATCCCTAACGCACATCTCACATTCAGTTGACTGTTCAATCTGTTTCTCGCCTCTCGAGCGTCCCCCGTCCAACGGGTGGCTCCGAACGACAACACCATCAAGCAGCGAGGAAGTGGAGCGGTCTATTTTTTTTGACTAGATCTTCGGGGAAAGGACGATCGACTGATTCCGATATTCATTGTCGTCCTATGGGATAAAACTGCTGTTGAATTCTCCGAATCCACTTCCTACGGATTGACAACCTGGATTGGAGAGACAAGGTAATGCTATCTAGTAACTAATGTGACCCATAGCGCAAAGAGATAAACCCATGCAGATACGTTTAAATCACGATCTAGAGAAATTTAAATACCATACGTATTTTATGGTAAAGATCTGAGATAACTTTCTTCGAGAAAATGTTTTTCGAGTGAAATAGGGCATAATATTTTTTTCCAATGAAATATTATGCACTTTATCGGTAGCAATTAGTTAACGCCGCAACATTTTATGAGGAGCTATTTTTTTATTTTTAAAAGCAGAGACGGATATTTCTGCCTTCTTTAATCGCAGGCTGGGATATCTCCACTTTCTATCTTTATCTGTTGACAAAGGTAATATTAGATAAAATAATTGGTTAAGGATCTTTGCAATTTTTCTTAGCGAGCACAACTACGCGTAAAACGATAAGGATACTTTGATAAAACAAAAAAATGCGACGTAATTTAGAAGTATTCACAAAAACTGATAACTCCGAAAGTTGGAGAGAAAAAAATGCTGTAGAGGAGGGTAGTAACAAGCTCTGACAATTAATTCAAGGCATTTTCCGGGAAATTTCCTAACAATTTAGCTTGAAGGAAAATGTACCCACAGATTTAGGCAATAATTGAAAAGGAAAATTCGTAGTAGCGCAATGAAACTTCTTGAGAAAGAGCAAATTGGCTACAAATTATACAAATAAATGTCAATTGACAACCCAGTTCGAGGTATGAATGCTGGATTAGAGAAATTATATATGTAATGCAAGTAAGCTCTTATGAGTTGTAACGTTACATTAAAGAAATTTGCATTTAGTACAATTTTTCTTCATAAATTCCGTGAGGTTTTAAGGAGAGGATGGTAGGAGATGGTTTGGAATATTCATAACCATTAATTGTCTACATTTTCACTCAAGACAAATAAATACCAAAAGTCTTTTTAGCAGAAAATTTTGAATAAAAAAATAACTGAACTAATCTTGTTATCTAAGTATCCAACATCTGTTGACAAATTAACACACATATTTATACACCTAAAATGGTGCACAAAAGTCTCAGGTAAAAAGGGATAAATGGCGGCGTGGTAGCCATAAAGCGGCTAGACCAGGAATGAAGCGCTTAGAATTTACGGGGATTTTAATGATACCCTTGAAATTCTTGTGGTATAATTTAGTAGATACTAAAAATCCCTAGTAACTCAAATGCTACCATGGAAAAGGAGCTGACTACATGATAAATTTCGCTAAAATTCCGATATTTGATTTTTACGATGTTATTTGACATCACCTAATTTCATAATATGCGATACCTTATGAGTTTTGCGGAACAAAATCCATATCATGGAGCTATAAAAAATTTGAATATATAACAAAACTAGCACTTCTTTCAATTCGAAACCAGTAAATTGCCAGTAATTATTAACATGCAGTAAATAGATTAAATACTTTACCGGAGAATCAAAAAAGACCAGGAAAAGACGCAAAATGGAATTGTTAACGTAATTTACTCCTAAAAGATTAATAAGACATCATCATCCTCATTATCGCCATCAGCGGTCATCAATACGTACGTATATTAGGGTAACCCAGGGTAATAATCATTGCCACAAGACCAGCGCCTCATTGTAATGCCCGTAAATTAAATAAATAAATACGGAGATTGGTTTGCCAAAGCTCTCCACTCCACTATCCTGTAAACCAATTGCTTCTTAACTTATAAATTCTTTATTTTTAAATATTTCATATTTGGTAGCCATTTTTTAATTTTTCGTCTTACTTTTTCGCCCTTTCTCTTCCTTCCATCCAATTAAATAACACGTACGTGTCTGCCAAGGAATTAGATGGAAGAAGAAATTGCCCCAGACTCATTCTCGCTCCAGTTATAACGTCTGATTGTTATTATAATATAACTGAGCTGTTTAGAAGTGGGAGTGAGACACTTAATATTAAATAACCTAGAAAACACTTTATAGCCAAGTCTACAAAGCTTCTTTCGTGATTAGGTACTTTTCTCTCACCAAGGGAGCATATCAGTATTATTTCCATTTATGTATCGCCCTGCAAATAAAATAGCACCTTATAATATTTGATAGAAAAGTATGGCTGATTTCGCCTTCATAGTATACCTTGAAAAAATACGCATCTGTTACCAGTGTCTTACCCGAATTAAAGAATCTTATTCCGTACGTTACGCCCGTCAGAGGACTCCCGTCTTTTTGAATACCATAAACCCTACATCTTTATCGTATAACATTGTTGAGTTACTCAGAATCAAAAGGAAGACCAACCAACTAGTCATGTTGGCGGATATGTTTTATTAATTATTTTTCTCTGCGCAAAAGAACAGATCAGCTTAATGTTTATCGAACGAGCATATTTCCGTAAAAAACTGCACCATTACTTCTTTTGAGCGTGAAATGTTTACATATAGTGAGGGATTTCTCTCGTGTAACAGTATGTATTTCTTTATGTTGATATGTACTGATCTCGGTGAACCCCATGCCTTTCCTGAGGCCATCATTGCTTAACTGTTCCTCTACCTTATTTAGACTTCATTTTGCTTTAGGATTTTCACCGTAGATAAATTCCAGACCATCTGCTGGTGCTATTTTTCTCATGCTCGCGAAAAAAGGGAACCCCAACAGGTGAATTTTCCATGATGTCGTGTGGCTTCGAGCTCATCCGTAAATTCAGGTTTAGATTGATGGAACGGCGAACTTATTGAATCATCAATCAAGTACCTCACGTATCTCCCTCTCTCTCTCTCTCTCTCTGTCTCTCTCAGGTATCAACGAGCCAATTTGGAACGAGGACGAAAAACGACGCATCAACTGAAAAGGAAACAACAAACTTACGTTGCAAAAAAGGAATAATTCTTATTTCGCCGGCGCTTACCTCACTTTACGCCATGCAATTTTCTAATGAAATATTTAACCAAGTGATCTATAGCAGTAGTTTCATATGTAAACATATCTTGATAGTGAGTTATAATTTGTTAAACTTACTGTAAAAATAACTAATTCACTCTTAATTTCTTCAATAAAAGCATTCCCACAACAGCACATTACGTGCACTAGTAGGTAAGTGCGGCTGTTCATTATTCCAGGTAATTCAGTGTTGGGTCAATTGCTAAATTTAGCTCTGTTTTGTGCATGGTTATTTATTTTCAAAACTGTGGACTATTTCTGAAGATAGGGATTCTTCCTCTTAGCCTGTGGTTACAAGCGAGACGGCCAGCCCAGCAGATAAAGCGTCATTTTTATAACATACAAAATCCGTTTGCAATTATGATATCTCTTCCTCTCTCTGTCCAAAAAGTCGCTTAATTTAAGTGGTTTTTCTGATTTATTCCCAAACACATTTTTTTAAATCCACATACCCACATTTCATCTGGAAATACGATCCTTTAGAATACTCAGTCACATGCTTTGGATGGTTAACCGAGATAAACTCAGTGGCTATACCTTTATACGACGCGTATCGCGTTTTGTGCGTGAATGTACGTATTTTTGTGCAAATAAAACGTGATATTCAATTCTTCTTTTTGCAGATGGTGGTCATGTACCCTCCACCCAGTGTCGCAACGTGCACTGCACGCGTCTGGCTTCGAGAGATTGGCTTCAGCCTAACCTACGGCGCCCTCATGCTCAAGACTTGGCGGTAAGTTTGGACTTTATGAAAGGGTGAGCAATGGCCAAATTTGTGTTCCGTCACCGAAAGCCCGTTTTTGTGACATTATAAACTTGAAAATTTTGCCAAAAATAATAACGCAGTAAAAAATAAATCGCGATACTTGCTCACTTTGTGGCACTCCATGACAATTTTAATTAACTTGTGAAACAGACCACATAAGAATTCAAACTCCACCACGACCCGTGTTTCGATGGTTAAGCATTATCATCGGTGATTAAAAACATGATCACACCCCCTCAGATATTACCTGTAAATGGAATGTGATGATGTAAGAGAGAGGACGAATTTGGGAAAAGAGGAATGGTCTTATCATCGCGGATAGGATAGGGAAATTGGTGAGATACAAAAAGAAGATAACTTTTTAAATTGTATTTCCTGGAGTTAATTGTGAAAAAAAGTATGGATAATGGTGCTCCTCGAGATAATTTGGCAATGTAACGTACACTATTCTAAAGGCATGCTCTATATTGGAATTTTTTGTATCATACAAGTCGCCCACTACTCTCAAAAATATGCATAAAACATTGTAAAGATAAGGTGGACGTATTGCGCAGAAGTGGAATACATAAACTCTCTAGTAATTACTGAGTGGCATGCATCAAATTAAGTATAACGCAATAGTTTTTCTCGATTTATTTCACGTTGCATCGAGCACATCCATGCAAAACGCAAGGGTAAAAAATTGCAGAGGTCTCTCGGCTCCTGCAACCTCGGCAACCCTTAACACTTGCAAATGCCGTGCGAACAAACGGCCTGTCACAAGTCTACTTCGTTCGTGAGAACCGAGAGCATGCCACTGGGATTAGAGTGTTGAGCTAATGAAGTGGTCCGCTTAATGATGCATTGGTTCATTTACTCCTTGTAGTTTCGAACAAATGCGTCTCCATTTCAGCGGAAGTGGCTATACGCAACAGCTGGTCGCAGCGGGATTTACATTACAATTTATAATGAATCTGCATAATAGGGAGACGCATAACGGAAGATAAATCCTTGGGAAGCGAATGCATTTATGCATCATCTCCCTCCACTTGTCAGTCAAGAATCTCCGCTCGTGAGCAAGAGCTGTAATTTGTGCAGGCCACCTTACGTTGGATGCGCGACTTTATTTACGGGTGAGGTGTACTCTTTCGTCATCTGCTTCCTACATTTTCGCCGAGTGCTTCAAAACACCGGTAGAAATTTTGTGTTTCTGAAGCCTCATGTAACCCAAGTCAACACTTGGTTCGAAACATTTTTTTTGTGTGAAAAATTCAAAAACTGATCAAGATTTCCATTTCACCATACGTCTCACAACCATACGTAAGCTGCTTAAAGATTCACGTAGTTCAACTTTGTCTCAGAATTTTTGCAAAGACACATGCAACAAATAATATTTCTTAGCTTGATGGTAATAAATCTATCACTGAAATCCAAATTCCAGTGCCTGGAGCTGGTAATGTAGCGTGTAAAACTCCTCGTGAGTTCATTTCGTCGTATAGCTCCTAATTGCCTTCAACTTTGGGCTTCAAAAGTTTAAAACAATTACTAAGGATGAAACCCATTACCGTTTCTAGATTTTGGTTCTCGGGCGGACCTACGACGTTCCTCAGAAAGTACTGCCGTAAATCTGCGTCAGACCGCCTTTTCTGGAGATGTGCAATAAATTTTGACTTTGTTCAATATTGATTGAAGTACGATGGTTAACAAATTACCTATTTTGTCCATAAATTAATGGGGTAATCCATGGAAGTTAATTCTTCTTCTGCGATGAAGTAAAAAGTACAATATTTTAATTACGAGTCGTTTGATTTAGAAATACCGGAAATATTTAATTGCGATAGCTTACTTAAAGTGCGGTCTAGGATCATAGTTCTACCATAGGGTGATGAAGAGAGTCAGAAGGAGTATACATGTAGACGTTATATCAAAAATTAGCTCAGAAAACGACTTTTTATTCTTGTAAGTGACAGCCTAGGTAAAATAATTTCAAGGCTCGATGAAAATAAAGAAATCAAATTTCGATCTTAATTATCCTACCTGAATACATTTTAACTCTCGGCAAGTTGCCTGGGAGGCGAGTTACAGAAGTAGTTTGGTAACTTGTCATGAACGGGGAAATAACTTGACCATTAACGCCGAACTGTTAATAGATACCACAATAATACCGGAATTGCAACGGGATATTTACCAAAAAGTAATTGAGTGGGCTTTAAGTTGAATAAGGACCAACATCTCGATTTTAATTTAATAAATAATACACTGAAAAACATTTTTTGAATCCTTGTAAATACGCCACCCTGTTTACCAGAACCATTGAGTTAGCTCATATGCATACATACTAATCCCGCCGTTCCCTTCCGGGGTAGGCACAGTCACGAAGTTTCACTCAAAAATACATATTTGTACACCTAACTCTGCTTCAATAATTTCCTCCATTCTGACCTATCCTTGCAAACCTCTTTTGCCTCATTTATCCCCATACACTGCTTCATACATGCCCTCCTGTTTCTAAGACTCCTAATATTCCTCCTTCTAAGAATTTCCTCAACCACATTCAACAGCAACTTTCTCGGCCTACTTCTATCTCTCGTACCATTCATTTCACTCCTATATATCTGTTTCGTTATTCGACTCTCATCCATTTTCTCAACATGGCCAAACCAACGAAGCACACTCCTTTCATATATGTCCATTACTGGAGCATCTAACCCACGTTCATTTATTACATATTCTGAGAAATAATAATACCTAGATCATGGGCCCAGCGCTCAAAATGCCATCCACTCTAAACAGAGAAACACTTTCGGGAAAATAGAAAAAAAAACTCTTCGCTCATTAATAGAAATGTTTGCGACTATGCTCAAGATCTAAAGGGCACAATGCACTCGAATAAATACTTAATTGAATGCTTTATTGAGGTATTTGGGCCTTAAACTTGGGAGTTAAAAGCTGTAGGCTTAAATATACGACGCCACTTCCTTTTACCATCATGCTGGTATTAGTACTCCTCTAAAATATTTATTAAACTTCTTGGTTTTCTACAAATAGAAATTGGGAACAAAATATTCATCATTTTAAGACATCACTAAGTACTTGCTACAAGCTGGGATTCAACGGTCCATAGATTGAAGGCGAACAGTGATAGTTTCCACTTCATCCGAGTATATTGTACCATCCTGCTAAATAAAACACCGATGAGTTTAAAATTTAGCGTCTGCTAAATGAAGTGTCGACCTGGCCAAATAAAACATTTTAAACAAATATTATGATAGCGTCTGTTCTCACGATGGACGAAAATTGACTGACGTCACCGTTTTGGGAGTAAATAATAATTTAGTCTCAGCAAAAATTGGGAGAGTTGGCTACACATTGAATTGGACAAATAATTGCCAAGGCTGAACAAAATATCCGCGCGAACACGATTGAGCTTGGCTCGGGTATCCCGCTCCTCCCGCATCGCGTATACAGAGAAATCCTTTAGATGATATTATGTACTTAATGCCTGTAAATCAAATTATAGACGGCAATATCTCGAGAATTTAATAGATTATAGCCATCAAATGAACTAAAGTTAACCCATAGACCAATCGATTAAACCCACATCCTTATTTGGAACCCATTTTTCTTACGGTTATTTCCATTGAGAGCTTTTTGAGGGGTTGCGCTCCGTTCTGCAAGCCGATAAAAAATAATCGATCACTATGCATACCAATTTCATGAGCAAGTAATTTTTTCCTCCATCTTTGTAAAAGTAGCAACTTCTGAAATATCATCCCGCGACTACTAACTATCCCCTATGTAGATGCAAAATATTTGCTTCTGTAAATATAATTTTAGTTGTTTCATTCGCTGTGTAAGAATCCTTTTGGACAAGTTACAAGAATCGGGTATAAAAATCTAGAAGTAAAGTGCTTATTCCTCAAAGCTTTGATCGGTGAATACTGTGGCGCTCTATCCTATCCTAAATTTCAGTACCCTTCAACCTAATAAATAATATGCTTGTAAGTAAGGACTTGATTTAACCACGATTATAAGCCTTAATTTCTAAAAATGACAATGAAGAGAAGATGTTGAAAATATTCACCGTTTTTCCTTGTTTAGCTCAACTTCGCATTAATTCTTACGCGGAGTAATATATCAATACTGCTTTTGATTCAAAGTGAAGTCGCTAGATTCACAGCGAGACTGAAAAACAGATAACCGGATATTACATTGGCAATAGTATCAAGAGCTTGTTTCCTCCCGGCCATCCATCGGTCATTTCAGTCTGAAAAGCCTACGCCTTTGAGCCTGTAAACCAATTTTAATAAGGATGTGAAAATAACTGTGAAAATAGTCAATTAAATTTTATAACTATTTCGAATTTTCACTTCACCTGGGGTAGTAAGTCAACAAAGCGCTGCGTCCAAACAAATTCTCGAGTGCCTCCAGTTAGAAACAATGTTTCGATGTTCCAATGTTTGAGGCTGAAATTACCGTTGTTTGAAACGATCTTCCAAGAAAATGGAACTTTGTGGAACAGATCCCGGAAAATCTTCACTGTCAATTGCCATTGTTGGCTTTATTGGTAGAGTTTGATGGGTGCTACTTGAGATACTCTGCACAAACTAAAATTCTTTCATTTTCTCAAATAACAATTCTATTTTAAAATAGATGTAGTTTAAAAATAAAGTGTGTTCAATAGAGGATTCTATATACAGATTTAGATCTTGGGTTCGTATGAATTTATTGGGAATTTTACTAGTCCGTGTACCGTTGAGAGATGAAGTAAATGTTTACGAACGCTGAGATAGCAGCCTAAATGCATTAGTGAAGTTTGTTAAATGAGTCGGTTTACAGTGGAAAGTTTCAACAATGCATGTTTTCCTTTCCTCTGTGTTCATTAAAAGTCCCGGTGGAATATTTTGCGCAAACACACTGCATAAAGGCCTTCCATTGAAATTCCAGCCACAGCGCATGGCAGCAGAGACACCACCCATTAACTCCCACCAAGCAACTTGTACCATGTATGCATAACAAGCTGCAGCGTATCTTTTGCTCCCTCGAGGCGATATGGAGCCAGTGATGTAATTATTTATAGCTCAAAGTTTAGATATCCGAAGTAAATCCTTGGGGTAATCATTAAAGAATATTTTCATGTATAGGAAAATAACCTATCGGAAGATTTTTTATGCAGGAAAAAATCGTAAGAAGTGACTAATCTCAGAACAAGATAAAATATTTACTTGAATGATGTCTCCTCCTTGTGCAATTGAGAACTTTTTGACGAGTTGACTCATAGATTAAGCATAAAAAGTTGAGTAACAGGTTTGTGTCGGCTAAATCATGGTGCCTACGGAGATGGAGAAATATCGATACTATGGGACATTCAAATATGGACCTTGGGTCTTTCGTTAGGATTAGGATACTATCGACTCCCGGTATCTCTCCACCCTTCATTCATTCCCTTGAAACCTCTTACCAACATTCCTTCGTGAAATGGTAAATTACCCCAGTTCTAGGGCGCCTTCCAAAATAGGCAGCCATTAAAAATTACTCCATTCCTCTATCAATGGAAGACTTAATGGCGTAGGAACTATGCTTCAGCTAATGCCCGCAGTCGACGTTGCATCCCCTACGGATATCCTGCGCTGATGAAATGGGTGATTGTTAGACCATTTGATCGTACTGATGCAGAGTTAGAGAGAAAGGTCACGGTCACTTCTTCGTTTACAAACCCCATTGTTCGCTCTGGCAAGGTAAAATTGTATTGTCCTATCTCCAATTTCCTTACCGAATCATTCATATTAATAAAAGCGCCGTAGCACGCCATCATGGAGATTTAGTACGGTCATTTCATGCATAAAATTTCAAAGCAAATTTCGAAAGATAAAATCGAAGTCAGTGTCCCGGTGGATGTGCAATCGATCAGAATGATTCAGATCACGTGACTAAGGAGCCACGTGGTACAAAAACAGTCAGCGGGAGATATTGGTGAGTTTTAACCATGGTTTTAACCAACTTGGATGGATAAAAGTGACCACACGGATCACGCGTGTTAATGTATTATTGTTGTGTCTCGAATCGCGATATTCAACTCCAACAGCTATTTGCCCACGAGAAAAACTAGATGGAGAAGGCTGCGTTGGATTCTTACGAGTGGTTTGAGCACATCAAAATCTCGACCCCTTTGTGATTGCACCACGTGACGCCTTAGCTTCGTGCTTGGAACTATCCCGAGTGAGAACCTTGGCACCCAATCGCGAAGGCCTGGATTTGAATCCCAGCAGTGGCAGAGATTTTTTATCGGAATCTCTTTGTTGTCATTTGGAAAGCTCTTCAAGAATAATTCTCAGCCCTTCAGATGAAATTAAAGTATGGCCACCCTTGGCGCCGTCCGTGAAGGGTGGGATAATGCCGATTCATGGATTATTAGTACGTTTATTCCATTTTTCCTTTACTTGTCAACCTACCCATGGTACTAATTGATCTAAACGTCCTCAGTCATCGTTCGCCTTCCCCGAATAGCCAAACTTACTGCAAACAAGCAGGAGACCGGTATGAAAGCCAAATAAAACTGATCTTATCGAGTGCAGTTTACAAAGTGGTGCATGGCACTATTGGGCATGACTTAAGGATCTCAAGGTGCCTTACTAAGCTAAACTACCATACTACTAAGCTACTACACATAACCTACTAAGCTATCATAAATGATAGGAAGCATTTAACCTCAAAACATAAGTGATGATTTAACAATTTTTCACCTATTTTTATGACGCTTAGTGACAGAGAAATTAACAATCACTAGAACGAGAAGCATTTTAAAAAGGAAAAAAACATTACACTCTTAAAAAAATTCCACTAGTTTTGATTTCAAAACACCATTAGGATGGAATTGAAAGTCTTTACCGCCGTAAATATTAACAGCCTTGTGAAGTTGTTCAACTCTTTCACAATCTCTTGCCCTCGGATGCTGAATATCTCCTTCTCAAATCATTATCGTTATAAGGTTAGCCAGCGTATTTTTTTTTCAAGTGACTCTGGGAAAGTACCTTTACTTTTTTGATCAGCATGTCTTTTTTCATGTTGTACTCAAATCAAATTTAACTGAGCTTTAAGAGTACGTTGACCATTTTCGTCATTCAAGAACCTAATATCATTCCATTATTGAAAATTATTTCTTTACAGATTTCTTATTGGCAAGTCTTTTAACTGTAATATTTGATCATATGCACTCTCAGTCGATCATTATTCGGTCTGCATATTCTTTTCCTTTTGTCTCAAGACAAACCCTGTTAAGGAATTTTTATTGCAGTATCACTATTCACCCCGTCGTCACCGAAAAGTTTTTTCCACTCCCTCGGAATGTTTAAGGCTCCCTGATACCTCTGGTTATTTGTGGAAACCAGTCAGGAGATACCTATTTTACTTTTAGGGTAGTGCTATAATAAGAAGATACCTCTGTCAAAGAAAGAAGTATTGTCACTGGGTTGTCCAAGGAAATTGTATGTATCGTGGTCGAAGATACTCTCTGCAGAAGACATTTTACGAACCTTAGGAGAGAATGCTAGGAGAGAAAAAGGATTTAAGATTTAATAAGCCTATAATATCTTCTTCTTAAATTCATCCGTCGACCATCTGTTAATGAAATATTTTAGTTTTCATCAGAAACCATGACCAAAGGGCCTTGCGGTGTTACAGCTTAATGGAGCCACTGAAAAATGGACGCATCACGAAATAAGCCCATTTAATAATAGCCGTTTTTTGGTAATCTAATCAGTAGCGAGAGTTTTATTGAAAACTTCTGACAGTTTTTTTTTTACATAATAGATGATTTTTGAAGCTGAATTTCTTATTCAATGAAGGAAGTTTCGTTGGTGAAATGGAATGCAGTCACAAAAGAATGCTGTTAATTATAGGCAGCTGTTGGCTTCTTACTATTCAGAGAGTTCCTCATTAATTTGAAGTTAAAGGTCAGAATATAAAGATGGGCTTTTTAAGAAAAATATGGAAAATAAGTATTTTCGGAAACAAACATTTTATCTTAACGCTGATATTCTCAGTTTTCCTTTCTTTGCTTTAGCTCAGTGATTATAATGTTGAAACTAATATTATCACCCTTTATGCTATAATTTTGCTATGGTGGTTGCATTCATGTACTTGGAAGAAGATAACTGGAAAATTAAGGCTACTCGATAACTAAAAGATATGTATATCAAAGAATGGCCCATTGCATAATGATAGCGGAACCCATTTAAAGAATAGCTCCGCACAAATACTTTTTAAAAAAACATCTTTGTGTGCCTTCGGCAAAATGAAATTCCAAATCGAAACCTTGTTAACCACGGCAAACAGCTTGCTTCTTTCCCCTAATTTCTAGTGCATAATGTAAAAACGACTTCTCAGCAGATCTGAGTCCGTGATGGCCGAGGGCGCTACATAATTTCCTGACCAACAGATTTGATCTGAAGATAATCGCTGGGTTCTTTGGAAAAGCTGCGTTCTAAAAGTTCATGGTATTATTAACTTGTTCTTAGTCAGCTGTTTAACCTACCTTTTTGAGCTCGTGTCTTGTGACAACGAGGGATCATATAAAAGCAGATGTCGATGTGGTGGGATTTTTCGAATCACAAGAAAAAAAAATTATTCGGATTTTCGGGGATAATTTTGATTTTCGTCGTTCATAGGACTAGGAGTTCCTACTTATGATGCAATTTTCCGCTCACTTTTATGGTTTTAAATCCGTATGCTGCTACCCCAAAGCTTTGTCATTCTTACGAACCGATACGATACAGTCTCGGAATTTTACGCTCTAAATCATGCAGCGTAATATGTATTGCAGAATATTTCCTCCCGAAATGGGTCTGACATATTTCCTATCAGTTTCCAGCCACTTTTATCAAGATTAAGATAATCGGTTAGATTCACAACACGGCTTCACTTTACCAAACCCCTGATTCTGCCTTATTTTTTGGAATTCCGTTGACCCCTCCAGCATTCCTCACTCTTGTTCTCAAATCCTGTCATAGGGTTCAGCTTCCCTGAAAACCTAGATAGCGTGTTTCACTCGCGGCGAGGTTTTTGCCGGCATCGTCTTTGTTTGCACCATTATGTTTTTCTCGCTCCGGTCTTCCACTGTGGTGAGCTTTTTGTGGGGCAGAGAGGCCATCAGTCGCGAAGACCCAACCTTTGAAGATATAGCTAATTCTCTTCGTAGAATTCCCGGGTTTTTTATTCATTTTACTCCCACGCCTTCAATTCACGAACTCATTAAGTTCACATTCATGCGCTTGTATTATTCAAAACTCCCGCCGTAGTCATATGGCTCCGTTAATTATGACTGATTATCTGGTAGTATGGTAAGAGTTTTACAACCAGCGGGTGGTTGTATGGCAAATACAATGTTGAATTAATGTAAGGTGAAAAAATAATTGCGTATTCTTCGTACCCATTTGGGGATTATTTTATCTGTTTCTTTATGTGTTGAAAATATGCATTACAAGCCTTGTGTGATTGCTGAAATGGAATTAATCAAGCTTAGCAAATTTCTGTAAAATATTTTAGATGGACTGTGCCAAATATAATTAATAAGAATTAAGTAAAAACTAGGGTCAACGAAAGTACTAAATTACGAGTACGATTCGGCATGATTAAATTGTATTATCTCGAATTCAGAGACCCCTTAAAAGAACGCTGAGTTGGTGTTTCTCTCCCATTTATGAAACTTTGGTTTTATTTACTACTCATTTTAGTGCATACAAAAATAGTATGAATATGTGTAATATATTTATTCATAAATTAAGAGCGCAGAAAAATGTAGAATATTTTGAATACAATTCCAAAATCTTTCTGGGCTATTTTGAGAAAGGATCATTATTTTGTAAAATGTGCAGTGTCTGGATTTTTCGTTGATTAGCTTTCACGAAGAACAAATTTAGTCTTACTTAATAGAATATACTTAATTATTTTGATTAGAAAAAGTTTTGAATTTTTCCTCCGAATAAAATACCAGTGTTTATTTCAAGGCATCCCTTTGATCACGGTGGATCAGAAACATATGCCAACCAGATCCTCCATTCTAGCGAAAAATAAATTACTGATGGGGAAGAAGGATATGCTTTTATTGTGATCGTTTGTAATGGTTGTACTATTACTTCTAAAGTCTTAGTATTCCAGGCATTCATCTGGTAATGATGGAGTTTACCTCAATCAATCCCCGCGTCACGTGTCAAGTTCGAGTTAATTTTCGCGTGTCATCGCCAGATAAATTCCCTCAGGGCTCCCTAGGGCAAGGCCCGATAATGGCCCGCAAAAACTACCGGGTAAGCCATGAAATACGTCCCGTGAAAACTCCCATCCCATGCGAAACTGCAACTGCAGTAACTTCCGCTCGGGAAACTCTCAACGTAATGTGCCGAGAGTGTTTTTGATGGCTCCATTCAGGAAATGCGGGCTAGATGAATGGGTAAACCAGACGATGGTAGCGCTTTATACTCAGTGCCTAAAATGCGCTCAAAGCGGATAATCGTTTTAAATCCTCAAATTTTCAAGCACGAACTTCACTTTGTTTCAATAAATTTTTGAACAACGCTGGCGTGAATATTACCTCGCCAAGGTAAATAGGCCATCGCCGATTTAATGGCATTTAATTCAAAATTATCGATTGGCAAGCTCAGTTTTAATGATTGTATTGCACATTAGACTTTTGGAGTGACGATACCGACCGACTGTTTGTAACATCAATCCCAGTCTTTTGTCTGCGCTTTTTCGTGAAAGTCTGTTTTAAGAAACTCCACGTTGAAAATCGGCTTTAAGAAAATTTGAGCGCTCATTTATTTTTTTTATTTCACTGTGAAAATTGAGAACAAAATAATACGCGTAACCCAATAGGTAATAGATTTCAAGTATGAGTAATTATTGCCATTTTACATGGTGTTATTTGTATTTCAATTAAATATTCATGCGGTTTTTTTGTCACGAGTTGCCCTTGATACTTCAAACAATTTTCTATCGTGAACTCATCGGGAAAGCTAACCAATTTTATATAAATATTCTTAGATAATGGCTCAAAGTATGAATTTGCAAACATTTCATCTTAAGTTTAATCTTACACGTGTGTCCGACTTTCATAGTTTCGGAACCGTCGGCAAAAATGTTGCCCGGGCCTAAATGTATTCAGAATTTTAATGGGAACAACACATTTTGCGAATGAAATATTCAGCAGTAGCTGTAAAATTCCAATGGATGATGACATTCTGAATTGGAAATTTTCTCGATGCCCTGAATTCTTCTTTAGTAAGGTGTTCTTTAAGTGAACTGTGTGGTGAAGGCGGAATATTTCAGACTGATTTCATGACACTTCGTTTTTGCTGGATCATAAGAATTACTTGCATATTTTGCGTAGACTGAGGACAGCTTAAGCATATCCATGACCGCCGTAACCACTAAGGTGAATGGGGATGGCACTCTTTAAAAATAAATTCTGACTAAGTCTCTTTCCACATAGAGCCAAACCTTTAAAATATTTGTCCCCTTTAATTATTCCATGAGGCGATATGAAATTCCGATAAAACTTAAAGTGCTTTTGAAAATATGACACTCACAAAAACCCCTAGCGTTATTCATTTTCACAGCAGATAATCGATTACTTGCATTAAAAAAAAACAATATCCCTACCTCGTAAGTTTTATCTCATAATCCAAAGGCAAATCTGCTGAGACGGTCGCTTTTTAGCTTCTATATGGATCCTCCTGTAGTAAATCGTTTAAATTATGTCACTGTTCAAATAATGTATGAGGGTGTAACAGGGAGGCCTTGTGAAGTTGGTTTATAATTTCATCCAGAAGTTTAGGCCATACATTAACATCCTCATGTTCTCTTACCTCAACCTTTTCACCGAGTGCCTTGTTTGCCCATCCATTACGGTTAAGGGGTTAAGAGGTTAATGTATCAACACAAAAGCTTTTGAGGAAACGCAAATTAGCACCGATCACGAATATTCGGGGAAGAGTCTCTTAAATGTTCAAATAGTTTCTTCTTTTGTGCTTGGTCAAAAAATCCATTTTTAATGGAAGGAATACTTTATTGAATGGAATCTCTTTCCATGCACTCTAAATTAACTTCTTTTCTTAATGGTCCATTGCTTAAAAAGCAGGATGGAGAATTTCAGGCATCGCGGGCCTCTTGAGTTTTATGATCCCTCTCTTCACCCGGAAGCTTTTGGCCTCAGGATATGTATTCTTGAGTAAATGGTCAAGAAAATCCTAAAATGTTCAAGCGGTCTAATTTCAATATTCGCTTACCACACGGATAAGAGTTATGGAGCTAAGCATTGATCCTTAGCTTAGGGTGCAATGGAGGAGGTGCAAAGGCAGGGTCAAAAATGTCCGATTTCGAGCGAGTATTGGAATGAAGGATCATGATGTGAATTATATTTTAGGACGAGGGAAATAAATGTATCTAAAAATTGTAATTGATCTTATTTACAGTTGCAGGAAAGACACGTTTGAATTCTATAATGCAATGGGACCCATAATCCATGGCAACCTTTCAATAAGTGTTGCATAAACATTCGATGAATTGATTGGTTTTATAAATTATAGCGTGGAGTTAAAGAGTTCCATAAGCAACCAAGATGGTGGATGCGCAATGAACCACTTTGAAAGTTAATTACTCGATGAAAGAGTTGTTTTGAGACAAATGACAGATGAAAAATGACGAATGAATGAGAAAATGAGTTTTTTCAGGTATACTGACTAATTATTATCTGCATAAGCAATTATTCATACGCTAAGCTTTCGTAAATTTTATTCGGCGGTGGAAAATTAGACCAAGTATTCGAAGTTATTTATTATTGGTGAATAACTTAAGTAACTAGTAGATGTGTGATCCGAATATATTTATGAGATCTATAACTTTATGAAATAATATGGAATATTGATTATTCATACCAAAGATGTAGTTTTTGTTATTTTCCGATTAATTTCTTCCAGTGTCCACTTAGGCTGAAATCCAGACGAAATTTATAATTCAATAATTACATCATCATGTGAAATTTGCGGGGAGAGGTAGTTTTTATGCCTTTTAAATACGCCACCAAAATCAACTTGTGATGGAAATGCTAGGTAAAAGCGTCATATTTATGAGAATTTCAGTCTCAAAGAATATAGGTTACTCATACGAACACCATATTGTATTTTTTAAATTTAGATTATTATATTCGTTTGCTAAAAAATGTTGTTAAAATCGTGTAAGAAATATAATATACGTTATTGCACCCCTTCAGTGTAATTGGAGTCGATTCTCGAGCCAGTCTTTACCTATCCCCGTTTTGCCCGTACCTATCCCGAGCCAGTCTTTACCTAATACCCCTGTTTGTTGTGCAATTCCGCTGGAGTGGATTTAACGCAGATTGCCCGACCGCTGTTGATGCTTTGAGCGTGAAAGGACCATAAACATTTGTTGTTTGTTTATCATGGTATTTGTTGCCCTAGGCTCCCTTTCTTTCAACTTTTTTCTTCGATTTTCCGCATGTTATCTCACCTCGGATGTCATTTTGGGCGCATCACTTATTTAATCAATCAAGTTTGAAAAAAGAAAAGCTGTGAGAAAACCTGAGTTAATTTTCTCGTGAGTCAGTACTGTGAGCACGAATCTCCTTCGCTGTTGTTCCTCCAAACCTCCCTCTCCCCCTCCCCCGGCATTGAATCTGGGGCTGTGGATAGCACCACGGCAGTACAATAGGGAGTGGGGTGCCTGAGGCCAGAGGTAGTTTCATAGCCTTCATATTACTCTCCGTGATTGTATGGTCGTCATGGTCATGAGTTTCACAGCATCTTCCTCTATGGTGAGCGCATTTCGCGACTTCTGTTATTTTTATCTCTTAGGCATTGTAAACGACTAAAAATATGAAGCTGTATCCGACTCCATTGGGGCATTATGACAATAATTCACGTTCTATTACAAATCACAGTTAAGTGTCATTTTTATTATGAAAATTATATATTCATTGCATCGGCCATGCATGTGCGTATCTTTTATTTTCTAAATGGCCTTCGTAATGTTTTTGGAGAAAAATATATCCCTGAGTAAGCAAAATCTTATTAATTAATGGTTCAAATAATTTCCTACAAGTAAATAAAACTCTATCTTTTGTCACTTGGTGGTACTCCATGGTTAACAAATGTTATTCACCATAATTTTACAATACCACGTAATAAATAAAAAAACTGCCCCGACTCGGGTTTCGACGAGTGATTGTCACCATCAGATTTTTTTTATTTCCTACAAGTATTAATTGAAAAGGTTCTGTGAGAGGTTCTTACATACACAAACTAGGTCTAGGAAATCCTAAATAATTATGAAAATAATTAACTTACAAAGAAATACCACAGTACCCTTACGAGTGCATGATGACATTTTCTTCTTTTTCATCGACTTACATCAATGGAAGACATGTATGGAACACGAGAAAAAATGGAAGAGCTCAGGTCTGAATGTAAAAAAGATCGACGGGTTATGCCGTTAAATGAAAAATTTCCGTTTCCCTGGAATTTTGCCATCTTCAAAAGCTCAACGAATCGTATTCTCTTGCGTCAAAGGTAACGCCGTGACACGCACAGAGGCGAGCGCTTGACAATGCCGCTCCTTTCTCTGAGCTCGCTTCCTCTTTCATCGAATGCGCAACTTGAGCAAGAGAAGGAAAGAAACAAACGGGCGCTTTGGCTTCTCAGCATGGCAAAGAGACATCTTCGCCCACGCGGAGGACTCTCTATGTTCATTTCCATGTATTGTTTCAAACTTCCCAACCAGCATCCTTCTTCCTGCCCCTCAGCCCTTGGCCTGGTTTTCTGTATCTTTAGAATTCCTTGTTATATCATCATCTCCTTGTTTCTTTCTTTTCTTCTACCTATGAACCTCACCTATGCCTTTTTTCAATATTTTACTAGCGAAAGCTTGAGCTCATCTATTGGCATTGACCTAGTATCATCGAGGTATGTGATGATAGAATTTCCTTGTCAAGAGGAGTATTACAACTTCGACGTCATCTTTACGAAATGTTTCCCCCTAGCTCTAAGTCGATATTCAATTTCTGTTGGGTGGCTTCACTCTTGCGGATGTGCGTTGATCGGAGAGAGTTGGTTTATCCTACTTGGATAAAAAAATTTAGCTCAAATGAATAAATTTGGTTCATGTTTCAAATGGGTCCATATTTTGGTAGCATTCGATTCAATCCTCCTGAGTTAGCTATCAACTAATGCGCCAGTATTGTTTTTGGTTAAGAATTTTTGGCTACCATGCATCCCTACTTTTCATTTCAAATGAGTGAACCCTGAGTGTGTAAAAATATGTAAACACTGAGGAAACAATTTATCACTGCGTACAAACTACGTAATGGGGTTCTACGGCTTACTGATCTTTATTGGATAACTTAGGGTCCCCGATATAGGCAGTATGTCCAATGTTAGCATAGTGAAGCAGTGTATGGTTACTACATGACTCCCGCTCAAGAGAGCTACTTTCACGACAGCCTAATCATATCCTAAAGTTTCCCTCAATAATTCTGTTTCATTCCCTATCGGAGTATGCTCGGTAAACGAGCTTAGTTATCGCTGTTTGGCCTTTAAAATTGGCTCTTTTTCGATACTTTTTACCATAGTGCCTTATCTTTTCGTACCTTTCTAGCTTTCCTAAAATTGCTTCATTCTAGCTTCCTCGTTTTCAACACTCCTAATATTCCTCCTCCGAACTATTTCATGGCTTAACTCTCGTTTCTCTCTATCGGGCCGAACAATTTAAACACACTCCTTCATTTTTTACTCTGAAATTTTTGTATAAATTCATGGCATGTCCTAATATAAGCTACAAGTAATAGCTTTCCTTCCTATGAAATGTCATTAACGCATGTATATCACTCAATATTTTACGGATCTGTGGTGATACCTTAATTAAGTGTCGTTTGATTAAGAAAACTGTATCGTTAATACTATTTCAGTAATTTCTTTGAAGGCTTCCGCGACTCTTATAATTATTAATGTTGCTCTTTTCAGGTATTTCCGTCGCGTGTTTGGTTTTTTCGACAACAGTTTCTCCCCTCTTCCTGGGGGCGTCTTCAGGTCCGTTGGACATTACAAAAATGTCCAACGGACCTGAAGACGCCCCCAGGAAGAGGGGAGAAACTGTTGTCGAAAAAACCAAACACGCGACGGAAATACCTGAAAAGAGCAACATTATTTCAGTAATTGTTTATTAGGAAATTGACATATATTTCGGGATGGTGTGTTTGATATCATTATGCTTCGAATGACACAATGTTTCCCTATGAATATCTCAGTTACCAATTTACTACCTCTATACTACCTCTCACCACGCTTCAGCTAACCATCTAACTTGTTTCAAAATACTGTTAGTCGGTATTAAGCATTAACCCATAACCTGGATGGTGTTATAAAACTTACATCCCCCAGAATCTCCGCGGGGATTTTCAGGCGAGGTCTTGTGCTCCGCCGCGCCGGTCACCGTGATTGTTTCACGTCTCAAGGCACCGTTCTCGATTTTCTCCCGCCAGGATATCGGTCATCTTCCGGGTCAGATCTGCAAAGGCGGTGAAGATCACGGACGCGGACCTGCTCAAGCGGCTGGGCGGCGCCGTGGCCGTCGTCGGCGTCTTCCTTGGCATTCGCACGCTGGTCGCTCCACCCGAGGTCATCGTGGGAAAGACAGCTGACGACCTTAAAGCGTACCTCTGCAGCACGGATTGGTGGGACCACTCGTTCACCAGCTGTAAGTAGTGGTGTGGTGATGACAGAGGGCTTAAGTCTTTGGCAATGAGAGAAATATGTGAGTGACCACAATTCAAGAATCTCATTCTTATATAATATATTTTCATACATAATGTTGATGAGACTTATCAAACCATAATTTATAGTTTCCGACTTTTCTTGTAAAACCCTAGTCTGGGCGATTTTTGACGTATCGTACGGTATTCCTCTTCAGCAGTTCACTATGAACCAGAAATTTATGAGCCTGATGTCTTCGTCAATACTTAACCCGTTATTGATTCAGCATCGTTTGATCTTGGAGCCTGTAGTTGCAATGATACTGCTGACACTTAAATTAAAATTCTGCTAGACACTACTTCGACTCTAGTTTTCCAGACACTTTCCGTTAGCCGATGATTTTTTTGGAAACTGCTGGATAACTTCATATGAAAGCGTAAAAGGACGTTCAAGTCCATTAAAACATCCTTGAACAATCGTTAAGAGGCCGACTCGCGTGGTATGACGTTCAAGACGTCTTTATCAATGTTCCTCGTTCCTGACTACTCAAACTATGTGAAATTTTTCCGTGGGCCCTTCATACTAACCATATATTTCCTATTGGTATCCTCAGATATTTTGACGTTCAATACAAGTCTATGGCCAACAGAGAGATTTTTGCCGGCTTCCCTTGAACAAAAAAGGTGTACCAACGTCTAGTATGGATAATTTACTTCGATCTGTACGCGTACCCTTACAAAAGTCTCCCTCATCCATGGAGCTAATAGATTTGAAAATGATTTCATGAGCACCTTTACCCTAATTTTCTCTGTTAATTGGTCTCACTCATCATCTTCTGATATACCATTTCAGTAGCCATCGCCCGTAATGAAGTGTAGCATCTTTCTCCAGTCCAATAAACGTCTTTAAGGTGAAGAGTATGCTAGTTAATGCCGGGATTGCTGGGTCACTTGCAATATCCAGCTTTATTTGATCAAATTCTCCGCCAAATCCCCAGCTGTACATGTGAAATTCATTTTTTTCAGAGGGAGCGCCCGGCACGCGTAAACGGCGATTGTGTCCGCCAGATAAAAGTTACCATCTCACGTTATCCCGTTAACGGCTCACGTCACGCGTTCTCTTTGACTGTGTCCAAGTTTTTAGAGTGTATTTCGAACATCTTGCACTTCTCACGTCAAGTGGATGAGGAATCTGCCGACTCACGACTTGAGATAGACCGACAGGAAATTAGGGGGAAGGGCGTACCCTCCAAATATTTTCTACGCATGGAAGCCTCTTCGTAGTCACTTAGTTGGTGCCGAGGTTATCGCTACCGTGAGTCATGATGATGCATTTTGCAAAGGTCCCGACTCGGTCCTATGGGAGACAGGTGCCTTTCACTCTGTCCAATTCCTCTCCCTGTCAGTGTTCATTTGGCCTTGTCTAATGAGAGCGTCATCCCTAGAAAGCAAAGACACCCACCCGCACCGAAAACACCCGCGCCTGACTAATAAGATATTTGAAATAGACCATAAGCTCTGTTAACACTGTTAAAATATAACAATTGCATTGTTCAAACAAACTACTTCTGTCGGAACGTGACGTGCTAGTAATTCCGGGACTCCCTGGGTATCAGAGAAATATAGACTATTCGATGCTTCGTTTCCACTACCGATGTAACTGACTCACGCAACTTACTAATAGCCATTCCCACTGATTAGACATTCCAGGCATAGCACTGCACCGCTCTCTTAAAGAATTACATCGAGCATGTAAAAAAGCAAACTAGTAATTACAACAGAAATAAGAATTCCCTTTGCCATGAGGTGTAGAGAATCCGTTTATCAAACAGAAGAGCAATATGCTTCCCTCTATTTTTTTTGGCATTCTTTGATTATCGTCGTTATTTTCATTTTTTAGGTCCCCTCCATGGCGGTTACTCCAAAAACTCTATGTTGGCAGTGTTAGGATGCAGGTATTACCGGTGTCCATTGCACGGTCGTGCACTTCTGTTGCGATTGAGGCTTACAGGTACACCGGGAGTGGAGTAAGGTCTCTATTGAACAACGACTCTGGCCGTTTATTAAAATCAGCTAAATTTAAACAAGTGTCTCCCGTTATGAGACAGGCGATTGTGCCAAATTCAAGGTGGAAAACGCATTTATCTGGGAAAGTATAGAAACCCTGATCTCCGAGATCCGCTCCCAGTGCTATCCATTGGCTATCCTTTCGGGTTAAAGCTTCAGCGCGAAGCCGCGGATTTTTTTTTAGATTTTAGTGCAAGTGAGTGGCTTATACACGGGTAATTTCTTGTATTCCCGGTTTTCATTCTCTGAGGTAAGATAACCTGGCGAAGAAACTAGAATTTTGCAGAATTTTTCGGATACTGGTGCTTGCCACCTTTATGATACCTGTATGAAGTCACTCCCAAGTTCACTTAAGTGCAAAACTCTAGGGAACTTAGAAAATTTGGGAAGAATCGATCACCTTCACCGGGGCTCGAACTCAGATCGAGTGCTTAAGCCTGTTTGCCTACTAGCGAGGATACACGGACGGAGTCACCGCCAACTACATATAAGTGCGAAATTATATGGTATTTTCAATTCTAGTTGCCGTATAAGAATTGAGAAACATTTTATTAATCTAATATTTGTTTCTAAAGTGTACTTATTTTCTGACTTCTACAAAAAAGGATGGGTTGTGCGTGAGAAAAAATGACCGTTACCATTTAAACTTCAGAGAAGATCAGCAAGGTACGTGAAGGGCCATTATGTTAGTCTCGTTAGTGTTACTGACCTCTTGCAACAAGTTGGATGGGAATCGCTTTCAGATCGTCGATTGAAAATTGCACTCAATATTTTATGCAAATTCAAAACCGATTTATTTTCAGATGAAGTTATCAATATCTTACGACCTCCAACATACTACGGTAGATCAAATCATGGGAGTAAAATAAGAGAAATAGATTACTGAACAGAAAGGTTTAAAATGTCGTTTTTCCCGCGATCAATAAGAGACCATAACATATGTGTTAGGACTTAAAGTAGGTTAGTTTACAGGTAGTGTAGCTGATTAATTCATATGCGCCATTATGTATGTTTCTAAATCTGCCGAGTAGTGCTAACACCATGTCTTGCATGTTCTCTTCATGACTCTTGTGTCACGTTAAAATAGTTACGTTAAAGATCGGTTTCGTAGTTTCCGTAGCATTTGTAGCTTACCCACTGTGTGGTGCATGTTGGTAAAAGTTAATTTATACACTGTAGTTCTTGTTGGTGATAAGTCACCCCCTGCCAAATATTACTATGGTGGCTTGCAGATCAATAAGTAAATATTGGTGTACATGAACTTGTCTTCCTACTTTCATGCAAAAAAGTCAGTATTGAGCTAACGGAGTGCATATATATATATATATATCCACTTGGCGAAAAACACTTGTAGTGCACAGATATTATATATATATATATATATATATATATATATATATATATATATATATATATATATATATATATATATATATATATATATATATATATATATATATATATATATATATATATATATATATATGAGAAAAAATTCCACGTAGCAAAAGAAATGGATGGTTAAGGCTAATTCGACGCAAATATTTTCGATTCGAAAGAATCGGTTATTCAGTATTACGTGTCACGGTTATCCCGCCGTGACTTCGAATCGGTGATCCTCGACACGTGCGTCGTCCCCGTGCCCTTTTGAACTCGGTTGCAGCTGTGAGAACGCGTCTCTCCAGTCCCCTCGCCTTTTCCCCTTTGATGCCGTTTGCTTTCATCCCATCGCCTCGTTCCATTCCCATCTCCCCTTGCGTCCTACTTTCTCTCTCTCTCTCCACGAATCTCTTGCCGGTCTGTCCCTTCCTTCCTTCCCTACGACAGTCCAAATACAACGCCTCTTATTAAATTCCCGGAATTTGCACCTGTAGGCGCTCTGACGCTCAAATGGTTTAAATTAGATTTCAAACGTGCTTCGAGACAATAAAACCACTTGAGAGAGAGAGACGGAGAGAAAGAGGGAGAAGCTTTTCTTGGGGATTTTGGAAACCCCTTTCGCTCCTGTACTCCGAAGTTAATGCGGACAAGCTAAACAGGAACTCTAGGCCTTTTCAAATCCTCTTTATCTAAAAATAAAAGTTCAGTGTTTGTTTGCCCTGACTGATGAATTCACTTTCACCCCCGGCGGGTAACGAGTTTTCTCGGAATTATCTTAATCTCAATTTTTCTTACGTCTTCAATATAAAGAGTGCTTTGTTAGTTGAGAATTACCCGTACAATTGACTTCTTTCAACTAAGAAATTGTTAAATGTTAATAAAAGTTAACTGGGTTATTAAATACAGTGATAACTCGCTTTTTTCGATTTTATTGAGAATAAATATTGTGTTTAGTACTAAAGAAACTCGAGGAGGGTGAAGAGATGTGCAGATATTATAGCGTGGTAGGGAAATCCCCTCCTCAAGAACCTTACGGGTCAAGGCACTGCTAGGGTCACTTCATTTCTTTATTTTTAGCGCCCGGACTAGCGTCAGAGTCAGTTGACCCATGTTGCTCAAGAAAGCTGTCCAATGATTTATGTTTCTGACGCCTCTTTATAGTTTGCTTAATGCGGGGCAAGATACGCAGGGCACACAACGAGAAGCAAATCAACCCTGAGCTGAATAACGCACCTCTTGGTCGCCCTCTGTTTTCGCAATATTAGGAGCTGGATTACGTAGGTACGCCGACGAAATCCGAGGAAACCGATGAAATTCGGCATAAATGTTTCGAGGAAAAAATTGACGAGAATGAAAACCGAGGATAACCGAAGTCAATGAAAACGGGGATGTTAACTAAATATTATTAAGAGATATTCGAGCGCGGAACAGTAGTAGATGAAAGCTTTCCGGTACTTAGAGGCGGATTTGTTATGAATATGGGGTTTGTATTGAATGATGCATAACATATCACTTAATCCGTGTATCCATTGGAACATCCGGCTAATGTTGTTATAAGGTCTTATGTAAAACAGAATTATAGAGAAAACGTCCATTTCATTAAACAAAAAACTTGCGCAGCCTCTTCTCTGTAGCCATTATGATCAGTGGCTTTCAATGTGCAAATGGGCTTCCTGCTACGTTGGAGTTGTTGCACGAGAGGATGGGCTCATATATCTTTTAGTACGCTTTAATCTTCTCTAAAATTACAGTGGAGAATTAGCGTATTAGGAAAGCAACTCCGAACAGCACATCCTTTCTTTTATTTTGTAATCAACTCGCAACTTTTGAGTTTATAAAGTTTACCCTGGATAAGGTTCTATATCGTTATCATCTTAGCATATGCTTTATACGCCTTTCCACTATACATTTGAAACTCGGCCAAAAGGTGTATTCTTGCTTCTGGAGTTTAAGTTTTAATGAGTTGTATTATACAAGACGGAAGTGAACATTTATAAGTGCCTCCGCTGGATACTACTGAAAATGTTGCTCTCATGCCTTAGGTTAATCAATGTAGCAAAGTATTTTATTAAGAAGAGTCTATTTTTTCGTAGGGTATAATATATTCATCAAATACCTTTAAGATTTAGTACGTTGAATTTATTCCAGACTTAGACAGAGTTGACAATGACACATTTTGTTTCATCAATTTACATTTCGGTAATCAATTATTGGAAAGAAGTTAGTTACTCTCTAGGAAAACAATCATTGGGACGACATGAGCTTAGAATTGAGAAGACAATTTCGTGGGTTACAGTATTAGTCTCAGTTTGGATACCAATAGGGCGACCCATGAAAATAATGATATATGAGTCAGTAGAGAATCAAATCCATACCAACCATTACCGACATGGCATGGCATTTATATCGAGCCTAAAAATCAGGAAATATAAGATAATATAAATTTAAATTTTGGCTGAGAGTGAGAATTGATATAAACAGAGAATATGACATATTTTAATGAGAATAGTTCTTCATAAAATTTCTCTTCCACAAGAACTCTATTAAAAGTCATGGTATTTTGTACAGTGAAAAATTAGTGGCGTTCTAAAAGAGTAGCCGATATAATGCTTTAGAAAAAACAAGGAACATTACTGCTTATATTAGTTCATTCATATAATTATTTCTGAATTTTATTGACCGAGAATATTCCCTAGTGCAGCATTAATTTTAAGGATAAATAGCTGAGGAAAATGACTAAAAGACAATGGTTGTAATATCGCAGAAGACATTCTAGGTTCACTTACAATAACCACCAGCACTGTACAATATATCTTTGGAGGAGGCATTCAGAGAAGCATGAAAACAGGATTGAGCTGAACTAGGATGAACGGAGAAGAAATGAACATGCTCCGATCGCAGGGTATTGAACGCTCAAATTATTCAGTGAACCTAGTTTCTATTGAATATTATATCTCTTTAATAAATAAAACAGAACAGGTTTTGATTTCCAAGGAAAACTTAGTACCGATTCCTTAACCTCGTTATCGCCCGCTAAAAATGAAACATGGAAAGCATATTTGTGTTAGGTTAAGTACTACCGAATCTAAAATTACCTAATTGGAGAGTTTCTCACTAACTACCAGCAATTGTTTTCGTTATTTTTCCTTCCTGGAAATTGATTTCACGGTTTATATCCATCCAGCTAAACAATTCCTCGTGCAACCCCTCGAATTGAGGAACAAAAATTGACCTCCAAATAAGATCCCTCCAAGTAACAGCCTGAGAGCATTAAAAACAGATGTGAGGCCAATCAGGGTATAACCACTGGCTTAATATTCCCAGAATCATTTGGTTTTCTCCTCCGCTGACTCCTTTATGTATAGCAGTGATTAGCTTCAAAGGTCGTGCGACCATACCGTGCCATTAGTGCGAAGTTTCACTATAGCGTGTGGTCTTTAGCGCCTATCGTCACCATAGCGGAGAAGAAAGAGCGAGTTTCCTTTAAGCTGTATTCCAAGCTATCCCTGACCTCCTCCCCTATGACTCCGACCCATTCTGCCCTGTCGACTCCCCGTGTGCCTCGCATGAATCCCCACACCGTTTTTAATGCCTCCCATCCCGGGTTTCTCTCGGCCGTAAAAACATTCCAACACTTGTGTTTAATGACCGAGGCCCTCGCTGGATTGAAATTATGAGTGCCGTAAACATGAGGGAAGTGGGTGGCGACGATGCGAAAGCCACTTGCTGATTTCAGGGGCTTTTTTTCCCGCTGTCATCCGCCGTGCACATTTTTTTTTGTTTCCCGCCAGATTCTCCAGCCATGTCCAACGCGCATCACTTCACCTTTTTCCAGTCTCTCTGTCCGTCTCACCCCTCCTCCATGTTCTCCTGCAGTCATCGTTTTCCCTTCCGATTCGTCCACCTTGCATGGCTTTCAATTTTTATCTCCCCTTTACCGATAACCGAACTCTCAAACTACCATTTTTTCATCGAAACCTTTTGTATTTTTTTTAATATCTCGCGCGCAATATTTCTATCGTCTCCCTGTATTTCCGACGCAGCACTTTCAAGTGCGTGAGCTCTGTCTGCGGTGAAGCTGTTTTTTCCGCTAGACTTAACGTTCCTTTTTATCCTCTCGTCGGTTGTTTTTTTCAATGCGCCCGTGCACCAGTTGAATTAAAGCAAAAGATTCACTACGAATTATTTTTTTTAATCCCTTAGATCGAGCTTCTAGGACTGTAATTATTTCTCGACATGTTCATGACCGTGCTGTGTGTATTCTACTTTTTCCCGTCCACTTCCTCAGAAATTTACGCCTCATCACAATGAAATGTCCAAGGACTTCTTGAATTGATAAAGTGGTGGCGGTATTATCCGGATTCGACCGCTAGTCTTTATCAATCTATGAAGGAATCCAGTCGTAAAAAATTCCTATCCGCACCTCAAAATAATGTAATTCCTATGATGTAAGGGATTACTACCTCAGGTATTACAACATTTTTTCCTTATGAAGAACATAATTACCTTACACCAATCACATTTCCCCGAGTGATATCATTTATTGACCGGTCAATCCTTAGAATGATTGACTGCAGCCCTCCACCCTTCTCTATCAAATGCAGTTCCCTTACCTCCTGGTATCTCTTCCTATGCACTTTCCTCTTTATTTGGTCCATAATTTGCCGTCAATTCCGTCCCTTATAAAGCTGTTGTGTCTCAAGGTGTCCAATCCATCTCGTTCAGCATTTCTATGTGATGCTCCATATGGTACCTTCCTCTTCTACTCTTCTGTACACTTCTTCATTTCGTATTTTTCCGCCCATTTTATCTTCAGCATCCTCCTCCAACACCATGTTTGAAAGGCTTCTAGTCCTTTCTGGTCAGCTTTTCCAATACGAGTGATAACATAAAGGTGAAATGGATTCTGATCTGTATTCGGTGACTTTCACTGGTTTTGTTGGGTGACGTTACGGATGATTTGATGCCAATTGGCCATCATCGTATTTTGTATTTGAACACATTATCCAATCCTTTGCGTTTATCTCTGAAACCGAATATATGCCTAATGTGATCTCTGCCCGAGACCGACCACATTCATCACCTGCCTCTTGTATAACTTAGTGACTCCATAAAGACATTTCTGCCTTTTCCCGTTTTTCCGCGGAGCGCAACGGCTCATTTCCAGTTTTATTTTTATGGGCTTCATCCATTCTCTAACGGGAATATTGCATCATCAGTGGTCATCAATTTCAAGATTGGCTTGTTACAGTTCCTCACTCCATTCACCTTTCAAAGAAGCCCATTTTTCCCCACAATTCTTCATTCAAATGTATCCATTCACATGTATCCATTACGTTTGTACTTTCTGCTTCGCTAATTTTGTAACTAACATTTTCCTCCCTCATTTTTCGTGGGACTTACTCAGTGATGCTTCTCTATAAGTATTTAATCTTTATCATTGTGTGACAGCACGATATTTCCATTGTTTCAAATCTTTATTGTTCTGCTGCGGTAATGAGGGTTTATCACGATTTTTTTTAAACATAACTTACTGCCGGAGGCCATAAAAAACTATTATTTCCTGAATTTCTCTGCAAAAATCCCAAAACTGGCGGAAATATTAGTGTTTAAACTTTTGGTGGGAGAGGAACTTCGCGAAAACAACAGTCTCTAACAGACGGCTGCTGTGACGTCATTTCATCCATTGCTTCATGTGCAGAACAGCGGAACCACGTATACTATCGCAAGGTATGTATTGCCATTGGTTTGCGCTGGTACATTATAAACTACGAAAAGAACAAAAAGCTTCTTTCTTGTTTTGTAGGTCAAAAAAGAGTACTGAATACTCTTAAAAAGCATTAGATACAAAATTAAAAGAAAAGCTTGAGAGTTTCCATGATTTTTCAAGTTTTACTAGACTCAATATCATTAATACTAACGAAAACGTGTTTCCGTGTTTCCGTGTTTTTAAATTCCTCGCCACAGATTTGTTTGGCATTGAAAATGATTACCCGTCCTTGACACTACCTGGAAAACATGGGGCGTCGCTAACAATGTTTGGCCACAGTTTTTTAGCAAAAGTTTACCATTTCACTTCTTTCTTAAATCTTGGATTCTTTTAATTTAGATGGCTTTTAAATTTTTTACCAGCAATCCCTCACTTGAAGGAATTCATTTGCTTCCAACATGGAAAGAATATAGGCAAAACTTAGGTTTAGTCCTACTTTACGACAGCATAACATCAGCCTGATCTGAAAGGGCAATAGAACTGTAGTGATATCAGTACGAAAGAAAACCATCGCTTATTGTGAGCCCCAACGAAGAATTTTTCGCGGCCTGATGCATTATGCTCGATGACTGAACTTCCGCCTCGTAGTTTATTTACTGTTTTGGATTTACTTTGCAATTGCTACGCATTGCTACTTTCTTCCCAGGGTCATGAAGGGGTCAATTTTTTGGGGGTTACCATACTTCATCCATCCTTACTTTTGATGGGATTTGAGTGATGAAGTAAAATTTTCTTTCTATGAAACTAGAGCAATCGTCCCAACGTCGACCTTCCTCTTAATCGTTAGCCTTTTGTTCGAGTTTAAGCCTTGATATCTCCTAGACGGTTTTTGGGATTTGTACGGTATTATTTAGATTGTTTTATATTCAGTTGTGTAGAGTAATTTTATATAAAAATTGTGGACTTGCTTTTGACACTAAATGAAATACGGGCTATATTTTAGTACTACGAAGACATGCGTAACGTTGACTGCTAATAACTGAAAAGATTCTAGCTTTGCCTTCTCGTGATTTTTCGAAAAAAGCAATTTATAGCATATAAAATAAGGAGTTACTTCAGAAAAATGATTACACCCCGTCCACTCTAGAAATTTTAAGAGGAAGATGACTGTTTAAATCTCATGGCGCCATAATGCTTAGTTGCCGAGAAAAGGTAGGCTTATAAATTGAGCATCATGCCTATTATTATAAAGATAAAAACTTGGCAGGCACAATTAAAAGCTAAGAGTTTTCTGTTCTGACCTTCGTGTAATAATGTTTTTGTTGCCAAACGCTTTACTTTTCAGTTATTAGACGTCATGAAATTAACGCATTTCACCGTATCTCCAAAAAATTGGGGTGTCTAACACCAAAAAAGTCCAGAATTTGTTTTCAAGGTTATTCCACCTATAAATTGAATAGAAAGCAATAGTATCTGCATCATATCTACATAGTGTACGTGAAAATTCCATGAGCCGCCTCGCGGTCATTAAGGGGTAAACTCGAGTATATGGGATTTTTCGCGGACAGTAGTAGCTTGCAGTGGTGTAAGACGGATACAACGACGTCACGGCCAATCAGAGAACGATACGTGGAAGCAGACAAATTTTCATTATTTTAAGTTAATACACTCCATAGTTGAGCTAAATTGTTGCAAAAATAACAGCCCTAATCAAATCAGGTACCCACAATTCTTCGGTTTCAAATATAAAACTTTATAAAGTTTTATTAATAAATACCCCCTTGTTCAAGCTTTGATATGACTATAAGCATACTCCATAGATTGCATTTATTAAGCTAATTCTTACTTCTAAGCTTGCAGTAATCCCTTTAAGTGAACTCGTCTTTGGATCGAACGCAGTCTTTCCTTTAGCTATTTAGCTTATTGGATTTTAAACGGTCCTACCTGATCATCATCACTGATGATCCTACTTCCCCGCTGTGAATTTTCTTTCAGCGGCCCCATCGAGAGCTATCAAAGACAATGATGTCTTTTTGTCTTTAATTCTTCTGAAAACCTTTAATTTTTTTTAAATAAATCTCAAATTTTAATTTTAAATAGATTTAAATAAATTTTCGTGTTATTCAGCAATCTCGCCAGATCCTTCTTCTTTTCTGGTAGAATTTGAATGCCATCAGCAAAGTGCTGTCCTCCATATTGTATCTACATACTCGTGGAACTTTCACGGCCTTGTCATTTTTCGAGCTTCTGTGCTATATGAGAGTATTTCCAATGTATTTTTTCACACTATATAACCCAATTTAATGAATTTTCCCTCTCGCACTTTTTTCCAATAAAGCTATAGAAATTGGAACTGATGAATAATTACGTGTCATATAAACCTGTCACCCTCAAATCTTAAAAATATGGCTCAAGACTTAGAATTGTTTTCATATTGTTTTTACCGCATAAGTTATTCCCTAATTTTGCCATTTCCTCATTCCTTTTTTGACGTAGAACGGAAACAATTACGTCGCCGCGTATAATATATATCTCTCCGCTCAAAGTCCTACTTCCATTAACTCTTTTTTTCTACATTTAAGGGTTACTCCATTAATCATTTCGTAGCTTTTCCCACACTTCTAGGAAATTACAAATACTTTTGCAAAATGAGGAATTTTGGATGATACTGGAATTTTTATCTCTGGAGCTCAGGAAATACATTGTCATATGATACTGATTTGCTCACTACTGGAGTGTCCTACTTTTCCCTGAACTCTGCTCAAACAGCCAAATTTTTTCCGACCAATTCCAGGATTCCGGTTTCGTTTATGGCGATTCTTTCACTTCGTGACTTCGGGTAAAGATAATGAGTTGACGGAATGTTCCCGTCGCCAAAATAAACGAGTCTTAGCATGCGCGAGTGACCTGACTCTTGCCTCTCCTAGAGCAAACTTCCGTCGGCCCTTTCTCCTTCAAACAGTAAGAGCATTATTGTCACCGGAAATAGCTTTCTGATGAATTCGACATCTCTCTGGAGCAGAAATTTTGTTTCACCCTCCTAATTCCAATCTACCTGGGCACTCATGCGCGGAAGAAGTGATTTGTCATAACATGTGTGTATTCGTGATGTAGAACTACAGACTGCCTCATGTGTTCTCCGGTTTGTTGATTACTCCAACCTCCAGATATACGAGGGTTGTTTAAAAAAATAACGGGAATTCACGTAAAAAATACTTAAGAGTACTAATTCCTCATTGAATCATATACCCTTACTGCTCTTATTATTACATACCCTATGTACTCTCTTTATCTACAAATACATTCATTTCCGGGGTGTTTCCACTTCACCATACAGTGCTTCTCTGGATACCATCTCCCTTTCCCGTGGCGAATTCTCTTTAATGTCGTCAATGGCATCCAAATGACGTTGGCTGACGTTGAAGGCCCTCCTGATTGAGGATCGTCTTTAGCTGTCTGACGACCAATTTTGAATGAGGTTAGCCATTCATAAAACTGCGTACAACCAAGGGCAGCACCTTTGTAATCCTTCTTCAAAATTTCTAAGGTTTCCACTAAAAACTTACAAAGTTACATACAAAATTTCATATTGCAACGTTGATCGCGAAACTAGAGCAATGAAAAAATCGCCAATATGACTAAAGCAGTCTCCACTTTTAGAGGAATACGATGGATACTAAATAAGTTTTTAATTAGTAGAAAACCGTGGCTATTTGGGAGTATTCAAAGAATGCAGCGATGCCGACCATATGTCGCTAAACCTATCCCTTACCGCTCAATATAAAAATTCCCGTTATTTTTTGAACAGCCCTCGTAGGTATGTGCCGCAGAATGAGCGCAAGTGCTTCGTTACAAAATCGCTTACGGAGTTGAAGTGGCAGCACTCGAAACTATAGCACCGGTCATGAGTGACATGATTAGCCTTCAAAATTTTGGAAACGCTTTCGAAAATGTATTGGTGGTATTAATTGTTACTACAGCGATCGTAATAAAAAAATCTCCTCATCTTCGTATGAGTGAAGAGAAAGGTCAAGTCGGTTAGTACTTCATCGTATATTAGACAACAAACATAGTTAACTCATTGACGCCCAATTTATTTTTTTAAATGCAATCTTTACTAAAGTCATTTTCTGTGAGGTTTAGGTACTAGTGAATGAGGAAATATCAATATTTGTTTGGTACAATTTGTTATTGTTGAAATATAGCCTGTCCTCAATTGAGTGTTGGTGTGTAATTTTTTGGGAAAGTCACAATATGGGAAATTCGATCTCAAAATATTTATTGAATAACAATATGTAAATGGAATAGAAACGACAAATAAAATCTGAAATACAATCATTACTAAAATTAATTATTTGTATATCATTATTATTTTTCAAAATGATATTTCGGAAAACAAGTAAAACATAGAGTTAGTTTACATTTTTCCCAGAATGTGCGTGGTTTCCCTTTACATCCTTCCAATTGGCATCTTCTTTGTAGATACCTATTTTTTATTATTTGATGCATTCCATCATATCTTGTGACCGGTTGGACTCTTGAACAAGATGTAAAGGTCCGTGCTAGAGGCCTGTCGCGACTTGTTTTTGTTCCATGTCCCAACTTAAGGTATGTGATAGCTGTTTTTCTTCTGAAATCTTTTATGGATATTACGTCGTCATTTATCATTTTAAAAGCAACATATGCATTTACTGCAGCCATATCATTCTTGTAAAAAGACACCGATACCATTTCTTGCCTCTCACGGCAATGAGATGTTTCTCAAGGTACCAATCAGGTGATCTACGTCGCCCATGTCTTTGGTGTAGTTATTTATTGCTAGTGGCTGAGGAATCAGAGTTTTTTCTTGTTTTTTGCTGCTTCATCTTGGAACTGAAACAGCAGATTCTACCTCATCAAAGTTTGTAGTAAGTGTTACAACGTTGTTGTCCTTTCGGCATGTGATAAGAATTTCATTTCTCCCATCAAATCTCCAGTCATAGTAACCCCTTTCCCTTTGTTGAAGCATTTAGTACTCTCCAATGTGCATTTGCTGGACCTGTTGTCTCGTAACCCTTTTCCTTGAGTATTTCAGTAGTTCACAGTTTGTAAAATAATTGTCAAAAAATAAAAAGTGACTTCGGGGATTATCGACAACTGACGACAAGCTAAGCACAACTCTTGTTCCAAGTGGCGCCTCCAATTTTTCCGCATTTGGTTCTTGACAAAATATAAGGAAAAATTGTAGCAGTACCCATTTTCTCCGCATAAAGCCCATAGTTTATAAACAAATTTAATTGATTTTGATTTTATAAACTTTTTCAGAGGATTATGTCCAAAATAGTGGACAATCATTTCATCTATCGATAAGTGTTCCTTAAATATACCCCACTTCTGAAAGTTTTGATTTATGCGCTCTATAAGAGGCCTTATTTTGAAAGCTTTGCCTCCCATGTTTTCAGTAGTAATATTGTTGTCTTGAAATTGAATAAGGGAATTCAACTCTAAATATGAATTACGAGTGAAGGTGTTTTTAACAATTTCTATTCCCAGGTCTTCCTCCTCTGAAAAATAATCTCATTCGCTAGGCAGCGAGTGGTGTCCACTAAATATGAGGAATCCAATGAAAATTTTAGTATCATTTGCTGAAAAAACATAGCCTTGCCGATTTTTATGCTCGCAGGCATAACGAATAGTTTCTCTGACTATTAGTTCATAAGCCTCCTCCGTAAAAAACTGTTCAAATATCTGAACGGGAGTTTTACCTATCAATAGTTTTTTCATTGCTTCAAACTTTTTTCCACTCTCATTCCCAAACTCTTTGAAAGAATAAGCAGGACAAACCTTTTACCATTCAATAACTTCTTTCCCACGGCATTTTCTTGGCTGATTCTCTCCCTCTTCATGAATTATGCTGGAACATTGTTCTTCAGAGTTTTCTTGCTGTGCAACTTCTATTTCTGCAGTCCCAGCAATATCACGCACCAGAGGAATTCCCAACTCATTTTCATTCAGTGCCTCTTCGTCTGCTAATTCATCAACCTCCGGTGGTAATTCAATAATATCCGCCTCAATTTCATTTGAGAAGAGGTACTCCTGAACCTCATCAATTGTTCTGAACAATTTCCGCGGCATCTTAGTCTGGAATATTAGTACATAAAAAGTCTTGATTACTCGATGATAGGAAGAAATAGTATTCCCTTATGAAGGGTAGTTACTAATTCCTAAAAGTATGAAAATAACACTAATAACGTGGTTGAAATATCTATATTTCTTACCTGAGTAGGTATAATATGTAATCCAAGGCTTCTAAAGGAAGTTGAAATAACTTTAAGGAGATTTTGAACAAAAAATATTATACTCCTTCACAATCACGTCGATATACATACATATGGAGTAATTTAAGATATACCTGCAAAGGTAATTTAAAAAGTTTACTTGAAGAAGCAGCGTTAAAATTATTTTCTGGAAATTTGTAGTCATTAGATGACGAGTAACAAAGAAGAAGTTACAAACGCCCAGTGTCCTCAAATGAGGACAGCAGATTTAAAGTGCAATTAGAGGACAAATAATACAAAAAATTTATTCAAAAAGTACCTCAAAATACACGCGTAAATGGAATTGCTATAATCGTATAAAAATTATATAATACCTTAGCTTATATAAAAAAAATAGAAGACGATGTGTCGAAGAGGTCTCACCCAAGCTATCACGATACAAAACGAAAGCGTGTTTCTCGGCGAAGAGCAGCTTACGAATGGCGAAAGTAGTAAGGTAGTTGCTTCAGTGTCTAACTAATCGACGTAATATCAAGAAATTTCGGAGGGGATACAGTGTGCAGAATTTTGGGCTTCAATTTAATTTTTTTCGTAATTCAGATATATGGAAATAATTGAGGGAATGTATACCTACAAACCATTATGATCGAGGATAGGAAAACGGAACGTGAGATCTCTTGGTCTTTGGAATATTGGAGAAAGACTTAGTGGCCTCGCTCAGTATCACCTCACATACTTGAGAAGTAATTGAAACTTGTGAAATGCGCTGGGATCGGAAACTTTTGGGAATGACATCTTTGGTATCACATCTTATAAATCTACAAACGTAAATGAAAAGGATCGTGTTCCGAAATGTGAGGAGCGTTAAAACGGACAATTTTTCATGAGCTGGAAGGTATAGGAGATCATATTTATACAAGCTGCAATGCCAACATTTGATTGATAAATGAGTCTTAAAGAAGATAGTGTCATTAAGGTATCACAGAAGCAAAATAATTCACGACGAGCGCCACCCAAAATTAACAGATGATCGGAGCGTTATGATTGAAGAATTCTTCATAAGTACCCAATGTAAACATTTAAATTTGAAACTTGGTACAAAATGTGACATACGAATTTCTTTCATGCAATTTAAACGACGAAATGCGAATGTACAAGAAGTATTTTTGAAACGTTGGAGTATAATCTGCTATAAAAAGTTCCTGGAGGCATAGAAAGAGACGTAATGAAGAACTTATAATGCATCAGAATGAATCAGTACTTCATTAGGTATTTCATTAATGCTGCTATTTTGTGGGAAAGATTTTGACGATAATTATTACATACTTATGACCAATTTCTCTCAAAAAATCAAGAATGTTTATTAAATGATAAGGATTACGCCGAGCTTAGGAATGTGAATGACACTGAAATGAGAAATGTCATCTGAAGGCTTTGGAGAGAATGTTTGGAAAACCAAATTGACATTAGATCCAAATGGGAAAAATGACAAACTTGTTAATGCTCACCGTAAAAACATTTATCAACCTCGGGCTGAAAGATTGCATTGAAGTCCAGTACTAAATTTCTGCAGTTAGATAAAAGAATAAAAAAATTGTTAGAACCGAATGACAAGAAAAGGCCTGAATTATTAAAGAATATATTATTTGAAGAATAATACAGCATCTTTCCGGGAGAAGTGGAACCAGGCCTTGGCAGAGCAGGAACCCACTTTTAGAGCACTGGGCACTTTCAGTGACGTTTGGGGAATAATGATAAGATTCTAATTTAAGATGAAGATAAAACTGAGGAAATGGAACTAGATTTTGAAGCCACTTAAACAGGAAGAGAAATTAATAGAGACGATTCCTTAGTTAAGGAACTTCGCTTAAACAGGAAACCCAATTTTGATCTCATTTCTTGGGATCCGGTTGAAATTAGATATTTTTCCCAAGATTTCCTTGATCAATTATCAGTTTTAAAATAATGACGGTATTTCATTAGAACGTTAACGCAGAGCAGAAACCCACTTTAAGGCTACTGGGCATTTTCAGTGAAGTTTGGGGAATTGTGACAAAATTTTAATTTAAGATGAAGATAAAACTGAGAAAATGAAACTAGATTTCGAAGCCACTGAAACAGGAAGGGAAATTAAAAAAGGCAATTCCTTCGTTAAGGAACTTCGCGTAAACAGGAAGCCCAATTTTGATATCACTTCTTTGGATCCAGTTGAAATTAGATATTTTTCCCCAGATTATCTTGACTAATTATCAATTTCAAAATAACGACGGTATTCCAATAAAACGTTAAAGAGAGAAGTAGTAAATTGTGTTCCCTAAGAAACTTTTTAATACCTTTAATGAAAATTGTACAAAGTTAGTTTATTCGACATAAAAGTAGTTTTTTTTTCTTTTCCAGGGAAGGAAGATAAATGTTATAGGGGAAAATTTAGCATCAGTTGAATTAAGATAATGTAATAGATGTAAATTTAGGGTTTAGTGACCATATCCTTTACTTATACGAGTCGAAAAAATCAATGGCGATGGCCTCGGGGGGCTTTTACGACAAGGGATGAATGTGACTCCAATTGAGAGATTGCTATGCTTGATACGAGAGAATTGAAGTTTTAAGAGTTTGGAAAGGAGCCAGTGTACATACATCATGTCCACGCGCGAGTAAATGTGTGTGCAGTTCCAACTTCGAAGACTAACAAATAGATCGAGGTGTGTTTCACGGATTCGTTTGCCCTCACGCGCGTATTTTTGTGTTTATACAATGTAATTGTGAAAATAAATCCATAGTTAAATCATATATCACAGCTATACTTGCATAATTACATGTCTCATGAAATCAGGCTTCTGGAACATTTTCTTGACCCAGAAATGAAGGTATTAATGACAAATAAGTGGAGCATTGACGTAGGTGAGAATTGTAAATTTACTTTCTCTTTTAATTTATGCATGGAATTCCTCCGACAGAAAAAAATAATGCTTCTCCTAATTTTTTTGGCCAGAAATCGTGGAATTTAATGTTGAACTCCAAAGTAAATAGTTTCATTATAAGGGATAAAAATATACGTAAGGAAAGTTTTTTGCTGACTTGGTTCATTAATAAATTATGAGTTCCACTCGTACGTGAGCGGAGTTTCTAATGCTATTCGTAATCTTTTTCAGTGTTTTCATTCTAAACACCTGTTTCTTATTCAGTTTTTCTTGAAATGGTGTACAAATACGAGTGTAAATACTAAGTTTCTACTGCCTGGAGTTGGTATTATTATTTAAGTGAGTTTCAAGCAGCTACAATTCTGAGGAACTTTTTTTATATAATGATAAACTTGACTGCGATCTGTAGTGCGGTCAAATAACTCTTGCGATGATTTTTATATTGTGTTACTGTTTTTATGCACTTTTCTGTTACATCGATAAAAAGGGGAGTGAATTCGATTCTAAAATGCTAATTTACATCATCCTCTGTAAAGCAGTGTACGTACAATTAAAGTGTATTCAGTGCTTTGAAGTGTAAAGGAGAAGAATTTTTATAAGCCTGTGTTGACGAGTGGAAAAATGATTTGTTCACGGGAAAAATCAAAGAAGTGTTGGGGGGAAGGATGTCTTTGTCGCCGGGGGGTTGATTGGTTTCCTCTTTGTTTGCAGTGGAGGTTTGCTTCCTCGTGTGGGGTATTCGGCTGTGCATCGTGGTGCGGAAGGCGCCGTCAGAGTTCAACGAGAGTCGCTTCATCTCAATGGCAATATATAATGAATTCCTCCTCTCCCTCTTCCTCAACATATCAATGTAAGTGTGCTTTTTATTCCATCACCTGTTTCTGGAAATGTTACTCATTCCTGTTGTTGTGGCAATGTTTGCTTTTTGTGATTCATTCTCTACATGCCTCCGTCAATCTGTTGACTTAGAGTTTTCCCATCCATCAAAAAGTAAGGTGAGCGGAAGGGACATGCCGATCGTTGCTGCGTGAAAAGTTTTATTGCATCTCGATTGCACGCACGATATTGAGTACGGTGGTGGCTAATCTCACTTCAAGGAAATATCTTCGCGTAAGATTGTTTGTGTCTCTACCGCTAACAAGAGCTGTGTGTGTACAATGATTTTTCTTCTTCAGATGACGTGTTTTTATCTGAAAATATAAGCACTGAGAAAATAGAATAAATAATATTAAAATTTGCATTACATTTTTAAAAAATGGTTGACTTTTTCGCCAACAGAGCTCTAGTTAAAGCAATCAAAATGGTTAGAAAAGGGGTTTAACATTTTACCCTCGTAAATTTCATCGGCTCTCTAAACTACCTTTTTTGTGTTTCATGAACGACTCAGCAGTTAAATGATTTGCTCTCACACGGTATTGATGCCAATGGTGGAGGAGATCAATTATGAATAAGAAGTATCTTTTAAATATTCGGTGCGCTGTGAGGGATGGCCTAGTTAATGTAGTTGTCATATTTGCTCTAAATCCACATGGTTTCCGCCAGCTAAATTTATAAATACATAATTATAAGGGGGTAATATATTAGCCTTGAATGCTGTAATACATCATACACGCAACAGTTGATTGCATTATGTATAGTGATAGTTCATGCCAAGAAAAATTTGAAGAGTTTCGTCTTTTAATGCATTGTTTTGTTGTCAAAGGTCAGAGAGTTTCGCTTACGGTCAGATCCGCAGACTATCCATTTGCTATTCCCTAAAGGCCGATTTTCACGGTACATTTTACTGTACAAACGACTGCATACTAGAATTCACAAAAAAATGAATAGAATTTGAGCAGATTTTATTTCCTGTTCATTCATTCAGACAATCATACAATTTTCCCCTTTATACGGTACATTTCTTTCTTATGCGAGAGTTCATATATTTGTATGTACCATAAAATGTACCGTGTAAAGCGGCCTTAATACAGTAAAAAGTGTCTGTGAAATGTATTACTCAGAAGAGGAAGTTTGCAAATAATACAAAGGTATCAACAGAGGTCCATAAAACTTAAAAGGCTGTGAAATACGGGTATATAATTCGCTCGATTACACTGAAACGCTCTCCTGCGCCTTTCCTTATTTTTACCTTAGATTGGCGTGCGTCTGCGGTAGGGCGCTTGTTCTGCCCTACTATCTGCCTGCCCTCACGCCCCTGGAATGACGGTATCAACATCAGCTGATGCGAATAACAGCCGATACGAATAAGAGCAGCTCTCTGGATCCCTCTTAGAACCCTGGTGAAATATTCTGTGGACCAGTTAGAAAGGCTGACGTGGATATGCCCGAGATTCTCAATCCACTTTTCCCATTTTGGCTGGTTATCTTTGCGGGAGTAAGGCGGGAACCTTTCGCTAAAAGATTTAGAGCCGAAATAGAGTCTAGTCTGCTGATGCCATCTAAAATGCTACTGTGTTGTGAATAAAAAATGTCCCGCGAAGCGATTTCCGCCTTATGGAAAATGGCAGACGCACTTCGTTTTCCCCGAAGAGCACTATAAGGCCGTCGTCTCGCGTTACCAATGCGCGTATTTTCTGGAATTGAAGTTCAAGCTAGAATAAAATGTACATCATTAAAAATAGATAAAATCGGTAGTACAATCTCGGATATGGGGTGTACATTTTTAAATTCAAATTAGCTCATGAAATCTGGATCGGGATGATTTTTCATCTGTAAAATTGAAGGTACCTATTATGCCTCATACTATTTTGTATTTGGGTTTACGACGATAAACTCGATTGAAGTGGACTAAATAGACAAAAACTATTGTCAAGACGTGTTACAATGTGATCGGACTTTGATGCAATATATACAGTCTCTTTTCCTAAAATGTAAATCTCAAAATAGTTCTTTTTGGTTAGAGAAAGTCCTATGAGAACTGGAATCCTGCTGTAGCATTCCACATCTATAACGTGTGTTAATCCATGCGTCACTCAAACATCAGTGATGACGGGTCAATGCCTGTGAAAACATCCGGGTTATGAAACTCAACATTTTTCATTTTCCTGGCATTTATCCTTAATAAACTTTTTCTTGGAAGTTGTTTTTTAGATATATCTTCTAAAAAAGTGTAAAACCTGAATACCGTTTTTTTATCTTATATGGTACGTCAAACATGGCATCTCTGACTAAAATGGTTAAATAGGTCTCTAAAAATGGACTGAGTGAAAAGTTATGATTGTCAAATAAATAAAAATGTGCGGTGTTAACGGCAGCTGGCGCAGGTTAAGGAATTAATCCGCTCACCGTGGTGTTTGTAAATGCAACCGTCGTTAGGCTGTTTTCATGGTAAGCTCTGACCTCAAAATTCAGGCGGCCAATAAAAGAAGGGTTGTAACTGATATCCTAAATTAATTCTGAAAGCCTAAAATTCCTAGACGGATTCTGGATTTTACTTTTTAATTCAAGGTTCCTAAGATAAAAAACACCCACTAATTCTACTTCACTAATTTTACCAGCTTCAAGGCTGGTAGGTACGCTGAAATGAGTATCATAAATTGCCCAAGAGATGATTACAGCGGTCTCATAACGTACCCAATCTAGAGGATATTTAGTACTTATTAATGACTCAACTTCCACGCGATGAGTTTGATGGAGAATGTTTCACGCAGAGTGGGGGGCAAGACGAAGTCTCGTAAGAATATCTCCACGACATCAGCATAAGCATAATAAGCATAAGTTCTCGAGCTAGCAGTAAATTAAGATTACTTGAAAACGATACAGTAATCTACCGTGAAATAAGCGGAGACGCAGACATTGAGGCTCTGTCATCTGACCTTAACAACGTTCATTCGTGGAGCCAGGAGTGGAGGTTAGAACTAAATATTATTAAATACACCACAGTTCACTTCCTGCGAAAGTCATCACAAAAATGCCATACCTACACTGTGGGTGGTAGTACAGATAAAATCTTCAAGTACAGTAAAATATCTTGGACTTACCTTAACTTCAGATATATCGCGGGGAACACATGCGGTACAGCATTAAAGAGACTGGATTATGTTAAGCGTATTATAGGAAGGTCCGGGGATGAAAAAGTTAAAGAAAGATGCTACTTCGCTTTGGTTAGGCCACACCTCGAATACGCCTGGAGCATTTGGGACCCTGGTCATAAATATATAACAAAAAAAATTGATAGAATACAAAGTAAAGCAGTACGCATCGTTAAAAACTGCTACGAACAAACATAGTTTCACGACTGTTAAAGGTATTAAGGTGGGGGCCTCGAGAGACTCGGAGGCTGCACGCTAGGCTGAGGCTGCTTGAGATATTCAGAACAGGTGTGTTTCAGAGCGACACAAGAATATTATCATACCGCCTCACTGCATTTCTAGGTCTGGCAGATGCGATAAAATAAAAGCGAAACACTTCCGAACAGATATGTACTAAAACTCGTTCTATCCGCGCACAATGAGCGACCACAATAAAAACCGAGCTCCACTAAATACACTCCCATAATACACGTCAGAATTTCATCTCCCAAAACCTTACATCTTTGCACGGCTGGTTACCTATCATCCCCTGCTACACACCCATACGGCGGCTCGCAGGGTAGTATGTCGATGTAGATGACATTTGCTTTATGGAGACGATTAAAAAGAAAACTAAGCATCGGGACCTAGATTACGCCACGCTTCGTCTCAGAGAATAACTTTGTCGTTTTGCAATTACGTTTCACTTTTTAGACATATTAGATATATGCTAAAAGTGTGAAAACTGTCGAAATTGAGCTCTTAAATATTCACCATAGCTACGCACGATACGTAGTTTCACGCAATCGCATTAATCGCAGCTAATGCATTTTTATAAATTTATGAAGCTGTTTATTTGAATTCTGCTTCGAACTTAAACAGCTGATTGCTATCGATACTTAAGGTTAGTTTGACGATCGACTGTTGCGTTCCAGTATATGGCCATACAAGTATGCGCGCGCATTTAATGAATTTAACCATAAACGAAAAAGTAGCCTTACATTTTCTATTGACGTATTTTTCCCAATCCATAGATTTTAATGATCGAAATTTATGATGGAATGCTGGTTTTAAAGAAAACAATCGAGAGGTAGTAGATTGCTTTTGGGTAAAAAACAAAATTTTGGCATAATTTCGAAAACTCGTGAAAAATGCTTAAAAATGAGTAAAAAATCGACCTTAAATAATCTGAAATAAAGATTTTACATCACATATCTCCTAAATATCAACTGAAATGCGTTAAATGAACTATTTTCTATTAATCCTAGTGAGAATAAAAATATAAAAATAATGTTTCAAGAAATATGGAGGAAAAATCCTTAAAAAGTCAATAATTCCTGAAAATGTGCGTACAAACTAATTTTTTTGTCAGGTTCGAGTGGAAAGCCTCAACTCTGTGCAATAATCTTGTGCGTACTTCCTAGTCATAGCAAAAGATTAGGTTTGGCATCCCTCGGGAAACGATGTGCGAGAAAAGCCTTTTTTCGAACCACCCTACAAAAATAGTCAGAATCGAGTAATTGAAAGCTATTGATTAGCATTAGCATAATTAATTAATTTCACGGTTAAGTGCAGAGTGCATGTTTCGTTTTTTCATCTGAATATACATTGAAAATTAGTGAACTTGAATTATAGTCAGTTACTAGAACTGATTCAGCTAACTTCTTATCCTTTTACTCATTTCTTATATTCAGGCTACGTAGTTTTATTTTAATTTCAATTAATTTTAGAATCATTAAATGATAACTTATAAGAACCACCATCTATTGTAGCATTATAGTTAGCTAACACAGGAGACCAATTTGAATGTACATCTGATGTATCTTTTGCGCATACACCAATATCTGAATTTTTTAAAATTGGCAATCATTGTTCCGATGATACTACTTGTAGAATTTCATTAGATTTAAATTAAGTTTTGACGATACTTACTAAACATTTTTATGGAAACATTTTTACTCGATTCATATGATTGGACTCAATGAATTGGACTTGATCAATTGTAGATCAAGTTGACACTGGGTTAACTTTATCTTTTACCACATCAAAAACAACATTTGTAAGTTTAGCTTGTGTATTAAAAACAATTCCGGGACTCGTTGTAAGATTGTCTCACAGTAGATAGTTCAAATTCTCCCATATATAGTGAGACAATCTGCCAGCACCGAAACTAATTGATAGCTCCAATTCTACCATCTATAGAATTGTACTCTTAAGTCTCTTAAAAAAAACATGTAAATGAAAAGTAAACAACGGCAACTATGTAGAACTGATTGAAATTTTTTATTATCTCTATTCACCCTTTTCATTTCTTTACCGCAGGGGACCGCGAATTTAACTCACACGATCTATAAAGTAGTATACGATACTCGTGACTTATGTGGCTCTCATTACACGGCATGTTATTTCTCTCGAATCGCTCGGGCGCTAACTTTACGCTTTGTCATGACGAGTCACTTAAGTCACTAGTATTGTAATGTACTATTGTATATTTTGTACCGACCAAAAAATCATAACACAAGAACATTTTTAAAAATATGGCTTCATATATTATTGAGTGCACCAAATATTCAACGAGTGCCTTTTAAGTTCGAATATTTTTTATTAACCAAAATATATCTGAGCAAGATTTCCTCCTTAGCATGCAACATGAAACGAATTCTTTGGTGGGTTAGCTTACTTGAGTTACCCAAATAACTCGTGGATATACTAATATAGAATACAGAATAAGTAACGAGGGCAAAGATTCCAGGTGGAGAGTACGGTATGGTCCGGTATAAACCTGAAAAGTCTACGGAGATTTACCTTCCAGTATATACAATTTTCCATTTGCGAAACTCGCGGTCAAAGGTAAAAATATGAATAAAAATGTAACAAGCCTAAATACGCGCGTAGAAGTTAAGAGTGGTAGGTGAAGGATGCTGGTACTTTTTCATGAGTTGATTACACCATTAAATTTGGCTCTCATTCGTGGAAACAGGATAATTTGGGAGAAAACTCACTCAGACTCTTAATTTTCTCCTTTACATGTCATAGAGATAGCTTATTTTAAGTCGCTCTTCGCTAACGTTGAAATGCATAATTTGTCGTTTTGGTTAATAATCAACGAATGAACACAAGTAATACAATGACAGCATTAGTCATTTCCTCACTCAGCCATTTTCTATACTTTCTACACACTGTGCATGTTTAAGTGTATTTAAGTATAATTGGAAGGTCCTCGGATGAAAAAGTTAAAGAGAGATGCTACTTCGCTCTGTTTGGCCACACCTCGGTTGCGCCGCTAGCGTTTGGGGCCCTGATCATTAATATTTAACCAAAAAATTAATAAAATACAAAGAAAAGCAGCACGCTTCGTTAAAAACTGCTACGAGTGAACTTATAATGACTCTTAACTTATAGAGGGATTAAGGTGGGAGCCCCTAGGGACACGGAGGCTACACGCTAGGCTTAGCTTGCTAGAGAAATTCAGAACTGGTGTGTTTCAGATCAACACTCAGAATATTATCATGACGCCTCACTACATCTCTAGGTCTGACAGAAGCGATAAATTAAAAGTGAAACACTGCCGAACAGATAGGTACAAAGACTCGTTCTTTCCGTGCACAATAAGCGATCACATTAAAAGCTAAGCTCCTCTAAATACACTCCCATAGTACATGTCACCATTTCACCTCAAAATATTTTACATTTTTACGCGGCTGGTGACCTACCACCCCCTGCCACACGCCCATGCGGCGGCTCGCAGGGTAGTATGTAGATGTAGTAGTGCAATGAATACTCTCAAAGTCATTCATTGGCAGAGGACGCTCAGTAGGGAGGCATTGGTTTTCTGAAACCATTCGTGGTAATTTATATTTTATTGGGATGTACGAGGGCAGTTTTTTTCAACCTCCGATAGGCCATACATAAATGACCAGTGAATATTAAAAATTTATTTTATTACTAAAAGTTCTCTACTCTTATGATTACTTTTCGACATAATGACTTGACTCAACTCGACGAATTTTTTCGTACCTGCGGACAAGCCTTACAATACCCTCTTCATAAAATGTTACCGCCAATGAATTTAAATGAGTTTATACGTTGTCTTATGTTCCTCGTTAGTTTGGAAGCGCTGCCCTCCCAGCCACTTCTTCAGTTCAGGGAAAAGATGGAAGTCACTCGGCGCTAGGTCAGGAATGTTTGGCGTATAATCGAAAATATCCCATTGATATTGCTCAAGGAGCCGTAGGGTTGCACCAGCACTGTGAGGACGGACATTGTCATGGATCAGAGTGTTGTCAGTCAACATTTTTGGGATCCAGCGAACGCAAAGAGTTTTGAAGCCTAAATGTTCTGTAACGATAGAGTATAGAGAAGATTTTGAAACTGCCGGAAATTCCATAGACAAAGCACTTACTAGAACCTACGGTTTTCTCTAACCACTTCGTCATCTCGTTGAACAAGGCCGTCTGTAGCGACAGACTTTCATCCTTGACCCCATTTATCATGCATATCAGTTCGGCCATTTTAAATTTTCGACACCACTCACGCACAACACCATCACTCATAAAATTTTCTCAAAACACTCAGCTGATTCTTCGATGAATTTTGGCTGCACTGTTTCCTTCTGCCTGCAAGAAATGAATAACGTTTCGCAATTCGCATTTGGCGGGAGAATGAATTGAGGCGGCCGTATTTATGTGACTGCTGCTCAGTACAGACTGACGACTTGAACTCGGTAGTGACAGAGCGTGTAGTGGGGGAGATGTGCAGTTGCCTACTGCGCCCACCACCCGCCTGTCTGTTGTTAATGTTGTGCAATCGGAGGTTGAAAAAATACTGCCCTCGTATAATAGATTTTTATAATTTTTTTGTGACAATGACTTGCAAGCCCCCCAAATTTCTTTTATCGACAACAATGGTTGGCGATTAACTTATTATTTATGTAACATGACAAATTTGGAATATATCAGGTAAGCACTCCTCTCGCGCTAAGCCTAACAATGCAGAAGTTGCGATTGGCCCTTTGTAGTTCCTGTATAACCCTCAATGGGTGCGGTCTCGGTATTTCTCCGAAATATTTGAAGGAAGCCCAGCTTCTGTCGAGATCTCTTTTTACAGTGTGATTTTTATAGCTGGAAAATTCCTATAGGCTGCAAAGAAAATGTTTATTTTTCTGAGTTGTAAAAAGGATGATAATGCTCCCTCGGGAATCCTCCCGCTGGATGACTAGCGCCTGTTGCTGTGGAAATGTCTCGCGCATGGATTGCCACGTGTAATACCGATGATTCGTTGTGAAAGCTGTAAACCCCGATGTCACCAAAGAGAGACACCCACAGGCTCTCCATCTGGCTGGAAATACCTGGCTTTGCATGTTTTGCCCGATCAAAGCAAATCCTGGAAATGCGGGTAATGCGAGCGGGATATATATATATATATGTACATTGCATTTGGCGCTATCATTTTCAGACCTCGAGAGGTTCTTCTGCCGCTTGCAGTTCATATGGTTATGCGTGTGTTGAAAATACGCTGAAAAAAGAATAAATAAAAACACTGTACGTAGTGGGCTCTGCCAACTCTCGCAGCGATGTTGGCCTAACGTAATATTGAATGTCAGTTCGCTACAAGTCCACGTAAATAAAGCTCTCTGACGGGTAAGGTTTACATGATATTAGTTAAACGCCATAAGTCATTCACTTCTGAGATAGAACTCACGATCGTGTAAGTTGGATGTTCGGTGTCAGATATATCATAGCATAAATGATATAGAAAATTGTAATTCCCAGTTCTGTGGCAGATTTTATAGCTTGGTTAACGTTCGAGCTATAAGGGACCGTTCACCTTTAACCTAGCTCACTTTCTTCGCGTGTTGACCAACGAGTGATTTTATCAAAGTGATCACAGAGAAAACCATTGAGCATGATGGTGCTGTCAAATTAACTGCATGTTTCGACCTTATTCTCGTGTACACATACCCATGTGTTAAACTTTGAAAGGTTCCACTTGTTTTTAATTATTTTAACAACTATTAACTCAAAAGATAAAATATTTAAGCATTTACCGGTGTAATATGTTTCAATATATTTCTCAGGCTTCGCACCGGGTAATGTTTTCTAATTGCGCCGACGTGAAAATGACTTGTCTTCCATTCTCTAACACGTTATATCGGACTCGGCAGAAATAACACACGACTTTAGAATGGAAGACTAGTCGTTTTCCGAAACTTCGGCGCAATTAGAAAACATTACCCGGTGCGAAGACCGAGAAAGATATTCAAACTCAAAAAATGATTCATAAGCCTGCGAAGTTGAAACTTACTTTCACCCAAGTATTTTACATTGACCTCAAGGCGTTCTCATTCGGTATATTAATCCCTAATTACTTGTCATTCTTAGACTTATGCGGATAAATAACTGTAGCGTCTGCTTGAATTTACTCTTGTAATATTTCATGAACACTTCAATTGTGTCATCTGTAGCTGAGAACAGGTTAAAACCACCACATCATTGTGTCATTGACCCTTAAATACTTTCATTGGAAAATAAGGACCTTAAAATAAAATATTTCATACCCAAAAATACAGTTTCCGAGCTCCACCCAGTGGTTTATTCCTTTTAATAGGTGCTGTACAGTATTCAGTAAAAGATACGTGTATGAAGGATATCAGTCACCTTTTGTTTATAACATCTTTTAATCTTTTTCAAAAAACAGAGCTTTCCCCGATAAATAAAGTTTTTCCCGTATTGGGTGTTGACAACTTGCAACTAAGTACACCAAAACTATGATCTACGATTCGCTTAAGTGATCATTGACCATATTCTGCGCTGAGATATGTGTGATATACGTATATCACCATGGATAATGACTCGGATAGTCATTTATATTGCAGCAGTAGGTATTCTCCTGTTAGTTCCCAATATTTGCGTGCTAATCAACCTTCATCACTCCTAAACCGCAATGGAATCATGTATGTTAGTGACTATAACAAATGCGAATACCACTAAGATAAGGACAAAGTTTCATTTATAGTGGCACATATGACTATTTACCGTGAGGTATGTAATGCATTTTAAACTTATGTTCACTGTATCTCCAGACGCACGCTGTGACTCTCACAGGAACCTACCTTGCCAATGACAATTACGCGAAAACCATGCCCAATAACTTAAAAAATCTAACTAAAATAAGTGAAGTTAAAAAATAAATTAAAAAATGGCTGTTATAATGATAAATAATATCTATTTCGAGGTTATGTTCTCAATTTTTTATACCGTATAAATTTATATAGACATCAGTTTGAAAACTATAAAGATTTATGAGGTCTAAATAGGAACCTACTCACAAGCTATACATATAAATAGCGTAGCAGGACCTATACTGGACTGATATGTCGTGTTATTACTTATTGATGGGTCTTTATGATGGATACTGTAGATGGTCTTTGTGGTAGATGGAATGTTGATACAATATAATGATGATGAGATACAGTATAATTTACAAGGACAATTTTTTGTGTTATATTTATATGTACATAATGTAAATTTATGTATGTACAACTAGATAAATTGAATTGTGAAAAAAATCAACATGGCATCCCGAGGTGACAAAATTAATTTGATGAAGAATAATGAAACGACATGCATGGCATAAGTTGACAAAAATTATCAACTTTTCAGTTTTAGGTTACCAATTACTTCAGAAATTAAGAGAAATTCTTATTTTCAGTAATTTAATTGCAATACATTCGTAATACAAGACTAAATTAAAACGAAATTTAAGTGACGATATGATTGTAGCGATCAGTCTTCTCCGGTATTGCCAAGTTTTTAAAAGTTTGAGCATTATTTATATCAAACCACAACAATCTAGGAACTTTACTGTAGCTAATATAAATCTTTACATGTAAAAATATCACCACTTTCGCGCAATCTGTCTCAGCTCATTATTAACACTTGTAATCACAAGCTTGCCAAAATATACCCGGTCACATAAACACACCATCATTCTTCATTTGATTGGTTTTAGCAAAAGAGAAACTTAGTGATGCCAGCTTTAATTAAAACCTCAAGTCTAATGCTCTAGTCGATAAATTTACTTTAAATCGGCACAGCTAAAAACCAAAGCAACAGATGCGAAGCTTTATACCAACATAAAGATGTGAAGCAATCTTGGGAACTATTTATTCGATTCTTACTTGTAGTCCAAGAATATGACGTTTTTGAATGGTTTGTAGGTAATAAAATTAACCGCACTGCGACACTTCTTCAAATATTATTCAACATATTAAAAATCATTCTACCATTGATAATTGCCACTTTGGCTAGTACTTCGATGCCGAAGCGTAGGTCTCGAGTGATAAGGTAAGAGATGTTCAACCGTCAAATTTGAAATCGCGATAGATAATTGTCATGCAAATATTACCCACAATCCTTCGGGAACTACTCTTTTTCGCTCAAAGGTAAAATCGTTAAATCGGCCGCATGGCATATCAAATATTGGGATTATTTAGAGTTATTTGGCAGTTACTAATTTTAATAATAGACATTTTCTCCTTTACTTATAGGATATTCCTGCAGTCGCCAGCCAATCCCGACCTCCTCTATATGATATTTTTTTGCCACACTCAGCTCACTATCACCATGTTGCTGTGCCTCATTTTCGGTAGCAAGGTAAGGAATATTATGGCAATAAAAATTTTGGCCTATCTATGTCTTTTTAGGGTGGTATTATTAAGCTTAAGCTTGGTTAGTTATTAATTACAGAGAATTTTGTAAAGAGTGAAGTGAAATCCAACGGCGAGAAGTGTTAATTTTTTTTTAATACTCAAAAGTAAAACGTTAAATTCCTTAATTAATACTCACCTTATTTATTTGGATTAAAGGGTGAGTGACAATCATTTTTCAATGTTCTAGCAAAGCGTACTTCATATTTTTCTCTTTATGAGTCCTGGTAAAATAGTATGTATTCCAGTTCACATTTCTGCAGTAGCTAATGCCAAAATGATATTGAATTTATTAAAATGACGTTCCAAATTATTACGAATCTTGCTCCTATTTCCATTAAATCCAGTTTTTTATCATATTTCTGTTCTCAGAAAGCAATTAAAACGATATATTTGGTGATAGGAACATATCGACCTTATAAAATCGATTTAAAAAATACACACCGTATTTGTTTTTAATCAATTTTTCAGGCTGCAACAGAATCCTATCCTTTGTCTCCACTCGGATCGCAGTTCAAATTTAAAATAAGGGTTGCGTCAAAGAAAAATAAGTAACATTGGAAACATAATGATCATTAAAAATTAGGCTCATTGTGTTTCAACTCTTTGATCGTGTCAAATGTCTCGAATAAAGTCATGAATTTACTTTGAAACCCAAAAAGGACACATCTCCATCGTTGTGGAATATCGTTGCTCGCGGCATGTTGATAAGGGGTCCTAATAAAACAGCGACTCAAGGTGAAACGATCAATCAATATGGCCCATTCTTGCAACTGATTGGCACCACCTCCTTGTCATATATTCACCCCCTTTTCACGTTTCATCTCTCCTTTTGTGATCCTTAAGCGTCCTCCTCCATTTGATACCCATAGGAGTGAAGATGGCTACATACGTACGTATAGGGTTGCACTCTGATACCTTCTTCCCCGTCCTTTTCAAGCCACCCTTCCGAGTTTTCTTCTTCCCCATTTCTTCTTTCCAATGCCAATACCCGTCCCCGATCACTTTATATCTCCCATCCCGGATCCTTCCCGCCGAAAGAAGCTTTCCCTTTTGTGTACCGAAACGTTCGATTTTTTTGAAAATGGCCCGAAGCCGCCCACGTTACACCATCCCAGAACCCTCGTCACCCAGCGATCCATTCCTTCCCCACATTGTGAGAGTGTGTGTTTGTGTATAACTGACTCTATCAATCTATCTCTCTCGTCCACCCTCTTCCCCGCTCCCCTCTCTCTCCCGCATCCCAAATCCCATCTCGCCCTCCCACGCCCACCCACCCGTCCCTCTGCCCCCCCAGGCATATATGGTGTTCAAGGGGCGGGGCAAGTGGTGCTCTTCGTCTTCCTCGGAGGAGGGCGCCACAGGTGGCGCTGGCGGCCTCGGTGGCGGCGCCGGCGGCGGCGTCAGCGGCTCCATGGGGACGTCCCGCGCCCACCCCACGGCCAAGTTCCTCTCCAAGCCGTCGTCTTCCTCGTACACCCGATCCGAGCATTCGGTGGCCGTTCCGGCGGCCTCTTCCTACCCCGCCTGCGGTGGGCCACCTCCCTCTTCATCCGCCCTCCAACCGCTCTCCTCCGCCCCCAACAATGCCATCGCCGCCTCCAAGGGACTCGGCCCTCCGCCTCCGACGCTCAGGGAAGGAGCCGCCTCGCCCCTCCTGCTCAGCGCGGTGTCGGCGGATCCACAGGTAAACTCCGCGCCTCCCATCCAACCGACCCCACTGCTTATCCGTCCACCCCCTCTTAGCAGCTTCCTTTCTTCGTGTGGACCCCTTTATTCCCTTGACGCCCATTGTTATCCGAGCCTCGCGTTCTGTGGGAGTTGGGGGGGTGAGGGAGGGACAATGAGGACGACGACACGTTTCCAAACGGAGGTCTCCACAACCATCCCTCTGGGCTTCTCTCCGATTCTGTCAAAAGGTCCTCCTTCCCTCTCCTTTGCCCCCTTCCTCACTGCGTCTGTTTCCACCCTCCCGCGCTGCTCCCCGCGGCTCTGATCTGCGCAATCCTGATGCTTCCTTCCGCTCTGGCTGTCAAAGGACGGCGGGACTCCTCTTATAACCATGACCGATGCGTGCAAGGGGCTGGTTTGAATGACTAATGCGCAGCACGACCCGCCAAACTCCCACCGGCGGTCTTTCTTTCCTTCTCTCTCTCCCCGTCTCTATTTCCATCTCCTGAGCGTGACAGCCGAGCGACTCCCGCGACAAATTCCGTTTTACCTCCGGGGCAATCTTCTTCCTCGCGCTTTATTTTCTTCTTCCATCTTTGAATAGGTCGGAAAGGGTGTGGGATTTTCTTTGAGCTGAGAGGCTGAGTAAGGAGGAAGAGCATTATCGCCCTCGACAGCAGTATCTCCGAGAGATTAAGTCACGCGAATCGATGCGCTCGGTTGACTGACTGTGAATAAATTATTTACGGACCAATCTCATTCCTAACCTACTAATCCTAATTGAAACGTAGTGAGATCCCAGTAATAAAATTTTCTCTTAGGCTAGGTGATTTTTGGTCAATTTTGTTTTTTTTTATTATAAATTTTGTGAATTTAAGCGTCATTCCTTTCACTGTTCGTTAATGTTTTGCCAGCCTGGCATGGGTTTAAATTATAAAAAAAACAAACAAAAACTGGAAAATGAAAAAAACGACACTTTCTAATTCTGAAATTCAACGAAGCAATTATTCCATACTCTTTTTTGTGAATACGCTTGGACGTCGTTTTCTCAGCAAGAAGTTCCCGAAATCTTTTTACTTACCTATCGTGAAAAAACTGTCCAATTGTATCCGGGTTAAGATATATCATCTGATGCTTGGAATATAGCAACCTGTTGGGTTTTGGCGGCTCTATTTCTTGACCCCTCAGTATACAGGGTATATACAAGAAGGTTTTTATCTGTTAGTACTCCAGGTATAACAGTAAAGAAGCAACAACAGGTGTGCAAAGAGAATGTATATTTCGAATATAAAGATCTAATCATTTATTTCTAATAGAGAGAGAGAGAGTCTCTGTCACCACTTACACTAATAGTTTACTATACTTTGTCCAATAAAAGATGCTCATTTGTATGCTAATTGATACGAAATCCCTTTATAGACCTAAATTAAGTGTTTGACATCAGTAAAATGAAATGAAGCGTTGGTTTACACATATGAAACCAAAATAAAGTACCTATATAGTATATGTGCATAAATCAAACATACGCTGTGCTAAGCGAATAAAGTCTTAGAGATTATGATTTATTTTAATTATTTAAGCTAACAGAGTGATCGTGAAGCAATAACTGACGCCAAAATGATACGGTGGATCTGAGGAAAACTTTTTTTCCCCTAAGACGGGATGAGTGAGCGATGCTCGAATGCGAGGCGGAAGATGCAAGTATGACGCAGCACATTGACGCATTCTTCGATTTAAATCTTGAGGATTAAGTGAAGAAAGTGGGGCGAGGGAGGTGGTGGGAATGGGAGAGAGGAAAGGGGGAGGGAGTCTTCGCCACTCACGGCCTCACACGTCATCGATTGCAACGCGAGAGCAAGCAGAGCAGTGAGGCGTCGTCAAAAAGAGAGATAGAGACAGAGAGAGGGTCTCACTTCCCCCACTCCCTCCTTCGTCGCTCTGTTTTCGGTCCCTTCTCCGAAGGAATCCATTGCGCCCTTTCCATTATCGCCGAAAGCTTCAAAGCCAGATCCTAAGGTCAGATATGTACTCCATTCAGCATCTGTGTTTTGTTTCCTCCAGTAGAGGAGCCCATTTTAATTTATATAAACCGCACACATTATTGATATTAATGCTTCTTGTTCCTGCTTCATTATTTAGCGCCCTTTCTAGCAGTGCGGCTAATATCTTTTCATTTCTCAATCAATCTCTCGTCTTGCTTTGGCTTTCGTGGATGTTTCCGGCTTAATTTTGATATTTTGCTCAAAGGAAATAATTTCGTCGTCGGAAATACTCCGCTAATCTCGAGTGATGCCCTTACCTTGGCTCTCATTCCCTTGCGCGTTGGCGTGCGTATGGATTCGCTGAGGTAGGCAAGGCACTCCGCGGTATTTCTTGATGTTAATCCAATTAAAGGGGAGCGCTTCCATCACAACGGAACGCCCACACCCGAAATCCACCTTCTGCCTTCGGGAGAGCAATTTTGAATTTTATTTTTCGATGTAGCTAACCCTGACGCAAACTTCCCCCACTCTGCGCTGCTTTCAATCGTGCCACTTGAGATCCCCTCCGCAATACGGAAATAAGGATTAGAGGTATCAAACGTTGCTTGAAAGAATTGATCACATAACCACTGTCGTTATCTTTATGACGAATATGAATAACATGGGCGCGTCATTCATATCCGTCATCATACTCCTATTTCCGCGTTTGGTTGCGTTGCGGTTATGGTGAGCTTCTTGAAGGCTACTTTGCACTGCACATTTTATTGCACAAACGAATGTATGAACTCATTCATGAGGAAAATTGTACCATGTAAAGCGGAAAACTGTATGATTGCCTGAATGACTGAACAGGAAATAGAACTTGCTCTAATTCCATTCATTTTCTTGTACAACGTATGATGCATTCGATTGGTACGGAGGCTTCCGCGGTTATTTAATGACCGTATTCTGTCCGGGTTTCTGCCGCGTCGATCCATTTTTGGGCGACAACAGTTTCGCCTGCCTTCCAGCTGGCTTCGTCAGGTCCTAAATGAAATGCAGATCATTTTCTTAACGGTATTAGTCAGGTGCGCGCTCATTGGCCGGATGGGAATTCGAAAACGATTGTTGGAAGAGCCGTTTAAACGTTGAAGCTAGCGGATAGCCGTCTTCTCTATTAAAGTTTCCTGTGTTCTTCGCTATTTCGGTAGCTTCCCTTATTAGCCGAGGGAAATACTTATGTTACTTACGTTAAGAAAATGATCTGTATTTCATTTAGGACCTGACGAAGCCAGCTGGAAGGCAGGTGAAACTGTTGTCCCCCAAACATGGATCGACGCGGCAAAAACCCGGACAGAATACGGTATGATGCATTCGTTTGAACAATAAAATGTACCGAGTAAAGCGGTATTTACATATAAGCAAGTGCCATGCTTTAGGAAAGAATGTTTTACCTCTATCTATATTTCAGCATATTTGCGAATCATATTCGGACATTTATTTATTATGTGATCATTAGACGTATTTCAATACTTAATTATATTTGTAGCCCGTATTTACGCGATCACTAAATGTTGGGCTCCACAATTATATTTGAGATAATATTTTGGCTTCGTTTGTCCTTTTGTTAAATTCTCTTTGTTTGACATAACTGTTGAATTCTGAATAGAAAAAGTCCTGCGTTAAATTTCCTGCTGCTCTAAAAGTCCATAATTTATAATAATTTCATGGTTTATCTATTTAGGTCATTAAAATTGTCCTCCAGTTGTATTCGTTGGGTGAAAAGTAGTAGTTGTCAATTTTAACCATTGAAATTTAACTAAAGTGTATTATGCTCGTCGTTGTCTCTCTTTCTCTCTCCCTCTCTCGTTGATATTTTATCTTTTGTTTTCCTGCTATTTTCATGAATTTTTTCATTGTTTACGCATAACATGTTATGTCCGATAGTCAACCGCTCATATCTCATTACCATTTGTTTTATAAAAGCGCACAGCCTAAAAAACACTGTTTAATTTCTGCCGGCGTTAGTGAATGAGAGCACTCACGCACATCTCTCTTCTTTGGTCTAAAAAGCTACTTATTTTTAAATTTCACCCCTTCTCAGTTTAAACTTTGGGTACTTGCGATAATTATCATAGAAAATTAATTGAAATTTCTGCTTTGCTTACCGTAGGCCATTCACTCAGAAATTCTGCGTCTTACCTTGTTAAACGTTCGCTGTTGAGCCGAGTACAGAGCATCACTGTCACGTTCGCAGATAAGTTTCACTAAATGCTCAACATAGCCATCAATGCCAAGTAATAAACTACTCTGGTACTGATCCTGCAGTAGTAACCGTCTATTGAGATGGATATCGTTTAGGATTTATGTCTCTATAATTTTGAATTGCTACTAAGAGTCGTAAGCATGAATGAACGGCTTCATTGAACAGTAGAATCCCTCAGAAAATACATTATTTACCTACGGTGTAAGTGAAGCTTGTTCCTTAATCGATTTTTTTCTAGCATAAAATACCTATCTTAATAATTATTCATACTTTCAAAATTTCTCCAATCAATGGTGCACTTTTAACGACGAGACAAAACCACGCTATTATAGCAGTTTAACAGGACAAGGCTGTTGTTTAGCTGGGTTTAGGTGAGTAGAATGCAAATTTATGTTAGATTAAGTTCTTAAACATTACTATTACAGGATTACTAAGTGTCGACATCCCTTTTCTTTCGCACGTCTTTTACTGACAAAGATTGCTTGTTGGTCGGGGGAGAAACATCCTCGCCTTTGGGCTCACTACCCAGTAAGCTCCCCCAATCACCTTTCATACTAACATTTGGCTTAATCACTATGAAAGTGGCAAGGAGTGACAGGGCTTTAAACAAAAAATCGCAAGAAATTTAAAATAATAATTTTAATGCTCCAGCATCTTGTTTGTATTGTGCATTAGTGTTACTAAGGGAATGTTGACTACCTAGTACCTCGGTGATTCCATTCCTCTTAACATCCGTTTATTTAGAACTTGAAAAAATAATTTTAATGTGTCAGCGTCTTATTGACACTGCCTGTTACTTTAATCAGTTGCCATCAGATTTTTTATGACTGCTTTAAGAACTTGATGGATGGTTTTATTTTAACAATGACTTGCTTTTGATTTCGTCTTCACTGCGATGCGACTTCTACGTGTTGCATAGCCTCTGCGGAAAAGGTATCAGCACTTTCCAGATTTTAAGACATCATTCTAATATTTGCAAATGATCAGATAAGAGGTTCATTGTCATTTAGCTGTACCACATGCTTCTAATACTTCCCGTTCCGAAAATTTATGGCGCCCGCTGGACGAATTAACTTAGAAAACCAAAGTGAGAGGACAATCGAAAAAGGTTTGCACATTTTCGTGGAAATGAATGGTAGGCGGCTATTAAAAGTGTCCTTTTCCACTTGAAATAAATTTCATCGTGAAAAACATTCTCAATCAACTAAGGTTATTGAATAAATTCTACGAGAAGGTATCGTTATAAGGACATGAATAGAAATTGGTGACAGCTACAATAACGATACATCGCCCTCCTACGTACCTTTTCATTCAGCCATATAGAAAAAAAGTCAGCCTTTTCCGCGTTAAGGCCGGAAAAGGGTCTATTAGGCGATAAGAATGTTTGGGAAATTTTTTGTAATGAAAAATGTAGTTGTCTCAAAATAAAATAAAAATTGTTTTCCATATTTCTGAATAGTTTCACTGGTTTAACGTCTAATTTTCGACGAGGAACTGAGAAACTTTTTTCTTTGTAAATAGCAATCAATCCTTAAGTGGCAATGTTACAATTATTGTACTGCTAAGAAATATGACTTTAAGGCTGGTAAACCGATGCCTGGTTATTTGAGTGACACATATAACTTATTCTTCTACCTAATATTTTCCACCCTCAGTGGGCTCTTTTCTTGAACTAATGGACCTGCTAAACTACTTCGAAGAGAATTGGTTATTTTCACCTAAAAAATGTCTAACGATATTTATTGATTGTCTCAAAGAACTGCGCATGTCAAAAGTAGTGCAGGGCGGGCGAAAAGCTCTTAAAAATTTGAGATCCGAAAAATTGAGATAACACCATCATATTTCAGTCATAGTACTTTTTAGGTATTTTCCGTAAGCGTTATTTATTCAGTGCCCTCAAAGAGATACTACTGAATTTCTTGTCCACAACCACTGGCAGCAGTTCCCTTAATTGATTCAAAGTCCACAAATGTGGACAAAAACGGCTGGCTGGCGTTTTTTTTCTAGCCTCACCGGAGAGGTCCCAAAGCAATCAAAGCGGATGGAATATGCCCGGGCAGCCAAACAAGGAGATTCTGTATGAGAGAGCACTGATCGCAGGGTAAATATTTTCTTTCGACGTCCTTTTATTCTTCGACAACTGCGCTTCATATACCCCTTTAACTATTACGATGGAACTAAGTGATGATATCGAGGTTTATTTCGCTGGAAGTATAATTATGCGTATGTAACTGGCCATTTTATTTATATGTAACATTTTCAATCCTAGCTCAAGAAATTGGGCCACAAACAGTATCTTATGAAAGACGGCGTTTTCCTTCTGTCATTATTTTGCATTCCCTTATGCTATCTCAAGCTCTTCAGTGTTTGAGACAGTGTGGAAAATTTTAAGCGACATTTACGTATGCCAATTCCTTTTTTACCCTCTCATTGCTGTGGGTGTACCAACACGCCAGCAAGAATCTCTGATTGCCTAACGCTGCATGTACATTTACACCGTAAAAACGGCTTATTTTGAAGAAAAGTGACTTAGATATTTTACAAACCTATAGTTATATTTAAATATGCCAAACGAAAAAAATTCTTCTCACTGCAGAAATGTCGAAGACCCTAATTGCTGAGGGTGGCCGATGAAACAGCGCAGGAACCTTGACAATGCTTTGCTGGAGTATTCAGCTCCCGGGAGAACAAATCTGTGGTAACTTATACCGCTGAGAAAGGGTTATGGCGTTAAGGGTTAAAAAACTGGTTAGGGAAATAATATGATATTTTGGCTTCTTAGAGTCTTTTTATTACATCTGATTTTAATTAATTGTAGAAATTTTATTATATACAACCTAATTTAATAATGAGTTTTAACTTAATTTCTCCGCTTAAGTTTCAAATTAAAGTTTTAACTCCAGATATGAACTCTAAGTGTGAATAGTGAACTCCAAGATCTCTGACCTTTTAGTAATTTTCTCTCTCTTGATTAGACTCACCTGCTCTTGTATATCAAAGATGTGGTAGTTTATCTGCCGGATTTTATTTCAGCCTCTTCTTGTACTCACATAAGTACCTCGGTGAGTTTTTCTATGCCCGATCGTAATATGTAATACTAGTTACGCTAATTATACAAACTTTGCTCTCCTCAGGTGCCTTGGCAAGTATTTCAACCCTATCATCGGAGAATCATTGGCAGTCAAGGCTTATTTACAGACGTTACTCTTGTCATCGTGCGTAACCAACCGAATACAACTCACTGGTCAAGTTAGCCAGTAAATGGTCCGTTCGCTAAAACAAATGGTAGAAGTTCCCACAAGGGATTGGATATGGTGGTTTTCGCTCCCGGAAATCCGATGGCAAACCATGAGTATCTGATTAGGTTGCCTGAGGCTCGTGGGCCACAAGTAATGTTCCTTGATAATAAAAGAGCAAACACGGAAATATGGACTGACAGAGGGAGAGATAACATTGTATAAGGTTCTACAAAAATTAAAATCGTTGACATTGTCTCTAAATATAATGGGAGAAATGGCCTTAGCGATTAATAATTGATAAATTTCCACGTATTCACCACAATTTAGTCATGGCAATGGAAGCTTTGTTAATTAGGGGAAGTCAGTATAATTTGGACCCCTTGACTTTGACTGCATATAGATAACTCAATAATATGCTACAAAGACGATATATTTCCCTGACAAGCGATATCCAATGAAGATGGCACTGAAATGCTCATATTTATACGAAAGTTGGAGAAAACCTCCGTCAAGCATGACGTAATTTATTTTAATGTATAGAAAGATACCTTTCATTCACTTAGGGACGTATTTTAAAAAGCCACCATCGCAAAAACGTCGGGAACAGTCTCATAACATAATCATTCATCTTCCTGAAGTCAAAGAAAGTGCGCTCAATACTAAAACTGCTCATGAATGTTGGGGTAATTTACTTTCTAATGAAATTCTTGAAGTGATTGTCACGTACACAAACCAATATATGGACACCATCAAGCCCAAATTTGCTAGAGAGAGGGATATCATACGCACCGATGTGATCGAACTGAAGGCTTTTATTGTTCTTTTATATTTAGCAGGTGTTAACAAATCACATCGTCAATGTCTAGAGGAACTTTTGGGGCAGGAAGATGATGGAATCGTAAAATTTGGTCTCGTTATGAGTATCAAACGTTTCGAGGTCCTCATTCGTTGTTTACGTTTTGATGACCGAACTCTCCGAAGCCAACGAATAACGTTTGACCGCCTTGCTTCAGTTCGTGATATTTTTGAAAATTTGGTAAAGAATTGCCAGAACTCCTACTCCCCTGTGAAAACGTCACCATAGACGAGATGCTTCCAGATTTTAGAGGCAGGTGCCCCTTTCGACAATATATACCATCGAAACCGACCTATATGATATAAAACTGTTTGCCCTTGTCGATGCAGAAATGATCAACGCATTCAACTTGGAAGTATACGCAGGAAAACAGCCAGAAGGTCCTTTCTGTGTGAGCAATAAACCTCTTGAATGGTGAAGAGAATGGCAGCACCATTATTTGGATCTGGTTGCAGCATAACTGCCGATAATTGGTTTACTGATTTCAACCTCATCGATGAATTGAAAACAAAGAAGTTGTCATATGTTGGCACGGTCAGAAAAAATAAAAGACACCTGCTTTTCCCCTTCGACAATGTAAAAGGAAGAGCACAATACAACAGTATGTATGGCTTCAAGGACGGGACTGTTCTGGCTTCCTACATCCCGCATAAAGGGAAAAATGTGATTCATGTATCCTCTCTTCACTCTAATGATAACATTGATCCTGGATCTGGATTAAAAAATAAACCAGAGGTGGTCACTTTTTACAACTCAACCAAAAGTGGTGTATAGACAGCAGATCAAATGTGCGCTCCTTACAGCGTGCAACGCAACATAAAGCGCTGGCCAATGGTAATCTTCTTTGCCATGCTCAATGTGGGTAGGCATTAATTCTCAAGTTATTTACCTTAGCAATCAACTGGAACCAATTCGTCGAAGAAGATTCCTGAAAAGATTGGCTCATGAGCTGGTGGTGGAAGAGATGCAGCGGAGAAGTCAAACGACGTCTGGCTTACACACCAGCATGCAAATTCGGCTGAAAAGATTTCTTCCTTTGGATGATCGTGAAAAATTACCCCCACTTCCCAATAAAAGAAGGAAATGTACCACCTACAGTCTGAAAACGGGTAAAAGAAGGTTGTCCAACTAAGCATGCAAAAAATGCAACAACGGAGTCTGCTAGTCCCACGCAAATATGGTCTGCGAAGCCTGCTTTTCAGTGTGCCAATAGATACCTCCAAATGAGCTTGAGACCGGTGATTCTGATTGAACCTGCTTTTAATATTATCTAAGTACTTACTGTACAAGTTTTATTCCAGATTTTATTCTTTTGTTATACTTATTTACAAACGATAAGGTTAGTTTGTGGCAATTTCGAAATTTGGGTACCCTTGGCTATGGGTCTGTCATAAATAAAAAATCAATTTTATAAAGTATTTCTTCGTATGTTTCCTTTAAATACATCCGTAAGAAGGTGAAGAATTTTTTTTGGCGGAAAATAGCTTGTCATAGATTTTATCGGAAGTTTTCAAAAGTGAGCCTCTCAGGCACACCACGCCCGACCTAAGGAGTTTTCGAGGGGCGCCCGACGGAGGGTTAATGCAATTAGCAAATACAGGGAACTGACATTTTTATAAAAATAGTTTAAAATGCAATGCCCATAAGCAATGGTGAAGTATGCGCATAACCGTAGCTGATTTTTTCCATTTTTTTGTTTGTGTCTACGTAGTGATTGGTATAATTCTTTTTTAGCTATCTTCAAATATTTTTCCTTTCCATACACCCTGGAAATCGCCCGATATTTTCCCCATAAAATGCAGCCTAGAAATGTGTTCCGTTTTTTTCAATCATTTATGCTACCTCTCTGGAACATCGTCATTACTTGCAGTACTTTCTGCGATCATTTGTCCTCAATGCTTGTCAGTATTTGCAAACTCACTGTTTATTTTATGAAAGTGACATTGAGATTGATTTCGCGTATCTAAAACCCATGCGTATTTCATTTTATGACTACCACTAAACAGCTGGAAGTGGTTTGAACGTTGTGGAACCTTATCTCCAGCAAACTTCATGACTCAGCCTCAACTATGGAGAACGTGTACGTGTAAATTACCGTCCTTGTTGGGAAGAGGGCGTTTCAAAACTGCGCCGTAGCTATGTATTTCCAATGCTCATAACAAATTTTTGTTTATATTACTCGACGTTTTATGTCCTGTCATTTTATTTTTTGCAATTTAACGGTTTAGATGTATAATATCAAGGCTTTGGTATACATTTTGGGTGTTTGGAGATACGTATCGGGTCATTTATGTCTCGTAAGTTGCCGGAAGCTCCATAAAATTTTCTATTGACGGTGTTTTTATGACCACGCAACCAAAACTTTCAAATATACGATTTCCTGAAGTTGAAACCATGACCCACAGTCGTGTCCTGTACTGTATGACTGTTTTTACAGCTTAAATTGAAGGAATAATAAAATTTTCATTATCTTGTATGACTTTTAAATGCGTCAATAAAATGCTAGCAATTCTTTTACGATTTACTCTCGGGCAGTTGAGGACAACTGATCATACCATGAAATGACGAGGGCCATAATTTAGATCTGTGTAAAATAGGTAATCCGTTATTTACCAATTTCATGGATCTACGAAATATTCGAAAGTTCTGTTTTGTTTTTGTTTGCGAGTTGATGCCGATACTTTCAAGCGAGCTAGAGTCCATAATTTTTTAGCCGAGAGTACTCAGGTGCCTTCCGAAATAGAATAGTAAAAAGAGAAGTGAGTGAGAGAAACTAGGGATGGTGCCCACCGGCCAAGAAAAGTAAATAGAGGGGTTGCCTGCTTGCCGTGGGTACTTATGCAGCGTGTTACAAGAATGGGGCGATAGCAGGCGATGGCGTCGCTGGGTTCGCGCCCAGGGAAATCACGGCCGAGAGCACACCCCCGAGGAACTGCCTATAGTCGCAGAAAGGCTCGCTATGAAAACGGAACATTGAGCACTCGGCGTGGACGAAACAGCACTACTACTGCCGTTCCAAGGTCGAGTACAATGCATGAAAATGTGCCCGGTGGCTCCCGTGGAACGACATTCAACGGCCATCACATCAGGTGAAAGCGCTCCTGGAGCAGGTAGCTACGAGCAATCGTGAATGGGTAAGAAGTCTGGTTTCCATGAAGGGAAGAAATTCGAGAAAGAGCGTGGTAGAGAGAGACAGTGAGTGAGTTCCATGATGTGGAGGAGAATAGGACGGTCTCTGCGTTAGACGGCAGTCAGGGCCGGAGACCCATTCCGTAGACGGGTGGTCCTCGTGAAATTCGCCGCGAGCGGAAAAGCAAATAAGCGCGCTCTTCGTTCCGCAAACCCGAGCACAAGAGCGATGCACTTTAATATTCTGCACTGGGGAAAAGGCGTAGCATACGTGCATTCGCTGCGGACTCGTACTAAAGATTAGGTATCCGCATCCGTACGCTATCTGCCTTCGCGCCCCCGAGAGTGCATTAATTAGTACGAGATCGCCGGCGAGGCATGAAAGGTATTATGCAGAGGCTACAGATGCGCTGCCGGCAAAATGCTGGAAAAGTTTTTCGCTAATTTTTCCGTCGAAATGAGGATTTAAGAATAAATTTTCGGAATTACTTTACTCGAGTTTTTCCTTTCATTTGCTGCTTGGACTCTATTATCGTCCTCCTACATTCTCATGAGAATTATTTTCCTATTATTTTAACTTTTATCGCTGCCCTCTTGCCCATCCATTTTTGGTATGCTGAAAGGTATTACTTTATTTTGAATGTTGTCGGTCATAATGATGAACCTTTAGTTTATAATTGTAATTTAATTAATATCTCTTTTGAAAGATATGGTATCAGGCGTAACTTTGTGGAATAACTTCATGATTATAGATTGAAACACTTTGTAGTTTTCACATGAGAATTTTATTTTAATGACCTAGGTTTCGTCGCTATGCGACATCAATAGATACTGTCCGTCGGTTTCGTGCGACCTAGGTTTCGTCGCACAGCATCGCGCAGCGACAAAACCTAGACCGTTAAAATAAAATTCTCATGTGGAAATTACAATGTGTTTCAGCCTAGAATAATATCTCTTTTGCTTCCTTGTAAAATGTTTTGCTTGAAAAGCTTCAATTACGAATGTAATCTCACACAACTTGACTCTATTCAACATTTTTTTCATTTTCCCCAGGAGCCGCTGAATTTTGTAGGACCGCCAGGGATATGAAAATTAAATTCGTGGTATAGGCACCAGTGCCGCTTTATTACAGGTAGCGAACTGAACCGTCTGGCGAATTGATATTCGAGTGAAGTCGTACGCTTCCATAAAATCCGCGTCACGTTGCACTTATTACGGAGCTGAGCATAAAGGCCTCAGGAAAGATTCTTTTACGGCAACGTATTTCCAAGTTATATGACTTTCCACACACTCCCCCCCGTCACTTCTAGCCGACATCATCCGTCTCCCCTGCGCTAAAAAATAAGCTCCGCACTGCACTTTTCCAAATTTACGAGAAAACATCCCAAGGATGGTTCTTTTTGAAGAGAGAATGAGCCTGAGAATAGAGAGTCCGTCTTCTCCACCTTTTTTCCTCGCGTCAACACCCATCACACTTCTCTCCCCGTTCTTTTTTATATTATTTCCATCGAGGGTCCGCCGTCCGTATTCCAGACCTAATTTCCTTCAATTGAGCCCTCCTTCCTCGAAACCATCACGCGCGTGAATGAAAATATGAATGTGGAGTGAGGGAGAAAGCCTCTCGCCCTTCTCTCCCTCCCCCTCTCTTCCATTTTTCCGTCCTTTTGAATGAAATCAGCGGGTTGCCCATGCGCCGCACGTCCCTCTCCTTTTCAAAGAACTCTGCCTCGCCCCCTGAGGCGAAGCCACAACCATCCTCCCTCCTGTAAGAATAGCGTCTCCCTTTTTTTACTTTCTTTATGTTTTGTTCGTGTCAGCGAATTACGGTCGGAGACTATGGCCTTCGCAGATTGCCCGAGGTTGATATGGAATTGTGTTTTAAACGAGAACGAATATCTTTGTGGAAATTATTCGGTGGATTGGGTGGAATAAAAAAGGTCTTCACTAATGGCTGCTGAGGGTTTTAAACAATGCGATGATTGGCTTTTCAAATTTCCTTTTAAATGAAAGGATATGCGTAATTCTAAAAGCAACCTTTCATTACTGATGCCAATTTATGACGTGAGCGCGAATGATTCCAAGACGGTTTTTGATGGAATAGTTACCCATTTTTTCATATCGCTTTAATCTAATAGTTTTCCTGAACATGGAAAATAAACGTGTTATCTTTTTGTTGAAAGAATACTGATGGTAATACGAGGACTCGTATGTACTACAAATGAATTTAATCGTCTCCAACAACGTAGCCGTGATGTATTTTTACCCATCTTCATTGACAGCTAAAAATTAAAAATTTAAGATGACAACTTTTACTAAAACCACTAGATTTATCAAAAAAACCACCCAGGTTTCGATGTGCATTCATATCATCTTCAGGTAAATGGAGGCCGATGTGTAGGCCTTATATAGTAAGCATTCTGAGGTGGGGAGAGGGGGGGGGGGGAAGAGAACAATATAGGAGAAGGGTGGTCGCGGGAGGGTAGCGGGAAGGGCTAGGAGGACGAAGTGGAGGGGATTAAAGCTTTGAGGATGGGGGAATAGGCAGGGAGCATACATTCATTAACAAGGAATTTATCACAGTCAACTTGGTTTTTAAAAATCTCTAGCTGTTCTAAAGCATTCAGCTTGCGTCTGTCATTTGTAAAATGGAGAGGTGTCATGGCAAAATCACTTTTATGTCCGTGGGTTAAAAGATGTCTGGCGAAGTTGCTTCCGTTAAAATTAAAATTTCTAAAACCCCTTTTATGCTCCATTTGCCTAATTTCAAAATTTCTACAGGTCTGTCCAACATACTGTCCACCACATTCATTACATTTCATTAAGTATACACCACTTAATTTCTGAGGTTCAATGGGGTCCTTGCAGTTCACTAACAGTTTTTTCACACTATATGGTGTTTTAAATGCCACTTTATAACGGTCCTTCGGAAACAATTGCGCCACTCGAGAGGAAATCTCCCCAAAGTAGGTAATTGAACGCCATTGTTGAACAGGGGATTCTGTTTTGTTGTACAAACTGGCCACGGCTCTTTTCCTCCTATTCTTGCGAATTAATTTGTCTATTAGTGAGAGTGGATAGCCGTTATTCACTGCAATCTGTTTGATGGTTCGGGTTTCTTTTTCAAACTCTGAGTCGTTCAGGGGAATGTTGAAAAGGCGGTTAATAAGGGCGTGAAAAGCGGAAAGTTTTTGCGAGTAAGGGTGTCTGGATCAGCAGGTATGACATGGTCGGTATAGGTGGGCTTGCGGAAAATTGAAAAATGGTGCCTCCCTTCTTCAAGGGAGATAGTCAAGTCTAAGAAATTGATTGAACGGTTACACTCCAATTCACGAGTTAAAGCTAAGGCTGGATGCAAATTATTAATAAAGTTAAAAAGGATGTCCAGTTGTCTGTCGGTTCCGTTCCATAAAATTAAAACGTCGTCCACATACCTAAACCAATAAATGACCTGCGATGTAAAATTCTTGCCAACATTAAAAAGGTTCGTCCCTAAGTTATCTAAAAACATTTTGGCCAGCAAAGGGGAAAAGTGAGTGATATTCATTGACAGCTCAAGAAAATTGGGCAAAATAATTAATAATAATGCTTGCGTTCTGCAACCGCCCTCACTTTTCTATTTTTGCTCAAGTGATTCAAGCCTATGGGTATGGATAGGCATTTATTAGAGAAATGCATGTTTCGTAGGAGTTAATCAGAACTAGTGACTAATAGATTTCAGGAGGCACACTACATTCTTCAGAGCTAATATCTCGCTGTTAGATCAAGCGCATGCATTACCCTGAGAACAGGAACTGAGTATCCAAAGAACATTGATTTAAACCAGCCTTACAGCCTTTCTGTATAGGATTTATATCGCTGTGGTATTATTGCCATTTGATTTGTCTTTGTTTTTAGTTCTTACAATTGACTATTTTTTTACGATGTCTCTGTCATCAAAACCGCTGCAATAATGTATCTTTAGTCTCTCTCGGTGCGCAGTCAGCAGCCCCATAGTCACGTCACATAATCATGACCCAGTTTACCCAACCTTCCCTAAATTGGGTTGAACTTATTTTGGAATTCAATGGCTCAGGATCGTTCTGCTTCCTAGCCTAGTCATCATTGCGACAGTCTCGGAGTGAATGCTATGCATTTACGAGCTCATTCAACCTATGCATACCGTCTGCTCAACTAGGTTCCCAGAACCGGGGAGAATTTGTTGATCATTAACAATGCAGTTCGTGGTAAAACACTATTTAGTTGGTCTGCCTCAATAACTTTCGGAGCTAATTATCATGGCCAATACGTATCAGTAAGTCTCCGCCAAACCTTTCACTACTTATATCGGAACAATTTTTAAATTAAGGATCCGCCCTTGATGGTTTTACGAAGACACTGAAGTATCTGGAATCATTATCTCTCTATGCCATCTATCACTCAAATCATCCTCTGTAATTTATTTCAACCAATCACTCCCTTCTTCACACTCCTTAAGCTTATATCAACGCATATAAGAGAAATTATTCTAAAATAAACAAACTCGGCACACCGCATGCTGTTTGCGATAATCATATCATTTCAGTCGTTTATTTTGAAATGTTCTAAAACGCTACTAATTTTAGACGGAAGCGTATTAATGTCTAATAAAAAGGGAGACATTGCCTATAAGGGCGAATTGGTATTCTAATTTGGCATGAAATACTTTGCATGATTCGATGTCGTCAACATCTTAGAGAGTATTTCAAATGCAATTACCGAAACAAATTGAACCATATTGATAATAATACGAGTAAAAGCTTTAAAATCATTACGTTTGTGATGATAACTCCGGCAATCTTGAATTGATATGTAATGGTATATTCGTATTTGGTTGCCACTGGTCTGATAAGGTAGATTCAGCAAGCTATTGAATTGAGAGCTTTCATCAGCATCCATACTTTAACCAGGAAAAAATCAGGGTTCACCGGGCGTTGAAATTGGTTTTCACTGTGGAGCCTCCTCGTGAACTATTCCAGTTTTATAAAAGCTTCGGTAGAAGTGGATCCGTCTTTTAGGTTCCGGTATATCTATTCCTTGATTCACAATATAAATCCCCTTAGTTCTTCAAGCGCAAATATTGAATTTCGCCAACGTTCTTGTTGGTTCCTAAAAAGGCAATTTTGGCGTTTTAATGAAAACTTCATGCGACTATTGAAAAAAATCAGAGATTTACCGCTTGAAACCTCTGTTAAAATTAAAATTCAATTTAAAAGCATCACTCAGGGCCGGTGAAGTCCTCGCATACAGCCGGCGTCGTTTATGAGAAAGTCATCAATGCAATCCACGAGTCGAATTCCGATTCGCTTCCAAAGTCCCACCGGCGGGTCCCCTTTTCATCATCCGCACCTCCGAATTCGAAAAATTCAATCAAGTTAATCGTTGCACGAGGTGACACGCCTGGCTTGTGCATACACCTCGTGTGTGCGCTGAGAGGAGAAACCCGACGGAAAGCGTTTAAACATGTTTATTTTCTTTGCGTTCGCACTCTCGCGGAGCATTGTCGGGAGCCGCAGAATTAATATTCGCCCGCGAGCTTATGAGACATTCGATCCGGAAGAGCGCGCATTGGTTAAAAAAATAATTATACGGCCCTTCCCTCCCCCGATCTCCCCCCACCTGAAACACCGATCGCGCGAGTACAGGCATTTGCGTAATTATTTTCGCCGAAATTCCGCCATTCGCTCGGCTCACTGAGGGACTCGGGTGGGTGAGTGTGTGTGGAGGTCTCTGCGCACCATTAATTCCTAGCATTCATCCGTTCCGACCCCCTCCTCTCACCCATCTCCCTCCCATGACACCCCTTTCACTGCCCTCCCGTCATACACATTCCATGATTTCCCCAATTGACACGTGCATTTCGGAGCTCTTTAGCGAAAGCATTACGGCGGATGTCCCACCGCCACTGTGTGTCGCTCGGGCAAATAAAGTGCGCCCACCCCCCTACCCCCGCTCCCCTCCCTGCTCTCCACCTCCGCAACACTTTCCTCCCCTTTCCCTCCCTCTCTCCTCTTGCCACTCAATTGATTTCGCGCTCTACTGCCACGCATGGCCGACGGAAGGACGGTGATCGATAACTCGTTTCGCACCTTTCCACCGCACACACGAATCATCGCCGACGGAGACTGGGGGCTTAGGGGGGAGGGGGTTGAGGGAAATGGTCGGGAGAAGGGTTACCCACCCACCAACCAACCTCTCTTCCTTTTATGCACCACTTCTTCCATCCTCTCCTATACCACCTCTTCCTCTTCGTGAACTCTTCTCGTGTTCTCCACCGAGTGAAAATTTTCATCGCTCCCAATGTTTCGACGGTTGACTCGTCCATCGTAACGTCGGCGGCAATCAAGGGTTTGCCCCGTTGGAGAGCACGACGAGAGCTCACCATCAGTGTACGCCGGAAAGGCATCGGATCGTTCATCACCTCTTCATCGTTTTCCACTTCCTCCTCTGTCCTATCCTACGATTTCTCGTCTATACTATCCTACGTCACCGCCTCTGTACTCTCCTACGCCTTTTCCATTCTCACCTACTCACTCCAACCTCCGTTGATCCTATCCAATACCGAACTCCATCCTATAGTAATATGGAAACTAGGAGCTTTCACTCGGTGGAAGGACGTCATAATAAACAAGATAAAAATTTGTGATTTCCACAATTTATTTAAAACTAACGACCGATTTTGGCTGTCATGCCATCTTCAGGTCACACGTCAGATCACACATCTTCACGCCATCCTGAAGATAGCGTGTCAGCCGAAACCGGTCGCTAGTTTTAAATTAACTGTGGAAGTAAAATCTTTATCTTGTTTATTATTCCATCTCATAGTACACTACCATCATCCTCTCCTTCCCTGGAGAAAGAATTCTCCTACTCCACTGCCTCTATTCTCTCTAATACCTCCTTTGTTTTCTCCTACACTTCCGCTATCATTTTCTACACCACCTTCATCTTCTCCAGTAGAGCCTCTCTTCTCCTTAAATCTATTTCTCTATCTCGCGAAGATAGTATGCTGACCCACGGTGCCCACATATTGCCTTTAGAGAAGAAATGCCATTACTTTATCATCGCGTTAACTCAGTAGTACAACGAAATATATGTAATTACAACAACTAACGAGAATATTTCCTCAGAGTATTACCACCAACTACAGTAGTACTAGACCAGTTGTAAAAGGCGAAACTTTGTGTAACTTGCTTAACATTGTGAAATGAAAAGCAGTAACTTATTATGCATAGCAATTATGCATAAACTTTATTTACGACCTAGATTTCGACTTATGGAGTCATCATCAGGTGATGACTCCATAACCTAAGGTCGAAAACGAGGTCGAAACCTAGGTCGTGAATAAAGTTCATATAGAATAACTAAGTTACCGCTTTTTATTTCACAAATATAGTAGTACTGCTAAGAAATGCACTTTAGCGGAAAAAACGCTGAATTACTGCTGACGATGGCAAGTAAGAAAATATTAAAACTAGATAAATTATTTTATTGAATACTGAGTGAATTATCATAGTAAACTCATACAAGTCCAGATAATTGTGCAAAATATATCACTGGAACAAATACAGAGTAAATAAGCCCACAGAATTCAAAAATGGTATTTAAGTTATTCAGTCCGTTGCCTCCAAGTATTTTAGTACCGGAAATACCTTTACATTGTGCATCATTTATAAATCCAACCCATCACTTAATCTCCAGTCACTAAACCTCCTCCATCCTCTACTACTTCATCCTCCTCTATTATCTCCTACACCAGTTTCCCCTCTCTTACTTCACCACCTCATCCTCCAGTCCTCTCACACATCATATCTACCAATACATTTTACACCTCGACCTCCACCGTTTTCTACGGCAATTCTATCACACGCCTCCTTTCCTCTCTCTTACTTTACCTCAATCCTGCCCTACGCCAGTACCTTCTTCCTTTACCGCACGACCGCCTCAACCCTCTCCTCCACGCCGTCCGCCGTCATTCCCTAACGCATCAAAAACCCCAAAAAACTCGTTCCCGTTCTCCCGTCCTCCAGTTGCTTTCCCATCTCTCCACATACACACTCCCATACTACACCCTCTACCTTCCCGACTCGGGTGGCGAAATTCCGCTAACTTATCGCCCCGGCTCGTGCCGACCAATAAAGTTCGGTGGGAGACGGATCCGTCCCGCCCTCTCCCACTATTCCTCTCACACACCGAGCGAGGGGCTTTTGCGGCCGCGACGGCGGGCGGTGGCTCACGGATAAAGGGTGCGGGAGGAACAGAGAGAGGGAGGAGAGCGGCAGGAAGGCGTGGAGAAAGCGCGGAGTCGGGTGCGACGAGTCCCTGCACCTTTCTCTCATCCGCGTTCAATCAGCCGACTGCCGACTCCGAAAGGCGTCTTTTTGTCGTCTGCCGCCGCCGCGGTGGCTGACGGATGGAGATACGCTAAACGGGAGGGGGTTAACCACGGCCCCTCCCCCTTCTCTTATTCGCGCTCCTCGCCCCCCCTCTCCCCCCGCCACCACCTCGTCACGGTCGCTAATTCTTCGCCCCGTCGCAAAAAATTCGCCTGCTCGATCCTTCATTCTGGCGCGTGTGCATCGACGTCGTTGGCCCTCGTTTAGTCGGATCGAGGTCCTCTTTGAGGTACAGGGACCCCGAGGCAGGTGGAGTAAAAAATTAGTTTCCCAATAGATGATGAGGAGAGACCTCATGAAGTACTTGGCTCAGTGGTGTGTGAAATTCACGCATCAGTCAATTTGGGCGCACAATAAATAAAGAAAAATTTAATCTTGCGTGATAAAAGTAAAAAATTAGAAACTGCTTTTTATATAGTACATTATTGTGTCGTCTCACGACAGCCTGCCTGTCGGAAATGAAACGACAAAGATAATTATTGCTATGAAGTACATGTACAAATGTCTTTTTCATGTTATAACCCTCATATGATAAAATTAATGATAAAAACATCTCAGATACTCTGGTTCAATAATTCAACATATAAATTTAAATCCTTCACAGCTTCATTCATTCATTGGTCGTTCAATCCTAAGATTGGTTGACTGCATCCCTCCACCCTTCCCTATCTAATACTAATTCCTTTGCCTCCTTGTATCTCTTCCTGTATACTTTCCTCTTTATTTGGTCCGTGAACTTATGCCTGGGTCTTCCTCTGGGGACTTTTCCCTCTGTTTTACCTTCAATTATGTTTCTCACATACCCATTACAACCCTTCTCAACTATATTCCAGTTAAAAGGTCTCATGAAAATACTACGGTTACCATCTTTCGTTGTTTGTATAGAAAAAGGAGGGAAAATCTTCGAACCGGAGCGGTTATAGTGTTTTATTGGCTCGGTTCTACAAATAGTAATATGCGCCTAACTGCCAACTATTTCATTATATAACGTTGCTATGCGCTCCGAAAACAAATGAAATGTTGAATTTTTTAAACAAATTTTGCCAAATCAATGCTTAAAAAACCCTTAATCACCGTAATTTCGCTCGTGGTGGATATGTGGTGATAAAAATCAGTGAGCATGGAATTACACCCGATAGATTGATTGAAGACCGTGCGACTGCCATTATAGGTCACCTGATATCGCACGAAATTAATTAAGGACTTCCATGAAGTCCCTCCCCAAATAAGTATTACTGTCAAGATTTCCTCTTAGTCACGAGTCCTGCGTTTGCTCAGAAAGGTTATTACCGTAGGAGCAGGTCGCATGCTCGCCCAGAGGAAAGAATCCTTTCAGCTACGTCCCTGTGAAAGACTTACAATCAGTGATGGGCTTATAAGTCATTGGCGGGAATATAAAATTATTCATGAATTTTATTTGCTAATGGTGATCACATTCAGATTTCCTTCAGCTTTTCTCAACCAGACGTTAATATCTTTCGGCTTTTTGTCTACATGATCGGTTGGCAGTTAATGGCACCAGCCATGAACTTAACCGTGAGTCCTCAAGTTAGCGGCTGTAGGAGTGACGGTCTGCGCCACAAAAAAAATTTCGTACAACATTTGATAGAAATATTTCTTCATACCCTATTTGCTACCGCTGAACTCGAAAATGCGGCTAACAAGCTGTAACGCGTAGTTTCTTTGTTTTTAGTACACGAAAATCAAAAATATTACCGATAGATTCTATTTTTAATGTATAATTTTAAGGCACAATTGAATCAGTACTGATTAATATTTGTGTATGTTATACATACACAATTTATATTTTAGAAGAACATTGATAATTTACAAAGTGTCATAAAATGATTGTTAACTTCCATTTTTTCTCTCGTGAATACTGGCATCTTACGCCATCATTGCTGGATCCCACTGCCATTAGTAGCGGGTGCCCACGTGCTTTTAATTGTTGATGAAATCATTTACTTTGATCTATCAATAACTAGGTGCTATCATCGGGATTGTTCTCAATGTCAAACTAATTCAGTACATGTGCGGACAAATTTAATTGTAATCTTCCTTTTGAAAAAAGATGAAAGCATTAGTCATTTCTTTTTCTAAATGGCGTTATGTTCGTTTCTCTACTAAGCAGATTCCATTCTTGCGGCCCTGCGCTTCAATTATTGGACTAGATTGGACTAGTGAGCTAAATTGGACAAGCATAAATCACGTACTAAGTCATTTGGTTCATGCTGTTGTATGATATCTGGCTAATTTGGGACACTAGGCTTGTATGTGGGATCGTTACTTTCCTGTAATAAGCCCATCTCTTGTTCACTTCCGGCTGTAGCAATATCTTCAGGCGTATCACTGTCCTCCCAATTCATTGTTGCGTTAGGTATTGGAAATCCTTCTTCATGAGGAGCTGGTCTTTTTGCTCAAGGAACGTTTGGATAGTTTATTCTACGTTCCAACATTTGGAATACCCTTCTGTGCTTGTAAGGCAATTAAAGCAATCATCTACGCCATTTTTTGGTTCACGCCAAATCGTAGGGACAGCAAATAGCATGATTTCTTTCTTGCCTTTCATTCACTCAGAAATGCCAACATGGCAACTGACACAGCACCCATGAGGAGCCCAATGTTTGTCCTGATCACTTAACTGGCGACCGAATTACAAGTATTATGGTTTTTTTTAAGGATGAGTCGAATCCAAAAGTCGATTCTCGATTCCACCAATCCTCAGGATTAGAATCTTTATCGAGAATCAATCTCCTAAAGTTGAATCCGATTCCATCGAATACAGATAGATAAATATTCAAATCAAATTTCATTTATTACATTATATTTCTCTCAGTAATTTTGGGTGTAGGCTATCAATTTGTACTTTTTATGTTGATGCTCAATAAGCTGAGGATATAGTTGCTATTTGTTAATAAATATACTTTTTGAGTGACTTAATTGTCTTTGTTATTTTATTTCAGCCAATACTTGAATTTAAATAATAGTCGTACGCTACTGGTATATCAATATCCCACCTGTTATTAGGAATAAGAATCGATGGAATCGGAATCGGGAATCGATTTGAAAGAATCGAAATCGGAATCGGGATCGATAAAAAGTGGAGTCGACTCATCCCTAGTTTTTTTATTTGCTTTGGAAATTATCTAGATTGTAATTTTAGTATTTAATGTCCGCAAGTATAGCAAAACCGAGTACGTGGGTTTTTAGCTAACTTAGCTATTTTTCAGGCAAAAATATAACTTTAAACAGCATGAACATACACCACACGTGCTAACCGCAAAACTGAAAGGTTAGGAAGGATGGGAATAACGATTCAATGATTCAAATATGTTCCCCGTCCCTTCTTCTACAATAAGGGCAACCTGGCAAAGATAAATTATCGTGCTCCGGTTCTTTTATTCGCAAATAAATAGCATTACGTATTTTTAAAAAGTTAGACAGGTTCCAGTTTTTATAACAACAAATTTGTTAATAGTATGCTATACAAAGACAAATTATATAGATTAGGTCAATGCCATGAAACTTGTGTAAACTAGTGCCAGTGAAAAAATACAGGCTCTGCGGAGTTAGGACAGGTCAGTGATTGAGCATTCAATCATTCTTAAGGCATATGTATGAACTTTAGCTTAATTTTTTCCCATTTTTTTAAAATCATGATCTAAATTAGGTAATCGTAGAGTAAGATGAACATAATTACTAGGTCATTTCAAGCGCGGATAATTTTAATCGAAAAATTATTGAAAGAGTTGCCGAAGTCGGTGAAGTTGAATACGATGTGAGGCCGAGGCATAAGAACGACAGTGGCGGCGTTCAGTTTGTTGAAAAACTCCACTCATTCCTATAACATGCGTCAATTTGTGATTATCCTATGCTTGCGCCACCTTTTAAATACACGCCAAAGAACGGGTATTTTTATTTGGAGAAAATACAGGACTGAGATGAAATTCTTGGTCTAAATGACATGGAAAAGGCTTGGACTTTTCCTAATCTCTAGTCTGTAGCAACCCTGAAAAATGAGTTTCTGATCAAATACTAGTCTTGTCGATAAGTGCTAATAGTCCCAAGAAGCAAAGCAGAAGATACACAGTTTTGGACAAACATTCCTGGAAACAATAATGTGAGTTACAATGAGTGGCAACAATTATCGAGGAAGACTAAGGGGGAGTTCACTGGTTAAATTATGATGGATTTTAGATTGAAGACGTTTGACTGGAATAAGAAGTTAATTGAAAGGAGATTATAGAGTTTCAGCCAACCGGTCTTTGGATAAATGACTGCTGATGAGTCCCAAGAAAGTACCTCATTTCACGTGACATTCGTGGTGTCAAAGTTCAATTCGTAATTTATTTTGAGTATTTTCCCTCCAGATGCAGTTTATAATTTTAATTCCACTCGACCTTAAATGCCTGTTTAAACCATTTATCATCGAGAGCAAAAATTCCGCGAGTGTGGAGTGAGATGAACCTAGTCGCTGTGCAATGCAATTTTAGAGTAAATTAAGTCAGCGACAAAAGGTGGAGCACGAGGCGAGAGTTATGCAAAACAATATTTGTAATTTCATTGGGCACTTGTGCCTCGGGTTAAATTCAGCGAACTCTGTACTGAGTCCGTCATACCGGGTGGACGACCTGAAAACTCGTGAAGAACACACACCTTAAGGTATTACGAGCGAGATAGTTCCCCAACCATATTCGAATTATACGTTTTAGTTTCACCAGCTGTAAGACACATGAACTAAACATTGCATTATTAATGATGACATAATATAGTTTTACATGATAGAAATTGTAAGTAATTAAATGAAAATATCTAAATAAGTCTTTAACTTGTCTCATTTTTTCACGCGGTACGTGTGAAACTCCATCAAAACGGAGGGTTTTCCTTGATCCCGCAGATATTACTGCCGTGACAGTATGATTAACTTTCAAAATTAGTTGAGAAAATACACAAACTACACACTATTGATTTTTTGACGAGATCTAAGTGTTAGTAATGCCTCATTTGTTAAATAAGGTCTCTCTGGAGTGCATACACGTACCATTTCCCATGTAAAAGGGCTGGTATTTGCTGGTAAATATCTCGGAAAGTAATACGGTAAGGGGTTAAATTTTTGTATCAAAGGAAGGGTGATATACTTTTTTTGTAAATGAGACCAAATTCATTGATTTCTAGGTAAAATGATATTTCGCTCAAACTACCTTAATTTGACCCGTACCGAATCCGCAATTAAAAGTGTGCCGAGATGTCCCCAATTTCATTCCTAATCCTAATCTGACAATTGGCTCGCCATTCTCCCCTGCAGTAAAGGTGGGTTAACACATGGAAGTCACTTCCATGACAGCAGTCTTGTAAGTCAGTTGTAAGCAACATGTCGATGTTTAAGGACGCACTTCCATTGCAGTAGTGGTGGTAATTGACCACAGTTGCTACTTACAAGGAAAATAGACTGGTTTTTATTTTGCCTGCAAGTAGCATATCGATTCTGCGATATAATGGCATCGTACCTGGTGGAATCTTTGTCAAGTTACGGCAAACGAAGATAAACAATGTAAACAAAGAATAACTTTGTAGGAGGAGGACTCATTGTTGCACTTGTAAATATCTAATTTCACTTGAAAATATTTAAAATGCTAAAGAACCCTTAATGTAAGCTCTATGACTACTCTCTTATTTAATAATGACAGTCATTGTCTTAATTCTCATACTCGATACGAGGTAAAAGTGCACAGTTTATCTACTTTGTACAAATTTATTAAATCCACTAATGCCTATGGGGCTCTAACAGCTGTATATAAATGCCATTATTGTCAAACTTAAGTGATTTTCGTAACTACCATATTCATTATTTTCTCCCGTCATCCCTTTGTTTGGAACAAGCCGGAAGTTATGCGTAAACAGAATGATTCCCTATGAGTGTCGATACGATTCGAGATGTCTCTACACTCGCTACTTCCATGGAAGTCAACTTCCATGTATAAACCCGCCTTAAGGTAATGTGAACGAGATAGTTCCGTAATCATAATCGAGACCGTATTCAAATTATACGTTTTAATTTCACCAGCTGTGAGACAGACGAATTAAATATTGCATTTATAATGGTGCAATAATATAGTTTTACATGACAGAAATTGTAAGTAATCAAATGAAAATATCTAAATAAGTCTTTAACTTGACTCATTTTTTTCACGCCGTACGTTTGAAACTCCATCAAAACGGAATGTTTATTGTGATCCCGAAGAATTTACTGCGGTAACAATATGATTTATTTTAAAAAATAGCCGATAAATCACACAATCTACACACTGTTTATTTTTTTACGAGATCTAATTGTAGGGAATGCATCATTTTTAATATAAGGTTCCTCTTGGGTGCATACATTTCCCAAAAAAGAGCTGATATTTTTTAGCAATTATCTCGGAAAGTAATGCTGTAAGGGGTTGAATTTTTTACGCCAATGGAAATGTGGTATATTTTTCTTTAAAATGAGACAAAATGCACTGATTTCTAGGTAAAATGATATTTTGCTCAAACTACCATATTACGATAGAGTTTTTTCAGTGACAACTAATCAGGTACTTTTTTCATCTATAATCATTTATACATCCCATTTCTCAGTTGTCCGAATCATTAAATGTGACTGAATTTAAAAAGTGTCGCTGATAAAGAAACCAACACCACTGAACCGGTGTGTGTTTTAATCCACCTCTGATTTTACGGTTCGGCTAATTAGAATTTTTTTCAATGGAACGTGTTTGTTTGTATTAATGAACAAGAACACTGGCGAGGCGTGGGAGCAATTGCAAAAGCAGCTCTGAATCCAAGGCCAACTCCCTGGAATTTACCTGTAGCATGCAAGATGAGATCCATTAACAAAATTAGTCAATTTTCTTCTTATTCGAGGAAATCCATTTCACCGAACAGATTTGTCCCTGCTAACCAACTTCCACGGAGCGTAGTTTTCAACCATTATCGGGGAGATGTGAGTGCTCGACGCTCAATTCATGTGCTTCACTTCGTACTAGCGAGTGACGACGAGTTAATTTGCGATCGTGTTTCCATTCCCGCTTGTTCGGAATCAATTAAAGCTCATATTTTGATTATTTTTCTAGATTTTTGTTGATTAGAGGTGATCTTTACCCGTGATGGTAAGAAAGAAATAACTCAGTAGTAATTTCCTCACTCTTTTTGATGAAAACCGACCATGGTTTCGACACTTTACGTCATTTTCAAGGATTTTATGAATGAATTTTCAATTAATCATATATAACCTTAAAAATGACATTATATGTCGAAACTGTGGTTGGTTTCCATCAAAAAGAGTGTGGAAATTACTACTGAGTCACTTGAGTTTGAGTCAACCGGGACCTAACTTTACGAAGTTACCCGGATTGCACGATAATTTTTCCTCTGTGGAATTTCGCACAATTGTGCATTGCGGGTGACTCCGTAAGGTTTCATCCGTGGCCAGTCCCGGTTGACTCAAAGTCCGTCAAAAAGGGCAAACACCTCCTTGTGTTCCAAGTACAGCCATACCTTCCGGGCTGTGGCGTTTAGCACACGACAAGCGATTGCATGTTACATTGTATGTCCGGCAGTCGAGAACACCTGGACCCGTAAAGATCACAAAAATCCACAGGGGAAGAGGACACCTCGAAAATCTGGAGCAATTGCTCCAAAATTACATCGGGCAGACCACGTATTGATAATAAATATGTTGTCTTGATATATTTATGTACTGATAAAGAAATGAAATTTCATGTATTTCCTTTAACCTTTAAGTGTATAACAAAATTTTAAAAATTTGCCTTTTTGAGCTGTATGTATGCGAGTGTTGGAAATTAAACAGAGATGTATCGAAGCTTAACTGGATAAAGCACTCGGAAATAGTGAGATCTGGGTTAGAGTCATGGCCAACGTGGATGATATTTTCCTCTGTGAAATTTCGCACAACTGAGCTACTTTATTCAAACCATCATGGGTATAGAATATTTTCATCAAGTAACGCCTGAGACTTTCAGAAGAGGGTATCTTATTTAAAACCTGCAAACATAAATTGGGATGGCTTCGTCAAAAAATTTTTATGCGCATATTCGCCAGATGGAACCATAACATGCATGTAAAGCATGATCATTGAGCAGATTAACCAACTGAATCCTAATCAAAATACAGAGAATCCGAATGCACATGTTGAGGCGTCTCCTCACCATTGGCTTTGACTTATAACCCTAGAATTTAATTTAAATGGGAAATTAATTACAGTAAATTGCATAATTAATTATATGTTAAATGGAATAGTGTGCGTATAATCTTTGCTAGGTTATGAATACGTAATTTCGCAGATCAAAGCGTTAAGCAAAACTTTGTTAGCGTTTGAGGATCATATTAACCATAATAAATAACCATTTTTAATGTGGAAACCTAAAATTAAAATACCAATGAATGAATATACGTCGTATGACGAACATGAATGTACTAAATATATTTAATTAAGCCTTGGATGTTTAAGAGCAGTCAAAATTCTTTCATACTGCGTCATTATTAAAGGAATGACATGGAGTTTAATATCTGCCCCATAAACGTCTGGAGAAATTTCTTTTGTCATTCTAAATGATTTCTGAGGGTTTGCAGTTGTCTGTATTTTTCCAAGTGTGCGAATTGGGCTTTATTAAAATTTTAAATCGAATTTTCACACCGCAAGTGAATGGCTATGCAAGAAGTACGAAGTAAAAGCTTTGAACGCCAGAGTGTTGGTAAATTATTTAGAAAAGCTTTTAAAATGGCAGCTTTTATTTGGTGTTTCTCTCATGAAGTTGTATAACCAGACATCAAAGAAGTGAAATTCACGCTTCGAAATTGCCCCTTTTTTCTCTCACAAGGTAAAATTTCTCCTCGTTAAGTGTTACCCTGCTATATTATTGATACAAAGTTAAATAAAATATGCGGGTAAGCGCTTAACAACATTTCTCATCTGGAAGTTTTAAAGGGAATAGTTTCATTAAAAGTTTCCGTCTCTGAAATTCAAAGTAGTAAAGAACGTAAAGCAATGATTCAAAGAACTTTGTTGAAGCTTGAAAAAATACCATTACTTTGTGTTCATGTTCTCAAAAATAATTAAAGGAATTTAAAGTTTTACCAGGATGAAATAGTTAAAACCACAGACTTTTGTTGATAGAAAAATGCATGCACTACAGTTCAGTCGATCGCTTCCTTTCCCTTATTTTAAGATGATTACTCCGCAAAGTCTGTGCTGCGTTCCTAAGCAAAATCAAAAGTGGCGTCTGAATCATTTCGACGGTGCGGGAGATCAAAATAAGAGCATTTTATCTTTCGCATGCATTAGCTCTACTCCAATTCAATCAAAGCCTTTTTGGTATTCATTAGAAGCGTGAACGGAGCATGGTTGCTTACGTAATCACTTTTCCTCGACGAATCTTTTTTAATCTTCTTAATTAATGCAATTTCATCCTCCCAGCGTGCCTACTACTCAAGAGATAACGCCGGGGTTTTAAAAATTCCTTCAAGCTCTTCCCTTTCCTTTCCTACTCTCAGAGTTGCCGATAAATTGTTTTTTTCCTCGATATTTTCCCTAAAGTATATAAGAGAATAAATCCTTCCTCGTATTGGGGTGTCAAGGGCTGGGGGCCCTATCGTTCCGCTCCGGCTCAACCTATCACGACTCCCCCTCATTCCCTACCCTTTCCCGGAGAACTTGAAGGTCTCCCGCTCATCCCTATCCCTGCCATGCTCCACCATATTTCACGCCGACCCCTCCACACCTCATTTCCTTTCCCCTCTCATCCTTCCCTTTCCCTTCGTCCTCCTTTGCAATATGATCGCACCTAGCCGACGGATATATAGTGAGCGGTTTTTATTTTATTTTCCCCATTGGTTTCCGTTCTTTACGTCCTTTCCTCACGACCCACAAAATGCTGTCACCGATAATGTTTTGTCAATATAAGAATCCTGACTTAATCTCCCAATGGATCCATCATTGGATCTCCTCCTCTTCCGATCCCCGCGGAATGTGAGGGAGAGACCATCCATATTCGTCTTGCTCACGCGCGCCAAAAAGGGAGATTGGCCTTCATTTGGGCACCCCACCTTCCCCCTTTCGAAATTTCCATTTGTTCGGTCTTGATGGCTGTCGCTCTTCTTCCGAACCCTTCGTTATTTTTGCATATCCATGAAAACGTCGCTCTTCCTTAATATTTTTTTTTCGTTCATCGCCGAACGCGCTGGCGGAGTGAACGGGCTAATGTCACCCCCCGATATTGTGTGAGGCGGTCACGTTGGGAAGAAGAATGGGTGTCCCCGAATCGGGCCGCTGCCTCCGATGACTCCGCCACCGCGTTCAATGAGTTCGAAGCACTTTTTTATTCTTCAGAATCATCCTAGCTGCGTGTTACGTGTCATCGTGCTAATGGAAAAACACTGGGCGACTCTTTTTATTTACTGGCCTTGGTTTTAGCACCGAGTGTCATTATCGAGGTAAACAAGCAGATATAGGGTGTCATTCGTACGGGATTTTGAGGTCAGATGAGGAAGGGGGTGTGTGTAAGAAGAAAAATAATCGACAACTGGGATTACCATTTAATACGCGGGGCATGGAGAGGGATGGTTGACATTGTTATTTTAAGGTCATTTAATTATGTTGGGTAATTTGGAATTTAATTTTGGCGAGAGAGAGAGAATAGAGTGCTTTACCATTACCAAGAATGACATTCTGGATATTTAGCATTTCTAATCGTTCAGTGCAATTCGCAGAAAGTTTAGAAGAAATGACAATGCTAACCAAAATATTTATGGAAGAAACGGCAAAAATAGGATGAAAAATAAATGACTCAAAGACAAAGTACACGTATTTCTCAAGAACTCAAAAAGAAAATGTAGGTTCCCGACACATAGAGGGGCTTTAGATTTGAAAAAGTAGACTATTTTTAATACCTAGGAGTCATTATATCGAATGCAAATACACGAACTTTTTTCCATGTTCGAGCTCCACAGCGACATAAAGCTTCGTCTCAAGCGCAAACGCCACCGTTCAAGCTATACGTAGAGGAGAGGGAAAAAAGACCGTTTCCGCTTTAATGAGCGAGCGGTGTGTACCACTAAGGTGGATTAAGGTGGGTGTGTGCGTGCCGCCGCGAGCGATTATGGGGTAGAAGGGAATGTCTCTCCCGCGTTTAAGCGGCCGCCGCAAAAAAAAATCACGACTCAGGAGCGTGTGGTGTCCCTCGGCGACCCCGTGAGGAGGAAGATGCATGATCGATTTTCCGCTCCACCTCTCTCCACTTCACGCGCACTGACTCCTTTGTCGCGAGTGCGTATCTCCTCTTTCTCTCTCTCTTCCTCTCTCTCTCTCTCTCTGTGCGTGTCAGAACAAATCCGTAAATCCTTAGTAGGTCCCAATGCGTGTCCAACACTCTGGGTTTCCCTTTTTTGATCGGATATTCAGCAATCAATTGGATTAGCAAATCAAGCAGAATAATGGCGAAACCCAGAAATGGCCGACCGGCCGATGCATGTCCAATTTACTGGCCCGCCCCAATCTGGGGTGGATCTAATCGCTACTTTCATGGGTATTGATCGTCGCGGACGACTTTTATGTCCTCATCGACGTCCACCATGATTAATGCTCTTCGACGAGGGGCCATCACTCGGATTAAATTTGTCACAACCATTTATTGTGGTTTGGGTATCTCTCGACCTTCGTTTGGGTGTCTCGAGGTCCGTGAATGTTTATGAAGGAACAGAGATAGTGCATACGCCATTCAGACGAAGTACACCGCAATCGGAATACGATTTTTGGGAAATTTGGAGCTATCACTTGGATAAATCTGTTATATATTTGGCCAAAAAACTCAGGATAATTACTAAAACCAAAATAATAGCTGTTAATTTTAATTCGCCCTCTGACAACTATATGGATACCATTGCTTGTTTTACGTTCCTGTGATCAAGAATGGATTTATTTATGTTAGCTTAGATAGCGTCTATCTTTCTCTGAGGGCATTGAAATATGCACTTGATGTGACTTGCAATTAACTTAGGTTTTCATGTTGGTCAAATTACATCAGGCGCTTTAAATTACATTGGTGATAACGTCGCCTGATGTAATTTAACTTTAATGATGTAATTTAATAAATAACGGTAGACCGTAGCAATCCAGTTTGATCCCTGGTTATTTATAACCAAAGAGAACGTACAAATCGCAATTTTTTATGTTGCACAATATCCATTACTAATAGAAAACTGTAAAAACCCAATGTATTAACTAATGTTACCCATTGTCCATTTCGATTTAAAAATAATTGACCAAGTAACTCATATCGTTACTAAGAAAGAGCCTCACATGAATTACACTGCAATATACTTAATCATTTGAATGGTGTCATTGGGCATTTAAACCCACGACCAATAGGGTACCGGTTTGCACAGGCCTCTCCGTGACGTAGACATGACGTGTTCATGACGTTATCATTAATGGGTGGCTGCAGATGCTATTTTCAATCAATGTTATTTGATGTAATTTGGAGCTAAATGCTTAGTTTGGACTTTCAAAAGGATGCATAGGTCATATTTCTTTTCCCTTTTTAGTTGCTCAGTGGTACAATCACTATAGTTCTTGGACTTGACATACATTTCCTTCAAAACAAGCGGGCCCGATCAGACGAGTGTACTCACAGAAATAACGGATGAAATCATTAATGTGATTTATCACGAAATTGAATGAAAACAATTATCTCGCAAAGAGGTACCCAAAAAACTTGATTGAGATCCCAATTCCATTTTAAAGTGGAAGATTAGAACCAATGAGTAAATGAGCCTTTAGTTTGAGATAACAATGAAGGATATAAAAAATAGTTCACACCCGCGGATTGAGAGCAACTTCCTTTTTATTTACGAATTGGAGCTAATGGAATCCGCCAGCCCAGACTAAATGACGAGGGATTAGAACACCTGTATCATTTGACACAATGCCTGCTGCTGCAGCCACATTCTCGCGCTGCGAATCGGGTGAGGGGGTGAATAGGGAATACTTAATGAATGGTGCACTGCAGGGTACCTCATTAAGAGGTCGGAGTGCGATATCAGCGTCATGGCTCAGAGGCGAGACGCAGGCTCGGCTGAACGTGCATTTGAATCAGTGGAGCGGCTCACAATGTGAAGTCTTTAGAGGTAAATGGTGGAAGGTCGGAGGGGATGATATCGTAAACCTTCCACCACTTGAGATAATGGCTTATCTTAACCCCCAGCGGCAAAATCAAATCAAAATATCCACTGTATCAATGACCTATATCAAGTCGGAAGGATAAGATAGTATGTGCTATACTTGCTGAAGGCCATAACCACGCCACTGCTATTCCCCTGCATAATGATCCTTCTGGATCATTATGAGACATTTGCATGTCTATTAACTTCTGTGTGTTTTGTTTCCATGCTCCACTTGAATTATTTGCTTTTGTACTCTCAAATACTGAGTACGTCAATTGATCACTGCAATCATAATTTGTTTGATATCAAGTTAAATGTTTCTATTAATGTGCTCTAAATGCAGTTGGGCGTATTTTATCTGCCTATTCATATTCTGGACTAAGTATCTTGCTTTTTTCCGCGATAAGACATCATTTTTCTTTTTCCTCACTATCGTACCTACGATCTTGTATTTAAAGAAACATTTCTCTGGAGTACCTATTTAGGTTTTGTCCTTGTTGCTGATAATGTCGTTTGTGATATCCAACTCCTATTATGGAAACTATTGGAATGGCTTTAGTTTTCATGGGATTTCAAAGCATGCGTATACTCCGCTACTATTACATTTGATTCAATTTCAAACCTATGCACACGAATGCGGATTTATTACTTATTTAAAGACCAATTTGGAAGACAAATGATATCGTTACAAAGCTACTTACCCCTTGGGTAAAAACAAATAAATACAGAAACAGTGCTGGTTTACATTTATTTATTTACCTTAAGGATTTCACGAATAATGAATCAACAACATTGTTTTCAAAATGCAACTACGTACGTGTCATTAATTTCAAGGAGAAATAATTACATTTCTTCCTTTGATAATTGCCTTTCCAATGCCCACCCTCCCCCTCTTCCCCCCCGCATCCCCCCAACCAAGCCTTCTTTTCTTGATGATGCGAGGGAAAGTGAAGTACCGTCGTTTCTTTCAGGTTCCTCTCGGCACATATTTTCTTTTACCCGTCGTCGATTGGTTCTAAATGGCTAGTTATAAAGGTATCTAGAGATTGTGTTGATTAAAAAATTTCTCCGGACCGGGAATGGGCCCGCGACTATGACTTGATTTGTCGTGAATTTCTTGACTTGAAGACTTGAATGTCGTGAACAGACTTTCCTGTCTGGCGGGGCCAACTGTATAGCCACTCCGGCTTTGTGTTTCATATGGCATGATATGGAGGATTTAGGAAAACTTTGTGGGTGTCAGTGTTCAGATGTCGGTCAATGATTGCATACATTCAGGAGAAGATTTCTCATAGAAAAACTACCTGCGAAGCTATCCTGTATTCTATCACATGACGTGCTGTGCATTATATAGCTGAATTCGGAGATAACTATGTGTATCCAACCAGTTATAAATGTAAATATGACCAATTTTATACGCATTCCTGTAAAAATCGTTGATTGACTGGTGCGAGCAATCACCCGTGTTTTTTAATTAACATAGAAGAAAAGGAAAGCGTCTTGTCATCAATACTCATTAGCTCCTTTGCTTTTATTTCCCATTATTACCAATCAAATGATTTGATCATATTTAAATTCATTTGACAAAATTTAAAAATTACTGTTTGAAGATAGCTTACAAACATCTACCTGATATTTTAAATTTTTTAATTAATAAGATATTTTAACAATTGATCGAAGCTACCCGATGAAAACCTCTCCAAATTCAGTGAAGAGAAAAACAGTTCATTGAGTTTAAATATTTTCTTATTGATCAATTCTTTTTTAAATGAGTGAAAGAATTTCCGTATCACTTAGATTTTTCCTTTTAATTTTTTTTATAATTTCATCTTCTTGCCGATGAAATGAATAAAATCAGAAATTAAGGGTTATTTTTTCACAAAGAGGGCAGTACACGTACTCTCTTTTTGAAAATATTATTTTACCTTGTTTGTTTATGATATTTTACCATTAGTCGTTGTACTATAGATTTTTCTTCCACGTTTGTGCTCATTTTCAATTCTATATGCCATTTTACTCAGACAGAATATTGCTAATTGCACTACTTTCCATTTTCAAAGCTGAGATAATTGCATAATAATTCATGAGAGCAAAATAAACGTAAAGTTGTAAATGCCCTCCATTTCGCTAATAAGGATTGTTTGCTCCTATGCTTCCACGATCCCTTCTCGAAATCATTAAGGCCATAGCTTTGTAGCTCTCGCTGAACTGAAATTACATCTGATTGTTGCTTTCATTACTAATATGTACTCTAAGTGACGAATTTCATTGCGATAAAATATTTACCTTTCCAATTTATACATGCTCGTAATTCTCTCCCTCTTGTCCGTATAGCAAATAATTGTGTTGATCGTTCGTTAATGGACACACTCGTAATTGAAGCTAATGTTGAGCCTATCAATGAGCCCCTGATAACTCTGATAACTTAATCACTACTCGCACTATTTTCAAAATTATCATAGAATGTGATGCTCGTTCTCAAATTAAAGTGAAATAGGTTTGCTGTGAAATCTCAATAGTCGTGGCCGCATTTCATGCACTGAATTGCTTCTCTTAGAATTTGTAAGTCCACTGAAAGCAATATGTTATTAAGGGTAGTTCAAGTAAACTTTTAATTAAGATACTTTGAGCGAAATATCATTTAACCAAGAAATCACTGAATTAGGTCTCATTTTAAATAAAAATACCTCACCGTTCCAATGACACCGAAAATTCAACCCCTTACCGAGACATTTGCAAAACAATACCAGCCCTTTTCATGGAAAATGGTACGTGTCTGCACTCCAGAGAGTGCTTATTTAAAACTTGAGGAATTTCTAACACCTAAATCTCGCTAAAAATTAAGTGTGTATGTAGTATGTTTTCTCAGCTATTTTGATAATTAATCATATTGTCACCGCAGTAAATTCTTCGGAATCACAAAAAACCTTCCGTTTGGAAGGAGTTTCAAATGTACCACGCGAAAAAAAGAGTCAAGTTAAACACTTATTTGATTATTTACACTAAATTACTAACAATTTCTGTCATATAAAACTATGTTATTGCATCATTAATTATGCAACATTTAATTCATGCGTCCTACTGCTGGTGAAATTAAAACGCATAATTTGGATATGGTCTCTATCATGACTAGGGAACAATCTCGCTCCAACTACCTTAAGGGCCATAATCTCACTTTTTCATCTGCATGCCACAGTAATTCCCGGTAAGTCATTTACAATGTTTAATTATGATTATCCTCGCACCGGTCGAAGTCTCCGTGACAACGGGTAAGGACCTCATATCGAGCTGGGGCAGTCTCTTGGCTTTGAAATTATATCTTTACTCGATCCCATTCAGTCTGCTAACAAAGCGGCCCATCTATCGTGGCACAAAATATAACTTTGTTCGGCGTCTCAGCCGCTTTCCATAGCTGCTAATGAAGGTGCACCTTCGCCAATTAGTCGTCTGTTTCGGTGTTTATTTTTTAAATCAAAAGAAATACGGACCAATGTTAATGGGTAGTCTACTATTCTGGGATGGGGCAAAATTCTTGTAGTTTTCAAATATTGAGAGTGCCAATTTTGAAATTAGGTCGCGAATTCAGTGTTTCTTTTTATTAAGGACTCACATAGGCACTGTCGCAAAATAATCATTGAATTCATGCCATGTAGGAGATCAAAGCCTCGAGATTTATTGGAAGGACGGTTAAATATAGTGTTGTTCGACCACACAGATGTACTCATCGTTATTTTTCAAAGCCCCCTCACCCGGGTTGCTTCTCTCCCACTCCGAGCAAAAAAAAGTTATGTCTCTTTTGGTAACAACGACTGCTGCCCACTCACCTGCCCCCATTGTATCTCTTCGCCGCCCTCTATATCCATAACGAACTCTTTTTCGGACAAGAAGGGACGAGTTTGCTCACAAAAATCGCATGTGTCGAGTACGTAAGGGTTTAGGACTGACCGTAGGCGCTAAATTGCCTAATTATGCCACTCAGTCTCTCTCGCTCCCTCTTTAGTCGGGAGAGAATGTTCCCGAATTGATGTGATCATCTCTCCACGAGGCAACCAACGAGGAAGAGGAGAAGAGGCACGGCCCGGCGGAAGATGCAATTGCACATCGTGCCCACCCTGGAGTGAAAAACTTTTTTTCTGTGATTACAACCTAATCTCGTCAGTTAAAAGTGGATGGTGATGCATAGGCATTTTTCACTCCCGTTTGTGCGCAGAGTGACGTGATGGAGGGAATATGAGTGCGAGAGAAAGAAAAATACTCCTTCGCGGAAATTAATTTTTCTCCCCTCGTCAACCCCCATTCCCTCCTCCATTCTTTCCCCCTTGGTGCACCTTCGCCAACACTGCGGTCGATCCTTTCGCCCCGAGGCCCGGTCGGCCTGGATACCGCCGAACTCCTCTCTCACCTCTCTCCTCGCACGCTCTGCATGCGGTCCCCGCTGCTCAATTTTTCCCCCACTTCCGTCGTCCGGCGGCATTATTTTCCGGGGTGTTTTTCGGCCGCGAACGACCCAATTCTCTCAAGTTCTTCGACAACTCTCCTCCTCTACCCATATCATTTCGTCCGCCACCGAGAGGGTCTGCCACTACCCTTGATTAAAAAGAGCCTTCCGTCCCCCCCTTCCGTCTCTATTTCAACCGAAGGGGTTCCTCTTTCTCTATCTCTCTCTCTCTCTCCCCTCCCCTCCATTACCCCCTCCCTCTCCGCCCTCCAGATCCCTCGTGACACACTGGACCTGTTCCAAAACCCCGTGCCATGACCGGTATGGAGCGGGCACATGGGGACGGGAGATTCCCCTTGTTCGAACGGCATGAATGGAAGACGCTGCTCCGGTCGACCTCGCCGGTTGATGACGGCGCGACGGCGGATCGAGAAAAAAAAACTAATCCAACATAAACACAAACAGATGGCGCTTGACGAATCAGGGTCATCCTTGTGGAAGCGATCCATAATAATACAACTTGCTCTCGGGTCGACTTCGCGATTCCTTTTTTATTCCGAAACGATTGGGTCCAGCTGATTTCACTGACTAGGACCTCATCAGGGCCACGAGCCCACTTGTTACGGAATAAAAGCGAAAATCACAACGTTATTTTCACTTATAACGATTAGATATTGAATATCCCTATTTCGTCAGCCGTTCAGTGGGAATGAGTCTTTCTACTCTCTTTGTTGTGCGTGCCGCGCGGAGGCGACGCCCGTTGGAAGGCAACGACGCCCGTGGACACGCGGTAAACTTCGAAAGACTGGGTTCTTGCCCTTGAGGTCGAGGAACGAATAGTCATTAAGAGGTTTTTTATAAGGAAAATGAGAGTTTATTTAAATCAAGAATTCAATTGAATAATTAAATAAACCATATGGTGCGTCTCGAACAGCCAAACATGAATATTACCACGTCTCGGGAAGGAGAGCAGTTGCGGGTAAAGGCACGGATGGATGGCGCTACGGCTACTGGTGCACGGGCCCCATGGCCCGCGCCTTGATTCCTTGGTATCGACTACATGACTGACCGAAGAATGACGTAGAACTGAAATGATCCGACTGACCCGAAAGGGCCCCACTGGCCACTGCCCATTTGCGCATCTCTCCGTGCCAATTATATAGGAGAGTCGGGAGAAAGATGTTTTCGGCTAGATGACAACGGACGTGGTGAGGAAATAGGAAGGTCCTGATGTCAAGGAAAGTGAAAGGTCACATTTCCGAGACAGTTTCACTTGGCTACTCTGAGCTCTGCCAAATAAAACTGCAGACACATTCAAAGAGAAAACAAACGAATGCATGATTAAGAATAGAGTAAAAACAACTGTTTTCATCTTCAAGATATGGGAATCCGACCACCAATACCAGGTCACAACACTTTTTTGCCTCTAAAGAGGCCAAGTTTCCTATTCCGACAACGGTGGAAACGTTTTTCGTCGGAATTACTTGGGAGCCGCCTATAGAGTGTTCTAATGCTGCATTCGGTTCTTCGGATGAGGCATTTGGAGCTTTTCATTCGCCCTAGTTCAATGTTCACTTCAAATAGAGACTGCGTACGTGTTTTTCGTTAGATTCTGAACCCACACACTAGGTAGCGCGCTTCAAAGTAGATTGAGAATAGAGTTGATGAGCAGTGGACAGTAAAAATACTTTGATAATTATATCCGCGATTATTGTTTTCGTGTTGATTTTCAGTAAAGGTGTCAAGCAAGTTCAAAGAACTGCGGAACTCGCCGCGCAGAATCTTTAACGGAGTGAGCGAAAGAGGACGCCCGAGTAGCTTAATTGTTTTGAGCAATCGGAACGAATATGAGGGATTGGATTTTCATTCCAGTCCAGTGGGGATATTGAGTTTGAACCACTCGAGATATTCTCGATCACGTAACTAAGGAGTCACTTGATACAACAAAGGACATTTGAAGATTTTGGTGAGTTTTATCCACTCGGATGGATAGATAACGGAGTCTGACGTGCTGTTAATATCGTCTCTAATAGCTATAATCCACTCCGCTTAGAACATTTCTGCCTAGAACATTTCCATTTTTGTAGAGCGACACAGAGAATATTATTTTGACACCTCACTTTGTCTCTAGGTCTGACAGATGCGATAAAGTAAGAGTGATGCACTTCCGAACAGATAGGTACAAAAACTCGTTCCTTCCGTGTACAATAAACGATCACAATATAAACTGAGCTCCACTAAATACACTCCTATCATACATGTCACCATTTCACCTCCCAAAAACTTACATCCTTACACGGCTGGTGACCTAATACCCCCTGCCACACCCCCATGCGGCGGCTCGCAGGGTATTATGTAGATGTAGATGCAGAAATACTCCATCTAGATGGCTGCATGAGATTTTTACGAGCGGTTTAAATTCACAAAAAGCTCAAACTTTTTGTGATTCTACCACGTGACCCCATAGTTACCGAATAGGAATTATTTCGATTGTCTCTAATCATTGAGGTAGATGGAGAGGGCACTAGGTCATCAAACTGAAACCATACAACCATATTGTTTAACCCTGTTCTTTCCTTACTTTCCTATGGATAGCGTGACGTAATGAATGAATTAGCGCATAAAAATCAAGAATTTCCACCATTTGTTTGAAAGTTAATGCAAGTAACTCTTGGAACATATATTGGCTGCTTAGTGCTTCGTAACGAATTGGTCGTAGGTTCGAGTCCTACCAATCCCACCATTGTGTTGATCTTAGCGTGATCGTAACAATGAGAAAACTATAGTATATGAATTATATGTTGATATAATAGAGGAAATAATGGAATTTACTAAATCTTTGAATAATAAGTTAGATGAGTTGCACTTACTAAATCATCCATTCTACCAATCATGGAATACAGGAAGCTTAAGCTTGCAAGCTTTATGTATTTTACAATATTTTCATCGGGAATGCGGATGATTATTACTTTCAATTAATAAACAAAACATGTTAGGGGAGCTTAGTGAAGAAGTAAGTACATGCTGATTTCTATTATATTGTTGACGGTAAACGTATAAATTCGCAAAATCAGGGCATTAGCTCGCAAGTACTGTAGGAAAATAAAGGTTAACGAAATGGGAGACTGGCTTCAGGTTCTAGCATTGGCGAGCATACCAAGCGCCCTCTCCATATACTTCAATGGTTTAAATACAAACCCCCGGGTGAACGATTTTTTCATTGTAAATATCGCGCAATTGAGTCAAATAGGGATAGTGTATACTTTTTCGTTACCCTGTGATGTGGAGCTTCCGTTTTTAATATGCATTTTCAACGAATTCAATCTATACTCAACACATTTAGCCATAATCATTGTGTATCGGCCGAAAACAACTTAAAGGCATGCTACCGAACGATTCACTCGCGCACATGGCTCTATTCATCGTCCTTCGTGTTCGCTGAATGGCGAAGATGTGTTTCGATCTGCGCTAGCTTCGACTTCTCGAATGGGAAGCTCCCATTACGTTTTACAACCCTTGGCTCCTTTAAATAAGAGCTGGCTAATACCTACGCCGACTCTCTGTCCTCCCTTCCTCCTATCCACATTTTAATCCTTTCCTCCTCGTTCTCCTACCCACTTGCTCTCACGGCGCAAATGACCTCAGTTGTCGGTCGCCTTCCCAAATAAACGGCCGGCCAAACCAACCCTCTCGCTTCTCCACCGATGGCACTCATGTTTCGCAGCCTTTAACCCTCACCGCTTCCCTCTTGCTGTTCTGCACTTGAATATATTCAGGCGGACTGTAATTTTTTTCCAAGGCGGCGAGACATAAAGTTTTCCGGGGGATCGCTCTCGTTTAAGTGACGGAGCTGCCTCGAAGAAAAAAAATAATCTCTTACCCCTGGCCTTTGAGATGGGATATGTTTGACCCCTGCCTTTACATCCCAGGCCGAAAAGCGTTAGAGAGCAAGCGAGAACGAGGCCCTTGCAAATTTAGTGTATGGCTGTTTCGTCATAAAGGAAGCACATCTCATAATCTCTCACCCCTTTGTAGGGAAAGGCTCCCATTATGATATGGGTCAGTTCTCCAATTTATTCCCGTAAGGGTTGAATAAAACTTGTTTTAATGATAGTTTTAACTAATTTTCACCCACATGAATCCTCCTTTCCTTCTTAAAGAAGCTGATGACCTCAAGAGATTAGTAAAGAAATATTAACCTGGATTTATAGTATTCAGCATTACATCATTTTTATTGCTGAAATTGTTTCTTAGGTTTTCGCGGTGCCTTGAAATCTGAGATACGGGTTCTGTAATTTCCTCTACGTTGCCTGGTTCATTAGTTAAGAGTAATGTACCACGCTGCGTGGGGAGAATACAGAAAGAGTCTCTTTTATTTATGTCGTATACGTCCAGCATGGCGAACATCTATCTCTCAGGGAATTTTTTCCCGCCTGTGTGCTCCGCTTTTAAAAGAGCGAAGACAGATTTCAATCAACTTTTATTGACAAACTTCCGGTTATTCTCGTAACAGGTGCCCGTAATCAGCGCCAAAAATGGTAATTCTATTGTGGCTAAACAGTTTACTGAAGTTGGCGCAAACCTGCGTTTCCACGGGAAACTTTTTTCCAGCGTATGAGTTACCAGCGTAGCAAGCTAATGGCGCAAACAAGGAATACGGAATTCCGCATTCGCCCAGAATTCTATGTTTCGCGGTTGCGAATTTTTGCCCTCGTCCCCCACCCCCTTCTCAAGAATTCAAACGTCTGCGGCTTCGAAACTAGGGCGGCGTGATGCATCACGGGGTCACCACGAAGAGCGTACGCACGCCTCCGCCCCTCCTCCTCGCTGCTACCGGGATCTCCGCGTATATTTTTACTACCCGCTCCTTCATTGATATTTCAACGTGTGCGTGAAGGACGCGAAGCTTATCGGGGAGCTCAGACTCAAAATTCATGCTTGAAATAGAAAAAGGAAGGAGCGAATGCGTGTTTTGCGAACCTTTGATGTGGTACCGGCGGCGCAGGCATGAACATCCAATGGTGAACTTCCGCTCCCATCGGGTGACATTATTATTAAAAGTAATCCGGGATGAAGGTTTGCATGTCGCGAGGATTCGCGAAAAACGATCGTGCGAAATCCGTTTCGGAAGCGAGCGCAGACAATATTCCATGCTCCGATTTCCTATTCCTTTGTCTTTCTATCTGACGCCATTCCTTCACCGTTTCTCCGCGACTCCATGGCAGATCCATCCGATTCGAGGCGAGGCATTCTATGCAGGGTCGTAAAACCGCACCATCTACCCTGTGCTGTCCTTCCATTCCTAGAAAATCCTAGTTTATTTATTTTTTTTCCTTTTCAAAAAAACACGAGTCTTTCGTCGATCTATGAGATTGGAGCTCAATGGTTTTGACGCTCTCCACCCCCGCAACTGTGCCGGGTAGTCCCCGGTAATGGAATGAAAACGGATCCCATAAAGCAATGAAAAAATGATCAAAAAAACTCTTGTCGAGTTTCGGGAGTCGTTTCCCTCGGACGAATTTTGCGATAGCACGCCGCGGCCACGTATTGCGCGCTCCCTCGCGCATCGCCGCAATTGAATGAGGGCCCCGCCGCCATCGCTGCACGCTGTCATTGAATATCACTCCCCTGCCCCGTCAGATAGCGCAAAGACTTGCAAAATCCCCCGCGCCAGCGTTCTTCCGCACGTTCCGCTCATCTCTTCGGCCTTCCTCGAATTTATCAGTGGGTTAAGGGAACGCCTGTGTGCTGCATGTTGGTTTTGGTCCTCCCGGCGAAGCCCCAACTCTCGCACCCCTTCCCACCGCTTGCCCCCAGCATCTCTCCCCACCCCCTTGCCCATCCTGCCTCCATCCGACCGATCCAGCGATGATTTTGAGAAATGTGTTCGGGCACAAACGCGGACCTATTTCAAGCAAACACTATCTATACCCACCCTCGCTTCCACCACTCTCCCTGCTCAATGATATCCACCCCACCCACCCCCACGCTGAACCAATATTGACACATTCTCCCACATATCCATTCATTTCTTTTTCTCCTTCCATTTTTCACGATTTTCGCAGGAAAGGAAAAAATACCGGAATAGAATCCGAAATGCGATTTCTTATCACCCTCTCTCTCTCTATTCCCATGCATGTGTGTATGCTCATTTCATTCACCACATCATTCGTCTTCTTCTTTCCTTGCGTCACAGGAGGAGTGGAACGTCATCGTCCAGCAGATCCACTCCCTGGCGTCCAAGCTGTCGGTGAAGGACGAGAAGGCGCCCGACTCCCTTTCCGGCAAGCTCGCCCTCGTGCTGGAGGCCGTTGGCGGCGGCAGCGGAGACGACGGCGGTGCTGCCCCTGGGGGCGAAGAGCGGGAGGAGGAGGGGCGAAAGGGGAAAGGGTCCAAGAAGGGTGAGAAGGAGGAGGAGAGCAGCGACGAGGCGAAGCAGCGCAGGAAGAAGCAGGATTCTTCTCCGGCGGCCCTCAACGGCGTGGCGGAGGAGGCGGGCGAAGCGGATGACGGCGGCGGGGGCAGCGGCAAGGGGAGCAGCAAGAAAAAAATGCGCTGGAGGCGGAAGAAGAAGGAGGTGGACGAGGCGGCGACTCCGCCCCACCGTGCCCCGTGGAGCGGGGGCGGGGACGAGTGGTCGGGCGGGGAGGTGCGCAAGAGGAGGCGGCGGGGAGGCGCGAGGCCCGAGGAGGCGGCGGTGGCGGACGGGGAGGCGGCCAAGTCCGGAGACGGAGGGTCGAGCGGAGGCGGAGGCGGCACCTCGGAGGACGCGGGAGGAGGAGGCGGAGGAAGCCGGGGGGGCCGGAGGCAGGGCAACGATTTACGTTCCGGCCACGCGAGGACGCATGCCATCGTGATAGACCTGGATGACAAGAACAGATTTACGGAGGAAGTGACGGTTTGAGTGGCGGGGGGCGGAGGAGGAGGAGGCGGTGGTGGTGGCGGTGACGGGGGGCGTGCGGGCGAAGGGGTTGAAGACTATGGGAGGGTGAAATTCGCGGAAGGAAACTCCTCTTTCCCGTAAGAAGGGAGGTTGCGGGGAAGTGAAAGATGGATACGCTTGGGTGGCGGGTGAACGGAGAAAAATAGTCGGCGGGCTTTCGGGAGGGTTTTCCAAGAAGTTGGGAGAGAGAATGAAGGGATGGAGTTGAAACAGGAGCACTTGTGCCTCCAGGCTGTTGGATGGAAGGGAGAGAGGAAAGGGTTATGAGGGTTAGAGGGAATAAGTTGGGATGGCGTTAGGGCTTCGATGGAAGGGAAGAAAGCCGTTGGAACAAGTGAGGGGAGACAATAGACTTGGAAAAAAATTGAAAGGGAGATGAGTTAAGCGAGGAATTTCTGGGGGATAACAGAAAAAAAACTCAAAAGTGAAATAAAAACTACGGAGTAAAAGAGAGGATGAATAGGCGGGCTGGGAAGAGGAGCGAGTGAAAGAGGAACTTTACCCAAATCAATCAACTTAAACATTCCCCAAAAGAGTAGTTTGGGAACAATAAACAATCAAGCGAGCAAACAATCGAATGAACCCCTTGATAACTTGATATGAAACTTGTTTCCTTTTTTTATCTGCGTACTAAGTGATGATGATGATGGTGGTGGTGGTGGTGGTGGTGGTGGTGGTGGGAGCGGAGAAGTGGCTCGTGTGTGTTTGTGATAGAATGAAAGCGAGTGAATAAAAAAAGGAGTGAAGATGGCAAGATAGGGAGAGGAATGATGCAGACTTAAAATCCCCCTTGGGATGTAAGTGGAGAGGGGATTGGGAAGAGTGGGCGAGGACAGAAAGGGGTGGGAAAAGCTGGAAACCAAGCGATGCGGGAGGAAGGGGAGTTGGTGGAAGCACTAGAGAGAACGGGGAAGAAGATAAGATCTTCTCCCTTGTCATTGATTCTTCCCCCTCTCTCCTGCTATGACAGTCGCCAATTCCGGAAAGATTGTTATCATAACAATACTCCCCGCGCTAATCCCCTCCTTCCTCTGGGCTATTTTTAATGATTGACAAATATTTCACCGGGCCTTTCCTTTTTTCCTCCCAGCAGTTGATACGGAGCGCGGATGGAACGAAAGCATAGTCCCCCCATTTTTGTTTGGAGAGGGGCCGACCTCCATCGTGGAACATCGTGACCTACGAGCCATACTCAGCCAACAAAACTCCAGAGTAAATTTCTTTCTGTTCCCTGAATCTTGATTTCAGCGTTATCAATATCGTATCTGCTCTTCCATTTCAAGTGTTCTCTTGTGCAAAAAAATTTCCGCTGTTCCCAAACATATCACACATCACTGATCAGTAATATGTATGTTTGTGTGTGTGTGTTTGCATTTATTAATTCTCATATTTACATCATCCACGTGCTAAAATACAAATATGTTATCCGCTGGTGTTTCAGGCACGGCAAGAAATAAAAATACGCTCATGTGTATATTAACACAATTTTTTTTAACCAAAGGGTCATCTTTTTTTAGGGAAAGACGGCGACTGCTACCATAATACGGGACGAGTGTGTGTGATTTTTCGTTGTGTCTCTCTAGCCCGGATCTTAAACATTTGTTTAATTATGTGTATCCGCACACGAACATTCATTCGTAACATATAAGAGAGACATATATTTCCCGATGTGGAAGAGTTTGCCCTATAAGTCAACGCGAAGCGGCGAGTGAGAAATAGCAGTCTGGTCTATCGCCCAATCATTTATGTTTCCGGTTATGTCGGCCGTCGTTTGGATTTTACTGCCTGGGTAACCAGAAATAAAAAGGAATTGGAAGTGCCTTACATTAATTTCAGACTCGTCTTAGCGTATAGTGAGCAGAGAGAGAGAGAAGAGCGAGTGGAATGAACACGACGGGAGTAGTGTACAAGCACGTTTCAATGTTGCTCCAAAAAGATCTTTATGGCTCGGAACGAGCTCATCGATCTTCTTGAGTGCCACCCGTCACTTTTTGGATGGGGTAGGAAACTGGGTCCAACGAAATCCTTAGGTGAAGAAGCGCACACATTGACTGAGCTTAATGGTGAATCGTTTAAACAATTATTCCTCCTAACAGTGAAAATTTCCAGCGTGCTTAAAAAAAATAAAGTAACGTAGTCATTTATCATGCATCATTTTTCAGACATGGACGAGATAAGATAAAAGTCTTTCGTTCACTTCCAAGAAACGAAGAAAAAAAACCGCCAATATTTATCGCGCCGGATAATGTTTCGGGCCGCATTCTAGGCACGAAACTGGGCACTTAGTTTGCTTTTGCATGCGTTAACCCGTGAGCGTAGCGATCCCGTGAAAAGCCAAGTTCTCAATATAGAATAACCGTGAGTGTAAACATTTTTTGGAGCACCCTGTCACGTAAACTGCTATGTTTGTGGAAAATGAGACTATGTCAGTATCTTCCTTTGTAAATGTCTTTAAGAGTAAAGATACATTACCGTAATTAATCAACGACCAAAAGTGTAGTGAGGCAAGACATTCTTGAAAGTCAAATGCACATTTTCAACGCCTCCCTACGGATGGCGTCCCACCTTCTTTAACCATTTCACCTCTCTACATGCCCCATGCCAACAACTCAACCCACGCCTCCAGTAGGCGTAAAAAAATACGTTTCTATCTGTGTTTCACCTCGAGGTACATACGCTAATGAAGCTGTCGGAGCGATGTTCGTCCTGTGACCCGTTGCCGTGGAGCAAAGAGGCTGAATAGCAGAGGAAAGAGGATGACGGATGACAGTACGAACTGCCGATTTTTCTTTCCCCACAGTTTTCACTCCCAAGCGCCGAAAGAGCATTAATTTCCGGTTTTCCTCTTTTTCTTGACGATGAGAGACATTAAATAGCTTCCCAAAGCTCGGATGATGATCATCGTGAAACCATTAATATCATTACAACTAAAAATACAAACTGATTAGACTATGTAATGTATTTTCTCTATCCAAAACAGGTTTCATAAGTTTAAATGTGTGTACACAGAAAAATGTGGTATAACGTCGAAAAAGAAAAAATGGGAAATTGAGTTTTGTTAATCTATGTGTAAATAAATGTATGTAAAAGTTCATTTAACTGACTGGATTCATCAATAAAGATGAAAAGATTTTACAAGTGACTTGAGTGTGAATATTCCCAAGGGTTTGACTTTTTTTGGTTGTTCATAACTGTTGATGATGGGAAAGATTAAATTTGAGCCTCAGAAAAATATCTTCTCAAAGTTCTAGAATACTACCCATATAGCATGTTAATTTCTTTCATTGAAATATATAAGCGCCATTTTTCACTGAAATTAACGATAAATTTCAGGAAATTTTAATGGATGCTTTCAAATTTGTATCCGGTGCACGCCGATTCTGCCACTCTGCTTCTGGAGCCAGTATATCGGTTGGCGCTTGAGAAATGTCGTCGAATTGGTGGTTTCGGGGCGATTTCAAATGAAAAGAATTTCGTAACATCAAATTACCTACCACTGTATTTCTCTGCTGGTCTTTACAATAAAAAAACAATATTCACAAAGAGATTTGGTGACCAACGTTGACGCCTTTTCGTATGAATGGTCGTGGCCACCTTGCTTCAGACACACTGAACGCGACCTTCTGCGTCGAGTGTTCGTGGGCTGCCTCGCCTGCCGTCCAAGCACCTGACCGTGGCGCTGACGACAGGGCAGCTGAGCAGCGTTGCCCGAACATAACCATTTCAATCAACTACGCGGCCAAAGGTAGGGAATATTGTTTCCTCCAAGATCTTATTATGGACCCTCTATTCTCTTAGTAGTTGGTAAACTTGATACGAATGAATCGTGTTAATGAAAGGGGCTTCAGCAATGCGACATCTTCTTCACACAAATACACATACAGAACCGATTCAATTGGCAGTGTAGTAGGCCAAACATCTCCGCATAACAGGCCATAAACTATATTAGATGTGGTACAGGATGGGGAAGAAACAGAAGGAATATAGCTAGCTGTTCAGGAATCTTTTGAGGAGTCAGTCCGCGATGAGAATGAAAAAAGTTTTTCATCTTGGCCGGCCACAATGGGTGGCTGGAGCTCTAGAATTGATCAATGATTTAGTAAGGGGTTTAGTAGCCATAAATAAAACAGGTTCGGGGGAAGTTTTTAGACAACAAAGGGACATTTAGGGAATTAAGTACTTGTGGTAGGATTGCTTGAAAATACAGGAAATAATTCCTTGAGGAGACGTTTTAGGGACTGTGTGCCAGGGAAACAACTGGTGCAAATAGAAATGTTATGAAACCTACTTTGGACAGGAGCTTCATTTAGGTTGGTAAGGGTTGTTTTACATAAAAGGGATTATGGGTAGTCCCTGCGGAGAAGGCTGGTGTTTATATTGGATGGAAATAAATCAAGGGGCTGCGAAGTCTATATTTTAGATTATCTATATAATGGCCTGAGAAAATGAGCTAAAAGGAATCCAATTCGTGCTATTTAAGAAAAAATATCCATTTGACACTCTTCTTTAGAAAAAATATGCTGCTATTCCAATAATGAACGATAAAGAGTAAATTGAGTGGCTTCATATTAAACTAGAAAATTTGAGAGTCAATAAAATCATGAATTTAACTTTTTTTTCAGTTGCTCTGCGTATTCAAAAAAAATTCCAAGGTCATGCTTAATTGGTCCCTTTTAAAAATTTAACCCCTCCTGAATAATTAAAAAGGCTATCGAGACAATCGTTGCAAATAATCGATGCATTTCACAGGTCGTGTAAATTGGGAGGTATTGTGGTGGATAAAGAAGAAAGCTGTATGCATCTGGCACCATCACTTGTGTAATCATGCGAGGGCACACTCTGAGTCACTATTTTCTTTTAACTGGGGCAAGTTTCTGTGGTAGTAATAATACTGGAGGGATAGCGAAAGAGAGGTGAGAGAGAGCTTTACGTGACTTGTTATTGAGCGAAGAGGGAATCCACACTCCAAAAGAAATAAATTTAGTGAGCTACTTTATTTTTTAGTTACACACCGTGTAAAAAAACAGCGGAATGAACATCATGCAGAAAAACGATCCCTTGAGTATTACTAGAATACCTCCAAAGATTTTTTTCTCATTCTTTTAATGCGTAAACATCGAAAAAGAATGGGATGAACTATGAATAAGGTTAAAAGAGAGATGCACATTTTTATAGAACTCTACAAGTTGTTATGACATTTTTTCGAAAGGCGAAATACAATATTCAAAAGATGTATTTCGCAGGCACTTAAAAAATTAGAGATGATTCAGATAATTTAAACAAATTGTTCTCTTTGAAGTGGATTTTCAATTTATTGCGATGGAAAATCCGTGTACAATGGATTGATGAAACCGATTTAGGTTTCGATGGTGAAAGTGATAAATTTAAAAAAGTTACTATAATTGCAAACAATTTGTGCAAACTACTAGCGAATGTTATTTTCTCTGATGATTTTGTTTAGAATGCATCGCTAGAAGTTACTACTGCGCATCTCACGTAAAGTAATACTGGATGGTACACATTCTTCTTAGGGTGAATACAAATTTTAAACTAGAGTCTTCTCTGGCATATTGTCACTCTTTCCTCGTGGGGGTTCCATCTGTCTCTTGCAGTTGACCCACTCGATCGGCAAATTCCTACTCGTGCTGATGGGATGGACAGCTGGCCACATGTCCGGTGGGAGTTAACCCATTTTCCCGCCGCTCTGTGGTGAGGACTACGAGAAGTTTCGCTCGCACAGTCCTCCACGTATCCTGGATGCTATAACGGTCAACACTTTCGGTCGGTGAAGGAAAATGCATCTGGTTACGTTCCCTGAATATATAAATAGCCGTGCGAAATGGGTCAAATTGTAAGACTTACCGCGGATAATTATGCCACAAAGATGGAATGGCATCATCCAACACAGCAGACGTTATGAAAGTTTAATCATACTTTAATATACCCTTATTCTTTAATGCGCCAGTTTTTTCTACAAAGGAAATAACATGGCCCATAATTAACTCGGCAATTAAACAACTAAGCTATCACCTTTCAACTATTTCCGCTCATTAAAATGCTTATTACTTACAATCGCTGCCCCATTATACTGATATCCAAGTTTACAAGTGGGTGCCCGCTTGTCCGCAAATATCTGAGATTCCTCGAATCGGAAGAAATGGGGAAAGAAAACGAAAATTGTATAATTTTATATCCTTAATCCACTCGGATAAAATTTTTAAAATTTATTTTAAGGCATTTCACCCGACGCGCACTCTTGAGAAGCCAGTAGGTCCATATAAATCATTTCAGCAACAATTTTGAGGAATCACAAAAAAGGGTACATTGCCCATTCAAAACATTCACGCACCTCTGCGTACTCCCCGACATTCTCTCTCCCCTGCTTTTTTATGCGGTATTTGAGGAATGGATGGAGTGGGGAGGGATGGTAAACGGGCGCTTGCTCTCTCCCACTCTCTCCATCCATCAATTAAAGTCGTCACGGGCCGGATGAACGACGCGCAGGTTTCGAGTGGGCTCTCGCGCCCGCAGACTTTTCCGGGAAAAACCGAAGTCAACAGCGTCTGGTCCCTCCACCCCATCATTCTCCCTTACCCTCAAAAATATTCCCTTCCTCGAATACTTTGTCAAAAATAACTCATTTGCGGGAAACAGAAATTTACGCAGCACATTGCTGACAGTCACGCGCACGTGTGCAGGATAAATATCAATACTTATATTTACCTAAAAAATATTTTGTTACTATTCCAGAATTCGAACCTTGATCTCCGCAATGCAGGTCAGGCGCGTCATCCAGTTGATCTAACCGGCAATCCATCTTAATGCAAGACAAGTATTCGCGAGAATTTGCTGTGCAAAAGAGCACCGCCGCTGTCGCGTTCAAAAATTCTAGGGAGAGGGAGGATAAACCTACCATTATCGCTATTCAGCGACTAAATTCTTGAGTTATAATTGAAAAACTTGTGTAAACATCTTATCAACAATGTTGTCGACTGTGTTGTCGAGTTTTGGAAGTTTTATTGATGAAATTTAGAAAGCTAGATTATAATTTCATCCCAACATATATACGGATGAACTTCGGTTCAAATTCAAAGCAATGTGAATGAAATAATTCTTATAAACATGCGTTGCCATTTATCCGAGATTTATCATCCAAATACCTCGAAACAGAAAAATTTCACATTTCATGAAAAAATATTCGAAATCTTATAACGAAAAACAGCATTGAGTAAATAAAAGAGAGGAATTAAAACCGGATTAAAAATTATTATGAACTTCAATTGGGGTTCAAATAAAAAAAAAGAAGGATTGAAAATAAAACATAGGAATGATCGAATGACAGTGAAATGTGATTCAAATGAAAATTCCACCACTTGAAGGAAATTGATCTTCGGTCCTTGAATATATTTGAATGCTTTCCATAAAATTCTTTTTTACCGTTCCTATATTTTATTGCTCAGTATTAACTTCCCCGAACTCTTTTATTCATTTCCTGTTTATCACTTAGTTCAGTTGTTATTTAGTTAGTTTATAGTTATTAATTAGTTGAAAACTGCAAGTTTATTATTTCCGTCGTCACGGAAAAAAATAACTTTGCAAGAGATTACGTGCGAACAAAACATCGATGATGCAAAGAAGATTTCACGTGACTTTTTCCTGGCGAATCTCCTCACGCTGATCTAACGCCATTCTTTCTTCCTCACTACTCCGCTTTCTCATGTCCCGTTCTTCACCTTTTATTCCCCTGCCGTCCACCCCGCTGAGGGCACCGGCCAACAGAGGGACCGGGCATCCTCACCAAACCTCTGCGACCCGATCTGCCAATTACACTCCCTCAGCGGACTTCCTCCTGGGCCAGGGTTTGTCTCTCCAAATGTCAGAACGCATTCCCTTCCGTCAAGTTCCTCTTCCACGAAAACCACTATTCCATCTCTTCCTCTCTCCCTCTCTCTCTCTCTCTCACTCTCTCTTGACATCCCTGAAACCTCTCTCCGACCTTCCTTGCCTCCTCTCTCTGTCCCTCTCTCTCTCTCTCTCACTCCCTTTTCCTTCCGCCCCCCACGCCTCCGCCCGGCCCTTCCTCGCTCGAATCTCCCATATTCCAGGCATGTCCGCGTGCCACACTGTATCTCTTCCCTTCTCGTGCTTTCCCCCGACTCCTCACGCTTTTAATTATGCACCGCAGAGTCTCCGCACTACTTACATAAACACTCCCGCCTCTCTCTCTCGCTCTCTCGCGATGTGTTCGGGGAAAGGAGGATGATAAAACCGGTCCTCACGCTACGGGCTCACGAGGATCAACTCCTTTAACTTCCCATCTACGTACTGTTCCGCCCTCCGACCCCCACCCCCACGCCCTCCCAAACGCTGTTCCTCCAGCCCGGCATCTCTGACATTGCGTTCATTATAATTACATGGTCGGATTAAACGACGGCGTTTCCACATTCAATCGGGGGTTCAGCGTCTCCAAGAGATGTCGTTGCAGCTTAAAGGTTGCCTCCTTGACCTCCTTCACCCGTGAAGACATGAAAGTTCGAGCCACTGATCTTCTGAAATGTTTGAAATGGGATCTCAAGCCGTTAGCAGAATGCACACGGTCGTTTATGTTAAGCACAATTTACGTTTAACTTTAAAAGAATTGTTTTGTGAGATAAATGAGCATATAGTGTTTGCACGTGTTACTGGAGATTAAATAAGATCTATTTATTCACAAGAAAAAAATATTTTATTTTTTATAATCTCCATTATTGTAGAACAGAATTTATTCGATTGAATGTATTTTCATTAAAATAGTTTAAAAATTGTGAACATAGCCGTTAAAATGAAGTACATACTCGTATATTAGTCTCTTAACAATATTCATCCACTTTTCGAGGCAGACCCGCAAATATCACACATGAATTTAAACTGAGCACGTGAGAAGGACTTTATTTGTAAGTATATGGCAAAATGACCCGAAAACTGGATGAGCGCAAGGTTACAGAGAACAACTGAAAAGGAAAATACAATATAAAGATCCACGTCACCTTTCATTTGTACAACTATTTTCAGAGGCGTATTTAAAGGGCGCACCGGTCGCGCACCCAAGGCCCCGATTTCTCAAAGTTCCCGCAAAACCCCTGCCTTACACTTATTTCTAATGACTCCTAGTTGAGTAAAATTTTTAATGCGCAAACGTTTACAATTGGCGGTAAAAATCAGATAGTAAGTTTGAATTAGCTTAGCCCTTCGGCTACCAAGGTATTTTTTCACCTTACCTCTCCCAAGGGGGGTAGCTCGGTTACCCCACAGTATTTTTTTGTTTATTCGCTTAATTTATACAAAAAATGGATTCTTTGTGACATAAATCTTAAATAAAAACAATTATACAAAATTATAATAAACATGATTTATATTTAATCAAATAACACAACTTAACTGTAGGCTCCGATTGGAGCATACAATTATCTAATCGGATGTCCTGTCTAGGTCTAATCGGATGTCCTGATATTTCACCACATTTGGCTTTTCATTTGCTGCTCTTTCCATACATGCACAGAAGTCAAGGAACTCGAACAAGTAAATCAGGTGTCATGTACATTTCACGGCGCAGCGCCGCGCCCCGTCGGATTGAAGGCGCCGTGATGACCACGATTGCCGTCCACAGCGCGGTTTGATACATTTGAAGGCACACATAGAATCCCATTGTTATTTTAAATCTCGGTACTGTGCTGTAAATGGTGCACAGATCCTCAGAAAGCGGGCTGGTGAATCTGAGACGAACTATCCCAAAAGGGGTAACACAGTAACCCCAACGAGTTTTTCAGAAATTCGAAGAAAAAATACAATCAATGAATGAAGATTTCACATGGAATCGTATTGTAAGACTTTTAAAAACAAACTCATGGAAGCATAAAAATATCGGAAAATAATTGTAAATAAAAACAGTAAAAATGTGGCGTTGGGGTAACTGAGGTACCCCCCTTAGTAGCCGAAGGGTTAATTTCATTATTTCATGACTGCGTTGCATAATATATACACATACTTCACAGTATTGGCGCGCCAGCGCTACCGCTCATCGAAAGAACAGAATCGCAACTGCTACTTCGTTCTTAAAATAGTTCTCCCACAAAATGAGGTAAATTGTTTTGTTTATTTTCTTGTCCCTTTTCTTGAAGGAGCCCAAAACTTTCTTCTGCGCCCGGATCTCAACCAACCTTAATCCGCCTTTGACTATTCCATCATTTTGAAATTGAAGCCTATGAGTCATACCTGTAATCTCATGTTTTTCTATATTCGACAGGATATCAAAATCAGTCAATTCTAAAGGCCAATCCATTCTATCTCATGACCTTCGGTTGACCATCAGTCTACAATTTAAACAAAGAAACTGCGGCTTGATCAAATGTGAATGCCAGGATATATAATTTGAGGGTAAATTCAATCCTGGAAAACTACACGCGATGAGCTTCGCAAAAAGTTTAAAAAGTAGTTTGAGCGAGATATCAATACGTATAAAACATAATTATTTAATCCTCATGATAAAGAAAATGATTTCATCACTCTAATTATGCAAAATGTCAACCCCTATCGCACCAATTTTCGGGTTATTTGCCAAAAAGTAGAAGCCGCCTTCCATGGAATATGGTGCAGTTATGCTCAGCCGGTTGCAAAATCGGGAACAGGAATGTATACGGCGAATAGAAGAGGATAAAATCGAAGTGCGTAATCTAAGGAAGTGATTGATTGGCCACACTCGGAGACGCGATGAACTCGTAAGGGGCATGATAGATGGGAATGCCGAGTTAGGAAGATCGAGGCATAAATTCATTTGGCCATATTAAACGCGGCATGGAACCGAGGAAGTATTGGAATCTAGATGAAATGGCAGGGAAAAGATAGACTGGAGAGCAGCAGCCAACTTATCTTCAAGCCGAAAGACTGATGATGTTGGCTAGAGTAGATTTTACGCAAGTATATTGGCAAATGATTATGGTTTGACTCTGTTTTGACTTGAATTAGAAACAAAGCGTGTTGAATTTCACCTCAGCCAAATTACAGTGATAAACTTGGAAAAATAATTACAGCGCAATTAAAATTCACCTTGAACAGAAATCAAACCACGGAAGTTATACTTTCAAGGTCAAAGCGCATAACTCTGCACTGAACACGATTACTCATTAATATTTAATTCAATATCCGGCTAGGTAAGCTTCCTCAGGGTGACACTTGAAACAGTGAACTGCGCTAACGCGTTCTGATGTCGAAGCTCTATTATCAATTCATTGCTCATTCATCATTCATTCATTTTTCACGTCAAAATTAAACTTTCTTGAAACCGGTATCGACTTCCATTATCTGAGAAATATCTGCAAGCAGGTGATCAAGGAGAATGAGAAGATAATTTTGACTTTAAATTTATTTTAAAACCGTTTCCACAATCACCTAACACGAGTTTATCCTGATGTGACTGTCAAAGCTATCTCCACAACGCCCAAGGACATTATTTAATTTTGGTCTATTCCAGCTCGGAGGCTCAGATCAAATTCACTCAGTGCCAACCACGTTCTCCTTTCTTTCATTCCACTATCTGAGAGATCAACTCAAAGGCTGATCTGGTTGGTGAGTGAGGATCTTAACTGATAGGCATCCAGTGCAGCGGCAGGTGACATTAAAAAATTCATGGCAAATTGGATATCCCCTTACTGTGAAGCACCCGAGGCTTCCTGGAAGATTGTGGTCCCAAGAAAATCAAGCAAGATCGGTTTTCTTGGAATTTCCCGAGGCATCCTCCATTCTCCTCCGTATTACAATGAATAATAGCCTTGTTTTCGCTCCCTCCATTTTAAGGCAAGATTTGTTCTTCCGAAAGTTTTCTTGGAATCCGTGAATTCGTTGGGATGTGAATTGTATCTTAATAAATTCAGAACAATCGGCCGCTGAGTCGCTGTTACAATATTTTTATGAGGGAATATCCTGGAGAGGATGTTTTTCTCTCTAACTAAATATCCATTTCTTTTTTAAGTTTCCTATCCCACTGATATCTTTCCCTAAGGTAGCAATGATGTTTTAAAGGCCACATTGCAAACCTCTAAGATATAAAGACAAAAATCGTTACTCTAGTTTTCGCAGTACACAAGATAAAGGGTTTTTCAACACGCAAGCCCTTTCCCCGTGGGAGCGATAATATATTCTTTAAATGGCACTCGGCTGTGAAATAATCCTGTGCGATGACTTAATATCCTTCCGCATTTGGCTATTTGGTGCAGAAAAAGCTTCAGTGTAACTCCGTGAATAGGTGGCTCGTGCGAAGCCGAATATTTGCTATAAAACCTCAATTATGAGCTCGCAGCTGTTGCAAAGGTTTTGGTACTAGCGGTGACTAGATGAAGACAGTATTATAAGTGAAAAAGAATCGGTACGTAAAAGTCAAAGATACTTTAGGAAACTTCTCCATTATATTGTATTCCGATTAAAGGAGGAGACATCTGGCGAATGGAGGAATCAGCTCGTTAAAAAAAAGAAAGGTCCTGGTAAATAAAAATCTCGACCCGTCCACTTCACGCGATGCTCAATTCTCCCACTTCTCCCTCAGCGGTCATAGTTTATGAAGTTTACTCAGTCCAAGTCAACTCACTTAAGTGAAGTGAGAGCGGAACGGGGAGTTAGAAGTGTGGTAGGTCGGAAGATATACAAGATATACGGTGAATGGAATGGGTAGACGCTTATCCAATACTGTGGCAATTCTCTCACGATAAGAGGAAAGGACAGCGAAAGGAGAGAAATGTCTATGTGTGGGATGTGTGGCAAAAGAGAGAGACAGAAGGAGACGAGAGGGAATGGGACGGAAGAGAAAGAGAGAGAAGGGAATAAAGGGGAAGAGCGGATGGCCGCTGTATACGAGCGGAAGGTGTATGCGATGCACTGGCCCCATGGGGGGAAGGGTGTGGAACAGGAAGCGGATCGGGAAATAAGGGTTCACGATAGGTTGTGGACTCGGAAGCAGTAAATTTAAAAGGCGTTAGGAGGAGGTCGTTAACGTGGGGAAACTACGTACTGAGGCGGTACTTTATGTAGTACAATTCCCTTCTACACACGGCTCTCGCCAGAATGGGCACCGGTCTCTAAAGTTCCCGCCGAGGAACAACGGTTTAGGGGCTCATTTATACACCTCCACTCCTCTCCCCAGAACGACCCTTAATCGCACCGCGTGCTTTGATGGCGTGAGGAAGGGCGGGAGGGTGGCAGGCGACCCTCCTTTGCCACAGCGGGCGCCGACATAATAGCCGCGAAGGCTGACTATGCACTCGTAAAAAAATGTCTCACTCCCCGACTCTTCACCTGTCGTTACTCCGCCAGATGTTTACGATTTCATTATACGTGATCCTTTCTTTCCGTTCAGTGATCCTTCAGCAATAATATGTTGAACCCCGTGAACGTTTGCATGATTCCGTGCAGATAAAAGGTATATTCAAAGAACTTGACGGTAAAAGTATCATGAGCACCAGTGGAGTAATTTACTTTGGGTACCAAAAAAAACTTGATAGAGTTAGCTGTGAACATTTTCTTTCATTCATTTTGACGATATACATCAAACACCATACATATAGCGACTATGGAAAAATCCTTTTTGAGTTTTAATGATTTTCTGATGAAAATAGCTCCATTTAAAAGGAATTTTTCTTTGGTCCCTGAATAAACTCGAATCTTTTGCATTTAATCCTTTTCTGTTTAGCAAAAATAGGTTTGAAATAAATTATAGGTACGGTAAAAAATAATTTGGTGAAAAGCGTGCAAATTTATTCAGGGACCAAAGCGCGATTTTTTTCAAGTATTACAATTTTCATCAAAATCGCATTTTACTGTCATTTCATTATTAGTAAGATTTATTTTCAATCCTTCTTTTGTCTGGGTTTGAACCCCAAAATTTCTCGCCCAGTTATCATCCCTCTCTTTTATGTACTTAATGCTGTTTTCAATTCAAGATTTCGAATATTTTTCCATGAAATGTGAAATTTGTCAATGGTTTAATTTTTATTTGTAACGACTGCCGCTTTATTTTAGGGACAGGTCGGTTGCTAGCAGAAACAATGACAACAAAAATATGCGAGAATTCTTGGAATTCGATCCATAACTTGCATTTTTTTCTCACATCATGTATATTGGCAAATTCTCTTCCGGCTTTGCTCTGATAAAATTTGTGTATTCTGTATTGTTTATTGATCGGAAATAAATTACATTTTAAATTCATAATATTACGTATGTTAGATTTGAGGACTCGTTTCTGAATAATTAAGACAAAACTATGCATCTGATGACTAAGTTCTGAAGTGAAAGCTCATCGCATTTTTTATAAGATCACATTGTTAAGATTAATAAAGAATAGTGTAATCTGTATAAATGGTTCTAATTTACCTGAAAAAAGGGAACAATGGTCGTGATACTCAATTATAATTAGCTCGCTTGCTTGCAGTTGGCAACAAATGTTTGCTATCGTATCTCTTTACCGTTTCACAAACGTTTAACCCAAAAGCTAAAATGATTATTGCCTGCTATTCCGCTACTTCAAGTACGAAAACGCTGGGTCAAGCCTCGTGCTCTTTGGGAACCAATCCTGTAGAAATAGCTGAGCTCAAGTTTATTCTACAGCTTAGAAAAACTCTTTACCATCACTATTTGCATTGGAGAACATAGGGGACCATTTGAAATAAGAACCCAACTGAACTCAATTCACAAAAACTCCTTCTGCTTGTACGCTAACGTAATTTGCAAAAATCCATCATGCGCTGAACGTTTTAGTGAAGGTATAAATGACACTGAAAGAAGCTCCTGCTCCTGTCTTTAGTCAAATATGAGGGAGAATTACATTTTCAATGTTTGTCTCATTTTTTAGTACACCTGGGCTAGCCTCGGATTAACTTTACAGAGTTTCCCGCAGTTTTTACAACTTTATCTAGGGCGATTTGCTTAAATATTGCCAAACAGATAGGTACAAAAACTCATTCTTTTCGTGCACAATAAGCGACAACGATAAGTACTGAGCTCCACTAAATACATTCCCATAATACACGTCACTATTTCACCTCCCAAAAACTAACATCTTTACACGGCTAGTGTTCTAACGCCCCCTACCACACGCCCATGCGGCGGCTCGCAGGGTAGTATGTAGATGTAAGTAAATATTGCCCATTCCTTACCTTACGGTACCAGATTTACCGGTTATGTTTTATCTTACCACTTGTGTTTGTGTTTTTAGCCTTTTTGGACCAGCTATTTAACTGATGTTTTCATGCGTTTCTGAAATATCGAATTTTTTTCATATTTCAAATAAACGACATTTGCCACATAAGTTAAACGTAGCTCTCACCATTGCTCTTAATAGTTCGCGTAATTTCGATCTCTTAACACGGCCATGAAATTACATGGTACTACTTCCTATTATCAAAGTTCATTCTTTTCATTCAAATTCGAGTAAAATCTCGCTTCCCTTTATTCTTTCTCTTTATTCTAATATTTCTTCACCAAATAGTTTCTTCATTAACAATACCTCACATCCACTAATTTTCGACAATTACTGATTTTCCAGTCTTCAGGATGTTACATGCTCTCTGAGAGGTAGACTCGATTGTTAACCAGGCTACTCAGCGATATGTAGGCATAACGACAAAAGAAATCTTTTGATTATTCCACACAGAGTTATTTAAGCCCTAACGACCTGTTTTTACTCAGAATTCCCAACGTAATCAAAGGGAAGGAACAAAAAAGGAAAGGAAAGGAAAGGAAAAAAGGAAGGAAAAGGGTAAGAAAAATATGAATAAACTTACATAAACAGAGTCAGCAGGTCCTAAAGTCGGATACTAAATTTTCTCCATGTTAGACCGATATATGTATATACATCATGTTACGGAAAAAGCTCTCGATTCTTTCGTCACCCAAGTAGACATGATTATCAGTACCTAACTAAAAATTGGTTCAATTGATGCTTGAAAGTTATCGGTAAATAAAATATTAACAAATCAGAGCCAAAAGACTAAGAAAAATATAATGGAGCCATGTAATTTGAAGGAAGTCATCATAATAATGGACACAAAGGAGCTCAGCGTTTGACGCATACCCCATCATGCCACCTATGAATGGTAGAATTTTCAGCCAATAAACGAGGCTTTAGGTTTAGAGTACTTAGACTCTAAGGTGTTTCTATTCTTATTTCATGGTATTTGGTGTAATTCAAAAGGCCATGGCCCTTCTGATTTGCAATTATTGACAATTTCATGGCCACTACTCTTCAGAGTATGTTTTTCCTCTAAATGATTTATTTTTTGTACCATTCGAAATGCAAGAAGCACTTCAATGAATAACTATACCTGAAAATCAAAATCGGAGATTTATTTGTCCTTTATAGGATAAATTTATTACGAGATAAATTGATATTTCGTAGAAACTTAGCCACCATGTCTCATTCCGTTAACAGAGAGCGAAGGACAAGTTTGGTGCAGACACACTGTTCTCTGGAGTGTGTTGCCACAAGTCTGCGAAGTGCTAGACGAATAGAAACAAGGAGGGATTGGTTGCTACCATGCAAAAGGAAGCTGGTCAAAATGTACATTTATGGAGTACCGTGCAAGCCACCACTGGGGATTGTGGGACGGATTGAAATGGATTGGACCGAGCGACAGCGGTATCGAGAATTATCAAGGGAAGTAGAGAGATGGAAGCGGACCTTGCGTCAGACACTTCAAAGGAGATAGGAGGGGGTGGGTTGGTCATCTACTGTGACGAGAGAGATTGACGAATACAAATCTAGAAATGATGGCGGAAGTAAAAATACAAAGAGTAACCCAGATTGGAGTATATGAAACAAATAATGATAGATATGGGATTAAGATGGTTTTCAGTATTAAAGAGGATGGCTGATCACATAGATATATTAATTAATTCAGTGATAGCATGAGAATGTAATGGAATCGAATTTTTTCTTCAGATACATCCGTTTAGTTTTACACGCTAGATACGTATAAGACACTGACTCCGGCATAACTCGATAGAAATCGGTTATCTTATTCATAGTAAAAGAGGTTACTCTATCAGATTCCACACTCTATTTCACCAACTGACCCTGGTTTCGGCATATAAGTACTGCCATTTTCAAAGTACCTTGAAAATGGCATAATACGCAGAAACACGCGTCGGTTGGTGAGATAAAGTGTGGAATCGGATGCACTAACCTCTTTTATTATTATTAATAGCACATACGCTTTAAACCAAATAGAAACATTAAGTTGCAACACTAAATGTAGCATTTCACGTCTCAGTATTACTTCAATGCGGTCACTTAGTTGTTATAAATAAACTGCCATGTTCAGGGTTAGCTTTTTGTTACACTAGTTTTAATCTCCTATTTGTTCTGCCAAAGAGCTTGATGAGATAAATAAATGTATACACACGATATGGTTTTGTACGAATGCCAATAGCAACACAAAGTACCTTCATAAATGCTTGTGTTACTTTTAGTTTTTAGGATGGGGTAGGAATTTTCGGCATTCATTCATTCTATTTTCCATATCATTAGCACTTAATTCATGCAATGTATGAAGCTGGAATAGTCCTTATATGTACTTTGGGAACTTCTTACACTTAGATGAATACTATGTCTAGGTTGGTTGGTTATTCATGGAGGCGACCGACAACTGAGGTCACTTGCGCTATTGAGGTCAGGTGGGCAGATCGGTAATGGGAAGGTTTTATCGGGGAATAATGGAAGGCGAGATAGAAACCCGGCATCAGTATTTGCCTGATCGTAACAAAAGACTCCAAGGGGACCACGATTTTGCGTCTCATCCGACAGACGGAGTACTAAACTTGAAATGCCCTCCACAAGACTCTCAAGTAGGGATCGGGTTTTTTCTGATAAATATCCACCTCCGCCGAGATTTTAACCCTGGCCATCGGTATGGTAGGTCAGTATTCTTGTGACCACACCAACCCGACCCCCTATTATATCTAGATTTGAGTTAGTAAAAGCTCAAGTAAATTCGTGATGGGAATATAGTAACAAATTTTAAAATAAATGAGGGATCAGATTGTTATAAATCTTATCAGAGCATATCAATTGGAGGGGATAAAAACTATGAAAAACAGAAACAAAGAGTAGTAGCAAGAGGAGTCTCACGTAGAGTTAAAATATTACATACCTGTCGTCATTGATTACATAAAAATATGTAGTTCGATTTGTGCGACATACATGAGTAGGAATTACACCAGTGATTAATGAATTGATGTGGTTTCCGGTAACTTTTTGGTAAGAACAGATCGACTTCTAAAGAAATTTTGGCAATAACGATCGCGGGTAAACAAATTCTTCTGTAATTGAAAAGGAAAAATTAGCAAAATCTTATACGTCACACTTTGACGTATCATAACTGCTAACTTAAATCTGCAAAATTACGAATAGATTACGACGTAATGCTCACAAATACCCTGTGTGCACGTAAGTGTAAAATGTGTACTGCATCGTTCACGTTTGCGGTTGATAAATGGAAAACGATTTTTATTTTATGCCTTTCCTCGAAGTACGAGACCAAGAGCTCGCGAACTTAATCCTTGATTGACCTGAATGAATTTCGGTGCACAAAAAATATCTCGCGTAGCAATATCTGCAGTAGCACCAAAGACTAATAGGGTGAAAGCAGAAATATTTACAGTATTCGAGCACGTCGTGGGATAAAATGGGAATGATTATGACCCCTGGAATAGCCGAGCTAAATTAACAGAGGCCTTGTGCGTGACTTTCAGAAAAGGATCATCAGCACAAATAAAGGACCAGTGTCCTCTCACTTTCCCCAACAATTCTCTGCTACAAATCCACGCCTCTTCACAGTCTCCGGTTGACAAACATTGCGTGAAGACCACGGATCATAGATAATTGATTTTTCACTCTACCAGAACCATCCTTTGCAAAGCGAAATTAAAGATACGGTAAAACTCAAGAGTATTTGGGGAAATAATATTTATTCCCGGTGACGCTTCCGTAGCGTTTTCAGTTCCTATTTTGAAATGGCCGTAGACCACCCTGGTTATCCATTTACATTCCTATCCAGATTAATTCTAGTTTATGCCCCAAGAGTGGTCCTTTAGACTGTGAATGAGGGAAGACATTGGAATCTCTTCTGTGGAGAAAAATCCCAGGAACTTTAAACTGCAAATCAAAGAGATATATCATTCTTAGCCAAGATTAATTATCATCTAATTGGTAGAAAATCCTGTGTAAGAATTAAAACTAATTCTGACTGATTGTGAAGGCGTCTATTTGAAAATGATATAAGAAACATACCTTAAAAGTCAGACTTTGATTACTAAAGAGCTAAGTTCTGCTTCATAACAGAAAGTAAACTCACAATTACGAATGCAGAATTTATCTTTTTTTAGGTGACTCCATTGAGCTGGCTATGAAAGACTGTTTACAAAAGTCATATGTTTAAAATTTGAAATTAAAATCATATTTTCGAAATATTATTCATTTAATATAGCAAACGGGTATTTTATATTAGCCAACTCTTGAGATTTTATAGACCTCGAATGAGTAATATGCCCGATATGCAGTTTACCTCATTTTTTTCACATAAAGAAAATATTTGCCCCAGCACTTGGACTCTTCCCAAGAGCCGTTATTCAATTATATAAGCACCTCATGGCTCTATTCCCAAGTAACTCCATCTCATTCTAGGTAAATAATTGTGATTATCGGGGAAAAGTTTTATATTATTGTCTTCATTTGAATTTTTATGTATATTTCTCATGTTTACTTGAGAGAATTTATATAAAACCTTGGTTTTTATCTGTAAAATAAAAATTAAAAATTAAAAAAAAAGTTCCAAATTATCCTCCAATGCCAATAGTCATCTGCGGATGTGATGCGATGGGCTCAATAATGAGAAGGAGAAAATTAAATGAAGTCTTCGTATCGTTAAATATTTGCATACGACGGAGGAAAAAGGAGTGATAAAATGGAGTCCTCTCACGATCTTAGCGCTACGCCAGACCTCTGGACTAACACCGTAAATTATTCTTAGCCTTAAATACTCGAGTGATGTTTCATCCGAGCACTAACTCCAAACGAACCAATATTCAGTCGCATCGCGGAAACATGATTTCCATACGTGACTAGAACGAATAATTATCATTAAGCTAAACTCCGTAATGAACGACTGCCATAATACACGAGGACTCGAGGATAACTCCACATCTTAAATTAAGTTCCACGATAACGCTAGCATTATCCACGCACCAAGTCAGCGAATGGTCAATTACAGATTTTTTACGTTCTACAATACTCCACCTTCAATTAAATTACTTCTAATTCTGTTTTTCCAAAAATTATATTTCAGATAGAAACGTTTCAAAGAAGTAATTAAGATACTTCCGCAACATAAACTGCCCACACAGACCGGAATTGCTGCACAAATAACACGCAAAGCAGTGGTATTTTTTTACTTTTATCTTTAGCCAGAGCAGCTAACACAAAAGACACTTTTCAAATGCTTTCCGCTGCGCAAAACCGCGTCACCAAAAAATAAAACTATCATTCCCGGAAATGGAATGCATTTGCATTTGCACCCTCCTTCCTTGTACTGAAGCAATATTCTATAAAATTTAATGAATGGCAGCTTTGATGTTGCTGGAACTATTCCAATTTAGACTTTTGCACGACTAATTTTGATACCCATCTGGTTTCGGTGATTAATCTTCCGCATGAATTATGTATGACGAGTCATTAGTGACTGCACTACAGTTCGGTAAAAATTATTCTAAATATTCCATTCCTATTCAAAAACTAGTATGCATCGAATATGCATGTATTTAACATGTGAGCTATTATGAGTTACTCTGATGGTTGATGGTGTGGTTATTTTCGTGGAAAATGATTCTTTTTTTGGCCGTGCAAACTTTTATTCTTGTTTTAATCCGCGTTTAAGAAAAAACAGTGGAATAAAATCATTTTTAAAGGTAAATGGCTACTGTGGGAAAAGTTACGGCGCCCAAAAATGCATATACTCATCAAAGCAAGTTATTACTATGTGAACTATCATTGCTAGTCCGCTGTATTTTCACGAAAATAGTATTCTGGTGATAATATCCATGTCTCATGATAAGCAGTGAGACGAGATACGCGTTAATGTAGCGGAAATGCCGACTTTTGGAAGACTGGATCACTCGCAGCCACATCTACGTTTGCTCGATGGCAATATGGATCGATGTCCCGTTTCTTTTTCTTCCAGGAGCCATCAACCCCATTTTAGGCACGAGTGCAAGGTCATTAAATCCCTATAATTCGGAGTGATTTCTCAGGAAAACGATGAGCACAGCACTCGATTTTTTACGCCTGGGACATTTTGATGCGCAATACGAATCAACAGAGAATGAGGCATGGTAGCATTGATGTATCACGGGGTTTTTTTAATCCCAAACAAAATGAAATATTGGTTGCAGTGCTGAAAGACATTTCTTTTGAGAAGAGCAATTGAAAGGCATTAGGAGCCTGATAGGCTTTAAGATAATAGCGTAAATTAGTATCTCATAGGATTTTAGTTGCGGCTGAGTCAATTTGGGGAAAGACAAGTTGAGAGAAGATGAAGTAAAAAAAATTATGAATCTTTTGGATTTGGGGAAGGACAAGTTGAGAGAAGATGAAGTAAAAAAAGTTATGAATCTTTTGGATCCCAAGCTACCAGAACACGTTTATTAGACATTTTTCATCGCTTCGAACATGTTCATTATTTTCCGATGAAATGTCAAAATTCTCGAAATGGTATTGTTTCCCTTTACAGTTTGAAATGAAATTCTTATTTGAGTTCAGTCACCAGGATTTTGATAAATATGCGAATGAGAAGGGACTAAATCACCCGATCCTATTTTTCCAATAAATTTATTTAATCCTGTGGAGAAGACCTAACCTTGAGATTAGCATTCAAATAACCCGCAACTCGTCTTGGATTTCAATATTTAGGCCACATTTATGGCATTGACGGCAATAGACACCTGTCTAATTAAAATAACTTCAATGCAAATTGTAATAAAAGAAAATAATGACATTTAAATGCATGAATTTCCAATATATTGAACGGATAGACGTTCTCTTTTGTTTTCAAGGTATACCTTCGTTTGTTAATTAGCGCAGGGAATAACCTCCGGCCCCGTTAACCGAATTCAATTAAAATGGAGATATTCCTTCGGCACAGGGCGGTAAAAGGCGGAGTGTCCTTTTTTTCGTGGTAGACGATTATCCACTGGAGCGTGATTAGAACACTTCGTGCTTATCTCGCGGATGTGCATCAGCATCAACAAACCTCTTAGGGAGCAATCATTTTCCATTTTTTACTAAGTTTACGATGCTCACATTATTCTCACCGCAAGTAGAGCGTATTATTTATTTATTTTAATAAAGATTCAGTAAATATTGTTACCTTGCAAAAAGAAAAATAACGTAGTGTTCGACAGATTAGTGTAAGGTTTAATTATAATCTGTCGCGATGAACGACATAATCAATAGCTCACAAAAAATGGCTCAAATCAAAAATAGAACGACAAGAAAGAACTTTGAAAATTTCCAGTCGGGAGTGTTTTTTTTTATAGAAATCAAACTGCGGACTCCCGAGTTTTCGAAACCTTGCTAAGATAGCAATAGTGCCCACGATTAGCCGGTCGCCAATATTTCAGGGCATTTTTTTAAGTTTAATTGGTTCGTTCTAAAATTGTCCTAATATTGCCTTGGAGACAAGACATAGTCCCGGAAAGTAGAATCATGGATGATTGTTGGTTTAGGTTACTGATTTTCTCTCTCCTCCAAATGCTCCATCTGCTTGTGTTTCTTTTACATTTGCCCGTACAAATATCTTTTTTGACAACGGGATTATTTTTTTTACTTGTAAAAGCTTATCTAGGGTTCTTCTCACGAATTATACTAATGCTTCCTGAGTATAGATAGACATTAACTCCCAGCTATCTTTCGTTAAGCCATTACTCCTTTTTTAACCAAGCTAGCCCAGCTGTGTTTAGTTACCTTTTCTTATAATTAAGATGAGTTAACCACCTCCTGAAATTCTTTATTCACCTTCGGACACCATGGAACGGTAGAAGGGACGATATGGGTCGAGAATGATTCAATTAATGAGGTTCCGAAATGTGTACTAAAAGCAGAGCTCACATTAATAAGCGACAAGAGTTTGATGGGAACGGCGTTTACTTGTCTTACATTAGGCCGGGCTAATAACGATTCAAGGCAGAGAGAAATTCAGCGTTCTACGGGAACAAGTAAAATTCGATAAACATATAAAATTTACTTGAAAATTTCTAATGCACCCGTAAAAATGATGTATCTTAAAGTTTCACTTCAAAAACTACATACACACCGATTTGTGAAGGAACAATAGTGCCATACTTGGTATACCATGATAAAAAACATCATGATTTCATAAGTTTTGCTTGTGAATTGTTGAGTCTTATCTGTTCAAATTTCTTTGCTTCTCTATGATAGCAAAGAAATATCAACACCAAATATTTACAAAAGGAGCTAAATTTTATTTCGGACTCGTATAATCCGTTAAGAAAAGAAATATATTTTCCTCTTCAGAATACATGAGACTGTCAACATCTCTTTTATAAAATCAGATTATGACAAATTTGACGAGGTCTTCACTCATTGAGTTTTTTCAACCAAGCGGCTGAAGAAGATCGCTTTGTTTGAACAAATAGGTTTACATTCCTGCCGATTGAAATGCAGTTAAGCTAAAATATATTCAATTACCTTTCATGGCATTCATGTAAAACTCAAGACAACAACCCTATATCCCTCTGCGCTGCAAAATAACTACTTGGGGAGACGAGAGTGTAATCATGGACGAAATATGTGCGGTGAAAAAATCACTTATGCTGGGCATTCCCTCATTTTATTAATCCCGAAGCTCGCCAGCTGCTGCACGAGTCGACCTCATCTGCAGTCCTCCTCCAGCCCCGCAATCACATGCCGTCCCCCCCTCCAATTTATCCTCCCTCCCCCTACCTCCGACGTCGAATTTCGAAATAGGAAATTCCTTCTCAGCCCTCGCTCTCAATTCCCCACTGACATCCCTGTACCTCCCCTTCAAAATTCCAGCGGGAGAAAAAAAATAAATGCCAGGATTATCATTTTCAAAAAACCCTCAGATCCGAGTAATGGAGCAATCATTAGCCTCGGAATTTGCTTGAACTTCGGCTCGATGTATTGAAATTCGTGCAAACCTGCAGACTATGAACGGATATCTATATCCATTTCACTCTCTACAATGGCAGTTAACTTACAGGTGCACCTGTCATGATCATGGTAACTAACGCGCTCAAGTAAGTAACGCGTTTAGTAGGCGTAACGACGCGTACGTCCAATAAAATCGACCCGTTAGCTGCCTTTTTATCACACAGCGATTTTCGCATTCAAAGCTGTATGATATCTTCCCCATTGGGTTTATTATAAAATTATCATTGATTTCAGTTGCTATTTTACAAGATCAAGAAGCAGCTAACTAGCACGGATTAATTGATGGAACCAGACCAAATCCACAACAAATTTTGTATTTATTTGTTCTTTACACTGCTCAAAAAAAGCTTTCAGCTATTTTTTTCAGAATAAGGTGTTACCCTGAGTTTTTAAATGCTTATCATACCTGAATTAAGCATTAAGTTAATAGTTGGTCTATCTTATCTAAAGTGTTATTATTTTTCTTTTTTGAGCATTTTCTAAAAAACAGTGATTAGAGTCACCTGAATATAAAAAGTAAATTGATAATATTATTATAATATTATATCAAAGTACCCTCTCCACAACGGTGTAATTTTTTTTAGCACGAATACGTTCGCAAATTAACCTACATCTCACGGCTCTGGTTGAGAGAATCAATGAAGCATTATTCAAGGCAGGATTGGAAGGGCTGAGGCCCGGAAGGGTGATGAGGATTGAAGATGACGATGCAAAGGAAGATGGCGCGCAACGGAGGAGTTTCGGGCGAAGCGTGCGGTCGGACGAGATATATGGCCCCCGTCGTCCCCCTCCTCCTTCCAACACATCTCTTGCCAGCTCCGCAGGATGAGTGTACGTACTCCTGTAACCGGAGTACATTCCCTCTCGAGTTTCATACATTCATCATGAGACCAGCGCATCGCTTAAGTGATAACTACCTAGTATTCCGTTTGGCTAAAGGCCAGGGAATAGGAGGTGATTAAACGAACGGAAAATTAATCAAATTTCAGGCAGCAAGAACCTTATTTATCAATTAGTGGAATCCTTGTGACCAAAACCAATGAGAAAAGGTATTTATCGATGAAATCTATGATAAAATTACGGACAGTAAGAGGGAGGTAAATAGTTGTAACGCAATGAGTAATGTTCAAAGGTTGCTAAATAAACTTAAAGATAGTAGGAACTTCCTTAACTTAAAGACAGTAGGAAAGGTTGTTTAATAACCTTAAAGAAAGTGGGAACTACGGTGCATTCTAAAGGATTAGATGGCGAAATTTGGATAAGGCAACTCCTAAAAATAGCCAGTAAAAGCAAAAGGGAAAAAAAAATACTTTTTCATCAAATTCTTGTAAATAAAATATATAAACTCGTTATCAAGTTGGCTTCCTGAGAATTTGAAATACGATTTCTCCAATATCCTACCTTTCATATAAAATGTCATGTAAATAAAACCTGCATATCAGACCTCTATTTTCATAGTTTTAGCACCACTCGATCTAAGTTCAAGAAAAATTTCTGTTACGGACTTCCGATGATTACACAACAAAGGTCCAGTCATTAACTACTAAAATAATCATACGTCGTCATTTTTGACGGCCATCGTAAAGATGAACCCACTTTACTCTGTAAAATTAACAGTGGGATTTCATCGACATGTAAATAATAAAGTAAATTTCAGGGCGGTTATTTAAGCCCAATATGCACTCAAAATTGAGGCCCCGATCACTCTACACAATAGCAATATCAATACACACTTTAACCAATTTAATTCTTCTTTCTGAGTTCTGTATATTCTGTATGTCTTCTACATTCTACATACAATATTCTGTATGTCATCTACTCACACGGAAACAGGGTCTATTGTTTAGGCACGCTGTTAAAATATGATTATGGTGATTATGGGCATTCAGGTTTGTACGTAGAGAGACACTCTTCAAGGAGAGGGTCGGTGGTAAACTTGAAGCGTAATGTGGTAAGTGTAAATATGGACGCTGTTTATCAGATTTTATTCCTCTCAACCATCCATCGTCCATCGTAAAAACAGTTCTCTATGAAAATGACATATAAAACAGAAAAATACCATTCTTTCCTTGTCTTCTTCCCATTCTCCCACTGAACACCCCCTAATTTCAAGTTCAATTTGCGGAAAAATAGCACTGAAAGGTAAAATTTTGTTGTTCATATCAGAGAGAGGACGTATTTTTCCATAAGTATCCACAGTACGAATGTAATGACATTTATGTCCTTTCTCGGTGGGACCACTTCAACACGGAGGAAAAAATTTTCCATTTCCCGAAAATATAGGTACCCTACACTTTACTTACCTCATTATTTTGAAAAATCAATGTACTTAGCCCCAAATAGCCAGGATCCCAATCCATTCAGCACCAGCTAGCCTCTTTCCCCATCGCCAATTGGGTCTTCAGAGGTTAATTGAGGTTAAAATAAAAGTGTCGGGCTCATTAGTTTCACTCTAAAATAATTTGATGATTTACAGCGTCACTTAGCCATCAATATATTAATTTCCTTCATCATCATTATTACTCAGTCCTCAAGCTCACCTACAGGCTATGTCATCAATAACGAAGCCAGATATTTCAAAATAAAGGAACAATGGTCATATATAACTCTTATAAAACGCTAGGAGGTAATACATATCTGTTCATGATATCTGATGGACATAAAAGTCGTCTGAAATGCATATTTTTATGCTCTCATTTCCCAGTACTAGAGCATCAAACAAATTATTTTAAAGAAAAATAAAAACTTAACGCTTGAGGACAATAAAATGACTCTATAGACTAAAATTTACATCATAGGGTGATGGAAAGTCCAATATTTCCTATCCAGGTCACAGATAGAGCTGATGAGGAAAAGAAATATCTGATGGATTCTCGAAGGAGCGCTAACGTTACACAAACCCAATGAACCGGATATGTGAAATATCTGCATTGCAAATCCATCCTCTAGTGCTTACGTGACTCATATGACTACAAGCAAGGAGGGACTCGGTTTCAAATAGGCATGATTAATCACGACTACCGAGATGAAACTCCTCGCCATTCTATTTTTTTAATTCTATAACCTCGAAAGATACGGCAGGTGGCCTTGGTGAAGATGATGTACTCTCATGCTGGATGTGTAAATTCGACACGCCTTTGGACGGAATGACATATCCACACTTGCAACACCATGAGCTATCAAACCAGTTTTGTGGTTGATCATTAAAATGAGTGGCTTTATAATCTGGAATGACGAAATACAGAATCAAACGGAAGGTTACAGCTTATAATTCAGAAGGAGGAATAAGTGGAGTGTTATTTATTTTGCAAGGTTTTGCTTTTGCAAAGATTTTTTAAAAATAAATTATGCATTGAGACGGAAAAAAGAAATATTCTTGACTCTGTCAATAATTTTCGAGAGTTTAAAAAAATTCAATTAATAGAATTTGGTATGATTTTATGCCGTTCATGCACAAATATTACTTTTTAAAGTAATATGAGGTTGCAAGATTCAGTTATGTTTAATATGAGCTAATAATATTGATTTGTTGTTTGCATGAATAAAAATGAATTATAATATTGAGCTAATGAGAGCGAAGCATTGCTTATAAGGGACATTTAAACTAGTTTTTCGGCTGTAAATAGAGGTGGAAGATGTCGAATCACATTGATTTCTCCCATGTAGCAGTCACTTCATAACTCAAGTGCAATTAGCATTTCCATGAGTAATCACGAACGTCTACGGCAGCAAAGGTTAATAGTGGTATTTTTGAATGCACTAAAGTCCACGTTTCGTTCACGTATGGAAAATAGACAAGTTTATTATTTGCATGCAGGTAGCATTTCCATTTGGGTTCAACGATAAAATTACATTACATGCGATAAATTTGTGATCATATAATTGCGTGCGAGTTTAAAAAATTAAAACAACTCATTACTTTGCTGATAAAAGAAGCGACAATATAAATTAATATTTCATATGCTGCAATTAATTTATTTGGGCAAAATTGAAAATATGTGAAAGCAGTACGATGCCCCACAAAATGCAATACACATCGAGATATAGCTAACTTAGCTCTTATATGGTTGTGAACTTCCATGAGCTCAGCGATCTTGTTGCTCTCAAATCTGGAAACGATCGGTGTATCAAATAAGAGTGAAACTGTGCAAAGTATCTCCATTGCATTGTTGTGAATATCTGTATATTATTTGAAATTTATCAGATTATTGCACCTCATGTTGGAGCTCAATAGGCAATGCCTAGACTCTCATTCCTCTGGACGGAGGGAGGCGACCCACCATGCACCGGCACAGAGAGGAGAAAGAGGGATAGTCTGGGAGGGGAAGGGAATAGTTCGGGCTATTCCACAGTGGTGCAGTGGATCTGGGTGGCACCCTTTGGGGATGGATCGAGATGCGCAGGCCCAAATCTTACAAACGCAGAAAGATACATGAAAACCGATGAGAATTATGTCTTAAAGCGCATCACTCTTTAATTTCACACAAGAGACAGGTTTTTCCGCCAGAAAAACACATATTTACTTTCGAAGTATTAAGAGCACTTTGGGTACGGACCCCAAGCTACGAAACTTAAACACTTTAATTAACACTCATAACAATAGTTACATTTAGAGGGGGAAAACATAACTTTTCCCAATTTTGAAAAATAAGTGCCACCCTGAGGCAGGGATATAAATGTTTGTCCATCACATTTGGCGTGATTTTTGTAAACTTGGTCCAACTGTGGTCTTATTATGCTCTTCAAGCCACCAAGTGGCCCAAAACTCTTGGGTGGCCAATCACTGTATGGTTTACCCTACTTAATCTTTATCAGTGCCTACATAAAAGCTTGGATTCCAGACGGGTGCTACGCCCACAACAGGTCATTGAAAGCTAAGCGTTTGCATGAACTTTTCCTAACAGCATAAAACCAAGGCCAATGCATTTTAACATCAAGAATATACGACCACTATTGATTTTTTAATTGAACGGAGTTGGGGTTCAGTTGATGCGGTGGCTAGAGTACTTGATTCGCATCCCGTCTCAGGTACGAATCCTCGAAGGGGCGGAGATTTTTGCATTGAAATCCTGATCGCCAATGGGCCTGGGCCAATGGATGGGCCAATCGCAATTTTCGCTTCCTTAGACAAGCACTCATTCCTTGATTTGCTCCACATGCTACCTACCACTTTCCGTCCAGCATTCACACGTCTCTTTATCTCCTCATCTATTCTTCCATCTTTCGTATACATCTGACCTAAGTACACAACATCATCCACCTGTTCAATTACTTCACCAATCGCCCTCATCATGCAGTTATTCTCCCCATTCTCTTTATCAAAAACTACTACTTTAGTCTTGCACGAATTTACCTTCAATTCCATTCTCTCCGTTAATTCACAAAACTTATCTAGGAGCTTCTGTAATCCCTGTTGACGTCTGAGATCAAAACAGCATCATCCGCTTATAGAAGAACTCGCAAGTTTACATTACCAATCAAAACACCGTCGTTTTCACTACATGCGTCTCTAATACATTTATCCATAAATCCTTACTATTGTCATACATCGCCATCATAACATTCAATAACTGCCCATTCATTCCATAGTCTCTCAAAACCTTCCACAACTTCTTTTTATTTACTCTGTCATATGCCTTCTCTAAATCGACAAACGCACAGTACACTTTCTTTCGGACACTCATGCATTTTTCTATCACTTGCTGAAGTGCAAAAAGCTGGTCCCTACATCCTCTCCCAGGCATAAACTCACACTGCAAACCCCATATTCTGTCGGAAATAATATTCCTCACTCTTTCGATTAATATTTTACTGAACACTTTTCCCGGGATACTCAATAAACTAATGGCCTGATAACTATTACTTTCGGTCTTTCCTCCCTTCCCTTTGTACAACGCAACATTCTTCCAATCCACTGGAACAACAGAAACCTGTTAGCATAAATTGTATAGTTCACACAGCCTACAAATTAGTAATTTACACCCACACTTCAACATTTCACTGGATATCCCATCTATGCCTGCAGCCTTCCCATTTTTCAATATTCTCACAGCCGTTGTGACCTCCTTCTCACTGATATCCTTTTCCATCCTCACATTCTCACATACCACTTTACAAGGCTCATCCTCAACGCCTGCAATATTGTTGTACAATTCTTCAAAATACTCCCTCCAGCAGTCCTTGATATTGCTCTCGTCCCACATGATCTGTCCACTTTTGTTCTTTACCGCATTCACCCCCCTACCTTCACCAATCTTACCCCTTTTTACCCACTTCCAAAACAGCTTTTTATTACCTTCAAAATCACTCTGAATTTTGTTAACTTCACCCGCATGCACATTTCTTGGCTCTCTATCACAACGATTTTGCATTCATTCTTTTTCTTTCTGTAAATCTCACATGCCTTAGTACGCTCTTTCTCAGATTTGGCAGCAATCATATTCTTGTACGCCTCTATCTTTTCCCTGACTGCAATTTTCACTTCTTCATTCCACCAAGCATCACCTTTCATTCTTCCTACCACTCCTTTTCCGCATACACTTTCAGCACATTCACTCCTTTTTAACACTCCCACGCATCATTTACGTTCTCGTTTCTGATATGCTCGTCCCATTCTCTCTGCTTCAACGATAGAGCATCCTCAAGCATGCAACCATACCGCATTCTTACCTCGCTATCTAGCAACCTTTCCACTTTTACTCTCAACTGCTTATGCGCAACATTCTTTCTTGGTGCCCACTTTCTGCCCAGATTCACTTTGGAGAATACCAAATAGTTGTCTGTTCCACATTCAGCACCCCTCATCACTCGCGTGTCCCACACTAAATCTCTCAATCTCTCATCATACACAATAAAATCAATCATGCTTTTACAATCGCCCCTTTGCCAAGTATACATATGTATTCTCTTATGTTTAAACCATGTATTGGACACAAACAATCCTTTTTCCAAGCACACACTCACCAAGTTTTCACCATTATCATTCACTTGGGGGTCACCAAAAGGCCCAACTCTCTCAGATGCATCCCGCCTCACACCAACCCACCCAATCATGTCACCTAGTAAAATTATTCTCTCACCAGGATCACATTCATTCAAAACCTCTCTCAGTTTTTCCCAAAACTCATCTTTCACACTGTCACTCTCTTCATCCACTGGTGCATAGTACGCCACAATCACAACTCTCCTAATACCAACTTTCATGCGAACCCAGAGCAATCTAGGGGATACTAACTCGTACTTCCTTACTAGCAACTTTGCTCTCTTATTAAGAATGAGTCTTACACCTTGACTGTCGTGTACATTATCTTCAACTCCTGATCACAATGCCAGACAACCACCATCTAATGTAACAGCATCCCGCCCCTTACGCTTAGTTTCACATACACACAAAACATCCATTCGTTTCACTTTCTATTCATTCAGCAGCTCATGCTCCTTTCCATACACTCCTCTCACATCCCAAGTACCGAGAGTCCAGTTCGTTTCCAGTCCGTATCTTGATGGGCCAGCCTTATTCAGCTTCCGCCGCCCATCGTGGCTTGGGCTGTCCGAGGCAACATTTTGACGTTTTAGCAGTAAGTTTTAATAGAGTATGCAAGGTTACCAGCCTTCGCAGTACCCGCACCACGTGCAGCTTTCCCTGCTAACGGTTACGGCGCTCTACCAGTCAGTTTTGGCACATTTTCGCCAGTGTGCCACACGAGAAACCAAAGCATAGTAATACCCTAGGCCCGCTTTCCCTATTCTGCTCAAGCTAGGCCTTCTGAAAGGCCTATCTTGAGAGCCAGCATACAGTTGCCCGCGACCCACCACTAGGAGGTATATGCGTTATACTGACACACCGGGGCACACCCAATCCTTATTCTACAAATAATGCTTCCTGGACCCTTTATTTTTGAATGACAAAATTTACCTTATTTTTTCGTCGCCTCTGCAAACAACCGACAAGCCAACAGCTAAACAATTTCAACGAGAACAACTTAATCCATTTCACGGAGGATGGTATGCTCTAGTTTTTTAATATTCAAAGTCTTACGAGTTCTTCATTTGACGTTTTTATTTTTTGCAGCACATTTCAGAGAAACGAGTTGATTAATATTTTATATTGGCAATTAAGCAAATACGAGAGAGCTCGAAATAGGTCAAGTTTAAAAAAACTGAGGGTAGGCCTATTAAAAGTTAATTTTTATTTTAAATGCACTGAGCTTAGGAAATGAATAAAGTAAACATCACATCACCTGCAAAAACATTTTAATGCATATTTAAAGGAAGAAAAGAAAAATAAAAGCTCTCGAACCATCTAGATACGGTGGTTTATCGTCGATGATCATTGATGTATCGTTGATGATTTATCGTTTTTCAGTGCATCATGTAAAAATTGGTAAGTATGAAGAGGCAATACACTGCCGTTCCTCGGATTGCTAAGTCTGGCTTGGACTTCATCCGAAGCAAAAAATTTCCCTGAAGTTTTTACCACCAAAATTCCGAGTCATTCTCCATCGCGTCCATTACTTTTTTCACTCTACGTCTTTGATGCATTTTCGGGCTCCCACTACTGCATCTGACTTCTTCCCTAGTAATTTCACTATCCCTAAATTCTTAAATAGTATTACTCCAGTGAGTTTTTAAAATTAACTATTATCGTTCTATCCTAGTTTTTACCCTTGCATTTTGAATGCTATAATGACTAAAATTTAAATATGTTATGAACTAAAACTATGTTAGTTTGAACGCTACGCACCTCCGAACCCTTGATGGATTCGATCAAAATTCGGCACACATGTTCATTGGTACCTAGAAATGTTAATAGATAGTATTTTCAAGGTCTAAGGTCCCAAAAATGGTCCTTATTGGGTTTCATAATGTTAAATCAGTCGAACTTTTCACACTGCTATGGATATAGGCACAAAACCTTTGAAGCTATGGTACCTAACAGCTTCGAAGTAGGGTATGCTCTCAAAAGACCCTGAGGAGCCAAAACGGTGATTACAATGTTACGTCACAACGGATGAATTTATGAACCGATTATCGTAAAAGTTTGCACGTTGGTTCACTTGGGTGCGCCTTTTACCTCAACTACTCCATTTGTGATGAATCATAGTTACATACTATGAATTTCTCTCGTTAAAGTTGGAAGGATTTTTCTACCCTATACACTAATTTTATTTTTTCTTCTTGCCGTTGATATTTATCTGGAACCATCTTCCAGATTACCATGTAGCGTCACTATGTAATTGATCTTGAGCCCTACATATTGTTCCATTTTTCCTCGTGAAAGTCTTTTCTTTGCCTAATGTTTTCACATTCCTCTCGGAATTCTCTAACCAGCACACTGTAGACTGAAACATTTTCCGCGAGGCAATGTTTTCCACGTTTGTTTCGATAAAAACACGGAAAGGTTCATACTCTGCCATAGACCTGTCATCATCTGTGTTAAATGAGATGTTATAGACTGGAGGGTTACCTGAAGAGAAGTTTCACCCCCTATTAATTCATTTCAGCTCTGTGGGTTCTCCTAGTTTACCCATCTGTTCTACAAATTATTCGATCGATCCAACTAGCACCATTCGTTCCGGTGGTTAAGATGATCCATTGAAACTATTCAGCAAGAGTCGATCGTAAACCTTGATTGGAATACAGTTTAGCAATTAATCAGTTTTCAATTCGCGAATTATTCACAGAACACCTGTAAATCTAATCACATATTACAAATACATAATTTGTACCAAAAAGGCCAAAAAAATATTACACAACAACTCTTGCTAATTTTTTTTCGATACTTTTTTATTATAATAGGAAAATTACTGGCTTTAACATCGTTTCAATCGAAATTAAGTAATTTTAGGTCTGTATTTGAAAATGTCTGGAGGAAACAGTTCTCAGGAAGAATTTTCAAAGATTGAGCTAACGTATTTCTCATGTTCCACTCTTAAATCTCTCAAAACCTCTTCAACGGGAGACTGGCTGTACAAAATGATTCGCCTTAAAATCAATTAAATATATGTTCAATGAGAGAATATCATACTACAAATGTTATGTATCCAGGGTAATTATATGCTAAATTTCTCTTTGGCCTTCGGCCTTAATAGTGGTCAAGTTGAGGAATTATTTTGTGCATACTTTAGAAATAACACAGGGAATAAAGACTGTAATTTGAGTCGTCAATGCATCGTAAATCAATAATAACTTTCATTATAGTTTGTATGCAAGCAAAAAAAATTTCAATAAAACGAAACTCTAGATCAATTGGAAGGTTCATTGAGATTCTGAATCGCGGAAAGATCTTACTATCGTTACTGAAAGATTTTCAATTCGTTAAATTGTAATCTTAGTAACTCATGTACTGAGATATAGAGGGATAACTCTAAGAAAAGCAATGATATTTCAGGATTCAATCATGTGACGGTATCGGAAGTATACGTATCTCATGAGGAGTTTTTAATACGCAGACGATTTGCAGAAGACGACTTTGAGCTAAGAAGAGCAGCTTTCGAGCTATCCTTGCATATTTTATCCTATTTTTTCACTAATATTTATTTATTCGGCGAGCATTTCAAAAATATTATCAATACACTACTGAGATAAGAGCCACGATATAGCAACCAGTTCTACCTATATGAAGAGACGGCGACTATTTAAGCTTTCATCATCAATCTCCTTTGACTTGTGGCATTTAACATGAACGCCCCAGGTACCTTTGCGTATTCAAAGGCCGCCCTCAGACCCGTATGACCGGGCCTCCATCCTTAGTCGAGCTTTATATGCCCACTTTTTATCCCTGAATTTGAGAGGCAAGAAAAAGAACACACTGAGCTCGTCACACATGCAGGTGCAGATATGGTCCATGCTTAAGAAATTTAATGTGTGTTACGTAGGAAAAATATAAGGGATTATCCTTTCCCTTTAGTCAGTTGCTTGTCGACCTGGAAACTCAAAGGTTGAGGGTCGAATTTCACCCCAGCCATGGATTTTATGTTTAACTCAGGATTAAGTTCCCAGGTCAGACGAGGCGATATAACCTTAGCAAAAAAGTAAACAGCTACGTTCCCTCTAGACATTTAAAATCAAACTGTTAGTAAAAAAACAGCACATAAGGACGATTACCCAACTACAAGTACAAAAAATGAAGTACCAAACAGTAAGTTGGGAATAGATTTTGGATAAGCATACCGCCATCTCTACGATTTCTTAATCCGCATCCCGTTACAGCCATTACTTTGTCCCATTGGCTTACAATACCGTTCCATGGTAAGCTGATTGTGCTCGGGATGATGGGTTGACGAGGACTACTGAGAGGTGGGATGTACTCACATTTTGACCTGAATTGGTCCGATTTGACCCTCCATGATCCCCGCCTCGAGAACGTACTCCGGCATACCACACGGCGTCAACCCGTAAAGTGAGTCAGAGAGACACCCCATCCCAAATATTTGGGCAACGGGCTCTCTCGGTTCGCAGAGATGTGTGGTAGGTTTTTCGCGAAAGCGAAACCGACGGTTACTCTTCTCTGTTGTTTGGGGTAACCAAACTAATACGGGCACTTCGGGGAGGCGGAGACCCAATTGAGGTCCTTTTGACCTCTATCCACCTCATAGGTGTCGGCCTCGAAGGGGCTGGGGTTCCGCTAACCTTCCCTACCCATCCCTTCCTTCCACCTCTTCCAAATCCCTGGGTATAAGCGAGAGCTTGCAAACCGGGGACGGAAGTTGTAATCCTGCGGCGAGAGCCGAAACGCCTGTGCTCGGGATGGGGAGAACATGAAAGACCTGGATCGACGGGAGTGAGGATTTTTCAGGTGGTCCACTTTTTAATTTTACTTGCCGTCCGCACCCCATACCGGATCTTTCCTAGTGAATAAACCATGCTCATTAAAAAAATAGCCTTTCTCATTATCTAAAACCTTTATCCAAATATAGGATAAAATATTGAAATTCTTTCCCACCTAATTTTCCTCCTCCTCTAATAAATATTTTGCAAAAAAGTTATATATTACTTCCGAGCCATTTTATAATTGATGTCCACAGAGACCCATCTTTCACTACATTTTCCTGCTGAATAAAACGCAATTAGTAGCTAAAAGCTGTAAACATAACTATTATCGACCATTCTCCAATTTTACCAGTTGTATATTTCCTTCATCATTAAAAATCGATATAAAGAATTAGTTCTCACAAAGAGGATATTTACAACCAATAGAAATGGATGATACCTTCATAAATGTATCTAATGATGATGGTCCACAGCTATGACCGGAGATTGGACCATATCAGAGAGGCAATAATTATGAGGTCAGCATCACTTATTAGCCCCAATGGGTGAAAGTGATATGAAATAAAATGCTGAGCCAATATTTTGTTAATTTCCTCACCTCATCATTGTGATAATGCATTGTGAGAGCATGATGACAGTTTCCGGCTTTTATCCTTATGAGAGAGGGAATCAATTGGTTTTTCCCTCCAAATTTTGACTGGTAAAATTTCAAAAGCGATTAGATGATATAAATCGCAATCGCCTCATTTCAAGTTTAAATGCCCCATTTATACCATTATGGGCAGCACTTTGAATAAAAAGGCTCTCAAAAAATGAAAGAATGAACATTAAAAATGTGCATGTATGAATTATGCGATTCATACATACACATATTCAGTTATGTCGATCCCACGCGAGATCGAAGAGTTATGCCACTCGAGCCAAAAACCTTGAAAAATATTTGTGTCAGTAACTCGATCAAAATTTTTCGGACGAGAATATTCATATTTGAAAACTGTATTTGATTGATGCAAGCGGTTAGATTTCGCCAAAATGCTGATTCATTAATGTTTATAAGACTCGTGATCATAATTATCTTGTCGAGAGAGCCTTATAAAATTTCAAACATACCCAACGGGCTTATGAAATCACGCTTCGTTCGTAGACGGGTTAATTTTAAACCAGCTCAAGGAAACAAAAATTAATCTTACGGTGAGAATTTTTTAAAGAAACTGCAAAGCGGTTACAAGGAAAAATTAAGCAGGAAAAGATATTTCGAATTCCAAGCCGGCGTTTCAATACACTTCCTTGGAATTACACTGGAATGTTAATCAATTGGCCGCATCCGCCCGGCTGTTGAATATTCCAATGATGGCACCAGCATCACCGGAGGGAGTGTTTGCGAAAAGAATGAAACCGGATGATAGCAACAGTTTCCTTTCCCTCTCTCGTGAGACTGTTGCTATTCAAGAGATACGAGGCCTCTCGTTAAAGTTCGACCCAGATCATATCCACGGCAACGCCACTAGCACTTGTAAATTTAAAAAATGACCCGATAAAATGGCAAACTCTCGTCGGTAATGCTACAAATGGTACTGCAACACAGTTCCAGAAACCAATACGGCAATGGAAAACTCTTTATTAAACATTTATAATGGTTCCGATCGTACCATTGCAGTATGTTCCTCCCAAAATCTTACATTGTCGAGCGGAAGCGTTCGCTTGATAACACGATACATAGACAAAGCGGCGGGGGAAATGAGAGTTTACACATTGTGGCGGAACACTCCGAGGAAAGCATCAAGTTGCTTTGTGCGCGAAAAGTTCGGGATTAAGTCGGGAGAATTCTCAAGATTCGTGGGCGGAGGAAATGAGGAAAGCGGCGGAAACGGAAGCTGGTCGTGGTGAGAGAAAGAGAGGTGAAGCGAAGAACGGTTGGGATGAGGGAGAGACAGAGGAAGGCAAAGGGAAAGGACGAAAAGAAGAAGACGTACAAGGGACGGAACGAGCAAAGATAAGGAGTCGCTCGAGTGAGATTATGGAGGAAGAAAGAGGTAACGGGATGTCTCCGCGGGGGAGAGATGCAAATAACCTCGGCTCTTTAAGACAATTCCCCGAGATGAAAGCGTCGTAAGGATGTCTCGGAGGAGTAAAATGTGTCGAGGTCGCAGCCCGAGGGAGTAAAGCCAGTTCTCAACGCTCCGCAAGTTTTATGAAGGAGTCTATTCTTCACTTTCGCTTTGTCACTATATCAAAACGAGCTTGAGTAATGTTTAAGGTGGGGGAGGGGCAGCAACTTGGTCCGATAATATCAATGAAATTTATGTCTCGAAAACTTTCGCCGGCGCCAGGCATTTTATATCTCGACCCCCCGGTGATGAATGTGAGCCCATTTCTCAGTACTCGAGCGTACGACTACTTCCTTTCCCTGGGAAATTCTTCCAATCGAGTTATCACTTATATCACTGTGTAATTGCCTTCCTGAGAGTTTCTGTCTCGAACCGAGCCTCCGACACTAATCCCTTCCCTGTTTATTCTCGACCAGAATTTACTCCTTCGCGATGAGTTCGCCTGTCTCCCGAGGAACTCTTAAAGCCAACGTCAACCAATTAATGGGGAGCCCTCTGATCGTTAATTAATCAGACGAGACAGAGTCTTACAAATAAACCTTTCGGAAATATTTATTGATGTTTCCTGGTAATGAACTTAAGGTCTTGTCGGAAGACTGCAGCATCGCAGAATATTCTTTCTCGCGCTCAGAATATCACGGAGGCGTAAAAACAAACGCCCAGAAAATATTACAGCAATCTAGGCAGATTCAAGGTAAATAATGAGGCCTTATTGCTTTTTTGAGCTTAATAAAGAAGTATAAACCAATTTTTCTTAATTTTACTTTCGCCCCAGGTTGGAATGTTGCTAAGGGAAATTGATGCAACCCCATGAGTAGAAACCAGTGCCATAATTTGGCAAAATATTAAAAGCCACCAGAGATATATGGAGACTCGTAATAATGATATTCGTCTTCTATGACTTCTAGCTTCTCGGAATGTTTCGTAACTTCCCCAAGAAAATTATGGATTGTTAATCAAGGCCTACCATTGAAAAAGCTGACCAGAAAAGAATAGAGGCCTTCGAAACCTGGTACTGGAGGAGGATGCTGAAGATAAATTGGACGAACAAAATAAGAAATGATGAAGTGTACAGAAGAGTAGAAGAGGAAAGGACCATGTGGAACACGATACAGAATAAAACAAGATGGATTGAGCACACCCTGAGACACAATGGATTTGTGAAGAATATAATTGAAGGCAAAATAGAAGGAAAGCCTCCAGAGGAAGACAAAGAAATAAGTTCATGGACCAAATAAAAAAGGAAGTACATAGGAAGAGATAGCATGTGGTAAAGGAACTAGCTCCTAGGTAAAGATTCTTAAAAGACCATCCTTAAAAAGGGAAGAGGATAGACAAAGAAAATATATGTGTTTTGTTTGATCGGTGTCCTAATCTGTTTCCCATTATAGTAGTGTAAGCAAGAACTCTAAAAACCAATCTTTCAGTATCGTATGCATCTCATTTTTTGCCTTCTTCTGCTCTACAAAGGTATCTTGGGGTGGAATAATACTCTTAGTAAATTCCTAAAACGTGTGTGATAGGAATTTTGCCTGTCAGCGACATTCTAGAATAATAAAAATATCATGTGTGATAAACATCTCTCCTCAGAGGAATAACATGGATGTGTTGCCTCTCTTGACTGACCACAGACACGCCATTGATCAGCAGTCTCATCCAAGAGCTTAATTAATTCATGTAATCTATGACTGAAGAGGTATCTGAGAAACGTGCCAGCGCTCGCGGGCATTTCGCACCATGCACACTACACAGCACAAGGTGTCGTATCACGGGATTCACGCTTAAGGTGGAATTTGAGACAACTAGTAAAAGCAGTGAGCCAGTCCCTCCGACCCATTTATCCGTATCAACTAATTGGATTCAAGACAAGCCCATTTACCACTACCGTGACAAGGAAGAAGACGTAACTGAAGCATTTGACAACGACATAAAAACACGGTTTGTGGAACTCAATGGCCGTATTCAGGATAACCTTTTAAATTCGTTCAACAGGTATGTCCACAAAGTGACAAGTTTAGACGCAATGTTACAGATGAGATACAAGAGATAGATTTTTCGACATAATTATCTAGGCCATGGCACATGTTGAAAGAAATATAGACAAAATTATAATCCAATATTTGTTAATTGTATGAACTAAGATATGCATAAGTGTATTAACATCGTGAAGGTATCTTATCTAGGCTATTAAATACATTTTTCAACTTTAACTTCTTTCCAAAACTAAAATCTTGATTGAAAAAACCCTCAGGACTTTAAAAAATTATCTACTTTTACTACTAAAATTATCTATTATCACTGAAAAAAATAGTTCTCCCGTCGATGAACCCTGACAACCACTCTATTAAGTAGATAAGCTCCCGATATGGATTGAACGTGACTCAACACTTTTAGGATAAAATAATCGAACGCGGATTCTGAGAGCAGAACAGATACGACTGTTATATTCCTTAACTGTTTTCTGCAGGAAATGAGTAGTTAGGCCATATCTGTATTCTTATCACAAGCATGACTGGATTTCGAAACTCGTTTGATATTCAGTGATCTTTAAATAACTTTATTCCCTTAAATGAGAGCTTGGACTGATGAGGATTTAAAATAATTACTGTTCACTTTTCGCTCACTTGGTTAATTTTTGTCATTCCTTTGGCTGGTAGTAGTAATGCCCTTAAGAATTCCAGTATGAATTATTAATTAGATTCCAAATTCGAATAAATATTTTGAATATGTATCTGATTATTTTACTCGCCAACAACACCAATCCACCTCTCTGGCTGAACTGTGAACCAACCATGTAATGGCAGCAATGGGCGTAACCAGGGAGAGCAGGGGATGACAACTGCCCTCCCCCGTGAACGAGACGTTTTATTTCAAATCTGCTATACGGAGCCAGACATGATGATGTCCTCTTCCCCCCTCTAACATTAATGTATTGGTACAGATGGGTGTTCTGCCCCCCTAACATAAACCCTGACTACTCCCATGGCAGAATTCGTAATTTACCTGAAACAAATTTATGAAGCAGAATATCCCGATACTGCTCGTCATAATCACGTTAACCGCTATCCTCAACTGATTGATTTACTTCAGGGAGTCTCATCTTACAGAGAAATGTACTCTTGATAATATGAGCTGCTATTTTCGGTGAAGTTCGTTCTAATGAACGTGTGGAACATTGACTGGGTGGAACATTGGACTTGGGCGATGATAAAATTTTCCGCAAATCTTAACGGGATAAAATTCTTAGGGAATTTAAGATACCATAAAATAAATAAGATACCATAGAAAGTCATCATCACCTGGTATTGTAATATCCTTACTACTCCGCCGTAATAATACGAGATGTTTAACGTGATTATAACCATTCATAGTACATAGAGTAATAAAAACACATTAAATCCGTTATGGTTTAAGATATTGAATTATGCTAACATTTTAGACATAACTGGAGTCTTAGGAGTGTGGGATTAATCTAGGATGAAAAGTCAGAGCTAAGGAAATGAAAAAAAATTAGATGTAATTTTGGCAGTTCCAGCAGTCTCACGGGAAGAACTCATCGTAGGGATTAATTTACACATTAAGGAAAGGGATCACAGGATTATAAGCTAAAACCCCAATCTGGACTTGCAATCCAGCGAAATTTGTAATGATTATGGAAGACCATTATGAAGAGTAGCTAGAGAGAGAGGAAAGAGGGGTGGAAAGGAATCCAAGTGCTTTTTTTACAACTGTCGGAAATAGCACTCTCAATTCAAGGGGAATAGCGCATTATAAGGCTATATATATGAAAGGGAAGTTCACTATCTTAGCCATGCCCTACTATTAAACGTTGTGTGAATCATTTACTGCAGTGAAGATGCCTAATCACCCCTTCACAATGAAGTGGTTTAGCAAACGCAAATTTTTGGAACGGATCAAGGAGAACTTAATATTTATCAGATGAACCCTTGGGACATCGGAAAAATAGCTTATTATGCCCACTTCATTCACAAGCTACATATTTTCAGCTAATGTAAGCGAATCGCTATTTCTATCATAGACATCTCTTTGGCAACTCTCCAGATATTAATATGATGCGAACTTCCTGAATCGACGTTAAATTTTAGATAATGGAGTCCAATACCTCAAATTTCAATCTGTAAATTTTTTAATCGCTCTAAAACTCATCTTGTAAAACAAATTGTTATCATAAATACATTTAAAAATTGGGTATTTTTGCGAGCTTGCGGTGTGACGCTGTGGATTGATTCCACATCATTTCTGATTAACTAAGACCCCTGGGCCTTAAATATTTTACTACAGTATATTTAATTAAAGCTCGTTAAAACAACATCGCAAATAGGTAAGGGCAGTTTGTTTAATAACCCCAAAATTTACTTTGACTATCCCACCCAGTATGAAAAGAGCTAGTGTCAAGGTGCGTGAGAAGGAACACAGATGTGACCGAAAAATAATATTTGGGAAACTCATTCTCTCCTAAAATTAATTGAGCGCCAGAGAATGTAATTCGCTTTTCAGACGGATTTCGAATTTGCAGCCTCAATTCCGAGAACGGCAGCAATCGGAGGACATTTAATTGAGAAGCTGTATGAACTAATAACCAGCAGCACTCTGTGTGCTTCAGAGTTTTTAAATTTTGTGATATTATGACTTGAATTATCTATTTCCTCGAATTTCTCACGGTTTACACATACAAAAATTGTTTTCCGAGCGAGAAAGCATATCTATTCAGAGGACCGTGGCTTATTTGAGCATGTAGAGAGAGTTTGGAGCGTCGAGTTGCTAGTAAAACAGTCGATATCTTCCATTTTAATCGTTCTGTATCTTTTACCTATAAACAAGAGAAATTTTAACAGTCAATTCAATGCCGCAATTAGAAATTTATTAGCCTGAATACATAGATATGTCAGAGTAGAAAAAGTCGTTTTAATATCCTGCCTCACCTTCAATAGTATACCGATGAAGTACCATGATGTGAAGCTTCACGAAAATAAGACATTGTCTTCGTAATACTTTGACGCTACGGACATGATTTCCAGCTCGTCCACTAAAGTTTCCAGCTTTTCAACATTACTCTTGCCTTTCATAAGTTTTTTCCATCGCTCCATACCACCGGGGATATATTCACCGCACCTAGAGAGATGTTTTGTTAGTTATATTTACCTTCAAAGAGATATCAATGGAGGGTAATTCCTATGAGGGTAAACATTGACATTTCTACTTCATCGGCTCATTGTCATGTTAATTATTCCTTATGATCTTTGCTAATGATTACATCAACTCACGTATCAATGCATCGCACGACTTTCACCTACATTGAAATTGTTGCCGTGAAATGCGAATACTATAGGTTAATTTCTCATTTAGAGATACAACACATATAAGACCCGTCGATATTTATAGTCAAATAAATGCCAGCGATAGGAAGCTAAACAAGTACTCTCAGGTGTATTTTCACTCTAAATATTGTGCAGCTAAGTAAGTTAATATCTTCGAATCAAAAATTAACTATTTCAAATAATAGCTAAAGACATGAGTTACCTGTTCCAGTGAGTGACTAAGAGAGAACTTCCATTTTCTAATTCGTCCATTTTTTTTAGAGCTTCATCATATTCCTTGCGGAGGTTGTTATTTTCATCTGTAAGAGGACGGACTCATATTGACTTAAAATCAATCAATACGCTATATAGGTATTCAAGTAAATAGTAAACTTCAAAAATAGGCCATGTTTATCATTATAACTATTTCTGCGTTGAAAAGCATTTTTCATCTAGTATTTTTGGTAAACTTTGCCAGCAACGGGTGAGGGAAAAATCTCTTCACAAAATGATAGATGAATTTTGGATAAGCGCTCTAAGCGAAACAACTTGAAATACCGTTCCAGAATTCTAAAGGCCCCAAAAAATTAGGAATAAATCTTATCACTTAGATTTAAAAATTTTCAAAGACAATAAACGGGTATATTCCACCTCAAATTAATTGTCGCCATTATTTAGAGCATTCGAAGTATTGCTTCATTCTAGGTTAAAATGGCCTTAGCCTGAGAATAATAATGGAATAAATTTACTCGCTATGTGGCTCAAAATGTGATTAAAAATTGTGCAATTCTTCACACGTACGCAAAAAAATTGTTTTCTTGTGCGCAGTGCATGTGCTCAGTCGGGTTTCTTTACTTTAGAGATGTGCTGTGCACTTCATTGAGCTATGGAGGGAAATGCATGATTTCATTTCCCTTGTAAAGGACTGATAAACTAAAAACCTAAGTTTTCTTGCATGATATTAAAAAATGTGTTTTCGCTGTTTGCTTAGGAATCCGTTTACATTAAGCAAATCTCAAGAAGAGACATGAGATTAAAAGAATTTAGATGAAAAAATTTTCTTGTTAAGCCTTAGGTTGTACTATTTTGTTTACGCCAACTAAACGGTTGTTTCAAAATTGAAATTATTAATATTGATAATGTTGTATTAAGTGCCTGTAAGGGGTTCAAAAACCTTGCAATTTCTAGATATTTGCGATTAACATTCATTTATTGATATTTCTATCCTAAGATAGGCTGATTAAACCTTGTGTTCAATAATAATTACTTAATATCCTAACACATTATGATTAGGCCCGGTTTAAAAATTGTCCCTACGAGACCAAATAAAATCCACGGCTAAACAAAAAGCACCAAATGCACATTTCATTCGTTTTCTCTGAGCAGTGCTCTTAAAGAACTCTCTTTTCCTATTTCATTTGCCCGTTTGGTGTTCATCATCTGCCTTGAGCCCTGGGGTTTGGAACTTTTCTCATTCCTAATTTGTTTTCCGTGTAATCCACGCATCCTTCTCACTAATTACTCACATTTCCCATTTTATTGCCTTAATTAACGTATATTTGAGTACGATAGGTGAAGAAATTATTGAATCACTTATTCAAAGATCGTTTGAGATTGTTTAGAGAGCTCGGAAATTGTGTACGCTTTTTATGGTTTCTAAAATTTTTACGCATGGGTTACATAACCAAAAGGCTCCCTTTTATCTCGTAGAACTCTTGACTTTCCAATTTTTTTTCAAATAGTGAATGGTATACCAACTGAAAAAAGTGAACGCTAAATGAATAAGTTAAAAAAAATAGGGATATATATTAATTGACATTCAGCATTGTAGTGATATTCATGATACGTCATTTTAAATACCAGTTATAATTCTCTTTCTAACTTCTGCATTCCGCCTTTACTCCCACTATCATTCTCGTTATGAATGTAAATCAAATCAAGGAAGTATCTTGAATAACTGCCTCAAGGCTTTTCTCATCAAGCACTCAATTTCCATTCTAGATAGGAAATCACAGAGGAGCACTGTGGGAGGCATATATAACCGATAGGAACCAGGAAAATCATCGGAAAATAAGCAGGGCATAACCCTAACTGAAATGAAGAGGAGACAGTGATTTGTAATCTAACCTCGCGTCAAAAGCAATTCACTCTGTGTGCTATTAACCTTCACCATATTTTGAATCAAGATCACGTTATAATGGATTAGGAAACGACCTACAGCCGCGCTGGAAAAAATACTCCATCTATTGATTCCATTTGGTTTTTCCGGGCTAGTTTCAGAAACTTACTCTGTTACGATTTCTGCCACAGGTTTGCGCGAACCAAGTGATTCAAATTTTGAAAACTTTGGCTCCCTTTGATACACAAAAAATTATAATTATTCTGGCTTCATTTTTTACATCTTTGAAGTTCAGAACCAAATCACCGATCATTAGATTTTACGTACCGTCAGCATATTTTTTCCGCCTTGCCAAAAAAATTCTTTTCTATCGCAACATATTATCAATACATTACAAGTATACATATATATGTCAGCGCTGAAGAAATTGGACATAATAAAAAGAAACATCATTGTATAAGGCTTGACTTTGTGTAAGTAGTCGAGGCTCATAATTAACGAGAGAATATTCCCTTCCACAATATGAGTTATGCCATGGCATTGGATTCACGTTGTGCCACTCAAGAAATCTTGTGGAAAAATCCAGAGTCCATTATTTAAGTAATACTAAAGTTCATGTTTGGTTATGGTGGAGGAATAGACTAAGCTACCACTATAGTGATGATTATGAACAATAATCATATATTTTTAATGTTACTACCGTCTAAAAAACACTAAGTACGCGTTGACTCCAGAAAATTAAATTCTGACCTTTTAGATTTTTATTTTCTTCTTCCAGGTTATTGATAATGTCTTTCAGCTCACTTCTCCTCTTTTTTAAAGCCCTCACTACCTCTTCGAGTGCTTCAAATCGCTTCAGTGGAACTGAATCGGAGTACATTACTTTCAAGGTACACATTTCGTGGAATAAGTCCGAATACTCTTTCCTGTGTGAAGAGATAAAATCCGTCGCCTCGTGTATAATAGCAATAAATTATCTGGTTTAGTTCCCAACGCTAACGCTAGAAATGAACAAGAAAACCTCCCAGGCTGGTGCGCTTTCTAGTTTTATTTCCAGCGGTATTTATAGATCATTTGATCTGTCGGTTGGCAATGAAAAAGTATTCTTGCCATTGAAGAATATCTAGAAAATAAATCAATATTTTTGGTAGGGAATATCAAACTCTTTTATTCTCTGTATTATTTCACTAAGGAGATTTTTAATCATGGACATTCATGCATGGCCAGCAACAAAAAACTCAATTGGTAACGGTAAAATTTTTAAAGTACAACTTTTCACCCAGAGCTCGCTAGCGCAATTTAGTATGTGCTTGCGAAAAATCAACATTTTTCAACCGTTACATTTAATGAAATGATGAATAACTTAGTTCTCCACTGGAGGTTTATTACTTTCTTACTACCCGAGTTTCATCGCTGCGCGACATCATCAGGACATAAAGTGATAGATCATTTCATTGTGAAGGAATTCCACCAAGTTACTGCCAATACCATTAATTCCGCTACATATAAGTCATTTTTTGATGGTCATTAATTGCCTTTAAACTAATATATCAACATCAATTGTTTCTTACACTTTGCAATTTGCAACGCCTAATATTGACCAACAATAGCAGCTCTTCAAAAAGCGTGAATACTAGGATCTAAGAGGATTTTCCCATTGCCCGCCTTCTCAACTCCTATATAGTATGTCAAGCTTGTAATACTTATATTTAAATTCTGTATGAATGGACACCAGGGTTGAAATTCGCTATGAAAAAATCATTTGACTTGACCGGGATTCGAACCCGGATCTCCTAATTGCCGGTCAGGTGTGTTAGCCAGTTACACCATCAAGGTATCTTCCTTTTAGGCGAATTTCGAGGGAGGTTTATGCGAACTAGATGTTCAGGATGTATAACTGATGTGTTCTATGATGTATTCTAGATGTTCCAGATGTTCGAGGGGGGTTTGTGCGAACTAGATGTTCAGGATGTGTAACTGATGTGTTCTATGATGTGTTCTAGATGTGTAACTGGCTAACACACCTGACCGGCAATTGGGAGATCCGGGTTCGAATCCCGGTCAAGTCAAATGATTTTTTCATAGCGAATTTCAACCCTGGTGTATAAGCACCCGTGCGAGTGACTGCGTACCACATCATTTGTTAAATGCAATGTTTGGAAATCTGTATGAATGGATTGATAGCACAGCTACCGTCTCTAGTTGCGGTGTGCCTCACGCATTGAAGTCATTCAGTGGCTCTTGAACTTGAACCAACCAACTCTCGTAATATTTGCATCGGACAAGGGCAAAATGGGTTCTTCACATAAGTGGATAAATGCCTTGAAATGGTCGGGAGGGCATGATGGGATTGGGACAACTTCGGATGATGAGATAACTTCGGAACTAGCTACAAAACTGTATGCCCCAGCGCACACTCATTCCAGCCTTCAGTCTCATGGGGAGACTATGCACCTCACCATTACATTGGAAAGCCCATGCTCTGCAACAAATCTGTAACGTACACAGCGCATTGTAGAAGTTTAAATCGTTGTCCCATGCACTCGCTACATAACTTTTCTATGTATGGCATGGTATTTTCGTGTATACGTGCATACGCAATACGGACTCCAAAACTGACCTCGATTCAGATTTCTGGTATGTTTTTAGATGTATAAAATGAAAGGTGTGTAATGAAGTATTCCACATTATATCTCACTCATATCACGAATGTGTAGATTTTTAGAATTCCAATCTACATTTTATCTCGTCACAGGATGGTATTTAACTCGAGTCCCTCGGTTGCTTAGCTTTCATATAATAAAAAATCCGCGCTTCGTTTTCAGGATTTTACAGCGTTTGATAAACGCGTGTGGGTCACTTTTTTCTAAATTTTAGCGTTACCATGATGGAAACTCAGTCAAAGTTTTCCGAGGCTTACACTGGCCAACTATTTTGTCATTTCTGAAAACAAGATTGTTTTCCATAAAATAAACAAAAGGGACGCCAGTCCTCGTGCAAGGGTCGATTTACTCATAGCTTGGGGAAATCACTACGGTAATCAAAGAGGAATGGGATGGAAAATATAATTTTTCACGCGAATGCTATATAAACTTACGAAGAATACAAAAATAAAGAAGATATCAGTCATCTGCTGCAAATGATGATCGTGCATTCGATACTTGATTTAAGGAAATATCGAGCTTAAACGACGTTGCACGGAAGATATTCGATTTTCAACTGAAATACTTAAACATGAAAATGAATATATAGAGTGGAATAAAAGAGAAATGAATTACCTCCACAAAAATTGTGTTAAGTTTCACTCTCGACTAGATTTTGGAATTATTTTTCTACGAAAAACAGACGTCAATATTTACAACTAAATACTAGCGAAATATCGATTAAAATGTAATGCAAGAGCACTTACTGGCAAGTGTTAATTGCATCTTCCAAAAATATAGGATCTTTACTTGGTGGAAAAAAATTAACTATTCTGGTGTCATTACAATCTTTCACTTGATTATCCTGGTTCGATTTAGAATAAACACTCTTCTCAACAGGTGAATATATTTTAATCCTTTTCTTTATCTGACGCTTCATTTGCTCTTTAATTCGCTCCACTTCTAACAGAGCAGACAGTCGTGCTTCGTATTCTATTTTTATCTGTACTTCATTATTCTCCAACTGATATTCCATCTGTAAATCAACATTAAATGAACGGTCTAAGTTTAAGTTTGCTTCACCATTGACATATACGATCCGTGACTGTTATCAGTATATCTTATAAGAAAGTTATTTATGTTGATTTTTTTAATGCTTGAACTTGTAGTTGATTTATTCCTCAGAATAAAGTATACGAGATGCATTAAAAGAAGTAGGTGAACAATGGACATTGACAGCACTAACATCATTAACGATAAAAATTTTACGTGCGCTCTCACTGGCTTCGTGGCCATCATTTAACCTATGCAGATATTGCGATCATCAATCATAGAAAATGTACCTTGCTCATTCTTTCCCGCATATCTTCCAAGGTATTTTTCATTGAAGCGATGGTGGAAATCAAATTCATCTTTTCCTGAACCAGTGATTCCCATTTTTCTTTGCATTTCCTCTGGAAATAGGCCATGGGATCCCCTCCGATGTGTTTAATGCCTAGTAGAGCCCTCTGCAGGGAATTGAAAAATTGAATCATCACAAGGAAAAATAAAGCCGCCTTTCAAATATCCCATCACCGTTAAAGATAAATGCCAAGAGCTTTAAAAAAATACAAACGATCTCGCCGTGGTCCATTCAATAATATAAATATTCTGCGGTAAACTCTTGTGAATTGCGTTCATTAGTTTTCCACGACACGCCGCGGGCTAATCACAAACCTTTTACGTATATTCCGGGATCCACCAATTTTTTGTCATTTTATATATTTCAGTGAGGATGCCAACCATTGAAAAACTTGCGGCTAACAACGCAAGAATAAAAACTTCTCTTGAAATCAGTTTCATTGAGCCCCTTCAATTCTTCAAATACTCCTAAATGAACCACAAGTACTTTTTAAAAAGTATCTATAGCTATTCTTATATGATAATTAAAACTATGAGTATGCATAAAAATACACTTGATTGGTTGTTATAATCAGTCTATCTATCAGTCTATAATCAATCACTGGCAGTCCATTAAATAAATAGAAATTGCATAACATCATATCGCTTGTTTCCAGTGTAACGGTTTAGATGACTTTCAAATGATAAATTAAATGTTGTACAGGTATAAGCATGTATAAGTATGAAATTGAAATAAAAATAATATTTATAAACATATTTCATTAAGTTAGAGCTAAAATAATGGTGGTAATGGACAAAATTCGAATTGATTTAAGTTCGCACTGATGCGGTGGCGACTGAACCAGCGTAGGTCTTGGGTAAAATTCCTTGGATCGAGGTTTTTATTAGCGAAAAATCAGTTCCTGGAAGGGTGCTGTGAGAAAATTACTAAGGTAGCACTGCATCTAATTCACACTCATGTCCTCCAGGTGCTGTTGAGAGACGATTAGCGGAAGTTCCAAAACTCACTCTTGCATCGCCATCAACCTCTTTTAATGCAAATAAACTCGAAATAGCGTATACATTATGTATATAACATTAAACAGCAAGCAACAGAACAGCAACACCTCATCACCTGCAAGAGACTCTTTTACGTAACATATTATTCCACTTTATCGTCTACAGTCTCATGTTAGCGGGCTTCAGATTCTACGGAAAAATATCACGTGATCGTTATGAGTTTAAAGCGGCAACATTCATTATGCCTCGCATATACCCATAGAATTGTTGGCATTTTTTATAATTTAGGTTCACAATTGGCAGCAGGACGTCGTATCATGACACGTCACCCGCTGAAGCTACACCATTTACAATTACTATAGATAGATAGAGTATGCACCGTCATTACCGACAATTCTATATATTCCTCGAGCCTCTTGTTTCGAACGTCTATAGCAGATGAGTACAACTCGTGCATCTTTAATAATAAAGGACGAGATGTAGAAAAGCCTCGAGCAAACACCAGCAACGCTTCCTTCACCACCTGAAATATACTTCAATAGTGTATTGAGTACCAAATTTACAATTAAACTCTGAAGCGAAACATGGTAAAAAACTTAAGTGAACATTTTGACCCCTTTTTACAAAGTTTAACGAAAGAATAATCACAATGTGGGATAAGTGTTTCCCACATATTTTGATGGACAACTGTACCTTTAATTTGGAGTCCAGCGTGTATTGATCGATTTCTAAGAGTTCCATTTCGACATCATCATTAGGGTAGTCGTTGACAGAAGCTAAACCTTCATTTAATACTTTTTCTGCATTTTCTAGAACATCTTTATAGTCCATTTTTTTTATTTCTTGGTAAAATTATATATTTTATTATTGATATTGTGCTATTAGAGTAGTGAATCACTCGCTGGCAATTTTTGAGTCGGAATTTGTGTCAATTTTCTTCGCTTACTATGGAATATGAATTCGCGTAAAAGCTAATAAGAACCAAGATATTCATTATAAACTCAAAGATTGGATCGATTGGATACTTGTGTTACCGGATGCACCATAGCTACCACCGAAAGCCAAAGAAAAACTAACAAAATACAAAACACGACTTGTGGCATTATTTTTGGTTATTTCACCGAAATGGAAATGGAACGTCGTCCAATGGTGAAGAGAATCCAAAAATAAATTCCTCAGGAAATATACTGAATATTTCTCGCTCGTGTTAATTTCAACTTCAATAACTTCTATTTCGTTGACCTTCAGCGAAAGTTGATACTACCTCATTCAATAAAAGCCAAGTCAACTGAATTTTCAAAGGCTTTAAAGGTAAGTTCTAACACATGCATTGACTAAAATCAATTTCCGGTCCCACATTTCGTATAATTCAGTCGATGCGGGAAATAAAACAAAATATGTGGATGAGCCGTTGACAGAATAGTCAAATTACTATTTCATTGTATTTTTTTAATATTTATAATTTTTTTAGGGCTTAACACAATTTGATGTGCAAGTAACTCAGCTGCTCAAAGCCAATTTTCATGCAACATGATGTGATAAATTGTTATTTAATAGAACTTGCTTGCAAAGCAGAGTTTATACACAACCTCATGAATATTGTATGACTTTTTATAAGTATTATCATAAATGATTGAAATTAGTTACCCCAAACACATAATGACTGATTGATGATGTGAAAGTAATTGATAAATGCATTAACCAGATTTCAAACAGAATTTGCTGAGTGAATGTAGTGAGAGGAATGTAAGCACTGTCGATAAAAATTATGCGGTGGTTGAAAAATTGTCATAAAGAACCGGTTTTATGATGCATGATTGACGTTCACCGAAAGATCGCTTAGGATTTGGTACACCTAAAGTTTACTGACAATTTAGGCTTAGTTATCATATTGTCGGTGTGATGCCGTGATAGTGAGTATCGATGAGAAAACGTACTAATTTTGCTTCTATGCTGAGGAAATATTATATCAGAGACCATAAAACCAGGAATAATAGCGGGTATATCAACCACTCAACATATGGGCTCCGGGGAAAAAAGGCTAAACTTTAAAACATTGCCATGGAAATGAAATTCATTCATGGAAAGAACTTGAAGCTAACTAACAGAAAATTTCAATTTATAATAGAAGGACGTAAATCAAAGAAAATACGCCAGCGTTGGTAAATGTGCGTTTTCTTGCAAACGAAGGAACAACCAATGAAGCAAAGGAAGGAAGGGGTATAGACATAGTTTGCCAGCAGGAAAGTAATATAATGTGGCAAATCTATCAAATCTGAGGACGAATATGGATAAAGGAGTCCATATTTTCTGAGCCAAAGTTTTGGATTAAGTTAAATCCCCTCGTGTGGTTCACGGGGCGTGAAAAATTTAGACATATCAGGGGGAACGAGTGTGGTTGGCAGCCATTACGAAAACGGACCGTTACACATTCACGCCCTGAGTGTGGGCAACCTGAAATACTCACGAGAATTGCGTAGTGTATACATTTTCAGCCCCAAATTGGATTCAATGTCTTACATATTAAGCCTTTCTTGGATTTTTCGGAGGAATCCCATCCCATCTAAGCTAGACAGTCAGATGCTAGATAAAACTTGGTTCCTTTGAACTAGGGTACAGAGGGATGTTTGAACTATTGAATACTATTTTTGTTTATCCCTGCATGAGTTGATACAAAGCTAACAAATGAAGAACAATAGTGGTCACACCTTTGAGGAGACAGCTCGTAGGAGAAATGTATACCACCACACTTATTTTTTTCTCTCCCATTTATGCCGTAAAAGGGTTGGGTATCTGTGGTTTAATGCACAATCTTTTAGTTCGAGAAAATATGGAGGAGACTTCTGAATTATCAGTTCCATGCGGTAAGGATTCCCAATTGTGTGGGCATCACAAGAACAGACTTCACTAAGTGTATTTCCTTTGACTAGTAGAGCAGCTCTGCCACGCCACTTCTCATAACATGAAGTTTATTAATGATGGTTATAATCTTATCAAAATGTGAATTGCATAATCGAGTGAGAACTTTTACTGGTATATATAATGACAATGAATGGAATGAATTTTCTGGGTTAAACATTTATGAACTTGCCAATAGGTAGCATTTTGTTGGCATGCAATAGTCACATCAGAATATTTTGCATATAGCTCATCAATTCATCCAAACTAGATACTTAAAAAGGTAAGTATTTTACCTCAGAGATATTAAAAACTTTACATTGCTCATGTTTGATGCCTCTACAGAAAATCAACACTTCAGCAACAACTACTATTGCAATCACCATTTTTTTTCTACCTATCCAGGGCCCATCAACCTCAACTCTGCTCATGATCTGTTTTTAAGAACAATTCTTGGTGCATAAGGTCTGAAACAAATGGGAAAATCTGCTGTTTTTTGTTGCGAAGAGTGTAAAACTCATTAGAATAGTGGAAGTTACCTGTCATATTGGCACTTATGTTGAACCAAGTCAGCCACCACAAACATGCAGCAGGGGCAGTAAGGGCTCCAGCCATTGCCAGCTTTTGCATTGATGTGAATCCAAAGTGATCTAAGAGGACGGAGTATTATCTTATTTCAAATTAAGGATACCTTACAGAGGTTCCTATTGTAAATCCCTGCAGGGAGATGGTAAAGGGAAGATCCACTTTTTTTAGTAAATAGGTTTTACCTTGCAGCCATGGATCCATTATTGCAAGGATCTCTTATTATTTTAACTTATCTAATGAAGTTATAACCCTTATTTTATCTTGGTGGTCAAATATGCCAGAGCAAATAGAAAGAATATTACATAATCACATCAGTGTTGGAAGTAAGCAAAGTTACCTTGAATTTACCTTAAAACAAGTTCCAAATTTGCCTGCTACATTCAATTTAATAAGTGATGGGCTCCAAATATTTTCTGTATTATATATTTTAAGTATAACAAAGTTTTTGAAAAATAGCATCTTTCTCAGACAATATCTTGCAACTACCCATCAAATATCAAATCAATCCAATTTTACATGAGGATTATGTTCATATTTTTCGTTTTGTGCACCAGAAGAAGTTTTGGGTGAGAGAGGCCTTTAAGCTCTTTATCTGAACTGACTTTCTGGACAAATAAATTTCTGTTTTGTTTGCAGTGTAAGGCACGTTTTCAATCACGTTTGTACAGTAACTTCACAGATGTGCACTTTTGGTAGGTAATCCATTCCTTACCCCCATTTTCTATGCCATCTTTAAATAATGCCTTAATCCAATAAGCTAGATTCCTCTTACTTTAAAACTTTTCATTTGGGCAAAAAACTTCCTCTTTGATTTCAACCATAGAATCCATTGAGGCCGCTGAAAAACTTGTGGCGCCAGTGAAAATCCAAACTTTATGGTATCCTAGGGTTATTGTCTTCTGTGGATGAAAGATGAGAATTCCTGAAGGTAGCTAACATATAAATAGTTATCCTTGCTGTACTAGTCCATTAGAGCAGATAATGTTACGCAAATTCTGTGATGATGCGTACAATACACCAACACTGCTTGCCCTAAACGTAATGAAAATTAGCAGTTGTTCGTGCAGGCTTACTTAGCCTATTTACTTCATATGTGAAGTTGGATGCCACTAATATAAGTGGATGATCACTTGCATGGACCAAACAACAATTGACATCTGTTCTCCTGAAAATGAACCTATACTTCATTGGTCCAATTTTACATTGAGACGTCTTCATGAACTTCAATTTTCCCTCACTCAATCTCTTTCACTTCTTGCATCCTACTGCCATCTGTATGTCATTTTCATAACCAAAATCACAGGGGAGGCTTCTTCAAGTGCACAATTCTTTAACGCAAAATTTTTCATCATCAGAAACCCGAGGTTTGCAAGATTCGTTAATACTGATAACGGTAATTCCTTAACCGTTACTAGAGCTATGATCAGAAAGTTTATAAATATCATAAATTAACTCTTATCTCTCTCTTTGTAGGCGGCTGCCATCTGTTGGCCATTATGTAAACTAGTGATTCCACGAATTTAAGGCGGGAAGGACATGCAGTGTAAGTTCTTTAAGTTATTAAAAATAAACAAGTGTTGAACGACCTCGTGACAAAATCCGGAAATACTATCACTGCATTGAAGTGCGTATTATTGAGATACCCTTTTTTTCTTCTCAAGAAGAGCCAAGGCAAGAAATCAATATGAAAATAGGCATTTCCAAGGAAATACCATAGGGTAACTGAATGGTTTTACGCTTTCAGAGACTCTTCTGCAGAAAATGTTATTACTCAAGTAACACGTCCTCATAGAATAAGTGGGAGTTTCAGGTACAGTCTGAACTATTGTTTAGACTCTCACAGGAAAGAATATCCATGACAGCTAATTTTAAATTGATTTGTGCTACCTTCATTCAAATTTTTCTCTACACTCTCTCGAAACTTATTTTCAATTAATTTCACTAGCAAAGGTATGAAATTAATTTAAAGCTAAAGTGGTCTCGTTGTCAAATGATTTTTAAGTTTTTTTGACTCTCATTGAAAAAAGTTTTTCTCATGAAACTGATTTTTTTTGTTTCTATTTGCAAGTAAATTACAAATGAGCTAGGAAAACGATTTAAAAAATCCGTTAAATATCAGATGCACAAGAAATAACCAGATAAATACTTACCTACCTACCTAAAAGTGGACCTTACTGCCCACCCTATTCAAGGAAGAAGGGTAGACCTTGAGAATGACATGAGATGTGTCAAAAAAAGGCTGGTAGGTTGAAGTAAAAGTTGTGTGAAAACTTAACAAAGTATCTGATTTTGAGATCATGATATCCGTACTCAATTTCCAGAAGGTAGGTATTGCCGGATATGTTAAAATTAATCCTAAAATAAATGTGCAGATCAATGGTAGCAGGTGAGATCATCTCATAATTTCATAACAATAATCCCATTTTGTCAATGATGAGAGACCACAGATATGTCACCTATCACAGTCAGTTATGAAATTCCTTCCATGACACATTCTGCAACCTTGCATTACAGTTCTTCTGTATGATAGTGGTTAGCTGCATAAAAGTTTTCATTGTATATATTTCACTGGGATCAGCAAAAATTTCATTAAGCGTATTACATTGTCAGTCGTCAAACAGAGATTAGACTGGTGGATGTTTCTTCAGCCATGCATATAAGGAGTGGCAATAAATGTCTATAATAACCTACATAATTCAGTTTAATTATAATTAGGGATGGACCGAAACCAGAAATTGCTGATACCGATTCCATTTCTCCTCCCCCCAATACCATTACCAATACTATGTACTTCGTTCTAGGTATAACGCAAACTCAATATTCCATCACAAACATTTTAAGCTGGCTCAATCGACTAAGAAACCAGATTACTGAAACAACAAATGTTGACTACCGAGACATCACGGTGGCGTGAGAATAATTTGACGAAATCTCATTATTTGTAATAACAGTCGAGAAAAAAAAAGAGTTATGTCGTGTAAAAAACGTGGTGAAGTTAAGAGGTATTTCAAAGAAGTTCACAGTGATGTTCAATATGCTATTTGCACCTTGTGCAATGTAAGGGTTTCGAGAGGTGGCAAACATACGAAGGGTTTTACGACAAGTAACATGCAGAAGCATATTGCAGTACACCATGCTCACTCACTGATCAGATATTTCACCCTGTTTGTCATGAAGTCACATCCACATACCGTATATCCCTCCCCATGAGATGCACTGCAACTCTATGGGTTAGATTTTAGAAAGAAAAATAATAAATGTGCCCTCGACCCAAAAGACAAGCCGATTTCAGATTACGTTTTATAGTCAAAACTATATGAATATAGCTGAATGCCATTGTGGATGGGACGAAAGTATTGGCTTCTTGGCATCGAAAGCAACAGTATCTTCTGGCATGACATTGGCTTTTAGGAAAAGAGAACTGTGGATGGAAGAATTGGATGGAAAGAGGTGATGTTGTGGCAGCACTGATGCATTTTTTGAGAATGATACACAACCTGAGAAGAAATCAAGGTCATTTTTCTTCGTTGATGAAACTTGGGTTAATCATAAATGTTCACTATGCACAGCATGGATTGGCTAAAAAAAAAGAGGCAAGAAAGTGCCAGTCAGGAAGTGATCACATCTAAGTTGCCACATAGATTCAGATGAAAAAGGCTTTTTCATGAGTGTAAGTTGGTATTCAGGAGCAGAGTAAAGAATAGAACTGACTACCATTCCAGCATGTATGCAGTTTTTTCTATTCAGAGGTTAGTTTCTAAACTTTCTATGCATTCATTTTTTATTTATTAATTAATTTTTTGCACAGAGAAATCACAATAGTCATTTCTTTTAGAGTTACTATGTTTTTTTCAGCAAACTTATGATTTATCTTAATTTATTTGGTCATAAGAAAAGCACTTTGTCTAATTTATCTTAATTGATTCACACATGTATGACTTTCTTCAGACAAAGATTCACAGAGAAATTAAAAATGCTGTGATTGTGATTGATAATGCAAGTTATCAATCATGTCAGTTGTGATGGAAAAATCAATTGTCTTTGATAAGAAAGGCAGAAATGCAAGATTGGCTGACAAGACTGAGAATCCTGTGTACCTACAATCAGACAAGAGCAGAGTTACCAACATTGGTTCGATTGACAAAAGGTGAGGATAGGTTGCGCATATGAGTTGAACTGAAGGGCTGCAGCTGAAGGGAACACAGTAGTTTGACTTCCTCCCAACTACTGCCAATATAACCCCATTGAACTTCTCTGGTAGCAGGTGAAGTGGCAGACAGCAGAAAAGAATGGCACATTCCAGGATGATAAACCTTGAAACTATCATCCTTCAGATATATCTTGCTAACATTTTCAATTTGGGGTGCTAAAATATTATTCAAAATCCATTTTAGATAAATATAATATTTTTCCAAGTACCTTCTCGACAAAATAAAGAAAGGATCATGGGCTGCATGGGTGTGTCATGCACAAAAATTACAGTGGGAAGATTTCGAAAAGGAGAGTGTGCATAATGATGCAACGGATAATATGTATCAAAATACAGCTGAAGGATAAAGATACTGCGGATGATGCCATTAAAATGAGTGACAATGGTGATGAAGAAATAAGGAGTTCCATTGGCCACTCCTCAGGAGAATGGAAAGAAAATATATTTTTAACTCAATTTTAACAATTAATTAAGCATTAAAACATGCAATTAATTGTTTAAAAAATAAAAGTGACAAGCTTCATATGCATGCTTGTGATTTTCTCTTCTTTCAAATGTGAATAATTATTACTAATATTCCAGATTTTAAAACTTAGTCCAGTTTTGGCTTTGAAGAATTTACCATGTCCAGCTGTTTCGATTTCCAGAGGACCACTAACAGAAGAATATTGAGGCCAGTAAAGGACTCAACTCCTTTCTGCTTTGCTCACCCATAGGGAGGGGGAAGTGCACAGGAGTTTTTGTCCTCATGGGACACATTAAGTTTTTCTCTGGAGAGATAAGCTGGGTGGCTCACAAGTGGAATTATTAAAAAGGAAATGGTTCCAGGCTTGACTTTGTGGAAGTTATTCATAGTAGATTAAATAAAACGTTGTATACTCCACTGAAGATGACACGAAGTGTCGAAACCTGGGTTGTGTCAATAAACCTCTAGTGGAGTATACAAAGTTTAATTTAATCTACTAAATAAATTATTTTTAGCTAATATATTTTTCCTTAATCTCCATCTGGCATATTTTTAAATATATGACCTAGTTTGTTTATTAGTTCCTAATTGATTTGAGACCAAAAAGCAAACAATTCCATCATATGTTAGCCAAAGAGCAAAGAAAAAACTTGTAAAATTAATCTTCACTCAATCACAACCATTGTAAGAAATAAACGAAATTACATACAGTTTGGACTCACCATGATTTCAAAGAAAATGAGTTCAATATTTGGTAGTGTAATTTATCATATGAAAGTAAAAACTTATGTTTTCCACTTCTTCCACTAAAAGTCCACTTCCTAGTCAATCAACACAGCACTCATGCATGACTCATTTCTCCCACAACCCTTTTAGACTGGTCAAGATTATAGGTCCCTGTGGAGAGTAAAAGGGATGAAAAGGTCCAATCTCCCTCCCTACCTTATGAGCCATGTGGTGGCTCAACACTAGAGGACTGTCACCTAGAGGCAGCCTTTCATTTCCATTTCAATACAAAGCCATGGAAGTAAACATAGGTAAGTTGAGTCCTAATTTTCTCTCCATCTCCCCGCCCCACCTCCATCTTGTCAAAGGCCCCATCACCCTGCCTCAAAGCAGCTTGCACTGTCCCAAACACACAGGGCCACTCACAGGGGGGATGTATGGCTTAAGTTGCACCATAGAAAAAAAATTTGGGGGGGAATACAAAATTTGGGGGGATTCTTAAAATGCATGAAGAAATTCACTAAATGTAAATATTTTTATCTGCTTACAGTAATTTATATACATAGATATCGAAAGGTTATAACGATAAATGAATGTTAAGCGTTAAGTGTAGTATAGTAAAACATCATGCAGTTGTGGAGAATGATTCAGCCAGGCGAAGGCTTCTTTTATTTCAGTCACATCTCTCCATACTCTTCCTTGGCTGCCGCATCACACCGTCGTCGAGGCCACCATAAGATCCCCGAATGTAACCCAGTAGCATAACTGACTCAGCATCTCTCCAGTCTTATTCCCGCCCCCTCCTCCCAACACGTCAATGGGTCACATCACAGTACAGTCAAAAGGCTTAAGACTTACGGATCATGCATACACTGCTAGTTACCTTTTATGGTGATTTTTTACACCCACCTACCCTTGGTCGACAACCATAGTATTTGTCTCAACCCCTCGTACACTCCTCCCCTTCGATAAGTAACTTTGTCTCTACATATGAAACTTTCAGTTCAAAAATATTTTCTTATTTCTTTGTAAGTTTAGTTTTAGGGATGGGTTGAAATTAGGCAAAGTAGCAGAGCTAGATATAATAGAATAACACTATTTTCAGTTTTTTACTAGTAAAACTATATTAGTTTATCATAAATATTTAATAATATTGAAGTCTACCACCCCTGCCCCTTTCCCTTCACGAGCACACCCGCGTTCCAAGGAGGACGAAGGAAAAGGTTACAATATATATGTACAAGAATTCTAATTAAGATCAGAACTGAAATAAGTGAAAATAAGTAAACTAAGATCAGAAGTGTAATTTCAAATCCTTGATTCCATAAGTCTTCAGCTGCATGATCGGTTTCCTGAAAGTTCTCTGAATATAGTCAAACAAATAACTTGCTTTTCACATGAAGGGTTACTCAATGTTGTTAAAAATATGGTTAGTACTCTAAAGGCGGATTCTCATCAGTGACTTGTGCTAGTATGGCAAAATCGATAGTGAAGAACTTTGTGAAGAAGTTAATGTATTTAGTCAACTGTACAAAGTTAGCTACGCAAGCATTTCTCAGATGTGCTGAGCTTGAATGACGAGAGTCAGAGCCAAAATAATGACGAAAGTGACACCCAAGATTCTTGTGATGACAAGCCTGATGGTCCAAGTACAGATCCTAATATAGCAGAACAAAGATTTCTGGATCAATGGGTCAAGAAAGGTTTCATTGGGCCTTACAGGTGTTTATAAAATATTTCTGGATTTCCTTACCTAACGATGTTATACCAGATACTTCTGGCATTGCGAGCAACAAGTTGCTCAGCAGAGAGGGATATGAGCAGATTAAGAACTGTAAAAAAAATAGGCTAAGAAGTACCATGGGAGATGTTTGTCTCTCCGACATGCTTGTCTTTTCTTCCGAAAAAGACATTTTAAAATCCATTATAACGGTGAAGTTATAGAAAAATTTGCTTTGTCGAGTGAGCAAAGAAAAAAACTACTACTGCATAAAGGACATCAAGGGTAGGGTAGTCAAAATGGTACCACCACCACCAGTACTGGTTTTATCAGTATTATTTTATTATTACTTGAGTTTTTACCAGTATAATTTGTAAATAAGAGCTATGAATAATGTTGTATATGGGTTCCAGTTAATTAAAGTCAATCTTAATTTAAAATGTTTGATTTATTTAGATGTCCTGATTTTTTGCACATTTCACCCATACAGCTCTTGCAAAAGCTTATGGCGTAGGGAAAAGGGACATAGGGGAAAGCGAAGACATGGCATTTGTGCCTTGCATGAGTGCATTTCAAAATATGGAATTTGTATGACGTGAACAACACAAATACTGCGCATCCGAACGCCATAAGCTTTCACGAGAGCTGTATATAGCTGTAAGGTGTGGTATTAAGTATCATAATGTGTACCGGCATCTGGATGTAGCTGTCACCTGGCAGCTATTTAGAAAATGTTTACTATCGTATATTACCATAGAAAATACCTTTTCTTACTGGCAAATTTTACTCACCTGAAAATGGCCAGCTGTAAGAAGAGAAGTTATAGTAAAAGTATTGAAGACAAATGTATTAGTGAATTACTTGATATTTTGGACACTGATGGTGAAGATGATGGAATCTATCCAAAACCTTTAGGACAACAAAATGTTATCTACTCTGAGAGTGATTATGAATCAAATGACTGTGCATCAGGAAACAAAAATGAAGAGGACTCCGATTTGGCGTCAACAGTGGCGATTTTTGGAACTGGAAACAAGTTCAAAAGGATCCAGTTATTCATGCAACCACTGGTCATCCAGGTATAACATGTGATTTAGGTGAAAGTGCTTTCGAAATTTTTTTAAGTGACAAAATTGTCCATTATTTTGTCTCGGAGACCAACTTTGAAGGGATTACATCAAATGAGCAGAAGGTATATTTTGCTCTAGTTATTTTGATGGGTGTGATTGAAAAACCTACTTTACAAGGTTATTGGTGTAAAGATACAAGCACCATACTTTAGAACAATTAAGCCTCGAAGAACATTTTGCAAATTAGGAAACACTCATACTTTGCAAATAATGATAATCTAGATATCAACATCCTTAGAAAATTGAGGTCAGATGTAGATATGACAACTGATGTTTTTCATAAGGTTTATACACCAATGCATTCCATATGCATTGATGAATCACTAATGAATTGCAGAGGTAACCTACTCTTCAGACAATGTATAAGGTCAAAGAGGGCGAGATTAGGGATAAAACTGTACAAGTTAAAACAGTATCTTTGTTTACTTGGTGGTATCTTTAAATAGGCATATTTATTGATAGCTAAAATTTAAATTTAAAATATAAAAAAATTGGTAAAGTAAAAGTTATCAATAAATATGTACAAGTTATACAATTCCAGCAATGGATATATTCATCACTTTGAAATTTATGTTTGGAAAGATAAAGTAGAAAATATTCTTGTAGGTATGAAGGTTGTATTGGATTTGATGACCGAGTCTAATATTCTAAACAAGAGATATTCTTTGTATCTTAATAATTGGCAGGTATAGTTCACCAGATTTGTTTCAACAGTTACACAACTCAGGAACTAATGTATGTGGTACTGTGCGATCCCAACCCAAAAATATGCCAAAAGATACAGGCAAGTTCAAACTTCAAAAAGGTGAAGGCTTATCATATTGCAGCAATAATATTACTGCAATTAAGTAGAAGGACAAGAGGTATGTTACTCTATTTAGCACCATGCATTCCTTGGAGTTTAGAGATAGGTACCAAAAAAATTGACAGGAAAAGTAGAAGTGTGATTAGGAAACCCACTGCTGTTATTGACTATTATGACAATATGGGAGGAGTAGCCATGGGAGATCAAATATTGAGTCAATGTCATTGTATGCATTGGTATAACAAAGCATATAAATAAATATTATTTTACTTAACAGATAAGATGCTTCTCAATATATGTTTTATATAAATTTGTGAATAACAGAAAAGATAGAACATTTCATGTTTTCAAACAGAAATTAGCAATGGAGTTGATGGAAAAATATTATCAAGGTGTTGTGATGAGATACAGCAATGATTTATCTGACCTGCCTGTGAGACTAACTGAGAGAGAGATTGGTCATCATTTCCCTAAAAAGGTTGAGCCAGGTGAGACAAAAGGACAGCTAAAAGTTGTGTTGCGTGCCTGGAGAAAAGTATAAGAATAGAGTCCACATGGCAGAGCGATGTGTGCAAAGTGCCACTATGTATCGAAAATTATACACCTAAAGAATTATCCACAGTGATGTCCATTATTTTATGTGAATTTTGTATATTTTATCATTTTATAAACAGCATATTATATTTTTGACATTTTTATTTTCATCATATTTAAGAGCAAATAGCTCTTAAAAACTCATCAAAATTTGCTCAAAATTGGTTTTAAAAAAACAATATCAAATGTCTTATTTTGACAAACGCATCATGTGTGTTCAAATTATTGAAAAGTCTGTGGTGTTTGGGATAGATTTAAATCCAAAGATAGGTTTATATTGCCATTATCCAAAGAGCAAACTGGTATATAAGAGAAATAGTCATAGTGGCTATCTTCAAAACTGGTTCCCATCAGCTTATATTGGAGATTTAAAGCATCTGGCAAAATGAACAGAACGATGACATTTTTGTTGTCATCAGTGCAATGGAAAAACAATGATCAAGTAAGTGCATGCCATATGCTGCAAATTGCATCCCAAGTCAGCCATTGGCATCAAGCTGGGTCAACCATAATTGTTGAACAGTGGGCACAATGCAATTCATGAGAATTGACAGCATTTGGAATTTTTATTATGTACACTGATTCGTATTCATTGCATTTTCTGATTCCATTGATCAGGAAATTCCTGCTTCATGTTCCATCGAATTTTTTAAGCATGTCCTTTTGGTATCTACGCACATACCGAAGGTTGATCCCAAAATAACAGAGAAGTATCATGAACACTTAAAAAAGTATTCATGTACCCATTGGAAGCAATTTCAAGTGTAATATTTGTGTATAAGCACAGTGTAATGTCGAGCTACCTCTGGATAACAATGACGAGTGTGAGAAGGAATGAAATAAATCTGACCACTTCATAATCCTCACTGAAAACCTTTGAATGGTCCTTCTCAAAAGAACGCTAATAAATGACACTGGGCATCAATTCCGAGTAACGACTTTTCATGCTGGCCGTATTTTTACTAACAATGCACTTAGGCTGCATTAATTGGTCATGTAACTGCCAAGGTTTCATCATTTTTGTCATATTCGAGGTAATGAAGAAAGGGCAAGTTTGGCTATCGATAAAAGACATTCAGGGATGGTACCAAAGGGAAACCAACGGAGATCCAGCTTATTTTGAGCTTTAGGTGTCTCATTTCCAGGAAAGCTACATGAAGTTGAACAGGGTAAGGATGAATCCCTTCTACGAAAAATGCATGAATACAGTTCACCTTGCTCCCGCCAAGTGAGCTTCCTTCTCGCCTATGCTGTCTTCTAAGACTAAATTAGGCTAATTCATCTCAAATTTGATGATCACAACGGCGAATTTATCAAAGAAAACTCCAGCCCTGAGGTAAAGTGCCTAAAAACATTGTTGACTGACTACATGGGTTGAGCCGGCAGTTATTGATTCTGCCAGTCTCTCCAAATGGCAAACATATAAAAAAGATCATGGGACACAAGCACAATCGTTCCCTGAAAGCATCCCGTGAGGGAAAAGAATTTTCGGAGCCGTGACAGTGGATTGAATTACTGTTGACAAGCACCACTTTGCGCAATCAACTTGATTCATTTCTTCACAATTGTACGATACACTTGAACCTTAGGGCTCGCAATTAAAGCACATTAGTTCGTATAACATTTAATCATTCGAGTACCCCGTTTACGCGCCGCGTTACGAACAAATAAGCGACATAAACAAATCCTCATGTTATCATAATTATAATTCACTAGGCAGCTTTATAATTCCGTAAGGATGAGCTGCATTACTTAGAATAATACATGCATCAATTACACGTCCGATTCCAGTCAAAATTAATAATTTCATGAGCAATTACATGAGCGATTCACCTGTAAACAAAAATACATAATAAATTTCATTGCTTAGAAAAAAGAAATACGAAATTACAGCAACACCATTACCAGCAAAGCTTGGACAAAAGAGGAGACCAATACATATTAACTTTTTACACGTATAGATTAAAATCAACATAAAACAGAATTTGTTTAATTTCTGTACCTGGACAGAATATCATTGTGTAACTTTAAAGGCAATGCACCAAATCACAATGCGCTTGTTGCCATAGTAACATAGACACTCTGCCACCTATTCAAATCCGTCGCAACTACTACGTGACGTAACCATCCAGCAGCCTAGTAAATTAAAAATGGCTGCTCCAAGTACGGGACGGACCCAAATGGATCCTCAAGGAGGCACTCCTGCTGGGCTCATGGATCGTTTAAAGCTTCTATATCCAATGGTTAATGAAGAAGAAACTCCTCTACCTAGGTCTTGGAGTCCTAAAGATAAATACAATTACATCGGGCTGTCTCAAAATAATTTGCGAGTGCACTACAAAGGTAAGTATTGTAGCTCTGCATTCATTGGCTTTATGCGTATAAATGATTTTGCTTCTACCAGGGATATTTTCGTCCGTGTAAATTATCATAATCTCTGACTTTTGCTCTTCGCTCCCCTTTAATGCATTCTGCTTTGAACTTGGAAGTTTGAAAATGCCTGTCATTGTGATATTGCTTGAGAAAGCTTGTTTCGTCTATGTCATCGACCAGTGAACTCCGCTGCCATGTCTCCAAACAAAGAAATCAGCTGATCTGGTTGTGTCATGACGCAAGTGATAAGTTGTGTAGAAAATGCGTAGAAAGTTGCTCCCTAGCTGCGAAAATAATGAAAATGTGTGCTCATATTTTATTGAAAATTTATGTTTCCCTGAGAAAATTTATTTAATATTAAAGGAAGCCTTTTGTGGTATGTAATGTTTTATGGCGACAACAACAATAGTATTATGTTTTTTCGACGATGAATGCGCGAGAAAATTCACCCGTCGTATCTTTTTTAGCAATTAGGTGAAATATTTTATGCTCGGTTATCTCTTGAAGTATCGTACTGCTGTGTTATGTTTATCAGTAAATTCAAAGTTTTGTATGATGCGTTTTTTATTAACTGTTCATAGGCCTACCCTAGCCTTGAATTCAAGGGAGTGAACTTGGTCGCATTCTTTAGGTTTTTGCGTCGAACAGCTGTACTCCGCGGAGATTTTTAATGTGTCGATATTTTTTCGTGAACCTATTTCTTGCTGATTCCCCTTTTGTATCGTTTGCACATTAGTTGCTACTTAATCATTACCATTTTCGTAGTTTTTTTTTGCTCGTGAATCATAGGTTCATCATTTTCGAAAATGGTAGTATCGCCTTGCGCAACTTAACGGAGAATTATTTATTTATATGGCGAATTGATCCGTTTTAGCGTAGTTTTCTCCGTCCGAAGTCTTGTTTGAGGTGATTCCTTTCGAAAGTCGCTCGTGTTTGAGGATTGTATCTGCCCTACAGAAGAATTGATCCCAAATTTATGAATTTTATTCCATCCGCAGTATGGAGGTGCCCCCGTGTAATGGTACTAAATGTTGTTTTCAATAATTTATTTTGTACTCTCCGCCATTTTGAAGCCATTATTGCGCAGATTTCTGTTCGTTTCCGGCAGTGTCTATTTTAACTCTTTCTTGCGGTTCTGCAAGGGTATTTCTTCTTTTCCATTTTCAAGGCCGTGCACTGGCTTCGAACTCTGCCCTCCATCTATCTTGCGTCTTCTTATACTTCATACTCATTTGCTCCCAAACAACTCCTTATTCATGCAACTATTGCATTATTTTAGTGCTGTAGTTGCAATTTTATTCGTCTTGTACTTTATTATTTTCTCAGAAGTGGAGAAGGCCTTGCGCTACGAGTACGCATCAGCTGTAGAGGCTGTAGCACTTACTGCTTGAACAACCTGCGGAGATGACTGACATGTCCATAGGCTTTAGGATTTCTCTTGTTGTGGGTGCTTTAATTTGGAATGCGGTTCTGTTGAAGAATATTAGTGTTGTATACTGTCCGTCAGGGAAAAGTATTACGTTGCTTTAGTGAGCACATCAGACCTTAACTATTATTACCGGGGCTCGAAAAAATGACCTCTTCGAAAAAATGACCTCCGGACATGAAATAATACCGATTGCTTCAAATTTAGTGTGATATTATGTGACAAATGTCTCGCCTAAAGAGTATGTATTGAATGATCGACGTGAATCACGTATTTTTATTGAATTTTTTTCCAATGTGTGAATTTACCCTCATCCTCGACTTTTATACTCGAAGTTTGTATTTTGGCAATGCAAGTTTGCTCTTAGCATATACGTTTCCACCCTCTGATGAAGTGTTGCTGCACATAGCAGTATGAAATATGGTTTGTGAAGAGTACAGCTGTTCATTTGGCTGAATAAAACATTTAGCGAAACATTATCATCTGTAATGATCACACTACCATTTCATGAAGTTCAAGATCTGTTTGACTCCTCCAGCCCTGACATTGTTGTTATGGCTTGGACTACTGCTTTCAACTAAATGATGTCATCATAGGAAAGGTTGTGTGAGAATGAGGGATTGTCCTCTCAGTAAAGTCAGCACAGGTGTTTCCCCTCCATGCATTTGAAATCCACACATGAACCTTCAGAGTCACACTCCCAAGGCAGTAAATATTATGGGTCTATATTTAAAGCCATTTGGCTTGCAAGTGTCCAGTGTGTATCGTCCATTATGTAATTTATCTTGGATTCGTTTTATAATTAAAATGAAAGTATCTAGATCAGAATATTCCATGAAGTCAGAAGTCATTTAATTCATAATGGTATGTTCCTCGTTCAATGATCTCCCCTATTTCCTCAACCAGTTTGATAACCTGCATCTGATGAGAATTATAGCCTCTAGTCACCCAGAATTTTTTGTTTTTGCTCGAGTTTTAAATTAAATTTTCTTTTTCTTTCTTATTTACTTACCTTAGTGTTGGAAATTTTTAATCAAAGTTGAGTGATTAAAGGGATATTAATCTCATAATATAGATTACCATGCTTAAGCTCTTGTGCACTGGCTGCAAGATTATTCATTCAGTTGGCAGGCTGAATTTGACTCAGGCTGGAGACCACACCCTTGACAGAATATAATGATAATTGAACCTTAGGTTATGAAGTTATTAACCCTTTCACCTGAAGCTATCAATTAAATATGTTCATTTGGTTCACTTGTTTTGCAGTGCTGCACTTCATTTTTTAGTTACTTCCTCTGATCTTAGGTTGGGAAATGATTTCTTCCTTCTATAGCAGACTTTTGCATATTGTAAGACGTATTCTGAAGTCAGCCTTTGAAGATAGGTGAGCCCTTCTAATTGGGGACAAATCGTGTAATGTTATTTACTAAAGTTTTCAAAACCTTGGCTTGTTTTGATGTGTGTGAGTGTAGTAAATGATATATTTAATGGAATAAAAATCCCAAAGTAATGTATTCAATGCCTGGTTATCTGTCAATGAATTAACTCAATTTATGAATTGATTTGCTGAGTCATCTTCAAATTTGTTGGTTTGAGGAAAGTTTCCTACTGCATTTTGTATCTGCAATAATAGTGTAAAACACAGCATGAGCATCCTTGCTTCTATTTTTCAGTATTTGGAAATTAATCTTAAAAGTTATTCTAATTTGAGACAGGTTTTTAATGCTTTAGTTATTTTTCATTACTATATTAAGGCATTGTTTCAGAGAGCTTTCACCTAGAGCTGATTTCGTCTCAGCTAGTCTCAGAGAGCTGATTTCACCTAGTATTTAGTATGTTTACATGAAGGCAGCATTTAAAGTAGAGTTAGTGCTTTGGAGGTGAGTCAGATTTACCTCTTGAGAAGGTAAGGAAATTAAAGTGAACAGCTGCAATCTAGTAAATTGCATAGTAGCTTATAATCCCTTAAAACTGCTGGCAAAATAGTATTTCTTGATAGTTGATGCATTTGATTTTCAAATTTAATTATTTAGACTATAATGTCTTCTTTCTTTTGACTAGGGTTACAATGCTTGGGAAGTAATAAATTAACATGTAATAACAGAGCTAAAAAATTAATCTTAATGACACCCAGCATAAGTACATGAACAGGCAATTACTACATATCTTCTTATCCTATCAGGCCTAAAAACTTGCCATAGTGAAGTTTTTCTTCATAAGTCATTTATTTCCCTTCAATATTTATTTTGAAAGTGGTTTATGAATGGCTTGAGACTTGATAATGATGTTTAATATTAATTGTTGATGTTATAGATATTGACATCCTCTCCTGTCATGCATCTGCTATTTTCCTTGAAAATTTTGATGATGATGTGATGCTTATTTGTTAATGTAATTTGTTCTCTGAAACTTCTGGGAAACTAGTTCTGTCAAATATTATCATTTATTTTTTGATGCCTCTCTCTGATAGGTAAATACCAAACCAACAAACAGAAGAACTGAGATAAATTCATTGCTGTGGTGTTTCTCCATTATATCATTTCAGTATTATATAACATGTTTGGAATCATGTTGTGAATATGTACTTGTTTAAAGTACTAATAAGTGTGCCTAACCAGCTCACTTCCTATTTGCCAATGTATAAAATACTCCATGTTTGAATGCTGATATTTATGATAAGAAAGCAGTAAAATATTACTGCTGTGGTGTATAAAATGAATTACTTGCTCTAGATGCATTTTGTATTCTCTAATTTGACCCAAAACCCTAATACTGCCTCAAACTAATTGCCATCCTCATTGTGCAATGTGCCAAAGTTAAATTTCATGCAACTTTTTAAATAGCTTTTACTCCTCATGATTGGTGTTTCATTTAAAGCTTTTATGAGAATGAAGATTTCTTGTCCATTGCCCGATTAAATATTTTACCTCGATGGAAGTAGTGAAACCCATGAATTATTTGGTTCTTCTCTGTTGCTTTATGAGCTTTGAGTGAGAAGGGTGATACAATAACTCTGTGAATATACATTTTTCTAGAGAGACTGGATATCCATGTTCGATTTGGCAAATGTTTGGATATTTGTATGAATAGTTTCGTGCATTTGTTTTTATATTTAACAGTTTAGTCTCATTCTAAATGAACTGTTGTCATAAAATTTGGTAGGTTGCTTCTACATTGGAAGTGTATTCTTGTACAGAATGGATGTGGATAGCAGCTTGGAATGAGATTGACTTTTTTATTAATTGATTCTTACTGGTGCTATTCTATGTTAGGTGGTGATCATTGCTGACTCATCGGTAAAGTTTTATGTACCAGTTGAATGTATATAGGTCATTTCTCCTCTAAATAATTCCTTTTTGAGTATGAGAGCACCAGGACTGTAGTAAGGATAACTGGAAGTAGAGGGTGATTTGACCATTTCTTCTTTCTAAATTTGTCAAAGTGAGAAGTCATGTAGAAGGGGTAAAAGGCAGTCATGCAAAATATTCTCCATTACTCTCTCAAGGCCAAATGCCCCAGCATTTCGTTATAAAGTGTGTTATATTTGGACTTAAAAGTTGAGATTTCTGGGGTAAAAATACTGCTATTTGGAACCTGCTATCACAAGATGCTCATTAACCCCTCATTCTCTTCAGAAGAATGAAAATTACTGTTAATTGAAATTTTCAAATGGGATTACTGAATTCTTCTATTCAATTTTTTCTCTTCAAATTTAATGTGGTATCTAACTTATTTACTCTATATCATCATGTGCTGTATGTGTATGTGCACACGATGTATCATCGTCCCTTGTGCCCAATCCCTGTGAGTGAACCAGGAGCCGCCTTCTATTATTCTTTTTACATTTCATTAGGCACTAATTGTTATTTTTGAGGTATAGTTGTAGAGTGTGTGGAGTAAAAGGCCATTGGGCCCAATGTAGGGGAAGCCCTAGGCACTTCCTGTTACTCCTAAGCTGTGTTGTTTGTCCTGGTTCTCTTCATGGAAAGTTGCTAGGATAGAAACTGCCCTCTCCTGCTCCCCCCTAGACCTTTATGCGTGAATTATGGTTCGTTTTGGGCTTACTTAGTAATGCAACAGTTGGCCACAATCTATGTGACCTTGGCAAGCACATAGGTATTGATTTTTATTTCTTGAAGTGAAGGTATGGTCTGAAGTGTCTTCTCCACATTTCAGATGTAATTTATCTATTCCTGCCATGCGTCCTCCTTAAAACCCCAGTATTTTTGTTGCCCTCAGCTCTTTTATATTCACTGATGCATGTGGCTATGGTTAGACAGTCAGTATTTCAGGTCTAAATAAACTTCTAATGCCTTTCTTTTGGTCCTTTCTTTTATTAATTTTTTCCTTTGACTACCTGTGGTGTCTTGTTTCTTGACTTTAGCCATTGTAATAATTTATTTATCCTGTATTGTGTTCTTTTTTTGTTAAAAATTATAAACATTCTTTGTCTTCATTGATATTTCAACTGTGAATAAGGGTAACATCAATCATTTCTCTGTGGTAATTGAGTACATATACCCATCCACAATTTATGTTATGTATCCTTCCTCTGTATGTGATGAGATATACGTGTCACATTCAGCAAAAGGGTTAATGAAATATACCTACTTGATTTAGCATTTACAATACAAGCAATTTTCATTCCAATCCTTGGTTTTTTCTACTGGTCTGCTGTATAGTCATTAGTTTTCACTCTTCTTTGCATTTATATTTCCCCAAAATATCTTTCCTTGGAAACTTAAAAATTAGGAAAAAACTCCTTTTATGATCAATGGCCTAGATTTCAACAAATTTTGTTCAAATTTTAGTGATCTTTTCATTTTGCATATTTGCTTCACACTGGCACTCAGCTTATAAATCTATTAACGTGTGACAATCAACAGTTGGCCATTAAAGCTCTTCCTCACTATCTCCTCCTTGACCTTTGAGAGGCATATATTCTATTAAGTCGAAATGAAAGCATCTGCCTCATCAAGCAAGTGGCTCTTGTAGACCTTTCCATCTCAAATCATGCTGTAGATGCTTGGTTACCATCATCAATTTCTCCAAGAAAGATACTTGCGATAGCCATGAAATATTAGATGAAAGTTTAATATTGATGAGCAATTTTTATTTTTTTAGGTTATCTTTTACTAGGGGCTCTTTTTAGAAACTCTTAAAATGGTCAGTGATCTAATGTCTCTAATTTGGATAATGTTAAACAAAATGTTGAGATTTTTTTGCTTTTTATGATCTGTTCATATTCTCTTTGTTTTGAGACTTGTTACAAGTAAATGGACAGCCAATGTAAATTCCTTGTTTATTTGAAACTTGTAAAATTGTGATAAATTCTGTATATTTTTCGAAAGTATGAAAAAAGTGATTGAGTTTGGTAAATCACTTTTTATAATATGTAGTGATATCAAATATAGTATTGATTAAATATTTTTTTAATCCCTCCCCTTGTGTAAGACCTCAAGAAGGGGAAAAAAATGATGGCAAGGAATCTATTGCCAAGTTTTAATGGAAAACTTAACAGTCCTAAAGTAAAATATTACTTATAATTCTTTTAACCCTATGTCCACTGCTTCATTGGTGTCTTAGGCTGATGCCTTCCTGCAGCATTTGACTCCTCTCACTTTTAGAAAAAATCTTGTTTTATAGAACTCGTACTGCCTGTGCCTTCTTGGCTAATGTGTGTGACATGCAAACTTCTAAAATTATGAGAAATTTGCAAGAAAAATATGGCAGTTATTTTATCATGGTTTAATGCTTACAATTGCTGAAGCAAGCCAATATTCAGAAGTAGTTTGTTGTAATGCATTGTCTCTTATTTTTTTGCAAAATTTTTCATAAATTGCCATTTTGAAGTCTCATGATCTATATGTTTTAAAAATATATTGTAAAATACTCCTTCATTACTGTATTCAACCACTATTTTTTCAGGTAATTGACTAATGTCTGTCCCTATTCTTATAAAACAAACTGTATTGAATATGACTTCTTTATATAATTTTTAAACAATTTAAAATTTTGCTGTGAAAATTTTTGCCGTGAGGAAAAAGTAATGGTTTCATCTCTCAGGTGTTCACCTGCCATCGTGTTTGAGACAACAGCTGATAACAATTAGATAGGTGAACTAGTCACTCCAAGCATTATTCCTTGAGAGAAAATCTCCACTGAAGTAGTCTGCCTACTGAAGTCTTTGGAAAAACTCAGGAAACAAAATATGAGAGGAAGTTATGCAGATATTGAGTAAAATAAAGCCTCCACTCGGATCACAAAAGTTACAGAAAGGAAGGCATTACAATAGCTGAAGAAGTGCAAGGGCCTCCTCATCATCCCTTCTGGTAAGGGGAATGCTTATGACAAGGGTGGACTTCATGACATCCCCTCTTTACTCAGCATTGTCACTCACTAGGAGTTGTACTCAAGTACTCAGACCCTACTGCCAAGCTGTAATGCATGTCTTGGTGGATCTTCAAAACTTTTTCAGACCAGTGAAAGAACAATAGGGACTCCTATCAGCATCCATGCCACAAACTGTACAGCCTCTCTACATTTCACAAAGAAGGAAGAAGGGATACATCAGCAATTCTTCGATTAGACATCACCATACGTAAAGAACTCAGTGTACTTCCTGGAGATTCTTCTAGGGATTTCGTTGAAGGATGACAACCTATTGGTCTGTTTTGGTGTAGTCCCTCTTCACCAATGTTCCCCTCCACAAATCCATCTATATAATTATAAGACTCACCGACAAAGGAGTAATGAATGATTTCCCCGGGGAAGAAGGGATATCACAAGGAATTGGTCCTAAAAAGACTGAAGAAAGGGCAGCTACAGAAATAGCTGGCAGATAGGTCTCCCAAGGTGTCTGAGAAACCCTAGCCAACAGACTCTGCCATGATTCCCATTGCAACGGAGACCACATAAAATTCCTGTGATCATGTGAGGAAGGGACATGGACTCTTGCTTCAACTGTATGAAAATATGGGCAACATACTGCCTAGACGAAGGGAAAGGATTCCACCCCCTAAGCATGGAGTATACAAGATGGAGTGCAGCAGTGGGATGGCATGCATCAGGGAAACAGGAAGAGCTGTGACTCGTCACATGCAAGAACACAGACAGGAGATAAGAAGATATTCCACCTTTCCACTTTGGCTGCACATGCTTTCTGAGCCTTGACCCATGATTAACTTGGAGTAGGCCTCTTTGATTGCCTGGGAATCTCAATGGCCTCCTCAGAAGTAATCGGGAAGCTATCAGGAGATATTTTAGTTCCTGAGGAAGTTAAGCTGGAAGAATTGGTGTCACCTTCATGACCACACTAAATAGACTCATCCATTCCGGGTTGGTGACTGGAATAAATTGGATCCAACAGGAGAAATGGTTCCAACCAATAGGTGTCTATGGATCGTTGAAAGACTGGCATCAGCACTTAGGCCAGAAGATACCTGCTGTGATGCAGATATGATGTGCCTAAAAACAATGACTTGGCCAACACTTAGCTTAGAGATATGGTTGTTACAATTTCCAAAAATTATTTAGACTTCAAGTAGGCATGTATCAAGTCTCATGACAAAGAGAGTAAGTAGGTGTGGAGTACTTTATAACAAAAAATTGTTACGTTTTATGCTTATTATTGACTATTAGAGACATTTGAGCATTGACCATTATTCTCCTTTTCCAAAAATTTGTTAAGTTATATGCTTAAATGAATGGCCTTGACTTGGTGAAAAGTAGCGTAGAAAAATGAAAGTTTTAGGTTATAGCATCTTTCACCATGACCACATATATTTCTCTTGGAGAAATCCATGAAGGTCACCTGACCAATTTTAAATAGATATGCATGATTTTATGTTCTGTGTATGTTTTGATGGCAGTTCTATTATCAGTTGATATTTTACATTTGTTTTCACTGGGCACACCCTTCAGTTGATTCATGGAAAGCACTGATTGAAGAAACTATTACCACTGTCAGTGGATGGGCTAATCATAAATTGATTAGGAGCTTAGAGTTGTCGTTAGAAAATATTATTGGATTAAATTACATTATACTTGTCTTTGTGTGGAGTTAAACGGTGCTTTTAGTTAATAATCTTTGATAAACCATGTAATGGTAAAATTTCATATGTCAATGGAATTTAAATTCATGCTTAGGAGCCTCATCTTTTTGTAGTAACTGTGGCTACTTTTAATTTTAGTAATAGATGTGCAAATGATGTATAGGTGTGTCAAGGTCCTTTTTTAGCCCTTCCTAATTGCCCTTAGGTCATCCACATTTTCCCTGGGTAGCTCTTGAAAATTGCTGATATGGAAAAAGTTCAAGCCAGTTCAATTTTTGATGCATCGGTGTAGTGGTTAACTGTTTGATTAAATTAGTTAATGATTTCATATATTCCTGTATTCAAAGGTGATCTCATAGTAGAGCCCTTAGGTCTTTAGGTACTCTCAAGTGGTAAGACTATGCATTTGACTTCATATAACTTGAAATCTTTACCCTTTGACTAACATACAACATCCCTTGGTGGGATTGTAAATATAAACCATAAGGTGTTACCATTCTGGCTACAGTGATTGGTAGAATTTTTCTATGATATATTCTTGATGTTATCAGAATTTAGTATTACTGTGTCGGAATGCAATGTGTTTTTCCAGTTTATTGTCTGAGCAGACTACCTCCTCATAATAGGTAAAAACTACCTTCTTCTGAGCTTAATTTCAGCAGTGTGTTGAGAAAAATTCTATTTTGTTGAGATAAAATCGCTCAGTTACATAGTGGTAAAAAAAGTTGCTGTCTTGAAAACTGGATGCCCAATAAGCTTTTTTTTAGCATTTCTAAGTGAGGTAGCCATTTGTATTTTGGGAAATGATAACATTGCTGCACATTTTTTGCATCCTTCGTATGTGCAGTCAATAAAGATTTGAAAGTCTCAGAAGTCACTCCAAAGAATTTTATGGGGAGCTGACACCAAATGATTGTAGTAGTTTTAATTTCATAGTCTATTTTCTAGTGCTATATTTGCATTATATCATATGGGGAAATGTATAGTAAAGATGTTTTTTGGGAATGCCCCTAAATTAGCACAATGCTATAACTTTTCTGGCATCATCCCTCCTAAACATATAATGTTGTTCTAGGATTCCGGATAGAGCACTTTAACATGTGCAATTTCTGACTCCATGTGAATTAACTATCAGTCCACTTGAAGTGTTATCTCATTATTCCCACCTGCATATGATTGGACTGAGTGTAAAGTCACGTCTAAGCTGTCATTGAATTTTCCCTTTGGTCTTTCTCATTCTGGGTCATAATAACTGTTGAAATCTCTGAAATGATTTAGTATAATTATATAATTCAATATAAATAACTAAATAACATAGTCCTGTCAAAACAAAAGCCTAAGTACCTGCCTAATCAAAAAATTTCAACGTCAGTGGGCTTGATGCTAATTACTTACAAAACATTTTTAGCAATCTGGCACAGTGTCAATGCCAATATTTTGTGATTAATGCTCTCATTTTATGGTTGCATGATTAGAAGCTCATGATTTTAGTCCAAATACTTAGGAGCCATTGTTATATATTTTTCCTGCTACTATTATTTTTAATTTTTAATGTTATTTATTACCAATTATCTATTTACGGTGGTCACCTATGTATGGCATTCAAATGAAGGGCACAGATTTCACCTGGTGCATTAGATTGCTGATAGCTGCAAAAGGGTTAGGAGAATATGTTGTATTCTCTGATAATAGTGTTGCAGTAATGACCTTTTATTTAGCCTATTTTCCAAATTTAATGGTAATGAAGAATGAGCAGCATCACATTTCTCCATTAATCAAGGGAGTAAAGTAGATGAATATCAGTGTGTTCACCCATACATATGTTTGCCAGACTAGCTTCTTCTTGTCTTAGGTAAGGGAGGCTGTTCAAAACATACATACTTGGGTTTCAGAAGTCTGTACTGAGCTCCAAAGTCACTTGATCAACATGTATTGGGGGAATGAACAACATTTTGATGATTTATTCTTATGCTGTCAAGTTAGTGGCAGCTTTAGGTTTGTATCATGCAATATGACTCTCTATAATTTAGTTTAGAATGCTTGTACTGACTGAGCCTCTGGTATTGAATGTATGCAACACAGGTTGCTCTGATTTCAAGGGTAGCTATTTCATTATTTCCTGGAATTTCTTTGTAGCTATTAAATATTTGCAAAAAAAAGAGGCCCATTCCTAATGTCTAGTGTGTTAATTCTTGAATTTAGCTGCCCAAGCCCCATAAATGTGTACATGCTCATGTCTTGATTGACCATTCATTCTCAGCAAAAGCCTGGTTATTTTAATGCACAGTGGCATTAAGCGAATACAGCATGATGACTTTTAAAATAAATTTTCCTCTTTTCCTGGTCTTGCCTTGAATTAGAGCTTCTGTTTGCTGTGTATCCTGACCAGCAAATCATTCCATATGAATTCGTGTAAATTTCTCGGGCTCGCCACCGGGTAAGATTTTTATAGATAGCCGACATTTCGGGTTCCGACTCGTCACCCATTCTCAAGGCTAATGATGCTTGTTTAAAAAAGATCGTTTAATTTGGCACTAGGCGGGGCGGGGACCTTTAAGCTGCTGGAGGATAAATTTGACAGCGGGACGGTGAAGCTTTTCCATCATACGCTTACATCCACGTTTTTCAAGTACAACGGTGGATACTATGAAATGGCAGATGGAGTTGCGATGGGATCCCCTCTGTCACCAGCCATTGCCAACTTTTATATGCAGGACTTTGAGGAAAAAGCCCTTTCAACAGCTCCGTTACGTCCGAAGTGTTTCCTCAGATACGTGGATGACACGTTTATTATATGGCCTCATGGACCGGACGCTCTTAAAATATTTTTAGACCATATGAACAACCAACATCCCAACATACAGTTCACTATGGCTGTCTATAAAAATCTTACCCGGTGGCGAGCCCGAGAAATTTACACTAATTTAATTTGCCGGGAAAGTGTAAAATCATACATTCCATATGAATGTTTGTATCACTGCATCTCATATTATAGATTATCATATGTACTTCGGATGGTTCCTGTAATGCATTCCATGTTTTCACCTAACCACAGCACTTACAGACAATAGTGTTGCTGGCTCTATGTCTGTCTCCCTTGCTCCCCCCTCTCCTTTAGTTGAGTTCTGGTGCTGCTGTTAGCAGTCTCACCAAAAGATATTGATTTGCTATATGTGTAGAAATATTAAGTATTGCTTAATCATGGGAGTACCTTGGTATATATGAAATATACAGGCTCTCACAGCAATTCTTAACAGCTATTAAATAAATGCCTATCATGCCCATTAGAGCTGGCAAAAAAAACTGCAGTTGGTGCCTAGTCTACCTAAGGACTAATAAGATAAACTGCATGTTACTTCTGAAATGTTGGCTATCGAGTTGTGAAGTGTTCAGGGTTTTGAAAATGCTCTCAGTATCATCTTACAAATCTTATGATATCATTTTTTAGGCTTGCATCTAATGAGATACAGTGCTAGGGACACTCATATATCTCTTTCAAGGTTTTAAAACTTCAACTCTTTACTCCAAGTAACATTTCTTTCTGTGGGTTCTGGTATTTTTGATGTATCTTCCTTCATTATTTATTATTCATGCTGTTAAAGGTGGCTAACATATTAGTGGTCAGGATGTACTCTATAACTATTATAAATGTTGAAAGAAGTGAATAACTGACATGTTAATATGTGGTCTGGCAAATCATTGACAGTAAGGGATATCTTTGATTGTGTCCCTTGATGCTAAGAAAAGGTTGGTCTATCAAAAGAAAGAAAAATATTCTCATGAGCAGGTTTGAGGGTGAAGTTCTGGGAAATCATGACCTCCTTCAGTCCTTGTGAAGGCTGTGCCAGTACATGTGTGTGTCAATTCACAAAACACTTCTTCAAGTGACTGGTTCTTTCCCTTCAAAAAAATGCAGAAATAGCAAGGGATAAGTGTGACAGCATACATATAAGTATTTTACCTCGCAGAGAGAAAGAAACAGTATAACAGGCTACCTCTGTATCTTTCAGAGGAGAGAGGGAATAAGCTCTGGATAGTGGGAGAGAATCACCTAGTGTGGTGAGCGTGCTTGCAAATTAAAAATTACCTCAGCCCAATGAGAGTGAAGGATATTCATACAAAATACAGCATTATGAATTTCTCTTCTGACAAAAACAGGGCTTTATGAAAAACCATAAAGAGTTTTGTTTACCTCATGTGATAGGTTTTGTTAAATAGATGCAAAATTATAGAATTTTTCTCTCTCTCACCTTCGAGATAAACTCCAAGAGCTTAATGTAATATATTTGTGTAGTACTAGCTTAATCTTCTAGGAGTGGTCCCATGGCATGCCCCTGATTGGAAAATAAACACCTTGCTCAGGAAAAATTCTTTGAGTATTCAGTCCTTGGACCATTAGTAAAGCTCACCAGTTGCATCCACTGTCATCTAAGTCCTACATCTCTCTCACTTCTCATCCAAACCCAGCAGGGATTTTCCCTGAAATGATGCTTACATAGTATTTCTCTTGCCTCTCCATGTGCCATGGTGTGTTTGTTAGGAGAAATTTTTCCCTCCCAACTTTTTCCTGGCGTGAAGATTTATGAAGTGCTCGTTTTAAGACCTTAATGTGATTTTCTTATCCGTCTATTATTAAAGTAACACAAACATGTTACAGTTGGACAGTGGAAAATATAACTTAAATGCAGTTTAAAAAAATGCAATTTATCAATAATTGACTCACTAATGGTGGTGACATTGAAAACCTGCAAAGCCATAGCCATCCAATGAATATTTATGGAAAAATATTAATGTAGAAGTTACATATTCCACAAATTTTTTAAAGTTGTCTCCCTGGTGGAGACACATTTTCTCTACGTGATTATGAGGTTCTCATGTTTGTTAGTGGTGTAGTAACATAGTTATGATTCTTAAATGGTTCTATTTGAAACTCCATTTTTGAGGTAAATTGTCTGATTTCTATTTTATCCAGGCCATGGAAAAACACACAAGGATGCTGCCAGTGTCCGTGCAACTCATGCTATTCCTCCAGCATGTGGTTTATATTACTTTGAAGTGAAGATAGTTAGTAAAGGAAGAGATGGGTAAGTAATACATACTTTAATTCTTATCTGAAGTTGGTGAACTTGGAATTACTTATTGAGAGTTTAGATTGCCTCTTCATCTATGTAGTGAAATGCATATTCATTGTACTAGCTTGTTAACTGAGGAATACCTTTGGGCAACTACTTCACTTCATTTCTCAGGGCTTCTTTTTTTTACCTACTTGAGCAATATAACAACAAAGCATATAAGAAAAACAGTTTACAGTCACATAAACATCTGAAAACTCGGTAACATAGCATTACATTCTTATGAATCAGTTTCAGACTTAAATAATTTTCTGAAATTTTCTGTCAATTTTTTTTAGTGATTTCCCAAACTAAACACTAAATTGGGCAGCATTTTTGTCATATATTGGATACCATACTGTTTAAGGCCATCAGGCATCACAGTATTTTAGTTAGCTACTTGTGGTTCAGGTGGAACGGATTTGAAATGGATGATCCTCTGCTCACATTTTTTACTATTAGTTTTTATGAATGTTTTCATTTCTAATAATTATTTTGAAGATGAGACTAATTCCTTATATTTGTTTATATAACTTTAGTCTAATTTTTTCTCAGACTGGTGTATCATATTTGTGTCTTTTCATCATATGAGGTAATGTTTATAGCATGGGCTTGATGGTTAATTAAGGAATCAAAGTTTGGGAAATAATGTGAAATTTTGTTTTGCCATGAGTAAACTTTATTGCCTTAGCTGCACCTAGTTCCTTGGAAGCCCAACTTTTGTCTTTTTATGTTGAATATATCTCAATTTCAGTGTGTAAAACTGGGAATCTTTTTATTGGGCCCAGTTAGGGTTGATTTTATGAGGCCCTTGAGGAAATCATGGCCAATTTAATCTGGTGTATTTTTATCCCATAATCTCATTTCCCATGAACTGTGAATCAGGATATATGGGGTATGCACACATCATGTCCATCATTTTTCATTGATGAAGATGTTAGTGAAGATTGCTTATGTATTCTCTGTGAGTGTGAATTCAAATGCCAAATCAGGCTCTGGATACTATGAAGACCTAAAGCCTTTGACCATGAAATAAATGTTTCGCAAAATTTCTTAGAAATGGAAAGGATAATATAGCCTAGTATTCATTGATTCAACAATAACTCAGAATGAAGTACATCTTTTGTCATTTATTTTACTGACTTATTTATTCTCTTTTGTTGCAGATATATGGGCATTGGGTTGTCTGCCCAAGGTGTTAATATGAACCGCCTTCCAGGTAAAGTCCATAAAGTATTAGATAGCATTAAATTGTCCAAAGTGAGAGTAAAGTCCATAAAGTATTAGATAGCATTAATTTTTTTATGTAAATGGATGCCCCTTTGGTAGAGCACGTCAGATGAAGTCTTGGTGATTTTATTCTCTTTATACAATACTTTTGTTGTATACATTTCAGTGCAATTGTTCACCGACAAAGGTAGTAGCCAGTTCAAGATTTTTTTCTTAAAGTTGGTTCATTTTGAAGTATGACAGTAGTATATATACAATTTCTTAGTCATGTTTCATTCATTTAGCTGTAGTCACTCCTTTGGAATCTTTGGGTGGCTCATTTGATCCTTTTTTGCCATCAGGTTGGGACAAACACTCATATGGATACCATGGAGATGATGGGCACTCATTTTGTTCCTCGGGAACTGGTCAGCCATATGGTCCAACTTTTACAACTGGTGATGTAATAGGCTGTGGAGTAAATTTGGTGGATAATACCTGTTTCTACACAAAAAATGGTCACAACCTAGGAATAGCATTCACAGATTTACCGGTATGTCTTTGTAGTATTTCTGTCTTCATAAGTAAATTGATGAGATCTCTGTTAGTGGGTCAATAGTTTCAGTTGGTGTTTTCATGCTTTAGAGCTCATCAATTATAATTGATGCTAATGTAACTGCTCCAAGAGAAGATAAGTAGGTTCCTCATCATTGCTGCAAGAAGCACATTGAAATATATTGAATTATGTATTAAGAAATTCATATTGTTTTAAAGGATACAATTCATATTGTTTTATATTTTTATGTAAATGGATGCCCCTTTGGTAGAGCACGTCAGATGAAGTCTTGGTGATTTTATTCTCTTTCTCCGGCTCCGGCAGTATAGACTGCTTGGTGCAATGTCCATTTCATGGCTCAGAGCATGAGTGACAATGAGACCGACCCATCCCCTAGCACCATCTGCAATGGTCATACTGAGGATTAGTGGAGCTAGATTTTGGAGTGGTCATAATTGAACCATTCTTCATTTTATCAGTGCTTGGATTTGTGAGATGCCCTAATCCCAAAGAGCGATAAATAGAAGTCAGATATTAAATACCCTATTTGTGCCATTTCTCAATTAATATGAATGACTCAGAATGATTAAGCATCATCGCATATGAAGATTCATAAAATAATAGATTCGGCAAATGTATGTAGATACAGAGTGACCTTGGGTCAAAATATTAATTGATCCCTGGGCTCATGTAGACCTAGTTCTTGCTAATCATTAATTGAGGGTCATTTTTCTGAATTACATAAATCTTCGTTGAATAGTATGGTGGAGGGTTCAACTAGAAATATGTTACTGTATTATTTTTGTCTTTGAAGTATCCCACCTCTTTCCTCTTGTAAAGCAGCTAGTAATGGTTCCTTTTTTAGACTAAATTCTGTCCTTATTGTTGAGAAATCAATACCCTTGTATATTATACAGGTTTATTAAGTTCTGAACAATTAGGTCAATCAAGGTAACTTATTGTACAATGCTGATTTGTAAGTTATTGTGTTCTCAAAAAATATGTTTTTAACGTTAGGTAAGTTTTGCTGTTTTCTCTCTCTATCCTTTATACATATAAATATTAGAACCTTGAAATTATAAATTTCATGATCAGATTATTTTTAAATTTTTTGCAATCAAAACAACACTGTCACTCCCTACCCTAAAGCTATCCTCAATGAATGTAACAGTATGTGACAATATGAAGTTATGAGATTACAATCCTTACGTATGGTCTTGGAATGGAAAGAAAATTGGTCCTGAATAGTCCGGAAAAAAAGTAGAATGTCTAATTTAAATGGTTGTAGATATCTTTAGCAGTGAGACCTATTTAATCAACATTGTTTCAGATATGATGCACAAAGCATGTCAAACACTTGGATGCATTCTTCTTCCAATGGAAACTTTGAACCACGGTTTACTGACCGTGATGCATTTTTGGGACATTTGTGTTTTGATATGATTAAGGGCAAAATTAGGTACCAACTAATCAATGTATTCAGCTTGTAAATCAGGCTATTGGTTCCTCAGGGACCTGTTTCTGTACTCCCACATTTTAATCTTAAGGCTTGGGAGAATCATGTTGGTGTGGTGGCTATTGCTGTTATCCCATCCCAAAGGTGCCTTTAAGTCAGACAGAGATGAATTTTGATTGAATACTGATCACCACTCAGAGTCTCATGTTCGGAGTTAGAGGAAAGTTTTTCCTCCTCTCTCCATTCCCCTGTGATCATTTCCTACCCTCCCATCTGATTATAATCAGTGCATATGGCCTTGGTTGTTAGTAGCTTCAATGAGGAACATCCATCCTATCTATGGGCTACTGGCCTGTATATCTATTACTTTTCGAGAGCAGATATTCACAATGGATATTCTGAATAAAGAAACCAAGAATTGCATTATGTTTAGTGATAATTCATGGAGAGATCAAAGTGGACACTATCACTTGTGAGTGGTAAATTAAGTTGTACTCATAGCTTTAGATAGACCTTGTTCAGTGGTTCAGTAATTTCAGTCAGTTCAATCCTTCCAAAACAGATTTAGGTTGCAGTTGTCCAGAGGTATATGTGCTCTACCATGGTAAACTCTTGGTTGATGGCAGTGAAGTTCAAAGTTCACCTATGAATGTATCAACTTAATGTCATTTTACTACTTAAGTGTGGTTATTTGTGTGAACATTCACTGCATCAAAAATGTGTATATCAGCAGTGATTTTAAAGCTGTTTGTCATATTCAGTTTGAAATGTGCCACTCTGCCCTTGTGCTGCACCTTCATAACCTCCCTGGGCTTTCTCAAAGGAGACATGGGCATTACAGATAATGATGCCTGCCGTTTTTATCATGTATTAAAGCGACAGACTGAAAATATTTCTTTCTGTTTTTTTTATTAAGTTTTGAGCCACAGAAAAAATATAAATTATGTTAGATTCAGTGTAGTACATAACTTTTATTGTGCTGTAAAGAATGTGATGTGATGAAGGATAGTGGATTTATGGTTTCTTAAACACTAATCATATTAGTTGTCATATTTAATTCATAAATCCTTGACATATCATATTATCTGGTACCTGTTACATTTCATTTTGTGTTATATTGGTGATTTACTGATCTAGAACACCAGTATAAAGAAATCCTGGTAAGTATAATTTGTTGACTTTTTCTGAAGTTTTGTTTGTAATGGCAACTAAAGTAGACCCTAGCGGAGGAACTAAACTAAACCCTTGTACAGTGTAAACTCAATAATGAGACCACAGAGATAATCCTTCATAATATCAAATTCACATCATAGTTGGTTATGTGCAAATGAAAGCCTAGCAGTAATTCCCATTACTGTTTAAATTATGTATCTAGTAAATCAAATAGTCTCGTGATGTGGATTGTGAATGCATGTATTGATCATTAATTCATAGTTTGATAACCATAATTTTTATTCATTTTCTGATTGTTTGGTATGGTTGCTCATAAAGTTTGTTGCAGTAAAATTCATCATTAAATAGTGTGTATGTACTTCGATGTGGATGTATGTATGTATGTATTGTCATGCTGATTTTTTTCACAACAGACACAGTGGAAAATTTATGTCTAGCTTTCTTTTGCAAAGAACAGACCACTAGTTGGGTTTGCTGCAGTTGAGGCATTTGTATTTCATATACTGGCTATTGTAGATGTGCCCATATTGGAAGAATGTTATCATATTATTTGTGCTTAGAAGTGTTAATATTAGTAGTCTAAATGGCAAATGAGGAATTGCTTAGAGTGGTGGGTGAGGAAAGAAAACTTTGTGAAATCCAGGATAGGCAGGGTAGGTGGCTGGAGGAAGTAAAAATTGTTGATGGGTCACTCAAGACTGTGATTGGGGGAAGGATGATGGGCAAGTGGGGAAGGGGAAGGAGGAGAATGGGCTTAACTTATTTGATGAAGAAGGGTAAATGGTATGCTGAAGCAAAAAAAGAAATACTAGAGATAGATAGGTAGTGTAGTTTCTACTTTGAGAAAGCTGGGGGGAGTTTCTCCAACTTTCAGCAAAATCTACCTTTTATGAGTAAATACTTTTTCAAAAAATGATAAGTAGCAGTTATATTAGAACAGAAACTTTGTCCTATTGTCTCAAATACAGTTATCACCCATGTAACATAATTGGTTTTCAATTATGTATGTTAGGTACACATAGAATATAATTTGGATGTTTGGAAACCTTCTAGCTTATTATGAGTGCTGTATACCCTCAGTAAACATGACTATTGAGTCGGGAAAATTCCCTGATGATCCAGTGATAATCCAGACAACTCTTTGCCCCATTTAGCCCTAATTAGTGAGGATATACTCAATGAGTGACCCTATTTTATCTCTGATTAATGATCAATATACATTTAAGTTGTAAGGGTTGCAATTAGGTATTCCAGGTGAAATTATATATAGTTCTTAATTGGTTTAGACCTTTTTGTGAAATAATTTTCTTTCACAACTCAATGGTGAAAATTTTAATGATGCTTACTTACCTTTATGGTGAAATAGTTTTTAGCCAGAATATCGTGATGCTTTCCAAGCTACTCATTGTTGAAAATATTATTAATGGGTGTACTACCTTATGGTTTCACTGTTTTGGTATGTGTATTTGCGTAAATAACTTCATTGGTAAACATTCTAAACAGTTAAACGCAGTCTTACCTGAGGACCTCACCTCTTGCTACAAGATCAGGGTGGATTGGCTTTCACTTTTTTACAAGTTTTCAGCTTATGCTCCGATGTAACATGCTGCATCCCAGTAAGTGGGACAGACATTAGAAAGGGAGTTAAGTGCAAAAATGCTTTGTGCATTTTAATTGAACGGTGTGTGCATTTAAGTACATAACATGCTTATTGAAGTAGAGAATTTCCACCATGTATTTTAGGGAAGAAGAGGTAAAGTACATTTGTTGGTCAAGTAGGTGTTGGATAGACTAGTGTACCTTGACTTCTATCATTTCAAGTTATGTTGGTTCTGCAGATACATTGGTTTTTCTAGCCAATTTATGGATAAAATAGGTCAAGGTATGCTGAAATTCAGGAGTTAAGACAAAAATACGAAAGGGGAAAATCATTCTGCATATTCAAAATGAGAAATCACCTGGATATGAAGTGAAAATAGATTAACAATAACGTATTGTAAATTACACTACAAAAATCTCAAATAAATAAAAATAAGGAATAAGCATAGAGGAGAACACGTATGAACCTTAATGGAAATTAATGTAGCCATGTGTGCAGAAGAAACGTTTTTTAACCTGCCAGTAGATATGAGTATACACCATAGTCACAGCCAATTATTTTGTGTAAAGCTATTGAATTTGTTCAAAATGTGTATTTATCTTTAATTTAATGCTTTACTGCAGAGTAGTTAGTAGCTTTGCATTCATGCATGTAGCATGTATTGAAAATCTACAAAAAACCCATCACTGATGCTATTATCGTGGTGTTTAGTTGTACAGCACACATCAATACCTGTTTCTGCAGGAGCTTTACAGACTGGGGCCCTTAGGGCCTTAATCACAGTGGGAACGCACTTCCTTATAGCAGAAGTTTGTAGTTTATAATGCTGCCCTACCCTACATTGGTAGGTGCTGGTGCTGGGGTAGCGAAATCGAAGTATGAAGTCAATGCTCAGAAATGAAACAAGAAATGGATAACGGCCAGATGATATTGTGTTTGATAAACAGAGAAGAGTTTTATTCACTTCAGAAACAATTTGAAAATTGGAAAAGTTATAATGGGTGCAGGGATTTTTATTTTGTTTGGAATAATCTGCTTGCATTTCCCTTGTTTGTCGCAATTCATGGAGAGGGCAGTACAGAGAGCTGGGATGTCATTGCTGCCAACTCAGTAGGAATACATTAAAGGTTCTTAGGCCAGTCCTTATGGCTGTTGTGGAAATAGGACACAAGACTACTATCAAATTGTTTTGAAGCACACTTTATAGAGCCATCAGAGGCAGAAGGTGCTGGGAGCTTTCGGTTTGATAGCACAGACTGGAGAGAGTACTTGAGTATGTTCGTTTTTAATAATTTAAAAACTATTTGAAAACTATACCTGTCATATGTACACTATTGCACATAATCATATATCCATGATAGGTATATTAGAGAATATCTTATTATCACGCTTTTCTTTGTGGTTTTTCGGGGTGCTGGTTCAGTTGGCATATGGGCTCGATTTATGTTGGTCCACATGGAACCAATGAATGATATATACCTTGTATAATACAATATATTGGAAAGAAAAATGGTTGGAAAGGTGATGAGAAAATGAGCAGAGAATGGATGAAAAATAATAGGCAGTAATATCAATTTATAGTTGAAGTTATAAATTTATTGGATGATAGAAAGCTTTTAGCTTATATAAAAATTCTGATGCCTCTTTGAGTAGAAAATATAAAAAAATATATGAAATATTTTCTAAAATTAGTTAAACTTTCCGAGGTCTTATGGAGGCACAAATTATTGTGCAGTGAATTAATGGTTTCGACAAGGAAGGCTAGAAGTCTATTGCCTCCCTGCAAATTAATTGTCCTGCAAAATACTCTGATTTCACTTGGGTTTTGGCAAACTTTCGACATTCAACCGCATGTGGGCTGGATTATGCACTTTTGGATCCAGATAAAATTTGGCATGATTAACCTAATTTTTGCAAGGCCATATTTCACTAGAGTCTAATGGAAATTTGAAAAAAGTGAAATCCATTCTTCCTCTTAGACATTTCTGTTGCTGACAGTTCTGATGCAAAGGGTTGCTTTGTATGCTTTCATTCTTCCTGCTTGAAAATTTGACTTAGGTTATCCTATCTTGGTAATCCCTACCCAATAATGGTTAGTTAACTTATGTGATATATCACTCTTAAACTCCACTTTCTCAGGCGAGATGTTGTAGAACAGCATAATGAACAATGATACTCAAACGATATCGTAATGTCTACCAAATCTATTTCAAACTCTTACAACACGTGTTTCAACTGTCTAGCAGTCATCTTATAAAGAAATTCTGTGTTCTTACGTGATGATGACTGCTAGACAGTTGAAACATGTGTTGTAAGAGTTTGAAATAAATTTGGTAGACAGTACGATATCATTTGAGTATCATTGTTCATTAATCACTCTTGCTGGGAAAACACAACCACCTGTCATCATCTGCATGTTCTTAATTACGAAAATTTGTGTCATCCTTATGATAAATCCTCTTCTATACCGATTTAATGCTTTAATTACTCTTGGATTCAATATGAATTTCATGAGTCATTGATATTTTCCACCTTGCCCAAAGGTGGACTATTCTGAGATTAAGTGGTTCGACTTAATTGTTACTACCATGTAATATCCTCTTGAGTTTTTGTTTTGTAGGTTATTTTTACTATTTCTGTTCTGTAGCACTGATTAGGTGTTATTTGTATACATTAGTATAATATACTTGTGATTTATTATACTGACATACATGTAGCATTCTGTAAATTAGAGCCCTGAAAATAAGGCAAGGAAGATGAGCATCAAACACTATTTAGAAAGATTTCCATTTCTCCATTTTTCATGGTTATTGCTAATACTTTCTGTCTAATGTCCATTTTGACAAATATTGTCCCCTTTCTAGGATTCAGCATTAGTTTGTGATTGAGTAATTTTATGTAATATTTTTCACTGGTTTATTTCTTGTTTAGATGCCTATCAAGTAAGTAATCAAGCACTTCATGGCTCCGAATACTGTGCTCAGCAAAGATTGAGACAAAAGATGTTTTACGGAAAAAGGATATCATCTTTATTGACTGTTGGGTGCTGATTTTCCTGTTGTGATGAGAGTTAGAAATTTTATTGCAATGAGTGAAATCCTTTTGTGGAATTGGTTGACTCAAGGAGTATGATGTGATTCTTGTTGGGGTAACAAGAAAATTGTGCACTGTGGTGTTTGGCATGGAATTCCTACCCCTAAACCTATCCTTGGTCTGCCATGGAGTAACCTACCAGTGGCTGACATTTTACCTAATAAGCTTTTGCTTCTGCCGTTACTGCACATTACAGGGAATATCATCAGCAATTGCATCGGCAACCTTAATATTTTTGTAAGTTACTTTTTTAAATTTTAATTTTGGAAATACATTGTGTGCAATTATTGACTAATCTGACCTCAAATCACTTATAATGATGATTTCCAGGATTAAAGTGCCTAGTAGACTTGTCATTCCATTTTCAGAATGAAAGAATATATAATGTAAGCATGGCTTTGAAAAATTAGGAGTACTTAATGAAGTTGTCAGGCAAGTAGCATATGGTGTGAGTTCTGTTCCAAGCTGTGTGCTTTCAGTTTATATTTTTAGTAATCGATATCAAGTGAATAGTAATCTCTCATTATGATTGTCATATGTGACAAAGTAAAACAGAGCTGTGATAGGCACTAAAATAGAAGCTGGAAGTGTTGATATTAAACCCCTTCCCTGAACGGCTGTTCAAGTTTTTAAGAAATTACATCAATGAATCATGAGTGCACTCATTCTTAGTGGAACGTTATTCATATCCTGACCACACATTTTTTGCCGATTTCTGTTTGATACTTGTGCCAAGTGATTTCTTCCCAGTGTAGCTGTCAGTGTAGGATGAAACCCAATGCTGGTCTCTTCTAGTACAGCATAAAGGATTGTCACCTTGATCTACAGAGAAGTTCAGTCCCTGATTTTCCCCAATTAAGTGACCAGAAAAAATACTTTTCAGTCAGAGACCACTTTCAAGTCCCACCTGTTCAAACTTGACAGGTATATGTGACTTGAGATGGTAGATGGTAATGGTGGATATAACTCAGTATATTTGTGATGAGTACACGAGACAACTTTCAGAGCTTATTGTGTGCTTTAGTGTCATCAATTATTTTTGTGGAATTAATTGATTTCACACTATAATACATTCTAGTATCAGCTTGTCACTCATATTGTGTAACCCAAATGCCAATATACATTAGTGATAAGTATATTTTCTAGTTTTCAAACTGGGAGTAATATTTTTCTCTATTCTGCAGAAACTTCAGTTTTAATATGATTCAGTGCATATTCCATTTGAAGAATTGACTTATCTAGTTATATTCTTGCAAGTGATACGTATTTAAGTAAAGTCAAGAAATATCTTGCTATTTTTGGCAGATGAGAGCCTACCTTTGACTTTAAGATGAGAGACTAAATGTGGTGACTTTTGAGGAGTCAATACGTAGGTGTTGTCTGGCATCAAATTGTACTTGCTTTTCTCCCTCATGTTGAGCCCATAGAGAATGATTGCCATGAATTTGGGAAACTTTGATGGGTGAGATTTTAATGTAGAAAGAACCCAAAACCACAGAGATTCTTGAATTACCCTCTCGAGACACTTGAATTGTGTATATTAATTGATTGATTGGTTGGACGAATTTCATTAGCTGACAGATGAAATAGCTTTGGGAGGGGATAAATATCCTAGAATGTGCTGAATGATAAACTCATTATTGATATTGATTGAGAATCTTCAACCTCCCAACTTTAACCACTCTAAATGCACAGCATGACCACCTGCATGAGTCAAGACTCCTGTGGCAACTGCATTTGCCTCAACCTTGAGCTCCAGCAGTAATGGATTATGAAACTTTGATAATATCAAACTTGGGCAGCAAATCGGAGTCCCGTTTAGTGAGAAATGCTGAAGAATGACATTTTCCCCTTCTAATCTAACTCTGTTGTACTATTCTTGTTGGGTGATGCAGGGATATCCATTTTGTTCAAAAGCACTGCTAAAGGTCATTATTTTACTTTATTGCCTGATCTAATGCTCAAGCAAATACAATGTTACCACTTGCCATCTGCCTATCACTTTGCCTTAATCACTATTGACTTAAGTGCTGTTTGGACCTCGTAGAGCATAGCCTTGCTTGGTGTGGAAAACGATGGTGGCCATAATCAAAAGGATGATGATGGCATTACAGCCTTGTCAAGCAACAGTGCTGGCAGTGTTTGCATTAGGGGATGGTGTTGATATGTAGATGACTGATTATGCAGACTTTGATGGGTGCTAAGTTTAATGTTATGCAAAGGTTTACTTTTATTTTATTTTCAATGTTTGTCGTGCTTTGTTTATATATTGATATTTGCACCTTTAGTGGTCTATTGATTCAGTGATGCAATAGGCCTCTGAGCTTTTGATATTCGTTTATTATTAGCTGAGAAAACTTTGTTATATACTTGAAGATATGTTTTACTCAGGTATTTCTGTCAAAATGCTTCTCATTGATGTATTAGTGTGTGAACATTATCCTACTTTGTTGTAAGTTATAACAAATTGGGACCCTTGAATTTTTTGCCTGTTGGGAGCATGTAATGACGTTATCAATGTTCAGGGTGATAGACTCTTTGGTCTGGTGATAATCTCTCGGCTTCTCTTGCTAATAGCCTTGCCAGCACTTTCTTTCTTCTTCCACCCTTGGGATTATCCTTATGGACTGCTTATCAGGCTTACTCTGTTCATTTGCCCTTATATTTATAAAGAAACTGCACCTATCTAAGACACCTCTTTCTGCTATATTAATAACTACACCCTTAAATTAAACCATGAATGACATAATCAGCTATTCTCCTCTATTGTTTTTAGCTGCCTGCTATTTTCCCCCTGCCTTGCTTCTGTTGTTATTTAATTATAATTTCTATGATCTAGCTGCCATCATTATTATGATAAGAATGTATTGGGGAGAACGTTGCATGTTACTTCTTACATGAGCCAGGTGAAAGTAATAGAGAAAATTGGTGGAATAGGATACCATAGGTTTGTCTGATAAAGAGACCAAATTTAGGATATGATGATTTCCCAACATGAATGTGCAAACTTTTCTTGAGTTGTCATTCAGGCTAGGAACTCAGCAGTTCTACATGTTTCAATGGGAGACTTTTTCATTTACTCTGAAGCCCTGTAGTCAGTGAAAGATTCAATCATGAAAATGTTGACAATGAAGTTTCTGACTCAAGGAGGAATCCAAGTAGAGTTAATACTCATGAATTATATGTTTAAGAAAATTATTTGTGGTCAGTGTAGAATATAGTTATAGCAACAGATAATCAGGTTCCAAATAGTTTGGCCATGCTCAGAAATAGATCATAAATTCATGGTGATTTGTGGTAAGATGTTCAATCTGTGCATCAGGAAAATTTCTAAGTCCCTATATTATCAAATGATTTTCTAGGAAAAGTTCATTTTTTAATTTAGCATCATTTTAACCCATGTTTTGCTTCTGTGATATTATTTGAGATTTTTAGTTGGGTTCATTGTTCTTTGGTGTGACTCTCTGGATGGGCACCCAATTTCATTTTAAATAGCTGAATGAAATAATGATATATTTTGTGTTGAAATTAGAGGGCAGTTGTTGATATGCATCATGTTATATTTTTATTTCAGCCTAATTTGTACCCAACGGTAGGACTTCAGACCCCAGGAGAAGTGGTGGATGCAAATTTTGGCCAGTGTCCATTTGCATTTGATGTGGAAGATATGGCACGAGAACTTCGTGCTCGCACCCGCCTTGCTGTGCATCGGCACCCTGTGCCCCAGGGCCAGGGTGAATGGCAAGCTGTTTTACACAAGTATGTATTTTGCTTTTTAAAATACTGTGCTACTTTTTTAAATATAAAGTTATTTTTGAAAAATTGTGAGATACAGTGAATCTTCCCTGATCAGGACTTCCCGTGAGGTGAATGACATGTAAAATGATAATGCTAGCATGCCTAGTTCCCTTAAAATACTATGGAATTTGGTCTTGATTCCCAACTTGCGTTTGCAAGTTTCCAACCATCCCTTACACAAAAGAACTGCAGTAGTGTACACTGTAATCCAGAATTGTGTATCTTTTAAAATTAGGTATGCTGGAGATTACATTAGTTTGATTGGTTGAGGTAATTTATTTCAAAACGTGTTCACAATCATCTGACTTGCAATTGACTCAACAAACACATGCAGACTTTAGCCTATTCGGACATCCAATCTCCTTTTTGTTATGAACATCTGCTCTAAAGATCACAACTTGATGTTTAATTCTAATGAAAATATGCTAAATCAGGCCCAGATAACTCATAAATCTTAAAGTTATGAACAACTACTGAATACAATGTGTCACACTCATTGTGCATTCACCCGGAGTTCTACCTTTCGTCCAAATATGATTTTGGTGGATTTGGAAATCAGTATATTGCACTGTGGTTAAGTGTAGTGGCCTGGGAAAAGTTACCACATTTTTCCAGGGAGTTTTTAAGCCATCAAAGGTCTGGCTTATGTATAGACAGACACCCAATTTTTTAATTCAAAATTTGGTCTCAAGAAGCTGGACTATACACAGGTATATTGCGTATATTAGCTGATTAGGATAGCATTGGAAAATTTTTGTCTTTCATTAGGGCAATGTAAGAAAGTTACTGGGAATTTCGAAGTTTAAGAATTCATTGTTAAGGTTTTTCCTAAATATTTCTCCAACAGAGTAGTTATAATGGTGTTAATTTATTTTCTTCCAGAATGGTGTCGACGTACTTAGTGCATCATGGATATTGTGCCACAGCTGAGGCTTTTGCTCGAGCAACAGGCCAGTCATTTGAAGAAGATTTGGCTTCAATCAAAAACAGACAGAGTGAGTCATATGAGAAATAGGTTGACTTTGTATAGCTTGGTTGAAAGTTCCTGGCAATTTCACAGAAACCCATTCTTGTCCTGGGTGTGTCTTATTTTGACAAATTACGGCTGATAGGAGGGGTAGATGAAAGTGATTATTTTATTTCCTGGCTTTAAATTTACCACTTACGATCGATGCCAGTGTCACTACATTTTCTTCTTATTCGCATTGTACTGAAGTGCCCAGAACTTTCAGCCAATCTCTAAGACTTTTATGTTTTAGATGCGATGATTGAAGATGTTTTTGATTCCTTTATCTTCACCTATGTAAACTTGATTCATAGATTTCATTTAGTAGATTTAAATGTGTGCATTGAGTTTGTGAATCATATTTAGATTTATTCTTAGGTGCTTGTCTTTTTTGTTTGCTCTATAGCTTGATCATTTATTAATTTCCTTCATAACTAGTGCTGATTTTGAGCTAATTTTCAATCAAAAAAGAGCAATCCTGGAGTGGGAAGGCTGGAATGATGTAATTGGTTAAATGTAATGCCTCTCATTAGTAAGATCTGCTGCTTTCCCAGCTGACTGAATGCTGATATTCTTCTTTGGTTCTCCACTTCATCTGGTTCTCCAATAATGTTCATTGTTATGATGCTTGGCTGATGCATTTTCCTCAGAGCAGTTGAGCTGCATATGTTGAAGTGGTTAAATTGTTGCCCTCTTGGTACTTTTGGTCTTGGTCTCTATACTACTCTCAATCTCAGGATTAGCCTCACGTGGATATTTTCCCCTCCTGTGCCATCACTTTATCTCCTCATCTCTTTCTTGCTATTTGTTCATCTTCCTTGAACCATGTGTCCAAAGTAGGAAGTTGTGGAAGATGAAATGAAAATAAGTGCTGTATTCTTGAGTTCAAAAAACATTATTTTTGCATACTCTGTTACATCTGTGTTAAATTGCATACTCTGTATAAAAGGGCATGTATTTCATGTCATGCCATATTCTTCATTATGTTCCCTGTTAAATATTTTTCATCAATTTAAATTTTTCTCAAATTTAATCTGGGTATTATGCTAGTGGCTTACCACTCTGATATTATATATCCTGATAAATTTTTGCTTAGCAACCCTTGAATGTGAATATTTTTATGTATTTTAGGGGTCCTGAAGTTGGTCCTCTCCGGCCGAATGGGAGAAGCGATAGAAGCAGCTGGACGACTTTATCCTGGCCTTTTGGAGCGGGACAGAAACCTCCTTTTCCTCTTAAAATGTCGTCAGTTCGTGGAAATGGTAAATGGCACAGACTCCGAAGTAGCTGCTGCCTCGGTCTCAAATAAATCCCAGGATATCTCTCCAGTTCCACCACCTCCACCCCCTCCCCCACCTCCTCCTCCCTCTTCCTCCCCTCCTCATGCTAATGGCCTCCCTCCCCCACCTCCACCGCCTCCCCCTTTACCATCTCGGTCGCAACGGTCGCCATCATCACGGAGGTCTCATGGGGATAGCCCAGAGCCATCGCCACCTCAGGCAGTCATACCAACCCGTCCTTCCCCCTCATCCTCTGCTGGTCCCATACAGACTTCTGTGATTCAGTCCACCAAGGGCTATGCATCTGGAGGACTGACAGACGATTCCAACAGTGCAAATGGTGATGGTGCTGCTGATGAACTAAATGGGGATGGCCTTTCCAAGGTGCCTCAGAGTGGTGGAAGTGATGTAGAGATGGAGATGGCTGTGGAAGATCGACCTAGTGGATTGGGCAGTGTTGATGGGAGTGGGGACGGTAGTGGGCGACACCAAAGACATGGAAGCAGCTCAGCAAACCGTTCTCCCTCAAATGGGTACCAAAATGGTACAGCTCCCTCTTGTGTGGGACAGAATGGAAGGGGCAGTGAGGATGGAACCGTAGCTCCTGAGACGTCAGGTGATGTGGGAGAAGTGAGGGCAGCTGACGATGAGGAAGAGGAAATGGGTGAGTATCCCTGCTTCTGGATGGCATGTTAACTAGAATCATCTCCCTATTAGTGTGATGGTGTAGCATTTTTGATGCTGGATTTTTTTCTGGTCAATAGTGGTGGAGTGTATGTTAGGATTACTCTACAGAATTTATGATAGTGAAATACAATGCATTTCTTGGGCTTTGTCAATCGGATTTGTTGTTGATATTAGTGATTTCATGCTTCATTTAGTACACTTGAGTGTGTTTCTGAGTCATTGATACGTTCTACCCTGCACAAAATGAGAGGTTTCCTACATGATGAAGGTAGGAAGTGATCTTTGCATCAAAAAAAATGAGTGGGAAAGTCTTTATAAAACTATGTATATAAAATGTTAGCTCTCTATAACACCCTTTGAAGTTGATTTTATTTGGTCCATTCATCATTTATGACATTCATTGAAACGTGAATATAAGTAATGCGTATTAAGATGGTAAATTCACACCTTAAGATTTCCTCATGAGAGTCAATTTTCTCTCTCCCTTATGACGGTCACCATTGGAGGGATCTGGAAGTAGTTGCAAGCATCACTTATTTATGGGCTTTGCCTTTGGTTTAAAACATTGAATATTATGGTTACATACTTGGTTAGTTTTCTCCAGTTAACTAGTTTGATTTTCAAATGATTGCTTCATTTGATGCTCAGTGGTTACTTTTTACCTGTGAAGGAGGAAGTGACTGTAGTGTTTACTAACAACTTAGATTGTGGTTAGGCAAATTTGCACTGGAATGTGCAATGCTATGCTTTGGAGAAGTGAAAACACATTCTTGGAGTATTTTGGCCAAAAAATATGAATTATGAGGCCTTTCCACTGGTTGTTTTATTAATGGAGACATGCTTCCTATACATATGAACACTAGTAGCTTACTTTCCCTGAATTTGCTTGTAAAAAGAGGTTGGTTTTGTTAAATGAGTTCATTTCCTGTATATCTGCTCCCCTCTTAGATACGAAACATTCCCTTGTATTCTCATCTGTCCCACAGGTCAGTAGTTACATAATGGGTCTAATGTGGGAATGTACTTACTCTTCATTTCCTTTAAACTAGTGATGGTTTGAATCCAAAATGTATTGAAGCTGAATCCTGATTCTGCATCTCCTTTTTTTGTATTGAATCTCGAATACCAAATCTTGAATTCAAATCTTGCTTTCACTAAATTATGAATTCTGATTCATTATTAATTATTAACAGTGCATAAATAAATTATAATATATTTTAAAATGTTGAAATCTTTTTTACATTTTCTTATGAATTGATTAACCTAAAAGTAGTTCTAGGTTTTTCCTCTACCTGAAATTAAATTAATGAGCTCTCAAAGGACAACAAAAATTTGTATCACAATGAAATTATTCTTTCCTCAGTTAAGGAGAAAGAAAAAAGTTAGGTTAACTCAAGGATAACTGATTAATTTTTATGTATTCTTGTACATTCTGAGTTATTTTCAAAAAAGACATTTCAATACCTTTCCATGTATTTTTTTATAAAATTGGAGGTTTTTGCCATTTCTCTGGCTGAAATTGAAATTTTTACATGCATTTCCACTGTGGGTTAGAGTGGCTTTGAAGACCCAATGGCTGGATTTATGTATAGTATCAGAATGAAGCGGCAATGATGTAATGAAGTTTCAAACTGTGACTCCAGTTTAAGTTGATGTAATGGTCATGTTTAGTGTGTGCTGACCTTTATATGATTAGTAGAGCTTAATTTTTACTCTCTTTCAACTTTTGGCCTCATTAACTTCTATTCCCGTATCTTGGCTCTGGTTAATTTTATTCATTTTATATAATTGGTGTTTAGAACATAATATCTCTTTCACCTTTCCTTTGAAAGGACCATGCTAAATTTTCCTTATTTTTGCAGTGCTAAACAACAGCATGATAGAGCGACAAAAACAGTTTCATTGAAATTTTGGGACTAATTATAGCAATATTTTATTATGTGTTCTATGTTAGGTGTATATTTTTTTGCAGCTTGAAAATTCATTTTTCAAAAACAAAAAGAAACATTTTCTGCAGGGACGTGCAAATGCCAGATTTTTCTACTTGAGTCAAGTTTTAGCATCAATGCTATACTTGGGGATTTCAAGGGGAAATAAAATTCTTCAAAGCCTTTTATAATTTCCTATTTTTTCTATTCAACAATTGAAATAAAATATTTATTTTGACAAATTTCCTGAATCTAAAAGCAAAAACTTAATTTGAGAAAAAGAATAAAAATCAATAAAATGGACATTTCTAAACATTTAAACCGACTCACATATCTTGGTCATTTTAACTCAATACAATGTCCACTCATCAGAAAATTAACGTCATGCATAGGATTTTTGTAGTGCTTCAATTATACTCCAAACAAAATTCAATTATACCACGTACAAAAAATGAACTTTGAGTAAAACACTGGAAAAGTTGTCTTCAATGTAGTCAAACCTTTGAGAAATGGCTGGAAAAGCAATTTAATTTGTGCAACATCAATTAGTATTATAAGTTAACATCCTTTCATTTCTAATTGTCTATAAATCAAATTATAAATTGTTATGCGAGAAAATAAGTTGCTGTGAATGTTCAGGCTGGAGATTCTCTCTCCTTACATTAGCAATATTTTCTGCAGCTGAAAACAGCCTTTGTCTACATACAGGCTGCTAGATACTTCTGTTGCAGATATAGATAAATCATGTCTTACAATAAACTATAGATAGTGAACAATATAATTAGTCTTAAGGGTGTGATTGGATTGATCTATCTAATCGGCTGAAAACTAAGAAGAGTTCCTGACCTTTCTCTGAATCCAATGTAATTTGCCACGTATACTGCAATGGCATTAATGCTTTTTATAACCCAAATTCGGTAAATTGTATCCATAAAGGTGTGATCATTACTGAATTGATCTATGTAATCTGTGGAAACTAAGATGCAGTCATAACATAGCACTGAATCAAATTCATTGACATTGTTGCAGCTTATGCTGCAGTGGCACTGATTCTTTTTACAGTATAATTCAAGTCACTTTTAACCAGTAATATGTGCATTTTTAGGAATATGTTGATGCAGCTTCAACTACACAGAATTTTGTATGTAAAAATCCATCCAACCATCTAATGTAATATCAAAAATAATGGCATCTAATGATGATAACAGACTTCCTTCCTTGCCTTATTTCATTAATGTATGTGGTAACCCATCAATAAACTTTCTGGCACCCAGAGATGTCATTCAGTCAGACTTTATTGTCTCCACGCACAGGACTTCTCTAGCCTTCAACCTCACCTTGTTATTTTGATAGTATGGTTCCCACATCACCATCTTCACATTGCATCTTCTCATTGCATTTGTCAATTCAATGATTTGCAATTCACTGTTATTATCTGTGCCTCAACAGTCCATATTGGAGTCAATATTATGAAATTCTTCATAGCTCTTTACTTTGTGCAGTTCTGAGACATAGCCCCTCTCATTTGTTGCATTTGGGTGTACTGCTATTTCCAGGTTTGAATGCTTATTATCATGGTGAAATGTACAGGTCTGAATTGTGTTACAGGTGAATTCTCACCTGCTATCAACCAAAATCGCTATCACTCACTGAGTATTTACCTTTAAACTCAATCGAATCTGTACAGATGTACTGAACATAGCAAGAGAGCATGTGCAAAGATATAGAAAAATTTAGGAAACCTACAAACAATTTATTACATCATATTTTGTTGATGATTATTACTTTATTTAATTATATATTGCTTTTTAGGCTTTGTAATTAGAAGAGTAGTGTCTGAAATCTGGTGGTGATCTGTAGAATGGAGGTTCATAGCAACGGAAAAGGCTGAATTGGGTATGGAGTATTGGTCTACGACTGTAAGGTAGGGTGTTTATGAACCATCATCAGAAACCTAAACGTCTTAAGAATGAGGACGTATTTTTCAGATAATGGTTTATGAGTACCCAATCTCTTACCCATCCCAGCTCTTTTGGCCATGAGTCTCCTTTCATTGTCTACCTTGTATCATTATTGAGCACTCAGTGACTGCAAACACATACTATTGCAAAGTTACGTTAGTACGCATCACCCAGCCTGACAGGTTCATTTGTATTGAAAAAGTTACAGCACCGAAGGGCAACTGCCTGACTTATGCATTATCTGTGGAGGATAATTAGAAACATTTTATTTTCAAGATGTCAGAAAGCAAAAAACACTTTAAGATTTGACACTCTCCTAATCCCTCAATAATAGCTGAATTAGAATGGTAAAAGGTACTCAAAATTGTGCATGATGTGTGGAAAAGTTAAATATTATTTGATTGCAATAACTAATGTTTGTGCATACGTTCCAAAATTGTTTGAGCTGGTGTAACGCAAGTGCACATTTACCTGGTCCGATTATACACAAATCATTGGAAGATTGCTATAGTTTGGTTGATGAATTAGAGGTCAGACCATACACAAGGTTGGCTTAATCATAAGTATATTGGGTAATTATTGGTTAGATAATGAGTCGCTATTTTGCTAATGGCTGACCATATGCTGGGCAGTGTCTCAATGTCAGTTTGTTTCCTCAAAGACTTCCTTTCAATGATGTTCCTGTAGGCCATTTGGGGAAAGTGAAGTATGTAATGTTGGCTACATAGTATCTGTTCTATTGTGTAGTGAATTTAATGATGAACCAAAACTTCTATTGCTCTAATCTACATGTAATCAGCTTATTTCTCTGGTCTCTACACTACCACTACATGTGAAATATAAAATGAACAAGCTACATAATGAATGGGATGCAAACTAATACTGTGTAAGTTTTATCCCATTATACAAAATGAAATCATCAACCTTTTTCAATAACCCATTTAAAGGGTGCTTATTGTCAATGCCTACTTTCTGAACCCTTGATGCCTTGCCTTTAACCTTTAACTTTAAGCCTTGTGGTTTAACTCCCAGAAAGCTTTATAAGTACCATATTTTTTTTGTCCACATTATCGAATTCATAGGTCTTACATATGTTTTTAATGCCATATTATGTTGATTTAATTCTTTTCTGTTGTAAATAAATGACTTCTTTTGCTTATCGGTCCATTCAGCGCCCACCAGCCATAATGGTGCCACAAACTTAGTTGCTGTATTAAATGTGGTGGCATCGTACCCTCGGAGAGTCCGAATGCAATACATACATTTCTGTATGCTATGATTCTAGGCAGGAGATGAGGGGACCTTCGAAACATAGATGCATTATTTTTTCGCTATGAAAACAAAGTACGTACGAAGATTTGAGGCTTTCTGATTACCTGCTTGTGCAGAAATGTGTACATTTAATAGAACCTTTCTGCAGATTTTAGTTCCGAACCAACCCAATCTATCAAAGTAATGTGATATTTGTGACCATGTCGGTATTTTTTACTACCTTTTTTTTGTACCCTGCAATAAACCTCTCTTAGGGATCTGAAATTCTTCCTCAGGTGATGAGTTATACTCTTGCTAGAGTGTTCTCCTTGTGTGTTTTTCTGTATTAATATTTATTTGGTTTCTGAAAATGAGTAACTACTACTTGGGAGACCTTTACAGTGAATAGCACTAGGTAAATTTAAGTATCTATGTTATTCATCACTCTTACAATTCTACAATTTTGTGTAACATTCAACTTAATTTTCATATCCTTCTACTTACTATTGTTGCAAGTCTTTTCATTTCATTGTTGGGTTGTGAAACTTGTACATTTTTGTTTGCTCTATGGCATACAAAAGAGAACAACAAAGAATTTTGCAACTTTAAGAAGTCACTGAGTAAGAAAAGGATACAATTGGCCATATATCCTATACAAATGACACGGATAACTTGCGAGAAAGTGACTGCAGCAAGAGCATAATATATAAGTATTGAAGTATAGTAAAATTTCAAAAATTATGTCACATGTATCATACAGTTAATAAAATTAGTTAGTTAAAAAAATATTGCATAACATTTGAGTTGCCCCCATTAAACTGGACTTTAAATATCATAAGTGTCCGACACCTGCTGCCCTTAATCTCATATGTGAATTCGGCAACTGTACTGAAGGGTTAATGTACCCTAAATACCAAAGTTTTCACATTTTTCTATGATTTTGCTGACAGTAGGTATGGGATTTAACTGAAGATTAGTGCGACAAATTTTAATTTAGTAGATATGTGGATGCTTCAACTTCTCTCCACTACACATCCTTTAAAAGGACAAAGGCCTCTAGACTGTTTAATGTCAGGATAAGGATTTGAAGAAAAATCTTTGCTGAAGGGTGCATGAACTCTCGAGGAGAGATTTTTCAAAGGGTTTTTTTTAATAGTTAAATGAATTTAATCTTCTACTGAGCTTAAGCCCAGAAGAGCTATAGGACAGTTGGATAAATATTTTGGAACTAAAGAAGTTGAGAAGGCTCCAAGGAGTTTACTGCTTATTCTTGATTGGTTAATGTCCAACGTGATTGACAACTTACATCATTTTCACTATTTTGGACTTGAAGGTGAGCTGGGAATTGGAGGTGAAGTAGAGATGAAATCTGTGTTTGCATTAACTTTCACATATTAATAAAAGATACCAGTGATCCACATTGAAATGTCCCCACAGACAGATTGAGTGTGCCTAATTGAAGTGCTTTTCACCCAAATTTGGATCCTTCTGAAAAAAACTCGCCCCTGGATCCCAAATTTTGGCCCTTTGGATGGCAAGCCATTACTCTAGCCACCTCACTTATCACCAGCCAAAGTCCCTGTGTACTGTTACATCCAAATCAATGAGCTACAGAAGATGATCAGTAGCTTAAAGTTATCAGTAGTAGAGTTAGCTCCTTTCCTCTGTGGGGTCAAAACCTTCAGAGTTGCTAAATTAATTACCTCCCCACCTGAGCCATCTTGAAGATATTTGAGGGTTAATTCTTGTTGTAAATAATTTTTTTATCGCTCAAACATGACACTACCAACATCTTTCAATCACCCTGTCCTTCCATCAGTTGAATTTTCTCTGGACTAGTGCTATTTTTGTTGCATGTTTTTTTTATGAGTAAGATTTTACTATATCTTCTATGGCTGTGACCATGTTAAACAAGGCGTGAAGTATCTTCGTAAGCCATGAATAATTTAAAAATTATTAGTGATGAAAGTTTAATAATGTTTTAAAATTGCACTTGGACTCAATGTTCTTGCAGTGAATTATGCATACTAAATTTGCATGTGATGTTTGGTATTAATCTAAAGTACCTTGCCAAAGTTCTTTGAAATTGTGAAAAGAAGTTCAATATCATCACTCCCAACTATAGTCTTTGGAATACTTCCTTTTAGATAACACATACATGTACTGTTGATGCTGAATTATAAGGAGTGGTAGTTAAAGAGAAAGAAACGAGAAGGATACAGCTTGGTTGAAAGTTTTCTTTTGCTTCATCTACATTATTTCCTCCTTACCTACCACTTGCTTCTTCTTGGCTCTTAGTTGTCACTGCCTTACATAGCATATTCTCCTTATTTTTTGTTTCTATTTTATGTCATTACACTTCTGCAGTCTCTTGGAAGTTTCTCATCAACTAGAGGTCTTCATTAAAAATTTGGCAATACCTAGTTTTCTTACCTGTTTCTCTCATAGGCCTCAGAAATTGATATATGGTTAAATCTGTTACCTTACATTTATAAGCATGGGTGTGTTTCCCACTATGGGAAATCTATTATTGGGTAGCATGTTAGTCATCTAGGATGTCATCTATGTCTTCATTGAAATAATCTCTTGATTCATAAGTGTGCTGGGAGACATTTCTACATGTATGTTCTTTTATGGGATCCACTTTCCTGATGTCCCTCATGAGAAACCAAACTAAATGGCAGTGACAGCGATACTTTATGATGAAGTTGCTGAAGTATTTTATCTAACAGAGTAAAATCATGAAAAATAAGATATTTCTAACAGATGCTGACCACTTTTAAAGAGGTGTGGATTAATTGTTAATTAATTAGGTGCTTTATAAAAAATGTAGTGTGCACTATCTTTAAAGTGTAATACCGCAGTAATCATCATATCGCCAACTGTCATAGCTTTGTATTCTTGTTATCACCCAGTAGCAGCTATGGGAGTACGGTGCTATGGGCTTTCAGTCTGTTATGTGAGGGAATAGGTGCAAGGAAGCTTTTCCATTAAAATACAGTTGTAGAATAGTCATGAGTTGACTATGCACAGCAATGCTCCCTGCCAAGTACCCTTGAGGTGGCTTGCAGGGCATTATGTAGATGTAGAGAAAATGATTGAGCTCTGTTCAATATTGAATGTTACCAGAAGATATTAGTCATGCAGGTCTATCTTAATGTTGAGTGGCACAATGAAATTCTATTGAAATATTGCCTTGTCTTGATGTGCCTACTCATATCTTTCATAGACTAAAGCCAGCCTTAATGCTGTAGTAGAGCTCCGTATTTTAAGCTGTGATTACCTTTTTCCTTAAGTGGTTGGTCTCTCTTATTCCTTTAAGGTCACCTTGAACCCTCAGTGAACTCACTTAGCCTCATTTGGGAAAGGATCATATTTGCCTCCTATGTTGAAAGCATTGATGAGGACTGAAGGGGAGTGATGTTTTTCTCTGAGGACTTTTCCCTCTTATTTGCTCTTGAAGGTGACTTCATAAGGCATTGCTACGGCTCTTTACAGTATCCTCAAAATTTGTGAATTGAGCAAACACCTCTTTGATTTGATTTGACCGTGTGTACAGAAGTGATGAGCTCACCCTTCGGACTGCTTCTTTGTCATCAGACGTCTGGCAGTCTGGAATATCTTGTCCCTTTTAACCCTCATGCAATCTCACAACATTGTTTGTACCATATGCAAGTTTTATTACCATTTCTCAATTGTCCAGCACGTAAACATGATAGTTCATGGGTAATTCAGTTTTAACCATCAAAATCACAGGTATGCATTCAGAATAATTTGTTCAAGAATGAAATGATGAATCAAACGCCACGCACTCAATTACATGAAGGTTGTGCCCACAAAATTCACAGGGGATTTGGATGGCTCAGTAACTTAACTCGCCAGAGCACTAAGTGCAGCATCAAGGGCTCTGGGTCAAAGAAAATGATTTTTCACTTGTGTGCTAATAAATTTTCGCACTTGTGTGCCCTTGCAAGTGACACTGTGAAGGTAATGACATGAGTAGTCCAGGTATCCTTAAAAGAGTTTTAGGTACTCATTTTGTGTCTGAAACTAAACTGATTTAATCCAGTTTTTTGTCATTTTTTATGGCATTCAGATGCTCTGCTTTTTTCTGCTACGTATGCAGTTAAGTTCTCGCCAAACATCGGTTCATTAGTTTGAAGCAAAAAAATGCAGACTGCGTTTACTTTAGTTATATTATAAGTCATATTATTGAAAATTATGTAATATTCACATAGAGCTTTAGTGATAAAGCCCTAGGTACTAGTTTTGCGGTTAAATAAATGAATGATGGTATTAGTACTAGATGTATTCATCCCCTCCTGCTATATTTTTAAAGAAGAATTTGCTTATGACATTACCCTGTCCTCAAACATATATGTTATATTGTTGGAGAAAACTGGTCACCAGAATATTTTAGTATTTGCTTTTTATATCTTATGTATATACATGAGTGATATTTCTCCGTGATCCAATAATAGCATATGAATCTCATACCTTGTCTGATTTAACACTTTATATTTTACTCTATCTTTGCAGCAGGTCAGTATACCTCATCCATAACAAGTCTGACATCAATGACGAGATTCCCAGGTTAAAATTCCCATCTCCTGATTTTTAGGATTAAATTCGTTTAGCCCTTTAATATTTTTAATACACAGGTAGGCATATACTTAAAATTATAATTGTGTGCACACAAATTGAATGACTTTCTTTTACTTATACCAAAACACTACTCATTTACCCTAAGTACAAATATTGTAAAACCTTTACAAAATAAAATGAGAAATGCTTAATTTTCCAAGCAAATTTTGATATAGTTATGCATGAAAAACAAGTTGAAATCTACACTCTTCTCTTTTTAAGATGCAAATTTTTGCTGCTATGGTCTTAAGTAAAAGCTATCGATCTTTGAGGAAAACAAAACTTCCTCTGTTGTTACTCTTGAGGCTCCCATGATTTTCTTTTTCTGTAGTGCATTTTTAAAGAATCCTCTTTTTTTTAGCAAACAAGTGTTTTTGGTTTTTGAATACATGCTGAAGCCTAATAAGATGTACTAAGTTGCAGAAGGCTGTGTTTCTATTTAATCTGCCAGAAATGAACATCTATATGAAGGCTGCTTTTGGACAGAATATTGGCTAATTCCAGTGAAGGCAGTAGCCTTACTATTGTAGCCAACTACCAATGAATGAGAATTGAATGATATGATGGTAGAAGTGATATGGCAGTAGTTAATTGCTGATGGTTTTGCTAAGTCGACTGTGTAGCTTCATTGGGTTATTTCTTTATAGTTATTGAGCATGCTGTGTAGATGAATGCAGCGTTGAGTCAAGAAAATAGGTATCAGCAGGCATGTGTTACCCTAGACTTGCAACATTTGCATGCAATCACGATGAGATCATTTTGGGTTTGAAGGGTTTAGGTGCAATCATTAGGTTATTTTTCAAATCTTTTTTCTTTTAATTTTCCCTGTGGGTGATGTTGGATTAATAATTTGAAACATTGTGCAAATATTAAAACCAAATCCATTAATAGAACTCTTATGTCAATGTATCAAATGAAGACATTTTGCTTAAATCTCTCTTCGAAGTATCAAAATAGTTCCTCTAGTGGAAGCAGTTGTAAATGTGAAGAGCCTATTGATATATATTCTTTATGTGAAGACTATGGCGTAAATGAGGCGTATAAATTAAAAAATAAGTGTAGCATGGTTCCTGTGAGGGCTGCAAATCCCGTGTCAAGCCCATTTATTCCTGGATTGAAATCATCCTCAAATGAAATATACACAACATACCTCCTTGCAAAACATTTACATCCTTAGAACTATGTATGCTTCTGGAAAATAAATTGCCAAACATGTTGTTTTTGTCTGTGTTTCTCTGGCACAAATTAATGACTGTATTTAGATGCACAGAATATTCCTCCATGATGTATGAAGTAGTTCTTCAGTTCATTTTTGTTATTCAATAAATCTTTTATTTATAAAAATCCTTTCATAGACAGAAAATCAAGGGTAGAATGTGTTAAGATCACCTTGGTCATTTACAAGTAGTTTATATTAATCACTTTGCATTAACTTTACTATATTAAGCTTCACCTCATAGAAGAATTCTAGGACTTTATTCGAATGATGAATACTACATGTGTAGGGTGGCCACTCAACTATGAAGCTGTGCATTAGCCACGAATTTTGATAAATGTGAATTAGTCATGAATTCCGTGCATAAACCTTTAATTCAGGTGTTTGGTGTTATTGATTGTTCCATCAGATTTTCAGATGGTATGAAGGTTAGTCTTATTTCATTCTGGGAATAATTCTGAATGGTATACTATACAAGCTGCAGTCTGTGCTGCTGCTAACCCTTCTAATTTGTGATTCAGAGAAGTCAGTGAGTGGCAATAGCTGCAGCTTGAAGGGATCTTTTCCATGGTGAACAGGTAGGAGTGTAAAATGTTACACTCCATCAAAGTTGACACATCAGCATGGCTCTCCTCTGTCAGAGCTGAACGGGAGGATGATCCATCACTCATCTGAAGATAAGGCCCACTGTCATGACCCACTCCTATCTGTTCACCTTAGAAATGACTCCGCCAGGATGTGGCTTTTGTGCCTCACTTCATAGCTAGTGACTTATGCAGAATGTAATGGATGATGGGCAAACATTAACAGGCATAGCATCAGTGGTGACTTAGCTGGGAATTCAGGGCAAAGTGTTGAATCAGCAAGTAAAACTGCTGTGTTCCAAAGAAACTTCTCTTTTAAATCAATATTAGTTTTTCCAAACATTTTACTGCTATTTTTACTAGCGATCGAGCTTTTGAATCCAGGAATCCTCTAATCTCTTGATTACTGGAAAAGATTGGAGAAGTACTTGAATTTTTGTGCTTTTTTCATGATTCAAATCTGTTGAATCCTTACCCTAAAAACTCGGCAAATATGTCCTAAAAATTTAAAAATATGCCACACAGTGCTGGTTATCCTATGTAGAATCAGCCGACTGTTGGATTATACGATGATCAGTCCCTCAACAACCACATTCCCAACCCTTCCTTTCCCTCTCCTCCTTTCCCACCTACTACCACTGCGGTTCACACATTGCAGCCAGATGCAGTGTTCAAGTCTACAAAATTGTTACATTTGCCCTCACAAATATTTTTCCTGCATTTCAAGAAAGGATCTTTAATTACGCTCATGACAGTATTGCATTATGGTGTATTCCCTGAATCATTGCACAGTGTTTTCATGACCTGGGCAAACGACCTTATATTGCTTCCGTAGCTGTTTTGTAATTACTAAGTTTTCCTCCTTTAAATTATTCCACTCAATATGTCCAAATCTTCTGAAAATCGGAAGCATATCATAATAGATACCTCCCAGAAGTTGAGGATAATTGAAAGGGCATCCAAGAGAGACTCGGTAGCTAAAATAATTCTGAATTGCTTAAGTATGACAATGAATTGTAAGGATATCAGATTCTTGATGACGGTGCTATCATATCTGCCACTAAAACAGTAAACATCAATTCTGCGCATGTGAATGGCTGCAATAGTGTTGAATAGAAACAATTGATTCCAAAAGAGTTACTTTTCAAATTGTGCTGCTATCAGCAAAAGTGTTGATGCAGTTTTGGAACAGGATGATGACACCCATGACTTCTCTATACCTGAAATTTCGTGTTAGAAAAATTAGAATGGCCATAAATAAATGGTGTACACAACAGAAAAATGCATGAGTAAGAGACATTTTTAATGTTTCATAGATGATTGTGGGAAGTCAGGATTATTTGTACCAATAAACATATTAAAATCCTATTGGAGGCTATGCCATGTGGACTCTTCATTGCATGTATGAAGAACATTAATTTTACATATCCCATTTTATCACAGGAGGTGTCAGAAACATTAATGTTTGGATAAAGAATTAATTGTTTAGCTCACCACTACAAAGGGAGAGAAGGTTTGTAGCATCAGTAGAATCAGAATTGTAATCCCCGTGGAATATAGGCACTTAGGTCAGCTATAGCTTGGGATGGAGGAATCGGACTTAAATGGGCTGTATCCTGATGGCTTTCGGGATGGCTTCCGCGTGGTGTCATTTTAGTTGACAACTGTTCGCGAGCGTTCCAGCTCGCTTCTTCAGGTCTGAAGTAATTTTGATGCATTAGGGCCGCAATATATAGCTCTCCGGAGGGTCAAGCGTGGATTCTTCTTTCCATTTTTTCCCGCATTTTTGGAATACACGCTTCCAATTGGTTGGTAGCATGTAGCCTACTTCTCTGTTGACATTATTTGTTTTTTTTTGTAATTTCAATCGCCTCGCGTATCAGCCTAGGTAAGTATCTCGTCTCCTTAGCAATGATTTTTGCCTCTTCTAAATACATGTCATGCGATGGCCCGCTCCATGCATGCTCTGCAATGGCAGACCGGGTGGGTTGTCTATTCTTGATGGCCCTCTGGTGTACGGCGATGCGGCACTTCAGCGATCTCGAGGTTTGACCGACGTGCGACTTCCCGCATTGACATTTTACTTTGTAGACGCCACCTTGAGAGCCCTTCGGTAGTTGGTCCTTGTGTCCGTGCAGGAGGTTCGATATTTTAGCGACACAACTGTTTCTTGTCACCACGTCAAATTTTTGCTGTACCCTAGCTATATTTTTCGTGGTTCCCGAAACATATGGCAAGATGGCATAGGATGATGGCTTTGACTCCTTCGTCTATCGCAAGGTCCTTTTCATTGCCATAACTCTTGGATTGTCTTCACTTTTTGCGGTCTTGAGGATCAACTTTTGCTGGAAGCCGTTCTCCTCAAAAGTCTTTATTAAGTGCTCCTTTTCATGAGCGATGAAGTCTTCGTCGGAGATATTATGCGCTCGATGGAAAAGTGTTTTGATGACTCCGAATTTCTGATGTGGGTGGTGATGCGAGTTGGTGTGCAGGTATCGGTCGGTATTAGTCTTCTTGCAGTAAACCGCGTGTCCCAGGGCATCGAACCTGCATGGACACAAGGACCAACTACCGAAGGGCTCTCATGATGGCGTCTACGAAGTTAAATGTCAATGCGGGAAGTCGTACGTCGGTCAAACCTCGAGATCGCTGAAGTGCCGCATCGCCGTACACCAGAGGGCCATCAAGAATAGACAACCCACCCGGTCTGCCATCGCAGAGCATACATGGAGCGGGCCATCGCATGACATGTATTTAGAAGAGGCAAAAATCATTGCGAAGGAGACGAGATACTTACCTAGGCTGATACGTGAAGCGATTGAAATTACAAAGAAAAACAAATAATGTCAACAGAGAAGATGGCTACGCGCTATCAACCAATTGGAAGCGTGTATTCCAAAAACGTGTGAAAAAACAGAAAGAAGAATCCACGCTTGATCCTCCGGAGAGCGATATATTGCGACCCTAATGCATCAAAATTACTTCAGACCTGAAGAAGCGAGCTGGAACGCTCACAAAACTGTTTGTCAACTAATATGACATCACACGGAAGCCATCCCGAAAGCCATCAGGATTCAAGACCACTCCGCGGAAGCTTTCATGATAACTTAAATGGGCAGTTGCTATGCAAGTGTGCATCACCTATCTCGTCTGTAGTCTAAGAAGTTAAAAGTACATGGAGCAAATTTTACTGACCTGCATAGCAACAGATTCATCACAATTATCATATTATGTTGTAATCATGAATTGAAACAATTACTGCTAGGCTAATTCCTAAAGTAGGAATGTATAAATCAGGATGCCTTGTGCACCCGAGAATAAAATTCACCTACCAACTGTCATTAATTTTTGGCTGTGAAATGTCTTTGAGAATTTATAGTGAATGGTCACTCAATAAATGAAATGGATAAAAGTAGCTAGAAAAACTAGTATTTCAATGTGATAAGTGTAAGAGACAACAGGAAAGCATGGCGCTGAACGCAAATAATTTTATTTTTAACAACAACAAAATTTTTTTTAATGCTAAGATATTACTGTCAAATTAAGATGAGAGTATGAACATGGAGATAGCTAAGTTTTAAAGGGTATTTCTTCATGTGCTAAATTTTAATTGTATCCTCAGAAAAATATAATATTAACATATGCAGTCATGAATTTATTTTCAATTGAACAAGGGTCTCAAATTTGACCACAATTGAACTGCTAATTTTAAGTATAAGTTCTTTATTCTTATTTATGTTATTCCTCTTCAAAGGATTTGAGATTTGAGGGATTCAAGATCCTTACATAATTCGGTTTCAGATTTGAGAAAATTTAGGATTCCTTCCACCTTTAATTTTTACTCTTAGATTGACTCTTAGATTGGGTCTTGAAGCAGGCATAATATTGCAAAGTACAAATTGACACCAATTGTGAGTGCACCCAAATATCAAACCTACCTACACTCCCCTAAAAGCATGTTGATAATCATCATCATGTCAACTCATTCCATTCAAAGCTCATCACATTTATAAGCTAGGAAGAGCATGCTATGGTTGCATATTCTTATCATGCTAATCATGGTTCTCTCTCAGTTATAGCTGCTGTTTCTCTAAGTGTTGTCTGTAGATAACTACAGTAGCAGTGTGATCACAATCAGGATTTTTAAATTCTCAGTTTTGGATGTGACTTATACCTTTCAGTATATGTGGCTCAATCTCTGCAATATTTCACTCATCGCTAAATTCATTGGAAGTAGCATTGCTGTGGGAATTGTTAGCTCTCATTTGATGGGAGTTGAAGGGGAAAGATTTCATTGTGCATGCATTTAAGACTTTTCTTTTGGAAATTAAAAATTTAGAGAATATTTAAAATATATAAAGCATTATGTGTTATCAGCTAAGTTATGTTGTTACTTATTAATTTTAATTAATGTTGCTCAATTTTGGATTTGCTTCCCCAAAAAAACGTAGGTTGGTAAAGTTCAGGTATTGTTTTAAGCTTTTATTTAAACCATGATAAATTCTGTGATGTTAGTGGCAGTGTTCGTGTCAATACAAGTGCAGAACTAGGGCCAAGAGCCATATACCAAAGTGTATAACCAGAACAAAAGTAGAGCCATCCTATGCCTAGTATATTCAGGGTCTAGGCTTGGGAAATGATAACTTAGCCAGTGAATTTGTTTTTCCTGGTGAACATATAATAGTTTTCAATAAGTAAGGAGCACTATTTTTTGTCCTGTCTTTTGGTGTGCGGACATAAGTTTTGATTGAATGAGGCAGCTGGTGTCTTATTTGATGTCTAGCAATTGGCAATGCCCCTTAATATGATGCCAACAAAAGAGGTTAATTGAATGTTTCAGTTATATGTACAAGGTTACCTAATGTGCCCCTGTGTAGTAGGTAGTCCAAATAATGCTCAGCGTAGGAAAGCAGCCAATAATCCATCACCGAATTGGATGGTCACCACCTTGCTATGTTTGAATTTACCTTATTCTGGGTGTGACCTAAGAATGATGATATGCTATCAGGGAGGATGCTGATTATTCCCACTGAGTGAAAGTGGTGGCTCTCCATTTGTTGGATAACTTAATCCCCCCGTAGTAAATGCATTAGGGTGTCGTGTTGCTATTCTTGTGCCTTCTTTAAAATACCAAATTGTGTGAAACTGGTATTTTCACCTGGAAAACTTTCAACTTTAGCCTGGAAAACTGGGAAAAATTCCTAGAATTGCGTAATCTCGGGTCTTTAGCTATCCTAATACCATTGTGATATCATATGCAAGTGCTATATTTATGGTTGTGATAAATATCATAATTTTGGCAAAATACTAAAGCCTTTAAACTACACATGTGATGCCATTATCAGCATTGCAAGTGTAAGTATCAAGGAGAAAGTTATTTTTAGAAAAAGAATAATCCCAAGTTAAACTTGATGAAAACTTTACTTCCATTTGAAATCCTTACCTTCCTTTAAAAGGACTTGTTGGAATAACTTACTCCTTTCCCTCCTCCTACCAAAAGTATTGTTTAAGTATAACCCCCTATTATTAGTCTACAGTTAGTTTCTTCTTTCTTAAAGTTACTTGTTATCTTCCTCCTTGTTATTGATGTTGCCAGTGTATGTGTCCTGCTATGTGTTGTTCTTTTATAAAGTTGTTCATAAAATTTCATATTTCTTCAATGTGCTTGCCTATCTCTTGGGCATTATTTGATTGGTTTTGAGTCTACCATTGCAACAGTTTTGAGCAAAGTAACCGATTGAGGAAAAATACCAAATTAAGGAAATTTGCCATGAAAAAATAACTTAATGTGACCCAGCTTCTAATCTCTATCCCCCCAAGTGGCAGTCGGGCATGTAAGCCAGTTACGTCATCAATCATTTTAGTTGCAAGATGAAGTTGCTGAAAGTTATTGTGTGCTGGATGTTCTTGCCTCGTCTTAACTGTCTCTCGGAATTTATCAGGAGTACTTGCTTGTAGGCATATCTAATTCCTTTAAATTATAGTTATTGGATTTTGGTCCATGCTCTCCTTCATTCCGTGTCAGCATTTGCGTCATTAATCAAATTCGGTGATAACCAAAAGCTCTTTGCTGCCAATCTATTGTTATATGAAAAATAGAAGTACACAGATATAGGAGGAGGTTTAATTGTCATAAATCATGCATTTATGGTAATAAGTTCAGAACAATGAATGTATAACCTGGAGAGATTATTGGTGGTAAAGATATTTATGAACCTCTGTAAAGTTCCTCAAAGTGGAAAAAATAGTCATTAGTGGCTGATAATCAGTTTACTGAGAGAGTAAGGGAAGGAAATGAATATGCTGAGTATGTTGAACCTTTGTTACTTTTATTACTTCAATTTGTTAGGTTTTTACCAGTTTTCCTGAAATCACCTGTAATGTGTCAGGTGACTACTATTTGTTTATGTCTACATTGGATGTAACCATAAAGTGTATGAGGTAATCAAATATTCTCATACTTTGTTATTGGAAGTGTTCAGGAACTTACCAATATAATTTTAAAAATTGGTGAAAAACAGCTATTGAAAACGGTAAAAAACTGAGGTAGGATTTTAGTGCACTGAGATGCACTACCCAATGTCTTCTCCTGATCGAATATTTAAAAAAAGTAGGAAAGCACTATTAAAGAATTTCTGTCGTATGATGTAATCCATACATGGTAAATAATGGAGTAGAATTTTCTGCATTTGGTGTTTTGCAATATGTGGGGGACTGTGGAATATGATTGTTGAAATGCAAACATTTAGCTATCATGTTTTAAAAGTTTATTCAGATATCTGTTAAAGGTATGGGAAGCTTTATAATTGGCCTCTTCTGGGCTATGTATGACAGAAATGCAGGAGTGTGGATGATGATCCAAAAGCATCTTATAATGCTCATTTAGAACTTCTGATATAACAAAATGGATTGAAGTGGTTGAGGTGGAGGTGTAATCCAGGATTGTGTCAGGTTGCCATGTCTTTAATCATTGGATAATTAGAGTTAAGGCTTAATGGACTAGGCTTGGCTTGCTGGTTATGCCACAACAAATGAAACCCTCTGTCTGGAGTTCTTAGCATTTCCTTTGTGTATCTGGTCTCTGTTTGAAAGTTGAGGAATTGCATATGCCATTATCTTCAATATCTCACTGCAAGGAGAGGGATAACCCCCAGATATCATTTTCAGTATATGGTGGTGTCTTTCAGTGAGACAGGTGCCTGTATGTATTATTTATTTATTGGGCAATCTACATGGTAATTGTAGTATTATTATTTTCAGATCATTGACTGTTCAGTGGGCATCAGTCTTGTAGAACTGAGCACTGTCAATGCTGAGGTGTAGGGAAATGGATTTAACCAGTCCCCAAGTCCTCTCGGGCTACTAGATGAGCTCATATTCATGCACCCATTCAATGAAATTGACTTAGAATCATGTGTCTGCTTCTGATGCACTTTGCAGTCTAATGGAAGTGAGATTGCAATGTGCATAGGAAGCTGGATACAGAAATTGAAGTGATTCTTGTCTCCTGACCCAATGTCCTCTTCAAAATCTTGGCCCTTGCCACATCTATTCAAATGGCTCTCAGAGTAGGTATGTCTCTGGCCATATATGTACACAATCATTTAAGTTAGTTATTCATTTACTCACCCTCACAAATTGTTTTGCTGGAATTTTTGCTGCCTCAACTCTATACACAGCTTCAAAAATATTGGGTGTATTTTGTGACTGCATTGTTCTTTACAGGATAATTTTTATTTATTTTTTAAATTGTGATCCTCAGCATTTTTTAGGATATTTTACTTCATTACATTAATGGGCACCATATTATTGCAATTTATGCACCTGTTCACATTTACATCGGGATCTATTTTGTTGAATTTCTTGTATTAATGTGTCATCAGGTAGTTACTGGGGCATTTGAGATGAAGGGCTCCTTTACATGTATCACCAGTTAAAATATGATTGGCATAAGGGTTATTGCACTAAAATAAAGATTGGATTTGACTTATATGATGGTAATATTATAGGTAGCTCATCAGTTGTCCTTTTTTTACTATAGTTGCAACTACAGAATTATCAATGTTTTCAGTGACTGCTCTGGAAACATTTTGGCAATTAATTATGAATATTTTGGTGCCAAATATATTCTGAAGAATAGAATGCTTCATCCTCAAGAAATATTCTTTAGTTAGTTTATGATAGCAGTTTGTACTTTCTCCATTGTATTTGTGTTTTACATTCCTCTTTTGGAGCTCTTAATACAAACTGAACATTTTCCCCCCAAATCACCTTTGTCAAAATCAAAAGATTTAAATTATTATATTTCTTGAACATGATATGTATTGAATGTATTATTTCTGGTTGATAACTTAAATAGTTTTTTATACAAGTAAACTCCTTTTTTTAAATGTTTTTTCTTGACTATTGTCATTTTTTATTGCTAGGTGACATTTTTCAAATAATTCATCTTATTTTTTAATCCTATGTTGATTTCTATGTGATTCTAATGAATGATGTGGAAATAATTTGTATTTAAAGAAATATGCTTGCATTATTTTGCTATAGTGACTAGAACTTACCAGGTATACTTTAGAAAGTTACATCTTTTGTCAGAATTGTATAAGTAATTTCCATTTAACATGGCTACAAAGTTATTGGAATTCGCTCAGTTCAAAATAATATTTACTAAGGTTCAAGTGATGAGCTGTTTACTGAAATATTGACGTGTACATGAACTTTCGTATCTAGTTCTTATCACGATTGAAAAAATAAATATATCAAATGGTATAAGTGGGTATTTGAAATTATGTATGTATTATAAAAAGTGTCTTTTTCTTTTGCTGGGAAAAATGTTGATGCATGAGAATGCTAGCTATCTTAGCTAAGTAATTTATCCATTTTGTTTTAAATTTATTTGTTGAAATTCACTTTTTTCTAATACTAACCCTTCATTTAAATGTGCTTTTTCCTCACAGAGGTGGATCAGGCACCTCCGGCCGCTCCACAAGGGCCTACCTCACCTGCGTCCACCACCTCGTCCTCATCGTCCACGTCATCATCATCATCCTCCTCTTCGCCTTCCTCCCCTGCTTCACCCCTCGGCGGAGGTATAATGGGAATGACTGGAGGATGTGGTGGGGGTAGCGAAGGAGACGGGGCAAGTGATGGCTTCAAAGCTGAACGGAGATTATGTGGAGGAAGTCGTCTCGCTGTGGAAAGAATGCTGGAATTTGGACGAGAGCTGTATAACATGAGTTTGCGACTGAGGAGGGAAGATGGGAAGAGTGAAACTAACAAGAAGATGTTGCAGGTTTGTTTGAACTGCTGAAATTCTCTGAGAATTTATGGAGAACTTACTAAATTACTCTTAAAAAATAGGCCTTAAGTGGCCCCATAATATTGAATATCTAATTACTCCCTCGTTAAAGGCATTTGCCCTGATGGTGGTGTGGTATTGTCCTCCCCTTCCTTCTGGCATTGGGCATTGGTTTGAATCCCTCCTGGGTGGAAATTTTGACACTCAAGTCCTAGATGTTCATGTGTTATGTTCATGTTTTAGATGTTAGAGAGGTATGTGAAGATCTAGTTAAGCTCCATAAAGGCAGCAGTCATTTGTTTCATTGTTTATCCCATTGGAAGATAATTATACTTGAAAGTTTAGAGAAAGAGGTTTACTGTTTTATATTTGTGCGGGCGTTTTTTGTTGTTAATTTTTAAATGCTTTCATTTGGTTCAAAATAATGGGTGTTTAATCATTGCCCTACCAACAAATTCTGGGTAGTTTGTGATTAGGCTGCAGTGTTATTTTCCTGTAATTTTATTTGATTGCTGCTGTTTTCCTATTTAAAAAGTCAATATTTTTAATTGTCCCTCATAGTTTAATTTTCCAAGCTATGTAATACTATGTCAGTAAGGCTCACGAGTGCTAATGAATCCATATTAAAATGATGGTGACTGTGTTTTAGCTGGTGTCTGTTTTTGCAATGACACCAATGGCTGATGGGATAGCCATCCGGCAGAAAAGGGGTTTAATGTTTGGCAAAGAAAAAAGTATTATCGTAGGGTAATAAGAAATAATTTTATTCTCTTCTCCTCATATCCCATACAATCTTGAGGCAAGAGAGTGCTTACTCTCATAACCTCTGTTGTTATCTTTTTTTTTCTTAATTCATGGCTTGCTCTCTTCATTTTTGTATCTCCACCAATTAACCTGCATGCTTTTCTTTTGATAGCTTGTTATTCATGGAAACTGTTGTACGAAGGACTAAACTGTCTTGTTGGATTTGGCCATGTAGGGTTAGGGGTTTTATGGATAAAGTGAAGTCTGAATTATTTAGGGATTCATTCATCAAAATGAACATTAATGAAGTTTTTTTTAAGTGAACTCTCTGTCACCAACTAATATTAAACATTTTTCATGAAGAAGGAGGCCACATTAAGTTAAAATGGTCCTTAAAATTGATAATCATCTGTATATAAAGTATATAGTGCGGCATGCCTGATTTCCTTATCCAAATATTTAATGTTCAATTATTCTGTTAGATACTAATGGCAGCATGTTTTCAACAATCGCTAGTACAGTATCATTCTCTCTCCCATAGTTGAATGTATTATTGAAATTAAATATATCTGAAAGTATATATTAATGACATGAGGTTTCTAACTTATTAATAGCTGGTCAGTATTTTTGTCAGTTGTATGTAAATGCAATCGAAGTTTCACTGCAGCAGCTGCCACAAGGTAGGCTGATACCTTCTACTCCTCCACTTGAGGGAAAACACTATTTGAATTACAGCATTACCCAAAGTTGAAACTTTTCCCTTTGGTTTCACCTTAAAGTTTCTATTGAGTCTTGGGATGACCTCAAGATTAATTCTCTTATATTTACGTATAAATTAATTTTTTGATCGCAAGTCATTTTTCTAAGTTTGAACTTGTTAAAAAATACTTGCAGCTCAAAATTGATCAATTGCCACCAAAAAAGAATTGGCCCTGTAAAAAATCCACTATTTTCTGATACATATAATGAATGCAGACATGACACAATTAGGACAAAATTACATTTATGTGAAATCAATTAATTTTTTATGTACGACATTGTTTTTATTGCTCCCGAAACTTCTAAAGGTGTTGAAACAGCTTGAAATCAGCAGTGCCCAAGGAAATAGGCTGACATTTTTGGTGGCAATTGATCAATTTTGAGCTGTTGGTATTTTTTAACAAGTTGAAACTTAGAAAAATGACTTGCAATACCATTGATAGCATTTAATTTAGAGTGAACATGTGAAGTTTCACCTTCTGCTCTGAGGATTTCATGCTCTTTTTTTGCCCTAATTTTTGTATATTTTGTCATTGTGTGAAGGGTTGAAATCCTACAGTGTATTGCTCATAAGTCAAAGCAAATCCTGCTGAGCTGAGCATGAGGTGGCAGAGAATGAATTTCTGGTTGCCCTTGTGAATTACAGGAGGCATTAGAAAAATTTCCAAGAAAGCTGTTGCAAAGACCTGGATTCATTCAGTTGACATAATATTTTCTTTAATTGCTATGTATTAATTAGAAATTTTGTATAAATTGTCAGTGATTGTTCATGGAATTTTTTGTTGATTATGGTCAAGGTAAAGAGAGGTATTTATCTTTTATTCACAGGATGCTTTTAGTCTTCTTGCATACTCAAATCCATGGAGTAGTCCTGTTGGCTGGCAGCTAGATCCAGTTCAACGTGAACCAGTATGTGCAGCCCTTAACTCGGCTATCTTAGGTATGAAGTTAAGTTTGGTTTACCTCAAGCTGAGTACATTAACAGTGTTGCTTGCAACAAAGGTTATGTGGAAAACTTATAGATTGCTTAGTCCGAGGAATAATTTTTTGAGGATTTGAAAGATTTGTTTCCCAACTTAAAGGATGTTGATCTTATTATAATGGAAAGGTATTACCTTTGGAAAGTCTTGCTTGTAGTGATGGTTCTGCTCATTGTTCAGTGCCAGCCAGTGTGGCAGTGTGGTTGAATCCTTGCCTACTAAACCAAAGGTCATGGGTTCAAGTCCTGCCTGTGTGGGTTTTTCTCCATCCTGGGCATAGGTCACTGTATACGAGTTAAATGTAAGAAAGTGCTCTCTAGTCCTATTTCACTAAGTTAAGTGGCCGTTATTATAGTCACTGTTTAGGCAAAGATAATTACTGTATATTTTGGCATAGAAGACGACTTTTTAACCCAAGAAAATCTTCTCAAAAGTCTGGGGTCGTCTTATACGCCGGGTCTGGTCTCATAGTGCCGGTTTTCAAACTTACGTGCCGGACTACAGAATCTGCGGTCGCCGTATAGGGTGGAGGGAGCTTAAAAACAGCTGCACCTGTATCCGCGCCACATGCGGCGACCATATGAAAGCAGCAAGGGCAGCGCTGTTTAAGCAATAATAATATAAAAGCATGGATATATTATTCCAGGGTACAAGTATGGTAGAAGAAAATCTATCTGTCGTCTGAGCTTCACCCGGCAGTGCACGCAAGGTATGTCAGATATGGGCATCTTTTCACTCGCACAATCAATACATAAAACCATCCTAATGACTTCTATATCATCTTTCTTTTTCACATTGTTCAAACCTTGAAGTCGTAGTAATTACGTCTCACCCGCAGGCTCAAAAAAACACTGGTGCGGAAGCCCATATTGTGTCCCTTAAATACAAGGCGCGGCAATGTCGCATACTATCCTGCTCACAGGTGACAGTTCGGCGGCATGTAAGTGATGGTCTCAAAATAATCCTTAAAATTTAACGCTCTCAGGATACAAAGATGCTCAACCTGGCATATGGAGTCAATATTGTTATAATTGACATTTCAGGCCAGTTTTGTCGGACAGATAATTACACGCACTGCCGGGCTAAGCTGGCTCCGTCCAGTCCGCGTCCCGTCTGACTTCGTCTCAAACAAGCTCTCTCTTATCCCACCGGCACCATTCGACATGACAACAGCTGGTCGGTGACTGCTCGCTCCCTAGCTCTCCATATGCCCCCTCATTAAGTGACTAAGCTTGCTGGCCAGACCAGCTCGTGAAGAGGGGTAGGGCCTAGATCTGTCTGTCGTTGGGGAAGGGGAGGGGGGGTCAGTGGACCAAACATGGTCGAATATCGTGTGCCACAGGACAACCCGCGAATATAAAGGAGTATGCATGATATGATATTTTTAATTTTCATTTGGTGTGCGTTGGAAGAGGGGTAGTCTTATACAGTGACTATAGCCCAAAATCTATATTTTAACTGGAAAAATTGGGGGTCGTCTTATATGCCCAGTCGTCTTATACGCCGGAATATACGGTAATTGATAAGGCTGTGATTAAAAGTTGATAATGAATGCAATAGTCGTCTTTGTTTGCAGAAGTCATCATCTGATCAAGGCAGAGAGATTGCTTTTTCCTTTCTTTAATTTGCTCATTTTTATCAGACAGTTGCCATAATGAATGTTTTTACCTTCCACCTCTTGCATCTTCCCTCGATATTGGGTTTTTTCTTCCTTTCTCTTCCTCATTGTTTACTGTTGACTCCCACTGTTTCTCATTCATTTAATCATATTTCAGCCTGTTTTCTCTAATTTTATCACAAATAATCTTTACTCTTCTACTTAGATTTAATATTAGCAATTAATGTCCAAGTCATTCTCTTATCGTTCATCACTGTGTTTGATGTTTGTAGTTAAATGTGCCAGCGTTTTTATCTAAATGCTCTGTTCTTATTTGTCTAGGTTTATCTCTCCATATAGTCTTGCATATTTAATTTCTTTATACTCTCACTGAAGAGGCATTATTATTTTTACACATTGATGGAGGGCTTTCACTGGAGATACTAATTTTTAGGTTGTTTGCTACCTTGTTTTTTTATTCCCTGTGATGTATGCCCATGTGTGTGTTATTGCTCATGTGATTTTGTATATTTGTAATTTAAATTTTGTTGGTATGCTAATAAGGCTGTTGATATTAGTAAAATTCAGTTGAAATTATGTTGAAATTATGTTGAAATTATGAAAATATCAAAATGCTTATTGAAAAGTGTTGTCAGTTATTGAACTCATCATTTTTCAGAAATTTTGTAAAACTTTGTTGAGAAAGTTATGTTGAATGCTTCTCTTTACAAATTTCAATACAGTGAAAACCTCTTACACTTTTTAGGAGGAAAAAGGTTTAAATCATGGGAAAATGTTAATCTAGGAAAGTATAAATTTGCAGGAAATGGAAGCAAAATCATTACCAAATGTTTCATAATATTGTTTAATTTGAATTAATTATACCTAAATGTAGTGGCTGCAGCTGGCTGGTGCAACTGGCAGGGAAAAATACTATTTTTTTCCTTAATTTCGAGTTTTGGGCACTTATACAATAAAAAAAATGATTTTTCTGATTTGACCCCTAAGTCTTCCAAGGGCATGCATCTGTCCTTCAGAAATACTGGGTGTCATCCATGACTTCATGTGGGCTACATTGGTTTTAGGCAAGGTTGTAATGCTGATGAGAATGGTTTTTTGGGTCTTCTCCCATGATTATCCATTTTTTTATGGACAATATTTTTCCAGCATACCAGCTGGCTTCTATATGTCCGCGTCTTCTTCAGTGGACCTGAAAAAGCCAGCTGGAACACTGGTGAAATATTGTCCATAAAAAATGGATAAATGTGGAAGAAGACCTGAAAAACCATTCTCTTCATCAAAAAAACTCCGTGGAAGCCTTCACGGGAAGGTTGTAATGCTTTTTTTTTAATATCTGATATCTAGCTCTCCCTTAAGCATAGGGCTTCAGCTTCTCACTGCTAACTATATCAGCTCCAAACAAATTTGTGAAGCGAGCTTTGCTGTGTATGTCCCCGTGACACCGATCCCCTCACATGGCAGTATAACATGAACAAGTCCTGTCTCGCTGCAATTGAAATTGTCTTGAAGAGCTTATAGCCATCAACATGATTTTGTGAAGTTGGGCACTTCTAATGAGAAACTGATTCAGGATCTACTCTTCCAGATTCACCACAGGTGCTATTTTAGACAAAATTACATTGAATTTTTAAACTATCCAGCCGTGTGATGCTTTCAAGTCATCGATGTCTAATGTTACTGCTGTATGAAGTGCCTTCAAAAAAAAAAAAAACTCAACAAATTGGTATTCTGTAGATTCGTAGAACACACTTTGCAAAACCTACACACCATCCTTGCGAAAGTGTGATATAGATAAAAATCACTAAATTATTCCATTGCTTTTTGTTTTCAGAAGCTCTTGGATTGTAATTCCGAGACCAAGGCAATGGTATCACTATCATGCCTCTACAACCTTCATGAACAGGAATAGTTCTGCAACATTAACAACAGCTCTATAACAAATAATGTTTAAAAATCGAAACGTGCAGAAAATTCATACATAAGGTTGAGAGAATTTTTAATTTTGACAGCAATTAATCCAAAAATTATAATGCAGTAATCCGGTAAATTTTGGAATTAGGGCTAGAGGCTCGAAAATTGGGGTCTTTTTACATTGTCATGCCATTAACAGAATTTTGATCGGAATGAAAAAATTATGATTACGTCTATTCAACAGAAAATGAAACTGGCTACGTGTGGACATTTGATTACAATTAGCTCCTGGCATTCTCTTTCTATTTGGCTTCAAACTGTGGTGCCAACATAGATCATCAGCTGGAATATGTTATTAGCTTCGGCCATCATCTTGCTCCTTGTCAAATGTCATAAATTGTACGATATTTCAAAATAAGAAAGTATAAATTGTGCAATAAGATTGCATTGCAAGGATACAAACTTGTTGGGGCTTCAATAAACTTATATTCTGGGAACTTAGAAGTGAGATTTCACTGTATCTCCCTTTTTATTTGAGCAGATTGGAAAAAAATCCCCCTCAGCATTGAATTTGTAAATTTTTGATTCGTATGATGGGGTATCTTATGTGCTTGTATGTTTTCATTTAAATGGTCCGAAACTAAACTCTGATGTCAATTCTGGGAAGTTTTATTGCCCAAAATTCATAATTCTGTATTACCAAATTCAGTGTATATTGACTCTTCTTTTGGAGGTTAATTAACCGTTTACATATTTACTGGTAACCAAACACATGAATAAGCAATAACTAGAATCATTCAGGCATTAATTATTGCAGTAAGTATCCAAAGTTGATCATTTGGAATATGTTGTTTCACTGTAAGATATGCTGCAATATCACTTCATAAATTTTTATGTTGATGCTCTTGCCTCATTAATTGGGGCAAGTTTAACTAGGAATTTAAATGTAAATGGAGAGGTCAAAACATACATGCATCTGTGTTATTTTACTTTCTCATGCGTGGAAAATTCATCAGTTAGAATTTTTTCACTCCCTGGTCATAGTTGGTGTTGTCACTGTGGTCAAGCTGACTCAACTTCTCATCTTTTGCAGTTGGCTAGCCAAATTAATGATTGGTAGTCATTTGTTTAATTTTGATAGAGAAATAAATGTGAGCATACAGTGTTTGCATTTATATCCTTCTCATTAAAAATTGACACTCTTAATAGCCACTGTCTGTTCATTGAAGTCATTAAAACCACCTCTGTATGCAATAAGCTAGGAGACACTTTAGATACAAAACTCACTTTTATCCTATAACTCAGTGAAATAAAATTCACGGCTGTCTGTGGGAATGCTCTGTAGATTTGTAGATGCTGACACCACTGAACCATGAGACCGGAAGCCCATTTTAATTGGCTGCATTCTCCCAATTCTTGAAAATTCTCAATTCTCGTTCTGATGCCTTTCTTTTAATTTCTTTCATTGTTTTTCATCACCTTATACCAGGGGCGCAACAACGGGGGGGCATTGGGGCTAGCCCCCCCGCAGAAATCAGAGGTTGTGGCTCACTTTTTAATTGGCACTGCCCAATTTGCAAAATTATTTGTGCCTTCATCCCTTAGTGGATTGAAATTTGCAGACTTTCAGACCTATTTGGGTGAACATTTATTTAAACACTCTTCTCTTTCTCCCCCCCCCCCCTTTATCCCCCCTTGCCCTCCCCCGCTTAGCTAGCTTATACAGATTTTTCAGAGTTTGCCCCCCCTCCCCACCCCACGATTCTGAGGGTTGTTGTGCCCCTGCCTTATACCCCACCACTATAATTCTTCCTCCAGCTCTGTTATTTTTCCTCATCTATGTCTGCTGTCTCATTGATTCCACTGTCCATTGCAACATCAGTAATCTCCCTCTTCATTCTGCACCAAACAATTTTTGATTGACTGATGTCCTTGCACATTTTTCTTGCCAAACCCCTACCTGTATTGTATGCAATAATCCACTTTTACTCTCACAAAAATTCCGTCTTTCTATCTCCTACCTCTCTCCCTTACACAGGCTCCCTGAATTGTTCATTTCCATTTTTTCCACCCACCTTTTGTTTGATCTCTCCCTAAACTTATGCAGTTACGCCAGCCAACTCAGATTAACAATAACATTATCATCCTCCTCTTCCATCTTGCCCTTGTTTATGTGTGTTGTTAATACCTTTTTATTTTAAATATGTGATGTATTATATTTCATGTTTATTCTCTAATAAATGGTTTTGTTGTGCACTCAATATAATTGTCTCTAGCAGTTTTTGCATATCTGTTAAATAAATCAAATTGAAATTAGTCTTATTTGCATTATTAATGTATCACCTGAGGCTTCTTTCATCTGGTGAATGAAATATTAATTTTATTGCATTCTTTTTTCATGTGTAATAATTTTTATGACCAGCTTTTCATTTCTACTATTGCTTAACCTTATTTATTAGTGGCATAGTTCATTTATTTTAATCTAATAATGGCTTTATATTCGTACTAAAACTGTCTGTGTAAAAATATATGACAATTGTTCTGTGGGAGATATCCCCTGTATGGTTGTGCATGTTGTTTTTCAAATTTGAGTGTTTTATCCTCTCAGGTCTAATTCAATCCTTTGTTTCCCAACAGAATCGAGTAATCTTCCCAGGAGGCCCCCTTTAGAGGTGGCAATGGCCCATGCCCGTGAGCTGGTGCATCTTATGTCTCGTTCTGGGCTGGGCTCCTGTGCCTTTGCCAGTGTTGATGATCTCTTGAACCACTGATGCTGTGCTAAATTTATGGTGGCATTAGGCATCTATTTCCTAGCAGTGAAGCAGTGTCATGATTAGTGGATAAATTGGAGCACCATTATCAGAGTAGAAAGACCGCTCCATTGTGGTCTTCTCTAACTGTGACTTAATGCCATTATTGTCCATTGTGAATGTGGCAGTGACTCAAACAAGATCCACTATGATGGCGATCAGTGTCCTACTGGCTGCTGTTGAAATGCCCCGGCCAACTGCACCATTGTTTAACCATTTAAAGTTGTGACTTTTTCAACATTCATTTCCACCCTGCAGGCCTTCAGACTGCATATGAAAATTTAAAGCGTTGGATGTGAATGGTAACAGCAGTGGCAATCTAGGGTGATTTGAGCAATCCTATATTCTAATTTTTTTCTCTCCTCTTGGGCGTGATATGGCAGTTGAAATCTTGGATGACTTGCATTGAGTGAGGTATAGATAAAAGAAAAATAATGTTTCATTCTAACCACTGTGGAGAGGAACCATCTAACTAAAGAAAGTGAATAATACCTTTCCACATCTTTAGCCCTCTTTGTCCAGCGAAAATAGGGAGTCATCACTGCCACAACCATAGAAGCTCCTGTTAATGTTTTAAAGCTACAAAATTTAAAAAAAGATCTATTATGTATGCAGAGGTCCATCAACCAAGATTGCTTCTTTATGTGGAATTCAGAGTCTATAAGTTTGAATAAATGTGGAAGTGATGGCAGCATAAGTTATGCTAAGTCTTCCTTCATTCATTGATGAGATGGCCTGAGTTGTCGCTCTTTGAGAGAATCTTGTCTTTGGATGGAAGGGTGCAGAAGGGGAGCTCTTGAAGAGCTAACCCACCCCCTCCAGCTGAGGTTGTACATTTGAAATGCCCCTCCCCCTTCTCTCAGATTGGTGGGCACATGCATAGGTGCAGATGTGCAGAGGATATCCCCAGGCTCTAGTAAATGTTGGTTCCGAAAAGAGTAACATTCTGCTGTCTAAGTTTCTGTTCATTGAAAATTGACCTGATGTTTTTTCCTTGTTATTTAATTTTAACATATTTTTTATATTTGATCTGTAATTATGATTTATCGTCATATTATTATAGGAAGTGTGACTTTTCCCTGTAAAAAAAACTCCATTGTTTCCATCTTCTCCATCACTGTCTAATTGAATGGTAAAATTGTGGTGATTAAAGAGTTTGTGTTTAGTATATTGACAACCACATCATTAATTTGCAATAAGTGCCTACCAAAGATGTCTGTTTTCTAGGCAATGTACTGTCATATCTTGTCAATTCCTCAATTGTAACGTTAGTGTTGGCATCCTCGAGGCAAGTGTCAATAATGTGTTCAAAAATATTATAATTTAAAGGTTATATGTGGGCAACAATAACTTAGTTTTATTGGGAAAAGACTAAGAATATAATATTGCAGCCACATCTCTGTCTCAGTGGAGTTTTTCACTCGATCAAACTTGGTTTCACTTTATTTTAGCTCAACACATCAGTCACTTCCAGTTACACTATTGTCGTTGTGGTTTCAAAAGCATTATTTTGTCAATAATGTATATTAATGTTGATTTTAAAGTATGTCTCTTGAAAAATCATGTCCTAATTAAATTTTCAAGAATGTGCCAACTTTATTTCATTTATTTGATGGAACAAATCACTTCAATATATGCTTTTTCTTTATGTTAGGCTTTGAATGTTACTCTTGGCTTTAACGAAGAGGTTATAGGTAATAAATTAAATAAACACAATTGTGTCTTTAAAAGAACTAAAGGAAATATTGGGTTTATCTGAATGGAATATTAGAATGAATGCTTTGTAACAAGTAAAGGAATTATTGTGTATATAAAATGTGCTTGTGTGTGTGGAAAAGGATAATAGTAGTTCTGATTTTTACCTGAAATTATTTGATCAACTTCTAATCAAAGTTACGAAATTGAATTAGGTATGGGGAAGTTCAACCTAAAAAAAAAGTCTCCATTGTGTTTCTAATCTTCACACGTATGTTTTGCCTTCATTATTACCAATGCATGCCTGCAAAAGGATTTGCTCAATTATTAGACTACTTTTTTTTAAATACAAGGTATGATCACCTTGTTTCACTCATTTGGGTTACCATTTAAAAAATTTGGCCAAAATATGTAGTTTTTCCTGGGTATATTATTAAATCAAGCTGAATTTTGGTTTGAATTAAAGCCATACTTGGGAACCTATCATGCGCATTTGTTGATGGCAGGTAAATAGACAAATGTCTTTTGCCCTAAAAAGTCACGTTTTAAGTAAGGTGAGAGAATATTTTTATACACAAATGATATCTCTTAAATTTATTGAGATGAGTTGTGAATATTATATTATCGAGTCTCATTTCCTCTAGGTGATAAATTGAGAAAGAAAGCATAATTACTAAAGAAAGTTAGAAAAGAGTACCTATGTAATTGCTGGTTTTCGTTGTATAGCTTGAAATGATGCTTTATGTTTAGTTGAAGAGATCTAATTATTATAAAGTTATAAAATTGATGTGATGTAATCATAACTCTTCTATGTTAACATAGTTTTTATTTTATTATCATTGACATTACTTCACCTCCCTTTCAGGGATTTTGTAAAAATGTGTACCCAGCGTGTTTATAAATAATACAATTACAATGACATGAGTTTTTTCCCTCCATCTATTTGTGAATAATAACTTTTGAGTTGATTTTTATAACCCTGTGTATGTTAACACAGACTCAGCTGTGATGAAAATACTGAGGCATTTTCGTTTTCAATGACTAATAAAAACCGATAGAAAATTGAACACACTCTTGGATGTTGTTGAATTAAATAATAAATTCCGTTCCCAATGATCGCGGCTTATCTTAAATGTTATACCAGGTAACTTAGACGGTTCAAATGCCGTACGATGGCAGACCCTGAGTCGCCGGTCACGTGGTTCTTCCTTTGCCTTATAGATGGCAGCACAGCCCGCTTCCGCAATCCTCCAAATGACGTCAACCCCATCCGTAGCTATGGTAACGAGGCGGGGTCCGATCGGGAAAGAAAATTTTTCTATGTAAGACATTTCCTTCGACGTTTGGCAGAAATTGACGAGGATTTTTGCCCGTGTAACAGTTATAATTTTCTGAGATGATATGCTAAGCTGATACCGCTAGCCATATGGCTAGAGTTTATAACTTGTCAGCTACTCCTCGCCTTCTTGACGAATATAACTAATTCACTCTTGTTTATTTTTCACCTACTGTTCATCCTGACGAGGCTTCTGACGTTAAATGCTACTAAGCGCTCAGGGAAAAGCTCGAATCGACAGCGTACTGCCTCATTTTGAAGTCTCCTTTGCATTCCGCAGCATTATTGGACATTTAATTTTCCACAAAAATATTTAGACGCTTAGGAAAGAGATGGCGATTTATTTTCAACGCCCTCGCACAGGGATGCTGCCGTATCAGCACTGCGTGACCCATCAGTAGAGCAGAGCCAACGCCATCCAGTGAACAAGAGCTTGCCGGGCGGCCGGAGGTGGGTAGTCATTGGAGGGGAAGGCGTACGGCAAGGGGACGGACGCTACAACGGGGTGTGGGTATAAAGGGAGGCTCCAGTTCGGCGATAGAGGAGGAGGAGGGCGCTGTCGGCTTTTCACGTGGAGTGGGGGTTAGAGGGGTAGAGTGTCGTGGGGAGGGAAGGGGAGAAGAGGAAGCGGAGAGGGGGGGGAGAGGCAGAAGGAGGGGCTGGGGAGTGAGAGAGGGTAAAGGGACGAAGAGTAGGGGAGTGGGTCTGAGAGACCAGCAGCCGGCGGGAGCAGGCGCTGGAGGTTATACGAAGAGAGCCGAGGAGCTTGAGAGAGGGAGAGCATGTTTTTCAGTTTCGACTCAACTCTTTTAGAGGAATAGTATAATGTCACCTTACGTGTTACGATGTGGTGAATGATTTTTCCCTCCCTTTGCTGCTCTTATCCTCCTCCTCCCCCCCCACCCATCGAACCCAAGCGCATGCAGCTCACACGGCCGAGGCGGCAGCAGAAGCGGCGGCGTTTAATCAGGTTCCCGGTCGCGGTGTAGTTGTGTCCAGTGTGAGCTCTCGGTTGTGTCAAGAGAGAGAAAGAGAGTGCGTGTGGGAGCGAGTGTGTGAGTGAACCCAGGGTGGAACTTGAGCAAGGGTGCGTCTTCTCTTCGGCGTTCGTCGTTAAAAAAAATATACCGAGCTCTCTCCTCTCCCGATTTTGCCTCCATATAGTTTCGCTGTGTGCTCGCGCATCAAAAGAGAGAGAGAAGCCACCTCTTCATACGCGTACGTGTATAAAAATATATATATTTTTAAACCGGACTCTAGTGCGGGAGAGAGGCGGAGGAAAGAGTACTCGAAACAACAGCCTTTTCGACGCGTTCCGAGTTCGCTTCGTGCGTACGTGAAAAAGGGAGGAGAGAGGTTTTTTTTTCGTCGGGAAAGGAGTGGAAGATGGAGTAAAGTGTGCTGCAAGTCGGATTCTGTGTGCCTGTGCTCCCTGTTTTTTTTTTGAGGTCCCGGAAGAGGAGGCCTGAAGGAACGAAGATTTGGAAGATCCAAGAGGGAAAGAGGAGAACGATCTTTACCCACCGCCGTTGTGTGTCGGACCCACCCTAAAAAGCCGACGCGAGGAAGATCAGTGGCGAGCAACCACTCCCATTTTCTCTCCAGCATCCAGACTCCCTGCTCTCCTCCCTTCCGTTTCACTCTCTCTCATTCTCTCTTTCTCCTCTCGTCCTCTTTCTCCATTCCCTACCAACCTCTCTATCCCCATCCTTAGCCCGCGGGAAAGTGGATAGATATAGACCCATCAGTCTATCATCACGAGCGGATTTTAACGTAGAGGAGCTCGGTTTTTTTTCACGGAAGGAGGAAGGAAGAGAAGAATCGAGAGTCTCACGCACGCAATTATTTTTTTCTGCGTTGGGAGACCATCGACGTCGACGCCCATGCTGAATGTCCCCCCTAGCGTGTGGCAGTCGTGCTCAGACCCGTTGTGCCGTGTGTTGAGTTTATAATTCGTTCCGTTCGTGCTAACGAACATATACTCTACGCACACTCTTCCGTTGTATATATATATCATCGCCTCCCCCATACATTTCGGGAGAGCGTTTGATTACTACTGTGCTCGGCTGTTATAATACGTAGTTGTGCCTGCTCGCCGGTCTTGGTGATATTCCTCTCTGCTGCTGTAAACCCTCCCTTCCCTCTACGCCCCCCTTTTTTCCGTGCTCTCCTCCTCCTACTCCTCTCCCCCCGCCCCTCACACCGCCACCCACCTCCACACACACACACACCCCACATACAGAGCCTTCTCTCTCTAAAAGTCCTCTCTCCTACCGCGCCATATTAGCTTCATCTCATTTCACGCGGGGAGGAAAGGATTTTTTTAATACATATTTTTCATCCCCATCCACGGATTTATATGTTCCAGTAATACACGCCCGTGCGGAAAATCCTGGAGGCGGAGGTGGTGTCGGTGTGTCGCACTCGGTCGAGTCCCGGGGAGTGTGGAGAGATTGGTGCCTTTCCCCGCCGACGTCCCCGTAAAACATCTCTCTCTCATCGTCATCTTTTTGAGGGGGTGGCGCGCCGAAAACCACTCCGTTAATAAGTCGCCCGCCCCCCCGGGGTTCAGCCAAAAAGGAACGCACAGATAAAAGAAATATAACCCCTCACGAAGGCTGGATGTTGTCGATTCCTTGACGCTTGTGTTAAACGTGCCTGTGGAAGTGGACCGAAGGAGTGGAAGACGGCCAAGGGCCACCACGACGGCTACTCTCGGCGTGCACCCGCTGCTGTGGCCGCAAAGGGGGAAGAAGGGGCGAGGTTGCCGGTGACTGACTGAAGGGCGGGCGGGCGGGTGCGTAAAGGTGGCCGGAAGGGGTGTCGGCAGAGACGGTGGTTGTTCTAGGAGATATTTGTGGGCGTGCGGGTGCCACGGTGGGAATATGGGGTGTGCTATGTCGGCGGAGGAAAGGGCCGCCCTGGCCCGAAGCAAACAGATAGAGAAAAACCTCAAGGAGGACGGAATTCAAGCAGCTAAGGACATAAAATTATTACTATTAGGTAAGTTTGGTTTTTTATATGATTTTTCATCCGAATCCCCGCTTACTAATCCCTGTGAAGGTCCCAGAGGTGTGTATTTGTGTGTGCGGAAACAGCCCGTCTGTCTCGTGTCATCTCTGTTATTTTTTTTTCTTCCTCGCCTTGGGCCTGTGCAAGTCGTTTTGGGGCGTGCAAAAATTAGCGGTGGCCCCCTCCTTCATTATATTCTCGTGGCATCGCGTTTCTTTTGTCCGTCGCGTTTGTGCGACGTTTCGTGTGGCTTCGCCCCGTTGTGGATCGCTTCGTTCCCCGAGAGATTCCGCGTGCATTTGTCAGAATTACCTACATCCTTCTTTTGGCCGCCATCGTGGGTTTTCCTTTCGATTAAAAGTTACCCCGGGTCCCTCCTCCTCCCTATCCCCCACTCCCCGCTCTCCACTATTCCTGCCGCCCCCTCCCCCTGTCGAGTGCGGCAAGTTCGATTCCACGGCTGGGCGGGGCCAGGCGCATGTGTATGCGAGAGAGAGAGATACGAAGAGTGAGTGAGAGAGAGAGAGAGAGAGCGGACGACGATCCCCCACGGTGGTTTTAACCAGTGCAATTTTATGGTTTCACGCAATCATTGCATTCTGAAAATAAAGACCTCCTCGTGGAAATTGATGCTGCATTCGTCTCGCGTACATGGAGATCTACAGGTCACTTTTCATTTTACGGGGCACGAACGCTCAAGCCAAACACCGGCGTGCAAGATTGCAAACTCAAGTAATGCACCGGTTTGCCCAGATCCGTTTTGAGTCAATAGGTTGTTGAGATAGTCATGAGTTAATGATGCCTCATTCTTAACACGTCTTTTGCCGCCACCCCACCATTTTTGCCGACGAAATCGGAGCGAATGTGATTAAGCTATTATGACTCTTCATGGTTGAACTACTGCTACATTTATTAGAGGGATGTGAAAATTTTCAGTATATTTCTGCTGTCGATAATTATGCGGTATTATATGTCGTTTGTTGGTCTTTTATTTCAAATGCAAATGGAGAAATGAAACATTTTCTATTGCGTAATGTCCCGTATGGGCTATTTCTAGTGCGTCCCATACCATTGCCGAATGCACGCATTATTTGTTGCACTTATGGGTAGTACTTATTGTTATATCGAGCCTATGTGTGCATTTAACATACTATTCCGCTGTTCGAGTGTTTTCATTCCATCATGGCGTCGTGGCAACAGTTGCTAAGGTGATGACGTCACAAGGAACCGACTATTGACCCGTGGAAAGGTAACAGGTTGTGCCTTAGGTATTTACTTGTTATAATGCAATGATTCCGGTAAAAAATGTGAATTAATAATCTGTGCCCGTTCATCTGACAGCGATGCTGCTTGCTAAGGCGTCTGTTTAGTATTTTCTCCTGTAAAGTTGTCCAAGCTATTGATATGCTTCACTCGATCGCCATTTTGGTTCATGAATCAATGGTTAAAGAATTAGGTTTTTAAGTTTAGGGTCTTTAAATTCGAAGGAAAAACAAGCAATTTAAGCGCATGTAATTGATGTTCTTCCGTAGGTAAATGAGTGGGAGATATTCCCTATTACTACTTGCTTAGAGGACATGTTGAATGTGTGTGCCTAATGCTTAACCACCTTCCTACCGAAGTATTTCATTTGAATGGTACCTAAATGTTGCTGGAAAACCAGTACAAATATCAGGATTCTTTCATAATTTGGTGTTAGTTGAGGCTTGGTTCACTTTGCTATTCTGCGCTATGCTCCATCCTAGTCGTGGTATAGACTTCATGTGTAGCCATAGAACACTTTATATTTGTGTATTAAAAAGATGGACACCTTTTAGGATAGGATTCTAGCGATAATATCCATAAAATGGCTTTATTTCGTCGCATTTCTGTATTCGATCGAATGTTGTGCAACCGTATTTTTTCGTGTACCTCGGCGTGAGACACATTACAATGGCTAGTCATTTCGCACTCCGGTTGGATTTGAACTTTCTTTACGTTTATATTTTGCGTAGATTTAAAAAAAATACCGATTTAACGTTCTAGTGAAAAAAACGAAATACAAACCGCCACTAGGTCTAAGTTCAAGACTGCGAATGCGCGTGGCATTTCTTAATTGATCTAGGCACTAAGCTTGTAATATTTTGAACTTACACCTTATCTTCTTCACGCATGAAAATATTATGTTCATGCATTTTGAAATTTGTGCAACTGTTCAAACTACTACATTTCTCCATCGTATGCATTCGCCGTTATCGCGATCGTCGATCAGAAATCGATATCATATAAATGCTCGGCATTCGATTGCAAACTAGCGATGATAACCCTGTGGGAAATTCAATTTTCCCGAAAAACTCATTCACATCGAAGAGAGGAATCGAAGATGTCGAATTAGCGACAGTTTCCACCTGTTATTCTCACCTGCTTTGATTTCTTAAGTCGCTTTTGGATAGTTTCATGACATAACGGAGCCATCCAATTGTCTCCTGGACGTGTTGAATGTATTCCACCCATTGAACCCTGGAGATTATTGACGTAGGCGAGCTCGGTGTGATTTGCTGGGTATGATAGCCTTGAAGTGCTAGAATCGTCTTACTTTCTGTTCGTCATATTCGTGGGTTGTGCTATGAAAGTGAATCTTATAATTAATTTTGTTGAATTATTCTCTTAACTTGCTATACCTTGAGGGTGATTATCACCATTGTCCTGCAACAATGATGTATAGGTTGAAACTAAGGTATTCGCCGTTCAATTTTCTTCGGTCAGCCATTTTTGCTTCTTCTCGGGTCGTCTGTACCTACTTTTCTCCCGTCATTGATACCACGTAATCCATTGAGACCGCGTGTGTTCCTATTGAATGAACTTATTGGTTTTTCTCAATGGGACGATTCATGGTTTAGGTATTGTCAAAGTTTGAATTTATATCCTGTATTTGAAGTTCATATGCACGATATCCGTTGATCATTGCCTTAGTAGGGTGCAACTTTCATTCCCAAGATTTTGAATTTCATTTTCCGTGCGTTGATAGGTGCCAAAATCTCTTGTAGTGGCAACAGGTGAACATTATCACGACGTGATTAATCTCCTTCGATTATAAATTCTTCCTAATATTTCCGTTCCTCCATTTAGCGAAGAATATCCTACCTGTATTTTTATGCGGAGATGTTAATTTATTCATTAAATCGATACATAGTACACAGCTCTAAGTTACAATCTAATGGGAGATACTTTTGTCGACGATGTGGACCATAAGTTTTGTGATTGTTAGAGAAATCGACCAGCTCGATTGGTGAATTAGTGCTCGTCATTAAGCAAGGAAACAGTGCTGGATTTTTCTGTGTTACCTCTTTATCTGATGAGAAGGCACATAATTTTTACTTTAGTTTTCCTGGCTTCCGTAAACCCATTTATTCTCTCTGCAATTGCTCTGCACTGCAATTTGAGTGAAAAATGAAGGAACTTAATGACGTGGCGAGGATAACTTTCTTAGAGTTGGCTCTTTTCAAAAACCAGCCAGTTGAATTAGTATTCAATCTCACCAAATATTTACTACTTGATGTTTATTCATATCATTTCCTTATGTTCGTCGTGTAATGAATATGTGAATCAGAAAAAAGTAACTTATCCTACATTTCGAATTTATCTCACCTTCCTGGGTTTGTACTGACCCTCTCATGTAAAGTTTGTTGAAGGCATTTGGTTTATATTATTCTGTGAGAATCTTTTTGCTGTTGGATTTCAAGAGAAATGTGAATGTTTGTGTAAACTTATTCATCTGGAATTAGTTTGTCTGGAACAATTCATTCATCTGGGTTAAGTTTGGTTTTGTATGAAGAGGTTTTTAAAGTGATACTTTCTCAGTTACCATTTACTCTGATCAGTTGATTAGCATAGGTCTGCTGCGATTCTTGCTTACACTCATCGCCAATATTTTTCTCAAATGGTTGAAAAAGTGGATTCAAGAGAAATATTTAAGGCCTTAGTTTATATTCTTTTATATCCTGGAAGCTTGTGTGTTGAGAATAATGATGATCGTTTGAAGGAATAAACTTATATCTAGATATGAGTCGAAACACCAAAACTCTAATGAAAGTGCATCATATGTAGTTACTTCAGAAGGCCATTTTCTGGTTTTATATGTCTCCATTTCACATCAAATTGGCCCTGTTTTGCCGAATAATTTTACTGTCTGACGTAATAAATGCTCTTTTCACTAATTTCCTATGGCGTATAACTAATTCCGGTCGAATGAATAAAAGAAGAGGTTGAAAAGCATACCAATGTTTCCATCTCATAAGTCTTCAAACTGAAGGTTGGATGGATTCATGAGCTTTGATTTCACTTGACACCAAGCCCATGTATTGAATTCAAGCTTTTTGAGATCAGGACGACCACTTCTCCTTGCGTCTCTGGTTTCACCATTCCAGGGACCAGTTTCGCGAGAAATTACATTGCATGCACTATTTAGGTATGTCCAGAGCCCTGCTTGGCCTGCATTTGACCCTAGAAGCGTCTACCTATCTTGTGCGACTGGTTATCTGTAGTTGACCGTATTAAATCTGTCAATTAACTTCCCTTTTCCCTTTGTGAAATGCACACCTCTTCTGTACGATTTAACATTGCCATGTCTAGTATTACTTTAGTTCACAAAGTTTTGCATATATTATTCTTTTATTGCTTTACACTCAAGATGTTCCTCTTGACTTATCCAGTCGTTAAATCACTTCTGAACAGTCAAACATCATTTATTTTGTTCAGCCAGTTGCAATCTACCGATCCAATGTAATAGAACCAAATAATCCAACATTAATACAACTCCGGGTGGTGAATTCACTCAGGTGGATACTGGAAGCACTGTCTGATAAACCAGTGCCCGCAAAAATGAAATAGCGTATTGTGCTGGGGTCCCACTTGTAGATCAATATCGGTGCCTCATCGCATCGTCAGCGATTAATTTTCTCTTCGTTTTACCAAAGCACTGTTTCGGGTGAACAAGTCAGTAAGTTGATAGAATTGATCATCAGGAAAAAGGTTCTAATTAATGTGCTTTTGATAAATATTCTAGAAGTTTGGGAGTAGCTACGGTAATTTGTAATACTAATGTCACCACATTTCGATTGGAGCATTCTGAAATGGCTAAATGTGAGATTTTAGAAATATATCAGTATTATTATATTAAGGATAATCTACCGGTTAAGGCAGGTTTAAATGGAGAATGGTAAAAATGCTCTAGATTGTTACAGACGCAGGCCTCTCTCTCTTCACACGATTTATTCCTCATTTAACTCAACATCCTACCCCTCTTCATCCCGGACTAGAAGCCTATTCCTCATTACTTCTTCCAATCACCGTCTTTACCTCTTCTTTTTCTCCTTCAGAAGTTGCATCGCCTATCCCACCACACCAAGAACCTCCACGTTTGTCTTCCTTTTCGTCCACCACACTTTCTCAATTCTCCTCCACACCCACATCTCAAAATCCTTCTGGCTCTTCTCGTACTATTTTCTGAGAGTCCATGTTTCTGCACCTCTCAAAGAGCTCATTCGAATATTCTTACAGCTGATTGGTAGGTTTTTGGACAGCATTTATCGTAACGTCCTAATGTCTGGCATATCCGTCCGTTTTCATTCCTATGGATGACCCATCTTAAGGTCTCTATTGCATTCTTCATATCGTCTCTCTATACTTATTTCGTCTTATCCTCTCCCTCTCTTCCCCAGTGCTCTCCCCTCTGTTGCTCTCTTCAACATTCTCTATCTATTCCCTCTCTCAAAGAGTAGCATCTTAAAAATCTTTGTGGAAATTATGAATGGAATGATCAGGAATTGATTGGCTTTGATTGATTTCATATTTTTTCCCCTTGAAGTCCCTACGAGTTTGTAAATGAAGATATTTTGATGTACAGGACCAAAAAAATGATCAAACAAGTCCTCAGAATGTGCTCCTAAGCAGCGCTGTGTGTCAGTATGGTGGGCAGAAAATTTACTTGCAACTGAATGTTTTACCTCAGTGTTGGTAAGGGATAAAAGTGACTTTAACCGTGGATTTAAGAGTACTTGAACCGAGATATCGCCTTATTCCAGAGATAAATGATTGAACAAAATATTTTCATTAGGCTGAAGCGTCGAACGTTATGAGTGCCTCCTTAAGTCTTGCTGTAGACTTGTGACAACTCGCGTCGAAGACCTAATTGATAATAAGTGTATAATAATGAAAAATGAAACCGGTTTAATAACCTACTTATGGTGTGGGATGGTTTAATGATAGAAATTCTAAGTCTACGTTCATTGTAGTTCAGCATGCAATGTATTCCCTAAGCTGCACATTAAAACTTACTTGGGCGCCTTTAACCGTAGGATGGATATAACCGTATGGATACCTCACATGCAGATCAGGACGTGAAAAATTCTTCTAGACAGAAGTCATTAATATCTGATGAAGTCTTCCATCTTCATTAACTCGTCGTTTTGACGTTCATTTTGGCTGATCAGTAAAAAATGACTGTTTCCGCTGCTGATTTTCAATTGTCAAATTTCTCTTACAACTCGTATGAAAATACTTACTTACTTTGCTCTTCCGGACGAAATGTTTGTATTTTTTCCACTGTTAAGGTTTCGCCTCCGGATTGCATGCAAGGAGTCAATGAGTGCAAACTATTATGTAAAATTGGCTTTCAATTCCTATTTGAGACCGTTTTCGAATTACAGGAAATCGGAGGCTGATAAATTTGTTGGCTTATGAGTGTTTCAAAGAATCTTTCCTCTGGCATCATTCGATATTTGAGTCAAATTTCAAATAATCCGTTTAAGAATTTTGGCCATGTTTCCAACTCTGTCTTAAGGGGAATATTATACTCTTTTCATCGTATGTGCCTAGGATCCGGGTGGACGTGAGTAAGTCTGCTCTTTCATATGTCTAATGCCTCCTGCTTTATCCATGTTGCTTGAGTACCTATGTGGTGCAGAGCCTTGATTATGCAACTTTGTGCCGCGTTCCTTTATTTTTGCTTTCCCACCCTTGGTTAAACATATTAGTTGCGCGTTGAGGGTTAAATCAGTTGTATATTATTAAGCAGAACGTAATACTTTGGTAGCCACAATCTTTCTTAACGAGTTTCATTTTGTGGGGCTTGATACTGCCAATTCCAAAGCTCTGCGCTATCAAATATAGTGGTTCATTTCTCCCGGTACTCATTGTCAGTTTCCCAAATGGGTTAGTAAGTGCTGTTCCCGTCTCTTAGTTGATTCCATCTGGTGGTGGCGTCAAACAATTTTACTGTGTGAAGTCACCACCTCATGGCATCCACGTAGAAGCGCGCCGAAGTTTGCCGTGGGAAGAAATATTCAACGGGTACCTAGAGATAAGATAACGACGATAACGACACCAGGATTTAGTCGTCCCTTTCTTGTCCTTCCTTCTTTCCCCTATAGCCTGCTATCTATGTGAGTAAACTGACCTTAGCCGGTGGCAGCCCCATTCGGTCGCCTAATGCTCCGGAAACTTCCACTAGCGGCCACCAGTATCCGTTAGGTGCGGCTACCGCCATATTTTAACGAAGAAGACTCGAGTTCAAAACCATGTGGTGAGTTTCTAATCGTACTTGGAAACCCAGTTCTTCGGAACGTGTTGGTCTTATCGTGTCCTGATTCGGCGTGCTGAAAACGGATGCAATACTGTGCACACTAATCCTTCACTTCTAGCTGCACACACCGTTTCATTGTGATGAAGTATCTGCGACATAGGAAAGCCCAAACCTCTACGGCTTAAATTTGTTGTCATTTTCTGTAGAACGTCGTTGGGCTTTCGAGAGTGGTGGTTATGCAGCCAACTGATTACTGTTGACACACCCTCCGCGTGCACGTGATAAATGCGGAACGTTTTTCCCCGGTTTATGTGATGAAATATGTTAAGTGGAGATTAAATTGTTATCTTCGGTCCCACCTGTCTTCCACCTCTCTTTCACTTTGCAGTCTTATATTTACCGCTATTTTGATTTGACAAATAAATCATTTGGTAAATAATGCCTCACGGTAATCCTAAACCTAAATTTCCGTTGACGACCCTTTGTTATTCACGAATGAAGGTGCTTATGACACAACCAATTCCTGTTTCCGTTGGTTTTGGATACCACGTGTGTTTTTTACCGTTTACTAATGTATTTTAATGTTTTCAATTACTACGGGGCATCCCAAAGCAAAATAAATTACAATTTGTGACATTGCAATTCTAATTCTCGATTGCTTCCCAACTATCTCTATATACCTGCATTCTATATGTTTACGCGTTGATTTCTCTGTTGATAAACGACATTTCGTAAGATCAATGATAAAAGCTCTTCGAGAAGTGTGGATGTCGAGTAATCTGTCTCGGTGAAATTTCATTCACTCTTGCTCAAGTGACGAATCATCTCGTGATTTCTAATGTATGAATTTATGTAGTTGATGTTATACTGTAGTGCGTTAATAATAGTGCGAACGCGTTCATTTTCATCGATAGAGGCAACAAAATTAATGATAATGATTTTGTTTCCTCGGTAGTTAGTGATCCATGTCGATGTTTATATTTAGGCAAGTTTTAACAATGTCATTCACACAAGAAATAATATTAGACGACCTAAGTCTCGGCATATTTTTTCCCCACCGTTTCGATTGTTTGCGCCAGTGCTGTTCATGTAACATCAGTTGCGGGTGAGTGAAGAATTTGTACAGCCGAGTTGGTCGTGGAAACTGTCTCCAGTGCGAATATCATTTTTAGTTCAGAGAATTAAAAGAGTTTGGATTATAATCATGCATTTTGAGCCGGAAACTGTATTGATTTTCCAGTGTCCGATGGTGACGTCATTTCTAGCAGCGAACGTGTCTGGAAACGTGTACAGTAATTAACTCACAAATTAACATTGGTTGGTGAAGGTGGAGCTCTCTCTCGCTCTTCGGCCGAACCCATTGGGCATGTGTAACTCTTGCTTTTGGACTAGAGTCGATGCCTTGCAGGTCTATTACGTTGTATCGATATGTTTCACTCTTGTATCTGACAAATTTCTGCCAGGATCTGAGGTCGAGGTTTCTGGGAGCAGCGCTTAGATTTGAATCCATAATTGGATCGTCCGTCCTTATTGTCTCTACCCACTTATTTGCCTTGATTCCTGTGCATAGAACCAAAATACTGTGGCATTTTTGGGTTTTTATCAGTCAAGGAGTGCTTATTAGCGCCAAATGTGCCTAACTACATCCAATTAATGAGAATCTACATTGCCCATGTACCTATGCGATGCTCCAAAAATAATCATTAATTTCCCTGTGCACCGAAAGCCCAGTATCGTGGATGACTTTTCCCGCGTGAATGCGGTACTGTTTCTAGTGCATTCGGCTAGAGTAATCCTTGTAAGGTTATGAGATTTGCTTTCTTTTGTCTATTTAATCCTAAAAATTTAAACTTCCTTTCCATGAAGGCGTGCAGAAGTATTTCTTTAACTTTCTGCCTGGGCTTTGAATCTCTATGTTGGCTGACATTTCTTCCAGTTGGATCCCAATCCGTACTCGGTTGTCTGAAGGTGGGCTCTTCACGTAAATACTCCTCCCTTTAAATGGGACGTTGAACTGAGGATCCCTTGGTGCATTTCGTTCAGAGTTGGCCAGTTCCGACACCGGATTACTCTCTTACCTTCCTCCATTCCCAATCCCATTCGGTCGCATTTCCATCCAAGTAACCAACCAACCCTTCCCTTCACACCCAAAACCTATGCCCACTGGGTCAGGACGCCGACGTAATATTGTGAAATATGGCCTTAAGAAGTTTTGAGGGAATCCTGATCTCTATGTGAACGCAGCAGGAGTTCCGCCCATCGTATTGGCGCCGTTCCGGGAGTGCATCGTTCATAGTTCTCGCGGCGGAAGCGAGTGCATCTTTCGCCGATCGGGGTGGGTCTTGTTAATCGCGAGGCGTTGGTCTCGTTAACCGCTCCCCCGTCGCGTCCCCCGAACAGACGAATGAATGCGTGTTACGAAGAGGGGAGGAGGAGTGGCGTGGCATGCGGCGACTCGACTCGTGTTTCACCACCCCGTGTACCCTCTTCTCTACACTTGTTGTTCACCCCGCCCCCTCTTTGTAACGAGCGTGCTGTCGCTGTTGATGCGCGTAATTGTCTTCGGCGACGGCCAATAATTCCGGCGCGCGTAAACCGCGTCCGAGGCAGTAAAAGTGTTCACGCCTCGCGGCCGACGAGGGGTTTTTGTCTTGCGCGGATGGGGGAGGGGATGAGAGAAGGGGCGGGACGTTCTCTCTCTGTAGCACTCTGCTTCCAACCATCCATTCACCTTTCCTCGCTCGCTCACTCACTCACTCTCGATCTCCGCGTGCTGTCGCTTCCCGTTCCATATCCCGCCTTCTCCAAGATCTCCTCCTCCCTCCCTCCCGCTCCACTCCCAATGTCGCGTCTTCCCCTTCCTCTCGCTCCATCCTCTTTTCCGCTCTCCCCATCCGGTCCCTCTTCTCTTTGGCCAGCATCACTCCCTCTTCAGTTCTCTTTCAGTCCTCCGTCCCCTTCACACCATCTATACCTTCCGACTTAACCGTTCGCCACGTTCGCCTCTAATTCGCACCCCTAAAGTAACCATTGAGTTATCCCGTTGATGCCCTCTTCAGGGTTCACCGAGAAAAAGTTGTCGCTTATTCTCAGTGAGAAAAAGTCAACAGCTTGTTTTAAAGGAAGGCCGAATCCTCGCTTCATGGATATGTTTTGTAATATTGTAAGGACTTGTAAAGAAAAAAATGGCATTTCACAGCGGTTACCCTTCGTAAAGAGCTTGATTTCTCTGTATCCGGATGAAAAGAAATCTTTGCTGTTAATGATAAGGTTTAAAGAGACCGGGTTCGATATTTTTTCCATCACTCAAGATAATCACTTGACAATCACATCGCCTGAACCGGTTACATTAAACATTTCTCACAGGAAAACTGCAACTTTTTCTTCATTTGTCGTGTTTATTAGTTCCATCAGGTCACTTTCGAGACTACATTGTTTTTTTTTTCTTTTTACTTCTTTTAAATTTTTCTCTTTTTTTTCTAACTAATTTCCCATTTTTATGACGACTTATTTGATCATCCTATTTCATTTTTCCCAATGCTTTCGCGATGTTAGTGGGCATCAAGTTCGTGAGGTGGCTTGGATTAGGATTGAATTTCTTAGCTGGAAATGTCTTCCAATCCCCACGTGACCCTCCTTCCGTTAATGCATTACTTTCTCGCAGAGGCGCATGTGACCCTAGCTGTCGGCCTCATCCCCAGATTACCTATCGATGGTGAAGCTACATGTCACGATAGTACGAGCGTGTATTCACTCAAGAGCTGTGTTCAAAATTTTACAATATTCAGGCAATAATCCGAGGAATTTGGAGATTGCGAAGGGGTTAATGTGTACTCAATTTTCTCCTCCTAAGAACAATTTAATTTACGACTCGGATTTCGATGTGCTATATCATCTTCAGGTAGAAAAGTGAGTGAAAAAAGTACTCTTTCGCTCACTTATATATCTTATGAGGTTGTAGATGATCAAATCCGAGGGTTATATAAAAAGTCGTTCATATTTGTGGACAATAATAAGAATTTTGCTACTTATATCCTATTAAATCAATAAAAAAATTTACCCTCCGCAAAGATATTAGGAATGATGACACCCTTGAAGATAGAAATAAATATTTGAAATTATACACTCATTCCTGCTTTTGAGTTGCTGACTCTTTAGTGTTTAATAAGTGTTGTTCAAAGTGGCCAATGAGTTACGCCCATTTTGTTTAAGTCATTTGAATGCTGGAACATAAAAAACATTTAGAGTGAATGGAAAAGGGATATTGGCGACTTGGCTTATCCATAATTTTATATTTCAATAGAGATATTGTACCCGTTATAAACTGTTCTTTGGAAAGACTTTAGTTCATCAAAGTTGAACGAAAATCCTTATTCGCGTATGCATCTTTTCATCCATCTATAAGAGTTTAACGATGGCTGGTTGGCAGTGTGAACGAGGCATTGCCCCTCTATGTCTCTCGGCTCCCCTTTGCCGCCCACCTTGTTCCCCTCGTCTCCGCCTCCCTTCCCACATCTCTCTCTCTCTCTCTCTCTCTCTCACTCTCCCCTGGCCTGGACTCGTCCCAAACGTATTACACCGTCAACACACACACTAACCCTCTCTCTCCTCCGCCCCTCGAATCTTCTCCTCCCCTTTTGGTCTGCTGGCCTCCGCCAAGTTTTGCGCGTCTTCGCGAAGGGGAGGACTCGGTCACACAACGCGCTCTCGCACTTCTAAGCCCCTCCTCACAAGAAGAAGTCGCCAAAGAATGCTATCCTCGCGATTTAGAATATTTAGAGCGGATGCGTGAATACTTTCTTCCGTCAGGATTTGTGGGAGGTATAGTAGGTGGTTGTAAAGAGATAATGAGGGCGTGATAGAGGTGAGGGTTGTGGATAAGCTGGTAAGTATCAAGGATAGAGGGAATAGGCTTTTTAACAGGGGTGAAGAAATTGAGGACGAATGCTTAGATGAAGGAGGAAAATCATGTTGTTGGGTTAGGGCCTGCTCCTGTAATGATCTAGAGCAAGTTTACCATTCTCCATTTTATACGAGCAGTACAACGAGGGGTCATTTTGACCCATTTTCATTTTTGAAAATCCATAACCCCAGACTGAATCGTCCTAGCTCTTTCATATTTCTCGAATTTTATTTCTTTTAGCACGAGAATATAATTTACATGTAATAACCTTATAGCTTTAATAGTTTTTAATGTCTATCACCGTCTACCTACTAGTACGGGAGGGGTCATTTTGAACCCTCGCTATCTCTCCCGTTTCATTCGAGTTATGTCACTATAAAATATATTTTCTTGTCATTCATCGATGTAATATACATTCGGCTGCTGGATTTGAATATTCAAGGGTGAATCGCAGCACGAAAACCCGACAAACCCATAATTCGCATGAGGGCTTGGTCTCACGGGACAGGTCTCCAAGTCCACATTTTATATGCTGAAATGGAAAATTGGAGTACGTTGATATAAAACTTTGTCTTTTATTTGTTCAAAATCATGTACAACCATAAAGTTAATGATATTGGCAGTTACTTGGTGGAATTCCTTCATAATGAAATGATGAATTACTTAGTTTTCCGCAAAAGAAAACTTTTTGTGGAAAAACGCCTTTTGAGGAAAACTAAGATACTCATCATTTCATCATGTACAATCGTTAGTAAAAGACATTTTTTAAACAATTTGTTTGTAGTTTCGTAAAAACGTTGAATTTTTTACGGGAAGCAAAATATTTTTTAGGGGTTAAATATTTCAATTTAATAGTTATAATAAATACAAAATGTCTTAGGGGTCCTGTTGGTAGTAATATGTATGCCACAAAGTCCACTACTTTAAGTGTTAAGCCTTTATTTAGCTGCTAAATCATCCTGAAAACAATAATAATGATAACTCTCTGAAAGCTCACAGATAACCTTTTCGTAATGCTCTGATTACACTGTGGGGACTGTTATATTATAAATTACCATAGATATCCCTAGATTTCTGCAACCTTTATCAAAAATATACTCCTAATGACCAATTTATTGATGGTCTATTACATAAACTTATTGGCCCGTTTCGCCTGAACGGTACTAGCATTTTTTGCCTTAAAGCTATTCCGGTCGATTACAGTTATAATAAGTGGTGCATGATTTTACTATTTTTTTTAAACCGAATTCTGTGTGGATTGATCGTCACGATTTTCTTTTCTATATCCCCTCTCTTGTGACTCGTCTCTACCAAATCGTGATTTGTATTATCGAAACCGTGGGTGTGGTGAAGAGCTAATATCTCGGAAATTCTCTTGGTTGATGTAGTTACAGCATGAGCAACGTTAGCTTTTGATAATTTTGAAATACTTTAACCAGCAGAAGGAATTATTTTTTAAATTCATATGTGATAGAATTATGTGCCGTTCATTTTTTATTGAGGGCTTGGAGATCATTTTTTTCCTTCTGGGAATTTCCTTTTATTTTGTTCAGAAATTCAAGGATGTGGTAATACCTTCGTACACGGTATGTGGACGGTAATCGTGGAAATGTTTGTGCTGGTCAAATGCTTTAAGTGGATTGCAATGATATGGCAGGGGACTGCTGTAGCTTGTCTTCACAGGAGTTTTTTTTCAGTCAGACAATTTATTCCTCTATGTTACAGGGTACGGCAGCATAGTTTGCTGATTTGAATTTTCACCTTAAATTGTTAATCCCGGCATAATATTAATATTTATAAAGCTACAAAACTGACTGACTGACTCATCAAAACTCCTGGACATTTCTAAACGAGCTAGGGGGGTGAAATTTTCAGGGTAGAGTTGGAATCATGTGTGGAGTTGGGAAAAATCGGAAAAGTTAAAAAAAGTCGATTAGGCTTCGAGATATTGCAATCGATAGCTTTACATATATGAGTTAAGTATCCTAAGTGCATGCTATTTAATCTTTATACCATTTTTCGTACTGATAATTACCTACTGGGTATAATTTCTTCAACTTTTTCCTGGCCTCTACCGTAGCTTTGATGACCAATTTCAACCAACCAAGCTTCACGATATCGTATTTTTCATTAAAAAAACATGCAGTCCATGTAGAAGATTGGAAGAGAAAAATCGAATATGAAAATTAGTACTTATAGTAAAAATCTCGATTCCGATCGAATTTATGTGGTAAAACTCTTCATGTGAGCTCTTATTAAGTATGCTGGACTGAAATGAAATATCTAACGTAGAAGAGCGTCATATATGCCGTCAAATGAGGTTATAATGATCTTCCAGTGGTTCCACGTTCGTTCCGGTATACTGATTATAATATTTGAAAAGTCGTTAATAACCGGATGACATCCAATATAAGTTTGTACTAGAACTGTCTGGTATCCATACCTCATGGGGCGCGTATTTCATTTTCGAGAATTATACTTTTCTTTGCTTGCATGTAGCACGCAGACTTGAGAGCTTTCATTGTTTTTTTTTCCTTATTTAAAGAGTATCATCATATAACACTTCCCCCCCTGCATGCAAATTACAAGCACCCATTTACTCGTTAACAATAAGACATTGAAGCCACTTGTTGGATACAATTTTTAAAACAGGGTAAACGAAAATTTCCAATGTTATAGAATATGAATAAAAAATAATCACAGCGATATCTATAAAATCTTTCATTTTATTGACCCTTAAAAGCAGAAAATTACGCTGCCGCACCATGCATGTAATCTGTGCGTACTCGAGCTATCCGAACATTTTCCTCCTCGTGAAATAAGCAGGCGCTGACTCCTTTTTTTTATATGAATTCTTAGAGTTTTTTGGGTTGAGGGTTTGAAAGCTACACCAATATTTTGTTCTTGAATAATGTCCAACAAGGAGCTTTGTGTTATGGATTTAGGTTATATTGATTATTGCATGGAACTGTCGGGGTTGAGCAACCTTCAGTTAGCCTTATCAGATCCGTTCTTTTTCAAGTCAAGTCAGGAAATGTGGTCACGAATTCCTTTAATAGAATAGAATCGCCTCATCACATAAGAAATCTATAAAAAAAATGCTTCTCATGATTTTTATTTTATCAACTCACTCATTTCCTGGAAGTGACTAAGTCTGTCAATGACATGTTATGAGTAAACGCCCTGTATTCCCTAATTAGTAACTCTCAATTCAAATAAATGTTAATTAGGTTACAATACGCGTGATTAACATTTCCGAATATTGTCAGCGCAGTTTTTCTGGGAAGCACAGTTTACCTCTAAACCGTTCCTACAGCAATCTTTCCGCTTTATCCGAATAAGCTGTGATAATTTATGCGTAAGGCTATCCAAATAGGCCATTCGATCCCATTTAAGTGCCAATATTACGAATAAAGGTACTAAACGAAGATTTGGATGCTCTACAACTTCCAGGCAATGGAAAATTTATAATCATTTGATTCCAGTCACCAGGGTGTTGAGCTTCCGTTCGTTTTTGTAGAAAGCGGTATCACCACTGATATTCTGCAAATCTGAAAATAGTAGGTATTTATAATTAATAGGTGAATACGGAGTTTGACGTTTCGATCGAAGTTTTGGCGAGTATTGATTTCATCTCGCCAATGCTGCCCTGCCAAGTTAAAATACAGTAACTGCATCATTGTTGGTTCTGAGTTATTGCATACTAGAGTTTTAATCTTCGATTCTTCATCTAGTCCATCATCGAAGAGATTTAGAGCTTTAGTTGATGCATAGATTGTCAGTGCAGGAAATACGGAATGAAGATAAATCATGCAAGGACAAAAGTGATGAGATTCTCTGGGAAAAAGACTTGTAGATAATGTTAAGTGGCCTAGAAAACTGTCATTTGTTCTGTACAAACGGTGAAAGCAGAACGTGATATCAGGCAAACCGCTAGAGAAACGTTTTTTTCTTTAGTTTTTTGAAATCCTCAAGGTTGAAAATATCAAATTCAACACTGACCCCAAAATGCGTAATTTTGTCAGTTACTGCCTATTGGCTTATCAGGGTAGAATATCCCTGGAATAGGTATATATTCATTTATTTACTCGGCTTCTTTCCATATCATGTGGAACCGTAAACCTTTTCCCCTAGATTGATAAAGGTTGATTTATTATTTTTGCCATTAATTTGAAGGTCTCATTATTACATTGTAACACATTGTCTGGATCATCATTTACCCTTCTCATCGTAGATTGCTGGGGGATGTTGCGAATTGAAACATTAATGTCCATGAATTTCTTCTGGACTGATTTTCGATTAAAACAAGTAATTATTTGTTTACCGATGACCTATATTCCCACTCCTAGAATCCTTACAGGAACTTTGCTCATTGATGTGCCATTCATTGATTTTTTAAGCGTTCATTCATTCACTAACTACATCTGCATTTTTTCAACTACATATCCATTTCGGCCCTGCTAAGTCCCAAGGACTTGTCAGCGGTCATGATTACATACATGATAAATTTGATTTAATTATTGATAATATGATAATGTTGGGGCTAAGGAAACCCGCTACTGAATAGGACTTGGTGCATGACTATGGTCTCTGGGGCCATCTTTCGTTCGACTTCTACTTATATAAATGCGAATTTTCTGAAATTAATCGATCGGTTCGTAAAAAACCCAGGTCTACATTCCAAACGTTCCATGATATGAATCCTTTAATCTTATTCATCTGTCGCTGGGTTAGACTCTATGGATGATTTTTGGCTCGTACTCTCATTTTCCTACCGTTTCGCCCGTTGAGGGTATTCTTTTCAATGATATAGGTAAATCAAAATTTAGACAGCCACCTGGTATTTGTCCACAGCGAGCCGTCGTTTTCCTTGTGAAATTAAAGGATTGGAATCACGTGTTCCCACCTCTGGAGAATAAATGTCGGAGAGCACGGGACAGAGGAAGGGAGAGAGAGAGCTTTTTGAGTCCCCACGTCAGGGTCGCACGGTCCCCGCGCGGAAGCAGCTGCCCTCCCTCCTTTCCTCGTCTTTTCTTCACTGTCAGGGGGGGTCCCTTTATCCCTCCCTGCAACGTGCCTCGCCATACACGGACCTCTTCCCTAATCTCCCTATGCCCTCTCCGTCCCCAAACCCTGCCCCTCTCTCCCTCCCGCCCCCTCCCCTTCAACTCGTCCCAGGGCCGCCCGTCCCGAGAGTTGCGGGGCAGCCTGCCAGCCAGCCAGCGAGGGAGAGCGCGCGCACCGGAGGCGGCCATTTGCGGCCGCACGGCCCTAGTTCATTATTTACGACTCGGCCCTGCCTCTGCGCTATTGCCAATGCCACCCCCCCCCCCACTCCCCCGCCCCATTCATGCCCCGTCGAAAAATTTACAGCAGCTTTAATCGCGACTTTATTCCCCATTCAGATGTTTCCGAATATATATGGACGGGAAGTCGTTTGCGAGGTCGAGGTTCAGTTTTAATTGCGACACTGGTTGCCACACTGTTCGCGAAATTGCCCCTGGGGATGAAGTTATGTGGGTGAAGTTCGGTTGCTAGGATATCGCTCACCTCTGCCATTGGGAAGTATCCAGCTGTTATTCCGGTGATTGTTATATATTGCCTATGGGCTATAAATACGTATTAGTTGAAATTTGAAGCAAGTGGACCGATCACGAAGGAAAAATATAGAGTGATTACTGGGTCCGGTGACATCTAACGCCTCTCCTTAAGTGCTACGAAGATTAGTTTGAAGTGCGTCCTTGACAATTACTGCTCTTTCTTTTCACTTCAAAGTTAGCTAACATAGCATAAAATTCAACGGTTACCTCAGATTCCCAACGATCCTGGATAAATGGATCACTTCTATTTTTATTTTATTTTTTTAAACTTTGATTTTCTTATATTTTCACTACCCAGAATGCAGCGCATTTAGCCAATTTATGTCGGGTGAACAACAATAACCACAGACGAACGCAAACACCCATGCCCTGAGTGGTCGCCGCTGGGGCCGGCGAATTTTCTGAATGATCCGATATGTATTGTAGCTTTCATTGCAAAATTCAGGGAATAATACAAGATATAAATTGGACCCAGGTAATTGAGTGGCAGAAGTACGGTTTGGAGTAAAATTCATGACGCTTGATATAATAATCAATGATGGCGTTAGTGGATCTGGGGCTATCCCTTTGGGGGAGACTTGCTATCATTTCGATGCGACGTCGATTATTCTGTCTTGCGAGAGGCAAAACGGGAATTTTCGCCGTCGGATTCCAATGCTTAAGGGGAAGAAACAGACCGCGCGTAGGTTTCACGTTCGACTACCTCATGGGTTACCCTGTCAATCACGACGGCGGAGTGGAGATTATCAGGACTATTCTCCCGAGGCTTGGGGTTATTTTCCTATCTGGACGAGGAGGGCGCACAATCTCCAATTTACCCACGAGGCACGTCGGGAGGTTCGAAGCGTCGGCGCCTGCCCCGCACCCGCTCCCGCTCCCGCGTCATCCCACTCCCGCTCTCTCTCGCACCTAATTAATCCCCGGACGGTGTGGATTGCTCCCACGCGCGCTGCGCTTTGGTTGAATAATCAATGGGACAAGAGCGGGAGGAGCGGGAGTGGGTGCTCCAGTTTCGATCGCGGCCCACATCATGGGGCGATTCTCTTTTTATTTCTACTCGCCGCGCTGGATTCGCTTCAGCTGTGTTCCGATTGCATTCGGAATGTATGAATCGAGCATGTTACATTACCCGTGGAGGGTGCATGAAATCCCGGAGTGATCAAAATGAAGAGCTCTGACCCGCCACGATGGTGATAGCGGTCCTCGCTCGATCACCGAAGTCGACTGTCGTTGTGCTCGGCTCGAATTGGGATGAGCGATCTTGAAATTCGTTCCGAGTGCTGTTCCCCCTGTCTGGGAGCTATAGATATCGAGTGCGAAAAGAACTTAGCTGATGAAAAACACGTTTAATTATAATTGGTGGTTTCAGGCGTAACTATATGGAACTATTTAACCTAATGATGATGACTTATAACTTTGTTTTTCCACATGTTTTTATTTGGAACGACCCGGGTTTCGACGTTCAACATCATCTTCATCTGAATTTATAGTTTATCATCATTATGCTGAATTATGTTCCTCAGCCTCTTCGACTAGAAGGAGATTGGTGGTGATTGGACATGCGATGGAAGTGCTACTTTCATGAAAGCAATTACGAATCCCATATTAGACGGTCGTATTTTGTCTCTTGTGCTGCATTTCTTAACTACATCGTATTACTGTACTTTGACGTGTTGGCGTTATGGTAATTGTCCGCCAAACAGTACTATTTTCTCTGTTCATGTTGGCCAGGATGGAGAGTTGAAATAAATATTTTATAAATTTCAAATGTGGTGTCGCTAAAAGAGATTTGTATAAACTCAGTGGGCTGATTTCGAGCACCCTTCAGCGTGGATTCGTCCTTTCAAAAGACGCATTTTGGACATTAGGTTTGCGATTTCGGAGACGCCTTCAAATTTCGCTTGGTAGTGCGTTCATTTCTCGCGTGCACCGCATGTTTTTCAACTCGCTACGTGCACCACTCACTCCGAACGAACAAGCAAGCGGTCGAAGGGCCTCCCCTGTCGCATTCTTGCTAGTCAGTCTGCGGGCACTCCTTCCACCCCTCCCTCCGATCCCTTTTCAGCTATGCCACGGACCCTGAAAAAATTCGGAACACCTGGACATCTGTATTGCTTGAAATAGGATGCAATGTTTTCGTTTTAAACCCTGGCCAAAAGTTCTAAGGGGCAAAAAGTATCACCGTGACCTGAGCTGAAATGTGCTCTCTGGAGAGGAGAGCTTTTTGAAGATCATGTCATGTTGCATACCTAAGATTAAGAATGGCGATAAGTAGACATTTTTTGTATTTTTTTCTTGTGTTGTATTGAAAATTTTGGCCATAATGTACAAGTTTTTGGCTAAGTACATGTAAATAGCAGCTCATTACGAAAAAGTTCTCCCATCGGTGAAGGTTTGGAAGTAAAATTGTAAGAAACACGCCAATTATGTACTCTTTCCTTATTTTTTGCAGTTTAATTGAGTCCAAATACTAATTATGTTTCCATTCAATCAATTTGCTATCAACCTTTAGTAATGCCATGCTTTCGGAATGCTGGTCTTCAGATGTCTTAATAGCAATTACGTCAGAGAGTGAAATACTTGAAATCCTCGAAATGCACGTGCGTATCTCTCTGTATGCATACTCTATGATGTGCTAAAATTTGCTTGTTCACGTTTTAGTAGTCACTCAATATTCGAGAGGTGAACTCACTTATCGAGTTAGTTCTTTTCAAGGCATTAAAATTTCCTCCGTTTAGCTAATTACCACTAATTACATATATTGCTATTTTTTCATGCATAACAATTCATGAATGTGCAACATTGGTTCGGCAATGATGTATTATGGTTCACTCAAATGATTTTTGAAGCTGACGAAAGTGGCAAAGAGGAGCGTGATTTAGCAATTCGACTCCCTGAGGGACGTTGATTCGGGGCCCAGGTGCGTCTACCTCGGGAGCTCCAACTTGAATTCGGAATGGCGCGACTGGCTGGTTACGAGAGCCGTGGGAAACCGGGCGTGGTTGAGGGAAATTAACTTGACCCTCTACCCAGGGTGTGTGTGCATTTCGCACACCTTCAAGGTTGTGTGCTTGTGCTCCGCCTTCACGTACCAAATCATGGTTGATTTGTGAGTGAGGGACCAACGGTGTGCAAAATATAGGCATTCAGGTAGAATCACCTTGTGCTATTGTTGATTCGGTTCGAATTTGCATCAAAAGTTCTATCCAGAAGTAATTCAAAATGTCGAATCCCAGTGAGTTAAATTTCGAATCACTGTGTCACGAAAAAAATAACCGAATAGTGAGAGTTTTGTGTTTTTTCTCGAGTCACCCTACATGAGGCTATCATTTTTTCAGCAAGTTGTTGTTCCCTCTCTCGGAGTAAATATTTTATGCTACTATTCCGTTTGAGTTCAGAATATGGATTCTCATTTTATGTATATTCTTTCCTCGATTACATTCGGATTTTTAATTAGGAATCCACTCTTAGATTTGCTCTCTTCTCTCTTAGACTCTCCGAGATTAAAAAGTAATAATTATCAATTATAATCTGGTACTGAGAATTTTCAGACGTTTGATTCGAAGGCTCAAAACCGTACATCATTCAGTGAGTGGCGATGAAGGGATATGTTCATTTTGGTGCTGTGCGCCGCACTATGTAGTCGAGTGCTATAATAATGGGATAGTGGAGCATTACTGTAAACGACTCAAATGATTCCAGCTTTTGTGATCGCGTGGTAGCGTTTTCCTTTTGCAAAAACATAGTGTGTGAGGCAATGAGTATTGACAGACAGAAGGACTGACGAGGACCTCTACCCAACTGATGTCTTCGAAAAAGTAAATTAATGTGAGCACTAATTGGTGTGAGCCGACCAATAACAAATTGATTTATTTCCACATTGGCAAATCTTGTATTAAAAGTGGCATTCCAAGGACTCTAAATATAATACTAATGTTCAATTGTCACCTGCTCTTTAAATACAGTGAATCATGTACCAAGCGACCACCGACGGTTCCGCTGAAATATGGTCGTTAAGAAGGGTGGTCGTTCGACAGGGGTTCATTTTCAAGGAGTACATGTTTTACAAACGAAAGGGTGGCTGATTTGAAAAAAAATGGAAAAACTCTGGAAGCGGCGGTTTTGTTAAAACCTTTACAGATAGCGTTTATTTCCTCATCATTTAGTTGCTCCTGGGAAATTTCAATGTATATTAATTTGATTTATACGTATTATGAAACCTGAAATAAGCAACGACCGACGGTTCCGCAGAAAAATGGTCGTTGAGAGGGGTGGTCGTAAAGAGGAGTTACGCTGTAACATGAAAACAATGGCTAGTATTAGTAATGGCTAGGGTGGCAAAAAATATTAATAAATTTCTGGTATATTGGAATCCAAACAAATCCAATGAAGGAATTGTAATGTAAGGAATCGGCTGTTGCGCGACGCCGGTTTTGTTGAGCGATTCGGTTTCGGATGTTTTTAAATGGCCGAAGGTCCGTCCTCGCAGATTTCAACCACCGCTCCGAGAGCACGTAACTATCGGCCCCGCGACTCCGGGCCGCCTGGCCGTGCCTAAAATCCCGGCCCCTCACGCAACCCTCACACGCTCTTGCCCCTATCTCTCCTACTACATCTCTCTCCTCTTTCCACCGCCTCACCACTTTCCCTTTCCTCCACTACCACGTCGTCCTCTCTTCACTCTCTTCCTCCGCGCCGCCGTGCCACAGGCCGCTCGCTGCCGGGTTCCCCATTCTTTTCTCTTTGGCCCAATTCCCACAGCCGCCGCGCCCTTCCTCCCCTTTCCCTCCCCTCTCTCCCTCCCTCCCCTCACTCTTCGGTCCCTGCTTGTGCAGCCATTCCCTGCCGTAGACCCCCTCTCCTCCCCCTCCCCCCCCGATCCATCCCTCATTCCTGCCTTCTCCCGGCTGGCGGCTCAAAGGGGAATGAGTGAGAGAAGCCGATAGCTACGTGGTGATGAACCTCGACTCGCTTGCGTTCTCCTTGCTCGGGAGAGAGGCAGGCTACGGAACTCGATTCGTTGCCCTCATGACGAGAGGTTAGTTGCTTGATTTTTTTTTGCCTCGACGCATCCGAGAAGGCCCGGCATATTAAGTGGACGTCAGGAGTTTGCTTCGGGTCGAGAATTACGATTGAGATTGTCTGAATGGAGCTTTTCTTTGTGACTGTTATCAATGCGATTGGTCGCGAATATCTTGAACGAGAGCGAAATCAGCTTCGCGTGGCTTATTTTGATGGTTTGAGAGCAGAATGTGTTGAAGTTTTCCCTTTCCTTCACTCTAAGTTTTGCCTTGTCGTACTACAACTCATTATAGTCGACTCTCATCGTGGATGCTAAATAAAAACTCACTTTTTTATTTTCATTCTACCTTTCGTTTGTTAAGGAAATGTAACATTTTGCTTGGCAGCAATGGGAATCAAATATTCCTTCACCTTAAACTTCATTCAATGAAATGGTATCATATTCACTAGACTTACATGAAGATTGTTCCTTATTAATGCGCTAGCTTGGCCAAAGCTTCTGGATACTCATGCTGAGTGTAAATTCCTTTGGCGGCGATGAGGAGTTAAACTAGTAAATAAATGATATCTCTTTGAGATTGCTATTAATTTCGTTAAACGCGCGCCAAATTACCGTGAATATTTTACAGCTGCTATTTCTACTATGATGATCACACTAACTCGTATAATAAACTGTATCCTGTCCTACTCCTCCCGCAATCTCTTGGCATTATTTAAGAGCTATCCATCGTGTCAAGCTTCCCAGCTGCGAAGTTACATTCAGTAAATGGGTTGCCGTTTAACAGCTGCCCCCGCAGATACCGAAGAGCTTTGTCTGCCAAGCAGATATGTCCTTCCGTCCTCGTCCTTCGAGACTCGTGCTAGTTTGGGACGGCAGCAGTCAACAAGTTCATATATTTTCCTCTTGAAGTGGTCTCGTCGCGTGATGCATTGTCCCTACGTGCGGCACATGTATCATCGCCAATTCCATGGTACTAGATGGCCAATTCGAAGTTGAAATCGAGCGTTTACGTGCATGCGGGCGGTACAATTCGTGGGCCTCTCAACCAATTAGGGGTCGAATTCAACCCTTTCAGGCGTGACCTTGTGGAAGTCCATTATTGAATCAATAATGATTGTCATTATTGATCCAACTATGTTTCAATCCGCAGAGTTTTTTTTCTATTGTTACTACTAGTTTCAACGCTACTGCGTCATCATCAGGTACCTGATGGTCCTGTACTTTCAGGTACCTGATGTACCTGTGTACCTGATGATGACGCAGTAGCGTTGAAACTAGGTGTAACAATAGAAAAACTCTGTTGATTGAAACGTAGTTGATTCAATCAGGAGTCGTCAATGTTGACGCATGCGTTCGACTCCATCCTTTTGCCAGATTGGTGGCTCGGCCTAGACCCGCACCAAAAAAATCCCTTCCAAGGAAGTGATTTTCCTACTCTAAATCTATAAGCGTACCTAGTTGAAGTGACTGGTTGAACCGTGATTATGTGGTTGCGCATTTAGATTAGGAACAAAAGTGCCTACTCAAGAGAGAAAAATCCCTTCTTCCTGACGTATGACATGAAACTTTTTTCTCTTGCGTGTAAACTGTCAAAACAATGAGTGAACGCTTCAAGACTTTTTGAGCGCCTGGTTTCTTAATTGGTTGCTTCCTGTTATGTAGCCCTCTCGCCACATGCGTCATCCCACAAGCGGGATTATGGTGTCGTCGTATATCTATAGGATTTAAAAGTGCATATTCTGAGGAGGAGCCAGTGGCGCATGAACTCGAGTGTGGCGTTCCCTCCACGAAGAACACCTGCCGCAATACGAGAACAGTGCAACTTAGCTGAGTTTTCTGTAGCAGAAAGAAAATACGCGATTACTAATACTCAATAATTTTTTTTTATTTTTTGTTTACTCGAGGGTGAATATTGCTTTCCGCATAAACTTTGTTACCGTCATCAAATCCTAATTTTATATCTTTGCTGAATTGTTAGCGGTAAAATTATTGGTGAGGAAAGGAACTCCATGACTTTTAATTCGTTGAAGTTTTTAACTGCGCTACCTTCTTTTGTCCCGTATAATTTTACGGATAAAACTATGGAATTAAATTTTCGTTGACACTTCGTAAAAAAGTCGTCTCAAAGGTTTGACAACATATATTCTTTCCCGATTTTGGTGGGTACAATGAGAGTGTAAGTACGTTATCATTCAAGAACTGTGAAGAAACTCATTCTCCAGGTTTGAATCCAGTGTTTTAGAATCCGAAGAATGAAAGTTTCTTTGTTGAAAAAGAAAGATACGTGCTCCGTATTCAGAATTAAACGATGTACACGACAATTTCGGCACTTTTTCTGTTCCCTGACTCTTTCCTCGCCTCGTGTCGTGGCGCCCATGTCATCTTCATGACATGGGCGCAGTACAAAGCAGTTAAACTCAAATGCGAGTCCCCCTTGCGGAGGGCGACATATTTGTGTAGTTCAAAGAAAAAATCATTCGCTAAGACCGTAGTTCGAGTCCCTTATGTACGTGTATCTAATATTTTTTGTCATTTTGAATATTTGTTACAATTTCATTGAACCAAATTAATATTTAATATCAGGTTCTTCATTTAACAGGACCGAAGGTTTGGAAAAGTGATAAAGCATAACAGCTTATGGCCTGAAATGCATTTGGGTTTTTTTTGCTTGTTTTGTTGGGCAAGTTAGTTTTCATAGGCTTCTCGTTTTTTAAACAATTTTCTCATTTCTCACTCGTGCGTAAAAATATACATTATCCCTTTCAGCTGTGTCATTTAAGTCTTTTTGGGTGTTGTAAGTTTTCTATGCAATCAGCTTCGTCATGGGCTAGAAAGTATCTCCTTGGAAAGAAAAACTGGCCTAGGTCTATGTCGCCCTCGAAAGGCTTTTGGAGTCGTTGGACTATTGTCTGATTTTGTATTGAGGTTTTTAGCGGTGTAACATAAGATCGGTGTAGACTGGAGCACTGGTGATGACTTCCCTCGCATCATCCACCAAGAAACATTAAATCCTCTTTATTAAACTTACTGTCCATATCCAACTGGAAAATACCCCGTCTATATCTTCCTCGACGTGTTTTAAAACTAGATGGTGTGTAACGAATTTATTTTCTAAACAAAAATTATGTGGATGATTACCATTTCAGCTGAAAGAGAAAACGAGAGCTGTAATCCACAAGCAGATATTTGGAACTCATGGAAATTCAGTTGTGGTGACTGCTAAGCAGTTTATTTTTTTATTTACTCAGCACTTTTCCTTCCCCGATTTTTCATGATTATAATGAAACGTTGTCCATGATCAAGCGCTGTAGGAGTGTTACGGTCAAAAACTTTGGATAATCTGCCTTTAAGATTTGGAAAATGCGATTGTCTGCTCATTCTAATATTCGAAAATATAACTTCAACTCCAGAAAGTGATGGGAATTTTGATATCTAGGCTCCTTTCACATCTATATCGCAGTTAACACGGCTGCTTGACAAAAGGAGCTCATTAATTCAAGCAAACTGCATTGTAGCCCCTCAAAGCATGAGCGAAATCCTTTCTTTTCCCTAGATCCCTTCAGCTCTCGAGCGAGTTTCGCAGAAGAATGAATGGCATGGCCATGAGTTCAGAAGCGTGCACCATCGCATGCCCTCCGGTGTCATTTGGAGTGCTTGAGAGGCTTCCACGTCAAGCGGCGATTTGTCACAACTCATAGAGGTGCTTCTAGGTTGAACGCCGGCCAAATGGGAGGGGGGAGGAAGAAGCGGTGGAGTACTCGCTAAACGACCCGGCTAGCATTCACTCCTTCCACAATGCACAGGCGGTGAAATCTTCGCGGAGATCAGGTTCGGCCAACAATGGAAAACTCGGGAAGCCCTTTGCATTCTCTCTCCCTATCTTCCCACTCCCCCTTGTTGTGGCGTGTTCCTCCCTTTCTCCTTTTCAATTCTCTCTCTCTACCCTTTCCTCTTCTGTCTCCCCCTCTCGAATCCATACCTTCGCGGTTCATTCCATCTGCTTGGCGCGCGCGACTTCTCCGCTCCTCCCTCTCTTCTTCTCCCCCTTCGACTCATCTTCCGTTCCTCCCCTCCCTTAATACGCCCTCTCCATCAGTCCTGCTGCCTTTTGTTGTTCCGAGACCATTTGAATTGTGGGACCAAGGGGGAAGGTTTTCCGCCCGTGTCGCGTCGTGCTCTTGGACGAGGGGATGGGGATATGTACGGCAAAGTTTCGCCGGGGCAACTGGCCGTTTTCATGAATCCCTTCCCCATGTGCACCGCCAAAATCCCCCCCCCCCTCACCTTTCATTCCTCCGAAATGCAAGCTGTGGTGTGGATTTGTGCGATAATGCGATGAGTTTTCTTCCGTATACTTTTATTCACATTCACTCCTTCAATGTTGATATAATATATCGCAAATTAAATGGTCTTCATCTGAAACGTATACAAGGTTAAATTATTCTACAGTATCGTATGGATAATTTAATTGTAATAAATTAGTAGGTTTTTTTTAAATTAGTAGTAGATTAAATTTAATAAATACGCCGTGTTTTTTAAATTAGTAGTAGATTAAATTTAATAAATTACTAGGTGTCTCGCCTAAAATGGACTTTTATTGCGTGCACGGAAGAATTTGTGGAGATAGTTTTTGAGGATATTGGTATTACTTAGCCACGGTACTACCCGTTCCGGATACACCCGCAATAGCTCGTAAGTGCGAAAATTTCACGAAGGAAAGATCGCTCGGCGCGGTATCGAGGGTCGCGGGTTCGAGTCCTGGTCATGAGGAATAATCTTTCTCTCGGTAGAATTTTTTGCTATTTGTACTTTTTTTCCTTCTTTCACAATTCTCAACGGGAAGAATTGTCACTGAGTCAAGTCCGTTACGCTGAGACCGTTCTCTTTTCTTGTTTTTTTGTGTCGTATTCCCCTTAAGAATGCTTGCCATGGCGAGGAGAAAACAGTTCAAATGCCGATAAAGTTGCTAACGCCGTGTTTAAAGCGACCCTATCGGCTTCGCGGATACGTGAGGAAGGGTGCTAGTGGCGTAGGGGTAGTTCACTCTCTGTGAAGACACTTTCTCGTAATTAATGGAGTGGAGAGCACATCTGTTTCCCTTAAGCTTTTCATCGAATTTTGGGAACTGTTGAGTGTACTTTTAGCTTTAAGGAGCGAGTCTGGAATCAGCTGCGATATGTAATCGCTATATCGTTTTATGACCCATATGCAATTTCATTACTATCCATCGTCGGCTGTAGAACAGGATATTTCCTAATTGGGATCAATTGTGGGCAATTTGCTCCGATAGAAGCGGGATATTTTAGTATCTGAAAAAAATTTCTTCCAAAAAGGCTGGCCATTCCAAATACATTATAGCATACAAAGTAAAGAAGTCCTATATTGCCGGAGTAGTAATAACTCCTATATGTTCGACTGTTGTTTTATTGATAATAACGCTGGGTTAAAATATAAAATTTTAGCGAGCACTCCCTATAAATTGATTCACCACGGTAGTTATAGTGGTAGGACACCCTTCCCCCATTCCGGCTCCATGTTCTCAAACCTTACCTTTCTATAATGAGGTAGTATCGTTCATATTTTGAGTTTAAAATACAGTCAAGGATTGTAACCAGAAATAAACGATGGCGGATATTATCTGACACTTCCTCTATTTTTCTTATGCTTCTTGGTGATATTTATTTTTCATCTTGTAGCAGTTACCTTGGCGTGTTTGATATGTTAAAGTGAAATAATTTGAAATAACTCAGGAAACTTCGTATGCGTGTCTGATAGCAGGCAAACTGAATCTTTAGAAGCAAATGCAACTTCAAAATTATACGTATATTCCCTCCGTTACTCAAGGTATGAAGTTTATGCCTATAATTTTGTCTAATTGTAAGCTCATTTAAATTTGACTTTCCTGTTTACTCTTTTTTCCACCAAATATAAGCAACTCAATATATCCTTCTTATATTTTTATTAAACAAATAAAGGCGAGGAATACATTTCACATACATATCTCTTGGAAATCTATAAAAAATCATTTGTATGAAACAATTTAACTATAATATGTACTTATACTGATAGAAAGTTATATTTTCAAGAATCTAAGCTAAGTACCCAGTAATCACAGCTAAGTACCCAGTGTTCAGTACGGTTAAATATTCTGCGTGGACGAAAAAAATGGCGGGGCATTGCAGGATATTCATGATCAGACAAGATATCACTGGGTTTGAATAATCAATGCCAAAATTTATTTTCCTCATTCGTTCAGTTCCCCTAACAAAATTAATTGGACGATTTAACCTACATCACTCTTCTTCTTATGAAAGTGACGCTGCTGGACACTCAAAAAATCATTCTAATGTGTTGATACATCGTCACTGTTGCCACGTAATTGGAGGGCATTAGTTTTAACCCACATCTTCCCGATCTACGCGATTCGCTTAAGTTACGCTTCGCGATAAGTTACCATCCAACTTATTCTGTGCCTTTCTCCTTAGGACTTTGATTTCATGCTTGAATTGTCTGGCTCTAATAAAGGTTGTCGCCATGAATATTTCAAACTATGCTAAGCAGTTACCCGAGGAAAGTTCGTGAGAAGTCGAGGATTAGCAGAAGTAATTGTTTGTGTGTGGTTTATGAATTTCTGCGAAATCCATGGAATGCCTTATTTAGTCGGAAAGTCAGGTTTCTCTGCTTCTGCGCTCGTGTCCTAGTTGCGCTATTGGCACATCTTTCATGTTCATAATTGCCTTTACCTGGCGCAGAGCTGCAGTCGCAGGTACTTAATTTATCGATTTAATTTCGACATGTGCTGCTGCCTTGGAGGCAGTATTCCGGTTGCGTCTCTGCCATCGGTATATAATTCAGCGACAGGGGTCGAAGAATGCGGCTGACTTGTCGTCAACCACTGCGAAGCCTGTCGACTCTCGATTAATTGAAGTGTGGTGTAAACTATCGCTAGGAAAATTTTGCTCAGCCTCTATTCTTTCTGAACGAGAAAATGGCCATTATTGGTATCCTATGGACGCCTCATGTCTGAACGCCGTATTTAATCTCTTTACGCTTATCTACGCTCATGACGAGTAGCATGTATATTCTTGTTCTATCTCTGTCCAATTATTCTCCCTTTCTCTACGGCCATCAACCTTGCATTGCTTCCATACTTTTTCTTCGATCCATTCTTCTAATTCCCCTCTTACAGCAACCCAACTCTTGTTAATCCTCCAATGTGCCCAACTTAATTTCTCTGTCCTCAGTCCCCAAATCAGCCAACCCAATCTCATAATCTCAAAATGTGAACGTCAATCATGGTCGAAGTAATCGCCACGTCAGTAACATTCTGGTTGGTCTCAAATCCGAAGGTCTTGGGTTCTAATTAATCTGCATGTATTGGATTTTAGTTTTTCGTTAGATTAAGGACTTATGTTCGACGTGTATGACGAAGGGCCTCAGCAGTTGGATGTCTTGGACTCTCCAGGCTCAGAGTATGGTGCGTGACATTCATGATTTTATTGAATTTACGATCGATGAGCGACATTGAAAGCTAATTTCATGTGGCCCAAAAATGATTTAAAATAAACCAATTGTCTCGCACTTTACACTCAGGATTTATATTGTTAAAATCAAATAATGCCACCAATGAACACGAATTGTCAAACATGATTTTTTTCTTGATTATTTATCAGTTAATTGCCGTCCTGCGAATATGAAATACCACGAAATCGCCTAACCGTTTAGTGATTCCGTGTATTTTCTGTTTTTGCGATGCATTAATGAATATTCTAACGGCAATTAGATATTCATCTATATAATGAGCGTATAAATGCTCATTATTTTGAATTCTATGCGATTATTCTATTAAAAATTAGACTAATTTGATATGACTCCCCGCAATCGCTATTTTCGTGCTTCACTTGTTTTGTAAACAAGGGTACGACTAGAACTGGATTTCGCACGAGATTGCATCTTCCTTCCTTGCCGTTGATGTTTTATTTTTTTTGTTTTATACTTTTTTGTGGATTTGAAATAAATTGTGTTGTGATAATATCGTCTTGATTAAATGAAAGGGATAACAAGCTATAGCCAGGAATGATTTTGTGAGTGTTGACATCATCGGAACATAGGCTTGGAACGGTTTTAATTTTATAACAAGAAAAATATTGTTATCGTGTTGGTTTGTAGAAACAAACCTAGTGGTGTGGAGGATAATATTTGCCGATGACCTCAATATTTATCGCTGCTACTACCGATACGTAATTTCCTCTCGTTTGCCAAGATTGATTGTCACTACTTCCAAGAAATGATCAAGTTCACCATCTTGATACCACACATTCAAGGCGTAAGTACGATTCTTTTATTTTTTATGGGATTTGTAAAATAATTTATACAGCGTGGTTATTCTTTCAAGTCAAATATTCAATACCCTGGGCCTCAGCTGTAGACGTATGACCTTAGGCAATTATATCATTACTCCCTGATGCGAACCTCGCGAGAGGTTTCTTCCTTAACTTTCCAATGCATATATTTATTTCAACTTAGTGAAATAATGAATTACTACAAAGCGATTCCGATCTCTCGAGGCCAAGTGTGATATTAGCGGGGCCAAGTGGCCAAGTGTGATATATCACTTGTCGAACAAGATATCTCAATATTACATATTTTATATTAATGAATGATTCTCCTTATCTGCTGTTAATTTTTCCTCTGTTTTGCAGCATTTTCATTCAGATTCTTGCTCTTTGAAGCAATTACTTACTTCTAATATTAGCTTTCCATTGCTAAGGTTTCTCTGTACATTTTTGTCTGTATTTGAAATACTTTCCAAATTTTTTTTTCCAAAATAATAACTTTATTTTACAAATAGCTTACATTCTGTAGTTTCCCTTTGGATGGGTTACAAAAAAATATTACAAATTACACAGTTACAAGTATACTTTCATTTTCTGGTCATTATGGTTGATTTTATCCAGCATGGTCCTGCTAAGCTGAAGCTTATGAGCAGGTTCCAAGTTTACAATGTTTTGGTGCAATCACAAAGAAAATTATATTCTGTCAATAATGAAAAAAGAATAATAGTGCAGTTGAGGTCCTGCTAAGCCAAAGCGGCTTGTCAGCAGGTGCCTTTAGTTAAAAAATATTTTTTTGTTGTGTAGCGATTTGGACAATTAAGAGCTTAACAATGTTAGCCTATGAGCCACTCTTTTAGTGATTTTTTCAGAACAGATATGCTATTAATATCATGCATTGACATAGGTAATTTGTTTAACAGCCCTGGGACTGCATGTGCTAAAGACCTCTTGCCATGGAGGTTAAAATACTTAGGTACAGACAACCTATTTATTCGACGCAGTTGCATGTCAGTATTAATCACACGTTGCTTTATTAATTTGCTGTCAAAGAAGTTGTCACAAATTAACACATCTTTATACAATTCTTTGAATGGTAACAAACATTGATTCTTATATACTTCTCTCACATTGTTTTCCTTGACCATCAAATGCGCAACCATTTTATTTTGTAAAGTAATAACCTTATTCAGTAAGGTGGAGTTTGTGCTACCCCAAATCGTCAAACCATAACGTATTACGGCCTCAGCTAAGCCTTGATACATTAAAATTAATGACAATCTGTGTGGAATTCTGACTCTCTTCACTGTTGCTTTATCATGGCCAATTCTACCCTCGCTTGCGGATGTATACCAAATACATTAGGTGCTATTTATGCCCTTTACTACTATCGTTTCTCAAAGGTCTAAAAACCTCCGCTGTTTGCCGTTTCTAACAGACTGCGTTTCTTGATCACGTATGATGGAACCAGTTTTTAACCTTCGTTATTCTTTTCTCTCTCTCCCTGCTTAAGTGTCACTAACTTTTGATGACCTTATATTATTCATACACTTTGTCTGAATTGATCAAATTCGTCTTTACGTGGTGTTATGCTGTAGTCACGAGTATGTGCTTAGAATTGGACTAGGTTTAAATCTAATATTCAGACCAGGCGAAAGAGTCTTTTGTTTGCTTTTTGTCGTTTTTATATCGTGATAGTGGTATTAGTGTGAAGTAGTAAGAAGTAAAATATTTGCTTTCTTGAGCGTTCCAACTTTTACCATGTTAAATTCGATGAGAGATGTGAGACTCGATAAAGTGAAATTCTATTAAACAGAAGTCTTCGCTCATTGGGTGAAGGCTGTCCTAGCATCATTTTCCCTCAACATGAACGATTTTTCACTATTTTTAGCGTAATTTGTTTTGTCTTTTCTGCAGTTATCCCTATTTTGCCTCTGAGATATTCAAATCCACCTTCAGTTGAGATCAGCCGTTCGGATTTAATGTGTATTCTTCACGATTTTTGTAATGATAGACTTTGCGACATCATTAACTAAATTCGGTCACCGAGGTTCATTTTCCGCTTGTTAACTACGAAAGCACGGTTTTATGGGTAAAGTATAAAACATAAGGTATATTTTTGTATGATTTTCTTGTATTCATGGCGTTTTTCTGGAAAGGATCTTTCTTAACCCTTTGAGTGCCAACCGATTTTCTAGGTACTATATGCTAAAATTTCCGAGGCATTTTTGCTGATTTTGCAGTAGTTTAGGAAAAAAATTATGTCTCCAATACAAGTAAATGAAAATATTCAAAAACTCAATGAAAACTTTATTACATGTGGTTTCACCTTTTAAATATATTATTTGACGATTTTTTTTACAAAATATGAGTTCAGTAAGAATTTACGCCATTTTGACGTATTGGGGTAGCAAAATCTAAGTAAATTTTATAAAAACGTAGCACATGTAAAACCAAAGGAAGATAAACGCCAGTGGTCAATTTAGAAACTACAAGGGTTAAGCTTCATAAATAATCTACATTTAGGTGCCATCTGTGAACAATCAGTGATATACCAGCGTCTAAGAGTGACATTGCAGGAGGGGCGCTATAGCGCTCCTGGCACTTTTCGCGAGAGACAGGATATATACCAGCACTCTAACGGTTAAGTACGCATCCTTTATTAATGCCATTTCAAGGTTTATCTTCCAGTATTTGGAAGTAAATTTTTTGTTCAGAAGAAAAAATTACCCTCTTAAGTTTGTCCTCCTTGTCTTGCTTTAGCTTGCGATTTTATAATTGGAACTGTAAATATTATCAATACGCCGTAAATTTTATTAAAAGTTCACGCATTAGTTGCTGTTTGAATAACCGACTATGCATTATATCTTGGAAACATTTTTCTCCCGCTGCGTTCGGCTCTGCGAAATTTCTTTTACGTTTAACCAAGCTCCTATTCCGAAACAAAAATGTTCCTCTCTTTGATATAATTGCGACATAATATAACTTCGACTGACTCCTGGTGAAATAAAGGTGTTCAGAACGCATTAGCATACGTGACTGTCTTCTGTAGTGCTGCGTAGCATGAGCCAAGTGACCGTAAGTCACGCGTCCTCCGAAAAAATGTGCTGGTTTCCCTCTAGACACGGTACGGGAACATAGATATCTCAAGCATTCGAATAGCTTTTTCTCATGCTAGAGTGAAGGAAATAACTTCCTACGATTGATGAAAATAACTTTTTTAGTGGACTACGCTCTTATATACACCGTGCGCGTGTTGTCGTTTAAGGAGCGATTTGTTTTCATCCTCTCGGCAGTGATTCCTTCCCTCACGGGTGAAGCTGCTCCGAATCTAAGAATAATTTCACTCTTGTGTCTCACAATGCCGTCCTTCAACCCTTAAAAAGACCATCAGACACACCAATTCTCATTCTTCTCCGCCTCATACTCACTGTCTCTCACACTCGCTTGCCTGAGATAACCCTAATCTCGTCAATTAAAACTGGCAGGCATCTTCTTCTCTCCCCCCCCCCATTTCTCTCTTAACCTCGATTCCCTTCGCTTGGCTCGTCTCAGCCGGCGAGCGAAATCTTTTTCGGCCCTTCACTTCAACCGTGTTCGTTCGAGACACCTCGCCTCCTCCTCATCCTCTTCTCGCTTCATCTTTCTCTCCATCCGACCTGTGACGTTCACTCCCAACTCGCGACCGCGCCCGGACTTCGCGTCGTGATCCGCTCCCCGCTTGGGTGTCACGGATTCGGTGGAAGAGCGAGCGGCGTGAGAAATAAAATAATGGTGTTCGTCGGTGGTCTGGGTAAATGGGTATGCGAAGAGTGTAGTAAGTTCTTTGACCCGGCCGGCGAAAGAGAGGGAGGCGGCAGGGGAGAGGAGGAAGGAGAAGGGATCTTTATGGGGGAGTCCCGAGCCTTTGCCTCTCCCATGACGACTCGCCGGTAGCGGAGGAGGCGGCGGCGGCTATCCTTTCCTCCTCCTCCCGCTGCGTGTTCCGTCCCTCTCGGATGTGCCCCTCCTAGTCGAGGGGGAAATGCTTTATTTTTCTTCTTGCGAAGGTTTTAAAATATCCGCAAAGGAAATTTCTTTTTGCGCCTCCGCTCAACAAGTGAGCTGCTTAGAGTAATGAAGAAAAGTGGACTCATTTTGTTACTTATTAGTTGTGAGTGCTAGATGTTAATTACGAGATAGTATCTGCAAGCCAATATTAGTAGTCATTTATAAACGTCTATTTCAGATAAATAACTGTAAGGTTCAAAATGAAGCACATTTGATGATTTTCGTATCTTAATTAACGCTAAAATATTTTTCCATGGATTTTTGGTGAGTTGAAAAAAATATGCTCTAAGTGATCAATCATTTGACTCCGTTTTTTATTTGTTGAATAGAGCGTATTCATGACCTTGCGTTGGTATGAAGGAGACTGAGCTCTCGCCACAATTACGACAATGGATTCATTTTTCTAATTATATTGAGCTGTTTTTTTTATTACAAACTAGATCGTCGTGTGAGGTTGCATTTTAAAATTACGAACCAGATCGTCAACTCTTTTAGCTGGTATCCTTCTTAGGTAAAGTAGCCCATCAGTATTTGGGGTTCCGTCGGTGAGAGTCTGGAGCTCCGAAGGGGACATTTCTTCTTTGATAAACCTACATAACTGCTATTGTGACAATAATGATATGGTTTATACGTCGTGAAATTCGCGGTTGAATCGACTGCAAAAAATGGTTGGTATCAAGACTTTTATCTTATTAGGATGGCTTATACATATTTTAATTTGCGGGGAAGACTAAGCCGAGGGATGCAGAATAGCAAATGAACAGTGATGAGTTTTAATTTGTACATTTTACTCGGTAATTGAATCGATAAAACGTAGATCTTATCCGAAAATAATTACATTAGCGTTTAGGGTCAAGGAACATTCTTAACGGAGAGAATCGACTGTGGTAGTCGCAGTTAAAGTCAAAAGGAAGATAATTTACCAATATAATAGTTCTTTTTAAACTGTTGCAATTGTTATAGTTGATATGTCATGAGCAAATAATCGGGTGTAGGTGACGCATGACGAATTATCTTCTGAGAACTAGAATATTGGCGTTGGATGGATTGGATATTTGGGGAGGCGACCGACAGCTAAGGTCATTTGCGCCATAGGGAATAGATAAGGGAGGAAAGGTGGATAGAAACCCGGTGTCGGCATTAGCCTGCTCTAAACGATAGGCGCCAAGGGGACCACGGTTTAACGTTCATCCGACAGACGGAGTACTCCACTTGAAGTGCCCTCCACAAGACACTCGAGTAGGGATCGGGTTTCCTCTGAAATACACCCTCCTCTGCAGGGATTTGAACCCTGGCCGTTCGTATGATTAGCCATTACTCTATAGAATATTGGGTTGGAAAAATAAATGTGTCATATTAATTTTTAAATCGTTGATATGTATAGAATTATGTCTCTTGGATTAAATCATCTCTGGTTGTTAAGTTCGCAGAGTACATATGATATAGGATGGTTACCATTGAGGTAGATGGAGAGGGCGCTTGCTATAGTCAACAATACTAGGAGCCGTAACGTGGGTGTGGCCTGTCCGCCATGTTTGTTAACCCCGATTTTCTTGTATCGCTTACGTGCTGACTCACTACTCTTGCAATTTTACGATCATTTCCATCGATAACTTACTAGAAAACAGCATGAATTTACTTCTGTAATGTGGATTCTCCTCAAACATAACTTTTATTAATTAAATTAAAAATAATCCGCATTTTTGGCCCATAAGTAACCACTATATGTTTCAAGTGTTACTTGCCTTAAATTTCAAACGGATGACGGTGGAAAATATACAAACAGAGAAAGCTCTCGTAAAATTTCTCCATTTAGTGAAATCATGGCTTTTTACTCAGTACAATATTGGAACTGTCTTTGACACCAAAGCATAAAATAAGCATTGCATTTTGTATTTTATTATATATACGCATTTTTCTGCTTATAAGAATAGTAAGGCTATTGTTGGACATTGTTGGTGTAAAGTGTATATTTTTTGTTTGACCAGCTGTTGATTCTTTATCTGTTGACCACGTGTGCCCATGCTAATTGAAGGTAGCCTTTACCCAGGTATTACGTTTAAGGTTACCTAAAGCTTCCATTTTGTTATGTTTAAAAGAAGGCGAATAACATTTTATCTTTTCTTGTTGGAAGTAATAAATATCAAAACAATTATTGCAATGTATCGGCTGATTCGTCCATTACGCCGTGCTAACCAAAGGGAAGCAAGGAATGAGCGTTGCTCATTCCTTACTTTCCTTTGGTTAGCTCATTGAGCAGGGGTTACCAATATGGCTGTTATTTCGGTTATCAGGCGACAGTTTGATGACGTAATGCCCTCTCCATTTACCTCAATGATAGTTGCAATCGAGAAAACGTCGAATAAACAATCTCTCTTTCACTTGGCAGTGTTTTCTCTTTTCGCTGTATTTTTTTCCGTCATTGCCCTTCATGTCTTGAGGTGTCTTCAGTGATTTGTGTCAAGAGATGGGGAAGTTTATTCTCAGCATCTCAAGGGGCTGGGCTGTATAAAAACCCTCTCAACTTCCTACTTGCAACAATTTATGTACTCCTCAGGGTGTTTCGACTTAATTGGCGCCCGCCGCGACGGGCTGAAATGCATCGTGATCAACCGATATCACCGTCTGGGCTCTCTCTCCCTATTTTCTTTCCAAAGAGACGGCTCGGGACTTCAACGACGCCACGGTACTCGGCCATCGAGTGTGCATTCTAGATTCTTAAGTGAATTTTCCGCCTCATTTGGTCCTCGGCCCCGGAAATGCTTTACGACCTGCCTCTCCCTTTTAGCCGAAATTAAAAAAAAAGAAAGAAGAGAAATACTCCAGATTCATGGCTCTTGTCGGATGGTTTTTTTTTTGTGTGAGTGTGTGTGCCTATGTATATACGTGTGGCACTCTTGTCGGCCGATGTGGCAACGAGCGTTGCGGACCCCTTATTTTAGTATCATTTTTTTTAGCGCTCCCGTCTCGTGTCTCTTGCCTCAAACCTTCATTCCCTTCAATTCGGTCCTGTCGCCCCCCCCCTCCCTTTCAGCGCCTCCCGTTCCGGCCCGCCTCCGCCCCTCCGAAATGGTCCTCCTTCGCCCCTCACTCGTGCCCCAGCCTCGTTCACTCAAAACTTCCCCTCCACTCCACATCGCTCCTCTCTGCCTCACCTCCTCCTCCAGAGCACTCCCCCCACTCCCCCAAACCCTCCCCCGACTACGCCCCCTCATCCTGCCACCCTCGCCCTCCCTCCTCCGGCAGCCTTTCCTATTGATCCCCCGCGCTCGGTGGTCGGGCGAGAGAGGGCGGCAAGGGTATAGGGGCGGGGAGGGTTGTGGGGGGGGAGGGAGAGAGAGGAGGTGGAGGGTGGGTGGGTGAAAGAAAGTGGCGGTTGCATTTAGTAGGAGTCGCCGGATGCGGATGATGATGGCGTTAAAGGGGATGGTGGAAGGTCGCGGTGCCGTGTGTGTATGTGGGTGGGATGGGGATGGTGGTGTCGTCGGCGGGTGGGTGGTGTTTTGGCTCTGCGAAGGGAGGTGTTTGTGGTCGGAGGTGAATATATCGGGTGGGATTTGTGTGGATGTATGTATAAATGTATGTGGGCTGAGAGAGGGAATGGATGGCGCTGTTGTGACTAGCCCCGGGGGGGGGGGGTGTGGGATGGGTCGGGGGTTCGGGTGAAGGGTCTCCGCCCCATCGGATGAATATTTCACTAGCTCGCCCTCCTTTTTTTCACGGATTCATGTTCCGTCATATTAAGCCGTCCTCCCTCCCTTCCTCATCTTTCCAGTCCTCATCCTCCTCTTCGTCCTCCTTTTAGCCCTTTCAGTGGGGAAGCAGTCGGAAGAATCTCTCCGCCCGAGAAACTGTTATATTCTGCCCCGGCGGCGGACGACGGCAATAATGACGACAATGATGAGCTCTCATTTCCTCCTGCTTCCCCCTCTCCCCCTCCCAACCCCCCTCCCGCCGCTGCCCCCCTCCGCCATTGCAAGAGGGAGAGTAAAGCACGCGGGAGAGTAAGGCACACGGGAGACGTTTTTTGGTCGATCGATCAATCCCTCTTTCCGCACTCCCTTCCTTCCCCGTGTCCTACACTCCTTCCTTCCTTTCCTTCCCCATGGCCGTTTTTGCCCTCCCGCTTCGCGTGAGAACGTGGTGGCTATGGTGCAGGCTTCCCATAACGGAAGAAAGTGGCGGACCGGGTTTGAATCCCGGTGGTTGCGGAGATTTTTAATGGGAACTGCATTCCTGTTGAGTGTTATTTTTAGGATACATGTATCTCGGGCATTCTACCGGGTAAGCAGGTTCATGAGTCCCTCGTGTCTACTACTTGAGTCCTGGTTTCTAGGCTGGTTTCTAATTAAGTAGGAGACCTGGAGACCAATCATCAACACCCTAAAATACGTTGGGGAAGGCGCGAAAGCGTGCATACGCCGTAGCCAATCAGATGACACCTGAGCCAAAGGAGTGAGTATATATGCCGGCCAAAATTGAGAAGACAGAATTCAGAACCCCTGAAGATGGAGAGCAAGTCGTTATCCGAAACGTCAGGACTCCTGGACATGCTTACCCGGTGGAACACCCGAGAAACATCCAGGAGATACGCCGGGAAAACCTAAGATCTTTCATTATTTGGAGGAAATTTCAAGGAAAGAACTCTACCCGTCGGTTGGGACGTTGAACTGTGAACTACTTGGATTCTTTTATCATGAGTGGAATAATGCCGCCGCCGGCTTTCTCAAGACACGTCGTCCTTTCCTCGTAATTTCCTTACTTCTACTATCCTTTATATCGCAAGTTGCATTAGCTGTCGGTCCCCTAGTAACAATTTCCGTTCCCTACTACGGTGTTATGTGGAGAGGACTACTAGTATAGCGCTCGATGCGGTGGGTTGGACGATATATTCTGTGAGCAAAATGTTAATTTTCGTCGGGAAGTTAATCGATGCCCACACCAAGTTTCGTGGGGTATCGTCATGTTTCTCCAAGTCTCTGTGTTTCATCTATCTTTCTGATCAGCGTTTCGAGGGTAGTGCCCCAGTCCGTCGTCAGAGACGTTAAAGACTGGACCCCTTTGAGAAGTTTGTCAAGAGTAGGCTTACCTCGAAGCCGGAAATGTCCTCACCCTTCCTACGTTCCCCGTGTATAGCCCTCCAATTACCAACATGCCCATTGGTGCTAAAATGTGCTAACTACCTCAAGTTTTAGGTCGTCTCCCCTGAATAACCAACCAACCATCAAATTTCTTCCTTCCTCGTACCAGTCCCCCCCCCCCCTGTTTCATCGTTTTCCATTTCATCTCCTTTTTTTTAATCCGTCGCCCTGACATATATCTCGTCTCTTCGTCGCCGACGCCACCCGCGAGGGAGTCGACGGCTGGAATCGTCGTCCCCGTCGCCGAATCGCGAGCCGCCCCCGCGAAATACGTCTCTCTCTCCACTCGCTCCCGTTTGCCCTCCGCGTGACGTAAATATCGGGTGAGCAACGTGTGCCTTCCCCCTCTCTCTCCCGTGTACCTCCGCCGCCGCGCCGCTGGCAGAGAGCGGAGCTGCTCCCGCGGAAGGCCGCGCCCGGCGTTGGGGCGGTCGAGTGCGCTGGTAGGGAGGGGAAGGGTGGGTCTCTCTCTAGGCTGCTTCTCCTCCCGACCGTCGACTCCCATTGATTGCCCCGTCGCATGCTCTGCTCCCTCTCGCTGGGGACACGAGAAGAGGACTCCGCCGTGTGAGTGGTTTGGTATTGGGTTTGGGGGTGCCGTGGCAGGAGAGGAGGGAGAAGGCGAATGAAATCACGTTTTCGTAATTCTGATGGTCGCGCCAAGTTATCAGCTTAAGTCGGCTGGGATTATGTATTCGGTACTGTTCAGGTCTCGCTGGCCGTTCCCAGAAAACTTCGAATTCGGTCAAAGGATACTCATCTTTTCACGAAAGTTGTTGGCAAAGATATTCTCCCTTATTTCTGAAGTAATCAATTGTCTCAATCCTGTCAATATGTGACTTTATTTGACGGCAGTTGAGTAACATTAAAATGTTCCACGGTCCTTGTTTGAAAGATTTATTTTCACTAGAATGCGGCACGATTATGGCTTCAGACCTTATTTGGACAGTTCTCTATTCTTATTCGTCAACAATATGACTCCACGTACTATTAAAGCGTGTTAAGAATTTTCTGAAGTGCCTTCGTAGGTTTTTACCCGTGACTGAGTATAGCTAATAGCTACTGTGTGATCTATTATTTGTTTGGCTCACGAGGTTTCTATATGCTCTACATAGAGTGTGAGGAACATTTTTGAGTACTTGGTCTTATAATTGAGCTTTTTATTAAAGGTATTCGATTCTTTAATTAAACTACCTGGGTTGCCACTTCGAGTTGACTCCCTCAGGGGTTACCAGAATTCAGTTAGAATTCATATTTTGCTATTAATTAGCTAGTTGCTAATATGTGCCAGTATTATTAGTTCTCTGGGTCTTTCTACGACTTTGATTTAAGCGTAAATCACCCGATAAAGAGACGCTCTTGGAACGCTGGACGAAATCCTTGTTTTCAAAAAATCATTCTCTTTAGCTGATGCGAATCGATATAAGTACTCTTATTTCACCAAATGGTTAAACCACAGTCCTCCTCTTCCTCTGTGTACGTTTGTGGTTTATTGTGCTTTTCCACCAAGTTCCCGCCTCAGTATTTTGCCTTTTGTCTTTATGCTTAAATAATTTCCAGAGGAGCGCTGATCGATGGCGTATTAAGAGCGCTTTGAAATTCCAGTACGTTGTCCTTGCTGATACCTTCATTCAAGATCTTTCCCGCGACGTTGGTGCGTGAGACTTTGTCTCTTTGTCTGAGCACCAGGCTCGAATAAAACCAGAGAGTGTAACCATCTCTCGGGATCGGACCGGTATGGTGGTTTCTATTCCAGAGGGCCCGGGTTTGAATCCCTGCTTGGTTTCTTGTGGAGGACTCTACATGTGCAGGACTCGGCCCGTCGTATGGAGCGTTGACGTCTGGTTCCTTGAGGCGCCTTTCACTAAGAGTCGGTCAATGTTGACGCCGGGTTTCTCTCCACCCTTCCCCGTAAAATTCTTCCTTGAACAACTTACCCACCCATCCGCATTGCCGTAGTTTACATTAAATGTCGGTTGCCTCCACTAAACGACATACCAACTAACCGTGACCATTCTAGGCTTGCGTTAACTTGTTAAGAATTTTTCTCCCAAATTTCATCCCGTCTTCATAACGCCTTAAGAATTGCCACTTAAGTCACACTGTGAATTAGTACACTTTGCAGATTCAGGCTTCACTTTGTGGAACTTAATAGTATCCATACTTCATCATCGGGTGCCAGGCCGCAAGTCGGTTAAACGCGTCGTACCATCCAAAATAAAATTCTGTGGAAAATTACAAAATTTTATTCTGTAAGTATGAATACGGTGAATTAGCGCTTTACCCATTCTTTGTTGCCTTTTAATGGATGTTTTTCCTTCATACTCCACAAGCTTGCGAAAGAATTTGACTTAAAATGTGATTTGCGGCACTATTTCACTCGCTGTTTACGTCGCTGTTCTTCACTCAGTTGTCTTCTTTTTTCCCTTCCTCCTACCATTACGTCATCTCCGCATCTTTCACTCCCTGGTTACGCCTGACGACTCAATCAAACTGTTCCCAGCGGCGATCGGGGAGATTAGCTCATCCAAGAGAAAATGGGCTCTCTTCATTTCTCTGCCCTCGAACGTGGTTCGTATATCTGTTCCACACATTAACCGCCCGTCTTTCGCCACCCTGATAACTGCCTTCGCCATGTGTTTCGTATTAGTAGCTATAAGAAACTCCTGCGGCGCGAAGTGGAGGCCTCCAGTGAATGTTCATGAGATTTACGGTATTTTCCGTCTGCGAAACTCGTTTGACAAATCGTTGTAAGCGATGCTCGAACCGCTGAGGATTGAGTCACTTTATCCAAATGGTTTGAGCGGTAGCATGTGTAATAAATGACCATTATTGTCCAGAGATGATTTCTTTGGTCAGCTCTGTCTATATAGATCATATCTACATCTACATCTACGTGATACCCTGCGAGCCACCAAGAGGGTGTGTATCAGGGGATGAAGATCACCAAACATGCACTATTGCCATACAAGTAGGATATTTAAGGGAGATATGCTAGATAATAGGGTCACATGGAGCTAGATGGTTAGTATCTACATAATGAGGAAGGGATTATTGGTTGTTATTACATGCATCATGCACTACAGACTACTCTAACTATATTTCACCTACCTATCCCTTTGCTATGCTGCCTATTGTTCTCTCTTATAGTACGAGGGAAAAATGACATTTTAAATCTCTCGGTACGACAATCTATCTCTCTAACCTTGTTAATATGATAAAACCTAGCATAATACGCAGGGGTTCTCAATATATATCTAACGTCATCTGTGAACAAATCGGTTTCGAATTTACTTAAAAGGTTTAACCTAAATGTTAACCTGCGTTCTGATAGTAATTCCAATCCTAGTTTTCCCGCGTACCATAAGAGAGAACAATGGGCAGCGTAGCAAAGGGATAGATAGGTGAAATATAGTTAGAGTAGTCTGTAGTGAATGATGCATGTAATAACAACCAATAATCCCTTTCTTATTATGTAGATACTAACCATCTAGCGGCATGTGACCCTATTATTTAGCATGTCTCCAATAAATATCCCAGTTGCATGTCAATAGTGCATGTTTGGTGATATTCACCCCCTGCCACACACCCTCGTGGTGGCTCGCAAGGTATTACGTAGACGTAGACGTAGTTAAGTTACCATGTTTTTGTGAGGCCTTTTCAACCGTTTTACCGCAGTTGAGTTCTTAATCATATTTATGTTTGATTAGCTTATGGTCAGTTGCAGGAACGGCACATATGTATTCTATAAACTTGTGGGACCCATAAGCCATGGCAATCATTCAATAAGTGTTGCAGAAACATTCGATAAGTTTATTGGTTTCATAACTTATGGCATAGAGTTATGAATTCCATAAGTAGCCAAGATGGCCATTGCACAATGAAACGCTTGGAGACTTAATTACTTGATTTAAGTGTTGTTTTTTAACTAACGACCAGTTTGTTTACTCTTATCAGCTAATTATTATGTACATTAGAAATTGATTATAGGCTATAGCTTCATAAAATATATCTAGTGGTTGAAGATTAGATCAGATTTTCGAAACCATTAACCATTTGTAAATAAGTTATGTAACTAGTGGATGTGTTTCTGCAACCCGAATATATTTATGAAATCTATAACTTCATGGATCTTATAACTATTGATTCCATAACTAAAAGTTCTTGCAACCAGCCATTAGTGTGCTAATTAATCGTATTCATTACACTCTTTCTAACTATTGTGGTGGAAATTCGCTTCCTGGTAAACTTTAATGTTTCAAATATAATAAAAAATAGATGCGTCATTAGCCTCTCTGATCTCCTTGAAAAACCACTCCCAGATTCGACTTTGGGAACGAAAGGAGTACTTTTCTTATTACTTGTTGTAAAACAATAAGCTGTCATTGATTTTATTTATCACATAGTTACTCATGACGGTGGAAAGCGACTAAGGCAAAAGAACTTTCAATAGCGATGGATGTTCACTCTATCTAAGGCATTAGCTGACTCGAAAATGTTGGAAAACCTTTCCAAATACAAACCTTCATTTTACATAACATTGTCCTCTGTCAATAATTGTGATCAGTAATAATGTCAGCTTTATTTCTGGACCCTAAACATTTGTTCGAGAATTGGTTTCACCACCTTAATAGACTCGATGCGCTGTATGAATTTGCTACTTTCACATCCACTTGCGTTAAAAACAAAACATTTTTGCACATATCTGCGTATTTCATCAACGGCGTATGCTTTTAAAATCCAGTTTTCTTCGTGAAAGCCAATGAAAAATGATTAATGTGACAGGGCTATGAGTGTGAAGGTGAATCACCCAGAATTTTGCCTAGATCTCGTTATATAATACCGAAGCTCCCCTGCTATTTGCTAATATTTCTGTGTCCATGACAGTTTAGCCATTGATTCTTGATATTTTAAAGTGAATTCTGCCCCCGTGCTCATCTTTGACTTGTTTTGAAATGGTCGCCGGTGTGGTTTTTCTTTCTTGAACTTACCCCTCCAACACACACTGATGGGAGCGGTGCCCCTAGAATGCGAATGATAACGTGCACATTGTATTTTTAGACGTGAGCCACCCACGGTAGAAAGAAAATCGTTTGCGTAAATGACTTATCTCCTGGTCACTCGCGATACCGTTATGTTAGCCGTGTCTCGCCGATGGTGCGATAAAGGCGTCCTCTGATGAAGTTTGTCATTAGAGAGCGTCCGCGACTCGGAAAACCGGACGCGTTACGTCGAGAGCGTCACACGTGAAGCGACATGGGGTGAGTCACACTGCGCTGGGAGCGACAATAATAAGGCGCTGTGCTTGGCGCGCGCACGCATGGCGCCGAGAAGGGTCTGGTGAGGGGGGTGGGGGCGTGAGGGGGTGGAGACGTGATATTCGGCGTGGTGCCTCTCTCTCGGCGTCGCCCGCGCCCTTCCCTCGGCTTGGCGAGGTTTTCGGGTGACTTCACCGAGTGTGGAGGGAGGATGGGGAGGAGGGGGGAGGATATCGAACTCAGTGACTCGGCCCTGCGTGACCCGACCGTATCGATCGATACTGGCACGGTTTTTCCCTCGCCTCATTTTCGTCGCTTTTCCTTTACCCTGCCCCCTCCTCTTCTCTCTCTACTCCCCCCTCTCTCTTTCTACTCCTCCTCCTCTTGCGAGGCGATTAGCAGTGCCCTCCACACACATTCTGCGGCCCCTTCACCGGCTCCCGCGGCAGATTTACATGTATGCTAAAAGGGCCCTCTCGTGCTAGCGCATGCAAACATACCACTTGTGATAGATTTTCTTTCGTTTTATTCCAGGTGTGGTAAGTTTTTTTTTTCTGTCGTGGGAACGTTAGGAATGCCCCGAGATAAACCACGCTTAATTTGCATTGCTTTGAAATTTTATCCTGTACGCGTGAAATCCCTAATTATTATATTCAGTCGCAGCGTACATTCTTAATTATTCGCGTTTTCTAGGTAAAATTAAACTTAAAAACCTTGTTAGTCTTAGCATATTTGGTCCGTCTACTGTAATTGTTACTATGTCATGCAATAAGATCAAACTTGTTACTTAAATGCGTATTGGTAAAGAATTAATATTCGTCTTGTATACCTCGAAATATTTGCCCACAACAGTGGTAGATTGTCGAAAGAGGCAGTGTTTATATCGGTAAGGCACTAATTATTTTTGCAAGTATCGTGATGAATTTTTGTACTATTGACGAGCTATCAGATTGACTCAATGAGACTTTGAGATAATGGAATCAGTGGTATTACGTGGGATGCTTGGTGTCACGAACGTAGCATAGGCAAGAATATCAAGTAAAAGCGATTCCAGGTCAACTAATCGCTGGGACTCCGGATGCCCTATCGTGCACATAATTCATCTGTTTATATCATACTGAGATAACATAATTCTTCGGTGTGGAAAAATGTGACCTCAGTTGCTAATGTATCTGTATCTAGGCAACGGCAACCTTTTTTATCTCCTAAACTTTACACGATGACTCGTTTTTTAGTGGTAAAACTCTCCCTTATCTTTTTTGTACCTATTTTTGTGCCTAACCGACTCATCTCCTTTTAAAATCTTGCACTTTAGACATTCGATATAATGAACGTTACTGAGAAAAGAGGGCATTTGTAAGAAGATGTGATCAAGGTCCATCTTCAAAGAAAAAGAAAATGGAAATAATGATGCGTAACATGTTTAATTATTCATCTTATAGTATCATCTGTTAGAAATCATTCTAAATATCACAAGTGGATGTAGCAAAATGGTTTTTTGTACATATCTATGGTATGGCTAAAAAACCATTTACATGATTTGGCTAAGGTTTTATTTTTCACTACAATTTTTGATGTATAGCAATAAATCTTGCCTCGATGTCTTGTAACTGAAGTAAAAGTAACTGAAGATTCCCATGGGCAGGACACCATTATTGACGTGGCTTTTGACTTGGGAAAACACGTTAAAAGTTTTGCATGGAAGAAGACTTTTAATTTTCTCTGATTTCATGCTCCCGAAAAATGGCAATTTTACTATTATACATTAGAAACCCTTAAGAATTATTATTTTAAGCCCTGCATGTCCAAACTACTTTCAAAAACAGTAAATGCTATCTTTCAGATCGCTAATAATGTTTTCAAGTCTCGTAGTAGAAAATGTAGATCTATGAATAGTGATTCTGAGTGGAAGTTGGCGCAATAAAATGTTCGAATGGAGAAAATACGTTGAAATATTAATTCATATTTAGATTTGAGTAATTAAATTCTAACTGTTTCGATTATGCCCGCGGATAATATTCTGAGTGGAGTATGTCAGATACGAAAGCATGATTTAGCTGCCTCCTTCCCCTCTAATGTTTGGGCGGAATTGCCAATGTTTCTTGTTTTCACGAAGCTATTACTTTGTTTCATACGCTATCGTCGGTAGTGATTATTTTAGTAGCCCTCAATTTATCTGACGATGAAGTAACTTATCTTCACCTCCCGTTTCGCGGAGTGGCCGTGTGTGATCTTGGAATTGGCCTTTTATGGCCACTCTCGGAAAGGACAACCGTTGAACATCAGTCCGTTTCCTAATTAAAATTCCTCGTGTCATCGATCTGCAACCTGTAGGGTTCACCCTTTCCCTCTCCCTTGTGCTAATGAGGGGAAAAGGACCAAGGTTATCGGGCACTTTGAACCTCCAGCTATTTACGACGAAGGACGCTGGTCTTGTTCGCAAATTTTTCTAATGCCAATACCTTCCTTATTTTGTTGAAGATATTTTTTGATTCAGATCAAAATCAACCGGAGGAAGGTGTAGGAGCCATCTCATTAGCTTTTCTCAGGGTTTGCCATTTTTTAACGATGGTGTTTTATGTTTCATAGCACTGCGTGACTTACATTCGCACTTAAGCCACGTTTTTCCGTGGTATAGATGGCCCATGATTTCACTGTGTTGCCGACAACTTCATTATTACGCGAGACTAAACTTAGGTCACACTCGAGTAATTGACAACCATAAATTACCAGAAGCATAATTTACTAAATTCACAGTTAAGTGCATAGTGAATGGTATTGTTCGCTAATTTTTCTAATGCCATCACCTTCCTTATTTTGTTGCAGATGCTTTTTGATTCAGATCAAAATCAACAGGAGGATGATGTAGTGGACATCACAGTAGCTTTTCTGGGGGATTGCTATTTTTTAACGATGTTTGTTTATAGTGCATAGCACTGCGTGACTTAAATACGCACTTACGTCTCGCTTTTCCGTGGCATAAGTAGCCCATTGTTACACCGGGTTGACGAAAACATCATTATTACACGATACTTCACTTAAATCATGCTCGAGTAATTGATAACTATAGATTGCAATAAGCGAAATCAACCGGGGTTGGTGTAGTAGCCATCACAGTAGCTTTTCTATGGGTTAGTTATTTTTAACAATGCTTTTTTTATATTTTTTCGGTAGTTGTGACGCAAATTGTGTCATCCTGGATCTCATCATTCATATTTCAAAGGGCTGTTTCAGTTTCCGCATTGTTAGTTTCTAAGACTAAATTTTTGAAAGACGCGTATTTTCAATTTTTCGAATCCACTCTTCAAATCACAAGGCACTATATTGCCTTGTTGACCCCTGTTGCCCAAAGCTAGCTGTTTTCACGTTCTCGTCCCTGACAATTCAGCCGATATTGTTGAGATGCGTGCCGCGTAACGAGTGAAAAAAGGGGACATCCGAGTCTTTTGGTGTTTTTAAAAATCCTTTTTTCATGTCATACGCTGCCGTTATGGAATATTCTAGTAAATGATCCCACCGTGGGTATTATATTTTCATGGAACTCGTCAACTTTCGTGTTTATTACGCTTTTTAATTTGTATGCTGACCTTTGAAAGCTGTAAAAGTTTTTATGCGGAAGGATTAATTTGGTGCGTGCCGTATTTTTTTGCGGTTGGTCGTTTGTCGGTAGAATACGCTTTTTTGTTCAGATACACTGAATATAGAATTTTAACAGTCAGACATCATGATTTTAGAGGAGGAAAAAATTTATTAAATTGATATATTATTAGCCATTTTTAGAGAGAAGGATCCTCGTCCTGTTTTGTTTCGAATATTCGATATTTTTCATTAACTATACCATATTATGATGAAGCTCAATTTATTCTTTCCACATTGATTAATCCCTTTGCAGCGGGGATGTTGGGGTATATACTGGTAAAGTCTCCTATATTTTAGTCGATTTTAAACCGTTTATATAGCATCAAAATCTCTTTTATAAGTTAATCACCATGTAAGAATGTGGCCACCGTTGTCGTTATACACGATATTCACCAGTGACTGTTTTTATTTGCTTTTCCTAAATTAATTTCCGCTGAAGTGTAGTTTTCTGAAGCTATAACTTTAATTTCAAACCAGGAACTGTTTTCCTTTGACGAGAAAACGATCCTAATTAGAAGGAAAAAAAAAGCCTAGCGAAAATAACTTTTTGGGTCCATCGACAGAATACGTGAATAATTTGCCATGTCACATGACAAGGGGAGAATTAATGCGCCACATCTCCCGCCAGTCCTTCCGTTCTAGCGGCATCCACTGATTCCTCTCCGCCGGCGAGATTGCGAAATTTTAATCACTTTTCTTGTCAATTAGCCGCGACCACGGGTCTCCCCGAAGTTCTCAATGGGATCTCGGGGCGTCGTGTCATCGGTCCTCTCTCCTCCCCCCTTCAACCCTTCTCCTCCTCGTGCCTCTCTTTCTCTCTCTCTCTCTTTCATCCCCCTCCTCCCCCACTTGCCCCGTGCCCCACCTCTCCCCCCCTCACCCTCGTTCTCTCATGTGAGTGAGTGGTGATGAATGGTGCGACATCTCTGCGTCCTCTGTCATTCAAACCACCGGTCGATACCTCGCGCGTGCTCCGCGCTCTTGCTCTTCGGTCGCCTCGGTCCCTGCCTGCCTGTCTCCTCTTGCTTGCGGGAGGAGGATTCCATGATTTCACGAGAGATTTTTTTATAGTTTTTTTTTGTTTTGAATTTGGGCGGTGGAATGTCTCGCGCGTGGAAAAATGGGCTGCTTGAGAAGATCCACTCGGAGTAATACGCTCGAGTTGGTGTTGCTTGAAAGTCCTCTGGATTTTTGTCTCCGGAGATTTTTCCCTCATAATCCTTAGGCTTTTCTTTCGGCGTGACTACAATATACGCGAAAATGATGTTAATCTATTGTTAATAACAGATTTCTTTACCCCCAAGGAACTCTAGTTTTCCAAGTGTTGTGAGATACAGGATGTACATTTTTTTGCGGAGTCAATATCATGATATTCCGGCCCCAATTAATTTTGGACCATGATTATTTTTTTAAACATGTTACTACCTTTGAGTGTTCTTGAAATTTAAGTATTGTGTAAGCGTGTATTTTTATATCCTTCCTAGCTTCGCTTTAGCACTACTGCTAATAATTAATAATGATACATCATTTGCTGTTTTCTATTTTGATCTTGTCGTTGATATAATTCTAAATTGGATTTTTTGGGGAAGTGACCGACAGCTAAAGTCATTTGCGCAATAGGGGATAGGTGAGGGAGGAAGGGTGGATAGAAGCCCGGTATCGGCATTAGCCTGCTCTTAACTAAAGGCGCCAAGGGGACCGCGGTTTAACATCTCATCCGACAGACGGAGTACTGTACTTGAAATACCCTCCAAAAGGCTCTCGAGTAGGGATTGGGTTTCTTCTGAATCATCTTCCTCTGCAGGGATTTGAACCCTGGCCGCCCGTATGGTTAGCCAGTACTCCAACCCGATCCCCTGATATAATTCTGTACCCGATGGGAATGTGTTTATATTTGCGAGTGTGGACTGTAGTTTGTTGCGGATCTCTAAAGGCTTGGTCTACATGTGAAAGTAAAGGGCAGAGTAGTTAGTGAAAGTAACCATCCAATAAGTGCTTAAAACCTGTATTGTACCGATTTTTAACTGTCTTGGATACTCCTCGATCAGCCATGCGGAAGGTTATTATTTTTATTCTGATAAAAATAATTATTTAGTTTTGACAGAAAGGCGGGTGTTAGCGTCAATTCAAACAAATGCTAAAATTCTTATTTTCTCTTTTATATTGATATCTGTTTTCTCTCACGGAGCGTGATATTCAGCTCCAAACATCGTATTAAACAAAAGCTCTTTTTCTTGAAATTCTGAGTAATGATTGAATTTCTGGTTCATCTTTATCCTTCTGAGCGTGATTATTTTTATGAAATTATTCGTAAAAAATTAAATGCATAAATTAAACATGTCGACTTTTGCGCAGATACTTGAGTATATCACTTATCGTCATTCTAGCTATTCTACAAATCGTATTGCCAATAGCGTATCAGGTCTTCCCAGGGCCCGCCCACAAGAGTGCGATGAGGGCCACCGTTCTACTCCTACCAACTACAGCAACGATAGTACTTTAAAGGCATAAGTAAAATATGTTTGACTTTCCCAATAACTGAATTTAGCTTTTGCTACATGTTGACAACCCAGATTTAGAGATATTATGTTTTATATAATTGTCAATTTTTTTTGGAAAAATTTAGTGGTTTTAATGCTTTAAACTAGAGACGCTACAGTACGGTGGCCTCTCTCATGACTCTCTCTCATTTTATGCGGGCTGCCTAATGTAAAATTGTCCAAGATGCCCTAACGCAGATGTACTCATACCTTTCAACTCTTATTTTTTAAAAATATCTTATCCATAGAAAACCTAAATTTTTAAAATGGACCGCGTTCCATCAGTCGGTTTTTTTGCAAATTTTCCTTGCCCGTACCTTTTCAATTTTTCGAATTTTTTACTCTCCATTGATGAATTTCCAGAGAAATCAGCCAAAAAATTCGCTGATGGTGAACCTGAAAAACATGTGTCGAAGGTGACACGCTTAGACATTTTGGGTGACACGCATTGTTGATCGAAGGTCTATCTAGCGATGAAGAGAAACCTTGCGATACATTTACTCGTATTTTTCCCCAACATATTTTCGTAAGACTTTATTCTCAGAGTTAATTTTAACAAATTAAAGAAAACGACCTACAGGTTAAATTAGGAGCAACTGCATTGGCTTGTAGCGTACGAAATACTAACTTTTAATTGAAGATTTAACTAATGAAATTCAGCAATAAACAAGTCACTGTCGTAAAGAATTATCTTTGCTTTCTGAGTAAATGAATTTAGATTTTCTTGTAGTATATAGAAATATCACTAAATTATGGACATTTCAAGATGTGACACGGAACCAGAGCTAAGCTAGGTGTTTAACAAATCTGGACGAGTTCAAATGGTTCGCCATCACTGATTTAAGTGAGCATCTCCTTATATATTTTGTTTCGTGGAATCCATGAATACGCCATGAAAATATACCGTGTTTTAGAATTGCAACTGCATATGAATGGTAGTCCGTGGATTATCGAATAAGTTTAAACCTTGTGTTGGCCATGGACGGTGAATCCGCGGTTAAGGCGTTTAAGGTAGTCAGAGCGAGATAGTTCCCTAGTCATTATAGAGACCATATTCGAATTATACGTTTTAATTTCACGAGCTGTAGAGCACATGGATTGCATATTGTATTATTAATGGTGCAATAATTTAGTGATATACGACAGAAGTGGTAAGTAATTAAATGAAAGTATCTAAATAAGTTTAACTTGACTCATTTTTTTTCGCGCGGTGAGTTTGAAACCCCTTCAAAACGGAATGCTTTTTGATATCCCGAAGAATTTACTGCGGTGACAATATCATTAATGTTTAAAAATAGTTGAAAAAACATACAAACTAGTCGCTGTTAGCTTTTTTAATACATCTAAGTGGTAGAAATTCCTCATTTTGTCTCTCTGGAGTGCATACACATACCATTTCCCATGTAAAAGGGCTCGTATTTTTTTGGCAAATATCTCGGAAAGAAATGTGGTAAGGGGTTGAATTTTTGGCGTAATTGGAAGGGTGAGATATTTTTCTTTAAAATGAGACCAAATTCATTGATTTCTAGGTAAAATGATATTTCGCTCAAGCTACCTTAACAAGAGATACCTGTACAGTTGTTGTTCGGACAATAGGTGGAGATAAATAGAGAGGGTGCATGCTATTGAGACCAGTGCTATACGCCGTATTGTGGGCGTGACCTGTCCACCATCTTTGTTAACCCTGATTTTCATTCAGCACTAATGGGCTGACGCACAAACTTTGTTAATTTTACAATGTTTTCCATACTAGAAATTAGCATTCCCTTACTTCTTTTATATGCATTCTCCATATATATTTCTTATTCAATTTAATCTACAATAATCCGCATTCCTGTTAAATTGAGTTGAATCAATGGCACTAAGTAGCCAATATAAGTTTTTAGAGTTACTTACCTTTAACTTCAAACATATGGTGGATATTCTTGCTAAATCGATGTTAAGACTCAAAGAAAATACTTCTTAGGTTGTTTTTTGTATTCTTTATTCGACAAAATATTCCAAGAATATCTGTTTGACCAAATTGTTACAAAGCCATCTACAAGTAAAATGGGTACCTGATGTGATTCAGAATTTTTATATTTTCCTAGTCATAAGTCGACTAAGTTTCAAAATTCTTTTATCGTAACAGCATGTCATCTACGGAATAATCTACCTAAAAATATAAAAAATAGTCCTCTCTCTTAACTTTCAAAATGAATTATTAATATGTATTATTTTCTGATTCTTAATGTTGTTGTGTTATTCTTATACCTTGAACTTGTTTTCCGAATTTCGGATTCATTACATGTAACACTTCGCAGTTTACTTTGCAGACTTGTTAACTGTGTCTTATCTGTGCTGATTAATTTCTATGTAAAAATGTAAGGTATTATACATCGATTCGTCTTTTTCATTTTATAATCTTTATTTTTTTCTTATTATATTCACTGTCTCGCATCAATGAGTATATATAATGTTTTTGATCTTAAGGGGCATGATCCCAGAACATTCAATAAATATTCCGTTCAGTTCAATTCAATATATCCGGTAATTCGTCCATTCCGTCGTGCTATCCAAAGGAAAGTAAGGAAAGAGTAGGGTTAACCAATGTGGTTGTTATTTTGGTTGTCAGGCCACAGTTTGATTACATAATACCCTCTCAACCTACTGCTTCACCCCCCGCAATGCGGGCCTGACTAGTACTCACCTACGTGTTACAATTTATGTGTGGTGAACGACTGGTGTCGATAATGGGAGGTGATTTAAAAAATATTTTCGTTAGTGCTTATAATACTCGTAGGGGCCAGGCTTGATGTAATTGTTTTCCATTTCATCACCCTCAATTGCTTTCCAAAATGAATGAGAAAAACAGGCCACTTGGTGACATTTTGAAGTAAATTTCAGGCGCGATTGATCGCAAATTCGCTTGATTTCCTTGAACACTTAGCATGATTGCGATGTTTTTTGTTCAGTAAACTTTGAAACTTAAGCAATGAGCTGCGAAACATTTTTAGAAGTAGATCATTGAGCGCGTGAATGATATTACTCAAGTAGAATACCTTGCGAAACTGAAAGTAATGACGTGTTTGTGCAGGTTTGATGATTGCATAAAAAATCATAGGTGTGTAAAAGAGTAGAAAATCCTCCTTATGTGTGTGTGGAAAATTTAACATTTTATTGATCTAAGGCTACTTTTCCCTGAAAATTTTAAAATCAAGTAAAATATTTTTTTGTCAATTATATATTACCATTTGGACGCTTACCAGGTGTAATGAAATGTAGAATACCATGCGAAACTGAAAGTAATGACGTGTTTGTGCAGGTTTGATGAATGTATTAAAAAATATACGTGTGGAAAAGAGTATAAAATCCTACTTACGCGTGTGGAAAATTTAACATTTTTTGATCTGAGGCTACTTTTCCCTGAAAATTTTAAAATCAAGTAAAAAATATTTTGTCAATTATATATTACCATTTGGACGTTTACCAGGTGTAATGAAATGTAGAATACCTTGCGAAACTGAAAGTAATGACGTGTTTGTGCAGGTTTGATGAATGCATAAAAAATTATAGGTGTGGAAAAGAGTAGAATATCCTACTTATGTGTGTGGAAATTTAACATTTTATTGAGCTGAGGCTACTTTTCCCTGAAAATTTTAAAATTAAGTAAAATATTTTTTTGTCAATTATATATTACCATTTGGACGTTTATCAGGTGTAATAAAATGTTTGTCTAACGGTTCTCATATATTTTACCCAACTTTGAGATCGTGCTCTTCTTAATAAGTGATGAAAAAAGCTTATGTAGAAATTTGATAGAAAATTTTTTCAATGCTTAATCCGCACCAATTTTAACCCCTGTCCGTCTCGAAAAATAATAATTGTTATTTTTTATTATTTCCTGAGTAGCAAATCGTTTTTTATAGTGCCGTCCTGTCAGGCGGCCGAGGTTGATTCAAAATTCCGGGGGTATTCTTAATTGTGTTACAACCATCCATAAACGGCCTCAAAGTTCTTCCACATTAGGAACTGCCGGGAAAAACAAGTCGACATTTCCTTAATCGGGGAATGAGGTCTGAGGAGTGCGCATTCCTCCATCTGATTCTTCAGTTGAAAATCCTGCTGCCAGTTTGTACGTGGGAGAGAAAGTTGCTACTTTTTCGGTTTTATCGAACCCGTGTTCCACTGCCCCCGCTGGCCTAGAAAAACCAAAACCCAGAATGCCCTCCCCAAATTTGATGAAGCACATGCCTCCAGTTTTATTTTGGAAGGTAAGTAGAGGATTCTTGAGAAAATTATTTCACTAAAATAGTTGACTACAAAATGAAAGCATGTCCTCTGATATGTTGAAGTCAGCTAAGAAATGTGTGTGCTCTTCCCGTTAATTACTCTAGTAAACGTCGTGGAGTTGATGTTGGATGTAAATTTTATTTGAATTGAGCTGTAGGGAATAAATTGCTAACATCTTGGGTGCGTAAATTATGCTCGAAAAGAATATTTTACGAAACACGGTTCTTTCGCTGTTATATATTTCAAGTGTTTTACGGCATTAGAAATCCATCTCTTCGTTTCTCGCATTACTATCTGTCGTCATGAGTTTCATCTTTTTGTATTTACAAACCCGGTGGTAATATAGAGTTGTTGGAAAATGGCAACGCATTAACCATCGTGAATAATTGCAGCAGGTGGCATCCGGTGCATTTATTGCTCATTACTCATGCCTTGCCTCAAGGCTGTGCAATGAATCATGTCATTGGAGGAATCTCTCCTTGTGTTGGTAATCCCACCAGAGCATAAACTTCTGTAAGGTTACCACTTAGCAGTTTTTGCGATCGAGTAGTCGGTTAATGGTTTAAAATTCGGGCAGATACAGCCATATACTTAAAAGTTCATTTGCCGGCTTTTGTACAACTTTTGCTTGCGACTCATATAGGTCATCTTCGCAGTATTGTTTGCATTTTTTTATTTACTAGGCTTGTGTGAAGGTTATTTTTTCCAGTGTCTGTATTTTATTTTATGTAATTTGATCAGCGCTTCTATCGCCATGGAAATATTCCTTGTTATTTTCATGTTAAGATTGCCTCATAATTTCATTTTAATGTAAAGTGTAATGTTCAATGAAGAGTGAATTGCCTTAATTCTTCGCTGGATATGAGCAAGTCAAATTGAAGGAACCGATGTGGTCGATCGCTCTCTTGTATAATATGTCATTAAATGGAAAGAATTATGTATATTAAGTGATTTCTCTCGCCAACTGTAGTATTTTTTTATTCTCTCTCATGGAGCTACTGTGCTGTCCTTGAACGACGCCTCCAACTATAACACATCTCCGCTAATCATGTCTGTGTCGAGGGAGCACTCCTTTTCTCTGATATAGTTAGCAGCGAGAAGTCTGAGTGGTGAATTTCGTGTATAGCAGAGTCGTACATACCGTATTCTAACGTTCACTTGAAAGGATACAGTTTTCCTTGACCCAATGATGGGTTCTTTCAACTAACTTCATTTTATGTTGCAATAGGTATTAGTGTGTGTCTTATCTCTGCCCTCGGTATTTGGACAAGTTTCCGGTTCAAGTATTGCCTGTGTGGCTACTTATTTTGACATTTTTCAGGCGAATGGATATGGATAAGTGCAGATTTGATTGCTTGAATTGGCACCCTTTATCTGCTTCTGAGCCTTGTCTATTTACATGAGCCTATTCTCTCTGCATTCCCTGCTGGTCGTTTTGTTGCATATTTAGAATGTTAGTACAAATGATTGAAGAAGTTGGTATTTCTCATTTCTATCCCGAATCAATAATTTTACAGTTTTTGAAATAGTATCTTGATGAGCTAACGGATGGCGTCGCTGAAAATCGTTATCGTGCTTGTTAGATGATTTGACCATAAGCACACACTCGCCTTATCAAAAGAGACAGGATTTTTCGGAATTTATCTGAGGAAATCCATTGATATGCTAAACCAATTAGCGAGGAAGAATAGCGATCATTCGTCAGATATGGCAGGGGAAAGAACGAAATATGTAAATTCGAAGGAGTTGGTGAAAGTAGATAACCTTAGGTGAAAATGAGGGACAACTCAAATACACGCTTCGGTTCAAAATATTTTCTATCATATCTGGATTGCTGGTCTTGAGAGGTTCTACATCACTTAATTTCTTGTCTAAGGACCGCGAAAAATATCCCAACACATTCACATCACAACACACGTTTCTAATTTATCGCTTCTTTTATTGCTCACCGGTAGAATTTTATCCTTTAGCTTTGTTTTCTTCTACTCTCCTCTGTCTAGCTGTTATTTTTATTCCTTTTTTTGGAATCACATATGTTTTGTATCAATCTTCTAATTGAATTTTTATCCTGAATTATTTTATCCGCTACTTACTTCTCTCCCATGTCTTTCTTAATCCCTTGGACTCACTGGTCGCCATTCTTATTCATACTAACATGGGCGAAATTCGTTTTGTGAATCTACTGCTGTCCATCCTCTTTATGCGGCTAAAGAACCTGTCTCACTTCTTGTAAGTCGAATTTGACATTTTTTCGCTCACATCTTTCTTGTTGTGGTCTTCATTCATCCTGTCTAAACTCGCCTTACTCTGTTTTTCTGTGGGTTTTTCCCATGATTTTTCTTCCGGTCCTTCATGATCCGGTGGCGTTGAGAATTGCTGCATTTATTTATACACCATAGATTCCGATTTTGGTTTCAGTGGAGAGATAATCTTGATCTATCAATTAGCGTTGCTGCAGGCGTTTGAGATGTGAGCGAGGAGAAGGATGTAGAGGGTGTTGCGAACGGAGAGGAAGTGAAACGAGGAAGTGCTCGTTGAGGAAAGAAAAAAGACAGGTTCTTTAGCCGCATGGATGAGTTTAAGATGATGCAGATTACGTTGTTGGAAGTTGTTGGTATTGAGGGACGACGATGTTGGGTAAGCAGGTAAGGGGAAGAAAGAGAACGTATTGTGGATATCGTGAAGAATATTAGGTCGTGTGCAGAGATGAAGAAAGGAGCCGTGACCGTGGATAGGGCCCTGCTTAGGTAGAAATCCAAGAGACTTTTACTCACTCCCATTTTACGCGGTTGGAGAGGTAATCGTGGGTCATTGAGAGCACATTTCAATAATGTTTTAAGTAATTTTAAAGAAATCCTTGGACCACATTTCTTTTTAGTGCATCTACTCATTTGTTGGAATCCACCGTAAGGGCAGTAATGAAAATAATAAATTAATCATTCATTAATATTTTCCTCAATTAAAATTTTTCGGAGAACGTTAAATCTAGAGTTTTCGGCGCTATACAACAAAATTTAGAAGAAATCATGTTATTAATAGGGAATTAAGTAAATTGTAAAGAGAAGAAATGCATTATTTCGCGTTTAGAAGAAAATCTGTATTCATTTAGTCGAATTATTATTAAACACATGTCATGTGCCGCGATTCTATGTGTTAAAATAGGATTTGATAGTGAAAAATCCTAATGAGTATGGTGAAATATTTTCATTTTTAGCTATGGACACCTCGAATGAGAACGAGTATGCTGACTTTCACGCAAATCTGTTCATGAGTTATAACCGCTCCAATTGCTATAAGAATGTTCCATCTCGACTTTGTCAATCAAAACAATGACTCAATTCTACCTTTTTAATAGTTTACCTTAAAACATGTTCGCCTTTGCTGATATCTTGCCTCATCCATTAAAAGTTAACGGCGAGGCACAAATGTGGAGATTGGTCGACTTATATATTTTTTTAAACCCTTTTCCTAGCCGAATGAGCCAAGTGCAGTTCCATTTTCCGCATTTTCAGTTCGACCATTGCAGTGTTTTGCTAAAAGCTACGAAAAATAGTACATATGTTCAAGTGACAAAATTGTATCTTTATTCAATTTTTTGAGATGCTTTTCTTCTGAAAACAGTTTTCCGTGAAAATTGCATTTATGATTAATATAAAAATTACACTTTCTCTCATTTTGGCCCATCTATAATTATCGTCGTGTATCATTTCAAGTTCGATATGCGAATAAAATAAGGTGGAAAGGTATAGTTATTTTCATTGTAGCTATTAAAGGACACATTTTGCTATTGATAGCCAAAGATTGAATAATTGAATTTGAGTCAGCGAAAGTCAAGTAGTTTAAATGCATCGAAGACCAAAGTAGAAGTTTCTGATAGTGAGAGTGAATAGAATGGTTGTATAGTAAGGATTAATGATGAAGTAATTGCATTAATAAACGATTTTGTGTATCGTGGCTGAATCTTTGGGAAAGTGGAAGGATATTAGGATGTATTATAAGGCATGCGAATGTCGTTGGGAAAGTCGTAGATAGTAAATGGAGAATATTTTGGAATGAGTGTATGTCTTACAGTGTACGAAAGTGTTCTCCTCTTGACGTCATTATACAGCATTGAAGCCTGGGGTATAGCAGGATAAGCATAAGAGTGGGCTGAATGCAGCGGGAATGGAGTACCTGAAGAGTTCTGACGGGAAGGAGGGTAAATAGGGTTAGGTATGAGTGGGTGATGACAGAATGTGGGTTGAATGCTCCAGTATTGAAAGTATATGAAAGGAACGCGCTTAGTTGGTTTGGCCGTGGTAAGAGATTAAGAGAGAGGTGAATTAAAAAACAGATATATATATATATATATATATATATATATATATATATATATATATATAATCGTTCGTTCATTCACTCAGACCGCTCAGCGGCAAATATTCACATAAATGTTTATACAGAAAGGTAGAAAGAAAGTGGATAGGAACACATCTTCACACCACCATTGTGTCTGTCAATTTTATGTGTTCCTATCCACTTTCTTTCTACCTTTCTGTATAAACATTTATGTTAGTGTGTATATATATATATATATATATATATGTAAGAGAAGCGGCAGTGGTATCTAAGGATCTACATCATCTACATCTACACACTACCCTGCGAGCCGCCGCATGGTCGTGTGGCAGGGGGTGTTAGGACACCAGCCGTGTAAAGATGTATCTAAGGGATAAGGTTTTGGGAGGTGAAATTGTGCGTGTATTTAGTGGAGCTCAGTTTTTATTGTGGACGCTTATTGTGCGAGGAAAGGACGAGTTTATTATCTATCTGTTCGGCAGTGTATCTCTCTTATTTTATCGCTAATGCCAGACCTAGAGATGTAGTGAGGAGTTATGATTATATTCTCTGTGTCCCTCTGAAACTCACCTGTTCTGAATTTCTCAGGCAAGCTGAGCCTAGCGTGTAGCCTCAGAGTCTCTAAGGGATCGGGAAATACGGAGGAAATTATTGAAAGGTAGCCAGTTTTACATGGATGACCTCAAAGACTAAATGATTCGACTTTGTCCTCTTCGAAATAAAATTGCGTGATGGATGTGTACGAGCCATTTTACGTCGAAGCCATCTCAAACCTACCGAGACCGGGAGAATACCCTCGTAAGTAACAATACTTCCCATTTAACAAATCGTTGCTCCCGGAAGGATTGAGACGTGGAAGGGAGGGGTGTCGAGGACGGGGATTCCTCCGTAGTCGTCGGTGGTGGTAGGGGATGGGGCGTGTGGGGGGGGGGGGCGTGGCAGTTGATCAGAGGGAGGCAGGCGGCTAGTGCACAATTGCACATGCGTCGAGGTCGGTCCTGGAAGGGGGGGGAAGAGTCTCGGGAGCGGCGTTGCCGGCCGGACGGTCGGCGGCTCGCGGAAGGAACCTCGGTGGGGGCGGGGCGGGGCGGGGGGGCAGGACGTGTGCGGTGAAGGTTTTGAATGGCGGATGCCTCCCCACCTCTCAGCACTCTCATCATCAATGTGTGATTCAAGTCTGTTCCGCACGACTCAGCGATGCAGACCGAGAGTGGAATGCATTAGGCTTGGAGTGGTGGGTAGGGTTGGGAGGGAGGGAAGAAGTCCGCCATGGGAATCATCCCGCTCTCATTACTGGACGAGAGACACCTCGAGGACCACGGCTAAACATCCAGTCTAGACTCAGTACTAAACGGATTTAGTACGCAGTACTAAATCCGTTTGTAAAATTTACGGTTAAAATTTTCTCCGCGCGATAGCGAACGTTTTTGCCTGGGAGTTTGTCACTAGTCTGGATGTTATAAAAATTGTGAAAAACATGAAAAACTCAGAGCGCAAAGACATTTTTGACCTCTCCAATAATCTGATCAAAGTCATAATAATTTATATTGCAGAACCTTTGGCTAATTGCATTAACTCATGCCTATCTCAATGTAAATTTCCAAAGTATTTGAGGACCTCTAAAGTTATCCCAGTCTTTAAAAATGGTGATAGGGCTGGATGAAGATCTACAGGCCTATAACAGTAGTTCCCATCTTTTCAAAAATAATAGAAACTATAATGAAGAAACAGCTCTATAAAGTCCTGGAAAGCAATAAAATCATCTCATCTTCTTAATTTTTGTTTTCGAGAGGACAGGTCCACTGTTGATGCAGTTGATGAACTGGTAACCCATATCACTGATGCATTAGAAAAGGGAGAGGATACAGAATTAAAATTATGTGATTTAAGCAAAGCTTTTGATTGTGTTAAGCATGAAAACATAATTCATAAACTGAAATATTATGGTGTTAGGGGTAACGAATTGAAAATGTTTGAATCACACCTCTGTAATCGTGGACAAATTGCCTTTGTGAATGCTGAGAGCTCAAGTAGGAGTGAGGTTCTCTGCGGTGTCCCCCAAGGATCAGTCCTGGGACCTATGCTCTTTTTTATTATGATGAATGATTTTGATATAAATGTTGTAGGTAATTCCTTAATATATGCTGACGATGTCAATCTGTTCAATGTGGATAAAGAGACTGAAGTTCTGAAAGCTCAAGCCATGCATGCATATGATGATGCAGTAGCTTGGTTTACAGCAAATTAATTTGTAATGAATGAGGCAAAAACACAGTCTCTATTGGTAAGCCTTAAAAATACATGCATGGAAACATCAGTGAAATTATTGGGTTTCCATATTGATTCCAGGTTGACATGGGATGTACATATAGCCTCTATTTCTGACTCCTTAACTAAGACAGTATATCTTTTTCGAAAACTCAAGAATATATTGCCTAAAGAATATCTTCGTTGTACGTATTTTGCACTCTTCCAAAACAGGGTGCTCTATGGTATTCATAGGTGGGGCAATGGTAATAAGATAGGAAATGTACTACGACTACAGAAAAGGGTGGTGAGGATTTTGGCTGGTGCCAAAGTAGATGATCACTGTAAGCCGCTGTTCATTAAGGAACATATTATGACTGTGATTAATTTTTACATTTTTAAAGTACTGGTTTATGCAAAAACAAACATTGTTAACTGTAGCATGAAGAAGGATATTCATAATTACAATACTAGAACTAGCCATTGTATTGACATTCCATATTGTAGGCTAAAGAAAACAACAGACCAGCACCATATAATGGGTGCAAAGTTTTACAATAAATTGTCATTTGTGCTTCAAAATGAACATGTGGTGAGATATAAGAGAAGGGTGAATGATTGGCTGGTATGTAATCCATTTTATAATCTGAAAGAGGCCCTGGAACTGAAGCTGTGGGTTTAGAAAACTGTACACAATGAAATATATGTAGTGTGCTACAAATTCAATGTATCTCCTTGAGAAGGTGTATAGCAGTTGTAATTCTCTGAGTGTGACCAATAAAGTATTATTATTATTATTACCCACGCAAGTACGTGGCTGGATAGATGCGTGAATAAATTCTCCAAATTAAAACAGGGTCTATTTTACAGCCACGCGTTCATGCTTTTGCGCAATTTTGGGTGTTTATACCGGTCAATTTGAACTGTGAATGTGTTCATGCATCTACCCGCGCGGGAACATGTATTTAGTCGGGTAAACACGGCTTTTGGAAGGTTGTGAGACGAAGGGATCAGTACTGTCTTCAGAGGTCCACGCGGGAAACAGTCTGTTCCTCTACACCCGCTCATTGCTCGTGTGCACTCATACTTTATTCACTCTTATATCAAAATCTTTATTCTCATGTCCAACCAGGTTCTGTAGCACCTATGCTCTCACTACAATGCATATTCGATACTACTCCGCGGTCCATCTGCTATCTTTTCTTCGCTTGTGCCTTGTTCGATACCTATGTTGCTCTCTCCTCTTTCTTTCGCTGGACGATATGGGAGGAAATCGTTTGTATTTTTGGCGGCTGGGATGCTGATTTCCCATCACGAGAGCCAAAGTGCGAACCCCTCGCATGGCTGTGGTGGAATCCCAATCCCTCTTTGGGTGACAGATGAGGAGCAGTCAACGAGTAGTAGTACTCCGCCCGTCATTTTGGACTTTTAACCGTGGGTTTGTTTTACTGAGAAACGAGGGATCGATTTGGCGTGATGGCTAGAATACTGGCCTCCCATAATGGAGTCCAGGTTAGAATCCTGGGAGTGGTTGCTGTTATTTTTCAATGGAACGTTACACTGTGCTGCCCTTAGCGCCTTTCAGTTTCAGCAGGCTAATGCCAGAAGCCAGGTTTCTCTGCACCTTCAACCACTGCCCGCGCAATCCTTTCCTTAATAATATTCCCACCTGTGAGCTCCCAATCACTCATCGGTCGTGCAGCCCCTCTCCGTCTAACCAGCCAAAACCTCGTTAAGAATATACTCATATCGGCGCCGAGTTTCTCTCAACCCAACCTCCATTCGCCAGATGGTAGGATTGGTAGAATTGGTAGAATTCGCTTTCCTCACCCCGACCACGACCTACGAGATGTCTCTCGGTGGTCGTGCCCAGACCCACCCGACCTCTATGGTCGTCGGTCGCCTCCTCTGAATATCCGACCAGCCCATCGCGAAGCCCGTGAGGCGAGGGCAGTCGTGGGTGGTCGATGTCCCCGCGACGTCCGCGGATGGTAGGACGGACGCGTGCGGGACAGACTCTCGATCTCCTCATTATAACGGCCGTTGGGAGCCGCGACTCCGTGTGAGGTGGGAACTCGGCATGGACTTATTTATCGGGCCGTTAAGCCGTGTTTCGTGCCTTGAAAGATGATTCGGGGGTGGCGGACGGCTCTCAAAGGGAGAGAGCGATGTATAGCACTCACTCGCTCTCTCCCGCTGCCTCCGTCGTCGCCCCCCACCCCCTCCCTGTCAGTGAGTGAGTGTGTGCGCTGTGCGCTGGGGTCGTCGGAGGATCGATAATAAGCGGGCCTCTCCCGTCGGGCGGCGGCATCGCCACGGTCGGCGGGCGATGAGAAAGTTCGTGCCCAGGCATTCTCTCTCTGGCACGTTCTCTCCCTCTGTGTGTGTGTGTCGGCACTCGCAGCTTTGCCGTGTGAGGGATCGGCCGGGGGATATTCCTCGCGATATACTGGCTACGTGTACCCACCACACGAAGCCCTAAATTGCAAATAACTCGATCGTTTTCACTCATGCGCACACGTAAAGCTCATTAACTGGAATGAATTCGAGCAATTTTTTGTGTGAAATTGCAAAAATAAACGCAGAAAACGTGTGGAACTTGGAGAGAACTCACTGTTGACAAATTTTGCCGGCTCAGTCGTGACGCTTTTGCAAATTATAGCTAAACGAAGTCGGTGTCACCCATAGAAATATCTCGGAAATAAAGCTTTTGAAAGCACGACTTTGCTATTTGCAGTGTGGGACTCCAGGCCATTTAAATAACCATTTAAAGAGCAAACAAATCCAGTGCCGCCCGAATGAATCATTCAAAATCACATATATTGCAGTGGAGTGATTTCTTGCGACGTTAAAGACATTTCATCTCGAAGGATAATTTGCGCTTCAAGGAATCGTATTGTGAGCGCCATGATTAAAGATGATTTCTAATATCTGAGGCTTAACTATCTTGAAATTCATTTTGTAATTTAGAAACACTCTTCTCTTTTATCCTTCTACCGTTATTTACACCTGTAGGTGAAACGTACGACTAGTTGTAACACATGGGCGCCATCAGTCATCTTCAGAAATGAGGTTCGTTGTTTATTTATTAATGTGTGCTGTTGCTAGGTTATTTAGAATTTGGTAGAATGGGATAATACTGGGCACTTCTCTTAAATGTGAATGTGTTAAATCTGAGGATAAGTTTTGAAATTAGAATATTTTGGAAATAAACCACAGACCGTGTGATCCCCTCTCACTCCCGCCATAATAATTCTTAAAAATTGTCCACTTTCCATTTGTCGTTGAGTTGATTGTTAATCGTACCTTTACGTTAGTTTCAATCGAGAACTTGAATCAATTAAATCAATCACCATAAAATGGTTCAAGCAGAAAAATTAATTGGCAGCAAGTTGTTATCACTGAATCATCGCTGTTTTGAATAACCATACTTTGGATTGATGTTACCAAAACAGGCAACATTTTCTGTAAGACAAGATTAGGATAGCAATCATAACAACAGCAACCTGAAAACGTTTATGAGTAAGACCAGAGACTATATTGAAGAGTTCAAGAACAGTAGCATACAAAATTTGAAGTTCAGTGATCGGACTAGAATTTACATCTGCCAAACTGGAAGGTCCTTCCAGATGAGGACAGAAGAGCATAAACGGTCTTTTCTCAACTGCAACGTTACGCAATCTCAATTCACCGAACACCTGTGGGAGGAAAACCATTCCAGCGATTTCAGACCTGGGATTTTACCTGCGATGGAGAAGGATATGAAAATGGATATGCGGTGGAAGTAGAGAAAATGAGAAACCTGAAGAATGGATATCATGTAAACGAAACCCTTTATGTGAACCTCTCCCCTCTCCTCGAAGTCACACTCTCATTAAGGGAAATGCAGTGAATATCAGGAATACGCCTTCCTCACCTTCAACACCCATAGAAATAAAGAACCCAATTCCCTGCCCCCACAACTCCAAAGCTAGCATCCTCAACCCTTCCCTTTCCCTCTCCTTTATTTCTTACTCCTCCTATTCCAGCTACATCTCAATAACCAGACTATATTGGGCAAAATTAAGTAAACAACGAACATGGTACTTGAAGATGATGCCTCTGCTTTAAAACTACTTTTACCATGTTTACTTACCACTATAAATACTAGAGTACAACCTTTTTCTCTCGCTGCACAGAAGACGACGAGTGTGAATGGAAAAGGGAGGCATATAGGATGCTAGAAGTTTACAGGAATATAGACATACGTTGGCTTATGTTAGGTGAGGGGGAAACACATTCTGAAAGTAGCTATTGACCTATACGAGGAATGGCGAGATAATGTACTGCATTGAATGGCGAGAAGATTAGCCGTGTAGAGCAAGCGCTAGAACATTCCTGAGGAAAACAGGGAATAAATTTAGTCGTAAGCTGCAAATAAAATTAATCTATCCACTTCGGAGATCCTGGTGTACCCACTATATGATGATTTCTGAGTGTAGAAATACTTAGCATGTTCATCTTGATGAAAGAGTGGGAAACGCAATCACGAGAAAGCATCAACAGAGACGTTGTCATTCGAGGATTGTGTGTGAGTGAGGTTGTAGTCGATCATGTGATTTACCACGTGGAGAAGTACACTCTTGCTGCTGATGGTGTTTACTGTGAACTCATTACTCCACCTCTAATGAATGATGAGGTAGATTATTTTGATCGTCGTTTGTTCATACATGTCAGTATTGGTCTAGCCTATGGCGTAGGTATTAATCTTGACGATGTACTATATCCTGGACTATTATATTTTTATTTTGTGCCTTTTGAAACTCTTAAAATCAAAAATGGACGTTGGCCCCTTTGCTTTCTTCTTTCTCTTTGAAGTGTGAGTGGCGCCGTCTGCTAAGTGGCTCGTATTAGCCAGTGCCAAAGAGATAACAATGACGCTATTTTCTGGGAATGCGGCGCATTTTTCTTTGTGAGGTAATACCCTCAAACATTGGATGGGTACTTGGAGTGTATTCAGTTGCCGCTTTTTAACCCGACGGATCATTGGCCTAGCAGTATTCTCTGAGCTGTCTCTCCGACTTTTGTGTGTGCTTTTATACGTTCAGGTGATAACGAGTGGGAAAATAAACAGAAGAGAAGAGCCCAAAGAAAATTGAAGCATGCGTGTTAATCATCTGAGTTGCGAGTAGTCTCTCTGGGTATCAGTGCAAGTTGGGTGGCCTTGTTTTTTAAACATCGCCATTTTTCGACCGCAAAGGAAACGCTGGTGGTTCTGTTCCTCTTTCCACCCTATCATCTCCCATTCCATTCCCATTTTAATGGAATTTCCACAAAACTTGAGCCGTTTCTTTTCTGAGTAAGCCATTCATGTATGGAGTTTTCTTATGTTTTTTTAAATGCCGCTTCAGATCGTAGGAGTGTAAAATCGCACGCTGAAAAAGTGAACCCTCAAGTCACCTATTAAATGTTCCGGATGCGTTCCAGGCCATATTTCACGGTTGAAATTTCTCGGGGAAATCTGGTCTTCGAGGGACAAAGTGTACATTTCTGTTTCTGCGATGGGTAAAGCAAGCGCGATTATTTTTTTTTAATTATTGGATTATTCCGGCTTGCTAATCATTGCTCAGGAAACGAGACTTTAAGGTCGGGCGTCAGGCTTCGTGGTGAGGCCTACTTCCTTTCCTTTTATTCTGTTTTCCTGGTATTCTCTCTTTGTGGCATATGTTATTAATGTGAAAAATGCTTTCTTGCTTAGCATTATTTTGTCTTTCACTCAAGCCCTGAGAATAAAGAAGGCTCTTCTTTTAATAAAGCGTGCGAAGTTCACGATGAAGTATCGTGGTTGGCGTGACACCTGCCAACGTTTTTCGCCTAATGTTCGTATTTTGATCTTGTATATCCCTCTATCCTATTCATATCGCAGTTAGCTATGAATGTGAATTTCATGAATGATATTTTTGTATTTGCTAAGTTTCTGAAAGGTGTTGAAAGTCTCGCATGCAGGTATCATAAAATGGGGTTGAGGAATTTTAAAATGCATTACTTTCTTTGATATGTATATAATTTGCTTCTCACTTGAGGATAAATACTTTGGCAAGAATAAAAACTACATACTATGAGATATTAATTAAATGAGATCTTTAAAAAAAATTTCTTGCTCGGGGCACTTTCCGCTTATAGTTGATTGACATATCTGCCCATTGTGGACATGATTCCATTCATAGTGTGCAGAAGAGCAGTAGTATGAGAGGGCGTAAACAGCTTTGGTTAATGTGAAAGATTTTCATGTTTTCAGTGGAGCAAGAACTTCTTTCCCCAACGACATATATCGTATGAGCGGCAGAAAGAAGTCTTACATTATGAGTTTTATACGTGTATTAAACGTGAATTTTCGCGCTTCATTGCTTCAATGAATTATTTTGCTGTCCAGTATATACATACTTTCATTCGCCTAGAAAGCCTCAATTACTACCAATACAATTGATCATAAATTGTATACAATTATCGGGTCATGCATCAGTCGAGCTGGATGTCGATAAGACGTATCTCCTGATTTCCAGGGAATTTCAGGGAAGCATGAAATATATTCGTGAGTATTAGCAAAAGAGAGTGGTTGCGATGAGATGTGAGCCTTGTTTTATGCTCGACGGCGATTTTGGTCTCGAGATATCCTTTCTGCTGTTACTTTGAGTGAAATTGAGAATAAGTGGATGGCTAATTCGTTGGCGTGTTCCTACCGACAATCTCTTCCTCTTTTCTTGGAATGGCTGTAATCGGGTTAGGTTTTTGCGGTTACTTCTCGCTGAGCCCATGTCCGTTTGGTTTCTTGTTGTTGCGAACGTCTCCAATTCGGCCCGAGGGGTATTGAGGAAGTCACATTCGACGTCATATGTGACCCATAAAATACTCTCCCACTTCTGGCCGATTAGCATGCAATTTTTGAAAAATTTCGAGCCCTGGAATTTCGGTTAATACTTGTTTCATTCTGGTAAAATATCACTCGTGAGCGGACCCAGGCTTCGTCCGGGGAAAGCGAGGGCTTGAGTTGGAAAATATTTCATAATGTAATATAAAAGTCCTGCTTCCATTGCAATCTACTCAAAATGGAAGAAAAAAAAATATTAGTCTAATGGTTTTTCATAAAAGGAACATGGCTGGAGCGATGAAACCTATTCCAGAGTTTTGTTGTTGCCCTTATCAGAAGATTTCCTCCATAATTCTAATGGAGAGTTCTGAAAGCTCGTGGAGGGTATTGAAACAATATTTGAAAGAGTACTTGTGCCTTGTTACGATTCCTTATCTAGGTTAGTATTTTATCACTAATCATTGCTAGACATTGGTACTGATGACATCACATATTGAGAGAGGAAATGGTTGTAATTATGCTATTTCCTGTTAAAAATCAAGGGGTGAAGATCACCAAACATGCACTATTGCCATGCAAGTAGGATATTTAAGGGAGACATGCTAGAGAACAGGGTCACATGCAGCTAGGTGGTTAGTATCTACATAATAAGAAGGGGATTATTGGTTGTTATTACATGCATCATGCACTACAGACTACTCTAACTATATTTCACCTACATATCCCTTTGCTACGCTGTCTATTGTTCTCTCTTATGGTACGCGGGAAAAATGACATTTTAAATCTATCGGTACGACAATCTAACTCTCTAATCTTGCTAATATGATCAAACCTAGCATAATACGCAGGGGTTGTTAATATATATCTTACGTCATCTGCGAACAAATCGGTTTTGAATTTACTTAAAAGGTTTAACCTAAATTTTAACCTGCGTTCTGATAGTAATTCCCATCCTAGTTCTTCTATTACATTCGTAACACTTATACAATTATCATAACGGCCTTTAACAAATCTAGCGGATTTCCTTTGCACACGCTCTAATTCTTTTATCAAGCCTTCCTCGTACGGATCCCATATACTAGCGGCATATTCTAAATGAATTCCCAGTAGATGTGTCTTTTCTTCTTCTTCTTAGTGTTTATCATATTTACTTCTTTTGCCTTCAACTCTTCGAAGGAGTTAATCGTTTGTAATTCTGTCTCTCCGTTTTAACTTCATCATTCATCGATTACGGACCACTTTATCTGTGTCTTGAATCTCTTTTACTTGGCAGCTGTTATTTTCCAGAGCTCACTGTGATAAGAGAAGGTACTGTAAAAACACAGAATGCGTAATTATGAGAGGGGAACATGTGTGTGTGTGTGTGTGTGTTTGAGGGCGATTTAGGTATTTTCGAAAGCAATAAACGCTCTCCCCTCACCAAGAAGTTGCCAGAGCATGGGGTTTTGACATTCTCCCTGAAGGAGGTGATGCCCAAGCTCAACCTCATGGGTGTCGCGGGGAGTGGTGAAGAGCGGAATCGAAGCTGTCTCCTTCTACATCTCTCCGTTCCTTGACGTCGCGTCGCCTTGCCGTCGCTTCCACCTCACCCTTCCCACGTCCAAATTCGCTTCCTCTCCCTTTGCTACCATCCTCCCCTTTCCGACCTCTCCTTATTTTTCCCATTTGTTGAGCTCATCCTCCTCCTTCCCCCTCGCCCTGTAGCGTGCATTAAAAAAAGGATATTGGTCCGTCGGAGCTTCATTTGGAATACCACCAAGTGGGATGGCTGAAAGGAGAGGACACCATTGTTCCTCTGGTTCTCGCGGAGTATTTTGGAATTGTTATTTTCTCTTCGGGCCAATTCGAGTCTGCAGTTCAGGAACGTGAAATGAAGTCCGTGGGTGTATTTCCTCGAACGGAAAACAGGATATTTTTTTCTGGGACATCCCTCCCTCCCCCTCTTGTATTTAGAACATGTATCGGTGACCTTCCGGCAGTCGAAATAGTTCTTCGAAACAGAGTTGGCTCGGTTTCCTCAAGTTTAAACTGCTATGGAGATGACGCAGATACTTTATCTAGTTCGAATTGTATTGTATCAAGTCGTTGAACGTTCGCGATACACAATAACGGCTTCGCCCACGGGTTTTGGACGACTTTCGGAATGGAATCTTATGGCCACTGGGTATTTTTAATTGGGATTGGCGGGTGTCAATTTTATGCCCATATTGTAAAAAAATATGTGAAGAATTCATCCTAGAGATTTTCGCTACCGCGCGTGATATAATTCTGACTGAAGTTTCCAGACGTTCGTTGGCACAGAGGCAAGGCATGTGAAGCTAGCTGTCTGCTTTATGCTATACTGGCTTACTCTCTAGTGATGTGGGAGTTTTTTTAATATTAATCAAATTGTTCCCCGAGCTCATTGGTTTTGCCGTTTTTTCTCGATGCGTAATGGTGTCAATAAATGTAAATGCAATAACTCATAGTTGAGGCTAAATTTAAAGTTAATGGTACAGTGAAGGAGGCCTACACCACATCGAACAATGAACATTTTTGTTTTTTCTTAAGGGTGATAATTATTAGGTTTCCTAAAATATTTCCTTGTTCAAATAAATCCTCGTATTGATATTTTTACCTAACTACGTTGTAAATACTTTTTAATATTTTAATCTGCTCTGTAGATGCTATTCACTTAACGTCCTGAATGAATTCCCGAAGGATCTGGAAAAGATTTTTTAAGCTAAGTTGTGGGTATATTTTCCTTTTTTGTTATTAAAGGTGATATATGGAGACTGAGAAATACATTAAATGACAGCTAACTGTTTGTTACTCCTACGATCGAACGTTGGCTTAAATGAATTGATGTGCTTTCAGAATAAAAATCTATGTACATAAGTTTCCAATATGCAACATAAACCTTTTCAACATTAAAAAGATTTAGAAATTCAATTACTCTCATTTGTAAGTAACGAATTATATTGGGTCTGGCTTATTACTGTCTTAGGACTTGAAATAGTTTACTTGAGAAATGACAACTGTAGCCTCCCTAAGCTGCTGAACATACCTTTTCAGGCATGAAACACGTAACTACTTTGTTAGAGAAATGATATTTGTTGGACCAGTTAACCGGTTTTCAACTGCGTTTCTTTTGACACCTCGTTATTACAAGCATTACCCTTCTCCCTGACTTGTATTTAGAAACATTAAACAGGAACATTCAATGAAATCCACCGAATTAGATCAGTTTCCGTAATAGCTAGTTCTCCATCGAATTCAAGTAAATCTTGTGTATCATAGTTTTTCATTGAAGTCTCATTCTGTATGTTGCTAATCATAGGTTTCTTTATGACGTGATTTTAATCATGATAGTTTGCGAAATAAAGTGCTGATGAGATTGTTGAAATGATGTGTCGACATTTTTCCCGTTCTCGCCGTTATCTGTCGAGGTGTGAGCAGTTGAATAAGATTTATTGTTTTTTTTTATCTTTCTCAACTCCAATTATTTTTACTTCTCTCCTATCGTTTTATTCATATTCTATATCATGAATGCTCTTCCAGTCACTCTAGTCCCAGTGTCTCCCGAGCACCCTCTCTTGAACGTCTTCGATTACTTGATTCATTGTTGACTTTCTTGGGTTATATCTTCCTCATAATCTGTTACTGTGCTCTTCTACCCCTCTATTTTTGATGCTTTTTTAATGACCATCCTAGCTATTGGTATGATAAAACCAACACAGTTCCCGTCTTTCCTATTTTCCTTCTGCCTCGCCTTCGAGTTCGCTTTCCTTCATCTCCCATTCTTAACTGCATTTCTTATTTTTTCGGTGAACACTCCTTTAAGTCGCACATCCCGTCCGAATGAATGTATCAGGGTTACTTGCCTATCATTACCGCAAGCTGTATGAATACCTACTAAATTAAATGAATTTGAAATATTGCAATTAATTTGATCGCGGAGTCTCAAAGAAAGTGTAAATAAATCAATGAGCTACTTAACATTTTTTAAATGAACATAGATTAATATTATTATAATAATTTTTCTTATTAACTGTCATTTAAAGCCAAATATGTCTCTGTCATCACATTTTTATCGCCCTCATTATCTTAGGGTAAGCTTATCTGCGTAAAAAATATGTTGAATGAAACAGTATGTAATGTTTCTCGAGGTGCATGTTTGTGGTATAGATGTATGGTGCATCTTTTTATTTCCGTATTCGAAGGCTGTTTTCACATGATTCGTTTGCATTTAGAGTTGCGGGAATCCGTCATGATGAAATGGGTCGTCATGAAGAGAGCTGGCGCGCATTTTAATTACTTAATTGGAAAGGCTTCCATTCGAATTGAGTTCCATCTCTGCAAATAAGCTATTCGAGCGAACAGAGTAATGAATTTTTCGCGGCTGGGATGGGAAAAAGAAGCTTGGGTCGCGGCGAAACAAACTGCAAACCCAAGGCTCTCACTTCAGGGCCTCGGAATGGTGAACCCGATTGTTTAAATATTGCATTTAGTGGCCTGTACAATTATCATCTTTTATTAGTCGTGTGGATCGAGATAAACATCGCTGCCCGCCACCGGTCACTGGTCTTCGCTGCAAATGAGAAGCCCTTTTAAGTGGTGGCGTGGCTGATGAACCGCATAATAGATCCGCATTGCAGGGAAAGGGCTCGCGGATGTTGGCGTTAGGAAAAGTGGACAATGTAGCAAGCAGGTGGTGAGCGCAGCGCTCGGGTGACGTAATGGTTGCGCGTGGTCTATGGAGGTGTGAATAAATATGCGGTCTTAAACAACCGCCTTCTGCTTTTTGGCTGACTATATGTGGCATGTTGCCATTCATTTTTGTATACTTACCTACTTTCAATGAAGAAGAATTTCGTGTTTTTGCATGGACACTCATTGTAAACTCTCGTTTAAGCATTATTTTCGTAGAATTTACGTAAAAACTTTTATGTCTTTGCTTTTCACGGGCGTGCATTAGAGTTGAATTTAGAAATTACTTATGCGGTCAAAAAAACTATTGTTAACTACCAGCCTGATTGATGTTCCTCTCTTGATTGAATGATGTAAGCTTATGGCCAGTGGCAGGAACGACATAAATGTATTCTATAAACTTATGGGACCTATAAGTCATGAAAACCATTCAATAAATGTTGCTGAAACATTCGATAAATTTGTTTCCATGGTTAGGGTATGTTGTTATGAATTCCATAAGTAGGCAAGATGGCGAATGCGCGGTGTGAACCGCTTGAAGACTTTATTACTTGATAAAAGCGTTGCTTTGAGACAAATAACCCGTTCATTTACTCTTACTGACTAATTATTATGTGCATTTGCAACTATTCATAGGCTATAATTTCATACATTTTATCCAGCGGAAGAAGATCAAAAAAGGAAAATTCAAAGCTATTGACTATTGGTAAATGAGTTTTGTAACTAGCAGATGTGTTCCTGCAACGCGAAGATATTAGTGCGATCTGTAACTTCATGGATCTCACAACTATTGATTCCATAACTAAATATTCTTGCAACCGGTCATTAAGGCATCTCTTTCTGTTCCATCGGAGGTGTCCGTGAACTTAATTGTAAAACTCAGAAATCCCATATTTCATGAGAAACCGGTTCGAATGCCGGCGAATGTACGAGTATCATCAGTGTGATACTTTTACCACTCATTACATGGGTATTTTTAAGACCTGAAATCAATAAAATGTCAGAGGGGTAGGCAAAGACCTGATTTCGCTCAATACAGAAGCAGACCCTTGAAATTAATTTGTATTGTCCCTCAGTTGTTGTTTCCTGAAATAATGATATAATTATGCCAGCCCCGGTGGCGATGGGGTTAAGTCCTCGCCTGAGAGTCGCGGGTTCGAATCCCGTCTAGGAGGAGTTATCACCCCTCAGGGTATTGGTGTTGTGTCTTTCTGTTCCAGTTAATCACCCGATATAAATTGGCCCAAGATGCTGTATTCGGGGTAGTTAAGATTTAAAAAATTTATTTACTCTCAAGGGTTGTTATAAATGGTGTCTCGGTAGGGAGCGAGAACCTGAAGTGTATTTTCTTTTAATTGTAAAATCAATTGCTGAAGTTAGATTAGGGTTTCCTGTGACTCAGAAAAAATTGTTTGCGTAAAGCACTAGAGTATGAGCACTAATTCTGGCTAATACCGACCATCGGTTTTACGTTAACTTCGCGATCTTACTAATGGCATTTGGTTCCCAAATATCGGCTACAGGGTTGAAAAATATTATCGAATCGTTAAGTATGAAGAAATAATGCCGTTTAAACATTATTTCTGGTATTCTCTTACTTGGCTGGAAATGAAGCGGTAGAACGTAGCAATTTCAACAGGTCCGTTTATCAGTCTAGTAGTAAGATACACTGCACAGAAATAGTATTATTAAGTCAAGGAAAGCAAGCACACACATCCCTTTAAATAAGTATCACTATGGCTCTAGTGGTAGAATTATTGTTACTGTGGGTGAAATATTATTGAGTTTCCACTCATGATTGTTAACCCTCCACTCTTTTTTTAAGCAGTCATTGCTAAGAATTCTTTGAGAGGCATCAACGAAGTTTTGATTTTGCTAGCGGAAGACCTTGGTATGTGTATTGCTAATATTACGACCACCAGACGCCGGGGGCAGCATAACCATTCAGGGAGATCGATGCGTAACTTCGGTTGTAATTTTTATTCGGGCTTCGGGGGATGAGCTAAATTTTAGCGTTGCATTCTATTTAGGGAATAAGAGGTCGTTTTGACTGTTTATGGCCGTGAACTCCTTCCTGATCCCACCATATAAACCTAAAACATAAAACTTAAGCGCACAAGAACGTCCTTCACTATCAGTTAACGTTCGATGAGTCGATCGATTGAAATGGCTTGATGTACTATCTCGTAACTTTGCAACTTCTCGGAGCTGATAAATATTTTTTTCGCATCCATGTTTTCTCTTCTTTTCTAGAAATAGAAAAACTTTGTACCTTATATTTTCCGCATACTTTCCTTTGAGCCTTAGCCTCGAGAAGGTCGTCTTATTTCTTCCTCCTACCCCCCTTGCAGAAAGGCTCTTAAAGAGGCCAAAATATCGACTCCATACGGCATTAAGTGAAAGCTTTCGTTGTGTCGAGTTTCTTTCGACATTTCTTACTTGATAGATATTTTTTGAAGGGTTTGCAATAATACCATCGGATCTATACTTGGCTAGTAGTTGAAAGAAGTAATTGTTGCTTAGCCAATTCTACAACTCCGTCTTACCTCAGACTCAACGATCAATCATAAAAGATATCCCATGTTCTCTTGTGAGTGCGAATAGTTTTGGGTAAGTAGTTAGTCATGCAATTAGTATGGTGACGTTCCTGTCAAAGTTGGAAGATTCTTAGCGGTACACGTTGTATAAAAATCAGTATCAGATCGTATGTCGAAGAAGATCAAAGGTGACTTCAAGGGGATATATATAAAAAAAAAGCTTTCGATACTTTTCAAACGCAGCCCCTGAAGGTTGTTATAAGGTGTACGTACTTAAATCGATTGAGGTTGTCGGTATTGCCTTATGGGTGGACGTCACACTTATGGATACGCTGAATGTTTATTTTTAAAAATTATTGATAATTTATTTTAACGGGTAAAATGGGCACCAATGGCTAAACAATATTCCAAAGGCCATCATGTGATGGATTTCTTTACGTATTTGATGAAGACTTTGTTATTAAGTACTTCAATGTATAATTACATCCGCTCCCTGAGTAAGTGAGAACGTCTTTAGTAAGCAATCCTATAAAAAATTTCCCTATTTTATCCTGGGATATATAATTATTTCACATCATTTTTCATTCATGCATGGACTAAGTGGTACCCAAGAGTACATTTATTTCCAAGATGTTGCTGAAGAAAACTCTCTCGATGGGTGGTCCAGAGATGTATAGATCTTTGGACGTAACTTTAGCTTGAACACAGCTTTCGATGGACTGTCCTTGGAACCAAAATATCCTTTGAGCTCGGTCGAATTGATTCCATTGTTCAATTTTCTTCCCTATTTTGCCTCTCCATTGACTTCGAATTGCGTGATAAAGCGTTATAATGAGGAGGAGTATTCCGTGTTCCTGCCCTGAAGGCTAAACCTCGTCTATACATCTACATCCACGTAATACCCTGCGAGCCACTAAGAGGGTTGTGGCAGGTGGTGAAGATCACCAAACATGCACTATTGCCATGCAAGTAGGATATTTAAGGGAGACATGCTAGAGAACAGGATCACATGCAGCTAGGTGGTTAGTATCTACATAATAAGAAGGGGATTATTGGTTGTTATTTAATTTTATTTTTTATTTATTTTTATTATATTTTATTTATTTTCACTGCCCCGAAAACAGCACATTAGGCCATTTTACGTCGGGTGAATAACAGTAACAACGGACGAGACACAGACACCCATGTCCCGGGCAGATAGTATTCTACCCAGGCGGGACTCGAACCAGCGACCCTCGGGTTAGCAGGCGAGGACTTTACCCCACCGCCACCGGGGCCGACGTTATTACATGCATCATGCACTACAAACTACTCTAACTATATTTCACCTACCTATCCCTTTGCTACGCTGCCTATTGTTCTCTCTTGTGGTACGCGGGAAAAATGACATTTTAAATCTATCGGTACGACAATGTATCTCTCTAACCTTGTTAATATGATCAAAGCTAGCGTAATACGCAGAGGTTCTAAATATATATCTAACGTCATCTGTGAACAAATCGGTTTCGAATTTACTTAAAAGGTTTAACCTAAATTTTAACCTGCGTTCTGATAGAAATTCCTATCCTAGTTCTTCTATTAAGCTCGTAACACTTACACAATTATCATAACGGCCTTTAACATATCTAGCGGATTTCCTTTGCACACGCTCTAATTCTTTTATCAAACCCTCCTCGTACGGATCCCATATCCTAGCGGCATATTCTAAATGAGACCTGACAAGTGTAAAATAGCTTCTTTCTCGTACCCTCTCATCGCATTTGCCTAGAACCCTTTTTACGAATCCTAATCTACGGTTTGCTATTTTACACTAGTTATTTCCCTGATGTGTTTCCCCCATGACATGTCTTCAGTGATGGTGACACCTAAGTATTTAATAGATTCTACGTTAGATATTTTCTTTTCTTTGATGCAATAATTATTCCGGGGAAAGCCATTCTTTTTCCAAAAGTTCATTATCGCGCATTTCTTCAAATTTAACTCTAGCTGCCAACTATCACGCCAATCATCAATCGCATCTAAATCCTCAGTTAAAGACTGAGTGTCCTCTTCATTTCTAATTTCCTTATACACTACTCCATCATCGGCAAAAAGACGAAGCTTGCTACTTTTACTGCTGTATTCAAGTATATAGTTGACTCTAATACCATATTTGCATATGTGCCCCGCCCCCTCTTATAAGACAGTACCGTTATTTATGCAAGGAAAATTTCGAAAGCATTTTTTTTGTACTATATAGGTTAGACAAGAAATCGCCGTCAATGACTATAGTGGAGAACTTGTCTTTTCTCTTTCTACAAATGATGCAGCATATTATGAAGTGCCGGGTGACCATTTTAGACTCAAGTGATTGGCGTTGCTGAGCTGACCGGCGCCAACCTTGAGAGAATTTTACCCTCCTGCTGACGCACGCATCACATTTCAATATCATTTCTTTAAAAAAAGTGCACATGGTATCCACTTAAATACTTCAGCTAGATATTTGTCGATCTGTTTTCCGAAGCGAATCGTCAATCGCGTGGAAACCTCATATTCAAGAATTCGTTTGTTTTAGGCTTCTGACTGATACGTGACGGTGTGAAAAATATTCGAGCCGGCTGCTATATTTCGTTCCGAATTATCTAATCACCCATGCCATTTGCTCGATCAGTAGACGTCCTTTACTGCTCATTTTTATTTGCACTCCTCGAACGTCATTTTTGCTCTTCTCTTATCGCAGTAGGCCACACGCCCCCTAATTATGCGTCTACCGATGATATCTGGATGGAAATTTACGGGGCCCACCGTAAATATAGAAAATCTGGGCGGTGAGACGAAATTGCAGCGTTGCCATTTAAAGCAGCTCGGCCTGCCCTGTATCTCGTCCTTTTATTATACCCACGGAATAATTTCGTGGAAACGTTTAAGAGACTGGTATCCGCGAAACGTCACAAAAAGCGGAATAGAGCAGGAAATGCTTATCATTCTTGTAAGATTACTAAAACTGCCGCGGTGAACGGAAATGAATGCGTTGAAAATTGCCGGAGGGAGAAGGGTTTTTTTTTAGTTTGGGAATCGAACTACAGGCCATCGGCTCTCCAGATCGATGCGCAGGCCAAGGCGCTACCCTGGATGTTAATATTTTACAGAAGTTTTTGGAGGACCTATTGGAGCTACCGTTTACTGACAATTACTACCCGTTGAAAGAGGCACTCGCAATTCGAAGTCGTACGCCAAAGAAGTATCCTCGTCCTTAAGGATCCTTCTCCCACGCACTCGAGAAAGGGTTCTTAAGAGGGTTCTACCCCAAGGATCGATCATAAAAATAACCTCGAGACGTGAAAAGTCCACTAGTGCAAGATTTCATCAGCTGTCGCGATGAACTGAGGGGATTGAAGAGAAAATTGCATTTGTGAATCCTGGATTGCCCAGTGGCTGTCGTGTTGGCCCGGAAACTCGAAGGCTTGTGGTTTGATCCTCATTCCCGACGTCTCTCTTTCTTCCTTGGAGTTTTCGGCACATATTGCTTCACGCATTGTCAAATTTCTTCATCTTGTTTTTCTATTAGTCCAATATTTTTATTGCGCTATTGTTGCTGCGGGGATAGTTTTGAAAGAAACGAACGAACGATGCCTATAGTTGGTGCAGATGAACGTTTTTTATTTACGAGTTCGTTCGTTATTTGATTCGTTCATTGAGCAAATCATCTCTTACGATTGCCGACGTTGGCGTCATTGTATTGGCGTGAGGCTCTCACGCGTCAATGGTTGACTGTGTTGATGGTGGAAAGAGGCTTCATTATGCTCTTTGGGAATGTTTAAAGAACTTAAATACCTCCCAATAAAGTAAGACCAAGCGTTCAATAGGGTGAACTGACTGGTAATTATAACTGCTAATAAAAAATTCACTACTCACGCTGAAGCTCGTCAATTTTGCAGTTCTCATTCTGACTGGGAGTTTTCAATCTGATGGAAATTGTTTTAGCATGTTATTTTCGGAAGAAAGTTATACTATGATAAACTATGTAATATTTGGCAGCATAGTTCTGAAAAGTTTCCTGGATCATTTCCAAGGAGAGACAAATCTGCGATCTCCTACCCCCTTTTTACATGTCAACACCAGGTTTCCCTCCGCCCTTTCTCAGCTCCCCAAGAAATCCTTCCTCTAACTAAACTGCCCACCCGTCCTCATTGGCGCAAATCTACATCTACGTCTACGAAATACCGTGCAAACCACCACTAGGGTGTGTGGCACGGGGTGTTTCCGCATCAGGCATGCAGCACTCATCCCAGTTCAAATGACGTCTGTTGTCGATTGCCTTCCCTAAAAACCGATCTACAGCTTATATGTTCAGGAGGCGGGGTTTAATTCCGTTGCTGTCGTTCTGGCCGCTTGTTCTAAGAAGTTTGTTTCTCTTTATTTAAAAGGTTTCAGATTTATTTTCTCCAACCAATTTGTGGTCCATTACGAATAGATTCAATGCTTTCATATTTTTTATCTGAATCCTCCTTCTCGGTCACTTTTTGGGAGCAAGTTTTTTCAACAACAGACTTATGTATTGTTCAGCATTATATTCAAGCTCTGATATTGTTATATTTCCTGAGTTATATTTCCTACAAAATTACGTTTGGTTGATTCGTCATTTTATTTTAGAGAAGGGCAATGTTCAGAAAATCCAGCCCTGAATTTTTTGTTCTTTTTTTGCTTTTTTGTTGTAATTATTTCTTAAGGTGTCCCTCAAGGCCTAAATCATGGAATTCACAATGTTATCGGTCATTATTTTGCATATATTTTTTGTATTGCCTATTTGAACCTCGGGGACATGAGATCCCAGGTTCTAAATAAAGCTTTTATTATTGCTATTATCATTATGTATCGTACTGTTGTAAATCATCGAAATAAGAATCCAGTGCGCGTGCAATTAGGGATAGGGCCTCCTCTGTAACTCGATTTGGGTGGGTAGTAAATGATTATGTTCGGGGGACTTTGTTTTCTAGCGGTCGGAGCAAAGGATTTTAACGTATTAGCAAGATTAGTGAAGGCACTGTTTGCTTCTGTTTTCTTCTGTTTTGTTTATTTATGCGGGACTCCTGACGTCCATCCGGCACGCCCCTGAAGTTTATTCCTCCCTTGCTCTATCTCTCTCATGTGGCCGTGGGCTATTTTTGGGCGCGTCGACGTTTTAAGTCATTAACGGCCCGTGGGGCGAGAAGAGAAGGTTGGGCGGAGAAGGAAGCACACGAAGGGATGAATAGGGGGGAAAAGGTGGCCTCCAACCTGTTATTGGCACCCGCGCTCTCGCCAGGAAGGTCACTCGCGTTACATCATTTCGACCACCCCACCGTCCTTTTCAACCCTATTAGGGCGTGCGCCGTACTCCCTTAAGCGTTCCGATTCATAAAAAAGGAAGAATGAGTCCCTTTCATGTTCAAAATTCCTCCGTGATAGCCCAAGGTCTATAAGGCCTCGAGCCTTAGTTCATCGACCCTGCGGTTGTTGCAACTTCCGTGGTCACATTTAAATATCGAAGCGAATATTAAATCATTACTTCCCGGGTTTATGTTCAAATTGGGTACGAAAATTCAAACTGTATGGTAATAAGATATCAACCATTTCTCAATTTCGGTGGTTACTTTATAGGAACGTGAATTTCTCTAAACGGATGGTGATATGACACCTTTATATTTTTCTGCTGCTATAGTGAGCAAGGGTTATATGCTCATGTGCGTTGGGAATGATTCAAGCGATGTTTAATTGTCTCTCATTTCTCTCGCACAGCGAGAGAGAATCTTTATGGGAACATTTAACTCCTATTCGGTATTCCTATACTTGTAGTTTCTGACGCGCGGATTGATATTTCATTGTTAGAGGAAGTATCTAACGTATCTGTTGGTAAAATTGTTTATGGGATCAATCTGATTCTATTGTCGCTTTAAAGACAGTGCAACTTATCAGTTTTTACTGATAAGCTTCATCCTGTATCTACTTGAAATGGTATTTTTTAAACAGTGAAATTTAAGGTTTATCTATCCTGTACTTCTTCACACATGTCAATCTTTATGTGTTGCCAGTGGCCGTCCGATGTCGACGTCACAATCACGAAAAGGGGTGGATTAATGTGTCTATCATGTGGTGAATGATTATACTCATGACCGAGGAATGTCGAGAAACTGAAAATAACGATTATAGTTATCAACTCCGTATTTACTTCTATGATCTCCTCGTTTCCCAAAGCCTGCTTTAAACTATGTATCTACTTCTATCTGTATTGGAAACCAACGTGATTTTCGTGGGTGGGTTCCCGCCTTAAGTATTGTATGCTGTTCGAGTAATTTCATTTACTGTCTCTTCTTGATGCCTTACCCTCTAACATTAAGATTACCTTGGCCATGGAGAATTCGTCGCAAATAATCCTCTTACCTTTTTTGTTGTCACAACAAATGCATTTTTGTGACGACACGCCTACTCTCATTAATACGTCTCGTTTAGTACGCGGTCAAGAGGAATGTTTCAGACAAATCAAGAATGGAATGTTTTCAAGAATATTTCTTGTATATGCCGTAAAAGTGGCCTAAAAGGTTCGAGGCAATTTACGATATGCTTTTAAGCTTAGCGGGAGACACCCACCAGAGGCCTGATGCGAATTCCTGCCTCCCTGAGGGCCTCCATCTCCATCCTGGCGCCTAATGCCGCCGTTGCTTATTTGGTCGGCGGCCCTCGTCACTCCCTTTGGGGCTCCTCCCTTTCCGAGCGTTTAGCCTCTACAGTCCTTACACCTGCGCTATTCCCCCATATCCGCCGAGTGGGCGTATGCCCTCTACGGACTGTACGAATGGGACCAGAGGCTCCCGTCACGATATTTAAATGGTGAAGGCTGCGGGTTTTAAAGTGGGCCCTCCCCATTGGTCGGAACACGTAACCCATGTGAAAAGAATTTCTCTCCCACTCGCAACCGGAAGTAGATGTCGTATCTGGAAGTTTACATCTCCTCATCTTATTGTATTGAAATAAACGTACCTCTGGATAAGCCAAAAATGTTCTCGGTACTAATAAAGTGTATCAATTTTATTAAAGTAACGTACTATTTTTCCAGTCTTGTTTATTTTTGGCCGATGTATCTCTTGCTCGGCAAGCGAGAAATGGGTGGTTCATTAAAGATGGTGGATCTTGTCCTCAAATATTGGGCAGGAATGAATGGTATGCTCATGCCTAGTTTGTACTGCTAATGAAAATGGACTTGTGATAAATCTCTGAGCAGACATGTGAGAAAACGTTAACGCTGCTAAACAAAGTATTATGGGCAATTAAGTCGTGGTGGTGGAAGTTCACTCTCAACAGTATTGGGATCCCATTGAAAGAGCACACATGAATAATGTTCACGATGACTATGACGAAGATGAAGGAATTGTGCACGGTTCGGGGACTGTTAAAAAGAATATTGTGGAAATAGCCAGTATTCCCATACAACGCAGAATAATGGGTGATTTAACATAGCCCAAGTGTGTCTACCCCCGGAGGAAATAGGGTGAATTATGTATTTGGAAGTGAGCATGCGTCATTTACTGAGTGGCCTTCGATAATCAGACATATCATATATATATATGTTCATGTGGTCACTTGGTTGTGTACTGTTCCAAAAAATATTTGTTATTTTTTCCTGATTCGATCGAAGGTACGTTCTTACATATGATACGATTTTGTTCAGTTCTAGATGAGACCTTCTCTCCCATAGCAAGTGAATATTTGCATTTCGGTGTAGAACCCTGTGCTAAATTTTAGCTATTGAGTAACTTTTGCCTATTTCTTAGTTTCCTAAGGAAGAAGATCAGTTGACTAACGGTTATTCTCTCTCCGTTGCTCCAATGTGATTGCCTCAAAGTAAGAGTCTACTGATGATCTCTAAAAATTTGGTCACCTGAAACAGCTCGTGGTGTAGAAATTTGGTGGCATATGTCAGTCTAAATGGAACTGTGTATGTGAAATCCGAAAAATCTTGAAAAACTACTTGAATACGATGAAGAAGTGAAACGTGTAATTATCCACGAAAAAAAATAAAATTGACTTCCGACCTGAGTTCCGACATTACTATATCATCATGCGGACGCCTATTTAAGTAAATTTTATTTTTTGTGGAAAATTCAACGTTTAATTGCTTCAAAACTGCGTTGAAGTAGTCCTTCCAAAGGAGAGTTATCGGGTGCTTTTCTATGAGGATTCCCGCCCTTATTACGGACCTACTCTGGACAGTTTTACTCTCTCTACTTCATGCATAAATTGCGCCATCAGTTGATACAGCCTTTATTGGCTTTTGAATGACTACCATCCGCAATTACGTCCTAAGTGGCAATGTTGTGCTTTAATTTTAACGCTCTCCTTTCTCATGTGCTCGAATCTTTAGTAATGACGCATTATGTTATAATTTTTTCATAATAAAATACCCGACTGAACCAAGGAAACCTGCTACTTTTATCATGGATGTGTTTTTTTCCTTTTGCTATTTTCTGTGATTTTTCTCACTTTGAAGAAGTATTCCTCTCCGGAAAGTTAATTTTTCCGCTTAGCTGAAGTAATTTGCTAAGTATGCTCCTCTAGCCCTGCTCAGCCACTACCGTCGCAAGATCAGCGTAATCATGCTCACCGCTTAAAAGAGAGGGATCTTGCAGACCCGCATACGTTGATTGCATTCAGGAACACCATCCTTGCTCCGCGAACGCTGTGAATATAAATTCATTTCCACATGCCTGCCATTCATGTTTGTTGTTAAGAGTTTCCAAGTGTGAACTTCCTACCGTCAAGTGGTATCCATATAGTCATTGGGTCCTTTTGAACAATGTCAGGCAACATAAGGTATGATGAATATAGGGATATACATTTATTATGAATTTAAAGGAACTTTATTCCTTTATATTACTCGAGGGAAATAAACGCCTGTGTTCTTTTACCCCATGTTGTAAAATTTCCGAAACATCCTTTCTGCTTTCGAATTGCTATTGTGATACTAATGTGGAATCGGTTTCTTTGTAACCTCCCTCCTTTCCGGTTTCACATTAACTGCTCTACGTCTTTTCCGGTGTCTGTTTTCCGGAGGGTGAGTCATAAAAACTTTGTATGAGACATAGCACGATGTATGTTGGCGGCGCTTCCTGAACTACGCCAACATCTGGAAAATAATATTTTCAGGGAAAAACTGAAATTAAAGCGAGCGATATTTACTGACTAATATTGGTATATTTGCCTGACACTCCGGTAAAAACGAGTTGCATATAGTTGTGAGACCTCGAGCTGTAGTAATAGGATAACTTAAGTTGATATGTGATGCCAGCTGTGCTTTGACCACCGAATTCGTCAAAGTTTCAGATAAGTTTTAGTCTGTCATTTAACAAAAATATACTTTATTTAGAATTTTCATCAATCTCATGACTTTGAAACTAAGTTTTGACTATTCAATAATGGCCTCCAATAAATATTTTGAAAAGAGCAAACGTTAGAGAATACCGTTTAATCCCTATTCAGATGTGAGGCGTACAGCTTTACAGCTGCAGAGTATAGGGGATTACTTTCAACTCTGTGCGATTAATACCAAATGAAAGTGAGAGTAAGTGGTGTACTTATATGTGTAAAACTTTATTTCACGGCAGTTGATCATTAAAACAGAGCGTTTTATTTAAGCGTGTTGAAAGGTGAACGACTGATTTCCTTCCAGGGATTTTCAACCTGTTATCGTTACCGTGGCTATCCTTGGTTCATTGTGGCTGATTGGCTGATGATGTAAGAGGTCGCTTCACTACCCATCGGCGATATAAATGTGTGGATAGTATCTAAGATTAAAAAACTGTGACCTCATGCCTCTTACGTGTACCGTGCCCTAGGTTGAAGTTGCAAAATTAGTGGCTGTGAGCCGTCTCTCTCTTTCTAATATTAGGGGGCGGGATTCGAATGATTTTTCAATTGCTTGTCCCTCAGTGCATTTCGTTCCCAGGTTATGCATCAGTTTACAAAGGTTCCACTTAGCGTCCGTTATCACTGTTCTGGTTTCGACCCGTAAAATTTCATCCCGCAGTTACCAAGCTAATGCGCCGCCTACTTCTGCAAATAATGCGATGTTAAATCGTCTTTGAACTGGAGCCTAGATTACAGGTTGTCTTAAGACGCCACTGATTAACACAAACTTTTGAGTGTCCTATTGGTATTCTTATTCTTCAAAATATACAGCAGCATGAATGGCCGTTGTATTGGCTTTCTTGTGAAGCATATGGGACTTATAATTTTCTTGTCATGCAAAAAATAACGAATATTGCTATTTCAAACACTTTGTAACATCAGTCGTTTTTCGTTGCCGGGGCATTTTTTTTATTCAAACATTTCCAACAGATACATCGTTTGTTTTGGAAACTTCATGAAAGTTTGATTCTCAGTTGTTAGGGTCCCTAGTTGTGCTATCTTTTTCATTCCATGAAAATCACCGGGAGTGTTATATCCAACCAAGACGTGTAGGAAATACCTTTGCAATGAATACATTATGTTAGTTTCCGGGAAAATTTACCAGTCATGTCAAATTTTCAGTTTATTTCATTCCAATCAACTCCCTAGTTGTCGAGATACAATATCTCAAACTCAAGCATCGATACTATCTGCCTGCTTAGTCAGTCCACCTCTGCACAACAGTGATGTTCCCACATTCCCGAGCTGGGCCATCGCAGTTTTTTATCCAAATAATTTTTGAATGAAAACCGTAAAGTTTGAAACGAAACCATAGGAAGTTTATTTCGTTTTATTCCTTTATGATGAAGACTTAAATTGAGCTGTCGCATTTCCGCGAGAAGATATAGGGAATACATCGCTTTCATCTCCCCGGTCTTTCACGGCGCGTTTGTTAAGAACATGCTGATTACCCGCACAACAGGTGTGAAGTCGACCAGCACTCTCTTTTCGAATGCGGGTGATTCTAAATCCACGTCATGGAAGAAGACTAAAATAATTGGAACGTATTGCATTTATTAGATGGAGGTCATTGCCTCTTCCTCCATCAGTCACCCTATCATTTTGCTTCCAAGGGTAGGTACCTTGAGATACCTTTTAAGCTTGACGACAAAGAAAGACGGTGGCCTTACTACAAAAAGTTATTATTGTTTTCTCGCCTTCTTCATGCTTTTAAATTCTGGACTCAATTTATGGCATTACATCTACATACTACCCTGCGAGCCACCACGAGGGTGTGTGGCAGGGCGTGAAGATCACCAAACTTGCACTGTTTCCATGCAAGTAGGATATTGAATGAAGGCATGCTAGATAATAGGGTCACATGGTTAGTATCTACATAATTAGAAAGGGATTATTGGTTGTTATTACATGCATCATGCACTACAGACTACTCTAACTATATTTCACCTACCTATCCCTTTGCTACGCTGCCTATTGTTCTCTCTTATAGTACGCGGGAAAAATGACATTTTAAGTCTATCGGTACGACAATCTATCTCTCTAATCTTGTTAATATGGTCAAACCTAGCATAATACGCAGAGGTTCTTAATATATATCTAACGTCATCTGTGAACAAATCGGTTTCGAATTAACTGAAAAGGTTTAACCTAAATTTTAACCTGCGTTCTGATAGTAATTTCCATCCTAGTTCTTCTATTAAACTCGTAACACGTATGCAATTATCATAACGGCGTTTAACAAACCTAGTGGATCTCCTTTGCACTAGCTCTCATTCTTTTATCATTAAAATGTTCTTCGCTTAAAATGTTTGCGTTGGCTGTGGGAGGTAGATTACTCGGGAATCAGGGATGATACATATTTTTTCCTTCATCACAAAGGCTCATTGAAACTGCCAAGCATATTCCATAGTATCACCTAATCAAAATATCACTGATATGTGTTCATCCTACGGCAAAGATGAAAACTCCAGAATTTCTGACTGTTATGTATTGCGTGTGAGAATTCTCGAGAGGCTACCAGAATCCGTAACTTACTAAAAAGATTCGATGAGGAATGAACAAACTCATAGCCAACTAAAGAAAAGGCTACAAACTGAAACCATTGACATCGAGAATGAATCTGCCATTGATTTTTCGGTTTAACCAGTGATATGAAAAGTCACATGACGGCTATAAATCAAAACTAAAATAGCCATTGCATTGCCATTTATTTGCAAGTATGTCATTTTTATAATATGCTGCCAATGAATAACGTATGTATTTATCAGAGGACTTGATAAAAGGTTATCCTGAATTCTCAAAAAAACTTATGTGATAATTAATTATAATGTGTAATAATGTGTAACCACCACAGAATGCTGGGATCTCAGGCATAAAATTCATCAGCCGCTAACGAGGTCCAGCTTTCTACCGCGTATATGGGAAAAGTGAGGGAAATACACTTTAGATTATACTTAATACGTAAGCTTTAGATTAAACTTAATAAATAAATTTCATCGGTGTGTCAAATTCTGCTCTCTGGCCTTAGAATCATTTGGAAGTTTCACCAGGTAGCCTTCAAAAAGGTCAAAGTTATAGGAGGTTAGCTGGGACTCTGGCCCAGTTATAATTTGGATTGTGGTATCAGTTCTCATGAAGCTGTTAGTAAAGAGTTTTTTCTGGAAAATAGGTTCATTGTCCTGTATGTTGTGCAAGATGTTTCTGATGTCCAAAGGCAAAGTTCCGGGGAACAGATTCTCGCGGTTTGTGGTTTTTCATGCGCTTTCTGTTTGTAAATAGTAACTATTCAAATGTTGCATCATATCCTGATGCATTTTTTCCCTTATTGTGTGTGTCATAACTGGACTGCTTAGGAATTCTTACGATGAAAATGCGCATATTTAGTTCTGCAAGCTTAGTAGATGTTTTCATGAGTGAAGCACAGTTCTTCTATTATTTCTAGATATCCATTTCTTACATAGTTGACATCTTCCAAATCAACCCGCCTAATCAGGCCGAGGTCTTAACAGTTATTTACCCTCATTCTTCCAAAACTCTCCCTCAGACCTGCTGTGGTTTGGAGATAAAAGAGGCTGCTCCTTTGGAAGTCTTTCTCTTTCACTTAAATATGATGCCTTTGAGGAGAGAATGGACGTTTTTTTTCCTGTATTTATTTTATAACTAAGGTAATGAGAGAGTGAGAATCGTTTATTTCGATAGAGAGGTCATACGCTTTCTCTGAATTGCCGCACCATGTGAAACTATGGCCTTTTGGCCAAGACCTAAGGCATCACGGTATTCTGACTCCTCAATATTAGGCGCCTCGCCAGAATTCTCACGCCAGTTGGCTTTATGTTCTAATCCACATCCACACGAATCTGACCTTGGTGCTAAAACATATTATATGCCCACGTGGGCTAAAGAGCCAGAGGCGAATTTTACCCTCGAGTAAAATCATTTAAGAATGAATTTCGTTATGTTTCTTTTGTTACCATTGCTTGTCATGTTGCCCCCCGCCAGGGCCGCCCCAAGGGCTCGTGGGGCCCCAGGCAACTATGCCTTGTGGGGCCCCAGGCAACTATGATATGTGCGGCCTTGGGCAATATTGATTTACGGACCCTAAAAATGTAGGTATTCCAGCACTATGTTAAAAAAACAATTCGTTGTGTGATTCATTATTATTTCTAACATATTTATTAATAATACATGAACTTAATTTTTAATGAAAACGAATTAAATTCTAATGATTAAAGTGGGGAAAGAGTCCTAGATAGAGCACTAATTTCCAAAGTGTGACGATTTTGGCACACAGATACCAATATCAGAGACCATAATGTGACGTTCTCACACGATTTCTATCGTTATTTTTTCCAGTCTGTGATTACAGAGTTTCTCCAATATACTGGGCCTCGGGGGCGCTGGGAACTATGTCTTATGGGCCCCCAGGCAACTTTGATTTGTGTGGCCCTGGGCAACATTTGTTTGCGGGTCCTAATAATGTACCAATTTTTTTAAATCGCTTGTTCGCCTCTAAGGGTGGTACTGCCTCCCGCAGGTACTGTCACTAGTCGGTGTATGGATCAAACTCCTTAGCGTGAACGCGGCCTCCTGGTGATCATATTGAGTTGATGAAACCCAGCGTACGAATGTTTGGCCAGATGTCCGTCTCCTCTGGCATATGGCCGGAAGTGGTGCGTGCTCACTTTCATTCGGACTCGCGTCTTAATTCTTTATTTCCACACCTTTCCCCCGACTCCATGTCCCACATCCTTCGTCAGTTAGCGGCCAGAGTTCGTGATCAAAACTATCTCTTGAGTGGGGTTAAAAATCTAGCTGGTTATCGGACCGTACCGTGTTTCTCGCAGCCCTCTGAATTTAACATACCGTGAAGCATATGGCTTCTCGTGTGCGAGTAGTTTTTTAAATTTGTATAATACATCATTTTTGCCCATGACCAATAATAATGCTATTCGTACTTCTTAATTCGATACTTGAGCTTTATTACTTAGATTCGTCGCAAGATTTGTTCACGCGGATTCTTCATATTGAAGTGGAAGAGGCAATCCAATTTGTTTGGTGCATTTATTATAGAATTTTCTTTAAAACCAAAACTGTTAAAGGCATTTACTCATCTGATGATTAGAATCTTTCTACTTCATCATTTAGCATGGGTGGGCTCGTCATAGATCCTCACGATTTTTTGGTCCCTCGATATGATAGTTTGTATTTGACAATGATCACTGTGGATATTTAAATCAATTTGCGCGTGGGTCACTAAGGTATTATTTAGCATTTGCTGATTATTGGTATTTCAGCTAAATGGACTGGCATTGAATCAAGAGCTGGTATTTTCCCGATGAATGGTGTTTGTAAATTCTTCTCGGGATTTCCGCCGGATCAACAGCCTGTCAGTCTGGCTGCGGACCCGGTGGAAATCCTGTGAAGAAATAACGCCAAGCATTGAAGCATGTTCATGCCAATTTTCGAGCAAATATCTACCTGAAATGCTTTTTGTTATCTTGTCGCCATTTTCAAGTAAGAGTAGCATGGCCGTAGCATTCATTTCGCTTACAATTTTTACGATTTCACTGCGTAAGCGGTGGTGGATTATAACTTGTTGCCGTTGTTTATTTTTCTGACTGCTAGAAATTACGTATTCCTGAAGAGTGACTGGCTCGTCTTCCGCACAACGATGTGGGTATAGATATGGTGCAGAAACTTCGAAATTCGTGTTTTCGCGATGCTTATTTTGTAACTGTGAAATTCGACTAGCTCCAAAGCTGTCCATCGTAATGTAAAAAGGACACCACTTATGCGCTAAGTCCCAAGTGCATTAATTTTGAAAGCACTTTTTTGAAAAGATAAATGATTGATGCTTCCATACTGTTGAATTCATGGCCATGCCAGCGAGTAAGATTAAGGATTGAGCTCATTTTTGTCCGTTTTTCCGTTCTTATGACAGTGATGACTAATTGTATGTCCTTTTCTTGAACTAGCACGTGAGAGTAATTGCCAACTTTGAAAAACATATTATCTGCGTCAGTCGATTTACCAATAGATGGAAATAAGAGAGTTTATATCTGTAGTTACTGTGTCTGACTTCGAAATGAAGGTTGTCTACGTGTGGGGTAGTTTTGGAATATCCATGTCGGTTGCTATCAGAATACTTCGAAGTAACTCCGGTCACATGATACCCGAAAATATTTTCATTTTCTACTTAAAGTAAAGGGCTCAATTTAAGTGACTGAGAAAGTGGTTAAATGTTACATCCATCCTGCTTTGAATACCAATGGATCCGTGTTCCTGTTGTCTCAATTTGTTTTCACCAGACAGCGATTGAAATCGATGATTTTTGTGATAAATCATGTGATGTAAATGTGATGTGATGTAAATGTGATGAAATTTGTGATAAAGTTTGCCTGAGGATGACTGCTAGTCAGTCGAAACACATGTAGCAAGAGGTGAAATTTAAAAAAAATAGGAGACATTACGAAATCGTTTAAGCTTTTACTCATTATGCTGTTCTACGATATCTCGCCTGAGAAAGTGGAGTTTAGATAAGAACAGGGAAGAATTCTGTATCGCTTTTACAAGTTGGTGTTGATTCATAAAAAGTTCCTCAGGCCATCAAGTAATTTTTACTACCTAAAAGGTTCATCTTGTTTAGTTATCAGCCAATTAATATAAATTAGTAATTTAGGTAGGAAGATATAACATAGTTATACATTATCAGACCATTGAGTCCTCATTTGAAGGTTGATTAATAATGAAACTTTAATGATATAAATGAATAATTTTATATTTTAATTAACCTTGAATTTATTTTCTACCCTACATTTTGAAATCCACAAATATGATGGCTCAGTAGGCAGAATAAATAACGAAAAACCTGAAGGAAGAAAAAAACTTAAGCATAATTTTTTTATGACCAGCGTTCATGCAATGATGGTTTAATGTTAAGGAATACTTAACAGTGCGTAAGCAAACATAACATAGGCTATGGAATAGTGTTGAACAATTTATATTGCCACATATAAATGATGAAAAGTTTGTTTCATCCGTTACCAAATCGGTGTAACACCCGTCACTATACAAATCAAATTTTCAGAATATTTTCTTATTATGTTAATTCAAAATATTGGCAAAAAGTTATATTAATATCGCAACAAGCAAAGTTAGTTTTTTACCTTTTGGAGGAATATTTAAGGAACGATTTTGTTGATTGCTTTGTAACCATAATAACATTTTTAGAAATTATGCGTCCTTTACGAATTATAATATTTTTTGTACTTCTATTAATTCAAGTATGCCCTCTAAACATCCCTATTTCACTAAGCTTTTAGTCTATTTCTGATCTAAAAACGGATGTAAAAGTATGTGAAAGAAAATAACATTTCATTTAAAGCATGAATGAACATCCGTTACGTATTGATTGGCTGTTGTTGAGTCGTCTTATCTGGTTTATTGAAGCTTCGACCTGGAGCTGAGCAAATATTCGTGCTATGCCGATTATTTGTCTTTTGTTTATTTTTCATTTCAAAAGAAGTTATTTTTCTAAAGGCTATGCATGTAAGTGACAACTAAAGTGTTGCTGTCTTTTCGCTTGCCAATCTTTCATTTCCTGGAGAGGGATAGACTATTGGTCTTATTAACTACCGGTATTGATTTGTGAATTATAATTTGTAACAATACCATTACTTCCATATCAATTCAGAGCGTGTATATAGCTCTAGGTGGTAATCATGCGTGTTCGGTGATCACAATGAGCTCTAGTTCAGACTTAGTAATTAATTCTGTTGTTTTATTTTTTTCGCGGCTTTGAACTCATTTGTAAACCTTTTGACTTTCTCTTTCTACTTGGTGTGTTTATATTTCTAGCGTTCATTTTCCCTGAGTATATGTCACCTCACTATCTCAATGATATTCACATCCGAGGAAACATGCTCCACTGAACATCCGGGTGGTTATATTTGAAATGTTCCCATCTCTGTGATCATTAACTTTTAAAGACGGTGGAAAATTTGTGTTCCCTGTTTAGGCTATCCAGTGATAATTTCCTGTGTGCAGCTATCTATAATCCCTGAACCAGTGGAACCGGTCTTCATTTCTGAGAGTTGTTATCTGTGCAGCAAGTTAGTCTGTCCTTAACAGCGTGTTTACTTTCTGATATGTGACGCCTTTGCCTTCAGCTGTAATCGTGGTGAAGAGTAAATAACATATCAATGAACCACAGCCATTTGGTAACGAGCGACATTTTTTATCTAAAATTTAACACGGAAAGCGTTTATTAATGGAGGTACCGGCAAAAACAACTTGTCTGTTGAGGAGTTCTTTCAAGTCAATTCTTTACCTGCAGAATTCTTTACATTCTTTACATATTTCGCCTCGGGTGTTGTTATAAAAGAATTTAGCATATAAATATTCTGTGGAAGAAAGTCTTCATTCTGAGGGATAAGAGGATATAATATAAAAGAAAAATAGTAATTTTGCTAAATATAACAGCTTTCTCGCAGGAATTTTTTAGTCAAAATTAGCTGTTAACAAAAATTACGTTTACTTCATACGTATATGAAATCCCTCAAAGCCTTATGCTTATTAGAAGGTTACTTTTGTTACTTGTGTGATTAGTGATAAGTTATAAAGTTCAACATTATTTAATATTGAATGGCAACAATAAATGATTATTCTGCAAAGTTACCGTTCAAATACACGATGATACGAGTTTAGCTTAGTAATACAGGTAGTTAATTTTAGGAGACAGTAAACATATACCAGTGACATTATAATAATTTATCATTAGAGAGAAATGTTTATTTTGTCATTACAATATTAGAAGATTACAATTTTAAAAATTGTATCATTAATCGTATCTTTTCACTTCTTTTTATCTCTGCAGTATTGCATGACCACTCAGGTTATGTAAATGATAATGCATGTACTCTTTCCTTATATATGAAATTCATTGAGTTAAGAACCATAATTGATGTTTTACCTTTGTTTATAATTAAATGATCATAATGCGTCCTTTGGTCATAACCTGTAATTTCTGTGGTTATTTTATGGTACAGCTGACTTGCTAATTCCATCTCAGTTATCGCGCCTTGGGCACGTCATGACTGCGGCAGAGCTTTCCTCATTTCGGGGTGAGAGCCATCTTAATGCGTCATCCCAATGGAAGCAATTGTCGGGATGACGGAGAGTAGTTCCTTAGCCGTAATTACTCGTCCACCTACTCGCTCTAAACCAATGCGAGCAAGTGGGCAGTGCACATGCATACGTGCTCGGTTGACAAGCGTTGACACCTGATGGAAGTGGATTTTGAGGGAGCCGTTTCCTTGGCGGTGAATTCGTGGAAGTACGGTCTAATTTGTCTCTTGTGCTCTGACGCGGATGAATATCTTGGGTGGGTTTCACTCCGTCATAAGATTGAGCGTGTAATTTTTCACTCGGACGCACGCATAACCCTTTCTCCAGCGTGGTACGTGTTACACTCAAGAGGGAATTATATATCGCTCCGTGAGGGCCTCGGAAGAAATTCTGAGAGATTCCGGAAACATTTACTAATTGCATTGTTCACTTTAATCCCTTAAAATTATTTCTTGACGTGGCACGAGCTGCGAACATTTTTAATCAATTTCCTTATCGGTCTGGAGACTCAAGTGTGGGAAATCTCATCTAGATCGGTAAGAATATTTCCACCATTCCAAAGTGGAATTACTGGCATGTTCTGCACTGGTCACTGAATCGTATTTTGCATCAGTGATCGGATTTCGATGGAAGGGAACATAATTGGCTCATATACTTTTCCTACCGATACTGTTGCAAAAACTATCACCAAGTGTATGCTTGAGCAAGATATTGATTTTCTGAATTTTCATTCCAGGTGCGGGAGAATCCGGGAAGAGCACAATCGTAAAACAAATGAAGTAAGTACTGAGACTTTAATTTTTACTAACAATAATTATTAGTTATGCTAAGGAGTATTGTTCAACTGAGTCATGTAGTAAAAATTCAATATAAACGTGTTCGCTGGATTTACCGATGTCGTTTTTCGTGCTTGGCTAATTCTAGAGTTCTTCAATACGACGTGATGCACATTCTTATCTACGCACTACGGAATCAATTAGTTACGGTGGTAATTGTGTTTAAATTTTTATTATTCTCTGTTCTTACTACTGTAAATTATGGGTCATAACGCATCATTTTTAAGCATATTTGACATGCATTCTTCCTGGGGCAATTTTCATCTTCAATAACTGGTTAATATCAGCACTCCCAAGAGAAAATTTGTATTGTCGACAAGCTCCTATTGATTTATTTTGATTTGTTTTGTCATTTCAATGTAATTATTTTACTGTGAAATCGCAGACCAATCCTTTCATAATAATCATTAAAAAAAGAATGTTAATTTTTAGCCGCGATACCCCTCGGTAATTATCGAGTTCGAGACATTCATTCAAGAATATAATTAATTTATTTTTATTAACCATAGTCTTTGTTTGAAATGTCTGTTAAATATAAATTAGTACTTAAACGTCTCTCATGCAATGCTTATTGGCTACCCTGAAATCCAAGGAATAAGGTTACCATTTTGATGTTAATGAATTATTAACAATTTCCACTCGACAAATTGAAAAATGTGACCATTATTAAGTCGTCGCAAATAATTAGTCTTGTACAGGGTTTTAAAATTATTAAATATTTATAATTGGCTAACAATTGATGAGTTAATCGGGAGCAAAGGGAGTGTTTCAGATCCAGAATTTTCGACCTTATTCCAACTTTCATGTATACTTGAATGCACCAATACCTTTCATTTGCTTGCTAATAAAGTTAGTTTTCTATATTTTGCCAACGGGCTTATTACAGAGGCTGGTGAAGAGCTTGATATAGAGCGTAGCGTTGTATGGGGCAGAAACGTGGACCCTCAGAAAGGAGGACGGGAATAGGCGTCAAGGCAATTGAGATGTGGGTGTGGAGAAGGATGGAGAAGGTGAGGTGGACGGAGGGGAAGACTAACGAGCAAGTGCTTGAGACTACCCGGGCTGCAATAACCATCTTGCCCGGGTGTGCGTAAATGCATTTTCCCTCCTCAATAAAAAAAATGGTGGGCGAGGAAAGGAAACTTCATAATGGATGTCGAGATCGCCAGTGTTGGGGGCTGGAGGATGTTATTAGGGGCGATGGATCGCTCAAGAATGTGATAGAGGGAAGGATATTGGGCAAGCAGGGATGAGGAAGAAAGAGAATAGGTTTCATAGACCGGATGAAGAGGGGTAGATCGTACGCTGTGGCGAAAAAGTATATACTAGATTGAGATGGGCCCCTGGAAATGTAGAAAACTGGGAGGAGATTCTGTAGCATCCAGCAAAGCCTGCCTTAACTGGTAGAATACTCTAAAATAGTTATGTGTAAGTTTGGGGCTAGGCTCTCCCTGGACGGATTCGTCAGAACAGGATTGTTCACTTAACGGAAAAAATTATTCTTGGCAAAGCACACTTTAGGAATTTTTTTTAGTCGCAAAAGATCATAACTGACTTTGGAACTTCGCATTTTCTGCGCATCCCGGACGAGGCATTTTTATATTTCATCCGTGCCGTTGATTTCCGACCCGCGACCTATCAACCATTTGATCGCATATTTCGCATCGAGATGTCCATCTGGATGAGTGGGAATGGGAATCCAGCCCTCGATATTTCTCATATTATCGCCGCCTAGTAAAAGAAGTTCACTATTTTTAGATTCACTCTGTGTTGATCTCCGTTTAGATATGATGCTCCTCAAACTTTTTTGGGGCCCATGGGAGTTCGCTCCAGTCTCCGCCATCGTTTGGCATTTGTTGACATGTTTATCGGAAGCCATTCGGGAGGTGGGAGGGGAGAGGAAGAAGGGGAATGGGAGTTGGTGGGAAGAAGGGAGGCGTGGGAAGAAAAAGCCTTGAGAGAATTTGCATGTACTTGTACTGCTTATGGGAAGAGGACTCGGGAGTCCTCATCGTATCCGAGGCAGGAAAAGTACATGTACATGGTACCCTGAAAGCCACTACAATGTCGTGTGTCGGGAACTGAGTTTTCCCCGAACATGCATTGTATTAGTCAATGAGAAATGGGAGCCCGCGGGCCGTTAAAAGTTTCGTCTTAGAAGTAGTTTCTCGTTAAAAGCCTCGGAGAGATGGAATGTAAATTCTCATGAATTGATATTTACTAGCGTGGCCTCTACGTGAAGGACCAAATATAGAATTATTGTGTGGGCGTTTTAAAGGAAGTGTCATTTTATCTCGGAGATGTGATTTATGTAACGTTTTGACACTCAAAATCCTCTTATTGTATATACCTCACCACCTTTTATGCATTAACTTTTAACGGCCATTAAAGTCATGTTTCCCATTAAGTAGGTGAACAGTTGAGATCCAAAAATTACTTCATGCTCTGTATTAGTTAACTAGGTATACTTATTGGAAAACGCCCACTAGTCCTCGCATCCCAGGCCGGAGTAGTTACGCTTACATTTGGCAGTCTTTACAAGGGTGTGTGGCAGGGAGTGATTTTTTTTTCCTTCACCAAATATTTTCTGCATAATTTGCTGTGAAAGTGAAACAACTGTATTTGTAGCTTGCAATCCAGCCAACAGGGCTATCTGCAGAATATACTTTTCAACGAGCTCAATTAAATGAACTTTGTCTTTCCCTTAGTTTTTATTCGTTACCATAACCGGTTTCAAGGCTCTCGCGTAATTTTTAGGGGGATGGCATTGCAAGTTAATCGAGAGCATTTGAACTGATTAGAGTTGCGAGTAAAAACTGTAGAATGTGAAGTCTATTTATTTAAGAATGTGTTGCGAATTCCACAAATTTAACTCTCTTATCACTCAAGTGTGTATACTGATAAAGTCATAATGGAGTGTGGTGCTGTGTGTGAGCGACACATGAAACTTGAGGGGAGAGGATGAGTAGAGATTGGAGGCGTTTCAGATGTGGGTGTGGCAGAGGATGGAGAGTGTACATACATCTACATCTACGTCATACCCTGCAAGCCACCCAAAGGGTGTGTGGCAGGGGGTGCTTCCACACAAGGCATGCATGAATGATACGGTAGAACACCGAAATTACATTGAAACTCGCGTACCACACATGCAAAGCGCCAATTAAAAATCTAATAGCCAACAAACATTCTATCGTCAATCGTTCCAACATGCAAGGGATACAAAGACTACTACAACATATTCAAAATATCATGCATAAATAAGAACATCAATATTTACATCATGCATAAATAAGAACGTAGAGAATATAAAGAGAAAAATTTACTGTCTGCCTATTGTCACAATTTGATCTATTCATGACGACGATCACAGCTTTTTTGGTCCCGAATCGTACGCGGAAAAAATGACATTTTATACCTATCGGTTCTACAATCTAGCTCTCTAATTTTATTGGCGCGATCTAATCTGCCGTAGTCCGAGGGGGTTAATAGTATGTTTTTTACGTCGTCAGAGAAATGATGTTCCTGAAATTTAGTTATGAGGTTAAGCCTATAATTTAATTTACGCTGTGATAGCGATACCCATCCTAATTCTTCTAACAGTCCAGACACACTAGCCAACTTATCGTAGCATCGTTTCACAAACCTAGCTCCTCTTCGCTGTACATAAAATGGACAGAGGATGGATAAAAGAAGTAGTTGTGTATGTGGCTGGCGAGGAGAGTATGTTGCTTGAGGAAGTCGAGAGGAAGTGAAGTAAGTCGATGAAGCAAGTAACAAAGGGAGTGGGAGGCTGAAGGCCGCGTGGCAGTGAGAATGCTGGGAAAGAAAGGAGAGGGAGGAGAAGGATGGGTACTATGAAAAGAAGAGGGAATTATGTTGAACTGAAAGGAGAGGTCATGAGAAGTCATAATGCCAAACTAGCAAGAATATCACGGGAGAAGCAATGATCCATTAACAATTTATCTTAACCGGTACATCACCTAAAGGCTTGTAATGTAGGAATATGACTGTCTGCGATGGGCCTGAATAAAGGCAAATGGGGAATTGCTCGACAAGGTGAGTTAGTAGAAGTGATGAGGTTAGGAGGAGGGGAGAGGGATCATGTGCGGAGAAAGGGGCCAGCGTTTGTGGAGAACTGGTTGAGTTATTCCTCTTATCCTGACTTAATCAACAGATCGCCTCTTATAACGGCAAAATGGATGCTATTTCAGTCAATGATTACTCGCGAGAAAGTTAAATTTTACACTCACTTGTTCTGCTGATTAATTCCCAGATTTTGTGCATTTGATTCAATAGATCGTTTGTCGGGGTACGCAAATTTTTGTTGAGTGCATAACAATAATGACCTACTCCAAAAATATGCAAAAGATTTAGCCTGAATTCCTACGCACTCTGTGATGGTGATTCCAATCCTAGTCGTTCTACAAGGCTTGTGGAACCAATAAAATTACCATATCGACCTAATACTTATCATGCTCGTCTCTTTTTTATGCTATATAATCCAAGCCCTCCTCTTTTGAATTCAAAGTATCGACGGAGTATTCTGTTAAAGGCCTGGATATCGGCGTTTGTATCCTAGTACCCTGGGATTTGTGTTTTATCCACTAATATATGAAACGCTCATTAAACAACGCATTGCTATCCTCGGCCGTGGAGCTATTGATCGTTCTACCATAGTGCTATGTGTTGTGAAATACCCGATGTTATCGCTATGGAGTAATGGGGTGTGCAATTGAATGCAATATGAGAATTGAATATGATTTGAATGCAAAGTTTTGCCATTATACGCTTAATACTTTGTTCCCAACTTGTTACTTGCTGTGGAATACTTACAAAGCCATTCCATACCCGTCTCGTACCGTAGAAGACTATGCGCTTTTTCACTAAATGCCAAATGTGCTACTTGATGTAAATGCTAATTTATTGAGTATGGAATACTGAGGTTCGTTTATGCAAGTAGAATCCGGGGGCGATGGAGGGAAAGAGCGGTCATTTGAATGCCTTAAAGATGAGCGGAACGTAGGTACGATGAACTGATGGGAGTGGCCGTGGGGTTGGGAGTACAGGGTAAGATTTCTCTCCCCGGATTCCGGAATTCCGGTGGAATTTCATCCAGTTAAAGTTTGCCGGGAAATACTCCCCAGGAAATCCCGGAATCGTTTTATTTAAAATTAATTTTTGTTATTTTATATTTGCTTGGAAAATATTTCTAATAAAAAGATCAATTATTTTACCCTTATTTTTCTGAACACTAATGTTCTTATTGTATTTATTTTAGCCTTTCAATTACATTTTTCCCGAGTAATCATTACATTTTTCAACGAATCGGAGAAACATTTCTGTCAAATGCACAAGTGGTATATGATATGTATTTTTGAAGCAATATTATCTTCGTTTTTCTATCATAGTGTTTTAGAACTAATGAAAATACTGTACAAATAAGCAATAATTACGCTCTTCTTTATCTCTTCCAATTTGTTTTACGTTATTTCAATTTATAGTGTAATCAAAAGGGAATTTAGTCTATTGAGGGATTTTACTCGGGGTCCCGGTGATGTGATCGTGCTTGTGGTGAGTGTGTACAAGTTACATTCACTACTTGGTATAATTAATACACCGGGATGGCAATGGCTTTTATCCCAGGACAAGCTAGCGGCCGGGTAATGAGAATCCCTAAGAATGTTAACAGGAGATTGGCAATCATCCTTCAGAAACATACCTGTACGGGTGGGTAGAGTGTTGATAATAGTGGAATACCATGCAGCGTGTGGTATCATGTGGGATGCGTCGCATCTTTCGCGATTCAAAATCCTTATCGAAAACCGATTTTGAAATTCGAATTTCGTACTGTACCCCGTTCGAATTACCAGTCCCTTAATGTCTTCAGCAAAAAATTCTGGAAATTTCTACTCTTAACAGTAGATACCTGCCTTAAATTACGATGGTACCATGATTATATCTATAAAGTGCATCCTAATTGTCACTCATTACCTACCGATCACTTGAACCTTTTGGCGATTGGTCACTTGACCATTATGCCTATCGTGTATGCGGATGACGTTTAACAACTAATGTAGATATATAACTATGCTAAGTTTACCTGGGTAGAAAAAGCTACCATGGTTGGTGCCAATGAGGAATGCGCATCACTAATTCTTATGCTTGTAATGAATTACTAAGGTGAAAATATAGTAATGTAAACAGAGCATTGGCATACGTTACCCATTTCTGGTGCTAGGGGAGTGAGGAAGAAGTCAGGGAACGGCACCTGTTGTCGTGCACCGAAAGCGAATCGAGGAGGGTGAGAAGGTTAAATAAAGACGGTCACTTGAAATTGAGAAGTTGTGTCCGGGCCAGTTTGGTGGGGAGTCGGGGGGCGGAGGGTTTGGAGGAGCCCTGGAGGGCGAGGGCGTGGTGGTCCGAAGGGAATGGTGTGGAAGAGGCGAAATGGGAGTGGCGGTGCATGTACATACGATGTGCACCACCCCTTTGGGCGAGGACTGGGTAGCACCAGGGGAGAGTAAAAAGGTGGGATGAAGACAGTAAGTACCTACTGTAAAGTTCTGAGGCCCGTGAGGGAAGAACGTTGGTAGTGACTGATGAACATAACGATATACCGGGACTGCCCCTATATTTCTTTCGATATATCGATATAAATTCGTTATTTTTGGAAGCCGACCTATGGAAATGATAAGTGTTTTTACCTCTCCGCACGAATCCAAAATACTTTCCATTAGTCAGTGTTGCAAATTAGGTTTTTACTCTAAAAGTATAGTGAAAATCATTTGTTTTCAGGGTATGTCAATTAAATTAACTGATGAAATTCCGTTTGGTAAGAAATTTCCAAGTATTCATCCTGCTGCATTTTTTTGTTTCATCGGGGCTCATAAAAATGGCAACACAAGTCAAAATACTGTCTTTATGTAACAATTTATCACTGGGCATTGTTGTGCATAGTTATAAATACACGTTTAGGAAGGAAACTTTGTATTTTATTTGGATCGTTATAGTGTTGTTTCCATCTGGCAAGGGGTAGGGAGTGGCGCGTGGAGTCGGGTGTTGTTACGTAAGTCGTTCTGCCGGGGGCGGGGCCGGGAGGGGAGGGTGATGACGTGACGACGAGAAGGGGATGAGGATGAGGTGGTGGCGTGCTTAGTCGAGTAGTGCGAATTAAGAGGGAACGAGAACAGGGAGAGAAAGAACGGGTCTCGATGTAATAAGGGGCATCCACACGATAGGCCACAAATCACTTAGGCCTGGCGTGTGGCAGGAACTGGCCTCTGCTCTTTTCTTCTTCGTCCCGTAAATGCCGTGACCCCCTGCTTTAGCGTTTCTTTGACTGCCGACCTTGATTTCTCGTCTCGTCTTTACTTGACCCTCATTTTCCTAAGCTTCCAGGGATTAGATAGCTCTCTCTCTCTGAGGCATTTTTAAATCGCATGTTATTGGGCTGGATATCGGAGTGTTCAATATTTTGTGTCAAATGTTCTTCACAAAAATAAATACATTTTATGGATCTTGAAAGTGGACTCGTGGCTATATTAAACGAAACATTGGCTTTATGCTATTTATTGATTAAGTACTGCTAGATATGTCATATTTCGTGAGATCTAGATATGCAGAAGTGTTAGAACTTTCGGAAGTGAATAGAGCTTTTAATTAATCCTGCTTTCCCATCAATGAGTGAATCCGTTAATAATGGCAAGGCGCACAGATCGGAGAGAGGGTGAAGGTTTCGGGGTTTTTCACACCCTCTCTCTCTTTAAAACTTGCATGAAAAGAAGTGTATCAAAATTTTCTACGTAATTTGGGAACGAAAGAGAGCATAAACGCATAAGTCACATAGAGATAAGCTTGAACCCTCATTCACGTAGTACTGACGTATGAATTTTTAAAATCATCTACATCCTTTTGCAGTAAATATAAAGCTGTTGAATCATTTGCTTATTATCAATCAGATATAACTAAGCCCGCTACCGGTTTGCGTTTCAGTCATTTTTATTGCCATCCCGAAGTAAAATTAAAATATGCTTGATTAGGAAGAGTTGGATAGAAAATTTTGAAGTTTGTTCTAAAGTGTGAAGTAAAATGGGAAGATTAAAGTAAACCAGGGGTCGGGAAAATTTGTAATGCATGAGAAATCTTGATAAAATACATTTTTACCAAGTTGTGACTTGTTCCTTCGTATCTAATTTTCATTGCTGCCAGCGTATTATCATATTCACGGCGATGGACATAATTTCCTGACGCCATGAACAACTCTCCTTCTCTGGTGAAATCGGTATAAAATCCGACAGATAAGCGGGTTATTAACTTTCATTGTTTTCTCATGCATGAGTTGGAATTGATTTTAAGCGGAAATTTTTACGCGTCCCGTCACAACTCAATTATCTCCTATGGCAAAATCGAGTGTCAAATGGGACGGTATCATTAATGAATGTGTCTGTACATTCATCGCGAGAAAAAAATTTTTCCCTTATGTCAATTAAAATAAAAACTCACGTTTGAGGAACACGTTAGGAAGAAAGATCTTAGGTTTTCCCGGACTATCTGTTAGATACATGTCTCTCGGGTGTTCCACCGAATAAGCAGGTCCAAAGGCCCCGACGTTTCGGAGGACGACTTTCTCTCCATCCCTGAATATCCATCTCCATTTCAGAACCCCTGAAGATGGAGAGCAAGTCGTTCTCCAAAACGTCGGGACCTATGGACCTGCTAACCCGGTGGAACACCCGAAAAACATTTATCTAACACGTCGGGAAGTTTCCTCGTCTCTGAACACGCCCTCGAACGTCGGGAAGAGCGCGATCGCGAAGGAACATCTGCCGCGGGGATCCCCGGCGCTGCCAAATGTTTTCCCCGTCCAAATTTTTTCTCTCCGCCGCGTCGGTGGCGCTTTCACTAAACGGCATTTAAGTACCGTCTCCTTATACACTCCATATTCCTCCTTTCTTTCTCCGCGGACCCCTCTTCTGCCGTCCCCGCACACCCCGCCCTCCACCGCTGCAAAACATGTGAGAGAAAGAGAAAGCAATGCCTAAGGGAGGGATGGAGGGTGGAGAGGTCCCTGGCAATCGTGGTCGCTCTTTCCCGTTAGTGCGAGCAACAAGTGTTCCTACCTCAAACCCCACCTTCCGCTGCTGGAACCGCGCCTTTGGAGTGGGAGGAGGAGGTACGCCCTCTTCCCCTCCTCCCACCAAGCCTACCCCCCCCCTCGTCCTCCTTCCAAACCACCCCTCGCCCTCTCACTCCATGGCTTCTTCTCCTTCTTTCCTCGCCATAGAGTACACGCTGCCGAATACACTGAGACCGAGTTACTGTAGTTGAGACTCTGTCGGAGGAATGAGGGAGGGGGACGATAAGCACCGAGGGCTCGCTTTTAAGCACCGCATCCTTACAAATAACCAGCAATTTTTTTTCGGAGGGGGGAAAAAGAGTAACATGCCGTGTATTGTGGTTTGCGGAGAGTGTGGATTTTTTTCTTGCAAATTAAGGGAAGTCTTACCGGCGAGGAAAGCGAGCGGTTCATTTAACGTCGCTTATATGTTCAGGAGTGTGCTCAAGGGTGGGGAGGATGTTTTGGAGTGCGATGGGGTCGGCGATGTATTATGTCGAGGGGAAAATTCGTGTTTGCACGGGGAAGACTTACAGTTGTTGGGAACATCATTACTTTCGCGTCGACGCGAAAGGCGTGCGTGTCTCGTTGAAATCGCGGGGGAGTGGGGGATAGTTTGCCATCCGTCGAGATCGACGTGGGTGCTGTTTAATCGATGACTTATAAGGTAGTCCGAGCGTGATAGTTCTCTAGTCATAATAGAGACCAAATTCGAATGATGCGTTTTAATTTCACCAGCTGTAGGACATATGAATTAATTATTTCTTTATTAATGGTGCAATAATATAGTTTCATATGACAGAAATGGTGAGTAATTAAATGAAAATATCTAACTAAGTCTTTAACTTGACTAATTTTTTTTTCTCGCGGTGCGTGTGAAACTCCTTCAAAGCGGAAGGTTTTTTGTGATACCCAAGAATCTATTGCGGTGACAATATTATTAATTTTCAAAAATTGATAAGAAGAAATACAAACTACACGCTGTTAGTTTTTTTACGACATCTAAGTGTTAGCAACACCTTATTTTGTAAATAATGTCTCTCTGGAGTGCATACACGTTCCATTTCCCATGTAAAAGGGTTGGGTTTTTAGGCAAATAACTCCAAAAGTAACGAGGTAAGGGGTAGAATTTTTGGTGTCATTGGAAGGGTGAGATATTTTTCTTTAAAATGAGATCAAATTCATTGATTTCTTGGTAAAATGATATTTCACTCAAACTACCTTAATCTTCATGGGAAGCCTAATTTTACTTATTAGTGGCCAAGATAGTCTAGTGGCTATGGTTCATTTTGGCCTCGTCGTTGCCCTGGTGATGGATTATCTGATCCTTACGTCCTTTCTCTTACTACTGTGTGATGTAATCATAACATTATATGTATGACCTCATCGCGATGCATACACGATGCATCGTCTTTTCGTTTTCTCTATGTCTTACCTCTTATCTCTTCTTTGAGCATTTATCTTAAGTCACACCTTCTATTTTTTGTAATAAATTTTTTTATGCTCACTAGCCTCTTCAGCTTAAATTACAATTTTGGTCATCGAACTAATGAGCATTTTCCACCCCTCTTCCTCCTGTGTAAAATTCTTAAAAATGCTTCCCATTGCAACATTGTTCCTTTGGACGAAATATTTCATGAATTCAACCATGAATATATATTATGGATTGGGAACTCGTTGCCAAAAAGCGTTGTCTAGAATTCCAGTAAACGAACAACTTTTTGGAAAGTGGTTCCGCCTAGTAATGAAAGACGGAAGTTCAAATGTAAATACAGTCGACAGATGGTGAATACACACGTCTTACCGGTTTTACCATGAATATACATGGGTTTTACTTACAATTAATCATAATGCAGTGGGAAGTGGATAAAAAATGTACTACACGCGAGATGTAATTATACACTTGTTTAATATCGTCCGGTCTACAGATATGTTTAATTCTTCTCCAAATCTAATTACACAAATGCACAATTTACTTCTCAGCACTTCGTGAATATCGCTATACGGAAATTTAATAATAATGCGAGGTGACTTCATGAGTATTCCCAATGGCATCATTGCAGTGTTGGTAAAAAGGAATGCACTTACCGCCGCCTTGAACATATTCTTATTTTTCAATCTAAGTCTCCTATTTTGGGTCCTCGTAGACGCATACCCTGTTTTGCAGCCTGGTACGATGCAAGTTCTGTTCAAACAAGGCATTCTGAATTCTTTGTTTAGGCAAAACAGGCTTAATGCATTCCAATTATAATCGGATTATGGCAAACATCGTAATCGGCACACGATGAACGTTTTATAAACCTTTTACACATTTCCTGTAATAGATATTTCCTCTCTAGCATTCAAAAAGTAAATTTTAGATAACAAAAATAGCAAGATATTATTCAAAGCATCAAGTAATTCATATCTCCTCGATCGTTATTGGATATTCACCATAGTCTCACGTTAGCAACAATCAACTACGTCTATTTTCAATGACAACAGAAAAGACATCGAAAAAGCGCCAAGGACTGGGAGAACTAAAAGTGGAAATTTAGGCAACTCGTAGCCTAGGCAACAATGCCGAACATCCGAATCCATGATATATATTCATGAATTCAACCATGCCGCCTTCAGTGAATGGTAGGAATATCAAAAGTTTCTATTGTCGTTGGACATTAGGTTTTTGAATAAAAGTTTTTTGATGATCATGAATAAAATATAAAATTAGGTGATGTGTTAAATAATTTTCCAAGTAATTTTTTCGGTAATGGATTTTTTATTAAATTAAATTTGGTGGGCAAAAACTGGTACATACTGTCTTTGCACAGCTGATTTTACTTGGCATATCTCGGTAATGGAAGTAGATAGATCCTGTGGATCTTTTGTGGCTAACCGTAGCTCTTGTGTTACATTAGTGTTCCCTACTGCTTGTGAAGGCGCTGTTGAAATTGCAAAATTGTCGCGTTGAAGTAATGTTTATTTTGTTTTTGTTTTCTCTGTACCTTCAGTGACGTGAACTCTCTTTTTGTCTTGCAGGATCATCCACGAAAAAGGTTTTACGTCGGAAGACTTCAAGCAATATCGGCCGGTTGTTTACAGCAACACGATACAGTCACTCGTGGCTATCCTTCGCGCCATGCCAAACCTCGGCATCGCTTTTGGGAACAATGAGAGAGAGGTGAGTGTCCTCAATTCCAACCTGCCCCTCATGATTTATATATTTGGTTTACCCTTCGCTTGTGTGTGAGAGGAAGTAGACTCTGTCATTTCCTTCTGCGATAAGGAGCGTGGGGATAGGAAGTAGCGTGAATATGATTCTATTAATGGCATGAGTGGTCACAATTTTTTTATCTCGACATTAGGCGTGGAAATGACCGGGAATTGCAATTTCAACAAGTAATTATTACTTCTCCTTGTGTGTTGCGATTGTAGGGGCAGGAATTATTTTTTTACATAGCGTTTTTTTTTGTTTTCCTTACGGTGAAATACTTGACAAGTCAACTTCGTTTGGCGGACAACTAGGGTTTAAAGACTTAGTTATGTTATTTGTCTTTGATTAGTACGAAGCGTCCCTTTTTCGGACATTATTAACTACATGACTTAACTAGATTTACAAATATACTTTGTAGCTTCTGCAGTTGATGAATTACGTGACCTTAATTTCATAATCTAATTGAATGACCGAAGATTCGAAGAACGCAATTCGAATATTGTAAGCTTGACTTGCTCAAAAAATACATCTGATGAGTATGTTTAGTGTTAACTGAGTGATATCCTTTAATGTTTTCAAGGGAACGGAGAAAATCATATCATTTTTGGATATGAGAGTCTGTGTTGTAATATCCGTAAGTAAGTCTTTGTATGGGTCACTCGTGGTTTAATATTATTGGCCGGGTTGGTTTCTTTTACAGTTACTCAAATCGTTTGAGTTGTTGCCCATTGCTAGCAATCCATAAAATCGCCACGCCTAAGTTCATGGCCGTGGACGGTGGTAACACTTTGGCAAACTAAATGAAGAGGGTTTTCTTTTCTACGCGTCCATTCTTGCATCTCTCTAAGAGATGTGTTGCCGAGAAAAAATAACGCTTTCGCCGTCGCATGTGGAGGGGGAGATTCGTATGATGGCCTCCACTGTGAGAGGGAAGGCGCGACGTAGCGTCCTGTCCGCCGGGAAGTGAAGAAGATTTCCATTTCCTCTCGTATGACTTATTTCCTCTTTCGGGCGCATATGTAGAGTGCATGGACTCTCAAGGTTTACGTCGGCAGGAGAAAATGTTCTTTTTCCTTCATCCATGGTGGAAACCCGAAAAATAAAGGCTAATGTTATACAATACCCAAACTGGCATTTATCAATTAAGCGAATGTTATTCTGATTCAATTGGATGGGAGTATCTCATACTGAAAGAATTTTCCTCCTTTATTTCATTCTCTAAGACCTACCAATAATTGTAAACCGTCAACAGATTTGTCACTTGATTTTGTTCAGAACTGGAGTTAGGGTAAAATTGGAGTTAATTTGAGAACGGTAATATCTGTGATGCTGGTTTCGAAGTAGTTCTCTTATCAACCACCAATATAAACTCCTTTCATTAATCCTCATTTTGCAATCTATATCTTTTCTCCATGCGCATAAAAGGCAAAAACCAGTGGCTTATCTCTTGAGAGATCCAGAGCTGGAGCTTGTGAAGTTATTTCAGGATCATTAGCCCCACAACTTTTTCGTAGGCTCTGAGCGTTCCCCTAAAAGTTTTTTTAAATAATTAATTACTCTCACGGGAAATATTTATATTCACCCACGTATCGTAGGTTTAGTCTTGATAAAACTGTTTGACAAACCTATTGTCCCAAATATTTTAAATCTTTTACATGTCTTACAGGTGTTTAATCATTAATAATTTAATTTAGTATTATTACATTTAAATTTTATGCTATCAAAGGAAGAAGCACTATACCAATTACATATGCAGAAACACATATGTATACAGAAAAAGTGAATATATAAATTTACTGAGCTATCATCCTTCACTTAGTGTTAGAGAAATAGATAGTGAGTGAAAAGGGGATTGAGAAGTAGGTTAATATAATATGCAATTTGTGCCATTTCAATTTTACATTCATCCTCGTGTAGCCGTACTAAAATGTTTTCATTCACTTTTTCGTAGCCTTTCATCCGCTGAATAGGAAATAGTTCGATAAATTGTTCAATTATTGCCAACTTGATGAGGTATCGAGTCACGCTCAATTCAATCAAAGTTTCCCTCATTCAAGCAATGCTCGCCGGATGGTCTTCGAAGTGGAACTTTCATATCATAGAACTTGGGGAATAAATTTTCACAATGACCCATTCTTTCATTTGCAGTGCAAGGACAGTATTTTATAAATTTCTCCTAGATAAATTTCCTGGATTTTTTTGTTATTTCCTGGCTCTTGGCCTGTTTCCCTATCACTGAACCTTGGCCAGTTATCTCCAGTGGCTACCTAACTATCAATTCAGTTCATCCAACTGTAGAGATAACTTCGAGAATGCATATCATGTTTTTTACGTCACAGCTACCTCTTCCGTTCCTCTCAACTGGTGTGTGTCTTTGGTATCCCCGTTAATCATACAAGCCCTAGTTGGTCCTAATACCTTGCCCATTAGATCACCAGATGGCGTTTAATACCCGAGTCTGGATATTTTGCTATCGCACCAACATCTACTATGCTTGCAAAATAGGAGGTTAGCGAGATAACGCTTTCGTTACTATGCTCGGTTTATCAACCGAAGGAAGTTCGCATCACATAATCGTTCTTTCTCTTCAAGATGCCATAATGGCGCTTAGGCTGGCCTATTGATCATAATAACAGCATAGCTATGAGTACTAAAAGTTTTATATTTCTTGATGGAAATATGTGTTGCCCTACTTTACCGAAAAATTCATTGCCACTCCTTACTAAGTTCAAAAAGTTCAAGAATCGTAAAAGAGCGACGACGCGATATGTTTTATTTAATATTTAAGAAAGCAATTCACAAAGTGTATATTTGAAATAATTTAACTAGGGAGAGTTTTTCCGAGTTTGAAGATAACTTATTGTGTCCCACGTTATATCTCTGAATCCATTGAGATTTAAATGTCAACGGAACGAGTAAACACCTGTGAAAAATTCCAACTAGCTAAAATCTCACCCACTGGTAGGATTATTTTCTTATTCTATCTTGATGTCATAAGAGGCTTACAAATATAAATGGTCGCCACTGACTTGAAATTTCTTGAAAGAATTGAATAAACTGATTCGTAGAAAAAGCTGTGGATAAGTCTAAATTTGAGCAATGTTAATGTACGCGAATGAATGCAATTGATTGGAACGTTTGAGAGGATTACTCTCATTTTGTGGAAAACATTTTAAGCACTTCATTTCCCCCGAATCTGCTTATATGAGCCCAGGGAGGTTTTTTTTTTAGTTTTGGTTTATTTGTGTCTGCATTCCGTCCATTTCTTAAGAATTTTTTTTGTGGTGTTGCTCCAAGAAATTGAACGGTATATAATTAAAGGTTTCCTCTGTTGAAGTGATTGAGGTGTCTTTATTGTTCACTGATTGATAAATGTAAATTTAAATAAATGAAATAATGAGGCAAGAATTTGTTTTTGTATGTGGCAATAACGCATTTTATTAATATCCATTATCTCGTGGCTAATACGGTATAGATATATTGCGGTTAATACGTCATAGACGGGTCCCAAATGTACAATAAATTTTCGTTTACCTCTACTTAATGTGGCTAATTCCTTTGATTATTGTGTCTATTACTATTTCTACATTCTATGGGAAGTGCTTTCTGACCTTCAAAAAATACGCTGGTTGCAAAATCAGTTGCATAGGTTAATCTCAATCTTGTCCACCTCTTTCCATATAATTTTATGTTTATGCCCCTTGTTCACAATCGATGTGCTCTATCACCTAATGGTTATATCGCTCATATTGGTAACGTCGTGAATCAGTTATGCTAGTTATGATATACATTTCGACGCCATGTGACTGTTATGATCACATATTTATTGTGGAGGAAATATTTTTGTCTTCTTTACTGTTTTCAAGCGTCTCAGAATGTATTGCAAAGATATGAGCGGATATTTCAGCTAAATGGATGAAGTCAAATGTCCTCCGTCATGCAATGGGATTGTATATCACACGCGGTCACGAACCTAGTTAATCTGTACGTTTAAGCTCTCCTGAATGTGATTAAATGTTTGAAATGTGGAACAATATTAGTTGTCTCTACGGTCATCGAACATTTTTGATAACAGTGAGGATACAAAAATATCGCTTGTAAAACTAAATCAATATTAAAGGCCGTTTAATACGAGGCATTTAAATTGCGCAGTTCGATTTACAGGAATTACATGTTTGAGCACGAAATTAGAGCTTCGGCAATGGGCAATGTCTTTCGTTCATGCATTCGCGCATTCATTCTGGCAATTCCTCGCTTTACACGGCGCAATTTTTACTTCCCATTCATCCATGCATCAGCCTAAGCAATGCAGTGTCTCATGTAGAATGTCCTCAAAATTTGCCCTCTAGAATGATGAGAAATTGAGAAAATCAAATGAGAGTTACAAGTGCTTGCTTCGATTGCTCAGCTTTTTCTTGCATGTAAACATGATGAGCGATCACTTTTTTAAAACAAACCATTCACGAAATGAATGTTTAATTACGTTAGTCCTGCAGGGAGATACTTCGTCGAATTTTCTATAAGTATGTGACAGTATTCCAATTGGTGTAGTATTCGTCATGATTTATTATTGAAGAAAAATTACTGTGGTTACACTATCACAGTGTCAGCAAAACTTATGCCGTATTTCCCCCAATCTATATAAGAGTGTGTAAGGAACAAGCGTGTTCAGTACCTTTCGAGTTTTTTTTCGGTCCACCAAAGTTTCATCATTCATAAAATTCAGTGGAGCAATAGTGAAAGGATAAATAGATTGGGATATTAACAGATGAATTCAAATAATAGAAAGCATCAGACAAATTATGAAGGACGTCAAAATGGCAAATTATTAAGGAATGAAACCGTTTGCTGGTAGGAGAGGAAAGTGAGAGCTTCAGCGGAGCAATCTTCTGATTGGTGACAACTGGTGATGAAATTGAATTCTTAGAAAGTAATCTTTTGGTACATTGCAAGTTTTGATGGTTTTGTGTCCTCCACTTGGCGTTCCACGCATTGTTGGCCACGCTTTTCGTTTTTCGGGCGCGTTTGCTTTTCGAAGTGCTCTTATATGCTTATATGCTCCTAAGGAAACTTCGCCAATTATCTGGTTTTCCAGGGTACAAATCTCTCGGGTTTCCTGCCCTTCTGCTCCTCTTTGACATGCCTTAGGGTATTCGTGCGAGCACGTCAGTCACCTTAGCGATACAGCCGGATGATCATTCATTTTGCCGCCATAAAAATTCAAATCCAGACTCACGACTTCCGCATAAGCACCATAGATTAAACTGGTTTATTTTGAATGAATTGGAAATTTAGCTAATTTTCCAAAATTCCGAAGAGTGTTACTTGTCTTCACCGATGGAGGTATGAAATATGGGGATTCGTTTATAATAATTTTTAGCTGGATCAATTTTTGAGATTTCCTTGGGATGTAATTTATTCTAAAATCTACGTTTTCGCACAAATTGCCTGTTATTCTTTTGTCATAATAGGTTTTGAAAACGGATACTTCTGATCGTTACTCGTGATGTTTCCCTACGCAGTGTCAAAGTGGTGCCTATACATAGTGAGGATTTGAATTACGTGGCAATGAATGTGCGGTCTTAAACTTTTGGGGCAAATATGGTGGAATGCGTAGCTTAAGGCACAAAAAAGGAAATAGTATTAAGGTTTTTAGAACAAGAGAGGTAGATGCGTAAATGTTTCTCTCGCTTGAAACCTTCTAATAGGGACGCCCTTTTGAACGGGGGTTAATCGTAGTAATTTATATCAATGAGTGTCCTAGTTATAGTAAATATTACAGAATTTAGATAGGCAATATGTTTCATTTGTAAAATTACACTTAGAATATGCAGAATGTATCCGGGTAAAAAGATATGACTCAGAGTTAGATAAAGTTCAACCAAATCCCCCAGATATTCAAAGATATTTTTATGAGATGGAAAAAGGTATTACTGGTGTCAAAGTGGAGCTTTGAATGTGAACTGGAGGTACGTGATGACTTTCATGAGTACCCTCCATGGGAATGTGTACCTTTGCCGGGAATGGAAGAGTACGATGGTTAAAGATCTTTCATCGCTTCTGAAAAGGTTTATGCTCAATGGGAACTACCCCCACTGCGGGTAATAGTGCCTGTCTTAGACGATGCGGCATATTTTTTTCCATCCACAATGTTTGCTGGAATTGGGAGGAAGGGAGGAGACGCTGTTTAAATACAACCGTCTCATCGATCAGTCATACGTTTTATACCTCGATTCCAATCTTTTTCCCTTCTCTTTCACTCTTTCACTCCTTTTTTTCGCGACCTCTGCGAACGGAAGCCTTGATAATATCCGGAACCCGCGCACTAATTCCTCTCGGGCTCGAATACCAGAAGATTCCGGTGGCTGTACGTCCTCCCCAATCCCGAGGCTTGCTTTATGACGTGGGGATATTAATTGTGAGAGCGTTTCGAAGGGGCTTGGCGTGAAATTATATATCGGCGCGTTGGTTGGCATCCCCATGCCAGCGTGCTCCCGTACACATGGCACGTAGAAGAACCACTTCGATTTATAAAGATTATATTTCCTCGATATAAAGCTGTCCCGCGAGAGATTTATTTCATTAAACCTCGTTTCTTTCTCAAAGGGGGAATGCTTTCACTCTGATTTCATTAGCTCACCCTCTTCAACGCGAAGACATGGGGAAAGTCTTGGGATTTGTTCAATACTTTTCATTGCTACCGCGTTTTGAAAGTCGTAGCACTTTTAAAATGAAACACGGGGAAAATATCTCTGTACTTCGTACATTTCTTTGGTGAAATCGAATATAAATCTCATGCATCCTGACGTCTAATCCATTGTTTTTTTTGCCATGAAGCTGTTCTCGGTATCCATATTCCAGAAGTTCTAATCGCACATGATTTCAACGAATTGTTTTGTTCGTATTTTAATTTTCACGTAGTCTTATATGAAAATAAATTTTGGTCCCGTACCAACCTTCATTGTTGTAAAACGATCATATTTATTTGATAATAACTGAAAAATTATGATAAATGTTGACATGATTTGGAGATTAGCAGGATAGTTCTCTTATATTCGGTAGTTTTTTAAGGTTGTGATCTGGAAAAAATAATTATTAGAAGCGAGGTGTACGTCATTCCTGCTTTATATTCAGTATTTAGCTGTGTTCATTGAAATGATAGGCGACGTATGTTGTGGAAAATTTCATTGTTGATCAGGTTCTTATCGAAAACTAATCTTAAGATAATCCTAATTTTAACGCTCTCCACAACTTCAAATATATTTGCGCAATCCTATCTATGGTCATGTCTGTTTCCAGCTTTTAGTTCTTTTTACTGCAGCCATTTTTAGGAAAAAGCGAATAACCATCTTCAGCGCTTGCGTCTTTTAGAAATCGATCACCTCTTCGGGCGCATCGCGTTCGTCAAGGCTTGGATTAAGGATCGCCACGTAATCTCACGAGTCTAATCCGGGAGAGAAAAAGTCGTGTCCCTCTGCATGGGAAAATGAGGGGGGAGCTCAAATAACACATCACGTGAAATGTTTTCTTCTATTTGGTGCTTCAAAAGCGATCCCAAAATACTCATGTATTGTTTTGTGTATTGCTGCGCCTACGGAAAGAATCAGTGAGCACTCTACCGAGGACAGGCTAGCGCGTACTAATACGCTCGTACTCCTTCCCCGAAAGGATCCACCTCTTCGGGCTCGGTTTGATTCCTGTTTTAGAAAACGGCATTTTCTCTCAGAATACTTTATACGCCAAGATTTGCGTCAGAGCTCAGTATCTGGGGAAGCCAAAATCGTATTCTAGGGCAAGGGAAGGTAAATAATTTTTTTTAAATAGTTCTTAAAATTATCGAAGATGCATAGCAATATATAGATTACTCTGTAGACGTATAGAAGGTTAACTATTGGTTTTCATTCTTCCACCCTGAAAACTTAGTGTAGAAAAACTTGGGCAATCGACGGACTATTTTAATTTAATCACTACTGCTATGACACCGGCACAAACGAAGCAAGTCGGATAGCAGCTATCTTCTGTCGTGTTCTTTTTTCCTTCCTGATTTCTAATATACTCACGCATGCTTTCTTCCGCGCCCCCTTGACGGCATACTGGGCAGTGCATTACCGCTCCCGTGCTTTCCACCACACGAACTCGATACTCTCCTGTGAACTCTCGAAGTGTTGAAGAGTAGCCGAACATCCCGGTGGGTGGAGGGATTTGGCTTGTTGAACGCGCTCCTATCTGGCTTGGCCCCCTCCAACATCACGCGACGCCGAGCGGCGAGGCTGTGGGGATCGGAGCTTATCGCGCCATCTGCCGCACCTTTAAGTAGGCGAGGCAAACAAGTAAATACGCGTGTTCCATGATAAGAGGAAGGTTGGTTTGGTCGGTCAGTGGGAGCCAGACCGCCTCCCTCTCCGTTTCTTTCCTCTCCAGTCTTCTCATCCCTCCTCTGGTCCTTTCTCCACCCATTACGGGCATGAAAAGACAGACATTTTTCTTGCACCAACCACAAGACAAAAGCGACAAAATTAAGAGAAATGCATTTTTGGTTAAATTGTAATTAGGGTAGGCAATGGGCAGATTGAGGTTATCGATAATGAGTGGGTACTGGGTGTTTATCAGACGACGATCTAGCTTAGTGAAATATTCCCCAAATGAAATGGACACAATTTGAGTTTTCCACTATTTTATTTTTCTCGAGACTGCCAGTTTCTACTGTTACACTGATTACACCATCACCAGGTGCAATACTATCACATTTATAAATCTCAGATTAAATTTAAGTATTTATTACACGGGCACATAAATATCAATCCTGGGGTGGACTGTACTTGATAATGGCGTGACAGTCAAAGCCGATAGTCCTGAGATAAAAAAAGAAGTCGAACGCAGAATGTTAATTGTTATTAATTCGGTACCACGCAGTTTGGCGAGGAATGCATTATTTAGGAATAGGTGTAGAAAAACCTTGCGTCGGTACTTCCCTCGTCTGACCTGAAGGCACCAAAGGATGCTCATTTGAACGTCCCATCTTAAGAGAGGACTGCCGCTGGAAAATCTCGAACTCGAAACCATGGGCTCGTCCAAAGCTGAACAGGTGTAAAAATTTGTAGCACACAAAACTTTGTGTCTCACGCAAAACTGTGAGAGACTGGAAGTTTTGTTTACTACAATGTCGACCTTCCACCAAGTAAAAACTTCACAATTTGAATTTAGGGGTAAAAATTCTCTGTAAACATGTTCAATGCACAGATTAATTAGAAACTGAGTGTTAAAAATCGACAAAAAGCAGCTCTAATTTTCTGCGTTCCTTTTCTCGATACCTTTTGTATGTGCTCTTCTTTCTTTATGGCAGCTGGTGTTACCACTCCCTCAACCTCTCACTCTCTCGGCGGTTCTCAGGATAGTATACTGATATAATTGCTGAAGACAGTAAATCTCTTTTAAGTGGTTGGAGTGATTTTTGTTTAAGTACGTACATGCGTGAAACTTTGCATACGTGTTTTTATTAGTGATTTCCAAGGATAAAAGTGAAAAATTCGCATCATACACTTTTATTTTTTCTTGGCAACTCAATGCTATTATAATACCTAGCCTTACGGTAAATGACGTGTATTTCATAAAATATCGACTATTTATGCAATGATTTTCTTATTGGCGCGAAAGAAGACATTTCTTCTTAATGTAGTTAGCGGTAACAGATATAAAGTTGCAACGCCTAGTCCAATATTAAAAAAAAACTTTTTCAATGAAATTTATTCTAAATTTCGAATACCGCACCGAAAAATCACGTCAAAACACTGATATTGAGGCAAATAATTTAAAATTTATTTATTGGATCATTTCCATAACAGGGTGTATGTTGAATTTCTCAACGTGAACACTTGCGCTTCAATGAAATGTGCTTTAAAATATGTTTTCCACTTATTAAATTACTAAAATGTGCACTCGACGATCCACAATCCACTTTTCCACCGACAATCCATAATTGCCACCAAAAGCCTCCCCACGATTCTGCCATCCTCTCTCTCCCTCTCTCCTCCTCCTTCTCCGGATATAAGACAATCTGATTTCGAAATTCGAGTCCCAAAGGATGCGTGGAAAAGAAAAGAAGAAGAGACTGGCGAGGCGACATGGAGAGGGAATTTTCGAGGGGACATGAACGAAGGAAGAGCGTAGGTGGCGCCACGGCACAAGGAAAGTGAAACTTATTTTTTGCGATTCATGGTTTTCGCAGCATGGGTGTCGGGCGAAAATTTCCGATCACCCCATGATAAATGCGATGAGATTTTGCAAATTCTATTTATTTGGAATGATAATGACGGAAACGCGAAAATTGAAAAACTGATACATTTGCTCGAACTTGCACTAATGATCCACCCACTCTGCCTGCTGTGATAAACTAGCCCACCAACCTCCCTCCTCCGAGTTTTCAGTTATTTTTACAGTTTAAACATCAGCTTGCATGAGAAAAAAGTAAATAATCAAAGATCCGCGACAATTCTAAATATAATGCCTTTCCTCGTATAAACCGCAACAATGATTCGTTCAGCGTATACGAAAGCGCGTTTTAATGGCTTCACATTTTTCCCATGAGCTATAGTACCGCATGGTTTCATATATGCTGTTGTTCAGGGAGAATGAGATAGGGTGAAGGGGGTGGGGATGTTGGGGAGGGAGCGGGAGACCCGGTCTCGTTGAGCACCACAGCATCAAGGAAGAGGAGGCGGGCTGGCTGTGGGCGGAGAACGGTAGTGGGTGTGTATATACGAGTCGCCCTCTACCTGCACGGCGAGGCGGCGGCGGGGGTAGGACGCTGCTAGAGATAGCGAGAACGTTTGAAAATAGAAACGCCCCCTTCTCCTGCCCCTCTCTCCTGCCTTTACCCGTCTTTTTTTTATTCTCTTTCTCCTCCCCCGAGGGGCGAACCGTTGGTTTTTTGCTCGAATTTCATGCGGAAGGCCTGCGAGAGGGAAGGAGAGTGAGGTAGAGGGAGAGAGACGGGGGCCTTAGCGCCGTGAGATCAATAGCGGACAACCGGATAAAGCAGAGCTCCAATGCTTAAGCGCTTGCTCGTGCAGAACATCCGCTCCCACGCCGCCGTGCACGACGTGAGTATGCGCCAGTGTGTGTGTGTGTGGGTCCGTGCATTTGTGTGCCTCGCGGGCCGTGACGGACGGGAGGGCGCGTGGCTGGAGCGTGGTGTTCGCTCGCTTCTCGAAGCCCGAGGTCGTCTGGCCGAACGATTCGCCCGTCACAGCCCATCCCACTCGACCCCCTCGAATGATCTTTTGCTCCGCTAATGCTCTCACATTGATAGTTCTCGTTTCAGTCGTTATCCTTGTCGGTTTCGTCTTACTCCGTCGTATTCCACGTTTGAATGGGGAATGAAAAATTTCTTTCACTGAGGATTTAATTGTAAGAAGTAGAAGTAGAAACTTAGGCATGCAATTTAAAAAAAAATATTGCTGCGCTCTTTGTTGATAAAATATAAATTTTTAAAAAGTGACGGATTCAGACGTAACTTGCTGGAATAGCTTCATGGCTATAGATTGAAACTTTTTGTAATTTCCACTCGAGATTTTTTATTTTCACGACCCAGGTTTCGTCCTTGTGCGACATAATCAAGTATCGCAGAGCGACGAAACCTGAGTCGTGAAAATAAAAAAATCTCATTTGGAAATTACAAAGGGTTTCAATCTATAATCATAACTTTTTATATTTCCACAAATTATTTTTGAAACCAATCTACAGTTCTCCAAGCGTAGCGTCCCTGGGGTTGGACGAAGTGAGTTTTCCTAACAATGAATGCTGTAAGTTTTCACGAATGAGGGATTGAATTGGCTAAACTTACGGGACTTTTCACACCTGCCCTAGGACTTATATCTTAAATTTACGAGCGCAGGTATCGGGTGCAAATACTGCTATCAGTGCTGGTGCGAAATCCTAGATAGATCCGGATAACACCATGTTCAACTTATGTATACTTACCGCGCACATTGCCCTGCCGTTTAGTTCATGCGCAGACAAGATATTTTCCACAAGATATCAATTTTACGAGTTCTTTTCCTGCGCGAACTTGAATAAAAAACCAGGCGTCGAAAATAGACGCAGGGACAATAATGATTAGAATTACCTAGGTATAGGCATTTTAGGCATATATACATTTTTAGAGTAAAGTTCTCGGGGCTGGATCGGTCCTCTTTTAGCTGTATGAACTTGCAATATTTGTGACTCTCGCTTCTTAAGGAAATGTTACAATAGCGATTCCACGAGTATGAACAAAACACTCCATGAGATCTTAAGCGATTCATAATATGTCCTTAAAGGCACGGTTTTACGCAACTTTTGCTATCATGAAGATGTTCTAGTAATTTTTGGCCTAAACAGAGGTTATATTATTTTCTCATCGTAAACTTCATGCTCGGTAAGAAGTACGCCTAATTGCTGAAACTTGCTGTTTTAAGTACCTCGGTATTCATTTTACTGAATCGGTGAATACTCTTCGATTTTTCGTTTTAACCCCTTACTGCATGATTTTTCTTATTTTCATGAAAAAATTTCAGGGCATTGGCTATAGAGATTAGAGACTGGGAAAAATATTTAAGAAAATTGTATGCACATTTTACATGATTTATAGAAAAATTTCAGGTTTTTGCCATATGTGGTACATCATGCAATACACTATGTGTAGTCAGATCACAACCTTTGCTGCATGGTGGGTCATATTTGGCACATACATTAGTTTACCTTCTATGAAAATTGTGAATGCTAATTTGAATGAAAATCATAAAAACAATTACGCTCCTAATTTAAGCATAATGCCACATTGCATTTCTGGCAAAAAATGAAAGACTTGAATGCACAGTCAGGTACTTTACAGCGTGAGCGGTTTTCAACCCAAACCGAAATGTGATCGATTTTATCTAACCGAACATCTGCTTGCGATAGTTCTGCAGTTGGGCCCTTTTTCTTTCTCAGTTTTATCTTTCTTTCTAGGGAAGAGCTAGGTCGCCCACGCTTCTTTCCCAAACTTTTACCGGCATTGCAGAGAGCATCGGCAATCGCTACTTTAAAATCTACACGTGGCATGTAAATGTTATTGTTCCTTCTCCAAAGCAGCCAACTGTTTACACAAACATGGTCAAGCATATGAAATAATATTTTTAAATACCATTTCTTTGATCTAATTTGGATCCTGTAATATCCTAGCATTGAATCTAATAAATCAACACCGCGCATGTATTCATTATAAACCATAACAGAGTTTGGACAAGGTATTACTTAACAGCATTTTTCTTTTCGGAACATTCTCGTTTTTTCACCCAATTCTTGGCTACCAGCGTACGTAGAGAAGGTATTTACCAGCTTGTTATCACACCATGAAACTAAAGATAGGGTGATACCATCAATAGTCGCGGTTTTTTTTTAGCAACACTACCCCTTCCTTTCTTTTTCATCTCCGCTTCTTTCGGCATGTTGTTCCCAGGGACTCGATTCATTCTCACTGTTCCCAAACGTAATATCCCTTCTTTCGGAAAATAAATTTGTAGAGGGACACTGGTAAACCAGTTAAAAAAAATAGTTTATGAGTCACATGGCGTTGCACAGTCTGAGCAAGTCTAACAACTACATTGCTACTTGGTCCCAAATCAGGAGCTCCAGAAGGAACGACATTGCTTTGACCACCGACAAATATCTCATAATCTTACTAATATATAAAAATCTAGTGGTGTCTGTCAGTCTGTTACCCAATCACTCAAAAACCACGGAACCGATTGAAACAAAATTTGGCAGGAAGATAGCTGATGTATCTAATTCACACATAGGCTACATAACAAGGGCCTTTAGGGCTTTTTAGGGCCCCAAAATGGTTGTATCATTAAATAATCATAGGAATAGATGCAGAGGTTTCTTTATTTGCTTAGTTAAATAACTCTTACTTGAGGTATTCGGTTGTAATTTTCGCAGTTATGTGGAAAAAAGAATGAAGTTTTTTATTCTTTCAATCGATTTTCAACTACGATTATATTTCACTTGATGATTTCAGTTTGAACGCCAAAATAACACATTTTCTCCAATTTCAACAATAACTATTTACTTGGTAACTAAGGGTCTTTCATGCACGAATGGGGACTTTGGGCATGATTTTAGGCCTGCTTGGGTCCACGGTTTTAAATCTGACGGCTTTAAAAATAAATTAAAGCCCATACATTGTAATTAACTAAGTAGGCAAAGAACGTGGCTACAATTTCCTAGACGCCGAATTTTCAATTTCTAGCTTACCTGGGAGCAATGGTAAGGCAAAGTTTGAGTGTTTTTTTCTCTCAAATCAGGGGAGTTAAAAATATTTCTTTTCAATCAAAATATAGAGTCTTACCTCCTTTATCAATTTCAGAAAACTGCAGGCCTCTATCTTTGATAATATTCCCATAGTTGAGCGCTGAATGACCGCGGACACGTCCGCCGGAACGCGCAAAACGGCCGGAAAAATCCGAGGTATCATAACGACTTAACTATCAATAAATAAGTATTAGCGTATGATTTTGGGCTTGACTCTGATCTACTAAATACTGGCAATGGTACTCAAATAGCTAAATTATTTTGCCTAGAAGAAATTATCAATAGAATTTCCTAAGTAGGCAATTGGTTCTTATATCCCATAGCCTCGCCGTTTTGGTTTCTTTCAGGTGCTTTAGAAGCGTACAGTCAATAAATGAAGAGCATATATGGCGATAAAGGACTCACGTCATTTACTTTTTAGGTTACTTATATGTAAAATTATTAACACTTTTGCCAAAACTCTTTTCTACCATGAGTTGCCGCATTTTTACATTCAGGATGCCTCAAAACTCTTCTCCGTCTTCTCCACGAAACTGCAGTTGGTTGCCAACCATAAAAGCAAAAACGAAGAGATTTATTCAAATAATTTTGGTAGTTAGCGTCTTTCTCTCACTCTCCGTTGGATTTCAATAGGTAAATATCGTCTGCAATGGTCGATAAATGAGGAGCTGATCCGACGTAAAAGAACTTATGTCATTGAACTTCTGTGTTTGTACCGGGATTATCAAGGGATGTAGGAAACCCTATTTGGCGAGGTCATTAGCCTAAGTTTCACAGTTTTAGAACGCCCTATACCATTTATATACCTAAACGCCCATGATTGGGGTCAGAAAATTATCAATAAACAAGTATCATTGTATGATTTTTGGCCTAATTATGATCTACTACTTAAAATGGTATTCAAATAGATTAATTTGTTTAGGGGGAAAACCAATAGCATTCCCCACGCTGCGCCGTTTTTGTTTGTTTTAGGTGCTTGAGAAGCGTAGGGTTGATAAACGAGGATATGGCGTTAAAGAACTCGTGTCATTTACATTTTTGGTTACTACCATGTAAAATTATGAAGACTTTTGCTTAAGCCATTTTACCGCATGATTATATTCAGTGTGCCTCAAAAACTCTTCTTCGTCGTCTCCACGGAACAACAGTTGATTACAAACCATATGAGTAAATGCGAAGAATTCAATGAATTTTATCAGTTTACGTCTTTCTCTCACTCCCCGTTGGATTTCAATGGGTAGCTACCCTTGAAGAGGGAAATAGAAAACCCCATTTGACGAAAGTCATTAGCCTAAAATTTCCTGGTTTCGAACGCCCTGTACCATTGATATACATAAATGATCATGCTTGTGGTCAGAAAATACGACTTTTTTTATATTGCTAGATTTTGATCCCAACCACAGTAGAAGAGACTCGTGGATTATTTTTGGTAAAGGATGATTGGATCCTTGACATACGCGGGTGTGACCCTTATTGACCATTGGTCCCAGAACAGAGTGAATGAGACTGTAATTGTGAAGTCTCTTCCTGTGTCTATCCAGTGAAAAATAAATACCCTGATTATTAGGAATATTTATAGAGCTATTCCGTCATTTTTCAATCTAATTTCCCATCAGCAGGTTTCCGAATGTTAAAAATCAAGTTTCCTCAAGAAATCTTATCCTCTTCGTCTCCACGAAACACCAGTTAAGGAGGAAGATGAGTTCAGCGGAATAAATAGAAATGTATTTAATTTTCTTTAATGCATTACCCCCGCTGAATTTCAACGGGTACCTTTCGCTGGTCATAACTAAATCCCGATAATTCGCTGAAGACAAATGCTTTGTAGCCCCATTTATGAGGTTTTTTGGGTTGTACTGCTTCAAGAATAATCTACATTTGGTAGGAATAATTTGCTCATCCACTGCAAGGTACTCTTCCTTCGGTATAAGCAGTAATATCTCACGCAATTTCTCTAATAGTCAGCGAATCTTGAAAAGTTTATCATGACCTGGTTCACCATTTGGTACAAATTTACTTTTATCACAAACTGTTGCGGCATGCACTTATTCACGCGAAACAAATCATATTGAAGGAGAATTTATGCCCCCAGATAATCACTCACTTCTTCTCCCTCGTGTATTGTTACAATGTTGTGGACACTCAAGAGAAAATTCATGTAGGCGTACAAAGAGAGTAAATTCAGTAGAGAATGACAATGTAATCAGTATTTATTTCTAACGAATCGATCCGCCGAAGTGTGGCACCAAAGCAATACTTGGGATTCTCTTCTCTCTTGATAAACAGTAATACTTTCAATGAAGCATGCATCCCTCTATTACCTACTATTCATACTTGTAACAGCATGGTGGGTCAAATATTGCACATTCCTCTTTATTACGATATCATTACAAATATTTCGCCAAATTTACTAATTTTTTGCCCATAAAATAATTAAATATAAGATATTTTCTGAAAATTTTGAGACATCATATCTAAAAATAAATCATCATATTTATATCTAAACTTTGTATGGGTTCACCATTCCCAATAAAATTGGCGCTACTGACTTGTAAATTTAATAAAACCATTAATTTCCCAGTTTGTGCAATAAGAGTTGATATTTTAATAAAATACCATCACAGAATGGCATAGAAATATTTATTTGTGAGCAGATTACCTAATTTTTAGTGATATATTTGAAACATTGGTTCGTGCCATATATGACCCACTATGCAGTAAGGGGTTTACTCACTCATAACCACGAAATGTTGATCTCTCAGAGGTATCATTGTGGCAAAAATGGCTTTCTCTGAAGTGAACGAGGGGCCCTGGGCGATCTGCATGTATGGAGGCCATTTAACAATCTTAAATTGGCAGTAATTTACATGTTTATGTTCAGCGTAGTCCCCCAATGGCTGCCCTCTCGATTTCCCTTAGCCTCAGGGCACACCTGCGGCGACTATAGTGGTTAATGGCTGTTTGATCGATTTCAAATTGAGACATTCTTGGGTATCCCAGTTCCTAGCAATCAAAATGTTGATTTCACGTTTCCTTTGGCCTCAAATTGATCATTCATATTCACTTCCATATGGCCATTCAAAACATGCCGTTAAGCAGCTAAATCTGTGTCGCATGTTAAGTTACTGGAGTGTTCCCATAGATCAGCGTTATCACTACAACGATGAATAATTATATATTATGGTAATCCCCCGTACCACACGAGGTAAGAAACCGAGGAATATGCCTTTGTATGCAACTTGCGTTTATTGGTGCGCTTTTAATGAAAATATGACCGTTACCGCGCGCAATTACATGTTAGAAACTAGAATGTGTCGTCAAAAGCTGATATTAGTGATTTAATGCGTGGCTTCTATCCCCTTGTTAACTTCTACAATTCTAGTTTTTAAGCAAGAATCATTTCGAGCAATCAAGGATCATTGGCTTTTTTGGTGGATAAAATGGATTAAGTCTTCTCGGGTGTGGAACCGGGTTTTGATTTCATGGCCTGCATTGCGACGAGAAACGCCCATTTTCCTCACACAGTTTTCCCCGTGGAAGATAAGTCAGTTGCTCGTCGCAACGACAGCTATGGAAAGCCTAACTTGGTGCATCACCCGAGATGATTTTATCCATAATTGCAAACTCCGCTGTACCTCTATGTGTTTTTTGGGTAAGCATAGGTCGTCTTTAAGTCCAGTTCCTGTTTTGCTTAACCAAGTCCTAGGCTTGTAAATTAACCCTCATTTCTCTGATCCAGTATAACCATTCGTATTTTTAGTAGAACTTGAATATTAATTGAGGAATCTAAAAGGAAAAGTATCTTGTGTATCTACTCGAAACTAGGGAAAACTTTGGCATGCGCCCATACCGTAGGTGGGATCAGAGTCATTTGCTTGTCCCAACTCACACTATGCAACCTATTTTTGGGTTCTGATGTTAATTTATTGAAAATAGCTTGTTTATATTCTTTGTTCTCATGAGAACTTCATGAATGAATGCATCTTACTTTGAATAGGGCTCTTCAGCATGAGAGCGAAGCAATATTCCTACAAATTGTGGCGTTGGAAATTATGAACATTATTCTATATTATATGGATGAGTGGATGTTATGCGATGTATCCCGCAATAGTATGAATATATCGTTGGATCTAAAAGTCCTCGTTGAACAGAGATGATCTTGTATGTTAGCATGTTTAATATACTGGATATTACGTTTTTTCGTTTAAGATTCAACAGTAAATTGAGTATTCTCGCCCCAAACTGCACTTTTCTCATTAAAAGATTACTTTTAATCAGTACCCTTGGTTACTTATTCCCTATTCATGGATTATACCTAGTTGGTCACATTTTTCAGGGAATGGCCGAAGATCTTCCCTTCACTTCATCTTAAAAATTTGTCCCATTTCAAAAAAGGGCAATTCCGTGATGAAATATTTTTTAAAATCGCCCTTAAAACTGTGGCTGAAATGAAAAGTGGGGCTCCTACCCTACTATTGTAAGTGAAGATTAAATACCATAAGTTATCAATATCCTACGCTTCGTTATCATCTACTTGCCAATATTACACGCTATGTTTCGCAGCATCTCCAATATTCTCCGTGGTGATTGTGCTCGTGGTTTCATTTGCCTCAATCAGTCCTCGCATCAATATTTCTCGTCGAAGTTGCACATAAGGGTATCGAACGGGTCAAAGCGCACAAAATTAACTCTGAATGGCAAGACAGTGATTGTGGAAATATTGTGAAAACAAGACTTCTCCGTTGGAATAAAAAGTCACAATTGAAGTAAGCAACCGTGTGTGTGGCTGTGGCTATTGTGGCTCCTTAGCGCGGCTTCTTCGAGTCTGAGAACCTGCTAGAAAGTGGAGCGACTGCCACCGTGGGTAGGCGCATCCGAACTGGACGTCAGATCGATTAAAATTCTGCCGAGATTCGTTACTGCCACTCATTCCGAGAAGCTGAGTTGAATACACAAGTTCTACCATGTCATAATTCAGGTCAATTACTAGTGAACATATGGTGCCTTAATTATAACTCCAAAAGGATCATTTTGTAGGGTGTGACATTCCATTGTTGCGCCGAAGATCCGTACAGAAACGTCTACTTCTACCTTTAAACCTTAGGTCCTCATTTAATCTTGCCTGTATGAAGTCCATCCTTTTAATCGACCTCCACCCAGCAAATTTTAACTTTATATCCATCATAATACTAATGACTGGAAAATGCGTACCGGAGTAGTTTCGACAGTTGAGTCCCGATCTGCACACCATAACCGACTGTTTTTAAGGGCGACCCTGCGTCGGATCAGGCCACCTAATCAGCTATTACCGAGATATATTCATGAAGTCGACCCCCCTTCACTATCATTCCTTCCGCGGATGCATGATGGCATTTTAGTTCGAGCCGTACGTGAAGTTTGGAAATGAAGAAAGGGGAATAAAATAAAATCTTCCTTCATCTGATCTAGAATCCCGTCCAAGGCACCCTCATTATAGAGCGCCACCCATGATGTGCAAGTCGTATTGGGATAGAAATGATACTTGAAGAATAGAACACGCCTGAATAAAAAATACGGAAATCAAGCGGGCCTTGGTCGTCCATCGAGCGTATCATTTACTCCCTATTCAAGATCCGAAGAGGTTTTCCAATATATATGCCGAGTCTATTTATGTTTCAATTCCAAATGAATCGAGTTGTTCGTCTCTGGGAATGAACCAGCTTGAAATGTATTTCGCAGTTACCATAGGTCCTGTAATTTACACCTCGGCAGGTAATGTAATCCGACCGGCACATTTATTATTACCGTAAAAGTCCTACGTTCCTGATTTTCAATTACTTCTACCTGGCCTGAAATACGCTTGTGTTTGTTTTCGGTGACAAAAACATTTTTTTTTTAATTTGGCAGGTGATAGAAAAACCGTCCTCGTTATTTTTTGTACATCTACATCTACTTATTACCCTGCAAGCCACCACAAGGGTGTTTGACAGGGGGGACTTATGACCAACATGAACTACAGTGAAGAAATTTACTTTCACCAACAAGCACCACTCTATCGGTATATTACAAATGCCACAGAAACTACTGTGATGATCCATAAGGTGACTATGAAAATGTGACGCGAGAGTCATGCCGGGAACATACAAAACATGGTGTTGGCACTACTTGGCAGATTTAGAAACATTCATATGTATTAATCAGCTACACAGCCTGTCAGCTAACCTACTTCAAAGTCATATCGCGGCCATTATGGTCTCTTATCGATCTAGTTGTTGCAAGAGGCCAGTTATTCTAACGAGACTATCATAACGGCCTTTCACGTATCTTGCTGATCATTTCTGCACGCGTTCTAACTCTGTTTTTAAGTCTACCTCTGGAGGATCCCAAACACGGGCAGCATATTCTAAGTGGAGCCTAACAGGGGAGAAGTAGCTGATTTCTCTAACTTTATCGTCGCACTTTCCAAGTACTCCCAATTTACAAATAGCCTGACCAGGTATTCCCTGAATATGTTTGCCCCGCGAGAGATCATCTGTTAGTTTAACACCGAGGTATTTTACAAGTTCTACAGTCTCTAATTGAGTATTTTGTACATAATAACTGTACTAAGGGGAGTTTTTCCTTTTCTAGAAGTTCATAACAACACATTTTTTCAAATCGGAAATCAAAACATTCAAGTAATGGTCCACTAATATTTTTATTATTTACGACCCGGGTTTCGTCACGTAATTACTGATTTATGATATAGAGAGGTTCCACAGAGTGAAGCCTGAATTTATTAGTTACATTTTTTCAAGTTTAATTCTAGTTGCCACGCGTTCCACCACGCTTGAATTACCTTAATGTCCTTCGTTAAAGCTTCATTATCATTACGGATTTCCCTGTACACTACGGCATTCTCTGCAAATAGTCGAAGTTTACTATCTACTACTTCACCAATATCGTTAATAAACAGAAGGAATAGATGTGGACCTATGACACTCCCCTGTGGGGTACCCGAAGTAACTTTCATCTCAATGTTGGAGTTCATAAGATACTGATAACTTCGTCACTGTAGTTGTATTACATTTAACCTCGCCAGTTACTTTCACATTTTAACCACGTGGAAGTCATGTAGGCTTTGTTCTCTCACGGAATGGGAGATCACGCGGAAGAAAGTTAAAATTCTATTAAAGGGCTTTGAGCGCCTCCATGGCGATGTGAAAATGTCCCACGGGCCTCGACCCTCCTCTACCTTCCCACTCTGGACTTACGGATTCCCTTTATTCTTCCTCTTGCATTCCTACGACTAGCTTCCTCTTTTTTTACTTGCTACCTCTTTCCGCCCTTATTCCCCCTCTCCCCCCCCGGGTGGGGGAGAATGTTACGCAGGTAACCGTTAGGTATCTCAGCTTCTTCTCAACCCCAAACTGGTTCGCAGCGTAACTGGTGGCTCCAGATGAGTGGCTTTCGCTGCCGTTCCGGAAGCCGTCCATTTTTACTTCAAGGATAACGCGTTTTAGTGCGCGCCGCCATTAATCGTGTTTCATTTCGGTTGTGACAGGCCCTCAATCAATTTCTCACCTCGGATGCTGAAATTTTAAGATCGTAGTTCATTGACGTGTCAGTCGCCTTTAAGACGAAAACAGCTGTCTTCATTCTCTTAAAGTGCTGTCGGAGACTTTTGATTTTGAAACTCATCGGAATATTTCAAGATTTTTTTTACTTGGCTCTTTATCTCCTGCTTATCAATGCTGATGACTTTGAAATATTTACATTATCGAGCTTAGTTAGACATCTATTTATGCTTGTCATACGTTGATTAAAAAGTGGCTCGTGTTACCTAAAGGATATGTTGGGATAAAAATACATTGTGTTTGGAATTTCATTTGGTTTTCATTACTTGCGCATATTTTTTTTCTTAAGTTAATTATATAGGTTGAGTAAAAGATGGTAAAATAGACTAATGAATTACAAAAAGCGTTGTTCCCTTTTATAATTGGTATTATCATGAAAGTTTTTCATTCTTCTAAATGAAGTTATTTGCTTCAATACGGGAAGCAGTTTATAGCAACGTCTCTAGTTCTTTCTGCACATCCATGCAATAATGATGCCGAATTTCTGTTTAAATAAACCTTGTTTTTATTATGTACTCTGCCTTTGTCATCTCAGCAGCAGCATTTATCAGCCTTACTGAGTTTGCGATGTATCACTGTAATTCACTTCCTCCGAGTCCTTCGCTAGTGCACAAATTTTAAATAATAAACCTATTATTTAATTGAATAGCTCACTGTAAAGGTCTATCAGAATGAAATCACCCGGAAGAGAAACAGCGTACTCAGATTTCTTTGTAACTAGTGTTTGATTGTATCCTTGGTCACAAGTTATGTACAAAAGGTAAATACCATATCGTACCGAAATAACCATGTTGGGAGGGTGTTTTTATGAGGAATTTTACATTGGTAAGCGAATTCTATCGCAAAGCCGTGGGCATGGTGGGACAGCATGTAATATACGTTAATTCTGGTCTACCATCTGCCCTGTGGACACTAAGTTATTTGTTGTTGGCATCATCCTGATTATAGGCCTTAAATCGATATTTAAAACGGATTATAGTTTATAGTCGCCAAACTATTCGCTTATGTAAAAATGTAACCTGACGATGCCGTTTGTGCGATGAAACCGGTGGTCTGAGAATAAAACGCTGTGAAAAGGTTTTTAAGCCATTTGATTAAATCATATGACTTCTCCTCAACTCTTATTATTCAGATTCTAATTAATACGGAATGTTACGTCTCTTCGTGGAGTATTTTCTTGCGGTCTAAAGATTTAAACCTTAAAAACTCTCTTGGCAAAGAAAGTGATATTTTATGCGGTGTGCATTATGGAGGTATGTAAGCCGCTTGGAATAATTTTGGTTGGAAGCCAAATGAATGGGAAATTGAAAAATATCACGTTCAGAAGTGTAATAAAGTATGATATTTATTAATTTTATTCATGATAATTGATACTGAAAACTTGTGAAATTTACGCATGTCTCAAAACACTTTTTTATATTTAAGGACTAGAAAGAAATTTATGATGCTTTGCCCATTGTTAATATTTTCAGAATTATTTTACGTGGAACAGGTTGAATAATCTAATGAATGGTTCTGCAGTGAGCCCTATAAAGGATATCACTGAGTTGTCACGTAAAATTTAAATTTGGTGATGCTTATTATTCAATGAATAGCCGTCTGTAAATATATCATGACATAGTTCCTCTAGTGCTACTGTTTTATACGGCTCTTGCCTGAATTCAAATAGATAAAATAAGTGTTTTGTTATCGACGCAAATTAACTACTAGCATGACTTCTCTGTTCAGATAAATAAATATAAAATAAACCAAACCGGTGAAAATAATTTTGAAATGGTCAGTGAAGTATTTGAGGAGTTCCTTGTTAATTTTCTTCCAAATATTAGTGAATTGTCCGCCATTTCTGTGAAATGGATTTTAAGAATTCGAGTTGGAACAGTCTATTTATTTATTCATCGCAGCCAGGGGTTGAAACTTCCATAGGAAATGTTGAAATATACGCCGGCGCTGTGCTTGGCATACACGTAGATAGGCCTGCGGTTGTTTTTAACGAATCCATTGGCTGGAAGTCACGAAATGGCAGGGGAGGGTAATCGATTTCTGCGATTCGAAATTTACTACGATCCCAATTCACGCTATCGGCGCCCAGCACGAATGGCAACATAATACCGAATGTTTTCGTTGGGAGGAGAAAAAAAGAGTATTTTTTTCTCCCTGATTTGATCAGAGAAATTAGAGCTGGTGGAGGACTGGCAAATTGCACGTATCGTTCGTGGAATTTCTTGCTGGGCGCCAGCCAGCATGTATTGCGCGGACTAGTATGAGAGCGGCATGGTTTGAGGCAAAAGTCGGTAAGGACTGTGGCATTTTTAATGCAATTCCGTCTAATTGGCAATGGCGCACAATATACCAAAATGTTGGAAAAATATGAAAAAATCGAATTTTCCTACCTCTTTTGTTCTCTGCGACGAATGACTCCCTCGTCATGAGCGATGCAAGACTTAAAACATGATGTGATTCAGTCTGGTTCTCTTTAGTTTTTAAAGCTTTGTGTGTATAAACTTATCTAGTTGTATCAAATGATGTTTTTTTCCACGAAATCATTCGCAGATGCTCTTGTTTATGGAAGGCGTTAATTAGTACACCCCTCCTTGATACTAGGGGATTTCAAAATGTAATTAACATTCTGTGCAAGGAATGAGGTCATGAGATCGACTCAATATATATATTTCTCTTGTGCTTTGATGGATTTGAAATAAAAACCGCTGGCGAAGAAATGAGTCCACAACGCTTTGCGTGGACATATCATCGGAAACGACATAAAGATTACCTTTAAAAACACGGTAAGATTAGGACGAAAATTTCGCCGCCCCAACTCGAGGAAAACACGGGGATTAAATCCGCTCTTGGCCGCACGTTAAAGGAAATTGCATTCTCTTCTTTTTTGAAAATAAATTATTACCCAAGATCGAGGGGAAAAAAATTTTCATGTCCGCGATGTAAACGCGTGGATTGAAGCCAACTTGAATTTTAAGGGCTTGGCTGAGCGATACGCGTTTCTTTGTTCGTTAAGAGGAAGGGGTATGAAAGGGAAAAAAACAGAATTCTCCTTTTCGTCCGCCCCTCCTCTCTCAAGACAGGTTTGTATGGAAACAATTAACGTTAAATTGAAGTTAGTCTTAGCCTGAGTTTCCAGTGCCTTCCCGGCTGTGCCAGAGTTCAATGAACGACTTGCCTTGAAGCCTCTGTAATGGATTACATCTACATCTACATCTACGTCATACCCTGCAAGCCACCCAAAGGGTGTGTGGTAGGGGGTGCTTCCACACCAGGCATGCATGAATGATACGGTAGAACACCGAAATTATATTGAAACCCGCGTACCACACATGCAAAGCGCCAATTAAAAATCTAATAACCAACACACATTCTATCTTCAATCGTTCCAACATGCAAGGGATACAAAGACTACTACTATATATTCAAAATATCATGCATAAATAAGAACATCAATATTTACATCATGCATAAATAAGAACGTAGAGAATATAAAGAGAAAAATTTACTGTCTGCTTATTGTCACAATCCGAACTATTCATGACGACGATCACAGCTGTTATGGTCCCGAATCGTACGCGGAAAAAATGACATTTTATACCTATCGGTTCTACAATCTAGCTCTCTAATTTTATTGGCGCGATCTAATCTGCCGTAGTACGAGGGGGTTAATAGTATGTTTTTTACGTCGTCAGAGAAATGATTTTCCTGAAATTTAGTTAGGAGGTTAAGCCTATAATTTAATCTACACTGTGATAGCGATTCCCATCCTAATTCTTCTAATAGTCCAGACACACTAGCCAACGTATCGTAGCATCGTTTCACAAACCTAGCTCCTCGCTGCACGCGATCTAACTCTGATATCATCCCCGTTTCGTATGGATCCCATACACTAACAGCATATTCCAGATGAGGCCTAACGCTTGAAAAATAACAACGTTCTTTCACTTTCTCATCACATTTTCCGAGTACTCTCTTGATAAAGCCTAGCTTCCTGTATGCTTGACCGCATATTCCCCTAATATGTTTTCCCCAAGATAGGTCGTGAGTAATTATGACCCCTAAGTACTTAACAGACTCGGCGTGAATAATTTCCGTATTATTAATTCTGTAAGCCATACCTGGCCTATTTTTCTTTTTCCAAAAGCTGACTGCTACGCACTTTTTTATGTTCAGTTCCATCTGCCACTTTTCGCACCAAGCATGAATTGCAAGTAGGTCGATTGTTAACGAGTCGCTATCTTCGGAATTGTTAATATCCCTATACACAACCGCGTCGTCTGCGAAGAGTCTAAGCTTACTTTTAACGACGTTGCTAATATCATTTATGTACAAGAGAAATAAAAGTGGACCAATTACACTTCCCTGAGGGACACCCGATGTAACGCTAAATGTGTTTGACATGATACCGTCATGACAACCCTTTGTTCCCGCCCATGTAAGAACTGATTAATCCAACAAATAATGTTTTTATCTATTCCATATGCTTCTAGTTTTGAGAGTAACTTAATGTGAGGTACCTTATCGAAGATCGATTAATGAGCGTACGGGTGAATTAGCGCTGGTTCATCTAAGGGGCGTATATTCTCAGTATTTTTTCTATTGCACTTGTTATTTTTGGTCTTACGTAAAGCAAAGATTTTCATTTCTAACCGCCTATAATGAGCTGCCTTATTGTTAGAGCAACACGGACGAAACACACGACATTTATTATAACTCGTGAAGTGCGAACAGATGTGTTCAATCAGAACTATTGTTTTTCTCGAACACTCGTATTCCTCAACGTTTATATTACTGTTAGCGATTAAATCAATTCGGTGTTATTTCTTTCTTTTGACTGATTTGTGAAGTTTTGTTACTGCCTCAGAACCGACCGCGCTCCTGCCTCCAGATCCCTTACCAAGCTTTCTCCAGGTGAAGTCACTGCTACTCCTCGTGCAGTCCCCGCCGCCGCCGCCTCCTCCTCCTCCCAACCTCAGCCCCCGGCATCCCCACCAGTCCCCCCCCCGCCTCCCTCCCCCCTTTTCCCTCCACCTTCCGCCTTTCCCCTCTCCCCGCAAGCAACCCCCTGACACTGCCATTCCGCTGGGTCAATATTGCTCAGACAGGCGGGCACCGAACACAGTCACCGCTCCACACGCACACCCCACCCCTCTACCGCCCCTCCTACCCTCCGCCCCACCCCCGCCCTCAGACCCCCCCATTCCCATTTCCCCCATCTCTCGAAAAATCTCCCATCACCTTTCACCTCACTCACTCGACCTCTCTCTCCCTCTCTCCTCCCCCCCTCTCTCCGTTCCCTAGTGGGAATCACGGGAAAGGGGGGCGGAGGGAAGAAGGCAAGAAGAGTGTGTAGCGTGTTCTTGGGATGGGGGGGGGGAGGAGCAGCGCACCGTGTTTTGTAAGGCGGGCGTTGTATACGACGCGAGAGGGGCACGTGTGGCGGTGTCGGCGTGCGTACACGCGTATTCCCTTCTTAGTGCGTGGCGGTGACTTACGCCCGCCCGCACCAACTCTCTCACTCCTGCAAACTCTCGGGTTGTCAACCCTTCCGAGTTCTCCGGGAGACTCCTGGAGTGGGACAATCATTTGCAGACATCAAAGCGAAGAGTGGTTTGCCGTGGCTCTCCCCTCCACTCTCAGCTACGCTCACTTCCACGTCCTTCGTAATTTGCCTGATGTGTTCCCCTTAATTTCTCCTGCAAATGTAGTATCCGATAGGCTATTGTGTAGAATACATTTGCCTTTTCTTCTCACGACTTCCGGATAGACGCGTTTCCCTCTCGTTTTAATAATTGATCAATAGATTAAAAAATATTCATCCAAGCATCATCGCTTGCAAAAATTCATATTTTAATAATTTTTAATGATGCAAAGCTATATATCTAGAAATTGTCTTAGAAATATACTCACTTAGACCTGGAAATACTGTCTTTTGGCTGGCTGATCCATTTCGCTGATCATCCTGCTACATAGGCTTCTTGATTCCTTAGACAAGTTCGGAAATTATTTTAGGAAACAAGTTTTTTAGACTTTACGGTTGATCAATGATCGCACTTGTTAGGAAATTTGAGGTTCTTAGAAGGTAGTCCTTGCAAGAATAAATCTACCGATGTAAATAGTGTGGTGATTGGCTGCGTATGGAGATATTTCTTCTATTTCGGGATCGGCAATGAAAACATGTAGAAATTAAGGTAGGAAAAACATCCACCAATGGGACCAACACACGAAGGGAAATCGACACGTGAATTGACACCTGAAGGGAAAGAGTACAATTTGTTCTCAATTTTAATAGCTAATAGTGGGTCTTTTTCTACTATGATCCAATCGCGAAACAGGATGATTTATGTCACTATTTTGTTGTCTATTGGTCGATCTCGTTCAATTGTGACCCTTTTGAGGAATACTCAAATATTTGGAAAGCACTTTCAAGATTAGTTTTTATCATGTCTTGAAGTTCGAACTCTCAGATTTACTGACTCATTGAAACTTCTCCCAATATGAACGTATCAGATAGTGGCTACCTTGATCACTCACATTCGTCTTCGTGGTACTTTTTAACACTTTAGGTGGCTGGAGAGATTTTCCTTTATGGGCAAATTTGCAGGAAAATTTTCAGGTGCGTACTCATTAGTAATATCTATGAATGAGAGCGAAATAAATTGCTCATTACGAATTTGGTTTCTTGGCAATTTAATTCTATTTTAAAATTTAGCAACATGGTATTTTACAAATATTTCGAAACAATTCGATGGCGAATTCGAAGTCAATCGAATTCATAACACTGCTTCAATTGAGGCGAAAATTCTTAAATGGAGTTCTTGCATCATTTATATCTCAACATTTATGGTTATTTCCAAATTAGAATTCAATGTTCTTTAGTGAAGTGAGGTCCAAGGATTTTTTTCTGGACTTATTTGAAAAGTTATTAAAATATGCACTCGGCGACTCACGACTAGGGCTCCAGCCACCTTAAGAGGGAAATGTTTCCGAGTACATGGGAGTTATTGAGGTTCGCATGAGACTTCACCTCGCCGAGGATACGGGTAGGAGTCGCGGTAGTGGAGAATTGGGATCAGATTGTTGTAGTAACAGAGCAACCGTCCGATAGCTTTTTAGGGTTTCGAGTTGGCAGGATGGCTGTCCACTCCGAGGGACCCACTTTGGATCCCGGCAGTTGTGGAGATTTTTCTCATTTTCCAGCGAAAACACAATGCCTCCTTGTGTACCATCTACATCTACATCTACGTGATACCCTGCGAGCCACCACGAGAGTGTGTGGCAGGGGGTGAAGATCACCAAACATGCACTATTGACATGCGACTAGGATATTTAACGGAGACATGCTGGATAATAGGGTCACATGGTTAGTATCTACATAAAAAGAAAGGTATTAATGGTTGTTATTACATGCATCATGCACTACAGACTACTCTAACTATATTTCACCTACCTATCCTACCCTGTGGCGAGCAGTACTAATAATACTATCCTTATCACATGGGACGGTAATCTGGGAATCCCTTGGCGCCTTTCGTACAGTGCAGGCTAATGCCGACGCTGGGGGTCTCCCCACTCTTTGTCCATTCCCATCCACTCACCTGTCCTTGATGGCGCAAATGACTTCAGTTGTTAGTCGCCTGCCCAAATGACAAACAAACCAAGCAGTTAAGTCCTTGAGTGGTATAGATTTCACTGGAATCCAGTTCCATGTTTGGGAACAATATTGGCGTTCCATGTTTGGCGAGAAATTCTATGAGTATCACTCTGTCCTTGGGTTGTGGACGTAAAACGGCTTTTTTCACTCATTGGTCATACAAACCTGACGCTGGTTAACTCCATCCCTCCATTCTACCCTGTCCTTTGCCAATTTTTTTGTCCTTTTAGCTCCACCGTTTCGCCTGGCCCTGTCGTCCACGTTGAACTTATTCCTCAAATTTGCTCCACACAGAGTCGTTATGCCTCAACGTGTGGCCTATCAACCTTGACCTTTTCTCTAGATAGTGCTCCATTTGGCTTTCTCCTCTTCTCTTTCTTGCTTTGATCTCTTCCATTTATCAGGTCTTCAGATTTGTGTCCTACGCTAAGATTTGAGAGTCTTTGTTGCCTTCTATAGTAGCTTTCCAATGTGTCATATCTCTATCCAAATGGCGCTTTGCTCATCACGGATGTTTTCATGTAGTCTTATTTTGTATGAGTAACTCTTTGACTAAGAGTAGGCAAATTCCAAAGCCATGTTTCTTTGGAACCTTACTCCTTTCTCAAATGATACTTCCCCCATATCCTATCCCCATATTCTTAACGGCGGGGATTACGAGAGTAGTCGTTCGCCTTCCCTAAACTTGTGAAGATATGAAAATACTCTGGTGAAGGCTGAGTGTTTTATTGAAATTTTTGCGCATTGAAGTTGCGGCACACTCCCGAATACTTCCATAGCTCATCATGAGCTTCAAAAGTTTTCATGAGAAAACCATGTTTGGAGTAGACCAGTACACTTATTTTATCCCATTTTTAGCACCAGGAGAGTTCTTCCATGTTCGGCGTTCCAATGGAGTGGGGTGGTTCAAGCCATGTGGCTAGCGCCTTTCATGTGGGAAAACGACTAAGATAGGGAGGTTCCTCATCCCTTCATTCCATCTCCCCTCCCGACGTCCGTCATAGCCAGCACAGCTCTCTCTTCCTAAGTCATTGTAATATTTTATTCAAAGGCCACGACCTTTTATCTTTCCAGCCTAAATGGAATCGATAAAAACCTCGATTCGGATCAATGAAAACCTGTCTCATGTCATGGAAATCGGAATGATTTCCTCAATAGCTTATCAAAGAAGCACCACGAGTTTCTTTGAAGGTGACTCACGTCTAGGCATTAGAGGAAGTGCCCATCGTCATTCGTGAAACACATTTGTCCTAAATGGTGTATGTCTTCCGATTTACTTCAATTAAGCTTGTATTTCTTTCGTTGTTCAGTTCTCATTATTATTAACGACTGTCACTCATACGTTGGTTGGTTATTTGCACCTCCACTCTCATCTCTCATTGTCAACATACCACTAGGATCTTTTATAGTTCCCCGAATGGATTTCTTTAACTTTCGATTTGTTTCTTTATTCCATTCTTGGACTCCCTCGGTGTTTCTGATCATTCGTTGATCCATCTATTGTAGTTTTCAGGAGTCTGGTATGACTCAGAACGTGTCTAGTAAGTCCCTTTACTCTTGCGTTGGTCTTTACTGCGAGAAATAATTTTTAAGCTAGTGCTGACGACAGATGGAAGAATAACCGTCTCATAAGTTTTCCCGTCAAGAGTATAGTTGTCTCGCTTTGGAAAACTTGGCCATCGAAGCACAGGTGCTCCGAAGTGCCCTCTTACTTAGTAAAATTAGCCTGTGGCATTAAGTCCCTTCTTCAATGGGCGATTTGTTTCCCGTGACCGATTGCTGCTTTGCTTTTAATAATTTCCTTTCTTCTCCCACCATTTTCTCTCCCCTCGAGCCCCTTTGCCATCCGCCACGACTTCTTCTAATGTCTGCGCAATTAACCGCTCGCCCTGTTCTCCGTATCTCAGGCCTATAAATCTCAATCACCAGCCCTTTTCCACCGATTCCCGCGGTGCACTTGCTCCCAATTTTCTTTCCCATCTGCCTTGCCTTTCCTTGTGTTCCCTTTCTATCAATTTACCTCGCTCTTTCAGTAGGAGCGGGCTGGTGCGTTGGCTAAAGCACTGGCTTCCTAACAAGAGGGCCTGGGTTCGAACCGTCTTAAGATGTGGGGTTAATTCAGTGGAACCCCCATCTATAATGACGTTGTAAGTGGAAAGTACTCCGAGGATATTGCCCCTTACGCCAAATTGGAACCAAAGCCGTCCATTTCCTTCATATTTCTTAGTTAAAACTTAGAAAAAGCGATCGTCTGGTATCTCTCCACTCTTCCTCAAAATCTGTCTGTGTAACCCATCCCTCAAGGACCTTCCCACCTGTCTTCAGGAGGGCTTGTAACCTCCCAATGTAAATCATCAAGCAATTTACTTGGGCATATCTGCGTTTACTGTTAACTGTTGAATCCGACGCTGGGTTTCTCTCTACCCTCTCTACTCCTTCTGTAAATCCCTTCCCTCACCTGTCGTCACGAGGATAAAAGAAGTTACCTAGTAATTTACCAGTTTTATTTTTTTGAACCTGACCGGCGTGGTTATAGTTATTTTTAATCTCCCCTCAGCCTAGCTTTTTACCTGCCTTGGAATACGATGTGAAAACATCGAAACGGATGAGGTGAGAAAGAAATTACAAAGTAGGATCTTAAACTTTTCCACCGTTTGCTGATTGAGAAGTCTACTCGGAATCGTTACCGGGTTGGATCCTCAATCGCTATCGACGTTTCGATTGCAGAGTCGTCCTTCATCTTCAGGGACACGAACACGATTCTACAAAGCGTGTGCGCTCGCGTTATCATCGGTAGTCTTCTATTGCGCTTATGAGAGCGAATACGTGGTCATCATTTTTCCAATTTTGTCGGGCACTTTAAATCAGTGGCTTTAATTAATGGAGTGCGTTCTCAGGATCGCAATTGTAAAAATTGCCTTTCTACTGCGGTTTGCGTTTCAGTTTACAATATATAACTGCTACGAGAAAGTAGGAACCTTGATCCGACCCCTGAGCTGAAGGCGATGGACAGAACGTCGACAGCGACGGTGAGTGCCACCCGGTGGAGATCCCAAGAAGACTCACGATTATCAAGTATTTTAATCGTTTTGTGTTCTACGAAGTTCACCTACTTTTAATTCTACTACTCTCCCTACTGGAGCTTTTTACTACAGCTTTCGGTCGTCTCAAAAGATTGCTAACTAACCTTTGTCTCTCTCTCTCTCCCCCCTCCATCTGGATCTCTCCTCTCCCAGGTTGAATCGTCGACTCATATGGACGACTCCAATTATTTGACTATGACTATGACTGCACTGGGGGACCGCCACAACCCGACACTGTAAGCCGTCAGATAGGGAATCTCTCCGCTGCGGAATCGATTTTTTTATTTCTTCTCTCCTTGTGAACACGGATGGATGGGCTTGAATTCGGTTCACGGCCTTATTTATAGATTGCCATTTATAGCCGTCTATAAATATCCCTCGTGGCAAGACACCGTTTACCTCCATCCAATGCGCTTTATTTTTCTAACCCTTTGGTCAGACATTGCAGGATTGTATTCCGTGAGCGGCCCCAGTTGCTACTAACGTGTACGTTTTGGTGGTGGCGCACGAAATTTGTTTTCGTTCTTTTTTATTTTTGAGCGTTAGTTGATTGAATCTGTCACTATTTATCGATGGAATATGTCAGGCTCTTTGAGTTTCCCCTAGTCTGCTGACGAAATCTCCAGAGAGGGGAGAAGAGAGCTCTGTGTTAGTATACATTTTCTACTCCGGGAAACCCAAAGTCCTGGCGATTTAAAGGATGGATTTTTTTATTTAGGAACGACTGCTCCACTCCAGGGATGGTGTCGGCATACCCAACATCTATATCTGCATATACTTACTACCCTATGATCCCGGCGAGAGTGTGTGGCTGGTGCATCAGTGCCTTAGCAATGAAGAAGTGAATATCCTGCTGAAAGGATGAATTTGACGTACCTCACGTCTAAAGGTGCACCTATATACTACCCTTAGCGTTTCTGTATGGCCGTGTTGCTTGGAGTATTTGAACGCTTGACGTGAAGAAGAGAGGGAATGTGGAAAAGAAATTGAAATGGGTTGAGGGCGGAAAGGGAGATATATCTCCATGAGATTATTTCCTTTCCTTGAAGGTGCGTAGTTGCTCCGGCTTGTACATACATGACCCTTTTTTCATTGTTCTTCATTTGTAACATATCTTGGAATTATCTCAACTTCTGGCATATCGATGGGAACACACATACAAAGCATATGCGGCACAGCATTAAAGAAACTAGGTTTTGATAAGCGTATATTAGGAAGATCATCGGGTGAAAAAGTAAAAGAGGGATATTACTTCGCTCTGGTTAGGCCACACCTTGAATACGCCGCGAGCAATTGGGACCCTGGTCATACCCAATAAAACTAACAAAATACAAAGAAAATCAGAAAGCTTCGTTAAAGACTGCTACTAGTGAACATGCAGTGTCTCACAACTTTTAGAGGGATTAAGATGGGAACCCCTAGAGACTCGAGGGCTACACGCTAGGCTTAGGTTGCTAGAGAAATTCAGAATTTATGTGTTTCATAGCGACACAGAGAATATTATCATACCTATCTTATACGGCTGGTGACCTAACACCCCTGCTACAAGCCCTTGCGGTGGCTCGCAGGGTATTATGTCGATGTAGATTTCAGCTCAAGACGCTCTTTGTCTCCATTGCCTGGACAGGCGACATTTTTGAATGGTTTCAACCAAAACATTCTGAGAGATGTTTGCCTATCTTAGGCCATATATCTTTTTTTCCTAAAAGTGTGCTATTTTATCCCATAATCCAGCTCTATCTTATCTGTTTCTTTTATGCTCCTCCACTCCAAAATGCTTTCCACTTTTCAATGTTCCCAAGGTTTCGTGGAGCCATAAATTTTCATGGGGTTATATCTGGACGAGAGGAGTGGGAAATATCTCGAAAATCTATGTCGTAAATCATTGAAAGTGAATCTCAAATCAAACTTGGCGCTTAATGCACCCGCTGATTATAATGTGAAATGACTATTTGTCTTGGATTTTGTTTTGTTGTTTTGTATGGTGATTGATTTATCTTTCATTCTGCGCAATAATGGCGTTCGCGAAGGGAGTTCGGGAAGACACTTCAAAAGCAGCGTCAGTTACACAGTTTTCTTCAGTTTCAGGTGGAAAATATTTCCGTTGGACTCCCCATCACTTTATAAATACACGCTTATAATGCACTGAGTTTAATATATGACGTGAAAAGACCTATTTGAAAGTGCGTGATAGTTTTTCGTCATTCCCATCTGTGAATGGGTTTCAGCAAAAATAAAGAAATTTATTTACGAAGATTGAAGAATAGAAATAGAGGAATGTCTTAATTAACTTAATATTATAATCTTCCCAGACAACTGGTACAGATATTTTTATCCGATTAAGCATCCATAAATTATAATTTTCACGCATCCGAAAATTCCTACTGAATAAATCTCTTTCCTTTCTTAGCCCTTTTTTGTTTACCGTCTACTTTCGTCTTTATTCAACTTAACTCTCGATTCTATATATATATATATATAACCGCTTGTTGTGAAGCTCCATGAATACGTCTCATTATCCATTTTTCTCTTTTTCGTATCCGATATCCTGTATTTTTTGGCAAAACATCCGTGTGTATTTTGTGTGGAGAGTAGAATGGGTCACCTGTCTGGGGATTCCATTATCTTATCTCGACGTCTTTCAAACTCTGATTAGCGCGGTCTCCCTCCCACCTCTTTCAATATATCTCCTCCAATGACGCTCGTCATGTCTGAGCGCGTACTCCTTAAGTGATGTGTGCAGACCCGCCGCTCCTTTTCCCGGTCAATATATTTGCTTCCCTTTTTCCATTCTTAAGTAAACGGATGTTTCGAGATTATTTTAATGTACCATTTTTAGGTTGGTATTTTCAACGCCATTTATTTGCTGTTTTCAGTGATACAACGTGAAAACGATATGTCGTTTACATTAGTTCTAATCATCAGTGAGTTTTATATTTGATGATTCATGAGGGTTTATAATCGGCTGCTTTAGAAGTTGTACCTACTCTAGTGATTCTGATAGCTGAGGGGGCTTCTTTAAGCAAGCTGTCGTACTCGTAACCGCATTGTTATCATATAATCTGAAACCTTATGTGTTCAAACTTTTATGTTGGTTCTTTACGCATCAATTTTCGGAATAGGGTTTTATTATAAATTCGTTAGTGTAAGTCACATGCTAATATTCCCAAGCACTTATTTGAAGAAGTATCGCATCATCTCCGTTGTCTCAGGGGTAACTTTATGGAATTTGCTTAGCATATTGAATGAGAGGCAGTAACTTTGGGATTCCACATTTATTTATTGTAAACGACCCGGGTTTCGACGTAGCACGTCATCATCAGGTGATGATGACGTGCTACGTCGATACGATACGTATGATGATGATGACGTGCTACGTCGAAGCCCGGGTCGTTTACAATAAATAAATGCGGAATCACAAAGTTACTGCTTCTCATTCAATCGCATCATCTGGCAGGTTTGCATTTCCAAATTATGGTGGTCGTTAACGCAAAGGAAAAATATTTACATTTTTACGCACCTACAACATACCAATGTTGTCCAAAAACCTCTTTTAATAGGTGCAGCTTTACTTCTGTAATGAAGAAGTGGAAGTAGATTAAGATTAAAAGTTGGGTTTAGGTAATCTGAAATTTAGCTACATAATCGCCTCAATGGTAGAAAAGCTATTCAAATGTACTTAAGTGTATAATTCAAATCATCTCGCAGCATTCTAAGTTCTCTTAAATTTCACGTGTAATACAATCTTGACATAAGAGCGAGCTGTGTATCCTCATCCTAGTGTGCATATGAAATCGCACAGTTTCTTGTATTAATAAGTCAATAATTCTTCCATCGCTTCATATGCAGACGTTTGTATGGAACATCAGTGAGATACCTTCATACTTTTCGGTTAATCATGATTTTACAGTTTTGTTGCGAATAAGATCATTTTTCTTGAAGTCTTGAGTACGTGGCGCGGCCAATATTTTGGTTCGAAAAAGTACTCGTAAAAAGCTATATTAAATTGCAGACGATATGAGTGAATATATTCATCCTGGAACAGAATCGAAGCGATTGCGAAAATATGCAGGGTTGAAAAGCCTCATGTTAGTTGACGAGGAGTGGCATCGTCTCAAGTGAGCAATGAAGTCATCAGAAAATCGGTGACCGGACGTATTACGCGTCGCAAATCGGGATGTATCGTTGTCCTATCGGCGGCCATCAATTCGTTTCGTCAAAAACTCCCCTCCACCCCATCAGGCACGCTCGTGTCGACCCCACATCTACCGTCCTCCTCGCATGCCACCCTCACCTCGATTCCCCCCCCCCCTTGCAACCGATAATTCCTCCCCCCCCCTACTTCTCGCCGCCCCCCTTTTCTGCTCCCCCCTCTCCACAAGAGAAATCCCTCCTCCTCCTCCTGGGTGTCGCATCCGTCCACGTGATTTGAATGACCGACACGGAAGCGAGAGCGGGCAACTGACCGCTCCCCCACTCTCCCTCGCCGCTTTCGCCTGCGGGACGGCTCGTCTTTTCTCAGTCGCTGGCGGGGAAGACGGTGTTGCATACGCAAGTGGGACCCCCTTTCCTTGTTCTCCGCGTGCTTTACCTTCGGCGTTTTTGCTCCTCCTCCTGCATTGGGGTCATACTCTGCCTCATCGCGGCCTCAATCGATTTTCGGTTTAGGACTTGGTATGTTATGTCTTTGTGTTAAGGGGTGAAACTTTTGAATGAACATTATCATTACTCTCGAGTCCACTCTTTCATTTTTAAATGCAGCCCCTGCATGGAAAATGAGAATGAATGTATTTGTTGGGAATAATTCCAAATATCGAATAGTGCAGCAACCAAACATTCGTTGAATGTGGAAATCTAACCTATTCAGAAAGTCGTAAGGGATTCGGCAGTGTATATTCATTTATGTATTAACGTCCAAAATTGATTGAGACCTCTAGCAATGGAAAAAAACAACTGCATTCAAATAAGAATACCTAAGCAGTCAATTGTGTTACAAATGGAAGCATTAAACAAATGAATGACGACAGCACTCTGAGCATTTATATTTAACAGATGTCACATTCGTATAAGGTAAATGGTACCATCGGTATCATTATCAATGGTTCAATCTAGAGATTGTTTAGTTGCTGCCGTCTACTCTACCCTTACCCTGCTTCCTCAACTCATATGCCACTGTTGATCTTCTTCGTGATCTCCAACTTCCCACTCAATCTATAGGATTTCACGCTCCGTTTCCCAAACCTGCGGCCTGGGAGGGGAAATTGGACAAACGTGGGGACACTGCGGTTAGGGGGTGAATCTATCCAGATTTTTTACCAGGAGAGTCATGTCTATGAATAAAAGACTGCTGGCTCTAGTGAGAATAATGGGATCGTTTCCCTTTGCCTTGCGACGTCGCTGTGCTGCGACCTTTTGTGTGAACTTTTCTCTCATCGGCAGTTGATATTCGACCGGCAGTGGATATTTCTTAATCTCGCCATTGGTGCCGTCTGGTGAAATTGATGATTTTCACTAATGGGGCAGATTAGTATCTTCAAGGGGATTTTATTGTTGTCTCATTCCGGAATATTTGAAAAAATAATTTATTTTTCTAAATGCAAAAACTTTTTTCCACCTTTTAGTCTTGAACCTAAGATGAGATCAGAAGTCCTTCTCGCTACCCACTTGTAATCGCAACCCCAGGCACCCGCAACCTTTAAAGAAATGCCATGTATATGAGATGACCCTTTTACTGTGTCAAATGATCTTTGGTTTTACTAATAAAATACGTTAGGTATTCTATATATAATTTTTTGTTACTTTAGAAAAATTTTCATTGTATTACGCAGGAATTGCAAAATTATTTTTACTCTGTCGTTGCATTGCTGTAAGTTTTACATAATGGATACAATGCATCTCGGAATATCCTCGATCTCCACCGTAGAGGGAAAACATTTTTTTGCGCTTTGGGTTGAAGTCAAACCCCGTAATGAGAGGCTGAAAATATTAGTATGAATATGTACATGCGAACTTCAGGACAAAAGAGTTAAACATTTGAGGAAAACATGTACGTTTTTGGAAGGGTGAAATGGATGGGAACTTACCTTCTACCAGTAGTCATCCCTCCTCTTTTTCTCTCTTACTCCTCCTCCTACTCTTGGCCCATCTTTCAAAGCCCGTGGCCGCGATTGCCCTCCCTCCTCCCCAGCCGTGCAGGGGCCTCCCTCCCGCGAAATCGCCTCACCTTACTACACGCATGCACGCAGAATCCGCCGCGTCCTTGGCCGCCCACGCACCCCCACTATATTTAGACCCTTGAAATGTTATTTTTCTCCGGTGCCCTCCTCCCCACCTTTCCCTGTACTCACCCCCCGCCGCCTCTTTCCCTGCGCCGCGCACGCTGCCTCCCGACGTGCGATCCTACCGGAATCCGTGGCCGGCGCGAGCGTGAAAACTGGGAGGTTGTTGGGTCTATAGCCCCCCTTCGCCCTCTCCGTCGTCTCTCCGTGTCTACCGCCCCACGTCGCCCACCTCCCACTCTTCCACTCCTCTCTCTCTCTCTCGGCAGTATCGCGGTCGCCGTATGCCTTGTTTATGACCACTTTGCCCGCGACGAAATCCAAATGCCCCCGTTTCCGAGATTACTGGGATGACGCATTTTCTTCTCCCCCTTTTCGTTCTCCCCTTCTGCCCCGCTGCGGGCGCAAATTAAGCAAATCCATTGCGAAAACACTGGATCGTGTGTGCCGCGCCGTTATTCTTTCTTTACATTCGGAAGAAAAGTAGGTACTGGATGTATTATTGGATTTCCACTCCCTAGGGTTCCGGTTCGTATTCCAGCGGTGGCATAGATGTTTCGGCGCTCACTCTGTTCATGCATGTATGCCCGTCACGCTATTGCCATTCGCGTTAGGCTGAGTAAAAGTACTCAAGTACTGCTGCTATACGTAGGAAACTGGCTCTCTTTCAATAATTGCCCCTTAATACGCTATGCTTTCATGTCTTTCTTGCTTAGGTATGTTATATTCATATATTGCTTAATAGGCGCTGTAATATTTTTTAATCATGCAATATTCTTAATATTCTTCCTTTTTAGAATCTCTTCACCTCGTGATATCATTAAACGTTGACATGAAATTTCCACTGTTTGGCCAGTGAATACACATTTGCCACTATGAGTCGGGTGCGTTTGGTGTTTCGAATTCTGGGGTGCTGGAATGTTGTGTTTGAACCCTTCGAGATAATCCCTATCGCGTAACATGGGAGTCGCAGAGTGCAATCACGAGGGGTTATAGTTTTTGGTGTCTTCGAACCAAAGGTAAACATATACCACAGCCTTCCCAATTGGACTTTTCTCGTGAGAATATTGTCGTTGGAGTTGAATATTGTGAGTAGAGTCGAAATAAAGACACATCAGTCACTTAAGCTATCCATCAGAGTGAGGAAAACTCCCAAAAACTCGAACCGTTCGTTGTTGTAACACGTGACTCCCTAGTTATACGATCGAGATTATCTCAAACGGTTGAAACACCCCTTTCTTGGTTTCCTATCAAGATGACACGGGATCGAATCCCAACAGGAGATTCTTCGATGGATTCAAGATCCCTGCTTGGATGCAACGAGGAGAGTACATTACGTGCATTTTTTTGTCCATCGGAAGAGACGTAAAGCTTTTGGCTCTTGGCGCTATTCGAGTGGGCTAATGTCGATATCGACTTCCACTAAGCCTTCCTGTTCACACTTTCCCAATTATATCATCTTTTGCCAACCTAACTGCATCCCTTGTTTGCGAACATAACGTATTGTCGGGCGCCTACCTCCTCGAATTTTTTTGCTGTCTTCAGATGCGAGCTGTTATTATTTCCACTCGATGTTTTGGGAGAGAAGTGCACCGCAGGCTTGCTCAATGTCGGGCGCCACCTTCGATGAAGTCTTTGGAACAAAAACTCTTCTATTTCGTTTGGAAAGTTCCGATTAAGCCCAATAAGTTAACTTAGTACTGCTTGCTCGCCAAAATATTTGCCGGCTGGGGACCATGTGAGGCTTAAGTTATTTTGGTGATTTCCTGCTCAAAGGCAGGTTTTTTGACGTGCGTGGCTCGTGATTGCCAGATTTTTCACGGTCTCTGGCGAGTAAGAGAACTAAATATGAATATTGCGTAATCTACTTAAACGCTTGTAAAACAGATAATTTAACATAGAATAAGCTCAGGCCACGGTTCCCTTTGTCTTCAAACCTACCGTTTTAGTGACGTCTCTTTCTGTAGTAGACCAATAGGATGTTTTGCTATACTCTATCCTATTGATAAAAATTGTAAATAATTTCAACTTTTGATTGATTTAGCTGTACAAATTTGGTCGCTTTCGAATAGCCCCAATGGAAAGCCGCTCCAATCCATTCAATTAGCCTGTACTCAAGTACTTTACTTACCAGTCGCTATCAACACATGTCTACGTCAAGTTAACGTCTGATTCGTGAATTAAAGATTTTACTTTCCTTCGTTTTTGGCCGATTGGACGACGCATCTAAAGAGATGAACAGAAGCCATCTTCCGCGTCAATTAGCATTCTAAAGGCGCGCTGTGATCACTCTCTGTCCGTCTTTTGCTATCAGTCTCAACCATTTTAAGTTACGTCCCTAACTGATGTACTTCTTTTAAATATGAACCGGCCTAAAGCCTTTCTCGACTTAAATGAAGGAACAGAGCAGTCGTCCAAGATGCAGGAAATGCTACTATTTCCTATGCATTTGTCATCGTAGCCCCAACCATCCCGAGACGTTGGAGGGAAACAAAAAAAAACGAACCAGTAGTGATGTTCATTCCTGCCTATAAATTACTGTGGCACTTAAATATTTCAGGGAACAGTATTTCAGTCGTGGAAATATACATGAGTAATGTTATTGAGCCTGTCACCCGTGGAATGATGTATCGAGATAGCATGATCTAATTTTGGATTTCTGCTTCATGACTTGGAGAAATCTTGGGTTCATGGAACTGGGAGAATAACACAGTACCCTCGCGTTTTAGCTAAGCTGTGGAAATTTTTCTACCGCATGAAAGTTCTCATAGCGTAACCAAACGTAATTCGTTGCATGACTCGGGTAGACTGTTGTTTTTTTTTCCTCCGTTTCCCCCCGGTTTTATTGGCTTCCCTCTCAGAATTATGGCGAGGGAAACAGTTAATGCCCGAAAACTTTTTGCTCAGTTTTTTTTCTTCCTCAGCTGGTTTCATATTTCTCCTCAGTTTCAGTCGTGAATTTCCTCGGAGGATCATCAATTCTCCCCAGATTTATTTCTTACGACTCCTCACAGTTTTACTGCTCGCCATATAATCTTTGTTGCCTCCGTTCCCGACGTCTTTTTGTGAAGGTCATTGTGTCCGAGGATGTGAAGCCACACGTACGTCAGCTCCTTGATGCAAGGAGGGGGTTCTCGGATCGCGGGGAGCAAGCGTGAATGAGGATCTTTGAGCTGATTCGTATTTAATTCAGTCTTAACGCGAATCGTTTTGAGAAAGAAAGTGCCATTTTCTTTATTGTGTGAAAAATATGGGGGTCATTTAATTAAGACAGGAAATCTCTCCTCTTTTTTCTTTGTTGTGAGCGCTCAGCGTTCCATTTCTCATGCATATTAATGTTTCTTTTACGCGTAAATCATACCTGTTTCCTTTGTTATCGACCTTAAATTATCAGTTGTTGGATACACTGGACAGCAGCTTGTTGAATATTTAAGGCGAAACCCCCACAATGTTCTCGCGCCCGAAGTTCTCATTCTCTTGGTTTAATTATTGAGCTCTCGTGCTCCTCGTGAAGCAAATCCTGATTTATATTGATATTAATGGACTCCCTTGCATCCACTCGAGATGAAGTGCTGTGTGTGGGTTTGTAGGTTTATGTATCGTGGAATACCCTCCCTGAGATTCCTCATAATACAAAGTGGGTGTAAAGCTTAGGTGAGTGATTCGTCTAATAATTCTTTTTTACCCAGCCTTGCAGGCTGAGGCGCTGTTAACGACTTCTTAAGGCCGTGATCGTGAGCGTGGAGCTTGTCCTCCGAGTAGAAGTAATGAGATAATGACGGGATATAAGAGCCAATTCAAAGGCGGGCGGTAAACAGTTGATTTATGCGGTCTTCCGTGGTGGTCGTGTACTTAATCATCCTTAGTCTTGAGATATTGTTTTACATGCGATGCCTGCGTCATTTTAAATTTATTTTACGAGTTGTGTGCGTTGAATCTCCCTCAGCCTCTGGGACATATGTAAGTGGAAAACTGTGGATACTTATACTTTATGACACCAATCGCTGTGAAAGATTCAATACACACGACTGGCAGGATGAAATGAAAAACTTAGGCATTGTGTGTGTGCGGTACCTCTGTACCGTAAAGGTCAAGGCTGAAAAATTTCCAGAAATTAAATTTGCTAATGCATGCGTGTCACCGCGCACACATTGACTTCGGCATACGCCTTGACTTTAAACGGTTTTACATTGTTTTGCATTGATCTTGCTTTTGAACAGCATTGATTGTGCCCTATACTCAATGATTTTGGCAAATTTGTCCTTTATCCAGGCTTCCTTGGACGTTTACAATCTTACTCATTTCCAGCTTGTTTTAAGTAATTAATATTGAGAATTTGGATCTTGGTAATTGGTTTTTAATATATGTAGCCCTAAGAGATGGTGTGTGAAATTATTTGATCATTTAATTGACGAAGGAAATCTTTCCCTTATTGGTCGAGCTTTAGTCCAACGGATTTCTTGTGGGATCACATCGTTTTAAGACAAATTTGTTGGGTTGAGAAACTGGCAGGAGGGAGGAAGAAAATGACTAGAAAGTAATCGCTCAAAAAAGCTGCTATGATGTTCTCTGCACACTTTCTGAAAACTGATATGTTATATTATCGATTCATATGTCATAGCGATGGTATGTTATCAGTTGTCAGAAAGTGTGCAATGAAGATGCATCGTAGAAGCTTCTTTGAGCGATGACTTCCTAGTCATTTTCTTCCTCCCTCTTACCAGTTTCTTAACCCAAGAAATTTGTCGCAAAACGATGAAGATGCGGAGAGAGATGCTTTCGTCGTCGCTCGAGCAGTGGTAGTGGTGGCATGCTGCCGATCACGTAGATGGCCCTCGCTCCCCTTTTGAGCCTCATTGGCTGGTGGTGCTTGCTGTTTTTCGAAAATTATCGAAGCTAATTGAGTCGCAGAGTCGCTCCGCGGCGCGCCGCTGCTGAGTCCCTTTCCCCTCTTCCCTTCCCACCCCACTCCCCCGCCTTCTCCCATTCCTCTTTTGTCCCGTCGAATGCCGCCCCTGCCACTGGGTAATGAATTGGTGAGATGTCTCCAGCGAGGGGAAAATATCGGGAGACGCGATGCTCGGGGAAATAACGTTTAATTGGACGCCAATTGCGCGCGGGAGAGGGAGCGCGCGGCGGCGAAGTTTGATGGGACGGCGTCGGTCGAACAATGGAGGGAAAGTAAGGAACTTATAATTCTCTCCCGGAACGAAATGAGAAGTCTTCGGGGAAATTTGCGCTGGAGGACGTGCTCTCCTTGCGTAGTACAGTCCTCATGGAAGCTCGAGTTAAGCCGCCGTGTCCCACGCTATCATTTGGATACAAACTCTCGCTCAAACATTTTTCATCCGTAACACATTTCTTAAAAATTTTGTATGAAGCGACATGGCGTTTCCCTCGGTTCAGTACATGTTCCAAAAGAGGAAAAATACAATGCAAAATGAATAATTAGTGTAAATGAAGACAATTGATAGGGCAGGAGACGCATTCCTAGCGATTTTAGCCGTAGGAATAGGCTGCGCAGCTTTACTAATAAGAAAAGAGGTGAAAATGTGAAAGAGAAAGAAATGGTGCCCTAGTTTCTTTTGGCATGTTTTACTTTTTTGCGTTACACTTGAATTAGTTTTTTTCATGAATGTGCTCAATATGTAGAATAGTTGCCTAGCAGCCTCTCTACGCACCTCTCAGTTAAGTGTCAAAGTCAAACATGCATGGAATCTCTTTACACGAGTACTTACAACAGTCAAATGGAGCGGGTATCGATGCCTCCTTTTTTGGAGCCTCCTGGTTGGTTGATTACACTCTTTTGGATTAATATTTAGAACATCTTCCATTCGAAGTATATTTCTCTCGGGTTTCCGTCCTGGTTAGGTGCTCCATATCAGCCCACGTTTTGATCGAGGAAAAGTCTTCAATTGAAACTTCAGCTGAGATGGATATGGAGCATTTATCGGAAATCAAAACATTCAAGTAATGGTCCACTAATATTTGTATTCTTTACGACCCGGGTTTCGTCTCGTAATGATGTCATAACCTGAAGATGTCATTACGTGACGAAACCCGGGTCGTAAATAATAAAAATATTGGTGGATCATTACTTGTTTGTTTTGATTTCCGATATGGAGAGGTTCCACAAAGTGAAGCCTGAATTTATTAGTTATATGAAGCATTTAACCCCTATGAAAGCCCGAGAAGAATATACTCCAATCATTCACCGGGTAAAAATCCAAGCCTACGTAACATGCTCTATTCGTTTGGTTCAAAAAGGAATTGTATACAAAACTTGGAACGAAAAGTATTTTGTTACAATACTGCCAGGTCACTTGGTGCACATCTGTTGCATCAGACTTGAGAACAAAAATGACTTGAGAATAAAAAATTATTTCCAAACTTTGACATAGGAGATCGACTGCTGATGCAAATTGGACAATATTCATAGTAGAAGTGTCTCTTTCTGAAAAAGAACAGATTGCTGCATTGGTGATTGGGTGCTTCCATAGGCACACAGGTACTGCAAAAAAAACAGATTGCTGTTCTCGCATGGGAGTGGAAGTATGGCGCGATAGTTAGTCGGTAAATGGGAAAAAGTAAGTAGACGGAATGGGACTTATTTAAGGAAATGTTATTTCGGGATATCGCTCTCGTTTTGAATGAATCAGCGGTATGCTTTTCACTTACTGCATCGCTCACGGATTTGGTCGGAGTTTCTCATCTTCAAAGTGCTTTGCTGTATGTGTTTAGAGATGTTTACCTTGATGCTCCCGACGACTTGTGTCTTTATTGGCGGTTTTGTCATTTTTTTCCTCCTCTCAGTGAACCCACTGTGCGTGGTAGTTGGGTTGTACGTTTTGCTTCGCCGTGCTGCCTCTCAAGTGTCTCCATAGTAACGACAGGCTTGTCAGCAAATGGGGATGAAGGGATTTGGGGGGGGAGGGAGGAGACAGGATGAGCTGAAAATGGCAACATCCTCCCCGACGTCATGGGTTGTCGAACTTCGTTTTTTTCCACCTTCCCCGCCCCCTCTTCTCGGAGGAAATGAAAGGAGATGAGTGCTGCAGCAAAGGCAGGGGCAGGAGGGTGACAGGGACTGAGGGGAGTCGAGAGATGGGGGGGGGGGGGTGAAGGGGCGCCATTGCACGTGGCGCAAGGACGCCAGGATCGAAAGGGTTGAGAGCGAGGAAAAGGAGTCACGGTGTAAGACTTTTTTTCCAAGCACTACTATTATTATTTAGTCACTGCTTTTTGCCTTTGGTCTTCCATGAAAAATGATTCAAGTTGAATATTTTATCTTCAATATCATTGCCTTGAGCTCATCAGCTCATTCAAAAGAGCTACCGTCGTCGAAGACCATACGAGTCGGGGCGTCATACTCACTTTTCACCGGCAACTGTGGCGTCTCCAGATAGCTTATCAGCTTGTGCGCATAGTGACCTTTTCTTTCGTGATATCAACTTTTCCTGGATTTCGCATTATATCTTTATGTATCGCAATATGTTATTATGAATTAATATATTTTTATTTATTTCAAATCAAAGATATATAAAGAAATATTCGTTCTCTTGTTCTTACATTTGTACTTTTCGTTGTGAGCGAAAGTTCAAGAACCCGTATCTACAAAAAAATAAGTGTTGATGTGGCAGTAATAATTAAATCTAAGTGCGCCACTAAATGTTTAGTATTATTTATTGAAATGCCCGATGAAAAAGTTTACGAGAGGGCTTGAATCAATACAGGTTCAGCAATGCAGTCAAATATAGTGAGTAAATTCAGACATTGAAATTGTTCATCTACGCTACAAGGGTTTAGACATTATCCTATAAATCTATAATTATTGTCTCGTGAGGTTATCCGAGTCTTTTGATGGAGTTATTGAGCAAAAAAGACGTCTTAAAAGAACTTTCTACGTAACTTGTAAGAACTGATAGTGAGTGAGTGATGAAATTAGCCAAACTCATTCTTTCGGACTGAACTTAAGCCGTCTTTGTCTTTGCGTGGTGTGACCTCCCTTATGCAGTGCACGAAGTCATTCATTTTCTCCTTACTGTTGAAAATATCACTAATCTTGGGAAGGTATTGATTGATCGCGTTGACAGAATTTTCAGGGCCTTTGAGTTAATCATGGGCAGAAATGGCGATTAAGTGGCATTCATTAGAGAAGCAAGCGATAAGCAGCTCCCCGATAGCCGTCCAAAAATGCCTCCTTTTTGTTTCACTCACGAAACGGCTCACTTGTCTCTGAATTAAACAAATCGTTGTAAATATATTACTCTGCGACCATTCGTGGTCGATTTAAAATTATAAAAACTATGTGTGTTGCCGCCTGTAACTCCTAATGGCAGTCACGATCAATCTCGTCAACTCTCGCTAGCGTTTCCAATCTCGTCCAGTCATAATTTCCGTCCGGTTTCAAGGTTAATGTCTGGACGGTAAGATTCGCTCACATGTTTTGGTTGAGGATAACGGTTTTGGTGGTCACGCCAAAAGGTGTGCTTTCGAAATACTTCGCCCGTGTCCCATGCTAGCAATAATATTATGAGCAGCTGCTGCTTACCTACTTGGCTCACCCCGCACTTCCGTCTCCCCCCTCCCCTCGCCCGTTCGTCTCGCTAATCCTGAAACACAGCCGTCCGCCGCCGCCCCTAGGAAATGTTTCGACAGATAAGCATCTCCCGTCTCCAATGGCGTCGTTGTTATGGAAATGCCACGCCTCCTCAACTGCGGGCTCTAGCGGAGTGGGAGACTCATGCGGACCCATTATCAGTTTCCATTTCTGAGCGTGCCGATCGATATATCGCCTTATTTCGGTTGTTGTCACGGAAAAGAATTTTGCGGTAATGTTGCGGCGAGCCGTCGACGATTGTCCCCTCTCGAGAAATGTGTGCTTTTTTTTAGCAGTCGATCGGTAATGGGGCGGGAGGTAGTTCAAGGGAGCCTGGAGGGAGGGGGCTGGGGTAGAGAGGGGTAGATTCCCAGAAGGTGAGAGACGCTGTTTCCAAAACTCGCTTTGCTTTCCACCTTCAACCTTGGGTATCGGATTGTTCGGTTTGGCTATTTATATTTGACGTGGCATGTATTCGCACCCCTAGAAATAGATTTCTAGCCTTGCGGCACGGTCTCCCGTTTCCTCGTTTCCTGCTATTTGCATAACCATCGTCTCGCGTATTAATATCCGGTAAGTTGTGGCGACCGTATATTCCAGGATCACGCAACAAAAATCACTGCCTTTAGGAATGCCGTGAAATATTCCAAGGCCTGTCATTGAAGTTGCATCGCATTCATCCGGATTAGGCATGATGTCCTAATTCGAATTCGGTGAATTTAAATGCCAGCTTCGCTCCTAGATACCGCCTACAAAAAACGATGCTTCAATTTAAAAATCCTTTAATTTTTTTAATTAAATGAAAAGATCCATGGATTATCAATTTTTTCTCTGTGGAATACGGTATAACTCTTCCATCTATTTTATTCGGAAAGCTGTGAATTGGAGCCGCATTAATGACGGAGTTCAACCGTTTAAGTGTGCAGCAAAGTTGGCCTCTATAACTCCATGGTATTCAGACGTTTCATATGCCACTCGATTCTGGACAGAGAAGGTGGCGTTTTTTTTAATTTTTACTCGTATGAAGTAAAATGCTATATCAATCTTTTACGAAGGCTTTGAAAATTGTGAAGGGCATTGTAGTTCTGCTGTTTTCAGAAATATTATATCATTGTCTTTGTCCATAGCTCTTCTTTAATCCTCTTAGCTGACAAAAGCAGTATAGTGCTGCCACACTCATAATTTATTCAATCGGACACGGTTATTCATGGAATGAAATATTTCGATTACTGATATGTGGGTACTTTCAATAGTTGTTCAAGTTCATCTACATCTACATCTACGTAATACCATGCGAGCCACCACGAGGGTGTGTGGCAGGGGGTGAAGATCACCAAACATGCCCTATTGACATGCAACTAGGATATTTAATGAAGGCATGCTAGATAATAGGGTCACATGGTTAGTATCTACATAATAGGAAAGGTATTAATGGTTGTTATTACTTGCATCATGCACTACAGACTACTCTAACTATATTTCACCTACCTATCCCTTTGCTACGCTGCCTATTGTTCTCTCTTATAGTACGCGGGGAAAATGACATTTTAAATCTATCGGTACGACATTCTATTTCTCTAATCTTGTCAATATGATCAAACCTAGCATAATACGCAGGGGTTCTTAATATATATCTAACGTCATCTGTGAACAAATCGGTTTCGAATTTACTTAAAAGGTTTAACCTAAATTTTAACCTGCGTTCTGATAGTAATTCCCATCCTAGTTCTTCTATTAAACTCGTAACACTTATACAATTATCATAACGGCCTTACAAACCTAGCGGATCTCCTTTGCAGCGTTCGCAGCTTTGTGAGTTCTTCGTCGCTCACTTGATATTTTATTTCCATTCCCTTACCTTTCGTTCCCCGGATTCGGGTCTCTCATAGCGGCTCGCTTTTTACGTACTTCCTCCTTTCCCTGTCTATAGCGCCTAGAGAGCGCCCAGCGCGCACCGTGGCTGACGTCACCGGCATTGGCATTCGGGCAGTTTTGGGCGTTCTGTTTATTTTCTATTGAGGTGTGCTCTGTTTTGTTCGAACCATTCGTTACTCTCTCATCGGCTGTAAACATTGTACCTATAAGAATCGAAATCCATAAATGATGGTTTCTTTGAGCGGAAGGAACCTTGGCGGAAAAAAAGAGTTATTGAGGCCAAAAACGTGGCGGGATGGAGGTGGAGAAGGAGATGCGGGCGAGGGGAGGGTGGGTGGGTGGGTGGGGGATGTGTGGATGCGGTCGTAAAAATACGCGGCATCCCGAGTCCGAGGAAGTTGAAAATAAGCGGACGGACGGAAAAAGCCGAAAATTACTCAAGACGGTGAAGACGAGCGCAAGGGTTTCACAGATTCCAAGAATACGTGCACGCGGGCTATTTATTTGTACTCAAAAGTCTTTCGGGTATATTCCTGGACTTCGTCATTTCTGTTTATTTCTCGCCGTTATTTCCTCTCGCCGTTAAGAATCCCTTTTCCATCCGAGAAACAACTCCCGTGTCGCTTACCTGCAGCTCTTCTTACTTCCAACGCGTCTCTCACATAGATTACAAAATGTATTTCTTTTGGTGAAGAGTTAATTACAACTCATTTTCCCTTCTTCGGGTGGATTCCGTCAGTTGTTCGCTCGTCATTGCTAAGCAGTCCGATGCTATGTCGTTTTCATCTCGTGTTTATAACTTGAACGGCCATCAAGAAGGTAGCTTTGAAAAGACGTTACTAAAAACGGATTGTGAGGCATGTTAATCGGGAAAATGTTTACCAAATGAACCGGCTTCTGATTGTCGGATCGCATTCTAGTTATCAATCTCTCTCGACTTGTGAAGACATTGTTTGGAAATAGTTCCACAACACCCGTTTTCTATAATGAAGTATTTTGAGAACTTCGCGCTTCTATTTGAGGGGCATGCTGTACTTTTTAATAATTTCTCAGCATAAAAGTACCATACTGTAAAGTGCTCTCCGAGCGTTTCAATAATTTGACCTTTAATGTTGACTTAACTCGTTTAAATAAATTTAAAGTTATCTCAATACGCCTTCCTATGAGGGAAATTAGAATTATTTCAGGTTCGCACTCAATGGACCATTGTAAACCTCTTTTTATAAAACTGGGTATTATGACCCTCTATGGAAATTGTATATATAAAGGTGTATGTGAAGTGAAAGAAAACCTGATCTCATTAGAGACAGGAACCAGCTATCATAACCACTTCACAAGAAAAAGGGACAATTTAGTGGTGCCTCACTTTAGACTATCCAAAAGTGCCAATTGTTTTAATGTACTTAAACTTAGGTATTTTAATATACTGCCCCGAGAGGCTAGGTTTGTCAGCCTGTCTAGGTTCAAATTGACCTTCAAGCGTTGGCTTTTGTATAAAGCATTCTATTCATTGCAGGAATTTGAGGAGTGTGATACTTCAGACCTCAAATTTTAATTCCTGATTTCCTTTTATATATTTTTTCATTTGTGTTCTTACTTTTTATACCTCTTGACGATGACTATTGCATTGTATTGCTTAATGTCAAATAAAAATTATTGTACTATTATTATTATGCGGGGATAAACTTTTTTGCGGCTATGAAATGCTGGTCATTAGTGCTGGTGTTCAATGAAGACTGAAGAATTGTGGGGCTTTGGTATTTTACTTCTGAGTTATGGGTTTGGTCCTTATCTATGAGATTATTAGGTTCTTAAATTCCTAGTTCCAAATTGAATCATCTAAGGTGATAATATGTATTGTGACTCTATCCAGCATAGTCCCAGAATACTTTTCACTTCCCTGTGTCACACATTACGCTTAAGTCACCGCTCAGAGATTCTTTTCGTCCATAGTTGCTTGGTTCAACGATTCTAGAATATATCTCTCTGATCAAGAGAACCTGATCGTGCCCACTGCATTTTAAATAAAACTGCAAACTTCATTCAATATGAAACGCTGCAAAATTGGTAAAACATTTCCTCTATCTAATAACTGCAATCTAAATGTCCCATAACTAATATCCAATATTTGAGATAGCTCTCAGGTGACGAGTTCGAAAAAGGTTCTGTGGAATGCTTACATAAAGCTTCCGTGTCCGCCAGTATTAAAGAGAAGAAGACGGCAATTAAGGAGATGTTTAAAATTTTAGTGACAAGGGCAGGGGAAGTGCGTGTCAAGAAAGTTGAGGAGCTGGATGAAGTAATAAATTAGCGTAGAGCGTCTTAAAGGAGAAGTGTCGCCTTGGGTTGCGGGATGAGTGTTCACGGCGAGGATTCCTCCGTTAACTCCGAGAACAGTGGTACTACAGGTCACGGGTGTATGATTTGGGCCAAGCAATTGTATTTAACTTGGATTTAAAGCGAAGTATTTTTCTCCTTTTCTAGATCTTTATGAGGTTTCAGCCACGATAACATTCACCTGCTTGTGAACGGAGCGGAAAATGTTTTTGTTTACCTGATGAGTGATTGTTTTCCGTTCAGTTTTTCTTTTGTTCCTAGTTTTCTTCGGAAAAAATTTGACTAATTAAAGTTAATATCCTGTTGGTTATGACACAGTTGTGTGCCAACAAAGTAATTACGCCAATCGCACATGAAGGAAGAATTAGTGACGGTTAGAATCTGCCATACTTTTCAGTCTATTGCCTGAATGAGCAAGTATTTTTTTCGTATATTGATTTGACGACTTTTGGTTTATCTTACCTATTATTAAGCACCAAGGCGTGTGGCATCCCGTTCCAGGGGAATTTCCTCTCTCAGCTTGTCCTGTGGTTATTCTAAAAGTTCCTATCCCAAGAAAATCGCACTGGTTCGTCTCCTCTCCGAAATTTTACCTAGATATAATCTTTAGCTGCCCGATCATAAGCCTAATACGCTCACCGTGTCACGTCACCATTATTTTGACACGATCTTAATTGTATCATCTTGTAGTTTTTTATTCAATTTCCATCTTGAAAGCTATTATTTTTTCATTCTTGCCTGGTTCTCTTTTATTTCATCTACTTCTGCATCTACGTGATACCCTGCGAGCCACCACGAGGGTGTGTGGCAGGGGGTGAAGATCACCAAACATGCACTATTGACATGCAAGTAGGAAATTTAAGGGAGATATGCTAGATAATAGGGTCACATGGAGCTAGATGGTTAGTATCTACATAATAAGGAAGGGATTATTGGTTGTTATTGCATGCATCATGCACTACAGACTACTCTAACTATATTTCACCTACCTATCCCTTTCTTGATATTTCTTGATATTCATAGAAGCATGGATGACTTTTAGTTATCAAGAGCATAGGAGTTAGTAGGCGCATAAGTGTTTGAATGACAATAAATAACTTTGTAACATTTTAAGAAGCCAACTCCTATATACATTGTTTCCTGCCGGATTTTAATCTGTTCAGCCCACACTATTCGCTTTGGCTTCGCTCTTTTACGAGTTTTCCAGGATTTTCGGCTTTGTGGGTTTGAATTTTCCTCCCTACGTGTTTTGCTTTGGTGTTCCCATCCGTTACGAAACGTTAGTTTCGACTGGAACCCTCCACGGAGTCAAACCCGAGGAAATTCTGTGGGTACATTCCCTTTGGCGCAGGGTTGAAGAGGCGTGGCGCGTGACAGGATTCACGTGCGACGTCGGAGACGGTGATGACGTGTTGAAGACATGTCCCCGTGATTACTTCCACGAATCGCTTTGAGTTTTGGCGCGTCGTGGTCAACTCAACGCAGATGCTTACTTTGAGAATGGGACTCAGCATGAGACATACTTTTTAGTGAATTATTCTTTCTTTATCTCTTTCTCGCCTTGGAGCATCCGTCGTCAAATGTGTGCGAGTATGTAGTTACTCATTCTAAAATATTTAATAATGAATTAAAGTTAAAATCCATAATTTGAGGGGCAAGCAATGTAAATTAGAATTGAATACTGTCTACAGTCACTGGTGTTTTTTTTAAATGAATATCAATTTGAAACACTTATTTCATGTTAGTGCTCCACGTCACCCGTCGTAATGTTTGTGACTTTTATGTGTAGACGATGTTTAGTTTGTTGAGTTCTGAACAGTGTTCTTTTAATTCACATGGATGATGTTATCCTCGTGGATACTTTCAGTTTATTTTATAAATAACGACCTCGATAAGCCCGCCACCTTTGAAGAGACGTTCGACGTGATTCCGTATTCTTGAGTACGTATAAGTCGATAGGGGCATGGATACGTAAAATAATATCCATCCCTCAGGCGCTTTTCATTCGCGCGAAGTGATTTAACCATCGGATACGGGGAGGTTATGGAGGTACATTAAAGAAGATATTGTCCGCAGAGGTCAATGTCCTGAAAGTTGAGGCTATAAATAGCATCCTTTTTTGCTATCACGGATAGCCTCCCTAATCCGCCTATTTTCATTTACCTCCTTTTCTTCACCCTCCCCCCTCCACGCTTCGATCAAGATGCTTCACGTAAATAGCGTCTTCCCCCGTTGACTCGCCTCCGTCCACTCCAGTGGTTCTGGACGTGGCGGATAATGTCGCGCCCGAGCGTGTTGTTCACCGCTGGGCGTCGTCCCGACCGATGGGCGCTCGATCGCTAGATCTCCTTATCGCCGTCTCTCCTGCCATCGCTTTTGATTCTGGCAGAATGGACACGCCTCACCGTCACATGTCCGATCAAAGTGTGTCTCGATGTGCTGCGAAAATGGCTGGGTGACAAACGGATCGTGTATAGCTCAATGACTTTTTCGTCTTTTCTCATCTGAAAAAGCCTCCGGGAGGGGTCGCCATTACACTTGCGTCGTGAACCGCCTCCTCATCGACGATGGACATACCACAACTTAGTAGTGGATGGTGAACATGGCTGGATGCCGTGAAAATCTTTTCACGTTTTAGTGAGTGGAGTCTTATTTTCTGTTTCACGTAATCTTATAATAAAATTGTTTTAGTCATGCCGTGACCTAAATGAAAGAGAAAAACTAACATCAGCGGCCAACTGAATAAAGCCCAGGTAGTCATTCTGCCATACGCTGATAAAAAATCAATCCATCTGTTTTCGTTTGTTACATGCCTTTCATCTAAAAGACATGAATATGAGGGGAAAGCAAAAAAATACGAACTACTACGGCATCGTAACGATTATCAGGATGCAATCATAAGCTATAGTGTCTTTGGTGGAATCAATAGCGGAGGAACTGTGATTAATTAATTCTCTGTTTTGGACGTATGGATTTTAAGAGAAGCTTGAGTATGCCTAATTATTTATCTTGACGGGTAATTATTAACTAAGTCTCATTATTGTTGCATTGATTTAGTAGGAAATGTCCCAATAATTAATGTAGAATTCAGTATTTAAATAATTTATCTTAAAATAGTTTTACCTTCTAGAGCTAATTGATCAAACTTGGGGTTCACACGTTCTCTCGCGTCAACGTACGGACCTCAGGCATCCCACGATATTTTTATTTTTTTTCTATTCTTGAGTTGCTTTGTCATTTTCCATAATGCATGTTATTATTTAGTCTGCTTATTAGAGACTGTATTGGTTAGCTTTCTCATGAGAATTTTCCCTTAGCTGGATAAGCGGGATGTTCGCTATGATGGATGAAGAAAGCTTACCCACTGATGATCTGGCGATTGAACTCTACATTTAAACCAACTGTAAGCCACTAATTTATCCACATATGTGTTTTATGGAGAGTAATATAAACATTATCCGAACAATGAAGAAAACAGATCGATCAGTGTGGACAGTATAGATCTGTATATCTAGCAATAAGACTTACTGCCTATGCTGAACTGGTGTGGATGAGATCCGACGCGGGACGTCGAAACGATCCATTGGATTCATTCAGGCGCCTTAGTTCGCCCATAAATCCTCAAGTCGCGGCCACAATTTCGTCTCCCCTTAAAACTTTTACTGTGTTAATTCTTGCTTCGCCAGGGCGTTCATACATCGTAGGTTAATGAAGAGGAGCATTAATCTACATTTTCCGCCCCCCTCCCCACTCGTTTCGCTCTCGGCCGCCACATTCCTCCCCATCCCTCCCCCTCACCTCTTCACCCTCCTCTTCCTTTCACCCCACTTCCTTCCTATCTCCCACTCATACTCCTCTCCACATTGCCCCTCCCCCCCTCATCGCCCCTCCCACTTCTAATCCCTATTACCGCTCGCCTCCAGGCGACTTCCTGCTCAACTGTCCGTACACCCCCTCCACTCACCCTCGCGGCGCCATCCCATAAATTTCCCCCACCCCCTCCCTTACGTCTCTCTCTCTCTCTATCTCCTGCCCAAACCCTCTCACTCTTTAGCGCAAGCGGAATCTGCAGTCAAAAAAAATAAAGCATAAATCGCCATGCAACGCCAGTAGTCTCCGAATTGTAATTGTTGTCTTTTTTCTCTTGGAACTCGTTGCTAATTCGTGGTTGAGGTGATACTATTATCTACCCTCTGATGCATATTGACTTAAATCGTAGTGGTCATGGGGTGTTAATTTTTTTTAGTTAGTTCGTTCTTTGTAATTGCTCTGTCACTTTAATGATGACCCAACTAAGTTTCTTATGTATGGTAGAGTCAACAGGCATATCTCGCATAATGCTAGGACGTTTAAAAGAGCACGTAAAAATTAATCCACACACGAGGAAGATTTCCTCCTCACTGACTCTCATTCACCTTACGGTGTCCCTCTCTTCAGGTCTTCATTATTTCCTGTTAATTCACGATGCGCTAGTATATCTCCCTTCAATGCTTCCCTCGCAATCACCCTTTCGTGGCAGCGTACATCAACATGACTCGGGGCCTATTTCTCAAAGCTAATGGTGGATTCGCCAGTCATAATTCGGCCAGAAATAATTTTGCTGGCATTAATAAACAGTGTTATACTAATCCTACGCATGTAATTTTGAAATATATACATTTTATACCGTATGCTAGATGTGGAAGTCTCGTGAATTGCCTTTCATATTTGAGATACGGGCCCTGAAATAATAGGGGTGTAAACCTTTCGAGTTGTATGTTAAAATGGTGAACTCCCGGTGATCCGTGTATTAATGATTTATTTTCTGTCCCTTCCGCAGTCCGACGCCAAGATGGTATTCGACGTGATCCAGAGGATGGAGGACACAGAACCTTTCTCGGAGGAACTCCTCGCGGCCATGAAGAGGCTGTGGGCGGACACGGGGGTGCAGGAGTGTTTTGGTCGCTCCAACGAGTATCAGCTCAACGACTCCGCCAAATAGTAAGCGTTCCATTTCTCATATCTCCTCGATCTCCAAATCCAAAATTTTTGAGTGTATTCTGATAATTTTCGGAGTAATCCATACCTGAGCTAATTACCAGTTACCCTACGACATACTTCATTCTTGTATAAAAATTATGAGCCCTTGATATGATTTTCTGTGGACATGATTAGATCTGACATATTTTTGTTGGTATCTATCAGTGTTTAACGAGTAGTGATATGTTAGTTTGACGTGGGCTTACCTATAATTGTCACGATTAAAAATGTTGTGGCCACTATTTAAAGCCGTGGTCAATAGTCCTACGGTAAAATGATTAATTAACTATTACACATAGTTTTCCCGTGTCTACTACTTTTTTGCTGAGACATTTCTATCCTCAATCCGTTTTTTAATTAATCTTTTTTTTCTGTTGTCTTGAACAAAAACTCGCTCTTTCCGCGCACAATAAGCGACCATAATAAAAATTGAGTTCCACTAAATACACTCCTATAATACATGTCACCTTTTCATCTGAAAACACTTATATCTTTACACGGTTGGTGACCCAACACCCCCTGTCACACACCCATGCGGCGGCTCTGAGGATGTTATATAGATGTAGAATACCTTCCATTACATTACATGCATTCTTAGACGTAAATATTTATGGTGTTTAACTGTTAGGTGATCGACTAGATGTGCTTAAAATCGTATTTATTCCCTTGGTTTTCCCATTTCGTTATCACGAGAAAATTTTCCAGATTCTTTATTGTTATATACAGCACACGTTTAAGCTCTTTTTGTTGTTCAAGAATTTGAGTGGTAACGCGAATCGTTTCGTAAAACTTTTCTTTAATATTGGTGTTTGTAACGCCTCTGAATGCACTTCCATTAATGTGGCAATGCGGTGGAAAAGTTGTACACACTTCTCGTCCGCTGTCAAATCAGTCCCCCTCGACCAAGCAAAATTGGAGGAGCTGATCAATTCAGGGAAATTATTAAATCGGAAATTGTGTCGACATTGATCATTGATCGATTTTCTGAGCGACAACGAGTCCGATTTCGGCGAAATTCTTCGCTTGAATCAATAATACCATGACAAATGTGAGGTGTTATATATTTCCTGGAATCCAAACGTTGGAGGGGCGGGCTTCATTCTCGCTTTCGATTTGCTGCCTAAGCATGGTCGTAGTTTCTAAGTGCTCCTTCATTTTATCGCAACCTATATTTAATGAAGTGGAGAATAAAAACCATCGTTTGTCCCTCAGAATATTTAATTATCTTTTCGGTGCTTATGTTTTTGACTCTTGAAGCTTCACGCTTCGTAAAAAACTGCTACGAGCAAACATATAGTGTTTCACAACATTTAGAGGGATTAAGGTGGAAGCCCCTAGAGTTTTGGAGGCTACACGTTAGGCTTAGCTTGCTTGAGAAATTCAGAGCTTGTGTGTTTCAGAGCGATTCAGAGCGAGCGACACAGAGAATATTATCATGAAGCCTCTCTACATCTCAAGGTTTGACAGAAGTGATAAAATAAGAGAGTAACATGGCCAAACTGATAGGTTTATACAAAAACTTGTTCTTTCCGCGCACAATAAGCGACCACAATGAAAAATGAGCTCCACTTAATACTCCCATAAATACACCATAATGCACGTCACAATTTCATCTCCCTAAACCGTATCCCATATATCTTTACACAGCTGGTGTCCTAACACCCCCTGCCAAACCCGCATGCGGCGGCTCGCAGGTTAGCACATTGATGTAGATGAGTGGAGTTGTCATATAGTCGTTTTTTTCTCGTAGCAGTAGTATTATGTAGTCTATTGTTGTTTGCACTGTCGTTCTAAATTCCCATAGATATTCTTCTTAGCATCGCACCTAAAATAACAAAGCGACTCCTTCAGTTTTTTGCGGGCGCCGTTTTGGTGCGTGGCGATTAATTTCGCAATTAAGGAATGCACAGTGGGTGCTAATGGAGCAGCTCCTCCAAATTCCTCACCGATTGGGACGGTGAAATATGCAAGTTTTTGTCTCCATCTTCCGAAGGTGGAGGTCCCCTTTCCTCTTGTCGTGCAACTACGTCGAAACCCGCCACCCTTGTTAAGTGTGCTCCGTTGCCCTGCAGTCACAGATAGTTGCGAGACCGTCAACGTGAAAAATTTCTCGCTGAAGTTTTAATTTCCCGACGGTTGGCTTCCTAATCTGAGTCGCCTATCGTCGGGTCCCCCCCAAGCCTGCAAGCCACTCGCGTGGTGTTTACCGCCGCTTGTTTTTAGTGTTTGCCGTGGAGGATTCGTCAGATGGGTTGGGAGCAGTGGGGTTAGCCTGCGGCTAAATGAGAAGGGTGGCAGCAGGACTGGGGTGGATATGGCGGCACGGTGGCAATAGATTCAGCCCGCGAGCGCCATAATTCTGCGGAAAAAACGATGCGAGTAGGAAAGTAGATAGCTTCGTCCCCGTACTTCCTGCATCTCCACCCCTCGCCTGTCCTCCTCCCTCCCCTCCTTCCCACAATATCTCTCGTCCATAATTGCAACCAGGGCGGCGAGTGCGCTCTCGTAGTTTGTCTTCCACCTCCCCTCTCTTAAACCTTACTCTTTTCTCTTCCAGCCCCCCCCCCACCTCCTCCCCCCTAGAGCCCCTCGTCCGTTTCCACTTATCCATCCCCGTTCCCACTTTAAAATTCGAAATGTGACGCAGTCACTTCATTACTCTTGTCGTGGAAGTGTAAACAATATTCATATATTTCTTATCAGATTCCTCAAGGATATTGAATTGTCGTGGGGTTAGTCATAGTTAGATTTTAAGGGACCCAAAATGATTGTTTTAAGTGTTCCATCACCTTTCTCGAGTGTAGGCTGGGAATGATGACCAAAGTTTTGGTTTCTGTCGTTTTTTCCCGCTATCATGCAGATGGTTCATCTATGCTTTCTTTCAAGAGAATACTTTCATTACATTCTATTTTTCGGTTGCTTCCGTTTACATCCATCCATAATCTTGCGTACCATTCCACGATATCTTGATATTCCGTGACCTCGTTATTTGCAATTGAAATAAAATTGGAGGGTAGGGCCGCTGAGGATTTGCATTATTTTTTAATATTAAAAGTAGCAATTTTTCTACTTCACTATTTGTGAACTCAACAATTTGGCCTCGCTGAGTGGGTTTTCGAAGCCGCTGTGGAAATAGTTTCTCAGTACTTGGAAGTTATGAGATCTAAGCTTTTTTTAATTTTTCGATTCAATCGGGTGACTGACGAAGGATAGTATCTTCTGTTACCCTTCTATGAAGTTGGTGTTTATCAGCCAGAAGATGTTGTCGACTTTTCCATTTCGATAACAAACTTAAAGGACCAACGCAATACAAATCTTGCCGTACATTATGTATTTCGAATGCTTTTTCACATCCTTGGGCGGGAAATAAAAATTATTTTTAGTTATATTTATTTTGTCACCCAGGCTTCACTTTCCGAGAACGATTGATGATTCGGATATCATAGGATATTGTTTATAATAATGGATAAGTTATGGCCGTGGTGCTATATTTGTATTATCCTGCTGAATCACGCAGTGGTGGAAGAATGGTATAAATTTAAATGTCGGTGGGATACGTTAAAATCTTGTATTCAGTCCACGTGAAGATTATTCTTGACGTCGAGAGAGCAGTGACAAATGTTCCGCCGACAGATTCTGACGGGACGAATATATTTTCTCCCCGAGTCCCTTATTCGATTCATTGAGTGCAAACACTAAGTGCCTTAAATCCGTCACAGTCAACCTCCGTACTTACCATCCCATGCTCTTTCTCTCCTTCGTCCCACCTTATTTTCTTGCCAGCCCCAGTCACTCTCTCGACGCTGCTTTTCTTCGTGCTCTCCTCGTCAGGCACGGGGCCAGACTTAATTTCCTGGCCTGGGTCTTCCGAATATGCTCGGAGTTCACTTACTCTGAGAAAGAGTTTAATAACTTGCAAATGCGTGTGACCGGCCGAATATCGGGTAGTGGTCTATTCACCCGCCGCATTAAAGAGTGATTTTCATGCCGTCCAAACCGGTTTCATTGCCTTAGACGCCTACATACCCGTATATACGTTCATTTTACCGGTAACTGAAATGATAATGCCATCAACGTGACCGTTAAGGTCAGTAATTTTTTTAATCATTATTTTTTTATTACTTGCCCTAAAAACTCTGGTGCCCTCTCAGTGCCCCGAAAATATTGACCTGTGCAGTTGCACATTAGTCATTTCTTTTAAAGTTGAACTTTGTCTTCGAATATTACTTCACAGTAATAGCATGCCCGTGAAGGATCATGGGGAAGGTTCCATTTCAACCTTCCCTCTGACGTAAGCTCCAGTGACTCGGGTCGTTTCTGTTTCCCGTTGAATTTTCAATGATGCCCTGAAGCACAGTCCAGTTTCCTTTAATGAAGGGTATCGGGTTTCCTCGCCGAGTTGACTTCGCGGTGAGTTCCCGAGTTTCTTCTCAGGTGTGCTGCAGAGCAGAGACGCTTCAATCGCTAACTCCAACAGCGTATTCAGGGTGAAGTCAAATTTATCTTCGTTGTCAAAACTATGGTGAAGTTAGCCACTGAAAGGCCCCATGCTACCCCTCAAGATGAAGCCGTAGAACTTCTCGTGAAAGCTCTCCTTTCATTACTGCTGTTTCAATCAAGGAGCGAGACCACCTGCATGACAAATGAGTATTTTATTTCAAGCCGAACAAATATTAAGCACTAGGTTTTCTACTGCGCAATGTTGCGTTGGATTATTGTCTCTGCATTCTTTGAAACCGACGGATGAAATAATTGGAAGATGAAATGAAAATTTGCATGAATTAGAATTTGAATTTTATTGTACATTTGCAATAGGAATTTTACATTTCCGGTGGAATAGGGAGTTGACCAAGGTACACGAAAATCGTAAACAACCAAACAAGACAACAGGAAAAATAAACCACGTAATCAGTACTTAAAATAAATTATTGCTCATAACTAGTTTTATGTCTGCATTTGGCGCACATCCTCTCTTGAAACACATTAAGATTTATAGGAAATTCATTGAATACTTCAATAGGCATATTGTTGCAGTCACAAATAGCCCTAGCCATAAAGGAGTTTCGTGCTCTAATGGAAGCAGAGAGGATTGTTCTCACCTTGTACAGATGGTCATGACGACCGTAATAATTCAGCTTCTATAACTGGACAGTTAAACTATACTATGCTTCATGCTTGAATGAAGCTATCTGTTATATTTGGGAACTTCCACTTCCGTTGATAACTTTTTTTTCTGTATAAGTTTTTTTATGTGATATATTGTGTACGAATAGCGGTCGTCAAACTTGACTTTTCGTAGCGTTAAAACTTGACTCCGTCTAATGCCAGCGACTTTACGTGAGAGAAAGAATCAACACTTTTCATACTTGTCTCTTACGACGATAATCTTGTATCCTCATAACCCACTCACTCCGGAAATTAAACTTCCTTGCTTATGAAAGTGATCTTAAGTATATTTTATTTATAACATGGCGTACAAGAATTAGACCATCTGAAGTCGGAGATAAGGGCCTCTATTCTCCAAAGGGGATACAACATTTTGGCGGAATCCTGAAACACTAAAAAGTAGGAATAAAAGTTAAGAGAGTTGTAAATCACACAGTATTGCAGAGGCGGTGGATGTAATCATAATTTCCATCCATCAATCCATTTCAATCCATCGTAATTTCATTATTCCTCAGTGAAGGGAGAATTAACGACCCTCGGTGTGGTAAGAACGAAGTTTGATTGAATACCTGGAAATTAACGCGCGGAAAATCAGTTGGAATGACAACAGTCGACATGGATTGGAACGTAGGATATTCATTCTCTGCGCAGATATGCTCTGAAAATATAATAAAAACTCCTTGCAATTTGCAGGATTATCATTCTCAGTTTTTCCAGCAATAAGTGTATTTCGATGCGGTACATTCGAATTGATAGCTAAGTATCCGATTCATTTTTCAAATAATACTTCAGTCTTAACCTTGCGTGTGTCTCTTAGTTTCCTTTAATCCCATCTTTACTTTCCAAGATCACAAAATCTAGGTCATAATGAAGAAGCGTGGGTAAATCTGTCATTTTTGGATGTGGCTTAAGACAACATCATTTTTTATCATGCTACCCGTTCTTATTCAGAATTTGGAGCTTAGCTAATCTTCCTGTTGACTCTTCCAGCCTAATTTCTTCTCAAAGTTGACGCAACCTCCTTTCGAGCTAACGGGTGACCAAATGGTGCGTGAAATGACCGAAAGCTATGAAATGATCTTCAGTTACCAGAAAATTAATCTTGAGCTATCTTCAACGTGTATTTTGTCCCTCGGACACTTTTGAGTTTCAACGTCAACTTCGCCTTTGGCGATCGAAGCTCTGAAATATTTCCTTTTTCCTTTTTTCCCTCATGTTAGACAATTCATTTTTTAAAAGATTTAAGTTTTTCCTGGTGAATAGTATTAATAAACTTGTCTCGGGCTCTGCACCAGGTGATTGGCTTCATGTTTACATTCTGACACGGACAGAGTAACACGCCTTGATAATCGAAAGAAAGTCGTTTTCCGAAAAGTCGGCAAACATGAAGCCAATCACCTGGTGCAGAGCCCGAGAAAAGTTTATTAATTCATTTTTTACTTCCCAATGGTCACTATCTTATTTTCCTCTTTCTTTCTCACTGAGGCACCCTATAGCTATATTGCGGTATTTGATGGGCCCTTATTCTTGTCATCTCCTTCATAACTATCAAGGTCTACTACACACGGAGACATTTCTGGCGCCGGTTATTGCTCGCAAATCTGCGAGTAACAGATGCTGTCTTCTGTAAACTCACATCTAACTTTACAGGCCTTTACCTGTCTCCGTCTTTCTCCCCCCCTCTCAATTTTCCTCTTGTCCCGACAGTCGCTCAGTCAGTCCCCTACCCCTTGTCACTCGATAACCGTCCTTGTTCGTTTGGAGATCGAGTTGGTCAGATAACTATTGGCTTCCTGAAAACCCGGGTCCGAAAACCGTCAGTGGCGGAGATTTTCTCTTGTGTAGTTCGATACCCAATTGAGTGCTAAGTAGAAAGTGCTCTAGAGTGAGAGTGCTAAGCTGAAAGTCCGTCGGATGGGACGTCCAGCCGTGGTTTTCTTTGTACCTCAAGTTGATAGTACGCTGATACGGACGTTGGGTTCCACCTTACCCCATTCCTTAAGTTATCCTTCCCTGACAAAGTCTCCCACCTCAGTTGGGAGGTGGCGCGAATGACCATAATTGCCGTTCGCCTTCTCGGATAAACCACCAGTCATCTCTACCTCTTCGTCTTTCTCGCCTCTTCTCCACCTTCCTTCTCGTCTCATCCGCCCCCCCCAGTCTCCGTCCCCGGCTCTCTCTTTGTCGCCCAGGCTCGCTCGTTCCTCTCTTTCACCGCTACCACTCCTCCCCCCACTTTCATCACCGCCTCTCTTCCTCTGTCTTGCCTTTCGTCACTTTTTTGCCCTGTATCTATATCCTCTTCCCTCCCGGCAGCAACCCCCGGCTCCTCCTCAGTCGGGGGACAGATGAATGGGTTCTTCTTGTGTTCGTGCGGGGATGGGAGCGAGCGGTCCATGCTGGGCGTCTGCAACTCACCCCAAGGCCACCCGCATCCGCCCTCCTCTTCTGCATTCACCGCTATAGTTTATCCTTCTCAGTTCCTCCTTTTCCTTCCTCCCTTTTGGCTTCGCCTTGTGGTTTTGCTCCCTTTGTTTCTTTCTGCGTGTGGGTTTCGACGAGGGTTGCGAAACGTCTGCGTGAACCTCAAACGTCGTCTTTGTATGACGTGGGTTTCTTTCGTCGGCCGTCGGAAACGAAATCGAGTTTGATGGGGCCGCAACGTGCGCGCCATTGTTCATCCATTGGTGTGCATTGGTGCGGCCATGCTCTTCGTGACTCGACCCGTTCGGGTCGTCGCATTTCATTCACTCCCGCTCGTTCGTCGTGGCGGCGTTTTGCTCGGAGGGACGAGGGAAGTGCGTTCAGTTCACGAGAGCGCGAGTGCTGCGTTGGCTATCTGTTAACTGGACGCTGAGTTGGTTATCTTCAGTTAAGAAAAAAACATTTCCTTCAAAGCGAGATGTTGTGTCTTCTCGCATGAGCTATTTTGAACTTGCGATATCGATAAGACGATAATTAATTATATTTTTGTTTGGCTTTCGCGGTAAATTATCCGCGTAATCATTTCTAGCTATCATCTCGGTGGTGCGAACGAGTTCCTTGTACGACGCAGGTCCACATAACGTCGCGTCGAGTGGGGGTTGCTTATCACCCTCATTTCGCAAAACAGTTTTCTTCGATAGGAGTAGGGTGCAGTCACGTACCTTCTTCCGGGAATGACTCATAACTTACGGCATCGCCCAAAGCTGTGATGGTCACATTAACGACCGCAGCGCTAAATTATCTGCGTGATCATTTCTGGCTATTGCCTCCATAGTTAGGTGCTTCATTACCTATCCCGTGTCAGCAATGTCTGCGTCACTCCATCCAATCTCAGATGGCTGGACGTTCACGAGTGGCCCCTCGAAATTTCTGCATCGCTTCGCGCTTTGCAGCAGTGCTTTTGATTGGCGGTCGGACTCGCTCAATTGGTTGGCCTCGCTCGTATTCTATCAATGGTCTTCCTTGACTCGTCGAGTCGTCTGGACTTCCTCGTTGTCACTAATTTTTCTTATCCCTCGGACTCTCCGAGAGAGCTTTCGACAATAGGACCTTTGTATATAAGTGCTCCGTTCCTTCGCCGCGGGCTTTACGACGTTGCGGTGTTTGGAATGCTGTCCTTTCCCTTCTGGTTCGAGTTAGTTATTCAAAAGTGAAAAACTCGATTTCTAATATGTTCGAATAATCTGCTGTTATTAGACTATGCACTGCTGGCTGTTTATCATTCACTTGTGCTCTTTTATATTGTACAATTAAATTATTCGCGTAATCTTACAGTTTTCCAAATTATCTGCACAAGAAGGATAAATAAGGGTATTTATATCACGTCTCTATGTAAACGAGCGTCTCATGAAACTAAAATATTATAAACAAATTAAATGACGCGCTCAGTAAAGTTTTTTTCCACAATTTTGGATTTGAGATCCACTATTTTTGTGTTATTCGTGAAAAGTAAAAGCCGTAGAAGTGTAAAATGAATGAAGGGTCGAGTTGAGATGTTGGGAGTCACGATTTTCAATCTGGAAGGCCCAGGTTTGAAGTGAGTTTGTAAGGATTTTGCATCTGGAATCTCGATCCCTCTTGGGGTCCATTGAGGAAAGTACTTCAAGAGTAGCCATCCATCCCCTCGAATAGGATGTTTAACTGTAAATTCTTTAACTCCACTCGTTGGAGATGGGCGGTTTAGGTTTCTATCCTCCCGTTTTCAATCCTCTACTAATCATAGTAAGGTAACTTACAAACCTATTTCGCCTCCGTGCTGCGAAGTAAAGTTATCGCCTGTTTATGCTGAGGTCTCGGGTTCGATTCCAGCCTGGGTGAGTTTTTCACCACCTTGTGTATGAGGTTTTGCGTAATATGAAATGAGTTAGTTGTGAGAAAGGACTAAATAGTCCTACATTCGCTGAAATGTACACGCATCCTACAAGGCGCAAATTACCTTCGGTTTCCTTTCGTATTTATTAACACGACGGCTGCTTTGATTACTTTAGTTTGGTTATACAGTTAGAATACCTATTTTAGTCGTTATTAGTGAGATTTTTAAAAATATGATAGAATATTTGAAGGAAATTGAAGGAAAGGATTGAAAACTAGTAAATAACGTGATTTTCGTTCTAATGTTTGAAGTAATCAATACTTATAGTGTACTTAGCAAAGCTCAGTCCCTCATCACTTTGTACTGAAATTAGTTGCCGTCTTAGAAATTTTGTTTCGGCATGGAAAATTATAAAAATGACCCCTGATTACCTCTCCGATCACCTTAAACTATGCCACGGTCCGGCTACTCGCTCTCCGCCTTGCCCGATCGTACCGATACCGGGGGCCCTCATCTGCCCGCGTCGCACCCCGGCATCGACGGCAGGCAGAGAGAGGAAACCCCTGGGTAGGATGGTGATGACGACGAGTGCCCCTCATCCCCTGCCACTCCCCGATTTGACCCCTTTCGCCTTTCCCCTCCTCTCTCTCTCTCTCTTCCCCACTCTCTCCCTCCCTCTTCCCCCATCATTTCCACTTCCGACCGCACCCCCCCTTTTCTCTCCTCCTTTTCCCCTCCCCCTCTCTCTTCAGATCGCATCTCGGGACCGCCGTACCCCATTCCCTCCCCTCCCCCACCTACCCCTCCCTCCCCCATTTCTCACCCTATTCCCCCATCCTCCCACGCGCGTACACCTCAGGTTATTGATTTTCTCCCCCCAAAACTCACTGCACATCACTACCCTTTCAATCAATCATTAACGCTCCATTTTTTTGTATTTCATCGTTTTCAACCCTGTTATATTTTCGTGCGTTACAGCCCTCCCTCCCCACTCACCCCGTCCCTCTGAAATATGGGTATCTATTTCTGGAAAGTCTTTTGTTTGTACGTAGTCGGGCGTAATCTATGCGTGTATATTTTTTTAAATAGATCGTGGCGGCAGCATTCTTGAATAACGGATGGCCCGTGAAGAATGAAAATGCGTATTATTTGATAGTTTAAGGAGTAAGAGAGTTTTAATATTATATTTACAGTACAAAAATCATTTGTAGCTGTCATTAACTAATCCTGTGTTTAATAATAAATGCTAATTCAGTGAATGCTCGATATTAGTCGGAAGACTACTCCTTTCTGTGATTTATTCTGTTATCTCCACTCCAACTCAGCTACAGTGTCTGTACTTCCGGATGATGCAAAAATTATTCGGGATTCCTTGACGTCTTGTGACGAAACGGGTGGATATAATAACATGGTGGCGGCCTACCCGGCGATGTTGTTGTTCGTTCGTTGTTGTTGTTACCGAAATGTTCCTTTGGCGGAAATGTCAGCTAGTTCATTACGTGTTCTTAATCAACGTTGGAGTGTAAATAGTGCGTATGAAGTTCTACGTAAAACTAGACTTTGGTCGCGGGGGTGACTTTGATCACGTCGTAATTGTTTGAAATAAAACAATTCCGCGCTCAACTATGCCTCAACTTATGCAGTGAAGGTACCATACGCAGGGCTTTATTGTAGCTCTGTTGTTCTCATACATATGGCCGTATGGCTGAATGTCTTTCCCGAATTCTCGTGAGCAGAGCCAGCAGAAAACAAATCGGAAATCTTTTCAGAACATACAATAACTTTCAAACGTAGGCGAGTACTTTTTTTGTTGAATCCAAATATTTATTTTAATTATTGTTTGTGGTCGTATCTCAAGAAAGCATCTAAGTTAACATGATGCTATTGCGCCCGCGCGTGTCGTGTTTTTTTTTTTCAATTTGTATGGCGGGGCGACTTTGATCACTGCGAGGTTTCACCCGTACTGATTTCCAAAAGAGGTTTTTATTCTGTACCAAGGGCATAATTAGAGCGTTTTGATCGGGGGGCAGAGATTACCGGGGGTTGCTGTGAGATAGATTGCTTTTAAATCTTTGTGAGAGCAATTTACGAACTCGGAATTATTGCTACTATTCTCTATTGCCCTTTAATCTTCTTTTTAATCACTTTAATGTTTGACTTGATTGAGATTAATTAAGCAGAGTAACGGGAAATGTGCCTGTGAAATGTGCCTTTGTATTTCCAAGTTTGTATTACAGAGAAAATAGTTTTCTTTCAGAATATTGGGGTGGTGGTAACTGCCACCCTTTGCTTACCCCGAATTACGCCTTTGCTCGTACCATAGGTTATTATAGGCCGAGATAAATTACTTGGACTGTTTTTGGCGGTTACTAATTATTTTTATTCAGTCGCCCAGTTTCTAATTCCTAAAATTGCTTTATAACAATTGAACCTTAGTTTTAATGAGTTCATTTTTTTCAGCAGCTTCACTACAACTGAATCTTCAATTCTAAAATCATAAGATGAACATCTTTGTATAAGATGAAGTCTCTACCAAGCAGTGAGACAACTAGCGTTTGATAGGGAAGGATGGAAATCTGCAGTTAACCGCTCTTATAGTTGATCAACCATTGATGAGGATGATGGTTCTCTTTTTCGCATTATTTTGTTTTCCCCGTGCTACGATCATTCAACTCTACAAAATACTGGTATTATCCCAAGCGTTACTCCATTAACACGCCGAAATAACAAGTGGGAATTAATTTTAGTTCCAGGATTATGGCAAACTTGAATTACGTATTGTTGAAAGCTTTTTCTCTGTAACGTTCATCTGTTCGCAGAAATGACTCTACCTAGTTATCTACTTCACTGAATCTGTTTAGTTCTCAAAGAAAAACTCTACAATCATTCCTGTGTTTTTGAGTTCTTCTCCATATTTCATTTTATTAGATTGCATCAGAATTACCTCAAAAAATTATTATGTGCTGAAAAACGCTTTAGTAAATTAGAATTAATTCTATTTTTACGCAGATAATAATGTGAGGCTATTAGATGGTTATAAGATGAGATAGCGAAATCCCATCGCTATCATTAGTAGGAAAGCAATTGGGAAACCTTGTAAAAACGGTGTGGCGGAGTTAGTAAAGTATAGCCAGCTGTGTTGGTACAGGTGTGGTGTTTTTGAATGGAATCAAATATGCATGTGATCTGTCGTTAACCGTAAAAATAGCGAGAGTCGGAATCAATTTGAAGAAGGTGACGCTCGCGAAAGGGCGATATGCAAACAACGCCTCTGTGACTAAATAACTTATGGAGTGAGGATGTTGAACTTCTCACATATAATTTGTTTCATTGACACTTCTCTATCTGTGCTTGTTACTCCATTGGCTGAATAATTATTGCTTATTTTCGTCACAGGTTCTGAAAACTCAAATACATACGTGTGAAATATGTCTTTCGCGGAATTGGCGTAATTTACTGGTGCGTTGCCAGGTGGATTCCGTTTTTTGTTCGTGATTGCAGTAATTGTCTGGGATGCTATTAATTTTTTGCTAACTATAACGGTAACTATATTAATGTCAAATCACGGAATTACCCAACATTGGTCATTTATATTTTTCTCACACTGAAGAGGTCCCTTTTTTACTGATGAAATGATTGTATGAAAAGATTTTCTTCATCGTATGTAACCTCATTCTCAAGGGCGTCTTTCACTAACCCGTTAATTGCCAAAATTAAACCTACTGAAATACCAGTTATTTGTTTTGAATGACTTTAGAAATGTATCAGTAATCCATAGCTGTTTTCTATTTGTACGGAATGGCAATGTTGCGTTGAAACTTCGACAGTTTCATAATAATGTCTGAGGAAGTTGAATATGTAAATTAAAGCATTGTCTATCGCTGAATTTGGTTGTTTCATTTCGTGCAAATAGCTCGTATGAACATTTCAATGCCCAATTTCTTCAGACTGATAATAATTTTGCTAGGAATTCTGACCACCTTTCGATAATTATTATCGTTGCCAGATGTTAATGATTCACCATGAATTCAAATTTTTTAAAAATCTGTTATATTTATTTTTCACTTGTTGTTTTATGCGTCCAACAGATTCAGTGTGTCTTTACTGTTCTAAATACATTTATATGAGATAATCCAAAATGGGAAACATAATTTTATCAGAGCTATCTACCCATTCGTCAATTGCTGGTCATACGTGTCTCTCACCACTACTGTTGTCGTGTTATTCCTCTCCACCACTTTCGTATCCTGCGTTTTTCCGAGTAAATGTCTGGGTTGCCTCTCAGGATGTCATTTCTTTCTTTGCCTGTATTGATTGGTATTAAAATTATTTGCATATACCGTCTTTCGTCAAATCCACGAGGTTTATATGTTCAAGAACTAACAGCGGAATCATATTCGACTAAGAGACTCGGTATAGCTGGTGCATAGCATATAAATACATCTGTTATTGGTATTGCGTTCTAGGGTGCCCTCGAAAAGCATCTTTTTTTTAATTGTTGTGCTATTGCTTCACATTTCACTCCCGTTCAATCGGACGTTTCTTATTTTTTCAAAGAACAAGAGCTTCTGTTGTTGTTGAGATGTCGTTAATCTGATGGGAAGAGTTTCGCGCTGCTATGGGCGTGGAATAGTTGCCTTCAGTGTGGGCTGAGTTTGTACCTATCCTCACGTATTCAGGCAATCGACTGTCAATGTGTCGGGTTTTTATGGTCGTTCATATGTTTTTAATGGTATTTGGACGCAATTATAGATATTTATGTATTCCTTCTGGAAACGTCTTCCTTCGATCATGAAAGGAAACATCAATTTACCATTCCGTTAATTCCATCGTCAATGATTCCATTCCATCGCCTTCATATTGACATTAAAGTAATAGTTTATCATATTCATAAGCTCACTGCATGTCACAGGAAAGAGCTCCCTCCGTTTTTGCCTCTCAAGCATCAGTGCAACAGCCAGGCACCAAGTTCGGTCGTGCTTAAATTTTTTCTGCGGGGTCAGCCCGGCAAAGGCGTCAGTGTGGTCGCGAGCCAAGTGGCGGCCGTTGGTCCCAACGCGTCCTCGGTTAAATCTTTCCCTTCTGAACGCTCATGCGGCGTCATCATTGAATTATTCAGAGGAGGTCCCGCCGCAGATTCGTCGCGAGCCATCGCGCCGAGCTTTATAATACGGTGCTCAAGTGAATGATTTTGCGAGTCGGGTTTATGTATAGGTACACCTTCGGGCCATCCACGGGCCTCTTTCCCCGCACATCGGAACGTGCGCGGGCTGTGTGTGTGTGTGCATGTGTGTGTTCTTTGGCTGTGTTCCATGCCTCGGGTTTACGTGTATGTTCGTGCCTTTCCCACCTTCTCGCTGGGGAAAAACGATGCAACGTCCCCGGAGGAGGGACTTAGTCTCACTCGGAGGGTTCAGGAACGCGGTGGCCCCGTCACCTGGCACCGTGCCACTCCGTGTTGTCGAGCGCGTGGGTCTCATAATCCGCCAGTTGGCGCTTGCGAAATTGCGAAAACTACATATTAGTTCCTCCCCCCCGCTCTTCTTCCCACTCAATTTATCCTTTCACCTATCCACCCACACCCTATCAATGCGGAGCGTTCTTAATCGCAGCTGTGTGTGTCGACCCATGGGCTATTAGTCAACCCTCCGCGCGTCCTAGTGTCATTTGTTGAGCAATGGTGAATTATTAGGACGCTTACCGGCAAAAGTGAATATTGAATCGGCCTATTAAAGTGTTTAGGACATGAAAATGAGACTTAAGGCCTACTGATAGTCAAATAATTCACTAGAATTCAATTTAGAGACGATATGAGGATATTTTTTAATTGAAAAAGAAAAAAATTCGAATGTGTTTTCTCGTTTCTATTTTGTGTTTGTAAAAACGTTCTTTAACATATCAGTTTGATTTAGAAGGTAATTGGTATTGTATTACTCTGCATTTACTTCTTGAGTTACGGTTATCAACTCACCAGTAAAATTACAAGAGAAATTGTTTATTCTTGCCTTGTCTGCGTATTTCCCTCTATTCTATCTTTTTGAGTCACCCGATAAAACTTTTATGCGGATTGGTGGATATGCGGATTGGAGCCTCTTGTGATTTGAAAAAATTCCCCGATAAATTCATGGACTCCTTAAAAATTTCTGTAACTCTGTATCTGTTGCTGATTCACTCTGTAATTGCTTTAATTTTTTGGAAATTTGTAGAAAAATATGATGCGTGGAATTCAGCCCTGAGCTAAGATGAAGTCCCATCATCGTGATCTTTCTAGATCCGTTTTATTTTAGAATATATTAAACAAAAAATCTCTTCGAAAAGACAATGAGTTATTTATTTACTGAAGCTCACTGTATCCTTATCTTTGAATCATTTGTGCCTTTGACTATAACAGTCTAAGGAAACTGGCCTTCATCCTCTTAAAATTTGTGTAGCAACCTAAAATACCAAAAAAATTCATATTTCTTTTAGAGTGCGAACTGTTTCACCACATTTTCTTGTTTCACAATGTGTATAAACTTTCAATTTTCAGTAGATGACATTTTGTCGAATAAATCTAGAGCGTATGAACGAAACTTCAAACTGAGTATTCTTCCAGCCAATTTCTTTTTCTCGTTTATTCGGTCACATTTTCCGAATGTAAGGATTCTAAGTCTATCGCACGAAGATTTCAGTGGTTAGAGCCGCTCCTTTTCTTTCAAAAAGAAGGCTTTTGGAGGCCTACTTATCTTCAAAAACTCCTGCTGCGTGGGAGGGAATGAGAAAATGTTGAATTAAGGGTTCCTTTTCCATAAAATCCTCCTTCTGCGATTGCTTTTGACTCTCCAGAGAAATTGAAGGAAGTTTCCCCGAGGGTGTTTTTTTGCAGTCGTCGTTATGGGTGTTCCAAATCTGAAAATCACTCATGAATGAATTTCAGTACATGCATAACTTATGTAGTTGTTGAAACTGTGGATGGAAATGAAAAATTAAATTCCTAGATTCTCAATCTTCTTTATCTACTTAGTGCCGTACGTGCAATGCTGGACGCCCTTGAAACGGGCATTGCACATTAGTGTTCGCAGTTGGGTTGAAATATTTCACGGTTGAGGTCGGGTCGTACTCAAATATCGCCCGTTCTTTCAGTCAATGGGCGTTAAATCTTTCATCGCCGCACTGCGTTCATGTCATAGGCAGGCTTCCATCCAATCCGTGACCTTTTCCGACTAAATAGTCCGTCTACTCCATCTTAACCGACCACCTCCCAACCGGAAATTATTTTTGAAATGGCGGAATGGAAATCATGGCGAAGTAGACCTCCTCCGGCTCCGTTCATACCTTTTGCCCAGAAGTGGTGGGGATTTCCCTGGAAAATACGGGTGACTGAGTGGGTTTTTAGGAAACTGTGGTTGCTTTGGTTTTCCTCTCTTCCTACCACGTAGCTTCATTTTTCGTGCATGACTTAGTTTTCGTACACTTGATATATCGTTGAAATGCGTCTTACATTTTAAAAATATGAAAAATACGGTATATTAACTGATTCTCATGTGGATTTTGATGCTAAAATACATCTCTCTTTGCAATTATATTTCATGGCGCAAAATATACAGATCTACCTTCATCTTGGCTTGATATAGCACTTCAACAAACGATAAATACTCCAGTGTTCATTTGAAACTCTGCATAGTCGTTAGTTTGGACATCATTACTAAGAACTTTGCCAAGTGCTATCTGATATGGCAAACGCCAGCTGGGCACAGAAAATGAGACTTCCTTTACCGCTCAAGGAACGGATATGTTATTTAATTTAAGCCATTTTAACGTACATCCTAATTATTTCTTAGTAGCTCAGAGGAAAGAAGGCCTTAATTGACGTCCTTCTGCAGCCGGCGAATATCATTCAAGCACACCACTTCTTTCCATGCGCGACCAACATGTATTTTAATGGAGCTTTAGCGGTTAATCAGTCGACAAAGACGTATCGTCATGTGCTGGGTCCATCAGCCTCAGCAAAGTAACTCTTGACAGCGACTCTTAGACTGACTGCAAAAAGATCCATCTGTTTCACTGGGCTCGTGGCCGTCGTCGTCCTTAGTTCGTGGTTGGTCCGTGTCTTCATCCCATTGGGCTCCGTCATCGAAGTGTGCTTAGCATGAGTGATTGACTTTAAATTTCCTTTCGAGATGACTCCCTCTCTCGCCCCCTCCTCCCACAGTGCACTTACCTGTGTCCTATGCCCTTTATGCACGTCTCCGAATGGCCTCGAACAATTTGAAACGAGCAATTCTTTTGAGCGGTTTTGATTGATCGTTGTAAAGTAAAAGGAAAGAAACTTGTTGAGGAGAGAAGGTAGGCAGTTGTGTGCGTGTGTTTTGCTTGAGAGAGGGGGTGTGGGAGTGATTGGCCATGGGAGAAGATTGACCCCACAAAGCGGGCGCGATGGCGGCTACCGATCCTCAAAACAAAGAAAATGCGATGGAGGTGCGGGAACGGAGTGGGAGGAAGGTTGATGCCCTCCGAATGAGGGACGGAGAGGAAGAGAGGAGAAGAATGAAAGAAAGTGGAGGAAGCTGCAATGGATGTAAACGAATGGACAAAAGGAGGGAGAGGTAGAAATTCGAGACTATATAGTTGTGTGTCGGAGGCGACCGACTACTGAGGTCATTTTCGCCAATGAGGATAGGAAAGTAAGATGCTGAGGGAAACCATTATTCTGCTTATAGATGAGGGAGAGAAACCCGGCGTCGGCGCTACCGTACTCTGAAAGAAAGCCTCAGTAGAGTAAATGGTCTCAATTTCCCCTCGGCGGGACGGATTGTTGCACTTCAAGAGCCTTCCGTAAGGCACTCGAGAGAAGAGGAGAAGAATAGAGGAAGAGAATGGAGGACGAGGAAGACAGAATGGAGAGGATGTATGATGTGAGTAGGAAGTTGGAATGGAAGAGGAAGAATGAGAAGAGGCGGGGACGATTGGGGCAACGTGACCTTGCCCGAGGCCATTTTGATGCCACCCTCCCCCCGTCCCTCCCCACAGCCCCGTGGACCGCTAATAACGATTCCCTCTGCTCCGCTGCCGGTCCACCCCGGGAGGTCTCTCTCTCTCTCTCTCTCACTCTTCACTCTCTTACACACTCTCTCTCTCTTCATCTTTCTCCATCTCTCCCTCTCTCTCGCCTTCTTCTTCGCAATCTCCGCCACCGCCCACGCTCCTCCACACTCGGGAGGCGGCGGCGGCGACTGGCGGCTGGCGGGCGGGCGGCTGCCTCGCCTCTCTCTCTCTCTGCTCGCTCGCTCTCATATCGATCCATTCCCCAGGAAGGCTGGGGCGAGAGCGGGGGATTCCCCCTGGCGGCGGCACAACGGGCCGAGGGGCAGGGGGGGGGGGGGGAGCAGAGAGGAGCGGGGATCTCTGCGCCCCCCCTCTTACTCTCTATCCCTCCCCACGACACCCATCTCTCTCTCTCCCTTGGCCCCGCCCTCTTCAGACTCTTTCTCTCTCTTTCTCTCTCCCACCATTTTATTTCACTCCTCTCAAACTCACCGTTTCTCCACTTCCCCTTATTTATTCACCTCCACTCCTTTTCCTCTCTCTCTCTCTCTCTTTCTCTCCCTCTTTCTCTCGATTCCTCTACCTCTCTCTCTCCCTACCTCCAATTCACCCTCCACATTTTTATCTTCCTAACATTCTACGTCCCGGACCTCTCTTTCCCTCCCTCCCTCCATAGCTCCTCCGCCTAAACCGTAGATAGATTAAAGGAGAGGGTAGATGGCGTTTCGTCACAAGATAGTGAAGCCTGTTTTTTTATAGTGCTTGAAAACTGATCAACCCTATGTGGAATTTGTCCTATTTCGTAGTATTAGCCACCATGGTTTGTGTCAGAATCATTTTCGGTTGACTTGTGCATTGATGAACGATCGCGGTAATTCCTCCTCTTTTATCTTCTCACCTGTGTCACTTTCCTGTCTTACCTGTAACCCCTCCGCCTTATTATGCGTTACCTTCTTATTCCATCGACCGTCATCCCTTTAACGATTTAGGTGGATTTATGATGATGTTATCTCTGGACTAATACGGTGGAACTTAGGTGTAACGACAGAACTCTTTGGATTGGATTGGATATTTGGGGAGGCGACCGACGGCTAAGGTCATTTGCGTCATAGGGGATAGATACGGGAGGAAGGGTGGATAGAAACCCGGCGTCGGCATTAGCCTGCTCTTAACGAAAGGCGCCAAGGGGACCACGGCTTAACGTCTCATCCGACAGACGGAGTACTCTACTTGAAGTGCCCTCCACAAGACACACAAGTAGGGGTCGGGTTCCTCTTTGCAGCAACTCTTTGCAGATTTTTTCTCAGTAGGGTAACTTCTAAGAGTTCCACTTCCGTCTTATTTTTAGGCGAATCGATTACAACGCTGACCCATTCAATATTGCCGATTGCGCATTTTTAATGGCTCCATTGTGGCCTCCCTCGTGTTGTCATGCGATGTGGCTCCATCCATTCTCTTCCTTTAATCTATAGGCCCAAACCGTGTTCCCATCTACTCGCCTCCCTCCCCACTCTGCCTCCGCGGAGGGAAAATATGAACCGCCCGCCATTATCGTACGCATTTACTCTCTCCCTCCTCCGCTCCCTTCCATCTCGAGTGTGTAGCGCTTTTTCCATCTCTTTGTGCCGTGCTGTGTCGTGTCGGGAGGGGGGGCCACACGTGTGTGCGTGAGGAGGAGTGGGTGACCCTCTTCCACCCCCGTTGCCGCCGCGCCTCGCCCCTCTTTCTCCCACCCCATTCTCCGCCACCCGGCGCCGCCCCTTTCCCTTTCTACGCAGGGAAATCTTCCTCATTCCTCTCCACTCCACCTCTTTCTTTCCTCTCGTTACACATCCTCCCTCGGCTACTCCTTATCCTACCCATTCCAGTCTCTCTACTTACGCCCCGCGGTTTTGATAATGGTATTATTCTGTTTTAGAAGCGCCGAAGCATTTGAAGTTATTGGCGCCCTGCAGGAAAGGAGGAGGGTAGTGGTTGTAAAGGGCGGGGCGTGGACCAACCGGGTTACTCTCCGGCGTGGTCGTCCGCCGCTTACGCGCCGCTCTGGGACCATTCAGGGTCGACCGACCCTTTCATTTCTGGGAGGCTGAGAGGAAAATGTTTGCGTGCCTTTCGTACCAATTCCAGTTGCGGAGCTGTTCCATAAGCTGCAGGACTTGGCGGTGAATGATTTCGTCCCGTCTTCATAGTTTCTGATCGTATGGTCGAGACATGTTCGGTTTTGTTCTGTGCTCTGCCATGGTCTCGATTCTTGCCGGATCGCACCAGTCTCTTATTTCATTCGATCGCTGATTCTAAGCCTTCGTTACAACCGTTGCGAAATACGTTTTGCTCTTATATTCTGCAGTTTATGCCAATTTATTGGCTGACTTCTCTTGCTTGCGCCCGATCACTCAATTAATCTTTACATTTTGATGCTTTGTTTTTCCCATATATTTTAGTAGTTAACGACATTCGCGAATAAAAGTTAGTATAAGAATTTCAACGAAAGTATGGTCAACAGCTGTACGGTTTTCTTCTGTGCCCTGGCATTGTCTCAATTCTTGCCGGAGCGCTCCATTCCGTTGCATTCGATCACTGATTCTTAGCCTTCGTTTCGACAGTTGCCGAAATCGTTTTCCTTTTATAGTTTGCAGTTTATGCCAATTTTTTGGCTGACTTCTCTTGTTTTCTCCCGGTCTTTCGATCAATGTATACATCTTGATGCTTTGTTTTCCCGTATATGTTAGCAGTTGACAATATTTGCGAAGAAAAATTAATGTAAGAATTTCAACGGAAATAAACGCTTTTATGAATGATTATCACGTTTTGATCATATTTTATACCATGTTTGCTGTCTTGAGTTTTTTTTGAGCTTATGAGTGTGCTCATTTGTTCGGGAAGTTCGTCCGCAAGGTAAATCAAACTGTTGATCTGACTAAGTCGATGCTTTATCCTTAAAAAATACTTAAATACCAAAGAGTCGGTCGAAGCTTGACTGAAATCAACCCATGGAATCTGACACTCGAATGAAGATCTTTATTATGCATTGTTGATTTGCTAGGCATGTCATTTGAAATTTGAAGATTTCGGATAAACGTGGACTCATTTTTGTGGCTTGCTACTAAGTTTTAGAGCCAAAACTCGGGTCAAGAGTCTCTAGGTCGGGTTTTAAAGAAAATATCCCCTGATTTCTTACTGGTCCTTTTTAGTCGAACATCGAGTCCCTTTCCCGCAATGTCACCACCGTGTAAATAAATTTTGGAAAAATACATATTAACTTCTACAGCCGTATCTGTTTTTCGAGTTTAGTCTAAGTTGTTTATCTTTCTTTAAATATCTTCGAATGTGCTACGCATTTGAATGCATTAACATTGTTCATAGCAATTGCGGCAGAATTTCTGTAGTAATTGAGAAAATTTCATTTGCTTGAATAATCGATTGTAGGGATGATTATTGAGAAATATTCCCATTCACCAGATCCATGATATGCTGTTATTCTCTGCTCACTTTCTTCATTACATCAGTAGTATGTGCGAAGCATAGGGGTAGCGACGTATGCTCGTCTTTAACAAGGCAACATGAATATTGCCATCTAATGGCTCTTTAGTAATGAAAATAATTTATTAGTGAGGAGGTGATGAGGATATTGTGCGTGCACATAATGGGTAGTTAGAGCAGTTTCTTAGCCTATAACCTCTTTAACTCTTGCCACAGTGTTAATTTTTGCTCACGGAAGTTAATCTTCCTCTAATTGCTGGTTTAATAAATGATTGATGCACGAATGAATCATTGCGTGGGAGGCCTTGTTATAATCGGCTCCGCTTAGCTTCGTTCGCGTCCATCACTCTCGCTGATTCCTTGCTCATTTTTCTGATTCCTGTGATAGGGCCTCCCGGCGATTCCGCCATCACCATTTGCAAATGTTACCTTAATAAATAACCTGTCCTCCGCCTCAATTACATTCTGCTGCACGTTTGCCTTTCCCACTAAAACTGGTGTCGAGTGTTCCATATAATTCCTGGAAACTTCCTGTCTGTCCATCATGGAAATGACATGCATATCATAATCATCCCTCCTAGATACAGCCTCTGTCCTTATTGGTTCATCCATCACTGGAAATCGCTCAGAACACAAAGCGCCGACAATTGATATGAAGAAATGATCAAGATAAGTCGATTCTCGTAAATACTAGGGGATATTGTTTATGCTAAAGAATCCGTCACACTGTATTGAATTACTTGTGTTTTATGCATGAGGGCAGCCAGTGTTTGGTAGGTTATCGGCATAGAATAGGATGAAAAATTGTATTTTCCGTAATTTAAAATTAAATATGGAGGAAGTTGATCATAATATGCTACTGCAAGGCTCTTAGAGTGTATAGAAAGAAGATTGTGTTTCCAGGATGTTGGCAGAGTACATGATCTACTGATTGGAAGAAAAATTGACGTTCAAATAAACTAAGATAAACTAGAAAAGGATGCCACATTTACTGGTAACTTTCTACGTTTACCTGGAAGAATCAGTCAAAGAATCTCAAAAAGTGGTAATTGAAGGAATTACGGTAAATCAAGAAGAATCAAAATGCCCTGTTTGCCATTGATATCGCAATCATAGAAGGGAAACTAGAAGATCTACAAGAATCGTTTAAATACTATGGATCGAGGAATACATGGCTTTTGTTTCAAGGTTTGCGGGAAGGAAAAGAATATCCTAATTGAGAAGTCGAATTAAAATGATTTTTCGACAACTTTTCTTGCCTTATCTAAGTATGCAAAATGTGAATGTACCAGTGTGACTGGGGAAAATGTTTGCTGTATGATTTTATGAAGTTGGTATTTAAGATGCTAAATTTATGGAGCGAACGAGGAGCAATATATCATCGGGAGGAAAAAGATGGAAAGAGAGACGGATTTCACGTGAATATTGTTCCCGGGAGGTTCATTTACCTTAATTTAAGCCGTGGGATTTAAGATGAGCAAAATTTCTCGTCCTCTCCGAAATCCCCCAAACGTCAAACTTGAATTTGAAGCAAGTAAAATCCCTCTTTCCCTGCGATCCATCCCAATCCGTCCCAATTTAGAGAACCGTCGGAATTTTCAACGGCGGGGTCAGAGCTCTCCATGGGGGGTCGGGAGATGCGGAGCAGCAGCAGCATTTTATTTGACGCAATGACGACCGAGGGGCATACCGACGTGTCCCTGGCATTTACACCTCTGCACCCTGCGCCGATCCAATCGCGGCGGCATCGGCCGCTCCGCTAAGCTCCGCCGCCCGAGGCGATATTGGATCCCGTGACCTTTTGGGTCAGTAGGTGAGCGCCGCGCCGCTGATGTGCTGCCGCTCGCTCTTGGGCAACCCGCCTCCGCTCCGTGTTTGTGTGTGGACGTGTGGGGAGCGCACTTGGTCACACGTGTTGCCTACCCGTTTCATTGGAGTGCCGAGGCGCTCTCTGTCTAGTCCGATTTAGACCCCATCATCCCAGCATCGGTCGATAGGCATTTTTTATTTGCAGCGTGTGTGGGTGGGTTCATGGTTTTATAATACCTGCTCGTCCACGGGCGCGATAATTCCCTCCTTATTCCGTTTTCGATTGTTAAGAGGCATTTGTGTTTCTGGGACTTAACCAATGGTTAAGCTTCGGTGGTCGAAGGGATTGTAACCTTCTTCCTTTTGCTTAATGTTTTCATGCGTTCATCCCCGCTTGCGGTAAATTCCACCCGCACCCGATACTCAACCACGGACCGGCTTCCCATTTCATCCGATTGCGTCTGTTTTGACGTTAAAAAGTACTTTAAAAAAAGCAATCTGACATTGGGGACAATGCAACGTCTGCTGGGTGATCCATTCTCGCGTCATTGCTTTGAGTCTTAGTTCACGGTTAAGATAAATGTTATCTCCTTCGATCGGTAATACGAATATAATGCGAGTATGATCTTGAGTTGGTGCCGCGTTTGCGCGAGGCGCATGTGGAGGTCCCCTGCGATTGGCAAGCATTTATGATGTGGGGGAAAAGTTGCGCGCCATACAACTTACGACAACCATGTGATAGCGCTTTGATTTTTATTCCAAACGAAATATCTCGTTTAAACCTTTTCTATTCAAGCAAAAATATAACTTCAAACAATTTATGGTGACGAATTAAGACGTCAGTGATTGGATTTCTAGAAAAATCATAGTTGACAGCCCCTGAGGAAATGCAAGAGAACGCATCCCATTTGAAAGTGTCTTATTAGCTTTAACCATCACTCATTGCCATTCTATCCAAGATACGATATGAATTAGAGAATGACGTCCGCTAAATATCACTCGATCAATATTATTATGGTTATCTATCAGTGATGGTAGGTTTAAATGGAAGGTAGTAGTAAGTTTCCGTGGCCAAACGTCTATCGTTTTCCACAATATGTCTTAATTTCAGCATTCATCCTAACTCTCTTCATCCCTTCTATATCCATTTATCCTCTTCCTGTCCCGTCCCGCTAGCCCAACATCCTTCCCACTGCTAAGGCATTCAGCTTCCCTTTGCCCCTCATTACATGTTCCACCCATCCACTCTACCTCCTTACTTGTCCTCCCGGTTTCACTTCTCGCCCACCGTGGCATGCACTTCCTCGTTTGCCTTCCTTTCCGTCCACCGCACTTTATCTATTCCCCTCCTTACCCACATCTGATATACCTACAGCTTATTCTCGTTTTCCTTTCTTAGAGTTCAAGTCTCTGCACCATGCAACGTTACCCTCCATATTTAACCCTTTTCCATCCTCTTATTTACATCCTTACCCAATGCCTCGGTCATTGGCTAAGGTAACAGTATTCGTGAAATATTCACGGCCGTGTTCTCGACTTAGCCACCCACTCCCAACGTTTCCCATCCATTTTTTCATGCCTTTTTCTCTGCCCCCTTTCTCCGTGACGTTGCTCTCTTTAATGTCATCTCTCTTATTATCCCTCCTCCAGATCATCCTTACCCGCCACGCATGTTGTTAGAGTTAAAAAAAAGTTTTACCAAACGAAACACTCGCGCAACTTTTTGTAAAGAAAGTCACCAACTTATGTACTGGTTTTTGGAAGCATATGGTCAAAATTATAAAAAAAGGTGCGAACATAAACGTGTGAGGAGGATGTCAACTGATAAATCAACAAGCACCTGACATCCCAAAAAAATATCATGCAAGCAGGCCGATTTCCACTGCAAGGCATCAATGGCTCCGGAGGCAGAGAACGATTTGTTTATGGGGACGTAGGAAGAGCAGAGGATCACACCCGGATTGCAATCCGATAGGAATCCATCCCTACCGAAGGTCTTTAGTGGTGATATCTGGAGGGAACCTCAGTCGGATTATCCCACCTCTTCGTAAGTTTTGTCTTATGAGGCCTGGTTTAATTATTTTTCTGTTTGATAGCGTGTGTACAAATTGCCTCTTATTGCTAACGCATGCCTCAGTATACAGTATGGTGCACTTTACTCAACTTAAACGACCGGTCATAATCTCATTTACCTGGAGAGGAGACAATTTTACTCAACGAGAATATTTCGAAACTTTTCACTGTTTCAGGCGTCAACGTGTAGAAATGAATGACGGATAGCATCATTAAGAAAATAATTTAAAATTTTACATTGAATATTTTGTTAAAGATGTTATCAGTGAAGGTTTACCAGACATTATAAAACAGGACCTAAATGTTTTTTCAGTCCTAAGTATCTCTATCTGCATAGTTGAATGACACCCATTGAGGCTGATGGAAGGGGTATTGCGTCATCATACAGTTGCCTGACGACCGAAGTAACAACTTTATTGGTTTTCCCTGCTCTTTTCTCACTTTCCTTTCAATAGCACGACGGACGAAATGGACTAATTAGTGGATGTAAAGCAAGAATAGCCACCATCTGTTTGAAATTTAAAGCAAGTGACTCTTGAAATATGTAATGGTAACTTAGTACTCTAGGCTTTACTCGATATTACCACAGTTTTCCCCAAGAATGCAGATTATTGCCAAGCACTATTGTTTTTTGGGCGACCCGCATCAGTTGTCATTTTTGTCACCAACCCTAAAATTCTCGCCAGAGAAAAACATTTCAAGACGAGGATCATTTGGGTGGCATTGGAAATCAAAAAAACAAAAATAATTTCAATAGGGACCATGGGCAAAGGTTAGGTGAGTCGTGGTTACCCGTAACTTTCAGAAAATAGAATTATTTCCAGAAGACTCTATTCCCACCCCTTTCCCTTCCCTATATTACCTCCTTGAGGATGCATAATCGATGCATAATAAAGACATAAAGGTCATTCAGCCCTGACGAGATCTCCGGCAAAGGAGAAGAAACGTTGGCTCGACAAATTCCTGACACGGGTTACCCAAAAAACAACAGTGCCTGGCATACATGGACCGCGAAAGTTTTAATAATTTAAATGCGGATTATTATTCATTGAGATAAATAAACTATATGTATATATGAGGAGAATGTATATTAAAGATGTAAGTGCAACGAGGTAACGAAATTGAGCGAGAGAAAGAGAGTTGAAGGAGGACATAACTATATCGCGAAAAAAGTACGGGGTACACACTCGCACGACTCGCAGGAGTTGTGCAGGTCTCATTGAGGTACGTGGAGAGGGCATGATGTCATCCAACTGCAGCCTTGCGAACGAAATATCCACTGTATTGATTATCTCTGCTCTTTCCTCTCTTTCTTTGGAACAAAACGACGGAATGGGCGAATTGACGGATGTGTGTCGAGAATATCCATCATCTGTTTGAAATTTAAGGCATGTAACTCTTGAAACATATATTGACTACTTACAGCTGTAGATTGTAATCGATTTTACCATAATTTTCACCGGAAATGCGGATAATTATTAATATAGAAAAATAGGCAATTGATACAAGGAGAATGTACACAAAAAACGGATGCATGCTGATTGCTAATAAGTTAAACTTACAAGCTTAATAAGTTATAAGCTTCAAGTTTCCATTTTATTTCGAGTGCAAGTGAGGCACATAAAATGAAGCCTTATCTCAGGTTGTCAGCGAAGTTCAAAGTTATTCAATAAATTGTGGAAATCACACGTTTTTATCTTGATTATTATGACGTTCTAATATCACGTGAAAGCTTCAAGTTTCCATTTTATTCTATTATGTTATCGATGAAAAACATCTTAAAATTGAAAAAATATCGCGTCAGCCCGTAAGCGCTGACGGAAAATCTGGGTTAACAAGGATGGTAGATTGGCTATGCCCACGTTACTTCTGGCATTGGCCACCGTAGCAAGTGTCCTCTCCATCTATCTTAATGGTAACACTAATACTACAATTCTTGTATCTGAGATGGAGATGACCATGTGATAAATAGGGCTCAGGATTTTTCCTCTTCACCATTCACGACATTAAGCATGACCCGTTTGAAAGGTACTCGAATGTCGAAGCACGTAACCACTTTTGCCGTTTTCTTTCCCCTAGCATTCGTCCTTCTCGTACTTCCCTCTTCGTGAACTTTCTCATACAACCCTACACTATGACTTTTCGGTGGCTTTCGGAGAAAAATGTAGGTGTTGATGTTCCTTTCCTTCCTTCCTTCCTTCCTTCCTTCCTTCCCATGCACCCATTTCCCATCTCTCCCTTACTCATGTTCCTCCACTCTCTCGTCCCAAGTCGCCGCTTATCCCGACCCCTTCCACAATCTCATTTTTCTTGCTCCACCCACCGAAACATTTTGACTCTCCGAAGAATCCCGCCTCGCCAGATTTTTTTGTCGCATATTCTCTACGTCTTATCCGGATCATCAGAGCGTTAGTCCATTGCCATTCTCCATTTCCCATTTTAACGCTCTCGTGGGAGAGGCTGGAGTATTAGCGGCGGCGGTGAAGGTGCCCCTGCACTCTGATGACCGATGTCAGTCGTGTTCCGATTTCCCGCCGAGGAAGAATTTTAGTCTCTCCCTCCCCTCCTCTATTTTCCACCTCTCCTCCACCCCCCATCCGTTTACTCCCTCCCTTTGCCCTTCGCATCCTCTCTCCTCCCCCACTCTCCTCCCATTCGCTCATCTCTCATTCCATCCCCTCCAGTATCCTCCCCCACTATTCCTCCTCTCCACCTTCGCCTCTCTCCGTTACTGTTGAATGTCAGAACAAACGAGAGGATTCTTTTCTTCCGCACGTCTCTCTCCATCTTTCTCTGACGTTATTTCGCCTGCTCTTGTCTGTGACGAAAAGGAATTTCTCCGGTTTTCGCCGCCCTATTTCGTTTCGTTGCGACGGGATTGAGTCACGGAAGTGATTGTCTGGTGTACTCGGCTCTGTGAAGTCGTTCACACATACTACTTCTTACTTACTTGTTCGTACTTACTTGAGTTTTGTATCGTTAGCGACTCGTATGCCTCGTTCATGTGACACTGCCGAGGTGCTCGAGGTCAATTATCGCCGAGCCCCTCTTAAAAATTTGCCTCAGTTTTTAATTGTACGAATGGAGTGGTCAGATTTCAATTTCATCGTAATCCTTCTTAGTAACCTTTTTCACCATTAATAACTATTTTTGCATGGCAATAGATAAGAAAAGTATAGGTAGTTTAACATGGGAAATTTTTATCGAAATGATAATCGGAATTTGAGCAAAATTATCTCTTGTGAGTTGTACAAAAATTGTCAATTTTGTAAATGAGCAATATCTAACACTCTTATTTGAATTTTCAATGAGCATTTATGAAGAAAATTGGCGGAGACTTACGGTGCGATAGCACAGGGGAATATTAATGCCATAAAAATGCGCAATTGGCTATGTTGAATGGAATGTTTGCACCGTTTAATGTGGCAAATGAGTATTTGTGGTGGAAATGCCACAGTGCCGCATCGATTTATTAATAAAAATGATATGAAAATAATTTACTTAAAAAAACCGCATTATTCATATAATTGTTATACTGGCAATGTTCGATGTATTAAAACTTAAGTTTGTTTGCATCACTTCATGGTAGTATCGACAGTTACCGTTCATAATGGAAATAAAATAATTTATACTTTCTTCGGAAGTTCTTTTTTCGGTGTGTTATTTTTATAGAAAAACAGGCTTCACTTCCTTAACAAAGCGCTATGTACTCTTTTCTTTTATCTACGGAGTTTTCACTCAGTGGTTGCCTCGAAATGTAATTACTTTTTCCCAAGTGTGACGAGTCATCCTACTTTGGCGTCGGCATTTTAGTTTATCATGGCTCGTATACTTACATTATGGTGACAGTTGATATACATCATTTAGCCAGTAATCCGCAATTTCTTACGGTTCACATAAGTAAAACGAAGGAGTTACTTCGCACGCAGAGTACTTAACTGCATATAGGTCGAGTTCTTCAGGTTCTCTGAAAGACGATTTTGACCTTATGAGGATGGACTCTGCACTCTCAGTAGTATATGGCCGTGTTAACTCTCTCCAATCTTGGCGATAGCAAGATTTCGTGCTAACGTTAGCGGCTAGGATGGCAAGTTCAAGATTCCATCAGGGGTTTCCTTCTGCCCTCATTAGTGCCGATAAGCATCTAGGCTCCGCTCGATTCCTGACCCTCGATCGCTTGAACACCTCCCTCCCCCAAACTATCCAGGCGGCTCTTAGGTGGTCCTTATCTCGCGAGGAGCTTCGATTGCCTTTTTAAGAGGATACCCTTGTTCTGGTGTAGCTTTTCACCTGTCTCGTTCGAGAAAAACTCAATAATCAGTATTTCTTATGTTGGTTTATGTAGCAGTTAATACATTTCTTTTTCGCCGCATGTTTTGTGCATATCTGGATTGACCGTATGTTGAAATTCACCTTCTCTTTTAGACACGACATATGGAATCAAACTGTTCCATTGAGAATCATTTTCAGAGATAAGGATTTTAATTTTTCTCTCGGGCTGTCGGGCGTCGTGGTGATAGGGAATTGCACTCGACATTTTTATACCGGTGTTCTAATACTATAACAAAACCGAACGTCCGGAAATGATTATATTGCAGTAAGGCATTACTCTTGAAAAGAATTTGAGTGACCGGGATGAGTTCGATTGAAGTATTTTTATACTTTCTCATAAAATTTCGGTGTTTGTAGTGATTAGGAGTGTAACGGATTAGTTTCACACAGCTTTGTTAAACTACACTCTTGCCGCTGAAACTTTTGAATGAAGCTTAATTCGTTGGATTTTGACCTGGCACTTGGGTTTAGTGTATTACCCGAGCCTTTATCCGAGTTTGCATCTAGCCCGCTACCTTATGGGACGTTCATATATTCGGAGTGATATTTTCCGAAGTAATCATGAATTTATTTACTTAAATAGTGCGATCTCATACTCTTCTGTGGATCTCATGTTATTATGAAGCTACTCCATAGTTTGGGGCTAGTTTACATATAGCTGTCAATTAGAGATATTTGTCGTGTCAAACTTGCATTTTCCCTCGGTTCAATAAATGAAAGAGTTAAGTGAAAGAATCTTTCAGAAAAAGAAGAAAATTGGCTGTTTGACGAATTGAACTTACATTTTTTCTTGACCTCGAAATTTTTCTATTTAAAAAGTAAAATAAGAGGAATTTTCTCTGATAAAATAATCCTTACATTTGTCAACCGAGAGGAGAGTGAATGCTAAAGCAAGGGGTAATATATTATGAGCCCTGTAGTATCTTAAAAAAGATGTCTATCTGTGGATTATTTCTATCCATTGGAATTTAGGAGATCACTCTGAAAAAACGTGACCAGTCTCGTGACAAAGTACAATTTCATATGTTGTTCTCCACGATCTCCGATATTTTTACCCATTACAGAAGTCCTTTTTCCACGGTCCTTCAACACATCTCATCCATTACCGACTGTCAACTCTTGGTTATGCAGTGAATGTATGACCAGCCGAGCTTAGCGATTTTGGCAAATATCATACCATCTCGATTGCTGCCGAATAACTAGTTAGTATGCATTACCTACCAATAAAATAAGTTTCTTACATTTCGTGGCGTTTACCATCCCCTCATTTGTCAAATTTGCTGATTTATCCCTATTTACGATATCACTCACCGCTCCAATTCACGTAATCATTCCTTTACCGTTTAGCTTATGAGTTCCAATGTTCATATTGTGATAGTAAATACTGCTTGGGTTGTGTATCTTATCGCGTGAAAGCTGATATGTGGTACCTAATCTAAGAATATATTCAAGGGCTCACTATGGACATTCGTATTAGAGTGTAAGTCCTCAATTACACGGTGACTACCCTTTCTTGGCATTCTACTGATAATGTTAATGGTTGTGTGTATGGTTATAGCTTTTATCATTTTTGAAATGATAAATTCATCTAAGCAAAGGTTTCTTGTAGACTTTCCCATTGACTGAGTTTTGCAAACAGTTTGTAGTCGGATTGGAATAATCAAACTTTGTGTTGTTACATGGCTATATTATTTTTAATCACATTCCTGTCTCATCTTCATGTAGCTCTTTTGCTGATTGCAGAGCAGAATAGAGATTTCATGTGCGTGGTGAAAATAATATTCGCTGTAAGTTAGAGGAGTTCGGTTTAATACAAGAAAGATATTGCGGACAAAGATTCCTCTATTGTCTGGTGATTGTTTAATAGGCGGAAGTTGTAGAGCGAAATTCCAAACACTTGACGATTAGGCCGTGTTAAATGACACCAACCTTATTCAGTCTCCCATTTTCAGTGCGTAGAGGTCATTGGAAGTATCATTTATGTTATTACCGTGTCTCTTTATGTCATGTTGAACCCCTAATGTACGAAAGATCCAACCGTGGACTGAATTCTGAGAGCTGGGAAGTTATCCATTGAGATAAAAGGTATTCCTGAAACTTCTAATTTATATTTGAAGAGCTTAGAGGTTGAAACAGTATGTAAATGGTGATCTAAACATGGCAGGAGTAATTGCAAGCCCGGTTGATTCAATAAAAAGGCGTATTTCCATTCCCTTTATTTCAATTGCTTAGCCTTGAAATTTCGCTCATTGAGCAGTTGCCTTTTCAGCCGTCGAATAAACTGAATATGGCCTCAGTTGTAATTGCTGTAGTCTGTAATTGAACTGCTAACTATGAGATGAGTATTTGATATGTCATGATGGATTTCACCCTTGGTTAATATACCCTGATAATCCGCCTTCCATTTAAAAAAAATAGGCAATCCTCCCCTCTCCTAGAGTTAGTGCATAATTAAGGGATGACCTCCGGTACTGCTAGCAGCGTTTTCCCCTGTAGTTCATCGCAATAGCTCCGGGTGTATTTAGGTAGTCACGAGAATCTACAGGTTCCATCATGAGTAATCCCCAAGTAATGAGCAACGACCTTTAGATCTAATCATGTGAATTATAACGAATTTTGCGCCCGAAGGCAGATGTCCGGTTTGTAATTTCAAGAATTCTGAAAATTTACGACAAAACTTTGCCCGTTCCTTTTTGAATATCCATGAAAATTTGACTTAGATCATATCGATTTCCGATTAAATGTGGCATAAGAGGTAGCTGCCCACTTCCCTATCCTTATCGGTATCTTTGCTTCTCTCATACGTTTTTATCCTCTGTCGGCAATAATTCACGCTCGGCTTCCCCTTGGAAGTGGGTAGCTGTGAAGGAGGCTCGGGTAAACAATTCGTAGATTGAACTTGAGCTCAGATATCATGTAGACGGTATTATTAATTATCGATTACGATGTGTGGGTATTTTTGCTGTCTCCATAAATGCGGGAGTCGTTGCATTGGAAATGTGGTACTTTGTGTTTTTTGGAGGTTTCAACCAGAGCATTTATTTATTTATAGGTAACGCGTCACTTCAACCTTGCGTTGAAGTGACGCGTTACCTTCGGTTCGCTGATGAGGGCTACTTTGTAGCCGAAATACGCGTATTCGACCCCCACCCTCGTCCTGTTGTGTTGATTTGACCACGCTCGGGCCCATTTGTGTGTGTGAGTGAGTGCTTTTGTGTGTTTGTGAGTGTGTTTGTATAAATAACCGTGCATCCATAGCGGGGTCTCATTAGCCCTGTGAAGGATCCCAGGTTATAACCCAAACATCCTCTGCGGGGTCCCATTAGCCCTTGCAAAGGATCCTATTTGGGTTGTGTGTTGGTGGTATTGTGGTATTGGTGGATAAAACTAAGTAGTTTCATTTTTAACATGTGTGTGTGCGTCTGTGTTTGGTCCCTGGCGAGGAAGTAACATTCCCGTAAACCATCACAGGGGGGTATTCTTGGTTGAGAGGCTGTGGTTGGTCTCTGCTGTAGTTTCCCAGCATACCAACACAGTAAATTTGGTGTTTGTCGACGGTGGGTGCCAATTGTTTACGGCTTTTGGAGATTTTCTCTGTTTTATTTCAAGTGTTTGTTTCATGCACCTTTCACCGTATTTAGCTTGAAAGTCGTTGCTTAATTGCCATGTTTCAAAGAATCAGTGTACTCATTTGTCGACATCATATTTACCTATCCTGTGATTCTTCTTTTAGCATGGTCTATTGATGTACCTTTAGACCTACTAGAATAATGTGATATGATGTTTCTGGCGTATTATCGAGAAGCGAGGAATATGAGGCAAACTGCAACAAAGATATTGGTTAAAATTCAAGCGAGAATGATGTACCAATTCCTGAAATGCTCATGCATGTTCAAAAAGTATCTCGTTGAAGAATAAAACATGGTTCCAAACCTTGTGGTCGACACATTCAGTATCACAAACAGAAGTATAATTAAATGGTTTTTAATTTATTTTACAATATTAAATATAAATAGCTAAATATATTTATTTATTCGCAATCCTGGTGAGAAATTATCTAATTCAATTCTAAAAACACTGTTTCCGTGAATTCAAAGTATATATATATTTATAAAATCGCTGAAAAAGAAGTATTTAACTTTAGTAAGGTAGCTGAAGTATCCATCATAATTAATTTAAATACTCATCATATCCACACTTGTGGACATTCAATATTTAACTATTATGTTGAATAATATTATGCATTACCTTCTGAGGCTCATATGTTTGTTGAACAATAGAAAAAAATTATTTGTACCTACGTAATTTTCAGGACCGAAGAGGATATTAGATTAAGAGATGGGACTGAATTAGTTTAATTTTAGCAGTTAAGGAGGAAACTGAAGAATTGTAAATTTTACTTTGATTTTCCACGCCAGATAGCATTGTCCGTAGGATCAAAACTTGTCGTAAAAATTGGCAAAAACTCGTGGAAAGTGCCAAAACAGTTTTTTGCTTAAAGCTTGCGTATCTGATAAGACTATTGGCTTTGTTTTTATTATTTCTGAACGAAAACTTTATTGGTGCCTATAAATGTATCTTTAAATTCGTTATGTGGCCATACCGGACGACAAAGATTGGCGGAAACCGCATTGTTTTTCTTGCAGTATACAACACCACATTTCTAGTTAATGTGTCGTTGTGAAGTGTGTCTGCACTTTTAGTGAGTCAAAAGAAATTTTTCGCCGTCTCGAGATGTCGTTTCTAAGCTGAAAATTTAGTCGGAGTTCATTCATCTTCTTTGAATGTCCTCACTGCGATGCCTTAAAAAAATATGACCCCTTGCTGTTTGTACGTGGGCCGGAGAAACTGAGATTACATGGGAACAGCCCAGGGAGACGGGGATTGAAAGAAATAGGTCAGTATCCACACGGGAATGTAGCGTAATTGAGGAGGGAGGAAATTGAAATGGCAATGGACCACACACGTTTCTGGAACAGTGGCGGACGTAAGAAATGCTAGATTGGATCGCAGACCCGAAAAAGAAAATGAGGCGGAAAAGAAGGGGAAACAAGGAAATTCTCTTCAGCTTTTGAGTGACGCGTTGGGACCGGCGAATGGCCGCCGCCGCTGCGGCTTCAGATAGCCAAGGATTTTTTCGGGCCGTCCCGAATGCGCTCCGTTGATGATGCTGTGTCTACGGGTGTGTGCACGTTAAATTACATTTAAAGTTGCTGCTCTTTAAGAGATTCTCTATTTACTATTGCCACGAGAGAAACATCGGCTTGGACAAGAAATCGTACCACTCCTATTTTTTTCTTGATACATCCTTATTATTTTATATGCCATGGCTCGAACACTTTCACATTTTTAGCCTTTACTAACCAAACCTGGTTCCCTTAAAGTTTAAGTGGCCCTTAAGTCAAGCACAGACACTGCATCAAAATGAATTAGGTGAATGTATCGTTTTTGTTGGTTTTTTCAACACATTTCAATTCCTTTGTTTTTGTCATATTTAAACTATTTCTCTTGCGCGTGCCACTACTATTTTGCTACCATAATGTACTATAATAGACGCAGGAGTTCAATTGCATGAAAAGTATATAGTATTCAGTAATGATAGCGAGAACTGATTAAAATTCCTTACCTACGATCACCTTGACGAAGGCAGATTGTCAAGTTAAATTTTCCCCAACTCTGTGTAAACATATTTTCATAAAATGATGCAAACGCTGTGATTTCTCTTAAATGATACTTTTCCGTTATAAGTACAGTAGAGGATAGATAATCCGTAATTCTAAGCTACGGAAAGTAGCTAAATAACCGAGGGTTTACAAGAATTTTGCGAACCTCATTTTTTCTGATGCGACATGGGGATGACGATTATCGAGCGGTTTAAATAACCACCTTAAATCACTATTTGGCTTTGAGTTGGCCCACACGTTCCAGCCAAGGAAATCACGCTTTCCAGCCAAAGAAGAGTATTTCTATTCTCGCTGTGAATGCATTAACTGATGCTGACATTTGGTAGCTTGAGCAAGATAGTTACCTAGTCATAATGGAGACCATATTTGAATCATAATTTTTCATTTCAGCTGCTGTAGGGAGCATGAATTAAATATTGCATTATTTATGTTGCAATAATATACTTTCACCTGACCGAAGTTTTAAGTAACTAAATAGAAATTTCTATATATGTCTTTAACTTGGCTCATTTTTTCACTTTTAAGCGTTTAAGACTCCTTCACAACGAAAGTTTTTTGTGATCCTAAAAAAATAACTGCAGTAACAATATGATTTATTTTCAAACATATTTGAGAAAACATACACTTTACACACTGGTGATTTTGTTTATGAAATCTAGGTGATAGTAATTCTTTAAATAAAGTCTCGCTCGAGTGCATCCACGTACCATTTTCCATGTAAAAGTGCTGGTCCCTCGATTTTTGGTCAAAAATCTCGTAAAGAAAGCCAGTAAAATAGATAAGATAGATAGTATCATTCCACTAAATTTTACTAAAAATAACTTTGACAATAGATTAACATATGGTGGAATATAGGCACCCCTGTGGCAAACAACCAGTGTTAGAGTTTCCATCATATAAAGTTATCTTGACGAGAAAGAAAAAGAAAGAAACAGCTGGCAGGTGCGGCCAAAAACAGAACGTTACAACTTTGATTTTTTACAAAGTTAAGAAACCGTATTTTTTTAAAAACCATATGTTCATTAGAAGAACAAAAAAACATTCATTACCAATGGTCATGAACCATAGTATTAGCATACATACAAATTTACAAATTATACATTGTTCACTGCACTTTGTAGTTCGACATTTAGAAATATTTTTCAATTATGTCTATAGAAAATAACCATGTTTTCAAGTCTCGTAGAAACGGTAATAGGCTGATATTTTTGTATCCTTGGAAGAGTGAGATATTTTTCTGTAACATGAAACAAATTCATTAGTTTCTTGGTGCAATGATATTTCCCTAAAACTACTACTAACGAAAGTGGTGATGGTGCGTGGTTTTGCTGTAACTAACTTAAGTGGTTTAAATATTTCGATGTTAAAAAAGTGATAAGGTAATATGTTTATTTTTTACGTTACTCTACATGTCATTTACCGTACCTTTTACAACATTAAATTACATTATATTCGATGATTCGCTACAGTTTTGTCAGTCATAGTGCCCACTTAAACGAAAGTGGTCCAAACACCGGAAATAACGTAATTCCTGAACATATCGGATCTTGCATATTCCGGATAATCGATTTGCTACTGCAGATCGATGAATGCGTGCCATCTCTTGGTCCTTGAAGATTTGGGAATCTCCTGTTTCAGCGTTCAGGCTTTACACCGGTTGAGGATATTACTTTCTCCCGATGTGTCAGTAAAAAAACTTCTTCATCGTCTTCAGGGCTAGGTAATGAAGAGAAGGGGCTTAAACCCTTGAGGACGATTGAAGAGTTCGTCGAACCATCGGGGAAACGAAGAATTCAAAGCGATGATAATGCCGAGGAATGTCAATCACTCTTGCGTGTGGATATGTAAGAGTGATCTTTCGCATCATTGTGTGAGAAGCGAAAGTTAATTCCGTGATGCATTTGCTCAGAAAGGCGATGGGTGTGGAGAATTCGCACAAGTAAGCCGCGCTAATTCAAATGTAATGGGCTGGTGGGATGAGGACGGCGGCTTGCGCTGCTTTATTCCGTTCCCCATTTGCTGGTTAATCCCGATGCCCGTGTTCAAGCAAAGTGGCGAGGATCCCTGCGGGGTAAACGGTCGATTTACGCAGCGATCTGAGGTCATGGCAACGCGACTACCGTGCCCGGCCTGGTAGGAAGTAGATCTCTTTGGCCCGCTGTACCGGTCGGCGGTCCCTGGTTGGAATCAAGGTGCTTCTTCGGACGCGGGACCGTGTGGACTTTGTGTGGGCATGGAAGTGGGTGTCCAATGTACGATCATCCTCCGCACTCCCTTCCCTTCCCCGCGTCGTGCCTTCTGGGCCTGCTTGGCTCCGAGCTGTCCCCATTGTCCTCCAGGCGCTCGTATAAAACGGGCGTGGGGTTACTACACCCGCCTTATCTATTGATCCCCTTGTGCATCGCGTACCGCTATTTTATGTCATGCTTGTTTTGCTTCTGACAGCACGAATCCGTGGGCCAAATCCATTGCGGGGAATCTTTCAGGTGGGGAAGAAATTCAGAGATATGTCGCCGCACGAAAAAACTTCTAGGCATCGATGATTTGTCGCTGAAAGAGTCGTCGTAATGAAGTCTTCCTCCCACATGTTTGATGCCTTAGTTCGGAGTCCGTTGAAATCGTCTGTGATTTTCAAGTTTGGGGTAAGTCGCCTAAAATGTGGCTTTGCTTGATCAAGAGACGAAATGAGTCGCGTCTCTAAAATCCCACATTTAGGTGTGCTAGTCAGTCACTAAGTAATGTAGTGGATAATTTTATTCATTACTCCACAAATATAAATTGTAATAAAGTTGGCGCTTTGGGCATCCTCATACGTGTCAAACCTATGGGAGACTGCAGTCCTAGGATTCAGTGCATTACTTCTAGAAATAAGGTGAAACCTACAAGACACATGCAGAAATTGAAATCTAATTACTTAATATAGTGGCGTCACTGCATACAGCAAGCATATCTTCTTTTATTATTCCACCTTAATCGATCATACAAGATTCCGCCACGTTACTCCAAGTTCCATGTTGGAGCACCTTATTCATTGTCAAATGTAAGTAATCCGCCGTGCAACATGTAGAATTCTCAACTTGGTTAACATCATTTATCCTACATTAAATAATATAATTTGCGACAAGAAACCTTGATAAAAAAAATCAAAATTTTTTGAGCTGAGATACAATTCCTTTGCTAGTGTTGAATAACCTCCAATTTATCGTTCATTTAAGTTCAATGGGAACATCTATAGGGGGTCTACCGACCAATGTCTTCAAACATGATAGTTTGGTAACTTGAAAGTATTGGTAATTGGAAAATCAATTTATACCTCGGAAATCTTGAAATTTGTTCAAGTCAAAGTTATGACTTGCATTCATAATTGTGTATGTGAAATTTTCAAGCCATTGATTGATAAATCAAGAACGGTATCCGTTGCTCTCTCAGCAAAGCTCGCCAGTTGTGGAAAATCAGTTCACAAGGAAATTCCACAGGGAATAATAAGAATTGATGCGTTCAATGAGTGTAGCCGGGTTATGTTTAACTTGGTGTGCATGTTCTATTTGCGGAAGGTCATAGTTTTAGGGCGTCTCTACTCTTTTCCGTATCCACACGTGGATGTAACAATTTGATATGGCGGAAAGACATCGACTCAAATCATATCCAACTTAAGTCGACGATATAGTCCTATCTTCAGATGTCGATTTAATATCAACGCTGAATGATGCAATAGCATGGCCCATGAAATCTACTCGTTAACATCCATCAGTCCTTCAAATATGATTCAAACTGCTGGGGATAAATCGTAGTATCATGTAGCCCTCTATCGTTTGTATAACCTTTCTCAGAAAATATCATATGAATTAGATTGACCCCTTGACTTGCAGGTGGGTGATCCGGTGCAAGAATCCAATTCGTGGAAGTTTGTTGCCCTGATCGACTCTAGTACCTTATTTATCTTCACTTTTGCCTGCATTATTTCTGTTCACTCCATGACTCTTTTTCCCTCTTTTGCTCTCTTGTCAAAGTCACCATCCCAATTTCATTTCGCTACCCACATCTGTGGTGTGTACAGAAAAACGTAATTAAGTGCCTTGCTGTTATCGGTGGCGCTGTCTATGGTATTCTCAAAGTTTTTCACTGTGTGCTTCGCTCGTGTGAGAATTATAGTGGGTCCATTTATTTCCCTTCGAAAGGACGGATCGCCATTGCCGCTTCAATCTACGGACTGCGTTGGTCGTTGTGTCGGTGGAGTTACGCGGGGCGTCGCATTTATTGAGGCTCAATGATTCAGGTCAAAGTGCGACTTTAAATTTTCGGACTCGGATGGGAGAAAAGTGTGGGGAATCCCGTAACTGATCGCCTCCGCGATTTGGGACTTAAATCATCTTCAAAGCTTTATGGTTTTACACTTGACGTAAAGAATGACATCGACTCGGTAATGAAACATGGGGTTCGTGTCACGTACTCCTCCATCACCATAGGCCCGCGTAAGCATGGCGGTGAATTCGGAACTGGAAATCCTAGCAAAATTTATGAAATTATCCTGCAATGGACGAATGAACCTTGTGAAGTATCGACGTAACTTGGAAATCGCTCATTTGGCTAGACTTTTTAATGGTGCGCAGCGGAAAAAGTTAAATGTTTTAAGCCATTTAAAAGGTAATTTCGAATAAAACGAGATGAGGATTGATGGGTGAGACTTTGGTGTTGTGTTTATCGATTGCTGAGTGAATGCCATTGTCAGTTGTTAAGTTTCGATTGTGTTGTTGCTTTTAAGTATTTAATAACCCTCTTTAATATTGTTGTGAAATTATTAGTTCATGCTTAACATTATTCGCATCATGACGCTTATGTTCAGGAAAAGTCTTTCTTCGAGGCATCCATACTCTTTGCAATAGTGAAAATCTTTATACGTTCAATGGTATCAGGCTCAACTATGTGGAAGTTGATATTCACAAATGAAAAAACGACTTCGTTTCCTTCCACTGATTTATTTTCTTGGTACGACATGTTTCGACACATAGAGGTCACTTTCAAGTACTTGAAAATGACCTCTATGTGTCGAAACATGTCGTACCAAGAAAATAAATCAGTGGAAGGAAACGAAGTCGTTTTTTCATTTGTGAAAATCTTTCATGGGTTTATGTCTTGTCTTTATATCACCATCACGATGCATCGGAACTGTAGGGACACTTAATTTACTGTGGACCCCGATATTTTAATTCCTTACTACGAGTGGAGATATGCTTCGCAAGGAACTCTTGTGGGTACGCTATTTAATATTACCGATAGATATTAAGAACCGTTTTAAAATAATATTGGGCATGCTTCTATCAAAATAGACTGTGTAGTAAAGATGTTAAGGTATTTAATGGGCATTTTGCACAGTAAGATGTTGGGCTTTGCTGAATGGTTTTTGTATTTTGAACGATCAAAAACACGGTTAGTTATACTGAACGCTCTTTCGTCTCGGTTCGAACTATTCAGGTAAATGGAGAAAGCATTACGTCATCAAACTGATGTCTGACTACCAAAATAATCGTTATATTGGCTATTCTTTCTCTTTCCTTATTTTCCTTTGGACAGCTCGGCGGAATAGACGAATAAGCGAATGAAAACCAAGAATATCCGCCACGTTATCGAAACTTAAGGCAAATAACTCATCAAACATACATTGAATACAGTGCTATGGATTACACTCAATTTTACCATAGTTTTCTGCTGGAATGCGAATTATTATTATCGATTTAAATATATAAATAATTTATGTTAAGAGAATCCATAGTAAAGAAGTAAATGCATGATGATTTGTAGTAATTCATCGATGGAAACATCGTAAAATTGGAAAATTAGTGTGTCAGTCCGCAAGTGCTATAGGAAAATGAAGGTCAACGAAGATGGCGGACTGGGTTCAACTTCTAGCATTGGCCAGCATAGTAAGTGCTCTCTTCATATACCTCAATGCTACCAATGGAAACATCTTAACATTGCAAATTTTGTGCGTCAGCCCGTAAGTACTGAAGGGAAATCGGGGTTAACAAAGATGGCGAACAGGCCACGCCTACGTTAGAGCTTCTAGCCTTAGCCATCATAGCAAGCGTCCTCACGATCCTCTACCTCAATGGTTCGTTAATCACACCGTTCCCGGTGTGATTAAGAGGTGACTAGTAGCCATCCGGCTTAATCGAGTTCGTGACGTCGCTGCCTCAGCGAGTTCTGATTTTGCAATTCAACTCTCGTGATCTTTCGAGGCTATGTTGTCAAAATTCCGTCATTTTCCGAACCTCGAAAATTTCTAGACTTTCCTGAAGTAGGTCCGAGAGATGATAATCTGTGGCTTAAATAAACGTCTCCGCGATTATTGTTTGAATGCAGTGGTGACGTAAATCACCTCAAAAACCACCTCCATTCGGAGGATTCTCGCGATTTCCCGGGAAGGCCATGTGGACCACTCCAATTTGAGTCGTCATCCCCGGGATACATTTCGCTGGGGAAATGTCGGAGCATCCATTTGCACTTCCCCTCTCTCTCGACTCAATGTGTATGTATGTCCATTTATTTTTTGCCCGTCGTGCTCTCTGTGTGCGTGTGTCTGTCCCCCACCTCTTCTTAATGCGTCCCCATCCCCGCAAATCCGATTTGGCGACAGTGGCTCATCCTACCCCCCCCCCCCGTTTCATCCTCTCCTAATGACGGTCGGTTTTTTTACTGTCATACGAAGTCTTTGCGAAAATGGAACGCAGGAAAAGAAATACAGCCGCGAATGATTGCCTGAACACCTACTTAACTGTGTTGGTTTCGGTCAAATACGCCGTTCTCGCTAGTTTTTTTTATTCTGGTAAAAAAAAGTGAGTAATGGTCGCGTGTTTTTGTTGTGAGACTTTTTATCTCGTTTCTTGTCACCCTTTTCTCTTTGAAATCATTAAATCGGTGTTTTCGTCTTCATTTTACACCTTTTTGGTGTATATAAACCCTCATTAAGTTGGTGTTAAGATAAAATCCTTGTGCTTGAGTTCACGGGTGCCAGGTTGGTATAGTGCCGGCTGGCCTTGATACTCAAAGATCTTAGGTTTGAGTCCCACCCCATGCAAGACTCTTGTCCACGCCGAAGTATAGACGGTCCATTACACAGTTAGAGTTTAGGAACTTTAAAGATTCAAGTCTAAAATTTCTATTTATATACTGGGGCGAGATTGAGACTGCCACACTCCTTCCTGCTATTTTATACTTCGTGAAAACCCCAAATTCTTTGGATAAAATCGGCAAATTTGGGAAATTTCTCGATCCAAAAAATATGGACTAAAATTCATTACGATCCTCTGTAATCCTAAACGGGTGAAAGAAAACTGTTGATACTATCATCACTTTCATTCTCTCGGACTGTAATTAACCCTACACTAATCAAAATATTCTTTGCCGGCCTGAAATAGTCCCTTCGTAATCTTCTGTGAGTGAGGTATCATTCGGTATATTTGGCTATTTTCCTTTCATCGCGGCGGGCACTCTGAACCCACCCTTCGTCCTTTGTGGGGCACATGTGGGCAATAATGAGTGGACGTGCCCGGGTGCTGAGTGTGGTTGCCGCGTCCAGCCTCCCGAATTGGGGAGAGGACCCGTTATATGGAGGCACACGTCCGATGCCCTTGATCCCCTCCCTTCCTCCCCTTTTGATTCCTCTCCCTCTCTCACCCCCGTTACCCTTTCTTTCATCCCTTACTCACCCTTTCCTCATCGTCCTCCCTTCTCTCTCTCCATCTTTCATCCCTCCTCCGTCCTTCCCTTCCACCAACTTGCTACCTCCAGTGTACTCCACCTCGTCCGTCTCCCTAACCCCCGTTCCTCCCCCTCCTGACCCACCCCCGCCATTCCCGTCCCCCTCATCCCCGATCTATGTCACATTCCAGCGTGGAAAAGCATGAAGCCCGCCCGCCTGCCTTTGCATCTATGATCCCATCGGTCGGGAGGGGGGGGGATCCCTCTTTCGACTCGTCCGCACCCACGCCCCGCACCAACCACTCACTATTCCGGCCACTCCGTTCACTCATTCCCACTCTCCCTCCCCGTCTCCTCATCCCCCGCCACTCACTCACCCTTTTTACATCGCCGTGCCCCCCCCCGCCCCCGCTCCATCCGCTCCGTCTCACCCCACCTTCCATCTGGACCACCTTTTGTGACCTTCCTCCCTTTACCCTCCTCGCCCTCCGACCATCCCCACTTTCGTGTCTCGCCTCTTTCTTCTCTCTTTTTTCCGTCCTTTCGTCCACCTTCTTTCTACCTTTTCATCCGCCATCGGTGGCGCCTCCCCACCCCCGCCCCGTTCCCCTTAGCCGAGTCGTGTCCTCCTCCTCCCCCCTGCTCCCTCTATTCCATCCACCTCTCTCCCGTCCTTTCTTCACCCTCGCTCTACCATCCGCCGCCCTCCCACCCTCCGCTCCTTAATCCCGTTCTCATGGGACCGGGGGGTGCCCCAAGGCTCCATCTTGGTCCACTTCCATTCTCTATCCCGTCGCTCACACTTCCACTCCCTTTCTCTTTCTCCGTAAGTATATATCCGGGTATACATACTTGTACCCATCCACGCACACAGCTGTGTGGTCTATGTACTACATACATGTGTGTGTGTGTGTGTCGTTAGGATACTTCCTCCTATCTTGACAGTGCATTTTTGGTCCACTTTTTTCCTCTCTCACCCCATCCCTAACCCCTCCCCTTTTCCCGGTATTTATTTACAATGCAACTTGTATATATATATCCTCGCAAACAGTTGAATGATTGTGCACTATGTATATGTCTGTGTCGTCAGGATCCCTTCTCCTCATATCTTTGCAATACGCCCCTTCACACCGCTTTCCCTGCGACTTCACCTCGCCTCACTCCCCCGAACAAACACCTCTCCCTTCCCCCCTCCTACTCTCCCTCCCACCCTCCTCTCTTTGCTTTGCTCTGGCTTATTATTGATCCCAAATGTGTGACGTCACAGCTGGCATCCCTCCCTCCCGCCCTCCTCCCGCCGCGTTCAACCTTCCCCTCCGTTCCCCCTCTCCTCTCGCCCTCCTCCTCCTCCCCACTTTCCTCTCCCGGATATCCCCTCCCCGCAACCTTTTTCGTCCTCCTCTCCTCCTCTTTCTTTCACTTCTCTATCTTCTCTCTCTCTCGATCTCTTTCCTCATTTCCGACTATGCGCAGCCTCCTCACCTCCCCCCACCTCGCGCAGCAATTCTCCCCGCCGCACCCGCGCTGCACCCAAACGTCACTCTTCCCGCACGCTTCGACCACGGCCGTATTGCCCAATCCCGCTCCTCGCTTGCTCATCTCCGCTCACTCTGTACCCCTGGTTGTCGATTGTTTGGTTATTCGGAGACGGGACCGAAAAACTGAGATATTTTGCGGGTGGATGGGTCTGTTGAGAATATTTCGATGATCGGTGGAGGGATACCCGGCGTCGACATTGGCCTGCTGTTCACTCAAGGTGTCCTAAGGGGCCACAGCTCTGAAATCCATGCGAATGGACTGAGGTGCTTTATGTGCTCATCTCATAGCACCAAAATAGGTTACCGGTGTGCGTTGAAAAATCTCCGCCGCTGTCGGGAATCGTATCCTGGGGGTTGCGGTCTCCCACTGTGGAAATACCTATTCCCGCTCATTCACCAAAGTAAAGTATCTTTGACCTCTGCAACAATTCGGATCGGGTTGATTCGCTTGTTCACCAGAGTGCTGTTTCCCCTGGCTGCAAGTTGCAGGCTGTGCGATATGGAAGGAGCCGACGAATCGCATTCACCTTTAGTATTACTACTCCAACCCTGAAAGTCAGGATCAGAAGTGAGAACACTTGCCTTTAGGTATATTTTGTAAAGGTATATTGGCAAAGCAGTAGAAATTTCTTGACAGCTAGTATCCAAGTAAATATCGTTTACTTTACGAACTCCAAGTAAATATCGTTTACTTTAAACACAAGTTTTACTACTCGAGCCCTGAAAATAGGCATCAGAAGTCGGGACACTGGCCCTTGGTTATGCATGTGTAAAGGAAGGTATATTGGCAAAGCGGTAGAAACTTCATAACAACAAATATCCAAGTAAGTATCGTTTACTTCACGAGATCATATCGCTTGGGAATCGGGATTCCTCCGGAAAATCTAAGCCACCGGTGACGTGACCCGAGTCCTAAGAATGGGAAGGCAATCCTCCAGTCACCTCTCTAACTCAGATCTCTTTATGCACTCTCCTATACTCTCCCATGTAATACGCATAGTATTGGGGTGGTTAGGACGGTTTTTAGGGAGAGATGAGAGTCACCCTCTTCTCCTGCTCCTCCCATCCATCATTCGCGATGTACATCATCCTCCTTCTCTCATAGGACCCTCTCCTCGTCGTATCCATATCCTATTACAGCGGGACTCCCCCTCTACCATTCATATAGTCTCCCCTCTCTAGCCGCATAGTCTTACCTTCCAAAAGCAAGCATATACACACCCACCCACACACGCTAGCATTAACACGTACACATGCTCACACAAAAACATACTGTTTTTTCAAGTCTATCGTCTCGCCCTGTACTGTGTCCACCCCACCACCACCGACCCCCACTCACTCCCAGAAATCCCCATGCTATCTCACTCGCCTGGGCTTCTCCCTCTCGTCCTCACCGCTCGTTCAGCTCTCTCTCTCTCTCGTCCCCCTTTCTTGCTCTTCCTCCGTATCCCATCCACTAAGCCCACACTAATCTTCCACCTTAGCGATGCCTCGTACAAGGGACAGCTACTCACACCCTCACGCGTCTCCCGTGTGTTTGTTCCCCACCCGTCCCGCCGTTTGAGACCGCCGTCGGACGCGCGTATAAACACGCGAGGGCACGGGGGCGCGTGTCATACTGTCTAGCTGCGCGCGCGATTGAATATTCACGCGCGCATAAGCGCGTTCGCGCACCATCCATGATACGCCTTGCTAATGTCCGTGTGCCCGATCACGTCCCAGTTGGCGCGTTGCGAAATGGCTGCGTGTCGTGAAATCGACCGTAAAATCTTTGAATGCTATTGCGTTTTGTATGCTAAAAAAATCCCTGGAGATGACTTCACAATGCTAAGGCACCTAAATATTTTGGAAAACATATAGAACGCGTGTTTTTATCTATGCATGAATTTTACTCACCACGTAACAATGTAGAGAAATGGTTGGTGATGAGTTTAATATAGAGTGTAGCGTTGTATGGTGCAGAAACGCTGGCTGTGAAAAAAGAGGACGAGAATAAGCAACAGGGGTTGAAGATATTGATGTGGAGGACTGTGTAGGACGGAATGGAGGACAAGCGTGAGCGTGCTTGCTATAGGAGGTAAAGAGAGGAAACTTCTGGAGAGGATTAGTAGAAGAAGAGAAGGTTTTTGGAAGAGGCAATGAGGAGCGGAGGGATGTTGAAGATTTTGATGGAGGAAAGGATTCTGGTTTAGCAGGGAGGGGAAGGAGGAGACTGGGCTTTGATATGCGAAGCTGGAGAAAAAATAGTTTTAAGGGATTGGGGCCTTCACCGATAAAAATCTGTAAAATTCACGTCCATGTAAACGTACCTTAACCCGTTTGTAATGCTAATTGCGATTAAGATAAAATTTCCGCTAATATGCCATCTGCGTAATGAATAACATAAGAATAGATAAGATCAAAAGAACAAGAACGAATCCACCAAGAGGACAAACAAAATATTGCTATGTAATGTTGAAATTTGACGGCATGTGCCAAATGTAATGGCGTTAATGAATCGTGCAAATGTTTTGCCCGCTGTTTCTTCGCGTACTTCAGCCGATCTTATCCTTCTCTTTAAGGTATTTGGAGCGAGATATCACTAAAAATAATCTCTGTATTTGGCTTATTTCTTATGATACCAAAATATCAGTCAATTTTGCGCTACTTTTCCTGCCGTTTTCCAGAAAAATAAGCCGTTTTTCAACGAGGATTTTGACGACTGTGTGTGAAGAGGCATTGTTAAAATAATAACGTATCTCATCAGTACAGATCTTTAGAAATTATTTTCTTACCCCCCGTAATTCTATATGTAGCGATGGAAAAAACCTTTTGTGGTTTTGTGGTTGTGTCGGCGTTTGTGGCGTGCGGTGTTAAACCAAAGAGTCAATGGTTTAACGAATCAGCCGATATCTTGAAGAAATCGGTTACAGATATCATGACGTAAAAAAAATAAATATGACTCCTTGAAAATGACGTAGAATTGTCGAAGTCTAAGTCTGCGTGTGGTAATAGACATTTTGTGGAATTATAGCTAAACTCTACTCTTTTGAGATCATGGTATCAATTATTCAAGTTTAAGCCTCAGTTATGAGTATTTTCTTCATTATTGAGAGGTTGAGTCATGAAAATAATGTTTTATGTCAGTGGTGCTGTAATTACATTTCCTTCTTGAATCTTACGACTGCTTGAATGTTGAAACAAAATCTGCTGCTGCTGCTTGAAATGTTCAAGCATTGCCTCTATGAAGACTAGAGAAAAATCACGCTCAAATTACTTCAACTAGCGATGCACCGTCTCGAACCCTAGAAAGCGAGTGAGGTCTTCTCTCGACCCATCATTTTTCCACACCTAAACCCCTCTTCCCTACACTCGCTCTCCTCCTCCTCCTCCCGTCCATTTTCCCTCCACACCCCTCCGGCATATCCCTCGCAAAACCATCCGACACCCCTCTCTCCATCACCGCCCAGCTAGATCCCGACTCGACCCACTTTGGGCTCCGTCACCCACCCACCACCACGGAGGGCGGGGGGAGGGGGGGTCCACGGAAAGAATATGGAGGAGGGCGGAGGGAGGAAGGGAGGCATGCGAGCAGAGGGGGGAGGAGGGAGCCACCATTTTTATCCACCCACCCACCTCTCCGCTCTGCCTCCCCCCCCCCCAATCACTCCCACCCCTCCCCGCAGCATCCTCCCTCTCTCTCTCTCTCTCTACTTGCATGGACCACCCCTCCTTCACATCTCCCAACGATGTCCCCTCTAAAAACTTGAGATATCCCCGCCTAAACCCACTTACCCTTCTCATCACAAAATATCTCATCTCCCACGCGATATTCCGTATTAACTTACTCGCCGTTCCATCTAGCCCATTATGTTCCGGCCTTTCTCTCACTCTCTTACTCATGTCCCCCCCCGCTTTCTCTCTCTCTCTCTCTATCTATCTTCCCCTGTCACTCTTCTTCTTTACTACGCCCCCCTCCCCTCCCCAATCCCTCACTTTTTGCCTGCCACCACCACCGTGCGTCGTCTCCTCCATCCCCGACCTCCGTCCACGGGGGTTCCGTTTTGAAAGCTATGCCGAGAAAGGAGCAGTGAGTTGGGGATCGGCCGGCCGTGAGTGGTGCGTATCTCGTGGGAGTGCGCACCGCTATCTCCCGCGACGACGTTATGGGATCTTCATCGAGAGAACCCTGTTATGTCGCCGCCGCGTTAGTGTATTTCCTATCCGGACGCCTCGGGATGATTTTATTCCGTCTCCCTCCTCACCTCCTCTGTACCACGTTCTTTTCCTCCGACCTGTTTTGTCGCTCTGATTAGGAAAAAACCTTAGGAGTTACTTGCGCTGACTTTCAGTGAGTCGAACGCTATTCACTAATCGGAACGTCGGCTTTTTTGTTTACATCGTTGGTGCATCGGTTGCTTTAACGTATCTGGAGAGGGTTCATGCTATGCTGGTCAGTGCTAGAAGCTGAAGCCACTCCGCAATCTTCATTAACCCTCATTTTCCCATAGCGCTTGCGGGCTAACGCACTAATTTAGCAATTTTTCTGTTTTCCATTGATAAATTTGTCAAATCAGCATGCACTTACTTCTTTAATGAGAGTTCTCCTTGCGTATTTTGTTTATTTATTTAAAATGAAAAATCATCTGCATTCCCGATGAAAGTTTTTGTAAAACTGGGTGGAATCTATTGCACTAAGCAGACAATACATGTTTCAAGAGTTATTTGCCTTAAATTTCTAACAGATGGTTGATATTCTTGCTTTACATTCGCTAATTCGTCCATTCCATCGTTCGATCTATAGGGAATTGAGTAGATATCAGGGTTAAACATCATGGTTGTCATTTCAGTTGTCAGGCTTCAGTTTGATGACGTACTCCCCTCTCCATATGACGCATTGTCTCTGAGGAAAACAGTTTCATAAAAATAAATCGTTTCTATAAATAAAGCACTGATAATAGAGGGCAGTCAGGGTAGCCAGAGGCCTGAGAAGGAAATGCTTCCAAATTTGAAGAAAGCTGTAGGTTTTAGAAATATAACGGTTGAAAGGGTGATTTAAATCTAATTTTATTCATCAGGTAAAAACGGTTATTGAGAAACAAAGTTCGTGCAAAAGAAGTGTAAAGTAAACATTCCTCTGTTTTAATAGTAAAAGGGCTGAAAAAGGACGGTGGAATAGCTTCTTAGCAAAAACGTTTGCACTTTCTTTGAAGAAAACTTCTAACAGAAATCAGGAAATGCCTCAAATTATAAAGAATGCATCAATTGATAGATGTAGGATGACGTCTCTTTATCATCTGATGAGTACATGAATTAGTTATTGACAACTCTTTATGTCCGGCCGTGTTTCTAGAGTGAATTTCCGTCTTTAATGGTGTATTTCATGCTACCGTTTGGTAGTGACATTGGTTCATGGAAGAAGTGTGTGCCACCAATGTCAAAATTTATCGTATAAAGTATCTGAATTCCTTAGAGAACTAAGTTGTATTACTTCATAAATGAGATGAAAAAGGATTATTTCATAGAGATGCACTCATTTGTGTATTAAGAGAAAATGACTAGCTCTGAACTTCTTTTCCCATAATATTTTAAACCTAATACACATTATGCAGTTGGTGGAGGTCTGTTGCTTCATTTTGTGGAAAACCTAAGCTTAAAACATTGTTAAATGGAATACTCATGTAAATGGAGTAAAACGAATTGTCTCGTTTAATAGTGTTTGAAAGTTTTTATGATACTGTTTTTGTCATATTTATTTCTGTTTTTCTGCGAATATTCCAGTTGCATGGCTATCCATCAGTGCACTCCAGTAATGGCAATTGCCCTTAATGGAAGTGTTTTATCGATTTGCAATCGCAAATGCCAGAGTTCACGCGGACTCTCCTCTAAACTAATAGAGGTTTCCTACCATTTTGTGAGATTTCCTTACTTACGGCGAAATAATCAAGTTAATTTTATGGCTCACCCTCCGTGACGGATTTACTGAGGAGTTAGTGGGTGCCAGGATTCTCCCATTCTGCAATGGAGGTGAGGAAATAATGCGAGGATAAAAGGCTGCTCGCCTTGCAATCACCCTCTTTGATTTAGAGCGAAAATGATCTTTGCTTGATGCCTCGAAGGGCAAGCTGAAGGGCGGAGACGTAGATTATAAGTGTCAGCCACGTTCGAGAGCAGGACACAGCGAGTAGGTTGAGGTGGATATGCGCGTGCATGCGATGTCTTGGATGAGATTTTTAATCAAGCGTCGAATATCTTTTTTCTATATCTTCAGGACGTTTTTATTGGTTCTCCTGTCAAAATTGGGACATTCTGTACATATTGCGATGGGAATATGTTCCTCATTTTGTTAATTTGCTTTAACGACCGATATTACTTAAAGGCTCGCATCCAGTAACTCCACCGCATCTAATATACTACACATCAAGCACCAAAATACTATATTGTGTGTCAGTAGTTAATGCTATTCACTCCGGGTGTATTTAATAGGTTCTAGATGGCGCGTTTCTTTCCTTTATGTTATTTCCTGTTGCTTATTTTATATTTCTTCAGGGTAAACTTGGGTACTTTAGAGTCTTTATCGAGGTAGTTGGTTTTCAAGTTTTTTTTTCTATCACACCTTGATTATTTGAAGAATAGGTATGTATTATACTTAATTATTCGAGCACTCCCATGTTGTATTTGATTGACTTCGACATACATTACTTACTACAGCTCTACTCAGCATGATTGATTCAAATAAAAGTCCTATACGCTACTGATAAACTGTTAAAATTGTTTTGATATTAGTAAATCATTTATCTTGCGTCTCGGAAGTTTATTCCAAAGATAAGTTATTGATAAGAAATATAGCTTTCCGCTGAGGACTTTCTTCGTCGGTAGCGCCATTTAATGCATTACTTATCATCTATGTCTTCCCCTAATTTTAAATTTTAAAGTCAACCGTGAGTGAAAGAGTTGCTTTCTAAAAAGTCTCCATTTTTTTCCATCACGTGATGTGTAAGCATACCTTTTCTATGCCCTGTGCCAAAAACTCCTGTGTTATCGATTTATAGCATTCGGATATATAGCAGGGCTAATATAATTTAGAATTGGTTATAAGTGTTATTACCTCATGGTCTAATCAATGATAAATTACCTGCTTTTGTTAGGTCTTCTTAAACGAAATCTAGTGGTGGACCCAGGATTCCTTTTGTAGTAATATATTTCGCCTATATCTATATAAGGTCTCGTATCACATTAAATATTAAATGAGTATTTATCTCATTTATAAAAAGGGGGTCACTTTGATTGGGGCTTATGAGAGCTGCATTCTGTTTTCTGATGACAAAACTTCCTGACGAAATTTTTCCTTTTCCGATGGCTAAAATTCACTTCCTCTCCCTTCTTATTACATAGAGGTAGATTTATGAATTTATAATTTTTAGGGATTCCAATATTTTAACCGGATTAATGGGTTGATTAGTTCATGTCAGCCTAACTGTATTAAGAGCTTATCACCGTCATAGGAGAGAGGAGCTCAAATAGAGCGCATTCTTATAGACTATTTTTCAAGACTCCTATCCTTCACCTGTAATCTATCCGAGGTTTCCCATCACAGTTCTCCTTGGTGTTTCCGATTTCCTCATATCCGATAATGTTGACGCTCCTGTTAATGGAGTCGGTTAGATTCTTTTGTTTTCCTTTACTCTGTCACTCATTTCGGTAGACATTCCCGTTTCCGTGGTTTTTCCAGTTTATTCTGCTTTCGCCTTTCATTTTTAATTGCAGTATTCCAAAAGAGCAAAAAGCAAAAAAAAAAAAAAAGGAACTGAAGTCCAACTTTCCTCATTGAATTATCCAAAAACATTCACGGTGTCCGAACCTCACGCGCCCGAAATGGATTTCACCGTGAATATTTAAATCACCCAAAGTGACTTCGGCGTCCGTTGGATCCATCACGACATTCGCTGAATCGATAAAAGCGTTTTTCAATAATCCAATTTTAGATACGTGGAAGGCTTAAGCTTGTTACTCGTAACTATATTTTATTAATCCACTTCATAATTGCATTGCATTCATCAATGGAAATAACGTGATGGGTCATGTTTTGGATCAGTTTAGTTTTAGCAGTATTGGACGCTTCTACGCCCGAAACAAGCTAAAAATCACGACTTCCCGGGAAAAGTGATTGCTCTAACGGATATTAGTCTCGGAATTACAATAAAATGAAATTAGCATTTGTTTTATCTGCGGTCAACTGTTGAAAAAGTTGTTGTTTTACAGAAGTAACTCATGATTTCATGTGGGGTTCATCAGAGCAGAATTCCCGCGACAGTTGAATTTGACCGATTAGTGCCTGCATTGACTGATAACCCTTGTCCTGCATTGAATCATTCGCGTCATTTCTATCTTAGCCCATATTGCTGGACAAGTATTGTATGAGATTACTTTGTGGAAGAAAAAAGTCTGCTTGTTAGCATTTCTGCAGCTTTGTCTAGGCTGGATAAATTTCATTAGCCGAATCTCTCTTACCTTTCCGAAATGCCAACCTCGTTCAACTACTTACTCCACAAATTCCAAATTTCTATCTTAGAACTAAACCCCTAATGTGCTTCATAATTCAGCTGATCGTATCTGAGTTTTAGGGATCATTTTCTTTTCTCATCAATCATATATTCCAGCTCTGTTTTTGCAGACATAATCATTTTTATTGCTTATGGTAGTTGGAGCGAGATAGTTCCCTAGTCACGATGGAGACCATATTTGAAGTATTCATTTCAGTCTCAGCAGCTCTAGGAAGCATGAGTTAAATATTCAATTATTAATGGTGCAATAATGTACTTTTATGAGACTGAAATTCCAAGTAATCAAATAAAAACATATGCATAAGTCTTTAATTTGACTCATTTTTTCACGCGGTACGCTTATGACTCCTTCACGGTAGTTCTTTTGTGATCCTGAAAAAAATCACCTCGGTAACATTATATTTATTTTCAAAAATAGTTAAGAGCACCTACAAATACACTGCAATTTTTTTGACGAGATCTATGTATTAAAAATTCCTCATTTGTAAAGTAAGATTTCTTTGGTGTGCATACATGTACATTCCCTATGAAATAAGGCTGGTATTTTTCGTCAAAAATCTCGGAAAGTAGTTCAGTAAGGGTCTTATATTTTTGTTCCTTTAATAGGGTGAGATACGTTTCTTTAAATGGGTTCTAATTTATAGAGATCTCGGCATCTCGAGATAATGGCAGTCTACCTCATGCTCAGCCATTGCGAAGCGTGCCTGGAAAGATGCGTCCGCGGATATCGGATCCATGGGCGTTAGTCGCTAGTAAATGTCAGCGGTGTAATCATTACCATTAACATTTCAATGCAAATGTAGAGCTAGAGGTTGATGTAGAATAAACATATCACGAATTCGTATGGTGAGAGAGCGATGAGAGAAGCCCGTGGTTGAGAGATGCGAGGAAGGAGAGATAATGGCCATTTTCTGAGATAAAGAAGCTTATTGAAGACGCACTGCGATGAAGTACTCAAGGATGAAAGGTGGGACGGAAGGCCAAGGACGTATTGCGAGAAACCAGAGATGGAAAGAATCACCGAGAACGTTGGAGATCTCTATGCGACAGAACTGCTTAATGAATAACCATCACAAACACTAGCCGACCTCGTGATAATTTGCTCGAAGTCCGTGAGGACGGATGTGGGTGGAAAATATTTTGCCTGCTAGGCTCTCCACTTTTGCCATGAATTTGCCATACGAGTCATTATCACGCTTGGTCGCCGTCTTTCCTTTCCATCCTTCTCCTCGAGTTCGCATTGGCCCGCACGGCCCGCGACGCGATGTTTTAAAGGAAAATAAAAGTGAAAGGGGGGGGGGGGGGCAGGGAAATTGTATTCTTGGGATATGAATGCAAAGCGAGGGGGGATGAAAGGAGGTTAACAACAAGTGAGATGTGGGAGGGGCGGAGAGAGAGACTTGCCTCGGTCAAGGGATCCCCGAGTGGCCTGGGGGACTTGTGTGCCTGCCTGCGGTCGGTCGGAGCGCCCCACCACCTTGGCAACACGCCACCAGGGCGACGAAGTGACATTGGCCGTATGTGAGAGAGAGAGTGTGTGTATGTGTGTGGAGGAAAGGAGAGAAATCGCGTCATTCAAAAAATTTGTTTCCGCCCAGTTTTCGAGACTACTCAAGGCGTCCAGACGACTCGCATTTTGTTATTATTTCGAGAAAACGTCCCGCTGTCGAGGCACTTCAACTCCGTCGACCTCCGCTCTCTGTTGCCTCAAGTCAGGGGGCCTGGATTTCGGCCGGGCGCGGCGGCGTTTATTCCTCCCCGAGTCATTCCCGTCTTCGTGGGCTCGCTCGTCGGGAGTTAGAAGGGATTTTATTTTTACATTTCTGCCTCTATGGTGCATGTTTTGGTAATTTGATGTCAGTGCCCCGACGTTAATTATGCGCCACTTGAAATTCAGGTGGCGCGACTAAGGTGAAAATTTTTCTTGTACGTGCTTAAAGTTGAAACGGTTTACAGGGTTATTACTTAAGTGTGAGATATATGACTAGTGCCATGCTATAGGCGTCATTTAAATTATTGAAAATACTTTAGGGCGTATAAATTTTACATTTTTCGTTTTCCTTCCACGGCGTCCCATTTTAATCCATCCTAAAATTGAAAGGTGATATAGGGGTAACTTTAGATATTCTTACCATTAGTATTGACTCAGTGTTGAAAATAAAAGTGTTTTATTCAGTTTTTAAGTCGTTAAAACTTATTAATTCCAGGTGTGGAGAGATAGTGATTTTACATTAGTACATAGAAGTGAATAAGACTTTATCATATTCGTTTCATGGCAGGCCGATTTAGTGGTTATAATACGCATCATTTTGTCGAGCACCTTATGCTCATCTATTCAATTTTTAAGGGTTTTTGTTATGCTTGGAGTTATCTTTTATCCCTTTATTCGAGTGATCTAACTCTTATAACGTCGTCTTCCTTGTCAATCCACATTCATTCATTGCACTTTATGTGAGGTACTCCCATTGGAAAAGGCGGAACGATCCTGTTTTCGTTTTCTCTGCTTCATCTACCTAGTGAATATGAATGCAAAGTGAATGGAATCCTTTCAGGCGTAACCTTTTGGAAGTCCATTATTGAATTAATGATGGCAATTTTTATTGGTACAACCAGTTTCAACGCTACTGCGTCATCATCAGGCACTATACATGTACAGGCAAGGTACCTGATGACGGCACAGTAGGGTTGAAACTGGTTGTATCAATAAAAATCTTTGTGTATTGAATGGTAATTGGTATTTTCATCAAAAATTCACGAATTCAAAGTATTAAAATTTTGTTTTCTGCGATTGTTGAGCCTTAGCAGACTCTAATCTTCTTGGATATTTCTCCTAAATGCCATGATATGCCTACTTATTGCGAAATGAGGTGTTACTGAGCGTTTTATACGAGTGCTTAATAATATGTAAATTATAACTTATTTCAAATAATAATTGCTCTATTTATTCTCCATTTGAGAACTTTAACGTTTATACCTCATATAATCACCATCCAAGTAGTGTCAGCAGTTGTTTGATTGCAAGCAAAGAGTGAAGGTCAGAGCGGTCTAATTATTGCAATTTGAGGGAGTAACTAGTCTCTATTGACCGTGATTCCCGGCATCGTTTGAATCGATATCCAGCTATCCTGAATCCCATTTGGCAAAAGTATCTTTTGTGATTAGAGATTCCTGTTCTCTATTACGCATTCGAGGGAATCGCGTATTCCTTGTTCTTAGAAACATTAAAGAAAGTTTTGCGTTTACATTTGTGGATTATCAAGTAGATGTGAGGCTATATTTTTTCGCTCTGTGCCATTTTTGTCATTTATTGCGTTTCGCATAGTGGCCCCATACTCGGCTGAAATGTTTTCTTATTCCACTTGTCTTAACTTAAAAAAAATTGTCAGTGATTCTATGGTATTTTGGTCTGCTGGCCCAGTCTGTTTTGGGTGAAATACTTTTTGATTTTTAATTACAAATCCTTTTTTAGTTTCCTAACAATCCCTTCTGTGCTCTGTTGAAGTTTTTAAAATGGATATTTTTTCCGTAATGAGTATATCATGCGCATTTACGGTGCTTGGGCCAAAAGGGAGATGAAAGTAGAGCAGAGGAATTATAATTGTATATCTGCGCTTCAGCGTAGCGAGTTGCTATTGTATTTTCTGCGGGTGAGGGTGCTTTTTGTGGTTGAAGACAGTTCTTATATTCTTGTCTCCTACTAACGAAAAAACGTAATTAGCCATTTTTTTGGAGCTAGTGTAGGAAGAATTAATATAGCTGTCTTTTGAGAGAACAGTGGTGAGCCTTCTTTTGCGAGAATTAAAATTTCTCGGGTCATTTCAGTCCATTGTTTTGCAGCAGCTTTTATCAGTTTTCCGTTTCATACGTGTAGTTTCGTGCGCCGTTAGGAATATTTAAAACACGCTAATTTGCTCCTGAATGACAAATTCTCTGGGAATCTATCGACTCCATTCAAGTTACTTAGTTCCGTCTTCTAACGTGAGTATTGCCATTGTGTGTTACCCGTATATTTTTCCTCGTCCGTGCCTTTTTTAAGTGAGAGAAATCATTTAACCTATGCGTTAGTAGTATGGACTATCTGTATATACTCGTGAAACTACTTGAAATAGAGCACACAGGTTTTGGCAATTCAATGATTTTAGAGATGATGATTTAATATTACCGCGACATACATTGAGTGGAGTGTAGGTATGTTGCATTTATTTTGCATTATTTTCTATCGAGTCGGATGTCAATTTGTACCCTATAAATTTGCTCAATTCGTGTCTGTAAACTTATGGAGGAGAAATCGATGGAATATTATGACGTGGTCGATAACGTTCAATTAACTAAATTATCCAATAAACTAAGACAAAAACACAAGAATATGGTCTAAATAGGATTTTTTTGTGTAAAGTATGCTTTTCTATTATCAGTTCACGTTAGTTTCCAGAAAATGCACCAAATCAGAGGCAAAATACAGGCTGTCAGGAGTAAAATTCGAGGATTCTGATAATTTGTCTCACCGCTACATTCAAGGCAGCTCCTGGCATACCTTCCCTAATCGCAAATTTTCAGCTTCTTTTATTGAGGAAGAAGAGACAAGACCAGAAAATGGAATAATAATATCCCTCTTGTATATTTTCTCCACATGATCACCAACGAGCTGGAGGGAATGATGGGGAGATAAATTATTCGCATCTTCATAAACTTACGGCCAATTTTGGGCACCTGGTTGTTGACATGCCGGCCTGACAACCACAACCACGAGGTTACGTTTGATGTGTGTGTCTATGGATAAAGGCTCTATTTTTGGAGCAGTTGTCGGTGCTATAAATTTGTGGGATTGGTACATTACTGATGGAAATGATAGAAAAATACTTTTTCTGCACCTTACATTCTATATAAAAATTCTTCCACACTTATATATGTTCAAAAATTCGTTATTATCACGCACACTAAGTGACTATAATAAATATTGAGCTTTACTCTCTACACTCCCGTTATTCATGTCACCATTATACCTCCAAAAACCTTATATCTTACATCTTTACACGACTGATGTCTTAATACCCCCCTTCCACACGTCCATGTGGCGGCTTGCTGGGTAGTATGTAGATGTAAGGTATACCAAGTATCTCTTGACCCTTGCGATAATTAATTTAGGTCGTCCTTTAGACAGTGGGATATAACTATCGCAGCAGAAGCTCCTATAACATAAGTCTAATCTCGTTCAACTTAACCGTTCTTCTCTTCCTTCATTCCCCTAGTTGCATTCCCTCTGGGGACATCGAGTCACTTATACGAATATTCAATTTTGATTTCAACCGGGTGAAGACATATACCTGAGAATTACCAAGTTGGTATCAACTGGGATGAAGCATTTTGTATGTCTCCCATGAATCTCACAATCATAACTTTCGCTCCTAACTTTTGTGCATTTCATCGGGAACCTTAACTTGCTCTCCGCCACGCCCCCTCCATCCGGGAATCGGACTCTGAACTGGTGCTCTGATTGCGAAGGGAGGAGTGTACCTCCAGACGCTGAATGTGGTACATGTTGATGTCGAAATCCTGCATGCACATGATTTCATAGCCCAAGTAAGCAATGTGGTTTCCGGGGTGAGGCTAGTTTCGGTAGTTAGACGAATCCTCAGTTCCAGGAATAGGCCGCATTCCGCTGCGATCGGCCCGGGAATGTCCGCGAGGATCTTCCTCCTTTCTGAATTTTTTTTTAAACATAAGAAATGCGTTCGATGTCGTCCTAAATTTGTGTTTTCCTTGCGTAGGGGTTAAGGTGGTACTCATTTTCAAGCTAACAGTAATTTTCCGCGAAGTCTTAAGCACAGGTTCCAGCGTCAATGGAAACAAATAGTGAGTAATTGGTGAAATTTTAAAGCCACATATGAAATAAGTCTGGATCGATTTCCGTAGCTGAGTGTGTTTTGAAATATTCCTCCTCAGAAAGAGAACATGTCTTCCAATGTTTATCATAATTTCAAATAATAGAGATATATGGGAGGTGTGGACTTGCACGATCTTTTTCTAAGTACCGTACAATTATAAGGACAAAATGTGGTAATGGGAATTTTTTGCTTGGAGACTGGATGCATTGTGCAATCAGGGATGGTGGTTGTAACGAAAATCAGGTAAAACATAGCCATATCCCCTTTTCCGTTTTGGAGGGGAATAGTAAAATAAATAATGGGTAATAATGGTGTGGAGTCAGATTAGTAAACGTGGACCTATGGAATACCTACGCGGTGACAATTAACGCTATTTCATGGTTCATGGGGAAACAATGCATAGAATATGTGAGGATCATGGAAACCGAGCAGTATAGTTTCTTAAAAAGTGCTTCCAGAGTGTCTCACATCCGGAATATTTGAAGGCAATGAATTGTTGACACTTGTCAGAAGTTTAAAAAAAATTGTAATAACACACACGATTTAAAAACAAAATACTGTAAATGGAAATCAGTATTGCTTTATTTTCATACATCACCCATTACTCAACCATTTTTTAAGCTTTGGGACTATTATTTTAAATTATTCATGAATACCAAAATCATTTTTTTAGGTAAAACGAAAAGACATGGCCTCTGCCCAGTGGCAACTTGATTTTCCAGTAAATAAAAATATGTTTGAATGGCAAAATATTTTTCATTGTTTTTTAGTAATAGATAATATGCGTTAGTAGAAAAATATCAAAATTCGAAGAAAAAAGCTGAGAACAAATTTCTCTGAGCATTTATCAGTTAAGGCTATGCTCGATGACGTTGTGTATCGTTTATCTTTCGTGGACTCCTAATCTCTTATTTCCTTTTCCTCTTCCGCAGTTTCTTGGACGACTTGGATCGCTTGGGCGCGAGGGACTACGAGCCCACGGCACAGGACATCCTTCGGACGCGAGTGAAGACGACGGGAATCGTCGAGGTGCACTTCTCCTTCAAGAACCTCAATTTCAAGTGAGTGCCGTGCTGGATGTGCTAATTTACGTCCGGTCGTGTTAGTAGTGTGCATAATTTTTCCGTGACGTAGCCTTCTCGGAGTTCCATCGCCCCGTAGTTTGAATACGTTATCCCGTCTCTTCATATTTAGTCGTGAAAGCATGCCCAGGCACAGCTGACGGACTGAATGGCCAAAATGGTTGCTCCATATGCTATTTTACGTGATGACTAACGGCCTTGAGTGAGCGCGTTTATAAAAAGTGGTTTCGCAGGCATGACAAATACCATAGAGAATAAATGTTGCCATAAACAAGTTTCTGGTTGCTACTTTATATAACAAAAGATGTAAATAAATGAATAGTATAACCAATGCTGCTAATTAGACAGTTTATTGTGCATACAATGACCAAATCGCAAGAAACAAGAACGGTTTCTATTTGAAAGCTTGGGAAGAAGATAAAAAATCCGATTGATTTGGACTTTTTATTTGCATATTTCTGAAAAATCAACCACATGATGCCAAAGCATCTCTAAGATAAGCTGTTTTAGATATTTAGCCGTATATTAAAGCAAACAAAGAAGAAATTAGTTCAAATTTATGTATTTTAATAGATGGAAAGAGAAAGAATTTTACACTTTACAATGCAAAATCTTTTTTAAACTTATGGGAAAAGAAAATATTCATTCGGGTTCTTACACAAATAGTCACGGAAATAAAAACAGTTATCCTGAGAAATTGCATCAGGTTGAGACGCAGCGTTGCTTACTGCGTGCATCATAGTTAGTTTTTTAATGAAATTAAAAGGGAAATGACGGACTTTTCGCAAATTGTTTGTAGGTTGTGGCGCGCCTATAAATTTTTCTTGGCCAGTTCCTTGGGTGCAAATCAAACAATATCATTGCTGTACGTCCCGGGGATTTTCTGTACTTTAAGTTTGGAAGTGGTTCGTGAGGAAAATTGCTTAAATTGTTCTTTCTGACCATACTATAAGCAATAATCTTTTGGCAATAAAAGAAAGTGATTCCGACTTAAAGAGTATGCTAGCAAATCTGCTCATCTGATAGTTTGTACTATGACACATAGTTAAATGTTTCTACTGTTCTCGTGAGGGAAATATGAAGCAATATTACCAAACCTTGTCAAAAGTTCATCATTAAGAATCTATTCAAACACGAGAGTATAGCCAAACTTGCATTACATTTCAATTAAAATTTAAAGAGTCGAAATAAGACATAATAACCTCGCTGGACGTTACTTCCAAGAATTATTTTCTCTAGAAAAGCCATTTTTGTTCGCTACTACTAAACTATTGAATGGCCTGGATGAAATTGACCAAGAAGATGATGAATCGAGCCTAAAATTATTCCTGTCTTTGTCGCTTATGGCCACTCTGAATGCTCTGTGACCCAGAACAGCAATTCTTAACTAACTCTGCATTCACATTCTGACAGATATCCGCAAAGGATTAGCAAAGTTTCACGGCGTCTTAGAATCCGGCGGCTAGTCCATGTCTATCAATTTTACACGGTATTGAATCCGGTGGAAATTGTGTTGGTGTGGTTGTTAAGGTTCTATCCCCCCATTCCAAGGCCTGGGTTCGAATACCGGGGGCGGAAGAGATTTTTCAGTGGTATCCCGATCCCTAATTGGGTGCTATATAAAGAAAACTTCAAGTGCAGTATTCCACCCATCTGGTGAGACATTGCGCTGTGTGACTCCTCAGCGCCTCTCGCAAAAAGAATAGACCAACATCAACGCCGGGTTTCTCTCCGCCTCTCCTCCAAATCCTAATTAATCATCTGCTGAATCAAGCTATCCTCCAATCTGTATTGGTGAAAATGAATTCAGATGTCGGTCGTCTCCAACCCATGAGTTTTAATCTTTTTTTCCACGAGTATGAATGAAATGGTGATTGTTACCTCTCAGCAGCCGTTTCAGCTGCAGGGCTGGAGACTATCTTACTTGTTGCAAAAAATTATTGACCTAAATTTAGTTTCTCGGATTCAAGTTTTTGTGTGCGACAGAGAGCATGTGAAGAATTCACAATCTTCTTTTCAAGTGATGTTTTCCTTCGACAATACTCATTCCAATGTATTGCCCATTATCTCTTTATTCTTTCATTTGAGGGCATATAGATATTTATTGCATCCAACAATGGTACAAAAATATTGGCAACAACATGAATTGGGATGCTTAGGTAACCTTAAAAGGTTATTACCTGTTTAAAGATTACCTTCTTAAACAAACAAAAACACACATTGCTCTCGAAAAGAGTAAAACTAAAAATATGCGTTGGTCTAAGAAGTTAGCCTTGAAACCCCGACTTACAAACTAGTGGAGTCAACAATAACCTTGGAGGTGCTATACAAGGATATACAAAACAATCAATGCATTAAAATTTAATACAAATACGGCAACCTTTTGTACGATGTTTTTAAAGAAGTTTTCAATATTGTGCTGAGTGAATAGCCATGATTTCACAAAACAAATGAAATTTTCGGGAGTTACTCTCCATTTTTACATTTTCTTGCAAAACATTGAATACCTTAGGCCCCATGTAGAGAAATTATCTTTTAAGTAGGTTTACTTAGGTAGGTAAACTTAAAGGTTTACATAAATATACGTTACATTTTCTCCTCATATCATACTAGTACCTTTCTGGAGTAGACAATGATGAATAACCACTTCGAACATAGAAAGATCTTAAAACTTTGTAAACATACAAGTGTCAGCCTGGCAACACTTTTAAATCTAAAACAAGTGAAAGGAGCACAAGTCACTCGATGCGCTTCATCATCTTGACAATTGTCCCTCGTTTTTTCGTCGCGATAAAGTTTTAAGACAGTCGTCGAAAATATGCGCCGCGAACATAGGCACCAAGGTAAGCACGAGGTGAATATTTGGACGTTGCGGGAAGCAGGCGTCGTAGGGGTCAATCGGAGACGGATATTTTGTTGGTATTCATTACACGAGGGCAGCTCGAGAGCTTGATACTTAGTTTAAAGGTGGGGTCTCGTGGAATTTGGTTGGTTTTTCAGTCACAGTTCTCCATCCTTCACTCACTTTATCCTCTGCGTCAGCTTCATGACCGAATCGGGACAAGTTTTATGGTAATTGTTCATTTAAAGGTTGTTCTTCGTGAAAACTTCCGTGTTCTACCGAGAATGTTTATTCATTGAGACCTGGAGAAATTCTGAGACTCATGTTTGCAAGAAAAACTTTAACTATTGTCGGCCTATCGTTACCATGAAGAGGATTTTGTAGTCTTGAGCATCGATGTTAAAGTTCTGTGGCCGGTCTGCATGATTAAGTTGAAAGCCAGAATCGAAAAGAGAGTTAATCGCTTTATTGCATAATGAGTAGGAACTAAATTTTTACACGTTGGCCGAAGGAATTTCTGTCGAGGTTAACAGTTATCAGTTTTAAGAGAGTCAATCGCATTTTTTTCATTTTGAGAATGAGAAAAAATTTTACACGTTGGCTGAAAGAATTTCTATCCAGGTAGCTGTTATCATGGCGCATTGGTTGACTTCGCAATGTATTTTTTCAAGATAGCACGTAATACCTCCCATTTTTGGAGAGTTTCACAGATTCACTTATTTCGGGCCAGAAAACATTAAGGGAGGTTGTTGGCAAATTTAAATGGACAGAGTGCCCTTTACAGAGTCCATAAATGCGGCAGTTAATGCAATTGATTGACTTCCTTGTTAAGGCATCTCGGTGATGAGAGGGTGAACATTTTTTCTCTCATGAAGGGGAACCCAAGGTCTGCTTGTGGTTAGCCATTACATCAGCAGTTTCCGAAGGGCGTCCGTTCAGTTACTATTTCTCAACATTATTTCACCTTTTATACATAGAGTAAAATCAAAGTCACCGTGTTATACGTATTTCGTTTAGTTCACCTGGAAATGAAAGCTGAATTGTTAATTAACAGAACTCGCATTCCGACATTTGATGAGCATAGTATTTATTTTCTCAAGGTGGCAGTTTTTCTCTTTGCTTTTTTTTCAGATAGCAACGCCGTCATCTACTCAATTAGATCCATTGGAGCATTTTCTTCTCATGGCCAATTTTTTCCCCTTACTGTTTTCGTACATTAGTTTTTTTTCTGATCTAAATACAAAATTTATCATACCAATGTTTGGTTGAATATAAAGTACATTTATTTGAAATGAGTCGTTTGCTTTTTTATATAAATAATAATAGGACTTAAATTCGATGAATTATTCACCATGTTTCATTCTTTAATCCAAACTGTGACCTTCTTATTGTCTTTTTCATCAGTTCAAATGATTGAATCTTTCTTATTCCAAATTGTGTATTTTTGTCTTTCTATGCCGAGAATTCGAGTATAAATAAAGAACACACATCCAACTACATTTTCTTGATTCGTAGAAGCAAAGCACTAATCTGGAGGTCTCGTTCAACGGTAGAATTGCATTGATCATGAGAATCCCGCATCACTTTTGACATTTGCGTCCGTAATGTTCTCCTTGGGGTGGTAAAGAAGACATTTGGATGCAAAGAAAAATTATCAAGCTCTTGAGATCAAAATTGGAAAGTGACATTAAAACGGACCGTTCAATTATTTAGATTTATTAAATTTAGAACCGGTTTTATTATTTCTGGGTAAGGATAAGAGCTAGATCGATGATGCCAACTGAGAATTGGGGTTTTGAATATAACACGAGTGTCATCAGAGGGATAATGACTGACATAGATTTTTATTGCGAAAAAATATTTAACCAAATGTAATGAAATCAAAATCAACGTATCAATGTGATTTCATTCATTATTTCATGTTTCATTTATTAGGCAGGAGTTTCTATTTTCATTATTTGATGACAAATCAGGATAAAAGGCTTTATCAATAATGAAGTAGTCACTCTAAACCATTTAAGCCTATTGCTGTAGGATTATTCTTCCGTGATTAATATTTGATCTAATTGGTGAATGATTACATCTAAGTTCGATGTACACCATCACACGATGGTGTACAAATTTCACATTCATGAATACCATGCATCTATAATTATATGTCACGAGTTATTAATTACGGTTATCATTAGAATGGACTTAATATTTGCAGCCTATTTCAAAACTTTGTTTATTAACGAGTTGTAAGAGTTAATGAGACAATTATAAGCCCAACGTACATGATTCTGCGGTAGTCATATGCTCTAGTCTCTTGAGATTTTTTCATTTTTGGTCAAGAGAAAAACTTTCCATTGAAATAGAAAGGTAATGAATATTTGTTGCCTTAAATGAAGAAATCATCGCTTTGAGCCGTGTATCATTGCCGGCAATGAGAAAGAGCATCAATCTATCTCAGCGTCGAGAGTGTACCAGTAGCGTGGAGCGATAATGAGAAAATAAAAACTCACTTGAAGTGCTCTTTACTTCGTCGTCTGTGAAAGAACAATTAACACTGTGATTTCGACCGCCAAAAATCCAGACGTAAACACATTGTTATTTGATTTTTGAGTTCTATGGCCGTATCCCGTTTTATCTCCCCTCATGGCGATGGAGAAGTGCAAGTCACGTCGGCTCGATCCTTGCGAGAGGGTGTTTTCGTAGTGACTTTGTGGGAGAGGGAAGGAAGTGAAGGGACTGCGAGCGTTGAGGCAAAACAGGGGGTGATGGAAATCAACGTACCTCTGCGGTGGGAGCATTATACACGAAATTTCTTAATCCGATCGAATCTTTACTAATGCAACCGTCAAGATCGTATCATGAAGTTTGATAAAGAGCCTGAAAATGATCTGACATTCCTCAGCAGTGCTCTTCCGTTCTTAATTTCCGCTCGCAACTGTAGCCCGACCATTTTTTTTAAGCCTCTAATGGCCTTCAAAGCAAACCTCTTCATTCATTCCCCCGGCTCCTGAGAGGCAGGCACGGCTCCGCTGCCATCGGCAGCCCTCTCAAACCGCTCGCGCGAGTCCGCCAGCCAGCGAACCACCACCTCCATCTCTTCTGCTACACCTTGAAGTATTTTTCTTTGAAACTTCCCCTCTCCCCAACACTCTCTCCCTCTCTCTCTCTCTCTCTCTTTCACTCACTCGTCGCTCTCAAGTCTTCCCCTTATGTGGCGACGTGGATTTTGTTGGGATGAACCTGGAAAACATTCTGGGAGCCAAGGTCACGTTGCGATTTTATTTTTAAATCTCTTGAGAATTTCCTTCAAGATGCGAAAAATACAAAATGCACCCGGCAGAAGACACGGTAAGTCAGCGTTTTTTTGTCCGCCGTAGTCGCATCGTGGGTATGCGCCGTGCTCCCGATCTTTCTCTTCTTGAGTAAAGGAACGATTTGTGAGCAAAACGGTGATCAACCAACATGATTCTCGTTCCCCCGGACGACTTGTTTGGTAAATGCCATGATGTGTGAACTGTTGGGTATCATGTGCGTTAATAAATATTATACACATGTAAAATCCAAAAGCCGGTTATGAATTAAAATCTAATCTAACAAGTGCGATTTGAATGAGGGCATTGCCTCTTTGGTGGCCTTCATATGTATTAGTCCCTCTCAATGCGGTTTTGGATTACAATCGTTATACTGATCAGAATGTTGAAACAAGAGTTTCTCTCTGTAGTATACAGTAATTTTATCCCTCTTCTTGCATTTTTCCCGGGGAACACGCACCGGAAGAAGAAAATTGTGCTCTAGGAGATTTAAAAAAAACTCTTGTCTCTGGGCAATGGCTGGGAATATTCGAGGACTTACCTGTTGTACATTCAAGTTTAACGATATAACGAACGCTTTAGGAAACTGATTAACTTTTTATCACGAAAATTCAATTTTTGCTGTGATCATATTCACCAATAGATGATTTGGTGATATTGAGCAAATTTACAGTTTGTTAACAATTACGAACACATATTTATGCATTTTATGCAAATTTATATCAACTTGACACAAAAGACGGGTATATTAGCATTACTACAGTTGTCTAGTTTGGCATATTTAACCACTGTCACCAATCGTCAATTGCATGGTTAAAAAAAATCATTACCATCTGTCAGAACCACGGACTTAGAATATACGTCAGAACTAAAACAGATAAATTGTTGACTTCATCAAATAGTAGTACTATGCAATTGAAACATTTATTTTTTAACTATTGGCAAGTGTAATCTTCATATACGATGACAATATGTTTTCAAGTTTCACAAACATGCCATTATTAGATGCATCGCACTCGCGATCATTTACACTTGTTAATTGCTTTTAAAAAGCTGAAATACGTATCGAATCAAAGTTTTATTCCTTGAGTGGATTCCAGCATATCATCAATTCTTCAGCGTGGTTAATTTACCGAGGCCCAGGTCCCAGAGGCTGACTTAATCTTATCTTATAAACTATACCAAAAAACGCGGAATAGCCTTCGACACTCTCAAACACCCAGCCAGAGAAAGCTCAAGATATATATTCGAGCACTCGAAGTATTCCTTTTGGTAAGAAGAATAGGTCGTTTTGTTGAATGGAGCGACTTATTGTGGAATTACTAAGGGAAATAAATAACGCTTATTTTGGTATGTGGATGTGGTTTAATCAAGTTCAGCCTATTTGGGTCGATGTGCAGAGGAAAATTGTGAATGCCTTTTCTCCTCTACGGGGAATCGATTTCTCGCTCCGACCGGGCGAGGCAGCCTGTACGAGAGAGCCGAGTGCCCGCTACTCTTCCCAAAGTCGCTGGGTCTGTCTCGTCCGTTGCACCTTTGGAAAAGGATTTAATGAAAGGAAGTTACGAAACTTATATGTTGTTTGGAAGTTTTTCGGAATTTTGTGCAGAGCATTTTATGAACCTGCAATGCTACCATAGGTTAACAAGATGAAAGCTACAATTGAGATTGCTAAGTTTTTTTTAGAGACATGTATAAGTATCCGCGTATTCGTTAACTGTTCATTTAACACCGTTCTCATATTCGATAGTGACGGTGTGAGTGATGTTTACTATAGCTACACTGATGTGGGACGTGAAAAAGTATTATTCCGTATTTATCAATAGTTCGGTTGTTGAGAAAAGTCATTCTTCAAGCACAGTGATACACAACCCCGTCGTACATTTAAATAGATGAATGTGTTTTTTTTTGCGACGGATAAGGTCAGCGCAGTATTCTATTCAAAGGTGTTTCTATTCCTAGTTATCTGAGAGCCTATGGAGGAATAAAAGGCTTGCGTGATACCGAATATTGTTTTCACTGATCTCCCTTCATGATTCATCCCTTGCTTGCCGAAAACCTGATGTCCTGTTTTAGAACAAGGAAACCAATTATGGAGATCTGCTGAAAGCAGAGTTACATTGAGGTTTGTGATTTTCATAGTTTTGTGATGACACAAAGCTGCTCGACTAGCTTAGTTTTCTCAGGAAATTATTCCCATCCCGGTGATTTCTTATTCCTCATTTGGGTTCTTTCGGTTCGGGCTCTTTGGAGTGCAATGTGATACAGTTAAGGACTTAAACTTGCCAGTCTGTACGAACTTGAATCTGTTGAAGGATGCACATGTCCAATTGATTCAATTTTTGCCGTCCAATTTCCGTTTGAGAAATATTTTGATTTACATAAATTCATTTTAATATAGACCTGCATATTTGAAACATTATTAAGATTATCATTTATGAATCGAAGAAAAGGTCCAAGTGGGCAAAATTATTTACACTGGAGTTAAAGGATAGTTTAAGTTGAATTACCACGTCGATAGGGGTATTAGTGACTTTTGTGCCAATCGTTTTTTATGTTGATATAGAAATCTATGTACTAACTATCGAGCGAAATGTACAAATTTTAAGTCTTATGGAAAAATTTCCTTTGTTTCCGTCCGAAATTTTACCGAAATCGAATCCTGATAGAAAATAAGCTTTAGGGATATAATGAAGAGAGATGGGGCCGATGTATGCCGAGCTGAAAAGTCAAGTCATACACGAAGGCGAGGGCCTGCTGCTAATAATTTGTGTTGCTTCTTCTGTTTAAAGGGGTCTCAACTGGCTGTTCACCTCTAGTAACAATCATTATAATTCCTGAGAATCCGAATCTATCTTTTGAGTCGAACCCATAAAGCTTCAAAATCACCCCCAATAGCTCAACCGCCATGGGTGCATTCTACCCACTATAATGTAAGGATTATCCATGCCCGTGAGACGTGTGGATGGGCGGAGGTTATCAGTTTGGTTGTTATCACGGCTACTTGTGGACGAGACTTCAAATACGATGGAGCGCCGTTCCAGTGGGCACGTTTGTGGATAAAAATAATGAAATCTGCCGCCTCTCCCCTCCGTTGGCTCCTTTCCCCCACCACTCCGGGCATGGAATTTTTCCGGCCCCACCCACAACACGACACTCGAGCAATATCCTTTCATCTCCATCCTCCGTGTCACTTGCCCGTGACTTCTTCTCCCCTCCTCCCTTTTAACTCCCCACCCCCTCGCCTCACTTCCCTATCTCCATCTACTCCCCCTCACCCCCACCCCCCCCCCCCATATTCCACTCCACGCTACACTTCACGGACCCTCTTAACCTGAACAATGGCCTGTCGTCGTCTCCCAAGATTCCAACTCCTTCATTCCATGTGCCTACACAAGTGAAAGTCGTAGCGTCTTGAGGGCTGGTTAAGGAGTCAATCTATGCATAGTGATGTGCCAGAGCGTACTTAATGCGGTATGGAACATATTTTGACCGTCTTATTTGCTGGAGAGTTTCAGATAAATTGCGTCTTAATCGCCGTAGAGAGTATTTAATCAAAACATCAGTGGTGAAGAGGTATTCCTGTATTTCTGTGACCACTCTACCGCCAATCTCATTCCCTAGGATGGATAAATCATTTCAGTTGACGTGTGTTCTATCTACCAGTGTCTTGATGTCTGGTTCTTCCAATTTCTTAGTGCTTTACACCCTTCCATTACCTTCTCTACATTACCGGTTATTATTAAATAATCTCATGAGATTTGGCTTAGCAAATTTAGATGAGACGAGGTTGATATTATTAGATTTACCTTTTATGTAGCATACTATTTTCACCGCAGATTTATCGAAAATATGCGTATCAGTTCAGAAAATAAACACCTAAAATACCTTGCTTTAATATAATGTACGTCAATTGACTCTACACTTATTTCTGACACTCCGAAGAAATTTTTTCACTTGTAGCCACATTCTCTTGTATCCCTCCTTTTCAAAAGTCTCTTGATCTGGCGAGGTATAATTTCTAGCTCTATTTAGGGTCTGTGAATTTTTATAATTCAGGAGTGCTGCAATATATGTTCGTCATGCTGTCTTGTTGCTTTTATTTCATTATGTTATCCAATTTAATAGATTGCCTCACGTTTCTAACAGACTCTATGTGCATGTTGGTTTTGTGTTCTTGCCGTTAAGGGTAGTGATGTTTTCCCATGATAGTCTATCCTTATTTAGAATGGCCTTGCGTTTAGGCACTTGTGACGTAAAGTCCTTTCTCATTTTGCTCTTTAACTTAAATCGCCGACACGATGTGGTAGTTTCATTTTGTCTTAGTTATCGTATAACAGTTCCAGTTTGTGAGACTTCTTTCCGAGTCTTAAAATGACCAAGAAATTAGAAGAATTCTCGCGAAGCGTCTGAAGTAGTTAAAAAAAAGCATAAAATGCGAAGCACATGGCTGTCACCCGCGCTCGTAAAATCTAAAGAGAGCACAGAGTATGCCTGGAGTACGTACTTGCATTGGACAAGTAACGGACGTAAGCAGAGAGGAAAAAAGCTCTGGAAAGGGAAAGGAAGGAGGAATACGTGAACAAGTAGTTGTTCTGCATTTTTCTCTTCGTCCCGAGCAGGAGTTTCCCCAACGTGAGCGATATATCTCACCTTAGGGCGCTAAGTAGTTTATTTTGAGGTATTAAACGGTAAGCCACACGAATATTCTCACTTATTTCCATTCGTGTCGTACTCATATCGCTATGAGTGTGTGCACTCGATCTTTTTTATCTGTTACAACTTGTGAAATAGCTCCTGAAAGACAGCCAGTGATTGGAAGCGATGCCTGAATCAATAATAAGTGCTGTCTGTTAGTTTTATGATTCACACACGCCTTTGGAATGAATTATTTTTAATTATAAATATAGAGCTTTTTACTTCCACTGAAATGGTACCTGGAATTTAATATTGTAAACAATAATCTATTAAAAATGTTCCAAATTTCATTTCCTCATTTTCTAAAGTATCTGCACCGTACGTCAAGTTCACCAGTTAGGTATTTCTTGACTTCTGCTGCAGCTGTCGATGACCCTACCCCTGGATGAGATAAAATTGCTCGGAGGGAGAGTAGGTACTCTCTAGGGGTACTGAACAGCTTTTATTTCTTTGTCATGGTCAAGACAAAACACTTCCTTCGACCAAGTGCGTCTTAGAATCTCATATTAACACTTCCAATAGTCCATACTATCGACGCTCTCTGTAAATACTTATTGCGAGGTTCTCTGGCTTTAAGAAGAAGCGACTTACTTGAAGAGTGATCTTCGCTTTTTTGCTTCCTTTGAATAATCCGGGTCTTAAAAATGTACAAAAATAGTATTATTTCTTTACCGTCGCCTGCAAAACTGAAAATATAACTTTTTTTCGAATGAATTGCGACCTGTGGAAACTTTATGGAATTCCATTTTAAATGGATTTATTATAAAAATAACTTTTAAATTCCACTGTGGACAAAAGCGACATTTAGCACCTGATAATGATGCTTTAGCATTCGATATCCGGATGGTGCATGTTTCTTTTGACCACAGTGGATTGTAAAAGTTATTATTATATTAAATCCATTTATAACTTTTTGTTAAATATTCATCGAACTTCTTGTTGGTATTTCATTTATTTTATTTCCATAGCTGAAAACGGGAGACGAGGAATAATTTTCCGTTGCCCTCCTTCAGTTAATTACTTACAACTGTATTTAGTTCTCGGTAAAAAGAAATTTGAGGAAAAAGGAATTTGAGGAAGGAAATCTATTTTTTTTCGCCCTTGTACCTATAAAGTTACATTTTTACAGCTCAGTTAAATGAAAAATCTTGAATTCCAAATATTACTTATATAATATTCATGACGATCAAAGCTAGCTTATTTTTTTATGGTGTTAGTATTTCATGAAGATGATGACTGCTATAGTGAAAATTCATGTCCAAGCGTGTTTTTTTTCCTTCATAGTACATAGTTACCTTTCGACTCCAGAATGTGAGCTCTCGTTTGCAATTACATATTGATTCACTTGGTTATTTGAAGCTTTTATCTATATCTACATAATACCCTGCAAGCCGCCGCTTGGGAAAGTGGCAGGGGGTGTTAGGTCACCAGCCGTGTAAGGATAAACGTTATTGGGAGGTGAAATAGTGACATTTATTATAGAAGTATATTTAGTGGAGCTCAGTTTTTCTTGTGGTCGCTTATTGTGCGCGGATAGAACGAGTTTTTGTACCTATCTATTCAGCAGTGTATCTCTCTTATTTTATCGCATATTTCAGACCTAGAGAATTCTGAATTTCTCAAGCAACCTCAGCCTAGCGTGTAGCGTCCGAGTCTCTATGGGCTCTCACCCTAATCCCTCTAAAAGTTGTGAGACATTATATGTACGCTCGTAGTAGTTTTTAAACTAAGCGCGCTGCTTTCCTTTGTCTTTTATTAATTTTTTTGGTTAAATCTTTATGACCAGGGTCCCAAATACTCGCGGCGTATTCGAGGTGTGGCCTAACCAGAGCGAAGTAGCATCTCTCCTTTACTTTTTCATCTGAGGACCTTCCTATTATACGTTTAGCAAAACCTAGTTTCTTTAATGCTGTGCCACATATGTTTTGTATGTGTAAATCCCTCGATGTATCAGAAGTTAAGATAATTCCAAGATATTTTTCAGTATCTGAAGATTTTATGTTTACTCACAGTATAGGTATGACATTTTTGTGATAACTTTCGCAGGAAATGAACTGTGGTGCATTTACTGATATTTAATTCTAACCCCACTCCTGGCACCACGAATGAACTTTGTTAAGGTCCAATGGCAGATCTTTAAAGTTCGCCTCTTCGCTTATTTCACGGTAGATAACTGTGTCGGCTGCAAATAATCTTAATTTACTGCTAACTCTATAACTTAGGTCATTAATATAAATAATGAATAAAAAGGGCCGATTACACTTCCTTGAGGAACACCGAATGTGACGTCGACCATATCAGAGCTAAAACCATCAGTAACTACTTTATGTTTTCGATCACTGAGAAAATCCCTTATCCAATTCACCATTTTTCTATTAACTCCGCATGATTGCAATTTATATACGAGTTTTTTTAGAAGAACCTTGTCAAATGCCTTCTTGAAATCAAGGAATATCGCGTCGACTTGCTTAATCCATTCACCTGATTTTTGGATATCATGAGGGAAGAGCGCAAGCTGTATTTCGCAGGACCTTCTCTTACGGAAGCCGTGCTGACTGCTATGGAAGAAGTTACGATTATCCAGCAATGTCATTATATTACTAACGACAATGTGTTCGAGGATCTTGCTTAAAAGTGACGTTAGCGATATAGGCCGGTAATTTCCTAGGTCACTTTTATTTCCTTTTTTGAATATCGGAGTGACGTGGGCTATTTTCCAGTCTTGGGGCACCTTGCCTTCGGATAATGATTTGTTAAATATAATTTTTAATAACGGTGCAATCTGTGGCGCTAGCTCCTTCAGCACGCGAGCAGGTATTCCTTCTGGACCTGGGGACTTGTTACTTTTAATAGAACGCAGTTGTTTAATTATTCCATCACGTTGATTTGTTATGTCAGCTATCGACTCGTTGAAGTCAGGAATGTTTAAATTGTGAATTGTGCCATACTTAGTGAATACACTTTCGAAGTAGTGGTTCATTAAATTGGCTTTGTCGATACTTTTGGTAACCTATTTGCCGTTTGTGTCCATTGAAGACTCTACTGTCGAAGATTAGCCCTGGAGCTCTGTCGCGTAGGACCAGAATGACTTAAGCTTTTCTTCTAGTAATTCACCAAGGATTTTTTTCTTGAACTTTCGTAGAGTAGCGCGCTTTATTTTCTTCGTTTTTGAGCGTTGAGCAACGTATATTTCTCTCGCCGCAAGTTTCGTTGTTTTGTTTCTTAACTTAATAGAATTTTTATGCAGATTGTGTCGTTTCCTTTGTCTCCTGAGCTCCTGCCTTATTTCGTGGTTGTACCAACGAGGTTATTTACTCTCCCGTTTGAATTTGTATGGAATAAATTCATCGATTCCTTTATTTAGTATCTCCAAAAAACATCTCCTTGACACTTCGGTGCTCTCGTTCTTCATTGTGGCTACGAATTTCGTGAATGAAGCCTCTAACGTCTCTCCGAATTTTACGTAATCGCATTTTTCCAATAAGTAGATTTTACGTTTTGGTTTTACAGTGAGTATTTGTAGTATATAAGTTGTTTTTAAAGGTGTGATAATTACTTTATGATCACTTATGCCTTCGAGGATATCGAGGTGTTTAATCATTGTAAGGTGACTAACAGCTAGAAGGTCAAACATTTTATTACCTCTCGTAGGTTCGTTTAGTACTTAAATAAGAGAGTGGTGTGAAAGTGTATTGAGGAAGGCCCGGCTCATATCACGCTTCCTTGAACTTGGTTCAACGCTATTTGTTTTCAATTTATAGCCGGGAACAATATTTGATGATGTGAACCTGATAATGGTTGTCCTGATAAATCTATTAAAATAATGGGCTTGCCAATGGTATTCTTACATGAGGCTGAATTCTTTTCCATGGAACGTATCGCTCAGCTTTGAAATGAGTTATTTTGGCCCACGCTTCAACGAGCTGTGTCAAACCATCCCGCCCCTCCATGCGTCTGTTGGGGTCCTTAACAATCGCCAGACTTCCCATCTTTTGTGTATAAAGTGTGTGAATAGTTCATGCATGAAGATGGCGTGTGATGTAAAGGTCAGAGTTTATCACGAGGGACCTCGCCATGGTGGAACTGTGATCTGACAAAGATTTCGTGTTTGACTCCCGATGCCCACGTAAGCGTCTTTCAGGACTCAAAACAGCGTTGCGCTGACATTTTCCCTTTTATTTTAATTGGTTCTAATTTTCCGTCAAGTTGGAATTCTCTTCTCTGACTGACTACTTACGCGGAAGAATCGTGTTTGAAAATCTGTCGCACCGAAAAATTTAGGGAGATCTCTTCCGCGCGTGTTAACAGCGGCGTGGAATTAAGGCCTTCGAAATCGTTTTATGAGGTTTTTTTACGAGTTATGTTTTTTTAACGACCATGTATCTGAAGGAAGTCCCAGACGACAACCACGCTGTGCTCTTATACTCTTTTTTTCCATTGCCTTCCATAGTCCCTTCGGTATATTGGTGACTTTTATTTTTTATTATCTAAATGGCATTGTTTAAAAGTAGAACAAGAAATATTTTGAGGTTCAGGAATGTAACGTGCATGATTTGTTCGTTTGATTTATACATATAAGTTAACGACTGAAAAATGTATCCTGTGATTAACGATCATTCTAAGCGATGTTTTTGTGCCTCAGTACTGAAGAATACAACATCCTCGTTAGAGGTAAAGCTAAAAATAACCACTGATATGGTACCTAATTAAATACTCGTCCAGTGTGTAATTACATATTTCCGATTCAGATATTGTTTCTCTGGACTCTTTCATGATATTTATTTATAAGATTCTTCTCTCACTAAGAAACCGATGATTGTTTCTCATGGTTATGAATACCCTTGAATCCGAATTGATGTCTTTTTATTTTTAAAAGTGCAGGCAAGAGTGAGTTCGTGGGCATGAATTGACATTTGGAATGTAGGGAGTATTGTTGAAACTTGTCGAGCCAACATATGAGGATGTAATTCTTCAATGTCCAAGTCTTCATCTATTCATGTGTGAGCCAAACTTGAGTCACGTCATTGTAGGTTTGTTTTCTCCATTTTCCGAAAAGTTTCCTTCTCTGCGTGCATCTTTCATCCTTTTACTCTTGCTCCAAAGACTTCTTTCGCGCTACCTCCTGTGTAACCGATCTGATCCGACCCTCCCGAATGGCTTCTTTCCGGGCAGTCCTCTGATGAATACTGGTAAACATGTTTGATCCCCTACGTCGTTTCCTCGCATCGTTTTGATCATCGCTGGAACTAAACATTTCTTTGGTTCAGCCGCGCGGTAATACGAAGGGAAATCTTCAAGCCGTCTGCCGCGGCGCGTGTTAAACTGGCACTGAAATCTAGTTTGAGGCCGCGGAACTTGAGTATTCTTCGTCCCGCGCGTTCCCAGAGTCAAAGCTCTCGACGGATGACGAGTGTCGCGGCTCCTCGTTGGAGCCCAAAGGTGCTTTCAGCGAAATCTTTCTCAATTCATGTTGGAGACCGTTTTCGAAATTTATTTAAAATCTCAACCACTTGTAAGAATGATCACTCCCACCACAAGATAGCGCATAATTATTTAGTCTTTTATGGTCAAAGATGGTGGCTTGACCGCCAAAACTTCCGATTATATTTTTCTGCAAGTAAATATTGAAATATTTACGAAGCAAAAATTAGTTGTCCTCTTTCGCTCAATATTCTCACTAATTAACTAAACAAACTACCATTACTCACACCATTATAACCCTGACGCAATCTCTTTGTCGGACATCCTTATTTTTTTCGTAATATGTATTACTAATTACTAATTAACTAAACAGACGCATTGCAGGCCTCAACTTTGTTTTTTCGCGCTGTACGATGAAGACGCCTTCGCGGCCAATGGTTTCTGATATGTAGTGCTCTGAACAGGCTATTACAATGATCAATATCTTTTTAAAAACTACTGAGAAAACGTTGTTAAGTAAATAAACTGTTGTACTTCCGTACTGGCTTAATTGGCGACGACCTTTGACCGGGTTTTAACGCTTCCGTACCATTATCACGGGTACAGTGCGCATCAGAGGATGTACTCTCCACTAGATAATGACACGAAGAATTAAAATCCGGTCGGAGGTTTGCCACGAGTCAACCACTGAGGAAATAACCTTGATTATTTCCTCACTAAATTTCACAATGAACTCAAAAATCATCTTAAATTTACTCAAAAATCATTGAATTGAAATAACCTACCATCCATTTAATCTTAAATTCAACTTTATTTTACTTAAAAACCATTGAATTGAGATAACCAACCATACTCACCATTATAACCCTGACGCAATCTCTTTGTCGGACATCCTTATTTTTTTCGTAATATGTATCCGGACCACATAACCGTACCAAATTCAACGGGAAACGGATAATCTATGTCATCGTTATCATAATTGGTCGTTCAGTCCTAAGATTGGTTGACTGCTACCCTCCACACTTCCCTCTCTAATGCTAGGTCCCTTACTTCCGGGTAGCTCTTCCTATGTACCTACTTACCTCTTTATTTGGTCGATGAACTTGTTCCTGGGTCTTCCTCTGAGGACTTTTCCCTCTATTTCCCTTCAATTATGTTCTTCACAACTCCATTGTGCCTCAGGGTGTGTCCAATCCATCTGTTTCTTCTTTTCTGCATGGTGTTCCATATGGTCCTTTCCTCTTCTATTCTTCTGTAAACTACGTAATTTCTTCTTTTGTCCTTCCATTTTATCTCCAACATCCTCCAGCATCAGGTTTCGAAGGCTTCTAGTCTGTTCGGGTCACCTTTTCTAATGGTCCATGCTTCCGAACTATTGGGTGCTACGCTCCACACGAATTTTTTCTCATAGTGTTTCCTAGTCCGTAGTCCTATCTTCTTAGAGCACTGTAGTTGTCTTTTTACCACGAAAGCCGTCTTAGCCGGCTATTCTCCGCTTGATATCCGTTGTATACTTCTTCCGTCCCACGTAATGGTACTTCCAAGATAGGTGAAGGAATTCACTTGCTTTAATTTATCTCATCTCAGTGGTGACTTCTACATCCAGCATCTCAATTGTGCATACAAGGATTTTAGTCTTCATCTTATTTATTTCCATGCTGTATTCCTGGAGAACTTGGTCTATTACGTTTTGGTGACCTTTGAAAATCATCACATTTTCCATCTATGACTGCGATATTATCTGCGAAGCGGAGCATGTTTATTAGCTTGGGCTAATATACTGGGTGATTCAAAAGTCTTGTTATGGTTACGGAACATCGGAACTTTTTTTATTTTTCAACATAGATACTTGAAACAAAGATGAAAATGTTCATAAATACATCAAGTTTTATTTGTTATCGCTACAAATGTTCCATGTGACCTCCATTTGAAGTACGGAACACATCTGCACGATAGGAGAATTCTTTTCTTCATTTTCATCTTAGTTTCATGTATCTATGTTCATCTACATCAACATCTAAATACTACCCCGTGAGCCGCCGCTTGGGCGAGTGGCAGGTCACCAGCCGTGTAAAGATGGAAAATTTTTGGAGTTGAAGTGGTGACATGTCCTATGAGAGTGTATTTGGAGGAGCTCAGTTTTTACTGTGGTCGCTTATTTTCCGCGGAAAGAACGAGTTTTTGTACCTCTCTGTTAGAGTTAGCAGAGTATCTCTCTTATTTTATCGCATCTGTCAGACCTAGAAATGTAGTGAGAGAATTGTTGAAAGAGAAATGTTGTAGAACGTAAAATGAAATGTAGAGAGAGAAATGTTGAAAAATAAATACGTTCTGATTTTCCGTTATCATAACAAGACTTTTGAATCACCCTGTACATATATAAGCTGGCAAGCATATTTAGAACTAGTGCGATAAATGGCTGATATCTTGGTACGAAATCCCTTTCTTTATATTAGGTCATCGAATTTATTCATGGCGATATCTCGCTCAAATTACCTTAAATGCAGGCAGCCATCAGCCTCTCCTCCTCACAGCCACCTCCTCCTTCCTAATCCTCGTCTCCTCTCGGCCGCGTCACCTTCCTCACTTTTCCCTTTTGTCTCCTCGTCCATCTTTTCTTTCCTCCCTCCCTTTCCTTTTTCCTCGCTCATCCTCCCTCTTGCCTCTCCCTCTCTCCCCATCCGTTCCTCATCGCTCCCTCGAGGGTCTTACCCTCACTCCTCTCCATTCCTTTGCCTTCAATTGCTCCTCCTTCCCCCTCTCTCCCCGCTCCTTCGTCCTCTGCACCTTGATCGCTTTCATTGCCTCCGTTTAACGCTCTCTTCCCCCTCTTCTCTCTCTCTCTCTTCTGTCTTTGGCCGTCTTCACATTATTTTCCGCCACGCTCTCTCGTGACTCATGTGCCTCTTTCATCTATTTTCTAGCATTTTGGCTGTTCTTTTCAACTGCCTGGAAGTGCAGCTTCACAGCTGTCTCCGCTCCGTTGAATAGTTTGCTTCTTTTACCCTTGGTGGGCCTTTGTAAATTACTTCTGTCGAGGGTATGCATAATTATTCGTGTGAAAATGAATTTTTCATTGCGTTTTTTTACTAGATAAATATTTTCCACGTGTATATAATGTAAGCAATGTAATCTGTTTTGTCACGTTGCATCCTCTTGGTTTTTTTCCAAAGTATTATGTTTTTCTCTAATGACGGAGCCCATTTTTCTTATCGGTTTCATCCCGCAGAGTAAATAGAGCGACTTATCTTAACCTTCTATCTCCCGTCCTCATCTTCTCCCGAGTATCTTCGCGTTTTTTTTTTAAGAATATCGTCTCTTCACGATGGACCCACTCTCCCTTTATCGTCTCCCTCCCTCTCTTCCCACCCGCAAATTTCACCTCCCCCCCGTCTCGTTCCGTCCCTCCTTCCTCCCTCCCCCCCCCCACGCTCACCCTCATTTCCCCCCTCTTCTCGTTTCCTCCTCGCCTATCCCCTCCTCTCCTCTCGCACCAACACCACCACCGCCCTATCTCTCTCGCACTTACGCACACACAAGAGAATCCGTCCTTCCCCTTCCCCTCTCTCTCTACGCCCTTATCCCTTTCATCTGCCTCACCTTCCTCATCCCTTCCCTCGTCGTATTCCTCACCCCTCCCTATCCCGCTCCCCCCCTCCTTCTTCTTGTGGCTGCAGTGGTGGCGCCACAACTCCCGAACCTCCGGGGCGCAAGCGTTGGCCCGTCCCTTCTCTCGTACGCCGCCCCCCCCTCTCTCCTGCACCCCGAGCGCCGCTCCCTCCGTCGCCCGAGCGATGCCCTCCTCGCACCGACTCCCCCTCCCGCTCCTCCCCCCCACGAGAGCCACTCCCTCCGCTCCTCCCCCTCTTCTCGCAGTGTGCTCCCCGAGTAGGGATCGATACTTGCCATCTCTCGCCGCCTTCAACTTCCAAGCTTCAAATTTTTATTGGCTCGGAAGGAAGGACCCGTGAGGGTGTGCGTACGTATGTATGTATGTACATTGTACACTGGGCGGACTGAGCCGAGTGTGTGTAAAGCAAGGGGTTTCTCTCGCTCTCCCCGTCTGAAAGCGTGCCCTCCTCTCTCGCCGTGCCCATGACTCTGCAACCTCTCCGTGACCAACCGCGTGTGTCTCTCTCTCCGCCGTCACTCCCCTCACGTTTCCTCAACCCTGCTGCCGATCGGTTTCTGCAAAGCTCCTCCTCCCGCTCCGCCGAGAACCATCCCGCGGGAAGGCTCCTCCCGAACGTTCCCCGTGACCTCTTTCCGGGGTCAGATCGACGTGCGGAGGCTGGATGAGTGCCGGATTCTCACGCTGGGGACTTGGGGTACAAATCACGACAGTGGCGGAAACATTTAATGGTCTCTCTCGACTCCTGCATGGGTGCTCGAATAAAGGCTATACTCATTTCGTCGGGAAATATGTAAAAACAATGGTTCCTCCGCCACCTTCCGTTTAGTTGAGGCTATATCGGAGCCGGGCTCTCCTATCCGTCCCGTACATTCGGCTCCTATCCCAATGTATTTCCTCCAGGTCCGAAGCGCCGAACCGCGCGGGACGGACTGGAATTACATCATGATGACCTCTTTCCATCCAGTCCCTCCCCCCTCTCCGGACCCGTCCACGCCCAGTGCCGCCGGATGGTCCGTCAGGTCGTCCGTCGGGTCGTCCGTCAGGGCGTCCGTCAGCCCGGACCTAGTGGTCCGCCTCGCTGCCCCCTGAGTGGGAGGAGCCGTTCCCCGAAATGGGCGGCCGCCGAACTCAATCCCTCCCTACCCTTTGCCCCCCTCCCCAGACTCTCACTCGCGCATAAGAGGCGGGGAGGGAGAAAGAGAGGCGTGGTGGTGTATGGCGTGGCGGTGGTTATGGGGAAGGGGAGAGGGGAAAGCGCTCTCTTTACCCCCCCTCCTATTCGTATGCGGAGGCTATAACCCCCTTCCTCACAACCCCATCTCCCCAAATCTCTTTTCCTGCGCGCCCGCCGCCACCGCCCCCCTCCCCTCTTTTCTCCCCCTCCAACCTCCCCCTACTCCCCCCCCACCTTTCGTAGACGTGTTATCGTCGTCTCCCCCCCACCGCCCCTTCCCCTCGCTTGCCGCCGCGGGAGGGGAGGGAGTGTGGCGAGGTGGGGATGTAGATGTAGTTTGTAAAATGGGGGAGAGGGTGGGGGGGGGGCGCGCACAAAACTACCGTCCACCCTCCCGTTACCCCCTCTCCATCCTCTCCCCCACACCCCACACCCTCCCTTCGCGCCCCTCCCCTCCCGGCGACGACGAGTACGGGGGATCGATGCCTGGGGTCGCCGTGTGGCGCGCGCGATATAGCGGGCGATCGAACGGCCGCGTCGACGTCGCAAGGATTTCGGCTCTTCCCCTCCACACCCCTGTCTGTCCTCTTCCCCTCCCCCCCACTCTCCCGTCCTCCGCACCCCCCCCCCCCCCATCTCCGGTGTAGGTACTCCCATTCCACAATACCCCCTCCTCTTCCGTGCAATCCCTTTCCAATCACCCCCACTTTTTTTATTTTCTTCCCCCCCTCCCTCCCGAATGAATTTTTTTCCATAATGTATGGATGCGAATTTTTACTTTTTTTTAGCTTTGGTATCCCCTCTAGATTTTTTCTTCCCCCATCCCGACTTTTCCTCCCCATAGGTGCATGCATATGTTCTTACCTCAGCGAGATCATTTTCTATTCTTTCTATGGGATGTGTCCCCGCGCACTCCCGGATTTCAACCCGAACCGACTCGCATCACTAAGCTTTTCTTTTCACCTGACGCTCGGCGCGCCGCGGAATTTGGTGAGGCAGGCTGTGAGATGCATTCCTTTCTAGGTTTAATGTTGACGAATCATTTGTCATTCGTGTCGTTGACTAAACTCTTAACAGATTAAATCCTGAATTTTAACGAAAACTCTGGCTAGGTGGTTTTAATTAGTCCTGGTTTAATTGAGCGTTGCAATGGAACTAACAGTTGCTCTCAGCTTTGCAGTGAGTTTAAACTTTCAGCCTTAATTTCACATGTGATTGACTTCGCTTTCTGGGGACTAAATGTGCGTAGGGTTATGCAACTCGAGACTCAAACGACGAAACGTGTACGCTCTAATTTTATGAAAGCATCGTAAAATCTTCCTAAGGCCTGGTCCAACATAGCTATTACGGCTATAGAGTTCGGCCGTAAACGTCTCAAGTGAGCACCATGGTATTTTATGGTTGGCAATCTCGTGACCGTGACTAAATAAGTGTGTCCTCATACGAGAAGATCTTCATATTTTAACGTGCAGCATTTGCCACCCGAGAGTTATAGTGCGGTTCCTGTCCCATAGAAGTTTGCTCTTTCGGCTAACAGTAAAGGAAGATCCAAGAGACATATTTAAAGCCAAATCGTGGAAGCCAAGAAGTCATTCAACCACAGTAAGAGTCGACTTACAGCCTGCGAAACAAGCATTAATGACAGTAACAAGCACTACATTATTTGGAACGTATATTTCTACGCCTGTTAAACTTGGACGTTACCATCAGCAGAGCAAAGGAGGCTGGAAGCAACGAGAATAAGGTGTTATCAAAGAATTATGTAGGCCAAGTAGATGGAATGGATAGCCAGTAAGAATTCCTTCGAGCATTTAGGAGAGAATGAGTTAAATGATGATTCCCTTTAGTAGAAAAGGCAAATTTATTGGGACATTCTTATCTTCATATTGACGACTACTGATAGTGATGACTTCCAGTATTTCGATTTTCGTGAGCGTTGAGGAATTAAAGAATTTAGAACAATGATGACGTCTTTCTGAGTGAGCTTCCCATTAAAGGTGTTGAGGTTACTGCAGAAGGAAACACATCAGCGTACTTACGCGCTCGCTGACGGCGACAAATGAAAGCACCGTGCACGCTGGCGGAACGTTGGTTAATATGCCGACAGGTAGCATTCTCCGGTGCACATTAGTTTCCAATGAATCTTTTGCATGCATTGCACGAAATCGTTCGAAGTACATAATTATGAATGGTAATATTTTCACCAAATATTAATTAAAAACTTGAAATTCTACATACTTGACGCATTAGATGAAAATCGGCTGGACGTCTGCAATAACATTGTGGATCCAATTATAGAATTTATTTTGTTCTAATAGACGATTTTTTGTTTCTTGTTTGCCAAATCTTTGCGAAAAATTGATGGATAGATAGCAGGATTATAAGGCGTGAAAATACCGGTAGGTAAGAAGAAAGTAGTTTATGGAGCATATCTAGGAATGACTTGTTCGACTAGAGAAGTGAAAATCTCAGTGTACAAAAGTGTTCTCATCCCAACGTTGTTATATGCCAACGAAACCTGAGTACAGTAGGATAATCATAAAGGTCGCTTTGCACGGCACATTTTATTGTTCAAACGAATATATGAATTCTTTATAAAGAAAAATTGTACCGTGAAAAGTGGCCCTGTATATTGTTGTCTGTATGACTGGATGGGAAATAGAACCTGTTCTAATTACGTTCATTTTCTTGTACATTCGTTTGTACAATAAAATGTACCGTTTTAAGCGGCCTTAAGAGTAGGCCTAATGAGTTGGAAACTGGCCAACTGGGAATTTTATTTGACATAAGTAGGCTGGATAAGATTACGAATGAGTGGATGAAGCAAGAATATGGGTTTGATGCTCTAGTAATGGGCATATACGAAAGGAGTGTGCTCCGTTGGTTGGGCCGTGACGACAGAATGAGAGAGAGACAGTTGAATAACGAAGCAGATGTATGGTAGTTGAGTGAATGGTGTGAGGGAAACAGGTATACCGAGAGATTAGAAGGTGAATGTGGTAGAAGAAACTGTAAAGTACAGGAATATGAGGAATCTTAAGAATTTTACTGCATGTATAAAGGAATGCATGATTTTAAAATAAGTGTAAATAGTTTGTATAGATAGGACAGAATGGTAGAAATTATTAACGGGGTGCCTGTTTTCTAGGGCTATCGCCAATTGAATTATTTTTCTATCCCTAACCAGGAATGGCGTATTGGGTATTATGCCTGTATGTAAGTCTAGCACACATCTACTCTGCTCCCAATCTTCTGTGAAATGCGCAGGGTCTGAAACGAATGGAAAGCCCCCGCGCTGTTGGTTTTTTTTTAAGTGAGCAGCGCACTGAAGTTAATGGTGAGCGCATGCCGAATGTAATGAGCGGAATATACTAAGAGCTGACTTGCTTTAAACTCGACACCTTTCTATTCACCTGTACCGGCTATCTGTCCCCGCCGCCACCAGAGGGTAGATGAGAGGTATCCCCTGCCTCTCATCTCCCTCTCGCCTTCTCTTTGCTCTCGTTTTGCGCCGCGTGGTGCGGCCGGCCGGGGAATGAGTCTTTTCTTTTTGTGCCAGTTCTGCGGCGAATGGCAGCATTTTTTTTCTTTTCGCCTCTCCTTCTCTCTTTCTATAAGCTCTTAAAATAGCTCTCGAAACCTATCCGACCCGAGGGTACGAGCCGTAGGGTGTCTCTGGAGCGCGACCGCGAAAGTGTGGAGGAAACGTGATACCTCGTTCAAAAAGTCTCCATAATCTCGACTCGCCTGTGGGTCACGACGTCCAGAGGTCTCCCTTCCTGGGTGTCAGGTTGGTGAGATGGATAGATTGTAGACATGTCATTTTTTGGGCCCGAGTTCGAATCCAGCCATCGGAAGTCTTTTTTCAGTGGACTCCCGTTCTCAACTTTGGTGCTGCTTGGAGAGAGGACGCCGTCCGTGGAATGGGACATTAAACCTGTGGTCCCCTTGGTAGAATGTAGATTTGGCGGAGTTATTACTGAGGAGTTCCTTAGGCACTCAGACCAATTGGATCATTGTGCCCGCTACCTTACCGGCGGTTACCTATGGAGTCCGACTGCTTTGCTAAAAGCAAGTAGGTCCTCTGCAGGAATTCCCCCAACTTTATTCGGCTTCAAGAATGGTGAGCTCAGATACCTGTTCCGAGTCCTCAATACAGGAGGGCACTCAAGGAGTGGGTGGGAGGTTGTTTCATCCTCTTCCTCGCACATCCTACATGTAGGAAAATCCGTCATCTTCAGGAAATGGAGATGCCTCATCTCTTGATATTGTCTCGTGAGGAGTCCTAGTATTGTTCTTTGGTCCCATTGGTACTTTTAGGTATGAGTAATTAATACTAGCGCCGAGTTTCTCTCCACTCGCACACTGGATGCCTAAAGTAATCCTCCCTATGCTGCTCAAATCCCGAATCTTACTTGGATGCCTGTGGAAGGCACTTGAGGAGTAGTTATCCGACCATCGGATAGGGTAATCCTTGGGAGTCCACGGCGCATTTCAATAAGAGTAGTCGGATTCCGACTCAGGGTTTTTCTCCGACCACCCACCGGTCCTTAACTAATCCTTCCCTATCCGCCCTACTCACATATCGCCAATCCTCAATGGCGAGCAAATGAACTATCTTTGACCACCCACTCACAAAAATCCAAAACAAGAGATCTCCTTCCGTTGAGACTCGAAGGGAGAAAGGTAGGAAGTGTGAGAGAAAGTCTCATCGTCGGTGCATTAGCGCCGGAGCCTCCCTTTCGTCCTTCCACTCTCCCTCCCAGCCACCCCTTCCTCTCACGATTCCTGACCGTCGCCGCTGGCCCTTCTCCTCTCCCCCCCCTTACGGGCGTAAAAATCGGAGAATTTTTGGCGACGTTCGGAAGTGTCCACCCGCGGAGTCATTTGATCGATCCCGACCTTCCCAATGGAGTGCACAAGTTCGCCGGTAATTTGGTCGTCCCCCCCCACACCCTCGTGCGCGCGCTAACCGTTTATGCCGCCGTTAAAACCATCATCATCCGACTGTGCTCTCCCCGAGTCCCATCTCTCTCTCCGTTGGATCCGGTAAGTGGGGGCCATCATCATCCCTTGAAGGAACTAACTGCCCGCCCGCCTGCCGCCGTCAAATTTATATTCATAAACGCACTCCCACTCGAGGATGTTTGCCGTCCGTTCCATTCCGTCTCGCATTCACCGAGTGGGACTCGTTTTTATTTCCTCTAGTACCCTCTCTCCACTATTGACGGACTGTCCTCGGCCATTTCCGCAAATTATCCGACTGTTCACAGTCAACCGATGTCGTTGGCGCCGTGAGTGGATTGAGATGTCCGTAAAAAGTGTTTATGGACGCGACTTACTTCTGTTGCATTAAAATCTATTGCGAGCGAGCCACTCATGCAATTTAAAAGTGTCTCTCTTAAATAGTTGTTAATGGACGGACAAAATAATAAATGATGAAGTGTACTGAAGAGTAGAAGAGGAAAGGACCATATGGAACACCATACACAAAAGAAGAACAAGATGGATTGGAGACACCCTAAGACACAATGCATTTGTGAAAAACATAATTGAAAGCAAAATAGAGGGAAAACCCCCTAGGGGAACGAATAAGTTCATGGACCAAATAAAGAGAAAATTACATAGGAAGAGATACCAGGAGGTAAGGGAATTAGCATTAGATAGAGAAGGGTGGAGCGCTGCAGTCAACCAATCCTAGGATTAAACGACCAATGAATGAATGAATAGTTGTCAGCTTTTCTAATGTTCTGCCACTCGTTCACTCACGAGCTGATTTCTTTTGTGCGTTCCACTTATGTTATTAACGGTTAAATTGCTTTTTATTAAATGGAAAACATTGGTGGATTTCTTTGCATAACTTTTCAGGAACGAAGTCATACGGTACATTGTTCAACCTTAGATTTCCACAATGTCGTTGCCATGATGTCAGCATGTTCAGGTTTCAATAGCGTGCGCTGTTTTTGTGTCCAGTTTTTTGAAAAAAGTGCACATCCAACGTGAAAGGAACCTGGCCACGCGGACATCTTAAAACGATTCGATTTGCAAGGTACATGGATATCAGTAGTTATCATTTTTTTCGTTGCGGATGAATTTTTTTCCTGCCATTTCGTGGAGCGTTACTGTATGATTCCGCGAAATATGAAACGGAGCGAAGGACAGCGCAATCCGAGTGAAATTCACATCCTTCCGACTCCCACGCAAATCGCGATCCACGAGTTAAAAACCCCTTTCCACCTCGCCTGTGGCTTCATTTCGCCCCCTCCCCCTTCTTCCCCCATCTGAGCTCTCGCGTTCGGAGTTGGGTGGGAGGGGGAAGGAGGAGGGAGCGGGAGGGAAGGAGAGGATCGAAGAAGGACGGAGAATTTTCCCCTCGGCCGGGACTGAACTCGAGCCCTGCGGAAGACGCCCCTTCGCACTGTGGAGTGCTTTTCCACCCACTCAATCCGCCGTCACGGTCACAGTGTTGCCGTCGTCTCGGATTTGCAGTCGGCGGAATGCATATCCTTCCTACGAATTGGTCCAACTGCTAGGAAAATTATACTGAATTCGCTTGCGAAAAGCGAAAGCTTTGTTTACCCCGTATTTTCCGTAGCCTTCAGCTCTTAGGAGAGTGATTATGGTTCTTTCGTTCTAGAGCAGTCACGCTGATCTCTTTCCTGTTACCCATTGAATCATTAAATACTGATGTCCTCTGTTGAACCGTTCAGTGAAACCTGTGTTAAGCGACCACTGACGGTTTCGCTGAAAAATGGTCCTTAAAAGGGGTGGTCCTTAAAAGGGGCTCAGTTTCTAGGAGTATTATGCAAACGAACGAGCTAAACGAGAAAAAAATAATGGAAAAACTCAAAACGCGACGGTTTTCTTAAAACCTATACAGATGGCGTTTATTTCCTCATAATTTAGTTGCCCCTGGGAAATTTCAATGCATATAAATTTGATGTGCACATACAATGAAACCTGACTTAAGAGACTACCGACGGTTCCACTGAAAAATGGTCATTGAGAGGGGTGGTCGCTAAAAGAGGCTTCACTGTACCGCATAAAAACAATGCTGATGACGTATATTGACACATAAAATGCCTTTTTTCCGGATAAATGTATCATTTGAAAGCAAATGTGTCATTAATACAGCGTATCATAAATGCTTACAGTTCGTTGGTGCATGATATACCTTTGGGAATATTGGTAGCTCGAGGTACAAATCGCGAAATCACCCACCACCTGTCGAATCTTGACTCCCAGTCGTAAGAGTGGCTTCGGGAAGTATACCTGAAGTATACACAAAAGTGGCGCGGTTAAACCTTAAACCCGGCGCCCTGAAAGCCCTGCCTAAGGAAGTGTCCTTTCTCCCGCTGCTGAGAAAGGATTCCTAATGCGGATATGGCACACGCCAATCCTTTCTCTCACCTCTTTCTGCCTTTCTCTTTCCGGCCCACTCCCTTCGTACTCTTTAAGGGTTTTGTACCCTTTTCCTCCGCTCCCAATCCTCCCACAGCCTTCCTCTCGAACCCCGTGTGGGAGACGCCTCTCCTGTCGGGCGTCGTCGGCGTGGAGAATGCGAAAGGGTTGAGAGAGGGAGAGATGGAAGTCTGGGGAGTTCGAAGAGAGGGAGAGAATGTCATGTCACGTAATACATGCGCGCGTGCATGAGAGAGCGAGCGGGGGAGATTTTTTAAAGGCTCGTCGACTGTGTGTGAGGAGTGCATATGCGATGGCTGGCTTCGCGGGTCGGAAGCGACAGCCATCTGCCATCTATGCGGAGTGTGGTCCTACGGTGAACAGTGGGGGAGTGGTGGAGGGCATGTAGAGCTTACTCGGGGGGAGGAGGGTGTTATAGGGTTGTGTTGGTGCTCGTCAGCGGTGTGGGGAGAGAGGGTTTTCTGCCTTCGGGGGGCGGCGGCGCGGTGGAGAACAGAAGAAGACCGGAAAGCGTGAGAGAGAGGCGCACATGGGGCGTTTAAAAAAAAAACCGAAGCGACCCCAGCCTCACCGACACATTTCCCTTCATCCTCCCTGTATCCCTCCCGACGAATCCGAAGAGTCCTCCTCCTCTCTCTCATTCCGTAGGAGGAGGTAAAAGTAGAAGCCGTGGTGGACATTTTCAATCGATCTCCTCAACCGCCCCCACGTATTCAACCAACATCATCATCACTCCGTCCCCTGGGACTGTTTTGGGGGGTTTTGCATGTGTGCATAATGACGACACGACGGGCGTAGTTGCTATATTTTCCGCCGCTCCTTGGATTTTATTTTTATCCAAGCCCTCTCACCCACCCCCGTATCCAGCCCGCCACCCCATTCGCAGCCTTCCCTCCCGCTATAGCGTGTGTGTTTGTACCTTCCCTCGTGCTTGCAGGCGGATGGCCATGGTCAGTGGCGTGGTGTGTGTGTGGGCGGGTCCCCGCCGACCCATCTGCGCGGACTTTTTCCTTCCTGGCCTCGTAGCCTGTGGCGAGACTGCTTCCTCCTCGCGAAGGCAGTGAAAGGGTCTCTCGTCTCTTCCCTCGACCCCTTTTTTTCTTTCCTTTCTCTCTGTCTTTCCCTCTCCGGCCCATGCCTATATTCAAACCCTTGCTCTGAGGGACCCGCGGACGCGGAGATGATAACTGCGACTTTTAATCCGACGGCATTTACGTGGATAATCGTCCTTCGCGTTCATGCCGTGGGTTCTCCTCTCTAATTACCCTCCGTCTGCCGGCTCCAGGGTTCCGGTCCTCTCGCGCTCTTACTCGCCTCAAGTCTCCGGGTGTCAGAGTTCGACATAGGTGACGTCGATATTAGTCTGGTACTAGAAGTAATTGTTGGTAGTAGATGGCTTGAGTTTATTTCGAGTTTTGCAAGGAACGACCTGCGGAATTCCCGCAGGTCGTTCCTTGCAAATTGCCCGTGGATGGTATTTCAGAGGACATTTCGTGAACCTGAATGACACGGTCATTTTTCACGTTTTTAGTCGATGGATCATATGAGCTTATCTTTTAAATGATTAGGAATGTTATAGATTAATTCATCATTTACCTGTCACTCGGTCATTTTTGCTCTAAGTGAAATCATCATTTACGTAAAGTTTACGATCATAATTTGATTTAAAATATCAAATGAGGTGTCCACAATCCCTATTCGGAACGTTGGCTGGGATAGTATTCAGAGAAGTTCGTGAATGTATTCAGGGACGGAAAAAGAAAGTCACTATGATGATGAAACGAATGACCAGGATCCATATAAAATCAGCTATTCGCGTGATTGCGTTACAAAGCCATCACTTGAGCTGCCTATGGCGCAATCCCTAAACTTGCACGTACAAAATACCTTGAGGTTCAGGCTTAGTAGAAAATTGACTATTTTGAATTTGAAATTTGAAAATATTTTGGATTTGGAGATTTTAAGTTGGAAAGAATTTGAAATTTTTTAAATTTGAATTAATGAATTAGACTATTTTGATGGAGGAATTATTTTCTATGATTTTATCTTAGAAATGAAATAAAGAGTATAGATTTAAAAGACATTTACTCATGGTAACTTGCAGACCCAGTAATAATAGTATTTCAGTACTTCTTCCTTGTACCTACATCAAATGATAAGGAAAAAAATGGATAGAAACGAATAAATTACAGCTTGAGCCTGTCACTCGGCTCTTCCTTGGGTGAGGTGTTTGGCGAATTGACTAATTACGGCACGGCTCCATGCAATATCAGACGCTGAAATTCTTTGTATCCTGTCAAACGTGGCTTCTTCAGCAAATACAGCCTATCCATCCTGGATATCATGTGATATCATAGTTTCATGTTAGCTATATATCATGTAAATTTTGTCATCACTTATTTATGGGTACATTGTGTTAAGTCGGTCCTTTTCCACTTTTGTTCATATCCTGATTGCTTACCTGGTATGTTTGATCTGGCTCATTGTCCGGCAGAGGGTTGAGGGAAAAAGTGCTCTAATTTATGATTGAAGGAATGGTACGTAGATTTTATGGCTCTGGTCTGATATACCGGTTATTCGATCACTTCCTTTTATTTTGAAATTAATCTATAGTCTTTGTTGCCCTTAATTGTCAATGTATTTGTGAGAGAAACGATAGTTTCTGGATGATTTTCCCTCGTCGTACAGCGAAATTCACCATTTAAGTATAATTTAATTCACAATTACAACTACTGGCACTTTCTTCGTGAAATGACTACTTGAATGTTTTTCAATCGTCTTTCATCTCGTAGATTGTCAGCTGAACGACCGCCACACCGGTCTCTCAATGGGTATCCCCTAAAAGTAGGCGAACGATCGCGAATCTACTCGTTGCATCTTGCCTGTTGTCCTCATCGAGGCCAAAGATACCTGAGCCCCGTAGTTTCCCTAATAAACCTGCACTCCATCGAATGCACCGAAGCAGTTTTGTGCATCGCCCCTCCCCCTCTTATGCCCCCCCACTCGCGTGATTCACTCCACTCCCGCCCTCCTGCGCGCCTAAAGCGACGCGCTCCCCGAAACTCAAGCCTGTTTCACCCTCTCCCTGCCGACAACTCTCTTCTAGTTGGTTTTGGCTCTACACGTACATGCGTACTCTGTGGCGCGCGAATAATGCCCTCCCTTTGCCATCACCTCATTGTTCTACCCCCGCTTCCTTCCTGCTCAGACGAAACCCGTGCACATCAACCAGAAGATGAGTGCTGCTGGATAACAGAGACAAATTGAATGGCATTTGGGTCCACCATACCTGCTTCGTTTTCGGGTCTTTTATTAGGATTAGGCGCAAAGCTGGCCTTGTTTTGGATTTCGTGCAGGGACTACAGTCTCGGGATATTACTCTACTCGTACTTATCGAAGACATTGCCTGATCACGGTAATAAAAAAAGGTAGCCGAGAAAATACCTACATGTATTTATTAGTGTGGTCATTATTGGATTTTGATTTTAAATTTGTGGTATTTGTTTTTTTTCATAATGTCATAATCACAAAAACCATGCAAAATTACAAAATTTCAACCTTGCTAATGTTTTATATTCCTATTATCCAATTTTTAATTTGGCGTATCCGGTAAATGATCGAAATAAGTGTTCGATTTAGTTTTAGGGTGGAAGGAAAAATGGCCATACCATGTTATAAGTTACACCAACAGACCTGTTTTTATGGGGCTAATCCTCCCTTAAATATTAATGAATTCAGCCAAGACTATTAAGCCCGTTTCACATGGGGCACGTTATTGCACAAGCTAATGTCTGCACGAACGTGCTTTTCGAATTGTACCGTGTAAAGCGGTGAATTGCAAGAATGCATGCGCGAATGCATAGACGCGAGATGGCAAAATACCCCCTCTTCTTGCTGTATCTTCAATTGTTATTGAACGCCAGATTGAGGAAAAAATGCAGTTTAAAATTGTGCAAGTTCGTGGGCTTTAGAGCGAGAATTTTTAAAGAGTAGTTATTATGGGAATGGGTCGCGCATTTCGGCATGAAATGCAATGCAGAATTCCCTTAGTCACTTCTTGTATCTGTTTCACGTAAGTTGCATATATGTCCGTCGGTCGTTCAGCGAAGCTAGAACCAGAAACTCTGGTTTAATGTCTTAAGTCTCGGGTGATAAATTTTCTGTATATCCAGTTTATATTTAAACATTCTTTTACCTGGCAGTTCGTAGCCGATTCATCATGTAGCAGACATTTTCCTTCGATGTCCGTTTGGTGACATTACGTCTTTTTTGTAGCATTTTTATCGCGGACATTGACTTTCTTCGCGATCCATTGGCCAAAAGTTTACAATGCGGAAGAAAAACTACCTTTTCGCGCGGAATGCGTTATCGACCAGTTCGGTTTTAAACCAGATAAGTATTATGTAGAGCGTGAGTTTTTGGTTAACGTACGATTAACAAACTCGGCTCTTTTTAATGCCCCAGAAAGGGTTGATTTTGCTCGATTCTTCGTAGGAGCCTGAATATTTGTTTATTCCATAGGTAGTTTTTGGGGCATATGTTTTTATATTAGTGGCATGTTGTGGCCCTCAGGGCTAAGCGTTTGGTCACAAATAGACTCTGGCTTAAAACAAGTTGGGGCCTCTTAGGAAACGTCCATAAAACCTAATTTGACTGATTTCCCGGGCAAAGGTGACATCATTGGGTGTCGCCTTAGCAATGAAACCAATTGACAGCAAATATATGTATTATCATAATTTTTTTCGAAAGATATAAGTAAAAATAATGTTCTCTTCATTCCTCTTTCGCCATTGTTTTGCGTATTTATTTATACATCTTCGGGGTTCAGAGCGAGTTCCTCCTGAATTTTTATAATATAATGGTTAATTTTTATTCAATTATCTTAACTTGACTTTAGAAGGGACTCTCTCGGAACCCTTAAGAAGCGTAAAAAATATGTGGAACATGTGCGGAAAAAGAATGAAGGGAATATTATTTTGGACCCATGCATCCATAAGAAAATGATATTAAAATAAGAGACCGTGACAAGGAATCATATGAATAAATTTATCGTGAATATTTAAGAGTTAACATACTGATTTGGTATAATGAATTTTACAAGATACTGATTCCTGCGTAACTCGGTTGAAACCGGTAATGGGTTACATAATGAAATGGTAACTTGGTCTGATTCCTTGCTTTATGAAAAGGGAAGTGTCAGGCTTGATGTGGTGGAAATAATTCATCATAATAAATAAGACTAGAGGCAAATTTCCAATTATAAAATTTTTATTCGACCTAGATTTCGATGCACTACATCATCGTCAACCCTGATGATGATTTAGTACATCGAATGACACCTGGGTCGAATGAAAATATATGTAAGTGAAAAATCGCCTTTACTCTTATTCACTTGCCTTATTTTCAAGGATAAAAATGGCATAATGAGCCCAAACCTGTGTCGGTGAGAGAAAGAGTGGAATCAGAGCTAGTTAACTTTTTATTATGAAGAACATGATTTTTTTACCGATTTAAGTCTGAGAACTGAGAGTTTTATTTACAACAGTTAAGGAGCATTCATGAATGAGGGCTCCGTATCGTTAGAGATGTTCATGTTTTGTAGAATACTCCGCTACCGTTCACTTGGAGGAACCTATGGTCACTCAGGAAATCGTTCGCCTCCGTCCTATCGCTATTATGTGTGTCCTTTCTACCTCACTCTCAAGTGCTGCCCTTTGTCCTATGATCCTGTCCATGCTTTTCCGCCCCTCCCAATCCAATACCTCAATCTCTCTCCCGTCCTTGCTCATTTTCTCCTGGGCCACCCAAATCCTACCCCCGTGGTCCTCGGCACCACAGTGCCCAACCACGGCGGAGCAAGCACCCCGTCTTCGGCACATGCACCCGCACTCCTCCCCTCCCACCGAACTCTCACTCCCGCTCCCTGAAGAAACCCCTGCCACGCCCTCTGGCGAACCCTTTCTCCAACGCTTTCCCCTGCCATTCCAATCCGCCCATCGTCGTTTCCCATACGTGCTGTGGTTATCTATTATCACCGAGTAAAAAATTTAAACGGGTGGCACCCGGAGGAGTCTCAATGGCCCCTCAGTCGGAATTCTCTGAGGCCTTCTCACCTTTCTACCGCTTCTGCCTTATATTCATTCTTCCTTCCCGTGTTTGCATTCTTCGAGACTCCTCTTCCACCTTTTTTTGCTTTTATTTCCTTTCCTCTCATCTCTTCTCTTTCTTTCTTCGCTCTTTCTCGCCTGCTCTCTTCGTCTCTTTCACTTTCTTCCCCTGTCCTCCTCCGTGCCCTCCTTTTTTTCCGCCCGCGTTGCTCTCCGTTTCGCCACCCAACGACCCTTCTCTCTCTCACTCCGACCCTTTTCCCCTCGCGCCGCGCCGGAGAATAAACCGCTCCCGAGGTCCCTCACCTCCACTCACCTCTCTCGCCTATTCCCGCGTGAACCTAGGCGATGAGGAGCAGACAGCTGAGGTACGGCCGTCAACCTTTAAAAAATAAAATTTTTATTTCGTGACTATCTGTGGGTCGTCCAATCGCTGGAAGCCCACTATGAGAAATTCTTAATCGATCGATGTTGAGCTTCCTCTTTTAATTGGTCACTTTCTTCCTAAGAGGACAAATCGAACCCACATACTCATGTGCAGTTTAGTTTAAATACTTATTAATTGTCTCTCGAGAGCATTTATTCATTGTGATCAATATTTCGATTTACATTTTTGGCGAATTATTTTTCAAGGGCAGCTGTTTTTCATTCAAGTGGGAGTGGAAGCAGGTGAGAGGCACTTTCTTATTTTCTTTCTTATTTAATGGAAATATCTCGTCGTAATAAGAAAGTTTACAGCACTGGCTGGGATTTTGATCTTCTTTCAAGGAAATTATGTTTTCCTCGGCCATGTAAATGGAGCTTTATAATTGAAATGACTTCAATAATGATGAGGCTCGTTCATCATCGCATTTGTTTGCCCAGAGAATAGGACTCGACTTTTAATTTAGTCTTCCCGAAATATCTTTTCAATTCCTGGCTGCAAGGACCATATTTTATGGCTTTAATTTTGTATGTCGCTAACTAATTTATTTCGACTTTTAGTGCCACTTTCATTAAATAGGTCTTTCAGAAAAAGGTGTATTGCGGAACAATGGAATGAATTACGTCTGTAACATGCTTCGTGAAAGCGATACGTAAATATTTCTACAGTGGCCCCAAATAGCTAGTAAATGAAATTATACAACTTGGCAGCCTTTGTTTCGGTAGGAAATTTTTATAGTACGCACTGCGTGGAACCTAGTTCATAGTATATAGCCCAGTATGACAGGAACTTCTACCTCCTGCTGCATTTCGTAATGTCATAGCGCTTAGAATTACACGAGTGGATTTAATTTTCCCATGTGGTTCCCATCATGAGGAATTCTTCTTTCCGCAGTATCCCCGAATAACCTTTTTCTTTGAACATCGTTATTTCTTAGAATCCACTCCCGGCGATAATAGGATTACGCTGGCCAGGTTGTACACTTGGGGGAGGGTGGTATGGAGGCTCCGAACGGCTTGGAGAAACGGACAAATTTCGGCGGTGATTATTCATAGTCAACGACCTCTCCGCCTCCTCTCTGCACGCGGCCTCGCCGCCTCTTCGGCCGCCTCAACCTCACCCTCCCCCGTTCATCCTCACAGAAGCTGCAAGAAGCCTCACTTTCCTTCCTCCTCCGTCCGTGGGTCAGCTACACGTTCTTTTTAATTGGGTTTCCGCCGAGGCTTGGACCTCATCTTCGCTTAATTTGACGCGAGGAGGGCGAGCGAGAGGCAGGGGGTGTTCCTTGCATCTCTCCCGAGTGGTGAGGAGAAAAGGGGCGGGGGAGAGAATGTGGAGACCGTAGTAGGACTCAGCGGAGTACGAGACGGCGATGTGCCTGAAATATCGAATTCAGATATCGAACAATCGAAACATTCCACTCATCGAATTGCTATACCATGCTCTATTTCTGACGTACAGAGAGACGAAGGGTGACTGTAGGCCGTGATGGAGGGAAGGGAGTTGGGCAATCGGGGAAGAAAGATGATAGACTTAAAGAAAGGGGTGAATAGAGGGACGACGTATGCTCTGATGAATGTAAATCTTGCAATGGTAGATAAAGGTTTTTCTCCTCATATAAAATATATAAAATTTTACTCTCTTCCATTATGTATTATTCAAATAATAATACTATAATGATGATAATGACACACCGAGTATTCCATGCGTGACACTGCTTTGCTATTCGATATGGTACACGGAAAGTTTTTTGCGGAGTAATTGCAGTGCGATATGTCAAACATATCCATATATCCTCCCATAACATACTATTTCGATATTCACCCACCGAGATAATAGATATTTTGCATGCTGCACATCGAGTGAAATGCGATGCAAATTGTTGTTCCTAAGAGCGACATTGAAATTTGAAGATCGCACTGTCTCCGGGAGGACGCGACGGGAGGAATGTGTCTATTGCGGTGGGTCCTCTCGGAGGAAATGACTGAATCCATCGCCCGGGGGGTAAGAGGGGAGGGGCGAGCCGTGAGAGGGTGGGGACCACCCATTCCACGCACTCACACATCACGCTGAAGGGGGCGGCGAATTTTGGGGCCGGCGGGGCAGAGGGGAGCAGGAGGGAAAGAGGGTTTTTTTGGGGCGCGCGCGGATAGGAGGAGAAAGGGATAGAGAGGGTTGTGATGTCCGTGGACCGTCTCTCATTCTCGGGTGTGGGTGTAGATGGCTGGGTTTCGGCGGGGAATCAGAGGGGGGAGAGGGGCGGGGGAGGAGATGAGGGTGGGGGATCTGCTCAGAATGAGGGAAGGACGGGGGCAGGGTGGTCTTTAAACGGCCGGGGGGGGGGTAAGGGGGAGGCACGGGAAGGAGTGGTTAGGGGATGGGCTACGTGGTGTAGGACCGGAGGAGAAGGAGGATAGGGGTGCGTCTGTCTGAATATATATATATATATGTATATATATATATATATGTATATATATATATATATATATATATATACATATATATATATATATAACATGTATATATATATATATATGTGTGTGTGTGGGGGTAAGGTTGTGGAGGGAGAAGGAGCAGCCCAGTGGTGCGTATGGCGGGGTGTGTGTGTGCGGTGCGGAGTAGCGGGGGAAGGGGCGAGGAGCGGCAGGGAGAGACGAGGGGGAGATGTGGTGTGGTCCCTTTGACGTTTCAAGGGGGGGAGAGCCACGGAGAAGGGGAACGAGAGGGGAAAAGGGGTGTCCGCGGAGCTCAGAGGGGAAGCGAATCGGCTGGAGGGAGGGGGGTCGGTAGAGAAGGGGTCCGTTTAAAGAGACGTGGCAACGCCGCTGAGCCATCCGCGTTGCCATGGTTACAAACAAGTGAACATTCGATCTCGGGCGGTGGTGCATGGAGAGAGAGAGAGATATGGGGAGGGGGGAGCAGGGTGTGTGAGGGGGGGGGGTAGGAAGAGGAACAGGAGTATGGTGTGGGAGATTTTTTTTTGTCGGGGAGGAGATAGGGGGAGGTGAGGGGATGATTCTTTAGGACGGAGAGGATGAGAGTAAGGGGGTGTGGTGGGGAGTAAATTGGGAGGTGGGAGGAAGAGGAGGGAGGAATTGGGAGTGGAGGGGAGTTGATGCTTTTGCGCGTGTGCACCATGTCCTTCGCCCATTTCCACTCCCGTCAGCCACCGCGGGCTTTTGAGAACGCTGTCTTACTTAGAAAATTCCGAAATACCCGCGCCATTAACATTTCAGGAGCCGTCGAAAGTGGAGGAGGGTTTGCGAGCGTGAGAAAATGTTCGAAGAGGGTTGGCGGATTTCTCCTTTCCTTTTTTTTCTATTCCATTTTTCTCTCGCCGATGAGCAACACCTTTGTTATCTTCCTTCTGTGGGTTATGTTTGCCTTCGGAGTGGCGTGCGGTCGTGAGGAGGACCCACAGGTTAATTTTAACGGATCAACGCCCCGAGGATGGTTAGGGAAATTTTCTCTCTCGACTCTTATAGTTAAAAATGTTTAAATTGCCCCGCATGGAGTTTATCGTAGAAAACGTGTCCCTGCGTCCGATCCTCACCGAATACGTTTTCCCGAGTTTTTTCAGTTCTATATTGTTGGCTCTGAACTAATTATAAAGCGTGTAACTGGTCGCTTTACACGGTTCTTCGTTCGCGTTTGTTAATTTCTACTGACGCATTCGTTTAGTTAATTGGACCATGCTTAAAAGCGTGCCGGCTGTTCATTTTCCTTCGAGCTTATGCTGGTAACAATATTCTTCAAACAAATCGCCTGAGAAAAACCAACACTGAATTCAAATTTTAATTTGTAATAGGTCCAAAATGATTGAAGCCTACATGTTTTTTCGACAAATTACAATATTGACTTTTAGCGGTGGATTACCTTCTTAATGCCTATTTTTAAATTAAGGTTCTCTTATTCTTTCGAAAACCAACCGTTTAGTTTCTTTTCTACTGCCTCAAGTTACTCCGTTAGTTTTTCATATTGAAGAGTATTTTGGGTAGATAATTCTGTGTTGGAACTGTCCTTTATTTACCTGTATTTTTATATTGTGTTTTACTTAATTTTGAAGTGAAAAAAGGGTTGAAGCTTTCGAAATATTTTTCCTCGGCATTTGGTGTTAATTCAGAAATGTTTTAGTGAATTAGCGATCTTGCATTTTCTATTTTCGCTTGCTAATTCATTTCGGCAACGGTAGTGTTTATTCCGGAAAATTTTCACGATTCTGATTGAATCCCACGTGACAAGTCCATCTATTTTTATCATCTATGAACATTTATAATTAATTTTGTGCTGTTATTGATTCCATTTGTTGGCCGTGATATTCTCCCACGCAGTATTAATGGAGAGCCCCAGAAACTTAGTCCGGAGTAGTTGAGTGTGGCATTACCTGGAGTAAATAACAGCCTAAATGCGGTTGTGTTGAACAGTTTGTTTCGTACACCTTAGATCCTATTTTCTGATGAGCCGCTGAGCTCCAAGTACAATTCTATTTCTGCGTGAAAACTCGATGGCTAGACGGATGTTGTTTGTGGTGTATCGCAGAATCTATAGATCGTCTTGGTGCCCCATCAACCGCGGGGTTCTACAACTCACGTATTGTTACGTGTCAATACAAATTATTTACGTCGATTAGTTCTAGTTTTTTTTATATTTCCAAACAAATCGCACGACTACAATTCAAGATAAAGCTTTTTTAGTTAATCGGAACCACTCTCTATCCTACGGAGCCGACTTTTTGATCAATCTCATAGTCATAACTTTTAGTCTAGTTTTGACTTATAACATTAAAAAATTAACGCAAATGTTGAAGACACTAGCGGGAGTGAAAGTTGAAGGAGGTCAGTGTATTAGCATTATGCTTAGGTATCCATAATACCTTCTTCTGCCTTCACTTTCGCTAATGGCTGTGAAATTTATGTATGCCTGTGATTTGACAAGTATTCATACCTTCCTTAACCATACATAAATTATTGTAAGCTCCACTTTCTCAGGCGAGATATTGTAGAACAGCATAATGAGTAAGACAGGCAAGACTTGCCTGAGGATGACTGTTGTTCAGTTGAAACACGTGTAGCAAGAGGTGAAATAAAAAACTAGTAGACAGTACGAAATCGTTTGAGCTTTTACCTATAAATTATTGTAATCCATAGGATATCGATCGAATTAAAGCGATAATGGACGACCAATTTTCTGTGGAGCGGGTTGCGGAATCAGTGTGTGTAGGATAATGTGGAGGTTATTTCCAAGTCGATAAAGAACCCAAGTGGTTATTTCATTTTTATAGTTTTCCTACGCCGGCATAATTATCATTATACATCCTGAACTATACTATACACTATACTCTACTTAAACACGCAAAAAACAGTTCACTATACTCTATAATTCACTATACTTTCTGGTTTCCGGAGTATAGTATATAGTATACTGAACCCTTAAAATTTCGATGATTATTTTGGGTCACTATGCGCTCCGAGGGTTGAGAATTGAGTTCATTGTTACTTCATCATAAAAATTCAGCTTGTGAATTATTTGGAGGTATTACCTGAAGCCTCCGCAGTTAATGTGAATCCAAATTTTATGTACCTCGATCTAATTTCTCATTAGTCACTCTTGACATTTACGCTCGCTGAAAGGTTATTCATTACTTTTTTTCCTATTTGTCTTTTTTTACCCGTAAATGGCTTAACATACTCCTGATTTATTGCTGAATGATTGTTCCGTGCTGTATGATTTTTTTGAGAATGGTATATTTATTAAGATGAATCCTCATCCGTTTGAATGAAACAAACGTATATTTTGCTGGTTTCGACATCATGAAGCGTTTTCAGCACATTGTAATTCGCTTACCATTGCGGTTCTGAATGCGGGAGTGGTTCCGATTGGTATATTTCCAACCTGTCCTTGAGACTGTTTTTGGGTGAAAGGCAAATTGCCAAAGAAGTAGTACACTGATGTTTTTGTCAAAGTCGTACGATTTTCCTTTCATATTTTATCATTGTCAGCATTTATCTTTTGAAAAGGGCACAAATTAAAAAAAAACACTTCTACCCATACGAGCTACAAAATGTTTCTGCTGTGGACCACTCTTGATCCATCCCAGGTCGCGCTCCTCCACGCATCGCTTTCATTCATCTGATTTCCAGATTCAATTGTAACAAATGTGTCCGCTTCATAACTGATTCACGCAAGCTTTTCTAGTATTTCATTTTAGTGTTCTTTCACCTCATTGACCTCTTCTTTCAGGACTCCTAGTCTCTCTTCATTATACTCAGCTCAATAGGTCTTACATTGATTGTTAGTGAACAATACTTAAGTATCAAGAAATAGTATATTAAAACGTCGGTATTATACGAGGGTAAGTCAATAAATAAGTCGCAAATGTCAGCATTTCATCATCAGAATCAGTCGTAAACATTTCATTGGGAACGCTTGGAACATCCACCGTACAGGACCGACTTAGCCCCCAGTGGTTTTCATCTGTTTGGGCCCCTAAAAAATCATTTGGGTGGCCGTCATTTTGATACAGATGATGCTGTAATCTATGAGGTTACACGTTGGCTGCGACAGCAACCAAAGGACTTCTTTGCTGCTGGCTTTCAAGGACTTGTAAAGAGATGGGATAAGTGCCTGAATGTACAGGGTGAATATGTGGAAAAGTGAAATAAATGTCAGAAAGTTACTTTAATTATTTTTGCCTCAACTTAGTTTTGCGACTTATTTATTGACTCACCCTCGTATGGCTATTATTATATTCTTAGCTAGCTTTCCTTTCCGTCACGAGTGCTTCCTCTGCATGAGAGAAACTCAGCAGCGCGAGAATGAATTCACTCTGAGATGTATGTTAAGAATTTATGCATTAGATTCAAAGTTTTCATAACAATTTGAAAGCATAAGTTTTCTACTCCAGGATTGTTCCGTTTGTCTAACTAAACGTGGTTAATTTATGCCGAAAAATATGCACAGAACTTCTCCTCTCATTGGCATAAATATTAGTGGACGTTTACAAAACCACAAGTAACACGATCTATAGGTATAAAGTTGGTGAAGGTACGTCATGCCTTTATTGTCCTATAAAACCGTCTTAATTGCACATGCAGTTAAAAAGAAATGGTTTAAACTCTACAAAATATTTTATATCTTCTAGGTATTGCCTGAGGCTGAGGGCCAAGGGTATGTTAGTTACCCACCGAGAAACTACCTCAGTCATTTCTTTATCCATAGAGATAATAGTTTTACATATCCAATTGTGCGATGCTTTTTGGGCGCTTTCCTTTTTTCCTGCGTGAGTTGACGGTCAAACGGTAAGAAAATAGAATTCAAGCTTATTGTGACGTTTATAGTGCATGAGGAAAATTTCTTCTCTCCTCTTCTTCTACCAGAAGGAATCGATCCTTGTATTTAAATGCCATTTCAGCACTTGTGAATGAATTTTCTTTTAAATTATTTTTATCGAGGAGATATTGTTTACTTCAATTCGAAGTCTACCGAGGCATTTGAACGCACTTATCCTAACCCGTTTGATGAGCTTGATTCCTTTGGTAGAAAAAGCCTTGAAGATAAATTGGCATCCGTTGATCTAACTGTCATGCTCCGTAGGCGATGAATGCATGTGGGTGGACTGTCGTGGTTTCTTGCGATCCAGGAAGTGACTAAACCTGAGGTTCGTTCATCGATGTGCACTTGACGTCTCGTAGCCAAATCAGGGCATGCCCTTCTTCAAAGAGCAAGAGAGATAAAAGTCGAATTTCAGAATCACTCAACCGTCGTCATGGTAAGATGTTGCGTACGCCTTGTTGTTACGTCAACCAATGGATGGGGAACTTGGTTGTGGTGATTGATCATCGTTGATCGTAGTTGATGACTCTAGCCGAGTGAGAGGGACGCGGAGTAATTCTCATATCCCCCTTTCAAACCAACTAAAATGTTTCTGCTTATTCTCTTATTTTTATATTCATATTTAATTATTTTTTGTGGTGTAGGCTTGTAGTTATGTCTTTAGCCTAAAATTCTCGTAGGCGGTTGCTCTTTTTCGTGTATTACAATGGCAGCAAATGGAACTTGTAAACCTTAACTCCTTCAGGTTCAGATGCCATCTTTCTGTGGCGACACTCAGAATTGTTGCTACATTCACTCCCCCTTTAGAACATCCTGGTATCTCACCAGTTGTAAGCATCATGCCTCCCTAATCTTTATACCAACCCTCCTCTCAAATGCATTCATTCCATCTTCATACTTTTCCCCACATTATAGGTTTCGTAACCATGTAGCATCACATTCGACATTTGGATCGTCGTTTACTTTTTCTGAGCATCTTTGTCCATGATTCCGAGCGTACTGTATATCATAATATATTCCGAATTATAGTGTATTCCGGAAACTTTCTTCATCTCTGTTCCTCGTAACCCTCTTGGAGAATTTTTATTTCTATGACATACCTTTTTCACTAGGTATCATGTCACTGTTTATGAAGGCCCAAAGGAAGAACCTGGAGGACTATAACAGCTGGCAGAAATGTTTTTACTTTCGCTTTGACATTAAATCATTTGTTTTGGAAGGTGCTCGCCTATTTGAAATGAAAATTATTGATAATGTTTGGCATTTTTTAGTATTTTTCCAAAAATGATTAAGAATGAAAACTGAGGAGAATCATCTAAAAATTGGCTTATTTTTATTTTGGTACTATCATTCTGACAATTGAGTGATGTTGTGAAGGCACTCTGCCTAAAATGCAAACGAATATGCAAGTTCTCGCAATCATTTGACAGAAACAAACCTATCACTATCAGTATTTTTTTGGCTAAAGAGAGTTAGTGGTTTCTTAAACATGGCATTGTTAATTTTTCAAATAATATAATGCGTGAAATTAAGCACAATGTTTCAATTAGGTGGGCAATAATTAGTATATTTTTTGGAGCAGTCGCTGCTGATAAAAATGTGCTGCTCGCAATTTCTGCTACCATCCCAACAGTCTTTTCCCGTAAGGAGAAGTTGAATGTTTAATGTAGCTTGAGTGAAATAGTTCCCTAGTCATAGTGGAGACCATATTCGAATGATACATTTTAAATTCTGCAGCTGCAGGAAGCATGAATTAAATATTGCATTATTAATGGTGCAATTAATACTTTTATGCGACAGAAATTCTAAGTAAGAAAACTGAAATATCTTCACAATTCTTTAATTTGACTCATTTTTTCATACGGTACGTTGGACTCCACAAAGGAAGAGTTTTTGTGATTATGAAAGCATACCAGCGGTGACATTAGGTCTCTCTGGAGTGCATACATGGATCATTTTCCATGTAAAAGGGCTGGTCTTTCTCGTCGAAAATCTCGGAAAGAATCTCAGTAAGGGTATCTTTGGTATCTTTGGAAGAGTAAGATATTTTTCGTTAAAATGAGACAAAAATTATTGAATTCAAGGTGAATGGTAATTCGCTCAAACTATCTTAAGCCGTAATGATGGAAAATAAATACGTACATAAAGCGATAACTGGCGATACTTTGTACTTCTCTTATATACAAATTCCTATCTCCTGATAAGTGTATTTGGTCGTTTCCATATTTCCTTATTTTTTATTTCGATATTGCATTATTCGAATATCTTCTCCCCATTAATCAATTCAAATGAGATGCAAGCACGGATTCGTGAGCCATTTTCGTAGGACTTTTCGTATATTAAGTATGCTTACCACTTTTTATGTATATTTCGTATGTTGATGTATCTCGCTTGATATATATGATAATGATATATCTCGCTTGCATTACTAGTTCATTCATTTAAATCTACCGAAAAATATTTCTTAAATCGGAAAGGCTCCTTGTCGGCGTTGTCTTTCATTTTTTGATATGCTGAGTAGCCTTAGATTTTCTGTTTTTCCTTGTTATGTTATCCAACTCGCCCACTCCTACTTACAGTGCCTTAAAAAACGCGTGGATTTATTTTGCGGGGACATTGTGTTTTACTCGGAGATCGAACGAATGTATCGGTAATACATTTGATTCCGAAATGACAGTCGGCGTACTTATCATAAGAAATTGTCAATGTCCACCTCCTCTCTTACATCACGCTCGTTCGCGTGCTTTAGAAAATTAAAAAAAAAATTGTACGATATCTTTCATGGTTATTCCCGATCACATTTCTTAGAAGAAGGTCGAAGGAATATGCTCCGTACCAACCGTTTGGATGCCTCTATCGATTCCAACCTCTTTCGAAACTTGTAACTCATCAATTCCTTCCTTTGATAGGTAGCCGTCTCATATCTTTCAGTTCTTAACCTTTCGCCTTAATTTTTATTTCTAAGCTTCAGTTTTGGACTGGCAAATTGGAGGGGCGAGGTTGAACGTAAATCCGAGGGAAATTTTTGTATTTCCGAGTCACTCTTCTACCATACTACTTGCGTCATATATGCCTCAAGTCAGTTGGAGTTGTTTCGATGAAAGAGAAATGCTCCTTTAGACAAGGCATTTGATATTTTTGACAGAATTAACCCATCAGTAGTGCATTCTCATGCTTTGGACTCGCGTTCTATTGTGTTATTTCGTATTGACAACTACGATTTAAGGAAAAAATTGGGACATACTGTATCATACTCAAGAAGATATTTTCTTAAATGTTATATAATTAGGTGCATTTTCTTGTCTCAAATAAGGTTGTTGAAAGTTTTTTTTATATTTACATGAAATCCATGAAGTAAGAGAAATCACCTCTTCTTGAGGGATAAGTAAGAGGTTATAGGCCTTGAGAGCCTTTTTAAGTTGTACGTGAATGAAGATTGAGAATTGGATAGCGGAAACAATCAATTCTTGTCGTGAATATAATCAAATATTCTGTTATAATGAGGCTGGCTCCGCTAGAGTGATGGTGTGAGCAGGATCACCACAAGGCTCACATGGAATGGAAACTGATGCTCTCATTTTGCTGGTAAATATTCTTTAATAGCGATTCGATATAAGAAAGTATGAAGAAGTTATGCATTTAGTTTCCATTGTTCTCCATGTTTCTTAAGAAATATTCTTCACGATTCAGTGCTATTCTTGTGTATTACTATGCCTTAGAAAAGCGTTGTCTTTCAGGTAAACTGTTCTCAGCGCATTAGGAAAAATTAGACACGAAATCACGTGATGGTTGAAACAATTAGCATTACGTAAAATACGAACCAAGTGATGTTATAATTTTTTGCCGAGCATCACAATTAAAAATGTCGTGTAACTTGTGCAGAAAAGCGTTGGCTCATATGTTCATCCATTTCCAAACGATCTCTCGTTAGTTCATCCATGAATTTTTTTCACAGGAATCTTATGAGCATCATTTAGATAGAAGTGAGTTAGTTCAATTGATGTATAGTTTTTGCGATTGTAATTTAATAGATGGACCCTCTGTGGTGAGGAAAAGCTTTACTTACCCTTAAAAATGAATGAAGTTTTCCTGTGAAATTCTTTTGACTGGTGGTCTACTTTGAGGAAAAAATAGTTTTATCCGAAGCCCTGGTTTCTAAGGTCAGGATTTGGACATAGTTTTTCTTTTTCAAGTTTACATTTAAGTTGACGATAACTCTGCTACTGGGTGTAATTTAGACCGAGTAATTTTGCATATCATATAATTTTGCATTTGCATATGTAAGTAAAATCTGCATATTTTCTGCGACACCTGTCTAAATATTTGTTTCCGCTGCAAGTTTTTGAATGCTTCGTCGTCTATTTGTATATTCGCCTAGTTCCTCACCCGAGAGGATTGCCCTCTCAAAAATGCTCTAAGATACCTGTGTCGCGAGATTTAAGAGAAAAGTTTTACGTACGACCTTTTTCTTCAATAAACTGAAATAACCTTTTGTGGAATTTAACGATAAAATCGTTAGCATCTTAAAATATACAAGAGTTCGACACCAGACGATCGGATTTAGGTCGAATGCATGACCTTGTTGGGGATGTGCGACACCCAAAGAATTCATATCCCTTGAAGTAACGCCTTAAATGCATGCTATTTTATTTGTAACTGACCTGACGCTGATGTGGGTGTCGGTGGGCCGCTCCCTTCTGCTGGAAAGCTCGGAGCATTGACGGTGTGCCGCGCTGGGTGTTCGCAACGATAAATCCCTATCGTAGGTCTCGCGTGCTTGAATCAGTCCTCCATTGTGTCTGTCTCTTTTGGTCGTCGCGGCTCTCAACCCTCGGAATCGAACCCTTCTGAGTCCCCCAAAGGGCTGCACATGCCTCTCGTACAGACTACCATCGGACGGACCAACGTACGTACAGTGATCGCGGTGCAGTGCTGCCCTCATCCCCCCACCCCCACTCCCTGCCTCACCATTATTCACAGCGGACAAGTAAAGGGCAAGCGAACTAAATTAGGAATACCGTATTACTCTGGCCATTTGAGGCTTTCAAAATGATTTTTCAAGGAAATGACTCATGTCTATGCTTATTCATTAAAATAAAAATCATCTGCTTCACTTTCATGATTGTCTTTTTTACTATCGTTATTTATAATCACCAGTTTGCGCTCGCGACACTAGCGCAACCACTGTAAAGTGATAGCGTAAGAAACTAAGGATTACCATAGTACGAACGTGTATTCACACTGTGGATTCAGCCTGCCGTCGCACGTACGATAGTAGTCTGAACGAGGCTCCATCGTTGTGCTTGTTGGAAGGAGCTCTTAAGTTGAATGGAGTTTCGTGTGTAATGACGAACGGAAGGATGCCCATCCGATTTTGATATACTTCTACTTGCGATATCGCCACGGCAGACGTTGGCCCGCATTGACACGGGGAATGTGTGATTAAGCGCTATATTCTGTTAAATATTCTAGTTTCCCGAAATGCCTGTGTTCTCTCTTCATTATACTCGACGCTTCGAGAATTGACCCTGTCTTCTAACATGCCCGTGTGTACGTGTTGTGTTTTTGCTGTGTGGGACACGGCCGTTGGACAACGGCCAATTGAACGCCACTTTCCGTCTCCATCTGACGTCTTTTTTCCTTCTTCTCCCTTTCGCAGGCTGTTCGACGTAGGTGGACAGAGATCCGAAAGAAAGAAATGGATTCACTGCTTCGAGGACGTGACGGCGATCATTTTCTGCGTCGCCATGTCCGAGTACGACCAGGTGCTCCACGAAGACGAGACCACGGTAAGTAACATGCGCTGATTCAAATGTGCATGTCAACACAGTTTCTCGATCGCTTTCGGTGGGTGTTTATTAAGGCGAAGGATCTTGATCGGCGACGGGCCGTGTGTGGGCTAATGCAAGGTCGGAAAAGAGACTCTCTGCATGGCAGCTCACCGGAGGCGTTTGTTTTCAGGTATCTCGTCGCGGAATTTGGATGCTGAATACTGTTTTTCGGGTAGAATAATTCCTTAATTTGAGATAGCATAATTATAAATTCTAGCAAAAAAGAAAAAAAATTCTCAAGAGAACATTTTTATGAGATCTAGACGCCAACTATCAGCATAGTGTGGGTTAAGTATTTGGTTCAAGGTCAATAATGCAGCTCATAACTCCTCCAATCTCTTCGGAACAGTCCCCGATGAATCTGCGTGAGGTAAAAGGATATGTGATTTGATTCTCGACCCTGGGGAATATTTTTGGCGTTACAACTCTAGGTTTTAGACTCAATAAAATTTTCGGCGGGATTGAAGATAGTAAAAATTTTCTATATGACGCACCAAATTATATAATGCTATTAGTTAATTTATGCACCGCTAGAGAGACCTGTGTTGGGGTTGCCATCCATTCATTACGCTGTGTTCAGGAGCAGTTTATTTAATATCGTATATTTAATATCTTTATAGACATTGCAATTGACAGAAATGTGTGCTCAATATTACATAAATTTAAATACATCGAATTTATTCATTGAACAACAGAACAATATAAAGCAAGTATCAATTTAGGAAATAATGAAAAATATAACATTGTGATATCAACATGTGACATGTTATGGTGGTAGGTACTAAAATCTTCCAAAACATTGCACAATATACTTAAACTGGGGACGCTCCGTTTTACAAGCAAAAAATTTGAGAAATAGTCGAGGAAGCGATCAAAGCCGCAATAAACGAAAGGTTTGCGGAAGGGAAAGAGTTATGTCCATAAATTCTCGAGGCATATGTCCCCAGCTACGAGACTTAACAGGTAGACTAAAAAATATTAGCATTCATGGTAGTTGAACATTTTAACTGTTGCTGGATGCGTTGGCTTTAGGTGATGAAAGAGAGTAATAAACAACAGCATCTGGTCAAGATAGCGAATTGCCGTATGGAAATGAGATGAAACTTAAGCTAGGCGACTAGAACGCATTTATTTTACCATTTCATTTGAGTCCACCTTTTAAAGGGATAATTTTCAATTAATCAACTGCACCATTTGAATTAAAATATCCCTATTGTAGATATTTAGAGTTTTCACGTTCATATTTTAATATAATATTTGAAAGGGATTATTGCTATCGTTTTTTATGCGACCTTAAATTGTCTTAGCAATTCTATAAGAGAATAATAACCCATAGCCAATTATTGACTGCATGAGTGACGTTAATTATCCTGTGGTTGCTCGTGGTCGACCTCTAACATTGATTTAGTTATTGTCTTCTAGTCCGCCGTCCCCTTCTGATCTCCCTCCTCTCATATTTAATGTTTTTTTTTAAATCTTAGACTAATGCCCGAATCAGACATTTTGATGCTACCGTTACTAAAGTGACCATCAGCACAACGTCAAGTTCTATCAGCAAGTGCTATAAATACTTCCATTGAATGATACCCAAAAACCCCTCCAACTGAGCATAGTTATTCTGAACTACCACTAATAATTAAATTTTAATGTGGCAGAAAAGTGCTATGGATTTAAGCTCCATCCATGGGGGTTAATCCCCCCATTAAAAATGGCAACATGAGCACAACTGAATTTCCAAGAAGCAACTTCTCCAATAATGGAACAAATAATCTACTTCCATGATCATACTATAATAATCTTGCTGATTATTACAATTATAGTTGGTTACGTTATAATTTCACTATGCTGAAACAACAATTAAACCGAAACCTATTAGATGGACAAAAAATTGAAACAGCCTGAACTATTCTACCAGTGTTTGTATTAATCATAATTGCTATACCATCACTACGATTATAAAATAAAAATAGATGAAGTAAGTGAACCTTCAATCATATTAAAAACAGTAGGACATCAATGATACTGAAGTTACGAATATTCAGATTTCAACCACATTGAATTTGATTCATACATTTTATACAGATGGTTATAAGTTAAAATAGCTTTTAATCATCTCTCTTGCAGGAGAAATATTCATTTGACACAAGAATGTATTGTTTTGCTCTTACTAACTCCCATGGCCATCTATACCCAAGCTGGGTTTTGGCCTCACCCACAAGTGACCTCCATCTCTCTCTGTCTGCTGCTTCCTCCACTGTCCCCCCTTCCCTCCCCCCCCCCAGTTGCCGATTGACATCTGACGTCACTCCATCCCACCATCTTCGTCTCGGTCTTTCAGGTCTTCTTCCTTCTGGTCTTCCCAGGCCTACCCCCTTCAGTACCCTGGCCTACCCAGGCCTACCTCCTTCAGTAGCGTACCCTGCTCAATTTGCATCACGTGGCCAGTCCATCTCATTCTTCTCGCTTTAGCGCATGCTATTATGTCATAGCCCTTGTATAGATCTCTTATTATCAGTTCTGTGCTTGATTCTTCAAATTCCGTTTCATTTGTGGGGCCAAAGACTTTTCTCAGGATTTTTTTTCAAAAACGGTTAGTTCTCTTTCTTCCTTATTATTTATTATTCATGTTTCTGCGCCATACAGGACCACAGGGCGAATTATTGAGTAGTTTATTCGAATCTAATGTCGTATGCGTATGTATTGTCATTAATCGATATTTAATTATAATATTTCGATGATAAATTTTCTGTCACTCTCGTGTGTATTTGTTGATTGGTCGTTTTCCTTAATTTTGCTCTCTTATTTTTGGGAAAATAGCAGTTTTCGACTCAGATATCCGAAAGTTTTTCACCAGTATGGGATATTATCCTCAAGTTTGTGTGCAGCGATGAGGTGCTGAAAGAGATTTATTCGAGATGGCCGGATCGCCGTTTTGTCGTTCCTGTCCTGTGGCACACTTGCGAATGTGTGCGATTGCCCTCATCATTAAGCGAGGTTGGAGGTGGTAGCCGGAGAGCAGAGATGGATAGAGGTTGGGGTAGTGACGGGAGGTGGGAGAGCTCGTCATATCTTCCCCCTCCTCCTCACCGAGCTCCCCCCCTCTCGCTCTCCCACCCTCCTGCCCCCACATTGCCCCTCCCCTCCTCTACAGAGTGTGAATAATACACAAAAATCGGTCGCCTTCATTGTAGCTCACCCCATCCATTAATCGCCACCCTCTTGACATCTTCCTTTTCTCTTCCCCCCCCCCTCCCTCTGGTCAAGCTACTTTGTCTCCCACCATCCTTCTTTTTATTCCTAAAACAGTCCATTTCCCTCGTGTGGGGGACTTTGCGAAGGAAAAACGACCTTTGAACCGGCCTTGAATGCGTTTCTCTCCATGTACATACATTGCTGACACCTACACTCTTCAGCTCTAATGCTTTTATTGCCACGAAACACGGTTTGCCTGCTCCGCCAACCTGGAGCACGTGGAACACATTTTAAGGTCATACCCATTGAGCAGTCCACTCCAATGGCCTCCTTGCGTGGTCAGTATCTTAATTTGAGGCTAATGGAAACGCTTTTCGCGAGCACTCTTCTCCCTGTCGAGTTGCTCATCATGTCAGTATTCTGTTTCCATTGTGAAATAAATGAGCCATTCCTTATCAAGACAAATTACATGTCCATACAAAGAAGTTCCTTTTTCTCGTTAAAATATTATGCGACGAGTATAATGAGTGATGAATCATTTTCTGGGTTGCCTGTATTCATTTCTCTAGGTAATGTTTGCAGTGCAGCAAATTCAATCCACCCTTAGCATTAGCATGAGAAATGACTTCATACCGAAATATAAACGAATATAAGCAAAACTGTCGGAGTTATCTTTGTGACGGCAGCAGTTTACGTTTATGCAGCAGTTGTGGGTCATAGACATTTATTGATTGGTTTAAACTAGGTTTAGATATCAGATAACTACATTCATAGTTGTTTTTACAATGAGTTACTGCAAAAATGAAAATGCATGGAGTTCATCACGGTTTCCAATTGTAAATTGTGCATCGCATGGTGCGAATTGGATCTTTCCCATGATTGCTCCATCTCCTCGTCTTTTTTCTACTTATTTGAGCGTATATCTCCTCGGGTCTAGATTTTCAAGTTCTCTGTAGAAAAATTAGAGTAACTGAAAGGTATCTTTGAAACTTCTTCAATGGCTGATTCCAGTCATTAGATATCTTAGTGGCATTAAATTTGTAAAATCACAGTTCGGTTGCCGAAGTGCTGGTGTCGTGAAGTTAAACCTATAGTCATTTTCTTCCCCACTTTTCCCCCTCGGGAGTCGGGTTAGCGTGATGACCAGAGTCGTGACTTTGCATCCCTTTGAGTTGGGTTCAAATCTTGGCAGTTGTGGAGTTTTTCATAGTTTTTTATTGGAATCCCGATCCATACTAGGGAACCCTTCAGGGATTCCATAAAAAACAGTAATCCGTCCGTTGGATTGGATGATAATCTGTGAATTCCACAGGGTTACCCACAGAGTTACCGGTTAGTAATTTTGGCTGGCGACCGGCAATGGAGGTAATTTATGCCTTGAGGATGGGTGGTTCGGTTGGCAGGTGGAGAATTATTTGGGGTACAGTTGACAGGTAGAAAATACCTGGGGATGGCATTAGTGGATTCGCAAAGATAGGTGCCGAGGAGACCACGTTTCAACACCCTATTTGATGGAAGGCGTACTTTTCTTGAAGTTTCCTCCGCATTGTCTCGGAAATCCACTGAAAAATCTCCGCCACAGCCGGACTCAAACTCCGACCCCCCGGAGGGTAAGCCTTGTACTCAAGCGACCACAACAACCCGATCCCCTTACCCATAGGACCTTTCGTATTAATAAACTATCATCCAGTGCCGCGTATTTCTCTACCATGCTCCATTCCCCAAATAAGTCCCTAGTCTTACCATTCCGCCCACTCTCCATCAACGGCACACATGACCACAGTTCTCAGTCATCTTCGTCCCTCTGAATCTGAAGATTGGGGAATCAAAACCGTTCATAATCATCCGTTGCGTTTTAATATGAAACCGATGGACCATTGCGAAGAGCGTGATTCATATTTTCCAAAAGTAGAATAGAAATTTGGTTGACGGGTGTAAGACCTTGGAGATTTGACCCAGAAAATAATTTTTTTTAGGACCTCACCCTCTAGAGATCACAAGTACCGAACTCCCACCTTATGATGGGAAGTACATCCCCAAAATGCTTTGGAATTAACAAAAACTTTGTAAATTTTACGCAAATTTATTTTTGGAAGACTGGTGTCGTCGAATAGTCGACATCTTCGGGTATGTATACAGATGGGGGTAAGGATTATAATGTCTGAGAGATTTGTAGATGTACCTGAAGATGTCGACTATTCAGCAAAACAGGTTAGCTTATAAAAATTCTGCATACAATTTACAAAATATTTGTTAATTCCTACGCATTATGGAGAAATTTTACAAAGTTAAGGCGGAAACTATTGAACCTGCATCCCCCATAATTATTATTCACTAACCGATGAACACACCTGTTCTTAATGGCGAAATTGAACTCAGTTGTCGGTCGCTTCCAGTAGCAAGCGTTCAGTTCTGCCTCACTGCTTTTATTCTTTCTTCCCCTCCTTGTTTCTTCTTATTCTGCATACCACTGCTGCACCTATCACCGGGTCGCCTATCCCACAAATCCTTCCGCCCCCTCTCCCTTCAACCCACCCTGTTGAAGAAATTGCCATGAGGAAAATTCGGCCTGGACCGGGAATCGAACCACGGACCTTCGGTTTGCCGGATCAATGCGCAGACCACTACGCTATCCAGGCTTCCTAATTCCCATGGCAATTTTGGTGGATACAAGGCAACTAGATCTTGCCATGGGAATTAGGAAGCCTGGATAGCGTAGTGGTCTGCGCATTGGTCCGGCCAACCAAAGGTCCGTGGTTGGATTCCCGGTCCAGGCCGAATTTTTCTCATGGCAATTTCTTCAAAAAATTCACCCGCCATGTTTGAATCCCACCCTGTTGTTTCAATATATTCTCCCGTCTCTCCGCCTCTCTTTTCCAAACCCCGGGTTCCCCTCCTCTCTCCCTTTCCCACACCTCCCCTCTCCTCCCACCATGTACCACATCTTCCGTGCTCCAATTTTTCCCGCCCCCTTCCCCCGTCCCCGCGTGTTCCCCTTCTGCTTCTTTTTTTTTCATTCCGTCCACCGCGCGAAATTGAAAATGCTGTCGGTGCCTAATCTACGGGCAAGAGAGATTGTGAAATAAAGAAGAGTTACAGCAAGGTTCACTCACTCCACACCCTCCCTTTGCCCTCTTTCTTCGCTCCCGGAATAGCTCGGGCCGCAACACCCTCCTTTCCATTGCATGCGAGATGATGATTCTTGACGTGCGGGGAGTGCGGGAAAGAGTCACAAACCGCGTGAGGCAAGGTATTCACGCGTCTTGGTCACCACCTTCGTGCGGGAACATCCGCGAAAGACCCCCTTGTATATTGTTCTTTAGGCAAATATTTCCTTGACTTTTCGCTCTCAAAGATGATTTGAAATCTTTTTGTAGGATGTAACATGCTAACTCTAAGTTGCGTGTGCGGTTATTTTTGTCTTCCTTTTCGAAAAGTCACTTCTGTCAGGTTTTAAATTGAGAGAGTAAATTTTCATGTTTCCGCTCCGAGTTAATTCTCTTCTTTCATCTACATATTTTTTTCGTCTTTTAGATGATGCAGCCTGCCGACTTCTATTGTATGACCCATGTAAACAATACATATTTGGCCAAATCTGTGGTGTAGTGGTACCTTCTACCATTCATTCCTCTCCAAGCTAGCAATCACGTCTTTCAAGATGCGATGGCACATTTAGGTGACTCGTTCCTCTTGGGATGATGAAAAGGGGAAATTCAGGTGATTTAAAGATTTATCTCTCACATCTGTTCGTCCATCGCGCATTCGCCGGTTCTTGGGAAGCACTTCCATGGGGAATTATCATAACATAAGTGTCTTTAAAGAAAAGAACACTTGATTGTACGTGATGCGTTTTGCTCTCTGCTTTACGATGGATAAACCCAACATTGTCGTTAGATAACGACGAAATTGACGAATTTCCAATCATGAAATTTACAAATGATATGGTGCGAAGTCACATGCAGGGATGCTTATCTCTCTGCGTCCATTGAAACCATCGATTTGGAGAGCAGTCTAATAATTCGTATCCTAGCGTAACCAACTCCATTCCCTGAAAAAAGGATCTTTATTGTTCCAGCGTTTTTATTCATTTATTCAAACGTTCAGATTGGTTTGTTACAAATTTGTTTGGTTAAATAAATCGTTTCAAATTTGAATCGCTCCTGTGGTTGGACAGCATGTGATACAAGGTTGGGAGTCCTGGTGGAATACCTATCCCATTCCAGGCGCCAAAAGTTGGTGCCGTGCGATGCGGTATCGTATGGATACGCTAACTGCTCATTTCAACTGGACGGCTTTATTTGCCGAAGAAGATCAACATCTCCCTCGTGTTTCGAATGGCGAAAGTTGCGCCGCATTCAACCGTCGATATTAACAACAATCGGTGTACCCCGAGCTCTGCGTATCGCTTTTGTCGCGTGAAACGAAGAGTCTCTTGGCGGCCATTAATTACGAGGTGGATGGATGCCCTCCTGCGCGTGCCTTCCTCATTACCCAACGCTCCTCATCCCTCCTACCACTCTGTCCTCCCAGCCACGATAGCGGCACTCGCCATACGTCCTACCTTTCCTCACGCACCTTCGCGCTTCTCATTCAATTCCGTGCTGAGCTCGCTAATGTTCAACGGCATTCGCTCTCGCGTTTCCATTACCTATCGACTCGTCAAATCCGTTAAATTGTTTCACGGCCTAGCCTCGAACATCCAAATCTATGAAGTACCCTACGAGTCGCAGTAAGGGTGTGTGGCGGGAGGTTTCAGGGCCAGCCATGAAGAAGGGAGGGACTGGGGAAAGATACTTAGTAAAGCGAATTGACGAAAAGTGAAATGTATCCGGGCGGATATGTGTCTCATCCTGTTTTTGTTTTTGTTTTAGTTATGTAAAAGCATTATTATATCATCCTGTTTCACAGTGTACCTATTTTAGTTTGTCGCCTCCTGCCAGTTCTAGAGAGGTAGGGTAGCGTTGAAATATTCTACTATCCTCCCTATCACCCTGAAGCTCGCTTGATTTGAATTTTCCGTGTAAACTTCCCTTAGGTGAGACTTATGGATGGGAAAAAACATCGAGTTAAGGCAGATGACGGACATAAACGACGTTTTCAGTTGGGCAAGATAGCGGAGAATATACTGGGATGCGTATGCCTGCAGAATGGCGGAAGACCAAGCACACCCGCTTAGGAAGACAAAACGTGGAAGGAGACCAATATGGAGAACACCAAAGAGATGGGAAGACAGGTGGCGATCCACCTACAATGGGCAGGAATAACAAAACAAGTGATTACCCCATATGAAAAAAAATAATCTATACCTAGTGCGTGACTTTCGAGCTTTTCCACCTAGTCCATCCATCAGCTGTGTTACGCTTTCTTATTACTGGCAGCTGAGAGTTATAGCTCGTTGTGCTGTCCTCCCTCAAATCTCTATCCTCATTCCTCTGACGCCTTGCATTTATTTAGGCACCTATTTCACTTCCCGGGGCGATTTTCACCCTATCAATCACATAGTGAAACGGTTCCGTGCCCCTCACTCTCTCGTCTTCCCTCTCATCCTGCTCGTATGCCACCACCTCTCCCTTCCTTCCCTCTCCCCTCCTGAACACCCGGAGAGGAGGTTGAGGGACGGAGGGGATAACAGGCAAAGGTATATACCCTTGCCGTTCCCGCGGCAATCCCTAGGGTGAACCTCATTTTCATTTCGAAAGCCCCCGTTATCCGTACTGTTTTTGGCTCTTAATTACTCGGGTGGGGAAGAGGGAGAGTAGTTGGTGCAGAGGCCCCTTTACCCTCGCACTCTCCTCTTCCTTTACCGCCCTCCCGACCCCATCCCTCCCACCCCTTCCCGGCTTTCCCTCAGCCGCACGCCCACGTCGTCCCGAGAGAATCTACTCCTTTAAACCCCTAACCCTCCCCCCTCTTCCTATCTCCACTCTCTCTCCTGTTCCTCCTCCTCGCATCAAGGAAATCCTTTTCCTTCTCCTCCGCGACCTCTGCAGTCTTTCTCCCTCCCAACACGCCTCCTCCCTGTAACTCTCCCTCCCGTGTTCACAGCTGTACGCCCTCCTCGCTGGCGGAGGTAAAGCCTTATCGTGCAGGTGCATTAATCTTTCATTGGCCGTGGGGTCGACCGCTTCCATCGCCTCGTACCCTTCCCTCGTACACGGCTGGGAGTGGATGCATTCATTGCGGGGACCCTCACACGGAAAATATAAAAAAAATGGGCCGTGTCCCTCTCCCTTTGCCGCTTCTCCTTCCCCCTTTCCCTCCTCCTCCCTAACCCTAAGGCTCTAAAAACGTTGGACGTATTCGCGAAAGGCTCCGGGCAGGACCCCGAAATATATAAAGGTGATTTTTTTTTCCTTGAGCATTTTGGACCTGGAGACACCGGTGCCACCATTTGGGTCAAGGGTTCGGACAGGAATTTGAATATTGTGTACGGACGCAGATTGTGGGCGTGACGGGCTTCAGGGTGACAGGCAGAGAGGTCGTCAGTGACTCAGGTGGTGGTTTGCTACCAAATTTCGCGAGGGCATTGAAGTTTTTTGTCATTTGCCGTTCTCCTTTGTGTCTGATCCTTGTTCTTTTTGTGGTTGAAGAAATATTTGCCCCCCAGGGATTGGTGGTGTATATTTTTTCCCCCTCTCGGGGTCGAGGCGGTCCTCGAGATATTCGGCGCAAGTCGAAATCAATAACAGGACTAAACGACGTGTCACGGAATCCGCTGTCAAGTGAACTCAATTTTCTTTTAAACGTCCTTCTCAAAACGATATTTTACTAAGGTCACCATTGTCTTGATAACGTTTACTTTCTGTTCATACGAGGAATTTCCGTAATGAGTGAAGTGAAACGTAATCCACCACTTCAGCGTGTCTTTCCTGAGATTATCGCCTTCATTTAGCCATTCATTAGATTCTCAGTTTCGTTTCAGTTTCAATGCAAAGTGGTGGTGCAAAGTTCCTCACCGAACGCCACCAAACCCCTCGAAGATGGAGACTCGAGATGACACGCCGAATAATTACGCTCCCGAGTGGAAGAGTTGAAATTGGACGGAATTCTTTTCGCGGAGCAAATGCGTTGCATAAAATGTTACGAAGTCTATTGGAAATTATTGCTGGGAAATGGCTCGCGAAATCACGACTTCTAACAAATACGGCGAAAAATCACGCTCTAGCACAAGTGATTTTCATTCAATTTTATGATATCATGGTTCCCTGGTTGATATTAGCTAATGGAAGGAATTATAGTGAGTCAGGGTTGCGAATATTGAAATCTACGTTTAAATCTACAAGAAACGTTTTTATTAATCGAACGACCTTCCGTCCTGAATTCTGAATGTGTGCTTCGATTCACATTTCGCATTTATTCCCGATTCAATCGCACCGCATCAAACTAGTTCAATGAGTTTGCCGTTGTCTCTGTGTTTGGCTAATTTAGTTATTCTCAAACGCTTTAATACGACTGCGATATTGCATATTGCGATTTATATTGCGTCAACCATTGATTAGGATGTTTTTTTATAGTTGAGGATAGGAATAACCCTACATTATGCTTTAAGGTGTGTGAAAATTACTCGTTGAAAGACTTAGATACATTTCCTTTCTCTCTTTTAAATGTTTTTTTAAATGAAATGCTCACAAACATTATAGCTTGAATCCTGTTGGGAATGACCATCGATCGTCATCACTTCGACACAATGATAATCGATTGCATACTTTTGATTTTAAATTAACTTCATCAGTTAAATCATTTGAACTTTGGGAAAGGTTTCGCCATCTTCTTCGAAGCTCTCCTATGTCCCTCCATATGTGCTTTTTCGAGTAGAGAGGCTTTAGAAATTCACAGTTCATATCTTGAGAGTGTAGTTTAACGGATCATTCGCACCTTGGAATTACTTCCATCGTCGTTAATGTTTGGGTCGTCTTCTCCGAAAATGGCAGTTCTTAATGAGATATTGAATATGAAATCAGCTTGGTTGGTGTGGTCCCTCACGCTTCACTCTAACGCTCTGGCTTCCAATATTATTTCGAAATCAGTAAGTTGCTCGCATTTTTTTATTTTCTTCGTTATTTTTTTAGTGTAAATGCAGTTTTAAAAAATCATAATATCATAAAATTGAATGAAAATCACTTATGCTAGAGCGTGATTATTCGCCGTATTTGTTAGATGTCGTGATTTCGCGAGCCATTTCCCAGCAATAATTTCCAGTAGACTTCGTAACATTTTATCCAACGCATTTTCTCTGCTAAAAGAATACCGTCCAAAATTCCACTCTTCCACTCGGGAGCGTAATGATTCGGCGCGTCATCTCGATTCTCCATCTTCGAGGGGTTTGGTGGCGCTCGGCGAGGAACTTTGCACTACCACACCCCATCTCGCATCACATTCGCGATCGCCATCGAACGTTCCCTCGCGTACCCGTTTGTTAAGAGATAGGGCGATTCCCAAAGCTTCGGGTAAAATTAAGATATTACTGAGCCATTCTGCGAAATTTATGTATTTAAAGGAGGATACCGAAATCACTAGATAACACGTTCCCCCAATAAGTGCGGGACGTTTGCTGTGGCGATATCGCAAGGAGCTTATATTTTATACATTAAGGGGCGTCAGGAAGTCCTTCGCAATTAGACGTCCCGGGCGGACGAACTCAACAATTGGCTCTCCGGAGGTCACAACCTCCGTTCGACGTCAGGCGTGGATCTCCATTTACACGAAAGTACTCCATCTAACTTATCTGTATAACATTTAAATATCTTGGTAGCTTTATAACATCTGATGGAAGATGTTCAGCGAGGGATCGGGTTAGTGTGGTGGCTAGAGTACTGGCTAACCATATGGACGGCCAGGGATAAAATCCCTGCAGAGGAAGATGTTTTTTCGGGGGAAACCCGATCCATACTTGAATGTCTTGTGGGGGGCACTTCTAGTACAGTACTCCATCCGTCGGATGAGACGTTAAACCGTGGTCCCCTTGGCGCCTTTCGTTAAGAGCAGGCTAATACCGACGCCGGGTTTCTATCCACACTTCCTCCCTTACATATCCCGTATGGCGCAAATGACCTTAGCTGTCAGTCGCCTCCCCAAAATTCAATCCAAGATGACAAGCTGGATAGCCAAAGTTAAACAAGCTTTTATCAAGAAGAAAACTCTCTTGACTTCAAAAAATGTCTCTATACAAACCCGTAAAGTATTCGGGAAAATCTATGTAAGGAGTGTGTGCACATACAGGTCTGAAACTTGGACCTTAAAAAGAACAGATAGGAATAGATTGGAGGCATTTGAAATGTGGGGCTGGAGAAGAATGCTCAAGATTATATGGACAGAGAGAGCTACGAACATCGAGATTCTGGAAAGAGTTGGGGAGGAGCGAACATTGGTAGGTTCATCTGAAGAAGGAGAGAAGAATGGATTGGACATCTGTTGCGGCACTGGATGACTGACTTGGTGGAAGGAAGGGTGGAGGGAAGATCTAAGCAGGAATTCCTCAATGGGATTGGAGGAGGTAGAAGTTACGCAGAAATAAAGAGACTTGCTCTGGAAAGAAAGATTTGAATGCCCACCAACCTTAGGGTAGAAGAGAAGAAGAAGAAGACTCCATCTAACATGTGGACCTTTGAAGGCCCTCGACGTGCCATCCGGAGGTATTCTAGCAGACGAGGAGGCCGCTCCGGCCAGAGGATCTAGTCAAATAAACGAGAAAGCCGGCTTAATCCGGGAGCAGTTTGTTGATCCCTTTTATCTCGGCCGCCCTTGCATGCCCAATACCTCCTACTCCCTTTCAGTGGCAACGGCCACCTCACCCAGATACACAAACACTCCCCTCTGTCCGTTCACGAATCTAGACTATCGCTAATATTCAATGCCACCCATTTTTCCCTTCCTTTCTCCCACCCCCATTTCACCCTCCTCCTTTTCACCCACTTTTTCCCTCTCCATTTCACCCTCCTCTCCCCGCCCACCTCACCTCCCTCTTCCCCCTCCCCCCTCCCGTTTGGGCCAACACATTTTGCGCCACCACTGTAGAATTGGCGGTCATTTGTGGTTCTTTTCCCGCTCTACGTGAAAGGTATAACGTTCTCACTGCTGCTCTGGGAGTCCTTTCTCTCTCACTCTCTCCTCCCCCACCCCATGAATCCCTCCCGTGTTTTCCTCCTCCTCCCCCCCTCACTCTGTCTCTCTCTCTCTCTCTCTCTCTCTCTCTCTCTCTCTCTCCCACGGTCGGTCCTTCCTCCCTGCCTACCTTTCTCCCGCATTGCAGCTAAGGTTGGTTCTTCGGGAAACGGACGCGGACGAAACGGGCTGATAAAAATCTCCCGCCCCGAATCGTCCCTCCTCCCTTCCCTGATTTCGCTCCGATTACCCCCTCGCCGCATTCGTGTCCGATGCGTGCCGGAGGCTCGTTGGGAGTCTCCGCTGGGACTTCTGGTGGATTGGGAGGTCGGAGGAAACCGCGAAAAGAATGGGAAAAATCTGTGGCTGTACCCATCGGACATTCCGGCGCCATTTCTCACCGAGGAGGGATATTTTTTTAGCGAGGGCTGCCGTTCTCTTTTCGTGGGAAAGTCTTCGAGGCCTTTTTTTTCATAAGAAGTGCGTTTGTGAGTAAATATCTTAATGGTTTGTTGGATTCCTGGGTCCAGTGGATGGCCCAAGAAAAATTTACGCAAGTAACTTATCTTATACTTGATGCGGTTTTTTCCTAATTGTGTTGATGGATGTTAAACGGGCTAAAGTGGCGTATTTTTTTGCCAAATTCTTTTTTGGCACGTTTTGGGGGACTGTTATGGACTTAGGTCAGGATGCGTTTGATTTAGGAAGTGACGCACGAGCAAGCTCGATAGAAAACAATGATTCTTAGAAGTTGCTTTCAGAAGCGACAATTCTTTTCAGAGGGGCATCGGCGGAACTTAAAAAAACTTGTGGATTTATATATGATTTTGCATAAATACCTACTATCAAATACATGTTTCTTTTTTTTAGCTAAAGCCGGTAAACGAATCCTATTAAAGAACTCGGAAACATTTGTTTGTTTTACTGTTTACTGCTTGGTATTTGATGTACGCGTGAAATTGAGAAGAGTATTTAGGGTCTGGAGGAAATCGCCCCGCAATGGCCACAGAATTACAAGTGGTCGACATTGCGCCTCTCACTACGTGATAATGAATGTTTAGCTTACTCTTCCGATAAATATTCTGCGAATCATGTTGGCTTGGTATTTGTTTTTTTAATTTGCGAATGTCTGAGTTCCTTTCCATGCCCCAAATCCAACTTCGAAATCAACCAAAAAATAAGTCCGCCCAAGTGACTTCAATTTATTCCGCGTGCCCCTTGGCCCCTCATGTACCCTTCCCGACTCTATATTATTTTCTCTCTGTTCATGTTGTAAGTATCAATTGCGTAATGAACCTATCTTCGCGCTGTTTTAGCTGTGTGCTTGACCGATGAAACCTGCGCCTTCCATCCTTCGTCCATGTCGCATTTGATTCTAACTGTTCTCTCTTTTAATCGTTCACTTCCATAATTCTTGGGAACGGATCGGTGTGGTGGAAAGACATCTTGTTTCCCATTTCTGGATTCGAACTCCGGCATGAGCGAAGGTTTTTCTGTGGGATACCAATCCCTGGTAGGGCGCTAAGTCGTGAGCAGTTGTAGTACCAAATCTTTTGTCAGTTAGATGGGACTGTAAGACTTGGCGCAATTCGCTCATGGCAAGGTAATTCCGACGCCGAATTTCTCTCCTCCCTGCCTCCATTCCCAATAGCCTCTTTTCTTTTACTACCTCTCCACCTTTCCTTAATGACCCTGATAGTTGATCGCCTCCCATCATAAACGGCCGCCTTCTCTTTCGCCCTCTTATGGACAATCGGGGGATTTAAAAAGAAGAAAATCTTTTTTCGAGCTCGCGTGGTGTCTTCCATACGCGATGGGTCAGAGTATTCGTCGGCAGCGGCGCCACTGCCCGCCCTCTCCGCTTCCGTATCAATATCTAATAGACTGTCCTATAAAGGCTCACATCCCCACTCGCGAAAGGCCCGCCCGAATAATTTCCTCGGCTCACGCAAGAGTACTGGGTACCGCGTCTGCGTCGAACTCGTGACACGATTCCAGGAACGAACGCTTCGCTGTTTATCAGTACCCCTCCCCATCTCAGGAGATTGTGGTCACCGACTTTTAATCCAATCCCACGAACGTTCCCTTATCTACTTAAAGTTTCTTTTTTTAGCTACGAGGCGTGTGAAGATGGCCATTTCGACGAGGAGTTGTTCATTGGAGGAACTTATCACGTCTGCTCAGTTCCGTCCTTCAATTAAAGCAGCGGAAGAGAATGCGCATTTCGCCACCGCGAGATAATATGAATATCACACATCTGACTTACCGTTAGAAATTGCAGCTAGAAAATAATTTCAATCCTGCCCCGAGAATAGAACCACGGACGTTTGGCTTGCCACCTAGTGCAGTAGTGGTCTGCATATTGCCCCATTCGCCCCAGCTGAGGATCCGCGGTTCGAATCCTGGTCCCCACGGACATCTCACGCGTTCCGCGGTCCACGTCGTACTTAATCGCCGTATCTCGGCGGGGATGAAAAATCATATTGCTCAGGTGTAGAATGTTAAACCTTGGATTCTTAAAGGCTTTTTCGCGTCTGAATTTCCCGATTTACATCCCCATGCAGCGTAATGTGCGCAATCAAATTATCAAATTCTACCAGTGAAATGTTTGTTATTCATGAATGATGGTCTCCATTATCATTATAGCATTATGGTTCTATTTGAGAAAAGCATGTTCCTATGGGTTTTTGACCCTTCAATAAGTCACATAAACTTTGGTTATGCCTTACCCTTCTGTAGTCTTGCCTTGTCTGTTACCTTTCTATCGTAAAACCTACTTCGCGAGAGAGATAAATTCATCAATTATGGATTATTGGTCAGGTTTCTGGTAGGCGTGAAGAAAGGTGTAAATGAAGGTGAAGGGCCCGAGTCGAGATACAAAACTGCATAAATGTCATCAATGGCGTACTCTTGATGAATCGGCCTAGCCGTATGTGTTTTTTTCCGCATATTAAGAACTGTGATAGCGTACATTGTTCACGCAATGCATGCAATGCAACTGTCTTCGCTCGACGAGCTCTAAGGGACTGAAGTGCTACTAAAAAACATCAGCAAAACGGAGAGCAGCAGTTTCCTAGCTGGACTCACCCTGTTTGGTGGTGGAGTTCGACGGGTCTTTGGTACAAACGGGCAGAAACTCTCCCAGCCCTATTTTACGGATCTGATCGAATTGGCCTGGGATGCAAAAAATTCAGAGGGTTGGCACACAAGGCTGGCTACGGCCTTTATTGGAATAGGTATGCGTCGCCGAGACCCTACGAGGAGGGATGCGAAGCAACAAAGCTAGAGAAGCAGGAGTCAAATAAATTCATGGGACAAATGCCCCAGCGGAATGAGTACAATGAAGAATCGTCCGCGCTCTAGTTGGGCCAACCGCGGTCTTTTATTTCGGCTACGGCTAGAGTCATATGCTCGCTCAGGTCAACGTGTGGAATCACCAGTGATCTCTAACTTGCAAGTAAATGTCATATAACCTGCGTTGGTAAAATCCAGGGTGTAAAATTAGCAGAGCTCTATATCCTTTGCAAAGGATTTTTTTAAATATCATGGACATTTACTTCACGAGGAACGGGTGTGTGAGAACCCCGAAGATGCATTCTCGAAGTAAACGCATTGTATAAAATTAATGTTGAAGTTTGTTATTTCTAATATAATTAATATAAATGATGAGTAAGTAGTCTCTTTTTTCTTATTTCTTTCACTGAAAGAAAATAAGCATTGAACGTGGCTGCACTTGCATTTTTTGGCCTTTTTACGCATTACTGAATAATCTCCCTAAAGTGAAATTACTGCCCATAGTATGAAACTCTCTTTATATCCTAAAAGCCGTCATCGCCACCGTGACACAGTACCATCAACTTTCTGAGTGGCGTGACTCGCGACCCGCGATTCACTGCCGTGTGTTTTTCTTTGGTTTTTCATTATATATGTACAGTGCCGCTTTATGTAGAAAGCAATCGATTTTTCATCAATTTCGTAAATGATTCCAAAACGAAGAAAATCTAAATCGAGATAACGTGTTGGAATAGCAACCTTTTCATATTTCTTTTCGCAGAAATTGGTTGCTCCCTTTACATTTGACCACAAATACCCTCGCATGCAATCGCCTCGGAAGACTATTTACACCCGTTACCCGACTCAATTAAAAGGTTATTTATGAGATTTAGTCACACTCACAGAATTATTCATTTTCTTCGTGATTACCAGCGCCGACATCATCATCATTATCTCGACCACGAGCGATGGAACGACTTGGAAGCATTCTTTGAATCGCCTGTTAATTTTCCCAAAATTTCACAATTAATAGAAGGAGTTTAAGGCCCTCAGAGATTTGTTTGAGATATAGTCATTCCTTCGAATTACTTTTTAATATCTTGTCAATCATATTTTAGTCGTATATATGTTATTCTGTGATGAAATAGCCATAGTTTTCCATTGCCTCATGTTCTGAATGTTTTATTTCATTTGCCAGATCGCGGTACCATCGTGCTTCCTAATGGCCATAAACTCTCTGACAGTATGTGCCAAATAACGTATAAACAAGTTTCCCATTTATGTGACTTTTAGAAGAAATCATGAATTGGGTATATTTTTTGTTGTTTCAAGGAAATTAAAACCCAAGTAGATGAAATATTTGGATATGATGGATGCATTTTCTGTAATATTCTTATCTTCATTTCAAATGAAAATCATTCGTAATGATTAACTAATTTTTTTATGAATGCACGTGAAGTGAAGAAACAAATCAAATGAACTCTGGGAGAGAATTTTTGAAGTGGGTATGTCCAGCAATTTTTGTATAGACCTTGTCTAAAACCTACAAACCAGTGCACTGGTTCCTACCTTAGTACCTGAGATTCTGATGTACCCTCTATCTGGGTTGGTTTTTAGAATTTTTCCTTCTGGATAAGGTGCTGTTTTTGGCATCCTTGCACCATGTCTTCCTGGCAAAATTCTCATGATAGACGTCGTCATAAATTTATTGAAATTAAAATATTTATAATTTTTCCATGTTATTATCTGTTTAGAGTCCTAATCAATGCCAACGTTTCACGGCCTTAAAATTGCCAGAGTTTTAGGCATCGCCTTTCTAATAATATGGTGCTAAGTCATAGATCAGATTTTGTGAAGTTCTGTTCTGTCACCAAACTTTCAGTTAAAGGAGGTGAGTGTTATTGATGGAAGAGCATCTCAGAATTGTTTACCTTGGTCTTTGCAGACTTGTCGAGCGAATGTTTCATACCATTTTAAAAGGGACCATAGTGTGTGTCCCACAGTTATGTTACAAAATGCAATGATGGTTATTGCACATGTATGATAGGTGGTATAAAATTTCCTTTTTCTCTTTCCAGAACCGTATGCAGGAAAGTTTAAAACTTTTTGACTCCATCTGCAACAACAAATGGTTCACGGATACTTCCATCATCCTATTTCTAAACAAGAAAGACTTGTTTGAGGAGAAGATAAAGAAGTCTCCTCTCACAATATGCTTTGTTGAGTATGCGGGTGAGTAGCAAATTGATGAATAGCTGTCTGAATTTTCAGACTAATGAGATACTTGTTATTGCATATGAAGACATCCCAGTAGTTATATTGGGCTTTTTTTCAGCACTCCCTTTATTTTATGTTAACTCTTTCACTGGCTATATATCATGAGTATTTGTAATGATAAGTAGCCTATGTTACTATGGGTATTATGAATGTGTCTATTCATGGTCTGATGTGGCATTGAATTTCTATCTCCACATGTTTCATTTGATGTCCTGTGCGTGTAGCATTTTTATTTCATTGAGTGGGTGATAATCAACTCATTCATTTTCGTAAGTACTGAAAGATATTTCTGAAAACTAATTGCTCTTGGGAATGAATGACCTGTGCTGTGAAAGTATAATGAGTCATTCTTTAATTTAATCCTAGCTTGGTATCATATTGGCATAAAAGACAACATTTGTATTGAATAGGTCCAAAATTATTGATAAAAATAGTTGACATTCCTGGAATAAATAAATGGATAAATTTTGCCCCAAAAATTACCATAAAAAATAATTTGATTATCAGCATTGGGTCTCTTTATGTTCATTGAAATTGAAGAAGCATTTCTCCCTTAAGAATGCCCTGTTAAGTGGAGGGAAAATCTTAATTATCCTAATGCTCCTTTACTTTTGCCACGCATTTTATTATTCATATTCCTTAACATAAATGTCATGTGTAAAAAGTATATTTACCAATGACATTTATGCATATGATGAACAGCACTCTGCCACTGAAAAACTTTGCCCTATAATTACCTAGAGATCAAGTACTATTCACATATTTAGAGTTTAATGAAAGTAAATATGGATTTTTGAGAAAATGTTAAATAAAAACTTCAGATGTGCTCTTGGACTTAGTATATGGTTGAAAATAAGTTGTTGTGTTTTTTTGCCATAGAATAAATCAGGAAGCAGTTTAGGAGAGGACTTGGGTTACCTTTAATGCAGAACCCAGAAAGAGTTAGAACTTGGTGCTAAAGAACATATACACATGAGTTTAATTTTATGTGAAATATTAATTCTAAGAACGAGTATCAATAATAGAATTCTATGGAGGTTGTACATCAGCTGGGAGAACATCTGAAGAAAGAGGCCCTGAAATAGGCATATTTCTGATTTTAAATGCATACAAAGTGTTTGACTGAGTGAAGGCACAAAGTTTAGATAAATATAGGCTGATAATTGCTGTAGACTGGAGAGGTGCTCATCAAATTGAAAAACTGTTGCAAGTACAGAAATGCCCTATTGAAGAAGACATGTGAAAGCTTAAGATGGAAATTGATACTTAGGGGAGGGATACAGTATTATCCTTGTTTTTATGATAATTCATCAGTGTAAATCATATTCATGTGGATGGTTAAGTTGGTCAGTCATTGGAATCCAGTTTTGGGCAAATCATTTGCAGGCCCAACCTAAATAGCATAGGATGGTGTTGAGTCTGTACTTGGAAAGTGAAAGAGATTAGAAAATGCTCTGCGTGTACAGGAGCTATTCCAAATGTTTTATTTGATGAGCACGAAGTAGGGAAGCTTGGTTCATCACTATCATTTTTTATTGTATTTTTTTGTGCGTTGGCTCTGAATGAGAAGGTATTATGAGAAACACTGAATGTGCAAGAATCCAACTTTTAAAAATTAGTGGAACTAACTACTGATGGATACTTTTAAAAGTTAATTGGATATAATGAAACATTTTATGGGTGTATGAGTTAAATATTAGAATTTCCCATGATGAATTGAAATAAAAACTAATGACATAAGCCTGGAAAACTTAAGTAATAATTTTTCAATCACATTTGTTTTGCCTAATATTCTCGAGAAAAATGTCATGATTTCAAAATAAGGATGCTTCATGTATTTCCCAGTGAAATTGGTAGGCAGGTGATAGTTGCTGGGAAATTTTTAGAACAGAAAGTAAATAGAATCTTGACAGTTAACAGAATGGACCTCTCCATTCCATCTGTTGGTCAGACTTCATTTATTTGTTTTGGTTTTGGAATATGATAATGATGATTCTGTTATGTTAATGAAGCCCTGGGGTAGGATACCATTAATGTTATCTCATTACTAAAATACTTCTCTTAGAATCTTACTCTGTATTCATAGTAAAGGCTTAGGCTAGGGTTCATTTCAAATGTCTTTGTGCTTCAGCTGCAGACTGTCTCACAAACGTGGGAGCACCTCCTTTTCCTAGGGATGGGGAAGATGCAAGGAGGATTGGTAGCCCTGGTAGACATATCAAATGCTCAGTGAGAGGGGAAGAGTTGGACTTGAGGGAAGGGAAGCAATAAAGTTTGGCAACACAGCGTAGAGGAGCATAAAGTGAACACAACTTAGTCTTGAGGGTTAATGAAGGTTTGGAAGGCTATGCTCTGCCTTCTCATTTCCCACTGGTCCTTTGAAAGTCTTGTTCCAGAAGCCTCCTCACGTATTGATAATCAGAATCATGATGATATTTGAAAATTAACTCTATCATTCTATCTGTCATTTTTTGACACCATCCAGGTAAAAATATTTAATCTCTAACAGCTCTGAAAGACTAATTTGTGATCCGTTAATGGTCTGGATTTGAAACATCTTTAAAATTCAGACTAGTTCATTTCAGTTACAGACCACTGACAGATCAGATGTTGGTCTTTAAGACCAGTTAGAGACCATTTTCAGAGTAGTTATAAACCAACTATTTTTACCTCGGAAGTGGTATAGAAAACTTGGAAATCTTAGCTCAATGTTAAGGATTGCCATGCTATTTTACCTATAATATCTCATTTGCCCTTTTATGACACTTGAAGTAGTTCTTTAATCCATGACAGGAATCAATGAAGTAATTAGGTCCATTACAAATGATTAATGGAATGTAGGAAAGGGGAAGTCATGTATTGAATAAGTGCATTATTAAATAGTTGGAAGAGCTTTTTTTTAATGTTATGATTTCCTTTTTTATTTTTGCAGGAGCTCAGGAATATGGAGAAGCAGCCGCCTTCATACAGGCCCAATTTGAGGCAAAGAACAAGTCCACTACCAAAGAGATTTACTGCCACATGACCTGTGCCACTGACACCAATAATATCCAGTTTGTGTTTGATGCTGTCACTGATGTTATTATTGCTAACAACCTGCGAGGATGTGGGCTCTACTAAGTAGAGAGAGAGGAGGGTGGAAAGGGAGTGGGAGGGAGTTATGGTTTGAGTTGTCTTGAGAGGAGGAAGCATGGAATGCAAGGCAGGAGGGGGCAGAGGACCCATTACATGTTGAGCAGAGTCTTGTTGCTTGATATGCATTTGGTTGGGTGGAAATCAAGGGACAAGGTGCAGATTCAAGTTAGATGGTTATTGTATGCCAAGGTATGTTTATGATGGTGTGAATGGGCACGAGGTATTCCTGTGACGGGTATATCATGTATGAACTTTAAAGGAGAAGTATGTGCTGAATAATCTTTAAACTTAAATGTTAAAGAGAAAAACATGGCAGATTTATCAAATTGGGAAGATTGTGCTTTTTGATCAGTGTTACAGTGTATGGCCTTGTTTAGGAGCTGGTCAATAGGTGAATGTGGTTGATGGTTGGACAAGCCTATAGGAGAGTGAGGATGTTTGATTAGGGGTAGGAGGTAGGCTACAAAAATGAATGTGAGGTTGGCAAATTGAAGGGACGAAAGAAATTGTAAGAAGAGATATGACAAGGTATGAGCCATTGAGGGGAGTAGGAATGTTTCCTTGAATTGAAAAAAACATCAATGTGTGAGAGTTTTAAGCTTTTGTGTGGGTAATTTTGAAAAGAGACATGTGAATGACCACTGAGCTAATTGGGAAGTCAAGGAAACAGCCATGGGACTATGTGTATAAAAAGAGGTAAGATAGAAATGCTTGCAAGATTAGTATCAAGGAGCCGATATAATGTTAACGCAATCTTTATGCTGACGAAAAATGCAGTAAATCTTGCTGCCATGACTGCCTTCTGCAGAAAATTTTGGCCTGGGATGTAGTAGCTAGGCAACAGGTAGGAAGGAGCCTGCTTTGATCCTTAGAGAGAAGGCGTGGGAGGCCTGCTAACTCTGTTGAAGGTTGCCACTGAGGCACGAAAGATGATATGTCATTGCTCGAGTTGTTCCGTTTGAACGACCTGTCTGTTCACTTGGTTCTTTTTAGCTTCCTTAGTGGCCACCTCAACTACAACTTACAAAAACCAGGAGTGTTCAAATGTTTGTAAGAAGAAGCTAAATGGCATTAAAAAAACGTTTAGTGGTCCGTAATGTTTCCTTATCCTGTTAAGGTAAAAAAAAAAGGCTAGACTAATTTTAATTTATATTCCCATCATATCAAAATGAATTGTATTTTTCAAATTAAATCATCATTAATCCTAATCAATATTCACTTCAGACTTTCAATTTTAAATAGTTTTCCAAAACTAAGTTGTAACAGTTGTCAAGTAAAGTATTTGAAACTATTATTGAAAGAATCTACGGTTCGGAACTTACCATCAAAGAAAAATGCCTCGATAAGCAAAACCTGCCAAGTCTACCTCCTCTTGCCAGTCTAAAGAATGAGTGAGTTTTTGGTTGAAAAATGAAAACGCTGAGGAATTGATTAATTAGGTATTAATGGTGAGGGGGAGGGGAAAAATAGTTTTTCCCCGTGTAAACTGTGAATAACGTAATATTGAGCATAGTTACCCCTCCACCATCACCAAAAGCCTTTTTTTCTCCTCCTTCTACCTGCCCTCCCCCTGTACTTGTTCCTTGACATCTTCCCATTTGTTAAAGGTTAGTTGGGTGTTTTCCCATGTGAGAATGGAATTTTTGAGTGCTACTGGGACAAAATACAGAATAAAGGAATGAAATTAACATGGGGATTTATCACACAATCATTCTTCATTGTCATGTTTACCAAAGAAGTAATAGAGCTGTGGACCAAACAAAAGAGCGCCAGAAAGGAAAAAATAATGTTCAGTAGAAAGTCTACAATATTTATTTTTATTGACTTTTAGAGGATTGTAGGAGGACGCATACTTGTCGCAGGCGATTCACAGTTCGCGCTCTTCCAGCCTAGCCTCCATTTTACCCATTTCTTTCCATTGTTGCAGCCAAAGTATTCCTTTCAATACATTCTCACCTCTACTATTCATGCAGCTCCAAAATGAATTAAATGGGACCTGAGTTAGGCGCACAGCTATTTAAAAAAATAGGGACTCAAATAAGAAAACTTAAAATTTTAAATGCATGATTTTGTTTACTTAACACCATCCTTTCTTTTCATCCATCATATATATAAATCTATGTCTACAGCCTGCACCTTAAATAAAGTGTTGTGATTCCAATATGGATGTATTAGCTTTGTTTGAAGCAAGCAAGCCCAAAATAACTGCCAGTTTCACATGCCGGAGGATTTTCAAAATATAAAATGGGCTTTGAAGCCAGAAACTAACATTGGCCACTATTAATATGGGATTGAAGCCAAATCAACCATGGCTGTGAATATTTGTTAAGCCAAAGTATGAATTGGTATTAGTTGCATTGAGGAGCTATCTATAATGCTAAATTTCTTGTTTTCTTGCACACAAGCTCGAATTTAACCATTTTTTGAGGGGTAGTTTTGGATTTCTAAAACGTTTTATTAATTTTTCAATGTGCTTTTATTTTGTGAAGGCATTTAAAATACTGTTGAAATGGCTACTGTATCGGAGATATTGTGAAAGAACAAAAAAATAACATTGACATATCAGTATTTTGGATGACCTTAAATGATTTATTACTTCACATTTTCAATATCTTCACCATCAATTTTTAAGTCAACTCTCATTCTATGGTAGAAGCAGAAGTTTTGAAAATTTGACAATTATGTATCGGAGGTAACTGCAAGCTCTGTTTTGTAACTAATTTAGCCTTAAAAGCAATCATCTCAGTCATGCAATACCTATTCATGGCTTCAGCCTAAAATTGCATGTTAATCGCTGACTTGTTACCTGAAGCAACCATGTTTATAGGATTATGAAAAGTCATTTGTTAAAAAATGTACACGTTTGAATGATATTGTGTTGGAGCGGATAAAATCTCTTCATTTTGTTTATAATATGTCCAAAATTGTATATTACAAGTTTCTCATTCCATGAGCTTTTAATGTAAGACATCAACTCACTATATTTAATTTTTTTCTCCACTGTCTGTCTTTATGTCATGAAATACTGCAGTGCAAATCACAACATCAAAGGGTTATTGTTGGCACAATTGTGAGAACTAAGTCACTCATGAGTCTAGTCATGTGACAGAATGTCATTCTCTGTTCCTCTAAAGAAAAAAAATCCCCAAATTGGCCTCTAGCCCCCTCCTCCCTCCCTCCTCAACTCGATGAAGATCCCTTCCTGGATGCTGCACTTTATGATATGACCGATAGAATGAGTGAGAAGAGGATGTGAAACAGTGAAAGAAGAATTAATGCTGTTTAATTTATTTGTTATACCATAGCTTATTTATATATCCGTATGAATGCATTTTCATTCCTTCAGATTAGCATAATTTCTTTTCATCTGTGTCCTAAGGAGCTACCATGTTGTGGCCAACTGAGTTTGCCTGGAAAGAGTGAGACAGGGAAAGACCGAGAGGCAGGACAGTAGGATGAATATTGTTGTCCAAAAAGTGGGCTAAAAACTGTGTAAAGAGTCTTTTCCATGATATCAAAGTGTGGGCAGCAGAAGTTGAGAATTGAGTGAAATAATTACTTGTAACCTTTTAATGTGTTAATGAATGCAGTTAAGTCATCCAGCTCTCCCCATACCAATAACCTGTTACATTTTCTTGTTCCCATAATCTGTGGTCTTATAGCTCTGAGTCAACACCAGTCTGATGGTATGTTGAATGCAGTATAATTTGTGTGTGAGAAGGTAGTGTCAGGCTTCAAGTTATGAAATTGCCTTAGTCCCACCTATTACCCTTCCCTTCACACTCCATTTCCTGATGTTTTGAGCATCATATTTCATTGTTTTATGTCCATTTCAATGTCCAGTATTTTTGGTTTTAGAAGGCATTAAAGAAAGAATTGACTAAATGGAGACTAAATAGTGTAATATTATCCAATCAATTGATAATTAAGTGGAAACAGAAACAGCCATTCCTGATCTTTTACTAATCCAATCCAATAATTCCTTGCATTTCCTCTAATGCCTTTCATGGAAAATGAAACACTTTCCTGATGTGTGAGTTTTTTTTCTTTTTAAAAAAATAAGAAATAGTATGTATTTTACATATATACACTCATAAAAACAGTATTGTTGCTTAGTTGTGAAAGTAATAATATTAATAATAATTAAAATGATACATATTATTATATATAAATATAATAATAAAATTAAAACAGAGAACCAACTACTATATTAATGTTCTTCAGGCAAAGAAGTTAACTTGATTGTGGACAATGACGTATGAGAAATTGTGCAAGAAATGAATGTGGACTTAATTCACTCCTAAACCACTGTTTTCAACTGAGGTGACAGGAGGAAACAAAGGAAAGAATTTGGGGGGATTTTAACTTGAGAGTTGAGATGATCGAGGGAGAGGTGTCTGGTGCAATTTTAGTTTTGATGTTGGAAGCAGTGAAATTTAGCAAATTTTATATCCATAAAAAAATGTGACTCCTCTTTGGATTATCATGTAGTAGAATGGAGTTTAGTGGGGAAGAGTGTGTGTTTGAAGACAAGTGGCTTTGAGACTGGGATGCAAAGTTCTGCAAACTGTCAGGTTTCCAGTGAAGAAGCATAAAGGAAAAAAAATGAGAAAAGAGTCAAGAGGAAAAAAATATGAAAATTTTCGGAGGCAATTGTATCTGTTCATTCTTTTTGTCAATGGATATTCTGTAGGACTGTCAAAAAAATGTAGTTACCATTATTATAAATATATATTTTTTAATTTCTCTTTCGGGCCCCACCCCTCCCTCTCGCAACCCCCCCCTCTCTCATTTTCACTGTACCCAAGAGCCTCCTCTGAGCTCCCCCAGAGAATTTGCGCACTGCCTTCTATTTCATGCTGGCCAATGGACAAATTCAGTGTCGATTGCCATTGAATGATGGTTTGGACTCCTCATTCGAAGGGAAAAATACAGAGAAGAGGAAACAAATGGACGAGAGTGTCCTGGGAGGGAGGAATGGGAAGAAAGGGAGAGATGCTTAACGGAGGGGGTGTACGGTGTAGTAAAAATGGCATACTGTTTATGGCTATCCTCTGGCCTGGTGGGACCATCTCTACACATCAGAGCAGTTTTGGGAACATGTTATACTGTGAAAGGAAAAAAAATACTATTTAGGGGAAAATATATCCTCTGCAAAACTTACACTGATTTACATTCAACTCAAATTAACCCTCCAGTAACTATGTATTTAACAAGCTCTGAGTTTCTGTATTTTACCTTTGTAACATTTAAAAGCTGTCTTTGTATTGATTCATTATACTGCTGTTTGTCTCCTAAGCTGGACGTCTTGCCAAGCATGTATGAGTTGTGGTCATTTCTTTGGTCCTAGCATATATAGAGTGTAAGAGAGAGCTAAATGAGAAATTTGTTGAATATCATATTGAATGTGTTATTTTAGACGAGCAGATCTTTTACTATGATGCCTTCTGATGATGTGACCCCCTCAAAAATTTAGCTGCTGTTTTCAAAGGGAAGATTGTTTTTCTATGTCTTATTTCTCTGCAAACTGATCTCACTACCATTTTCATCCTTAGCTCCAAGAAGGACATGGAGTTGTTCTCCTTTGAAGTGTCACAAGAACAAAACTATCCCTAATTCAAAAAAGTGTATTTTTTTTAGTTCATGTGGCTATGTGTGGAGAAAATATAAAAGAAATGATGGTTGTAGAGTTTTTACAGCATGTTTGTATTATCATGGGAGAGGAAGATTTAAAATTGTGAGGCATGACTCATCAGTGGTGTTCATCAAATAGTTGTACTTGGTTTGTTGATGATGATAATAATAAGAAACATGATGATTACTGTTTGTTTTGGTAATGCTTCTATCTATATATCATTATATATGAAAAAGAAACAAGAAATAAGAAGCAATTGGCCAAAGTGGCTACAACAAAATATATGAGAGATCAGTACTGTCTCTGGGATTTTTGTTTACTGGACATTTATAGTAGTGTATAGTGTGAAGAAAAACATGAAATTTTCACAATTCTAAATTCCCCTCGGATCAAGAACTGTAGATATTATTGAAAGAGTGATTTATTTGATACATTGTGAATGAAGGTGAAGACGATGATTGGACAATGACCTGGTTCAAAGATGAAGGAATATATCAATCACAACTTGTGTCTGTAGACTTAGTAATGTCCTCCTATTCTCTCTGTTTCTCTGTCTCTTCTAAGAAAAAAACAATGGCATGGTGTCAGCTGCTCATTTTTGTACAGTGTCCATACCATAGAAATGTGAATTAGCCCTTCATTCTATGGCCAACTACTCCCCCTCCCTCACACTCCATTAGTAAGAACCTTGATAGTAGATCCATCCCTGTATGTTAAGATTTTTAAAAATTGTGTTGGCTGGAATATTTATCTGTTTATATAGACAGTGAAGCTTGCGTAAACTTTTTTCTCTCCACTTACACAAAATACACCCCCACATACACACATTAATGTATTTGAAGGATGACCCATTGACAGTGGATGCCATTTTTATTGAGTACCAAGATATTGCCAAATAAATGTACATTTCATTTCAAATCAAACTTTGTTGTTAGTTATTTCATTATATTTGTAACCCTGTTCACCTTAATGATGGCATTTAGATTTACTTTTTAATGCTAAGTCATGATATAAACCTTATCTCTTCCCTTTTTTGTGGTATCTTGCAAGTTTAAATGCTAATTTAAATCAGGAACATGGGAATTAATTAAAGCTGTGTGAATAAATCGTAATTTATTAAAATGTTCATATCTTTCTTTGACTCATATTTTAGAGGAATCCAAACTGATCCATACATCAAGTATAGGGGCTACATATCTCGAGGTTTTGAGCTTAGAGAAAATAAATGAGAAGCTGAATATAGCGTGTAAAATTACTCAGGAGACTATGGACAGTATCCATTCCCCCACAGTAATCTTGAAAGTAGGCAAAATACTTGCTTGAAATTTATTTTCTATTCTTCAGTTTGATGATGGAAAATATGAATGGGAAATATTTTCCTCATAATCCTCAAGTACCATGTTTTCCAGCCCATAAGACATAGTGCAATCATTTGGGTTGACTTTTCAAAAAACAACTGAAAAAATATACCCTTGATGTATTGGACTCAGGCTGATTTTAGATCCCATTTTCCAGTGAAAAAAGTGCCTCTTATAGGCTTGGAACTATGGTGTAGTTATAGCTTGAATGATAATGAAGCCTAAATGTGATAGTTTATCCTAAAATACTTAACAACTTGCCATTTTATCCATAATGGGAAAGTACTCCTGCTCAAGGATATTTATGCTTAAAGGATAAATCTGTCAATTTGGCCTTACTCAGTGATACGTTCATATATTCTGCCTCTTCATTATTTGTGTTGTCATGGTCTAAAATACACAAGTATAATCTGAATGCGACATCTGCTCTTGTACTATGCCTCTTGGAAATAATTTGCATTCAGAGAACTTGATAATGCTGATCTTTCACAGTATTAGATTCAGTGTTTCGCAATATTTTTATTAATTTATGAGTCATCTTCCATATCCCCAAACCTATGCATGAAGCATCAGGTGTCTACTGGAAACAGCATTGGATGAACATGGGCAGTTATGAATATTGAGGATACCATGAACTAGCCATGGTATGAACTTAATGAAGTCACTCGGAAGTGCACATATGTGTGAAATTCTACAGAGGAAAAATCATTTGCCTTGACCAGGACTTAATCCCAGATCCCTTGATATTGCACTGAGTACTATAGGGAGTGAAGTTACTGAGGCTTCCTTTCCCCCTGTGGATTTTTGAGGGCTTTAAAGGAACAAGATGGATTGGATTGGATTTTATGGGAGGCGACTGACTGCTAAGGTCATTTGCGCCATAGGGGATGGGTAAGGGAGGAAGGGTGGATAGAGACCCGGCGTCGACATTAGCCTGCTCTTAACGAAAGGCACCAAGGGGACCACAGTTCACCATCTCATCCGACAGACGGAGTTCTGTACTTGAAGTGCCCTCCACAAGGCACTCAAGTAGAGATCGGGTTTCCTCTGAAAAACATCCACCTCTGTAGGGATTTGAACCCTGGCCGCCCATAACTGCCTGACAGCCCATGCTGTCATAACCAGATCTAGCTTCCATAGTTTGCTTTTGTATTATTTGAATGCAGCCCATCTTAACAAATTACTTCATGAGAGTTACTAATATAGCTGGCAGGATGATGCTACTTTAATTATACAAAACTCTGTTTGGACCAGTAATCATACCATGGACTCCAGGCTTGACGGACCAATGCACAGACCAGAACACTCCCCAGACTTCCTGAAACTAGTCAGCAATTCTAAGAGTTTTAAATATATATAATTCTGGTCTATCAAGAATTTCAATGCATGGGAGAAAGGACTTAACAGAAGCTACAATATGAGACTGGATCCAATGTCAGTATTTAAGCCATGCACAGGCACCAATGCTAATTTTCAACTCTGCTGATGAATGGCAGTGAAATTTTTATGATATTTGTTCCTGTTCTTTGGCAGAAATGAACATTGGTATCCTCTAGGTTGATATATATCGAGAAAAAAATATTTACAGAGAAGACCAGTTAATGTTTTGCCTGCTGCATTGCTGAACTTCTCTTTGGTTTGTATTTATTATCTTTTCTGTGTAGTGAAATGGCAAATCAGCAATATTTTTTTAAATTGCTAATTCTTTCATCTAAATCTACAACCTACCCAACAAGTTCCAAAGGTGCATAGAGTAAGGAGTGTTAACCCTTCTGCACTGGATCCTTGTGATGGGAAATGCTTCCTTATAACAAGTTAGGTGGACATTTCACTCGACTCACCTGTGCAGACATTTCTTATAGTCAGGAATGCCATAGGTATACTTTTCATTCATTTTGGGACCCAAATTCCCTGAAAGTCTCACCCTTTCCATGGCCAACAAGTGGAAATAGTCTCAGCAAACTCACTCAACTGCACATCTATGGATGGTCAACTATTTTGTTTATGCACCGGACTGGCAAAAAATACCTCTTCCATCCTTGGAGGTTTAGGCTCAGAAATGCTTTGCTGTGCATTTTTTTATTTTTAAATAGACTCTTTGGTAATTATTTTTGGAAGTTCTTCATTAAGGATGCTCCCAACAACTTGGCTCAAAATTACAGAGTTGCATTCAAAATTTGTAAATGAACAGCTGAAGATGAGAAATGAACGTCGTAGCCAATATTTTTTGATCAAGTAGAGAAAGAGAGAAAAAGAAGTAATAATCCCTGTCTGCAGGCCCGGGATAGGGTCAGGTGTCCAGCCTAGTTGGAATCCTAATGCCACCTGGGACCTATTTTCTTTCTTGCATCTTGTTTGGACACAGAGCTATGTTAGCATGGCATTTTTTTCTCTCATGTAGGAAAACTTATGTCTTTTATAAACCGCATTCATTCATATATGATGAAAATTCTGCCGTGCTGACACAGCATTCTCTCAGAAAATATTAATGCACCAGCCATGAAAAGGAAGGGAATTTGGGGGAAGGGATTGGAAATTGGAGAAAAGAACTGAAGTAAATTGTATATTGACCATTTCATGCCAATTGTCAACAATACCTGATAAGGATTTTTCTATGCAAAAGAACGATTGCCATTGATGGCCAAAGCAGGGTGACAGGAAAAGACTGCCACCAAATCAATAATCCCTGGTACCTATGTACATTAGGATAACGGTAGATGCAATTTCTCTTTGCAACTCAACTTAGTACAAGTGCAGGCTCTTTCCTCAGCAAGTGACTATGAGCTCAACCTGTTATGCTTAGACTACCATTATGTGGTGTCCGCAAATGTCAGGCATGCCAAAACAGAGATATGACAAAAATCTAGTGTCAGGTGTAGAGATGAGTAAACTAGCATAATTTTTATATGAGGAAAATTCTGGTAATTTTTGAAAATTACCATAAATTTCTGGTAATTTTTAATTTTCTGTGATAAATAGCCATTAGAGGATTTAATAGGAAAGCCAATGGCAAAGTAGCAAGGGTTTAAGAATTGGAATCATTGTTATTGCTATGTTAATACATTAGAAATAAATAAAATTTAAAAACAAGCATGACAGCCTACATGCAATTCAGCATTCTTCTTCTGGCATGTGAAATTTTCGTTCAAACCATCGAAAATGATATTGCCACAAATATTCCATCAGTAAAAATATTGCACAAATGAGTTGGATGGGCCCTTATTAATAATTAAGATTATATTAAATGTATATAGACTTGACTTCAAATAATTTGTTAGTGATATATTGGCATGAAAAATATCTGAGATGGAAGTGAATATTACCGAAAATCACAGTGATTTTCAGGAGCTGCTGTAAATTACATAAAATACCATGGTAATTTTCAAAATAGCCCATCTCTAGTCAGGTGTTGGTATTGGTGACAATATAAAGTTAACTGGCAAGTCAAGCTATTGCCTCATGCATAAATGCAGGCTTGATTGACCCAACTTACAAAGACAAAACCCACACATTCGGTGCAATACCGGAGGGTCCTAACTGTCCTGCACCACTCCCATCATGGCTGGTCCATGGATTCTGGAGTCTCCTGGAGTCCCAGACTGGTTATACCATTTACAATAACTTCAGTCTCTTATCATCATCAATGAAATCATATGCAAGATAGTATGGTCAGTAACCACCAATAGTCACTGGTGTACTCATCATGAAGCTGTTGCACTACCATTCAGTTGTCACCATCACGGGACAACCAGTCAGTCACTTAGGCCCACCACATAACAACTGCCCTATCACAACGTGCCCTCTGGCTCATTGGCAACTCACCTCATTCATAAATCCATGTTCAACTAATTGTGTCTGCATTGGTGTTACAATCAAATACTTGTTATACATGTAGGTACTTCTATAGTTGGAATCTAGAAATAGATTTCTTGGCTGTGACCAAATCCCTAAGCCTGCTTGATGTGAGCATGATGCATTGTTGAGGCAGAGGAAGGACCCAAGCCCACCTAGCAAGTCTGCTGAGTACCTAGTTGTGTTCTTCCACTAAGTCTGTGTTTTGATCCACGGGTTCCTCTACTGGACTGCTAAGGAAAAGAGAAAGTCCACTCTAGGTCATCTGCATGCTGTTAAAGCATACTTTATCTCCATGGAGCACCCATATCCTCCACAGCTATTGTATTTTTCTGAGCATTTATTATTTTTAAGTGAAAATCTAGCATTTATGATAATCCAGTTCTCAAACTAATCACATAGATTTTATCAATGGCAAAAATGCATTAAACCACTTCATATTGACTCTGTGATTTTGTTAAAAATTTAAAGGTGTACAGCAAAATGCCAGGATTTCATTCCAGGGATAAAATTTTTTGAGTTTACAGCACATTTATGTTTAGAAAGAGTCTCTGAAAATGCAATAAATTGAATGAGGCCTTGGGCTGTAAGAGAGGCTGCTGATGGGCTCTAGGGTGGAGTGTCATGGCCTTCCTCATGAGGACAGACAACAGCTTAGCACTTAGTTACAAAGGCTGATGAATAAAATAAAATACCTGTGCATCGAAGGTTTTATGGAGTATCATATTGTTTTGCTGTGTTTTAGCTGGGGCCATGGGCAGAGCCAGGGAGTAGCAGTGTGGTATGCGGAGCCGGACAGGATGATGTCCTGCCCCATGGCATGTATCTCCTGCTACCGATGGGTGTCCTGCCACCCCCTCCCCCCCCCCCTCGCCCTCCCTACTCCCCAGCAAATATCCTGGCTATTCCCATGGCTGTGGTTGATGTGATGAGATTTTAGACCATGCTTGCTTATAGGAGGAATGTATTTTGATACCTATCAGTTTGGTAGTGCATTTTTCTAATTTTGTCATCCCTATCAAATGCAGAGTTCAGGGTTAGAATAACATCCTTCATAATGTAACACTACCAATTCTATAACTTATCCTTTTGCTTAACAGCTGCTCCACCACCTTGATGCAAATTTCTTAACCTAACTTACCTCATTAAAAAATAACACATTAATTATGCGACAAGCACATGCAACAACACATTTAAACACATCAAACACATGGAAATGCATTTATTTTCAAGGCTCTATTTAAATTATCATATGCAATCAATTTTTAATTGGAATTATGTTGGGCCCAATTTACAAGGCAAACTTGGAGGTATTAAGGTTAACAAATACGTTCTTATCCCTTTGGCTATAAAAGAAAAACAGGCAATTAGTTACTATAGGTTTTCAGGAAGAGAGAAAAGGTATTAAGTGCGAGATTTAACAGGATTAAATATTAAAACTCTTTTCTTATGAATTAAATGGCTATTTGGGTGCAAAAGTTCTTTTATCTATTTGAATTATTGGTTGTGTTTCTCCCCGGATCTCCTGGCATGGCCAGTCTCGTTTCCTCCGCTGCCGTCCGGCTATATTTTCTTTTCCTCTTTCATCCTCTCCTAAACTTCCACTGCAACCCAAACCACTGCCCCTATTTCCCAGGTCTTATTTGTCATCTTCTTCCTCAGTATATCTCCCTACGTTGATTTTCCTTCAGTTTCGTCTCTCTCTCCTCCCTTCACGTCTGTTGCCCTAGGCTGCCTCTTTCTTTTTTTTCTTAATTGTTTTTCCAAGCATCCCTAGATTCCTCCTCTGTTGGATTATTTACTCTGGTATTCCAAATTATGTATCCCTAGTGACAGCTTTTAATGCTTATTGTTTGGTTGACCTTGCAGCCATATTTATACCATTACAATAACAGAAAATACAAGTTTCAAATCCTACCCTTAATGCGAGTGAAGAGGTACTGATTGGACAAGTGATCTCAGAAAAGTTGGTTTGTGGAGTGGGGATTAAATTTTCATGGGGAATTAGATTTAGTGTATTCTCCCAGCATGCGTACAACAGTTGCTCTAAATATGATCTTGCAGCATTCATTTTCACTCAGGTTGATAGCTACAAAACTATGATCTCAAAATTAGAGTAAGCTTTCAGTGATATCAAAAATGATGAGGAGTGCAGAAGCTTCACTGTTGCATTCAACATATATTTCCCAACTTATACACTGTGTATGTTGCCAAAACGTTGCACTGTAGCCACCATATGTATCCCTATAGGGATGCCATAACATCATTGCAACGTCTCGAAGGCTCTAAAATGCCATCAAAGTAATGCCTTAGCAAGGTTGTTGCAACTGGCGGTGCCATTTGTTTCCAACTACTTTGGAGCCCTAAACCCTATTATGCCCAAACCTGATTGACATTCCTTATTGTAGAAATTATTTTTGATGTTGTATCTCAAGGACAATTGAGCGTTAGCAGACGTTTTGAGCAGGCGATTTTCCATTTTTGGAGGCATATATACCTATTCATTATAATTTTTTTCTGCACTTATGCATATTTTAAATGAAACATTGCTGCAAGGTTATAAACTTACACCTTCAGTTTTGACTCAAAGGTTGTTAAGTGTAAAGATTAACATATTCCTTGCAAAAGTGATTTAACTATAGATTTAATAATGCCTTTTTAATATCTACTACTACATACTAATTACTTCTCAAGAATATCAAATTGTAGAGGTGTTTTCAAATATCTATATATTTTGTATCCATGGGTCATAAAAATGCACCTGTGTGTCTGCAGACAACCTTAAGAAAAAGCATTGGTGAAATTCATTATATCTCCTAGTAACTGGTTAAGAATTTTCATTAACTATGATAAAATTCAATGAGTTACTCAGATCAGTTTTCACCAGTACATATTATTTGTTTCAAAAAAGAGATTAGGATCTTGTAAGAGTTTCTAGTGACTTATGCCTCACTAGTAGCTGGTGAAATGTATTCTTACCAATAATTAGTGAATTATTTTATCAGTGTTTGCATGAATTTCACAAGTAACTACAGGTGTCTCAATGAACTTGTAGAATTTTTTCAACCAGAATATTTTCACCAGTAGCTAAAAAATGTTTTCACTAGTTACTGGTGTTTTCAAATCTGATAAGCTACTCGTCAATGATAGCTCATTTTTTGGGTACGATTTCCTAAAAATTAAATTTTCCTTTAGGGAATGACCTTTCAAAATCGGGAAAACATTTCCTTTTTTATGAAAAATTTATTTTTAAAATGAAAAAACTCGTAAGCTCTATTTTATTGTTTGAGGAGGGCTTCGTTTTACTATCTTAATGATCAAGCCGTTCAAACTACATTTGAAAGTTTGGGCGGACCCTGCTTTGGCGCTCAAGCGCCAATTGTTCAAATTTTTCCCGTCCAAACCAGCTGGAGATAAGAAGAAGAAGCTTTCCATGGTCGAAGACACGGAGTCACACGGAGTAGTTCCCGTGGTCGAAGAGATTCTTACGACAATATCGCATCTAGTGCGCAGTGTGGTGCAGGCATCTGAGGAAAGGTTTGTAAACAAACTAGATATATTCCGCCTACTTTCTATGCGCTTCAATCTCTTTTTAATAGCTTATAATTATTTTATCTCATTAAATCCAGGTCTTGAAATTGTGGACGAATTATTGGATTGTGACATTATATTGTACGTAGCAGATTTGTTTGAAAATGGGTTGTGATGGTGGAACAATACCGAGACGAGATGAACTTGTTAGGACCAAAAAGAAACCTGAGAAGGTACGACTTATAAGTTGAGAAATTAAAAAAAATGGGTGACGTCCGATTATTTGATTATGATTAAATTTATTTGACTTAATGTAATTTTGTTTCACAGAAAGACAAAGCTGCAGAGTTGGCATTCAGATGGAATTGCTGCACTATATCTCAGAATACCTTACAGAAACCTGTGGTTGCATGTGGACTAGGAAGACTGTATAGCAAAATGTCAGTACTTGAAAATTTATTGGAGAAAAAAGAATTTCCCGAAGTGGCTAGGCACGTTAAAGCCTTGAGGGTAGGAAACTTCTAATCTCTTTATGCATGATATTTGTATGCAGTATTCAATGTGAAGTTAATGTATAATGCTGATGTTGGTTGTATTAGGGGCTGACATAGTTATGATTTAATATTTTTTCGTAGGATGTCAGGGAATTGAATTTGACTCCAAATCCAGCCTTCAAAGAAGGCTCTATTGAGAAAGGTGATGCATCTGGAGATCCTGGAATCTCTCCCTATATTTGCCCTGTCATCGGGCTTGAAATGAATGGTCGCTTTGGTTTTGTTTTTCTTTGGAGCTGCGGTTGTGTTTTCTCGGAAAGAGCTTTGAAGGAAGTGAAAACTAACGTTTGCCATAAGGTAAGAACATTTTCCTTTAGTTCTTAGGCCCTGGGCCACTGAAAGCCTAGATATCTATGTTTAAGTAGGTAGAGTCACTATGAATTTCTTTAACGCTTAAGATTTATTAATGCTGCTATGATATGCTGCTGTGCACACCACATAACCTCTTACCATGCTCACTTTGGCCTCCAGCATCTCTTAAATGGCTGGAGATAGATCAAATTGAATGAAATTATCACCAAGAAAAGAAGAAGAATATGTTTTTACTACATATAAAGGGAGCTATTTTGGCGTGAAAAGGCAATTTTTCAAGTAGGGTATTTTATCTGTTCCACAGGCTAATGACATTGCACACTGACTGGAATTTCACCTGTGTTTATCAACAAAATGAATGTTTTGGTTGGTGGAACTTTTCAGATTTTTGTAAAATAAGATGGACCCTAATAGACACCACCACTGGTAGATAATTGTGATGAATGCTTAACTAATGACAAGAAGGCTTGCTTGCTTCTTCATGGTTTCAGTCATTTTTTGTATAAAATGCTATCTATTTTCCCCCTGAGTGTCATATTTGTTTGCAAAAATAATATTTATTTACATACATATATCCAGTTGGCCTCATAAGCCAGGAGGAAACTAGCAAATAAATTATGAATTGTCAGAAATACCATAAACCAGGGCTACTTTGTGACACATATTCCCATTCAGCATTATTGTAGATATTTTGGGCTTTCTAAATTGGTTGAGTTAGAAAATTTTCTTGAATTCAAGGATATTAAAATGAGTCCAAACACTATAATTTTGTTGATTTCTTACTATTGCTGTGATTGAGTGAAGAATTTTTTTCACAAGTTTTTGCCATGCTTTTTGGTGAAAAGATGATAGAAGTATTTGCTGTCTCAAATGCGGGTATAAGGTTAGATTGAAGGAAGACCACCATGGCACACCGATTATATGAAGGCAATGGAGGTTTGGCAACACATCTGAGTGACTTGCAAAGAGTACACAATAGAGGTCTGAGAGCAACTGAATTACCAAGAGGCTAGACTTTGCCTACCACTTTCTAGATGGTTTTTGCAAAGTCTTACCTCAACCCCAAAAAACTTAGGCCTGCCTCTCAGTCGTAAAGATATTTGGAAAGGATAACAAGGGCAGTAAAAGAATGAACATGATGAAGAACGTCTGAAAAAATAGTTTGCATACTCCCTGCCGACATGATCCTGAATTCGTTGGTTTCCTCCCTCTTTCTCCTTGCGACACTAATGGGTTTCTCCTGTCCCTGTAAATGGAAGTTTTTCCTCCTCTCACAGACTCCCTAGTATAGACTTATATAGAAGAAAATCTGACTGTCACATAGTGGTACTAGAAGTAGGGGTAATTCAGTAATGGCTAATTAACACTAGAAGCCCCGGGGTGGGTCAATTGACCCATTTTGAAATTCGCAATTACGTTTCACCATTAATTTTTAATGGATCATAAAATGCTTTCATGACTTTTAACAAACTATAGATATGCTCTTTATACCAAAATTTTGATGAGTTACCACTATTGGATTCCTTAAAAAATGAAAGTATATCTAGAAGCCCCGAGGTGGGTCAATTGACCCACTTCATATTATTTCAAGTGGAAATCATATTGAAACATATCCTGGAGCCAATTGTGTTGTTGGATGTCAAAAGTTACGTCCTTGTGTTGAAAATTGAATCTACACTCTTCAATTGCAAGAATGTATGATAAAATGAATCACAAATATGCTCCAGAAATGTAAGTTTCTAATTTTATCCAAAGGCTCGCATTGTGCCGACGTCTGCTATTGAGGTCAGTCATGCTAAGGTATCAGGAGAACTATGAACTGGTCTAGAATTGTATCATTTTCGGCACATGTGGTGTTGTTCAAAACGCGTAAACTCCTCTACATTAATCGCACTGGCCTCACTGAGGTCGAGGTATTGCTATCACTTCAAGATATTTCACCTACACAATCAGAGAAAGAAGACACCGAAGGAGTGTGTTCCCATTGCATTAGGTTTGTATGTGGATCTTGCAAAGGTAGGAAAATAACATGTTCTGGATGTGGCTACTCTCATAAGAAACAAGATAAGTGATCCAGAAAGTTTCCTAAGTCATGATGTTTATTTTATATCTTCTTAAAATACATAGAAAAAATGCAACACAATTTGTAATTGACATTGTGATAGGTATGTTACTCTGTTTACCAAAAGTGTTATAACTTGCCAATGTAGGCAAAACGAAGATCTCTAATGTATTATTTATATTTTCTGTACTAATAATTGTTCTTATTGTAATTTTAACGTTAAAAATTGCTTCAATTTCTGTTTTGTTGCACGTATGTGTACTGTAATGTTTTCCTTGCTGTGATATTCATTTGTCACTAATCATGCACTCAATTTTACATTTTTAAAAGTGTTTTAGCAAAATATATTTGATTCTCTTCTCACAGTAAACTAACTATTGTTATTTATAATGATACTTATAACCAAATATAACACCAATAATAATAATTATACTAAAAAATCAGTAAACGATAGAAGATAGGAAGTATAAAAAGCAAAAAAACCACAGTGGGTCAATTGACCCACCGCGGGGCTTCTAGGTATACCAGCAACCCCGGGGCTTCTATTGTTAATGAAGTATTATCCATCCAAAAAAGATTATTTAGAAGACAATTGGTAATTAGTGGTAATTAAAAGGTGAGTGATGATTATAGCCAATGAAATAATATTTTTTATATTCATACATCACCAAGAAACTTTGCAAAAACTTAATTAAAAACTTGTGCAAAGTAGCCCCTGTTTACAATGCTTATCCCCTTCTTTCCTGGAGCATCTAAGAGGGAAATGTGTCCTTTGTGTTTGATAGTGCCTACAATCCATGCTTCACCAGTATTTATGATAGCAATGATTCATAGAAATGAAGGCAACGTTATTGTATGCCAAGATACCCTGATGAATGTTGACAGAAAAATTTAGAAAGGGATTGTCCTTGTTTTCCTTTGTCATGATAAATATTTTATCATCAATATGGGCCATAATTTATATACTTCATACAGCTTCTGCATACTGTCAGTAATTTTACACTTTCAACGCTGGTGGACATTCTGGAACATCCTTCAGCGTTGAGCATATTAAATTACGAACTGTATACAGAAGCAACACATATGATCAACATTGACATTCCTGGGAATTCACTGCCAAAATATTTTCCAACTCAACCAATTTTGAAAGCTCAGAATATCTTAAATAGTGTTGTGGGGAATATGTGTCACAAAGTAAAGTGTGGAAAAGTATGGTGTCTAACCGTAGGGAGTTTTCTGAAATCTTTTTAATTAGTGTCGACCATCTGAAAAGATTCAAGGAGCTTGTATGCCTACTGCCTGGCTGGTTTTCAATGTGTTATTTGATCAAATGAATGCTGAGAAAATGCTCGCAAGGCTGAATATCACATTCTCTCAAAATGGTAAAAAAAACTGTCGTATTTAGCCAATTACAATCATAGGAAAAGTTGAAGTCCTTACTTATAATTGTGTGATGTGGTGAAAACCAATAAGAGAAATTCTGGTTCCCAAATTTGCTGGAGAGAAATATTAACCTGTAATGGAGGCTCTGCATAAAGAAGAGAAACAGACTATAAAAGAAGATGTACAATCTTATATATGATGAGGCTGAAGATTTTGTTGGAGTTGACGTATTGATAAAACAAATATTTAAATCCAAGGCTTTGAAGAACTAAAGGGAGGGAGGAACACAAAAATTTAGGAAGTAAACAGAACAAGGAATCAACTACGTGTTAGTCATCTAGTAAGTAAAATTTCCAACCATTTTGCATTCAATGGAAATTTAGTCTCATTTTCCTGAACGCTTTCATTTATATAATACAGTTTAGAGCTAAATGTATAATGTTGAGTCTTTTGAAGACAAAACCGCCACTGAAAGTAACCCTATTTGGAATCTGCCTCAACTTCAAAGAACAGGGAAGGCTAAATTTTATTAGAATTGACCTTGGTGAGGTGTCCACTGATGCAAAGGTGAGCAACAATTAAGCTTGTAAGATCCTTGCAGCTTGTTTCTCATGACTTCTGGGGGATATATTCCAATTGATTAGAAACAGCTAATACAAGGGGACAATGGGACGTGCTCAGGGATAAATTACCCGAAGGAGTGATTGAGTCATTTTGACCAGACCCTGTACTGACCTTCATTTGAATGGTCAAATATTACCGTCCCTTAGCAGTGATGACCCCAATGACCAATGAGAGACATAACAGTTGGTTATTGTATGGGGGGTCAGAACCAGGCAAATGTTGGCAGCCCCAGAGCTTCCCAGTAGCACCAGAAGAGCCTTTTCAGAGGTGATTTGCAACGCCTTCAAATGGTAGAAAATTACAAAAGCAGTGGCTTTTGATGCTACAAACTTTTGACACCCTGAGTATGTATTTTCTTATTAGTGACTTCATTCTAACGGCTATGATTCAGGATTCCTTCTTAGCAGTTCATGATAGAACAGATATTTATGTGCTTGATGCATGCTTTCATCATTACTATTTCCCATTCCAAATTCAGCTACAATTTTATTTTTGGGCCTCAAATTGCAATGCCATGGGTGTTTGTTCAGTGATAGCTCGAGTATTCAAATCAACAATGCATGGTTTTCCCTTCAAAGCCAGAATTTTTTTGATAGCAGTCCACAAAAACTAAATATTCACTCTACTTACTACTCTTTATATAGCAAATTGTTGTTTTTAGAAGAAAATTGCTCTATAGACTATAACATTAATTTGTGTGTGCATCTTGGAATTCTAGTTTCCAGGTATTTTCCAATTGTATTTGGTATCTTTTGAGGCTGCATTAGAAGTCATTCAAGCTTTCTATGATAGTGTGAAAAGCTGTTTGAGTCTGTTAAGGTATTCTTTAACAATCATCTTTGTAAGGCTATCTTGAATTGTCCTGAAAAAATTTTCATCATTCAAGACATATTGGTGAACATTCCTTATTAAAAGTCGTTATTCTCAGATTGTGTGAACTGGGCTGAAGTCTTATTCCACTCCTGATTTTGAAGTTTTATTCTTCGGCTGGCATGAATTGTGTCTGTTATCTCTTATTGGCTATCTCCTGACATTTCATATCTGATGGTAGTGTGTTTTACTCTTGACCATTTGCATTCATTGCCTTTGGCCAGTAATATGTATCAGTGCATTGGATTCACTGGAAGTCACTGTCTCACTCATTTTTGACACATAAGTGTAATCAGGTAATAAAAGGGCTCCATAAATGTCATGGAAATTTGGAATTGGTTTAGTAAAGGTGATTGGTGGAGTATGAAGAGAGATTATGAAAGCCACCACAAGGTACAACTCTAATTAGTTGCTGGTCTACTTTATTGTGCATCCATACATGTGATTGGATAAGATAAACAGTTGAATTTACGATTGTTTAGAAGCATGTTGCTGTCAATTAGGCTTCTAAATCGGTCTAGTATTTTGTCACTTATGGTCTCAACCTGGAAATGTGGCCCAGGTGAAAAATTATAACCCTTGGGCCCAGTCTAATAATTTGGTTAAATATAACTAATAAATTCAGGCTTCACTTTATGGAACCTCTCTATATCGGAAATCAAAACTTTCAAGTAATGGTCCACTAATATTCTTATTATTTACGACCCAGGTTTTGTCACGTAATGACATCTTCAGGTACAAATATTATTTCGCATGGGTATATATACAAAATCAGGAGCAGAGGAAGGAAGGGAAGGCGGGGGGAGAAGGAATAACCATTGGGAGTATGGTGTAATAATATTTGTACTTGAAGATGTCATTATGTGACGAAACCCGGGTCGTAAATAATGAAAATATTAGTGGACCATAACTTGCAAGTTTTGATTTCCGATTTGGTTAAATATGTTATAATTTTGGAAATCGATACTTCTCCCATCAGTAATACTCATGGCAACTTAGCAACAATCGTCTGCTATACACAGAGTCTAGACTATCAGTTAACATCAAGTTAATATGAAGGCTACTTAATTAACCTACTCTGGTTAATGCTAACCAAACATAAAATTGGGCTGAAGTATTGTCACTGAGTGAACTAGCTCCCAATTCATTTGCTTTTGCTAAAGTTGATTTACTTGTGCAAGAGCATAAAGTGTGAAAATACTTGTTTCAATGATGTACTGAGGAATGAAATGACAGAATTTAGTAGCTATGTTGCAGCAAACCCTTTTTTAGATTGATAACCTCTTTCATTATGTCATTTTTTAAGGTGATTGGCTTTCATAATAAATTTCTTACCAGAAGCTTATGACTGGGTGGCAGGAATATAAGTTAATGGTTACAACTGTTTTGAGGGAAGTCATATTCATCATGTTTTCTTTATTTTTCTTCTGACACACACTTCAGGTACCTTCAACCTCTTCTCATAATCTTTCCTTCACATCTAGATTTTAGGAAAAGTTAATGCTTAACTTGGTTGTATAAAGCTCTTCATTCCCCTTTTCTAGCCATTGCTACTCAGGGTCACTGTTTTGACCTGTTGGTAAAATTTCTCTGTTGTTGTTGCCATTATCCACATGATACATTTTTGCAACGTGAATGCATTGCATGTAAGTAGTCTTGAGGAAATTATTCACTACATTAAGTTGTCACTGTTATTATGGAAAGCTGGTTGTGGTTCAGATATTGGTAACCGTGCATTTTCTATTTCAACTTACTGAAAAATGTCATACCGCTGAAGTCATGATGTCATACCTCATATCGCTGAAGTCATGATGGGTGGCAGAAGCTATGTAAGGTTGACCCATTGATAATGGGACAGAACAACATAAAGTGAAAAATTGGTACTTAGACTGTGAGAAGTGTGTATGGAGAAGGGCATTAGCTGTAGAATAAAATGAAAATCTGATTGGTGGATGTTTTTTGTGTTTGTGAATCCAAGGGTAAGGCATGGGATGCTCTTACAACTGATGACCATGGGTTGGTATTGTGGGCAGGGGTTAAACATGGTGTTGCTGCAGTCAAGGTGTAGGCTTGATTATGATGAGAGAGTTAAGATGCTAATTGGGAAGTACAAGCTTGTATCCCCTAAAATTCTCTGCAATTGTATGGAAGCAGGTATTAAAAGAGTTGTGATTGTGGCATGTTATATACCAGTGGATGGAGACAGTGAAAGTTACAGAGAAAACTAAGAGAGATTTTTATTAAATCTGGATGTAGTGAAAGAATAATAGTGCTAGGTGACATGAGTGGCTGGATTAGTGTATGAAGGATGCTTCTGAGAAAAGTGGTTGGGCAATTTGGTGACACTCATGTGAATGATTATGGTGAAAACTTTGTGAGTGTGTGCTTGAAAAAGGATAGTTTGTGTTGAATATGATATTAAGAATATTCATTTTTATTAATGACTAGGAGCAGTGGTATAAGCCTATTTGATTTAGTTTTGTGTGATCAGAGATTGAGAGTTTTAGTGAGAAATATAAGGATAATGAGGGGTGTTGAACATGGTAAATGTCACTATTTGCTGGTCTAGAGAGTGGATCTGGATAGAATGTGGGTTCTAATGAAGAATTGTGCAAATTAGAGAAGAAGGTGGAGAATGGAGAGGATGTTAGACAATGGGGTGAGAACATGGAATGAATGCATGCTGGAGGATATGCTATCCTAGAAGCTGAGAAAATGAATTTATTGGTCATGGTGGTGTGAATGATTTGTGGGAGAGATAGAAAGGAATGATTTTGAACCATGCAGAAAGAGCAGTAGGGAAAAGAGTGGTAGAGAAAATGAAAGGCTTTGCATGATGAAATGAGGAAGCAAAAATTGCAATAAGTGAAAAGAAAGAAGCATACAAATGATTAATTGTAGCTGAAACTGAGAAAGAGCAAAAGAAGGCTTGTGTTGAATACAGAGAGAAAAAGAATGAATGAAAGCTTGCTATAAAAGAGGGTACAGAAAGAATGCATGTGGATGAGGCTAGCTAAATGCAAAGTGATTCTGAAGGCATTAATAAGTTATTTGAGTAATGGGTGAAAGGGAATAAGCAAGGTTTGGGAAGGGAAGTGAATACAATATAGAGAAAAAGTGGTAAGAATATGCCGTGTGAAAGCAATTTTGGGGACTGTTGGTGGGAGCCTTTTGTAAATTTATACAATAATGTATCTGATAATTAGAGTGGGACATAAATCAGTAATCGAGATAGTAAATGTGGGGAAGAAGATACGTAAGCATGAGATTATTACAGCTCTGAGAATATTGAAAATTGGGAAGGCTATGGGTGTTCATATATTCAGTGGAATGTTGACGTGAGCTTTTTGAGTTACTTATTTGTGGGTTGTGTTTTTTGGGCAAGTTGTGCTTGAAAGCTTCTTTTGTTCTTGCAAATTAGAAGACTGCAGTAATAGTTTCATTGTTGCAAAGAATTCTGGTGGTGTTGTTGTCATTTAGAATTATACAGGTTCTTCCTGCATTCCAGCATATTGATGAATAATATTTTGCCAGCATTCCATATCGCATCATCAGGTCTGAAAGTTCCGTTGCTCTAAGTGAAAGGTGGGAAGTCCTGAAGTACAGATTGTTGAGCGATTAGTGTTTTTAGTATTAAAATGCTTTTTAAAATATTGATTGGCAGAGTGAAGACAATAATTGTTGTCTGGGATTATGGAATCTGGGATATGTAGCGTGGATTTTGGCCAGGGAGGAGCTGTATTGATCAGCTGTTTGCACTTAAGCAAGATATTGGAAAATGTATGGGCATCCAAATGAAAGTTTCATGTGCATTTTTGGATTTTGAGTCAATCAGCATTAGTGAATGTTAAGAAGGCATTGTTATTAATTACAGATAAAGCAACCTTATGTCAACAAATCTACTTTGAAATCTCTGTATTGCTTTTCTCGTACATATTACTTGGATTTTGTGAGGAACTTCCCATAAGTAATTAACATACTCAGTCAATGTGTAATATTCACTTTAATTTATTTTTAATGTTTGTTCATAAAATGGAAAACCTGAATATCCTTACTTAACAAGCAACTTACCTTTCTGATCTCAGAAAATTGTGGCCAGGGTCTTTCTTTTGCTGTTTGCTTGAACTTTTTGGGTCTTATTGAAAAATTTGAATATGGCTATTTTTGGATTCTTCTTTCATTTCTGGATTGTAATGAAGAAACCCAGTCTCTTCTCCTGTCATGGTTGATTTAGAAAACTAGTCCTCCTCATCTACGTAATCTATGCCAGCAACCTCAAGAGTGTGTTTCAGGGGGCAAATGTTCCCATGCAACCCAGTCCATGTAGATGAAAGCCATATTATTGCCACTACACCACCTAGAACTCACCACCAGTGTAGCATGTGATAAAAATTAAGGCTGATGCCTTACAATGTGTGGTCCCAATCTCAATGTGGCCTCTTGTGGTCCCAATCAGGAACCCAATGTGCACATAGCTTCAGTTGTGTTAGCATCCCGCAATGAACTTGAATAGAGAAGACCATGAAATGTCAGGAAAATCCACTGTCAATTCTCTAATGGTTGACATCCATGTCTCTTAAACCACTTAGTCAACTCACTGATCGAGGTCTCCAGTTATGACTGACCTGCATCCTTGTCCTCCTTTATCATGATCATCAATTTGGCCACATTTATGATTTCAACTCCATTCTCTCACAGCATCATTGTGCATAAAGTTTACACCATGTATGCTGCTAATTCTGTGATAAATTTATGCTCAACTAGTCACTTCAGCCTGTAAGAAAACAATGATGCTGCGAAAATTGCATTTTGTGCCAGAATCAGTCATGTTGATCATGTTAATGCTCCAGGTGATGTGTTAACAAGACAGTCACTGATGTTTTTGTGGGATAGCTGTGCTGTATGTATGATATAAGTATGAGGGATGTATGAGAGTAGAAAAAGTAGGTAATGGTGGGAGACTCTCAGAAGATAAAGAATCTTAGGAATCATAAAAACAAGAGAATTAGTACTAAGCAATGTATCCATGAAGCAGAGATGTAGGAGGAATGTAAAGATAGGGAATTAACCCTTAGAGTGCCAGAGGGCTGATCTATTGGCCCTTGTGGTGTGTGCAAAAATTGCCACGAGCCTATATATCAGCCACATTTTTTATAAATAAATAATATAAATATTTGTTTCCTAAGTAAAAAATCAATAGAAACAGAATAATTGAACCATATAACATGACCAATGAGTTTGAAGATATTACATAAAAAATTAGGCCTTCAAATGCTATTAGAATTTGTAAAATAAACTTTATACTAAAGTGGTACATTGTCATCAAAAAAGGCCTGGCATTTTTTGCATGTACTTGCTCATAGAAGCTGGCACTAACAGGGTTGAAGATGAACTATGAAGATAGAAGCAATAGTCTTGACTATTGAGGTATATGGTGAGGGCGCTTACTATTGTGGCCAATGATGGAAGCTGTTATATGGGCGTGGCTTGTCTTCCATCTTTGTTAACCTCTCTTTTCCTTTAGCACTAAGGGCTGTAGCACCAATTTTGCAGTTGTACAATATTTTCCATCGGTAGGTTACTAGAAATCAGCATGCAACTACTTCTTAAATATATCTTCCCCTTCCCCTTATTCATTAAAATTAATTATGATCTGCATTCCTGGTGAAAACTGGAGTAAAATCAAGTATAATGTGCAGTACTAAGCAGCCAATCTATGTTTCAAGAGTTACTTGTCTTGAATTGCCAACAGATGGTGGATATTATTACTATGCATCTGCTTATTTGTCCATTCTGTAGTGTTCTCCTAAGGAAAGTTAGGAAAGAGCAGGTTTAACTAATTAAGTTGTTATGAGGTTAAATGTTTCTCGGGTGTTGCACCGGGTAAGAGGGTCCAAACGTCCCGACATTTTGGAGATCGACTTGATCTCCGTCTTCAGGAGGTTCTGATGCCATGTTTTTCAATTTGGCCGGTATATATACTCTTTGCACTAGGTTCAGGTACCATCGGATTGGTTATGGCATGTGCGAGTTTTTCTGCCTTCCCGTATGTATTTAAGGGTGTTCATGATGGGTCTCCAGGAGTTACTTAAATGGAAACCAGCTCACAGGAAAGGGGTGCGTGCGGGAAGGTGTATATTGGAAAGACTGGCCACACAATAGAGACAAGGCTGAAAGATCACTGGAGATATTTCCGATTGGCTCAACCACAGAAGTCAGCCGTAGCAAAGCATAGCATTTTTTAGGGCCATGGGATACAGTGGGAAGGGACCAAGGTTCTCAGCCGCATGCAAGGCTATTGGGATCGCCTTGCCAAGGAAGCCATCAAGATCCGTCTGCAACCAAAAAACTTTAACAGAGACGCTGGTTTCCATTTAATTAACTCCTGGAAACCCATTATGAACACCCTTAAATACATACAGGTACTCCACTATCTATTTCAAAATCAATATCGACTCTGTCTATTTTAAGGGAACATACACAAATTTCAGACCCGAAACCAAATTTCAAACCTTCGAAGGGATGAGGCTGTTGTTCTATCCCAGCTATCCCGTGGATCGCCGCCGGCTCAGTATTCTGCGTTTCAAATTTTCCCTCCGCATCTGCATTGTGGGACGCGCCTTCTTCAACGTCGTTCACTGCATTTACGGGTGTTCCTTTGCATATTCTAGCGATGTGCCCACGTCTTTTGCACCGTTGGCATTCCCAATTCTTCACAGAACAGCTCTCAGGGTTGTGGTTCCTCCCGAACTGCCAGCATCCGGGGGTTGACGCTCTTCATACTAGAATACTCTTCTGTGGAGAAGCCCTTGCGTAGACACCGCAAACGCTCTCTGAACTGGATGGTAACTGCTTTGGGCGTAAGTGCTGCGCTTGAGATGCGGCCAGTACCAGCTCTTGGGCAAATACACAAGCCCTTTCGAAACCCAAATTGACCTCCAGGATCAGCCTCCTTTGGATAGCCATTGACGAAATTCTGCAAATGAGCCTGTCTCTCAGTGCTTCGTCCAAAAACATTTTGAAGTTGCAAGAGGAGGCCAGCTTCTTCAACTCAATGATATAGGAAGACAAGCTTTCGTGGGGGTGCTAGTTTCGGTTGTAGAACTTCATTCTTTCAGCTATATCTAACTTCTTTGGTTGAATGTTTTAGTAGCATGGCTGTGAGCTGTTGGAAGGATTTATCCACCACTTTCTCAGGATGCAGTAAATTTTTCAATACTGCGCCAGTCTCAGGTCCCACCAAGGTGATGAGTAAAGGCACTTTTTTCTCATCCTTCACATCATTAACTGCAAAGAACTGTCCCAGTCTTTCAACATACGCAGCGAATTCTTCTTTCTCTGGGCTGAACTCTCCAACTTGTCCAAACATTTCACACAACTATTTTATTTTCCTCGTCACCAAATGTTATGTCCAGTGCTAAAAAATAATGCATGCTCAGTGTATTTTTATTCCATTCTTAATGGCGGACCACGCAACAATTCAGAAAAAAACATAAAAACAGGTTCTTTGTAATATAGCACTCAAACAAATGAATAATGAAAGGCATGTATTACATATATATACTACTGGTGGTAACCAGTTTTTGGAAGGAGTCAGTGAAGCTATTGATTTGCACATCTGCATTTTCACCAAATTGGGTTGCCACTGGCCTGGGAAAATGGGAATAGTTATGGGGAGCTAGAAATTGGCCTGGAAATCTTCCTTCCCAAGTCAGAATCTGATTGTTTTCAGTTGGTAAGGAGTTCCATTTTAGGAGCAAGTGGTGGCCAATTCTCCAGGCCGGCTTCGCATGAGCATACTTGAGCATGATGGGCTGATGACACAGAGGAAGCATCCAAGCCTGCTCAGCAAGTCTGGTGGGCATCTTGCTATGTGCTTCAGCTGAGGCTATATGCTTTGAGCTATGAGCTTCAATATTTGTCTTTGGCTCATTTTTGAAAAGAGAAAAGTCGCTTGAGGTCACTTACTTGCTGCTAAAGCATGCTTTGTCTTTACATAGCATCCATTATGACCATGGCTACTGTCTGATGTTGTGTGCATGTAGGGTGTTTAATCCCTTGACCTGATTGAGGCAGTGGAGCTCATACACGGTGCTTAGCAATTGATTATTTCCTTAGTTATGGCAAGAATGAGAGAGGTGAATCAAATACTTCAAAAGCATACTAGGTTATCTAATGTGCCTTCAATTGGTTGCTTGTACAAATTATACTTGTTGTCGACAAGCAACCTAAAATCAGTCATTGAATTGGACTCAGAGTCTACCACCTTACTGTGTTTGAATTTACCTCTTTATTGAGGAGACCAAAGAATAATGTGCTAACAGAAAGGAAGCCAAATTTCTCCTTGAGCAATATTGGAAGCCGGTCCTTTTCCTGTGCCACTGGGCTGTACCCCCTTGAAACAATAGTTCACAGTCAATTGATTGCATATGCCATGGCTTTTTAAGCAAATATTTATTTTATATATTCTCCAAAATATATTTTGAAATGCTTTGTGGAGCATTTGCATATGTTAAAAGTAATTCTAGTGTTAACCTTCATATGGATTCATGACACCATCTCAGTACTTTGAGTTTTTAGTTTCTTAAAAAATTTAGCATTGAAGATGAGATTTTAAAACCATCAGTAGTGTATTTTTTCGAAAGTGGCTGTTAGCTGGTGGGAGGAAACATAGCTATTTGACATTTCTGCACCATTTATTTAATAATAGAATGGAATTTAATGCAGCATATTCTCAAACTTCATGTTTTCTGAAAGTTTGGTTTTTTATACTTCATTTTTTAGAGAGCTGTTGTTAATTTTGTTGGCCAACTTCATTTCCACTGGTACTATTCACGGGGACCTGATCGTGACACCATTGCCTTCATCTAGAATTCAGTGTTATGATATACGAGTACTTCTGAAAACATTTAGCTGAGCCAGCAGAATAATTTATTGTGATTTTTACTGAGATTTAATTTTAGCAAGAATTGTGCATGTGCTTTGTGAAGCATGCTATGTAAGTCCATGGTGTACAAATTAGTTAAGTTTCTTTAAAAGAAAAGGCACTTCATGCTGAAAATGATAAGGTATGTATGGACTTCGATGCATCAAATAGCTGGATAGACTGTTTCAAAACTAATTGAAATATTGTCTAGAAGAACATTGGTGGTAAATCTGAAAGTGTGGAGCACTGGAAGTGCCCAACTCTGCATAATCTTTTTATTGAATATGCTCTTTGAGACATTTTTACTGTGGAAGAGACAGGTCTTTTTTATTGAATTCTGCCACACGAAACATTCAACTTCAAAGACTGCTCTTACAATTGAAATAAACACAGCAAAGCTTACCTCACTGGTTTGTTAGGAGCCAATGTAGATGGCAGTGAGAGATTGAGGCCCTTCGATTTTAGACAGTCTTGAAATTCTCATTGAAATTAACATTAGGACCTTGCTTAAAACCTATGCATCTAATCCAAAGGCATGTATGACATTTGGTATTTTTCTAGGAAAAATGAATACCCTTGATGCAAAGACTGAGAGTCAGAACAGAAAAATCTAATTGTTATTGGATTGGTGCCCTGTATCCCCTGTTAACTTGAATAAAAGGAATATAAATTAGTATTTTTCCATGCAAATACCACAAGCCAGTGGCAGCCATTGGTTTTAGCTGTAACCCAGTCCGTAATCATTTTGCTTCATTTTCTTGCAAATTAAGATTTCCCTTAATGCACATTTTCCCATGATTTGCACTTTTTCCTCTTGTCCCCTTAAAAGTGTAAAAGAGGGGTTTCACTGTATTGATAAAGGTGCAGTGTGTAAGGTGTTCCTTATTCCAGGAATAATGATTGAGGAGCCAATTGATTCTTTCAGCCTATTTATTGGTAGGATAATTCTGGCTGAAATATTTCTGTTCACTAATAAAGATGCCATAAGGTTGCTCCAGGAATAGGATATCACTTGAGTTCATGTGAATACCATTCAAACAGAAGCATTTTTTGGACTACTGATTACTCTTGCTTTGGAGCTAAGACAGAAGTGAAAGAAAAACTATATCTTCTAAATCTCTTTGGGTATCTCTCTAGAATTCCTAAATAGGAATGGAAGTAATGATTTTTTCAACTTTTTTGCCCAAGTAAACCAGGATATTGGTGATATGAAATAAAATTAGAAAACATTAGTCCAAAGAAGCTAAAGGAAATGGAAGAATATTAGGTAGTTCATAACAACCTAAATTCTACATTTCTTTACAAAGTGCCTTTTTTTGCCATCGATGTTGTGTAGGAGGTCAGTTTAAGAATTTCGTTAGTACTACTGCTAGAATTTTGTGTAAAAATCTTAAATTCTCCACAGAATACTCTGAATCCATTTCAGAATTTAACTTTTTGGAGCCTGTGACGAATATCAGTTGCAAATAGATTCAAAACCACTGCAAGCACAATTAGATAACTGCAGACTCATGCTGTGAGAGGGTCTGCAAATGGGTTGAAGGGTCAAAACCAACTGCTGAGAACTGGGCCTGGGGCTAATCCTTTGGTGACAGTCACGTTCCTTCAATCTGCCATGACTACAGCATACATTCATTCTGTCATGCAGGAAAATCCTCATCAGCTAAAGCAGACATTAGCCTCTGGTGTTTAGGTATAGTAAAATGGGATTACTACCTCATCATCCAAATTTAAATCTGGTGCTGTTTTCAGTTGATATACAAGGCACAAAAATTGAACACCTAGAAAATGATTTTGTAAACTGGCAGTTGTTGCAAAAGCAAATATTACTTGCAACATCTCCTTATAAATGCTAAGGGCTTTTACACTATTCTAAATTCTTCATCCCATAGTCTAAGGATGCTGTTCGTCAGCTTTAGATTTTTTCACTACCCTGTAATAATACTTACCAATATTATTCAGAGCCATTATCCACTTAGATTATCCATTAAGATGAGTGTGGTTTTATTTTTTCAGCTTTTTTCTGTGGCTGACTGAACTTGAAAATCTAAGCCCTATCATTGTATTAGTTTTGATTTAGCTAATCAAAGTAGTGATTGACCCTGTTTTTGTCATTTTTCCTATCTTCAGATTTTATATTACTCTCTAAAATTTATGGTAGGAAGTTAGTGGATATATATTTGATAATTTTGGTCCATAACTGTCATTTGATACTTAAGTATAAATTGTGTGAGTGTTGCCTGCTGATGATATGTACAAAATAGCTATAAGATAAATAAATTTAAATATAAATGTTTACAGCTATAAGAAAAAATTAAACATAATTACACAGAGATCTCAAGAAGTGAAGTATTTGGGCATCTTCACTACTTTGAACCTTAAACAAGTAAAACACATATGTATCATTTATGGTGCTGAATTATTGAGAAAAGACTGATTGAAGGTTTGCAATAAAAGTAATTATGTGTAAGTTGGTTGAAAAAATAGTTCAATTTTAATGATAGGGATATAATAGTCAGCATATAACTGCCCAATACATGTATGCATCATTGCATTGTTGTGCATCATTTAACTGAATGAATCAAATCAGTTCACTAAGAATTACTTGTACTTACTTAGAGATGGGTAAATTACCATGATTTTCATTTATGGTTGATTATCAAGGTTAATTATAGTAATTTTAAAAGAGTTACTGTAATTCATAGGTAATTCGCAAGTCTCCTTTTCTTCTGGTGTTTTCCCTCCCCAGTTAAAAACTGCAAAAGTTCTCCCTCTGCACAAGGGGGGTGATAAGATGGATAAAGATAACTACAGACCTATATCCCTGGTCTCTGTTTTTTCAAAGGTCTTTGAGTACGCAATGTTAAATAGACTTTCTTCATTTATTGTGAAACATAAACTTTTCTCCTCTTCTCAGCATGGTTTCTTAAAAGGAAAAAGTACCGAAACAGCCATATACAAATTTATTGATCTAATTCTTCAGGGTATGGACGCACATATTGAGACCATAGGAATTTTCTATGATTTAAAAAAAGCGTTTGACAGTGTCGACCATGTAATTCTGCTAAAGAAATTGCATTATTATGGAATATCTGGTATAGCCAACGATTGGCTGAAATCCTTTCTTTTTGGTCGAACCCAATTTGTTTGCATAAACGGACCCTCTTCTATGGTTTCCTCAGAAAAAACACACATTTCCAAAGGTGTACCACAGGGCTCAGTATTGGGCCCTCTACTTTTCTTATTATATATTAATGACCTTCCTACCCGTGTTAGACAGGGTGAAATAATTATGTATGCTGATGATACTAATCACCTCATTTCTTGTGCCGATAATGTGAATGTAGTTGCCCAGCAAGAGGTCAATCATATGTTATCCTGGTGTACCGATAACAGGGTTGTGTTGAACAGAAAAAAATCCTCATTTATGCTTTTTCACATGTATCAAAATAAATTGATTTCTTCCCCCTTGTTGAAATTAGACAGTAAATCTATTGCTATGTCTTCTGTTACAAAATTTTTAGGTGTGTACATCGACGATACCCTGAACTGGGAATCACATATTGATTTTTTATGTTCACGAGTAGCAAGGAGCTGTTACCTACTACGTAGAATAACTCCGATCACTAGCTTAAGTGTTGCTCTCTCTGTGTATTATGCTTGTGTTTTTAGTCGACTAAAATATGGAGTCTGTGCATGGGGTCATTCCCAGCGAACAACAAGACTGTTTAAACTACAGAAGTGGGCCATAAGAATTTTGGTTGGCGTAAATAAACGCACTAGCTGCAGGTTATATTTTAAAGAACTTAACATCTTAACATTCCCATGTATATATATTTTCTATACAATTATGTATGTTAAAGAGCATCATCTGGCTCTTGGATTGCCCTTGAACAACGATGTTCATTCATACAATACCAGAAGAAATGGTGATTTTAAAGTGGTGTCTCACAATTTAGTGTCCTTCACAAGGCAACCGTCATATGCAGGATGCATGTTGTACAACAGTCTCCCTAGTGAGATCAAACAGACCCGTAGTATTCCTGTTTTTAAAAAGAAATTGAAAGAACTTCTATTGAACAATGTTTTTTACTCAGTCGATGAGTTCTTGAATAAGTGATTGTATTTATGTATTGTGTTCTCCCTTGGAGGCGAGGATTTGTATTTATATATTGTTTCCTTTTCCTGTTTTTTTTTTTCTCCTCCTTGACTTGTCCCATACATATGTTTTTTATGTCTCCGGGACCAATAAACTACTTACTTACTTACTTACTTACTTACTTACTAATTATAAATTTACCCTTTGTAATTTGCTTATAAAGGATGTAACAGGAAAGGCAATTGCAATTGTAAGGGGCATATAACATTTTTACCATTATTTTCTCACATTAATGTACTAGAAATTTATATTTAAAAAAGTGCGTACAACAGCACACACAATTTGGCTTTCTTTTGTCATTGTATGAGAAACTTTAATTCAAACGATAGCCCTAGCAATATTTCTTTTGAAAATATGTTCTACAAATGATTTGTACATGCCTCAATATTAAGCCTGTATGAAATAGATAAGGACTTGGTTTAAAAGAATAAGCTTGGAATATTTCAGATATGAAAAATATTGTGGTACCACAGTAGTTTTCAGAATGGTCCCTCTCTGTGTGTATGGTATTTTTTCTCTTATTGCTTTTTCTCGTATGGAAATCAGTGTGCTTTTCTTCTGGGTTGTATTCTTGTTGAAAATGATTATTTTCTAAAATCCTCTTTGCTGTTACATGTAATCCTGCCATTGGAAACTAGGTTGAATGCTCTTAATTGATTTCCCTATGATCTACATGACATTTTACCTCTCCTTTCATATCCTATCTCTCTTTATTTTTGCAGTGTCAGAAACCTTTCACACAGGATGATGTTGTGGTGTTGAATCCAAGTGATGATGAGTTGGACAGAGCAATGGTGAAGTTGGAGGCCCGTAAGGCCAGGGAGAAGGCTGGCAAAGCAAAGAAAAGGAAGAATACTCCTGCAGAGGAGGTGAGCATTCTTCTTTACCTGAAAACTGAGAATTGCATACAAACTTGAGCACTCTAGGGATAGGGCCCTGTTGTTGTGTATTATTGTAATCTACCACTTGTCACAACATTGATTGGGAAGGAGACAATGAACTATCCTGTGGCAGGGCAGATGTGTGAATCTCATGGACACTCTCTTGTTTTATTGAATCTTTGCTTTAAGCTTAGTTTCTCACAATTTTATGTATTGCTATTGTAAAAGTATATTATTCATCATACTTTTACAATAGGAAATATTAATGTAATTTGATTAAATCTTTATTTTAGTTGCATCATTTTATTGATGTGAAAGAACTTGCTGTGCCTTTGATTTTCAGTCATATGTTTCAGTGTATTATCAACATGGTATTGCCAAACCTAAGGTTCAACCTACGTTATATTCCTGATTTCAAGTGTGAGAATCATGGTTGCATTGTTCATTATTTCACATGATACGACTGTATTTTAGTTACCTATCTTATTTTTAGTCTTGTGGAGTCATTAGTGCCAAGGGCTATTCTATTTTGAAAAGAAATTATTACACTGGGAAGCTGAAATGTGAATCTGCATGTGTGGAGAACTCCAAACCCTTGCATAATCCTGTATTTCTCTCTTCAGACAGAACTCATCAATGCCAAAGGGGAGCGACTGAAGTCTTTTATAATTTATATTAATCTTTGTTATTTTTTCTCAGCTGATTGTACACAACTTTACTTTGTGGGTGGTTGACAATAATAACAAAACATTTACGCATTCCATTATTTTCAGAAATCATCAATCCCAAGTATTAGTTTGCTACAACTCCATTCTATTTTCAGCGAGCCATTTCTTTCCTTCAGAGACCCTTGTTTTGACATCTCTCATGATTTGCTTCCATCAACATATTAAATCTTTGGTCAACATGGGTAATTTTTTTTATTTGTTGTTCCGTCTGTTGCCGTTTTGTACAAGTCAGTTATGTCTAAGAGTGTGTCATAAGTTTATCTCTCCTTCATTGTTGTTTTCATTTGGTATATTTTCTCTCCTGCTCATATTAAGACTTCTTCATTGGCGACTCTCTCTGGCCCTGTAAGTATTCTTCAAGAACTCGACATTTCCATCCCTTTCCATCTTCTCGTATCTACTGCTGTCCAGAGTTCTTTGCTAATATGACCATATGTTACTCACGTTTTATAAGGAAGTGCTTCCTTACTTCCAAGCTTGTATTCTGTTGTTGCTCATTTGTTTGTTGTTTACCAACTCCTCTCCTGATGGAATGCCTTCTTTGTGTGGGAAACTCCTCTGTATCTTTCTTGCAACACTATTGATCATACTTCCCTGGTAGCACAAAAGGGCAATTTCCTTTTATTTATTTATTCTGTTTCTTATTGTTCAGAATGAATGCTTAATCAGCTGAAGGCACAAATAGGACTATACAATCATTTTATACAAGTAGCTGTTCATGTAAAGGGGAAATTAAAGATATACTCAAACAGACATAGAATTAATTAATAATAAAAAATATAGAATACCAAAAAAGTGAAAAAAAAGAAAATAAAAATATGTAAATCTGGCATCAGATATTGTGTACCAAAGAAACAACCCTTAGCATGATCAATTTTCTGTAGGTTAAAAAAATAAAAAGGAAAAATGAATTTTTAATGAAAGAAGTAGGTACTTATACAACAGTGGATAAAAATGATAAAAAGAAATGCATTTTAATATTCATCAAACTCTGTAGGTAGAATTCATCATATACCATAAAAAAGTGTGAAAACAAAAAAACAACAAACACCCGTCTGATGTAGACAAATATTACATAGAGTATAAAGGCAAACCCATTTTTGATTCATTAGTAGTCAACCAGAGCAGGTATATAAACAAGATACAATTGGATGTGAATATACATATAAGTATGAGGTAAATATATCTTTATGTTTACCTCATATGAAGTAAATATATCTTTATATTTACCTCATATTTATCTGCTATTATATTTTATTTATTATATATATTTTTTAGTTGTTTAAGGAATGTGTCCAGAGATGGGGATTGTTTGAGAACCTAGGGTAGAGAATTATAAAGGAATGGAGAAAGTTATTTGAGACTATTTGCTCCAAATTTGGAGGAAGAAGTATGAACTTTGTATTGATTGGAGGAGGATATGGTATTATGCAGATGGATTTTGGAAACGGAGATGAAACTGAATTTAACAGGGTGTTTATGAGAGGTTTGAAAGATGTAAATGAATAATCTATATTGCACTCCCAGGTGGAGAAACAAATTTTTGTGTGGGTATAAACTGTCATCATGGAAGTACTAAAGGGAAAACCATGGATAATTTTGATGTGGTATAAGTTTTGCAGGGACAAGGGTTTTGGCTAAATACTGGGCTCTAGTGGAAAAGTACTGATTAAGACTTAAGCATGTTTGGGTGGGGTCACTAACAGTGCTTCCATGATGAGGAAGTGCCTTAGATCCATTCATAGGTCTTTTGGTATTCTAATGACTTAAATCTTCATTTAGGACCTTCCAAGTTAATTTGACATTACCCTCAGCAGGGTTATGTTTCTTTTGAAAATACTCATTTTGAGGTTTCTTCTTCAAGGCAGACCCTAGATTGGAACATCTTATACAGTTTTCTTTGGTGCTTATGTCAAGAGAAGCTTTTTTAGTTTTTTTGCACAATGCACTTTTACGTTTCACAATTACTAAAAGTCTTTGGTAATCCATGACACCTATTCATTTGAATTAATGTTGAAATAGAATTCTTCCTTGGTAGATATGTCTCATCCTTGGTGAATATAACTCATGAGTTCCCTTAGCATAGCATCTACATCTTTACTCGCATAAGTAAAGATATTATCCTTAACAAATTTACATAGTTTATTATAGTTTACATGGTTGTGAACTATAGGTTTTGAATTCTTAGAAATGAGATTTTTATAATGAATTTCATCAATTATTTATCATATAATTACTTTGTGGTCCAGAATGCCTATAATGACACAGTCAACAGGAGAGACTTTATGTTCAAAGGCTGTATGGGAAAAATGGTCCATCAGAGAGGAATTGGATGCCTCTCTCATAGGTCATGTATTGGACAACTCCAAGCCTAGGGATACCATCATATCTTTGCAATTTTTTATTGGCTGTGAGTGGCTACTTATGTCTTTGTTGAAGTCACCCAGAATTCTGTTGTTTTTTTTAACTTTGAGGATAATAGCACAAATTCTAGGTTACGAAGAAGGTAACTGGCACTTGATAGAGATGGATTATATGTTTCCGTGAGGTTAAAGGGGTTTTTGAAGTGTTTGGACATCTTAATATTGATTGTGAGTAGCTGGTGTATATTATTACATATTCAGACAAGTGGATGAAGATGAAGTCAATGCAATTTCTGACCGAGAAAGCTACTCCACCTTCTTTTACTGAACCATCTTGATTTCCACTTATAAATTTGTATCCTTAGAAGCCCATGAAATACCAATAACCTTTCAGTAGCTAAGTTTTGGTTAATAAAATAATATTACAATCTTAGACAACTTTAAGAATGATAGAAGGTCCTGAGTTTGATTTTTCAGACTTCTGATGCAGATAGATACAATTTTCACTATCGATTCAATTTTGGCAGTGAAAGAAAGATAATCACCAAGACTAAATACATGTTCTCTTTAATATTTGGAAGGTTCAGCATGGAATACAATGGTAAAAACATAAAAAGTGCTGAGATCTTGTATTGAAGGAACAAAACTTAGGAAACTAAGTTAAGTGCCTTTTATGAAGAGCTCAATTTCTGCAGTTTTGTTCAAGACTTCACATAGGTGACTTTGTCTATATCAGTTTTATAATGGAAGGCTTTACTCTCTCTCACCCATGGGCCTTTGTATTCATATTCTGGGCTCTCTCTATCTGGAATTTTTTTAGTAAGGCAATCATTGATAGATACAAGTTGCTTCGATACATTGATGCCAAGGTCCATTGTTGACGAATTTCTCTGTGATCTCGAGAAGTGATCCTTCATAATAGAAGCAGAATTCATTAAATGTGGTTCTGGACCCACTGTAAATTATTCATTTTATCCATTTAATTTGAATGTAGAAATCCCTATTTACAAGGAAATCACATGTTAATCTTAAGTTCATTTGAAAAAGCTCAGAAATGGTGGGATTGTGGCAGCCATGCTGAATGACGTAGCAGGTACATAGTTTATGAAACAAAATGTAGGGAATCATCACCTGAATCTACAATTGTGTTCAGAGTCCTTAGCTCTGTTAAACACATATTAATATGAAAACACCTTTATACCTATGAAAATCCTCAAAGCTCAGAAAAGGTCTTCCCGTGAACATTGTTTTTATAAGCTGTTTTTTTTACTATGCTCCCAGCTAGTAGCCTTCTGCTGCTGTCTTGCACCCTTTACACGCTGTTCTTTCAGGCAAAATTTCATGCAATGGGAAGTAAAATGAGTTGCAAAAGCTATGCTCTTGTGTATGTGACTTTGCATTCTGGCTTGTTCCTACTTGTATGCTGTCATTTTGCTCACTCCCACTTTGAAAACATTGTATTTATATCATCTCTCATTCTTTTCATTCATGAATGAACATCGGCCATTTTACAGAAAGAATATATCAGGCATGATTGATATTCCTATCAATCATGCTTCTTATCTTCATTCATTCCATTCAATTCAATTTTTCATTTTTTTCCAGATTGAAGTGAAGTTGAGAAAATCAAAAACTTGAAGCACTTTGTTTTACGTACATTTAAATACATTTTTGATTTTAGTAGCCCATGACAAAATCACCACCGTATTTCACAAGATGAGCACTCTTCTAATACCTGCTAATATGCTTCCTTGGTGTGCATTGTCTGAAGCTTAACTTAAGGCCATGGGTTACCTTACACTAACCTTCAGGTGGTGCACTTCACTGGTAGATTTAATTGACATGCTATAGATTTCCTCTGAATTTTCACTCCATTGATTTTTTTTCACTTTTTAATTATTTAGAAAAAAATTCTTAACCTCATTTTTATATCCAACAGCTTCAAAACAGTCTCCAGGGGAAGTTAACTCTCTATCCAGTCTATTTAGAAAAAGAAACCACCATATTCTTTTACTCGCCAAATGTTTATCTCTCCTAGTCTTATGATAACTTCATCTATTGGACGTCTTCCACTGCTTTTGTTTGGGTAAAATGCATTCATCTTTTAGTTGGATTTTTTCTTAGATATTTTTCTATACAGTTCAGTGTTCTCCATAGATTTTTCCCCTTCTCTGACTAAATTAGTACGTCAGCCATCAACTAAGTCAGCATGCTGATTGAATGTTGGGTCCTGTTTTTATGTTGTATTAATTGCTTTTTCAGTGTAAATACTGAACAATGTTGGTGACAAAGTTCTCATCTGAATCCTATCCTTTTTATGGCTTCTACCCAATGGCAGCTGCATATATTTATTGCCAACTTTTTTTTGGCAGTCTGCATATAAGTACATATCCATATGCTCTGTTCCTATCTGAAAAGGCTCAGCTCTATGGCCTTAATAGAATTTGTCAAAAATTAATTTCCTGGGAGATTTTAGGAATATTGAGAGGAAACCAAGGGCTGCAATCTTTCAAACAATGTTCAGTATTACCCCACCCACTGATGTAATGTCTTGGCATCTCTGTCAATGGTTGAGTTATACCATTTAGTTTTCATTAAGGTAACAGGATACAGTTACAGTTGGAGAATAGTGTTACTGTACAGAGCTACAAGTTATGCCAAGACATTGAAACTGTCTGGATTACGATAAAAATTAATGTTATTCACAATTATCAAGTTGATGGTTTGTTCTATTTTATGTTAATACTAAAGGAAAATCATTGGTAATCTGATCAGTGGAATTCTTGTTTTTTTAATACTTTTTCTGAGTCAGTCAGTTGCTGGACCAAGTGGAACTTCTGTGGAAATAAAGAAAGAGCCCATTGATGATGAAGATGGTGGCCAAGTGAATGGGAAGCTCCCAAAGTTGGCCAATGGAGCTATCAAAACGGAACCAACTGGGAAACCTTCTACATCTGGAGCTCAGTTGAATGGGAAGGCTCAGAGTAAACTTGGTAGTGCAAAAGGTAAGATGAACGATCATTGTGGTAGCTTACTTTAATTATATTTGAGTTTGTAAGTGAAAAACTATTACTGTTACCTGTGAATGACATGCAGTGATGGTGAGTGTTAAGTGCATTCCTCTTCATGATGGTGGATAACTCGTATCAGATGCTACCTTGATTTCACCTGAATTTGTCTGAGCTAAAAAGCCTTACCATTTTCCTGACTTCAGAACTCCAGACTGAAATGTAAAAATTGTCCAAATATTTTCATCAACTAAAATTTTCATACTCCTGCTAATCTAAATATTTTTATTGTGAAATGATTTGCCAAATATTTTCTGATGTCATCAAAAGTTGGTGTTGTGCAGAGGTTAGGGAAATTGCCTCAAAATATTAATCTGACTCTGTTGATTGTTACTTTTCGTTTTTCAATCAGTACTGCTATTTATTTTCCATTAGACTGTATGTTTTTTCCTTTTATTATGTGAATTGCTTTTCTGACTCTTAACCATCTGCAGACTGACTTCACCAACATTCTTTCTTCATTTTTCCAAGATAAACGTTTAAATGCCAGATTTAAATGCCCTTCACTGCCGGAATTAAATGTGGCTCTTTAATTATTTCCTGTTCCAATTACAATAAACTTAAAATCTTCAAAACTATTGAAGATAAATTGGTCAAATAAAATGTGATAGTTTTATTAAGGTGTGGTACATTTGCGTGATTAATTTAGCTGTCACAATCAAATTTTAGGACCTTCAGAAATGCTTCTATTTGGGAAGTATTTGATAGTGAATAGCTTTTTCTACTTATGGAGGCGAAATTTTATCATGTAAATGGATTTTAGAATATAAAACTACTTATTTATGCATTTAATACATTTATATAACTTTTTATTTCTTAAATTTTAGTGTAGTACTCTTAAAAACAGTTGTGCAGTAGACTCTCATTATAACCAAGTTCTTGGGACCAAAAAATTGGCGGTTCGTAATAACGTTGTTCGTATAAACGTAGTTGTTTATATAAACATCGCAAAAAATATCCATCTGCTCTTTCTTGACCTGTTTAACCTTTTGTGTGTTACAACCGCGATGTGAAATGATATCAGACATGTAAATAACAAGCAAATTATGCGCAAAGATATGAAATCAAACAGTCTAATTTGTCATTCGAAAATCATGCATCACGCTATTTTTTGTAGTAATCATCACAAGCCGGAAAATTAATTCAGCTGGGAGATTAATTCCACGGAAAACTGCTCGGCTGCCTGTACAATTACTATGTGGCAAAATTAATACAGTAGCATTCCGAATTTAAGTATATCGATTTTATGGAAAATTTGATTTCACGCAAGTTAGTGAGTGGTCCCGCCCGATTCCTTATGCAATATGGAATTATTATTCGACCTCATTATGAAGTCATAAATTGACTTTACATAAATATGTTACAATTTTACGCACTGCTGTTTCGGTACTCGGTGGAGGTATCGAATTGATTTTATGAAATGAAATGACAGAACTTGAAGAAATTTCAGTAAAATCGACCAAATTCCTGCCCGTCTTTTGAAAATCTTCATGATAATTCCGTACGACCGTGAAATTCAACTGTACCTAGGTAATGTTTGGAATTTTTAATGGTATAATCTATTATTTTACTGTCCCGTCTTTCAGCACGAAAAGTTATGGGTTCAAGGTGTTTACTTATTTACGCTCGGACAGTTGCGCCGGAACCTTGACCTTGAAAGATAAACTCCCCCTCAGCTGTTCCGAGTGAAGAGATAACGCTCGCTTTTGGGTCCTCTGAAAGCAAGCGTGTCATCTCACCGGCGCGCGTTGTTGAGCGAAAGTTGATACACAGTTTGGCTTTACCATTTAATAAATTGCATTGAAGAACCAAGCCAGGTCATAATAACAGCAAACATAATGTAGTTCAAAACAAGAATGACGGTTTTTAATAAATTATAATTACAATTTGATGTTATCGTATGCTGTGTTTTTTTACCCTTTCGCGCTCGATCCATGCTGTGAAAAGTTCTACCCTTGCCATGAGCGCTGTGAACATATTCCTCTTGCAACAAGGAATTGCACAGGCACCAATGCTTCTCGTTGTCTTGGAGCACAAGTCAGCGGGACGCCAGAAACATTCCTTTGAATGTGTGGTGGAGGCAATCACGACCCTCATCTCAGTATAATCTCCACTCATGGCCCGTGGCCAACTGTGTATTCACTTAACATAATGGGGATTAACAATTAAATTTAACCTTTAAATGCCAGATTTAAATGTCCCTTGAAGTTCCTCCCAGCCAGATTTAAATTGGCCCTTTAAAGTTTTTCTGTGATGTTGTGGTGGTGTGGTGACACCAAGTTTTATTTCAATGGGTAGCATAATATACTGTTAGGAGGACTTCAAAATGAGCAGGCCAAAATTGGCACTTTCGGCAGTGAAATGCGCCAAACGGCGGGCCAATATTGGCACTTTCGGCGTTTAAGGGTTAATTGAGACAGGCTTTGTTAGCTTTTCAACTTGTTTGTTATTTCTTTAATTGCCACAACGTTTAACTTTTAATCGATAACACTTTTGCTAATGATTAAATTATTCGTTACTACCTTTATGTTACGTGCAATCCTTATGTTTTGCTATGAATTTACCAATTTTAAACGGAACTTTATATTTATTGATAACAAAGTTCTTGTATAATGAACATTCAAGACAATTTCTGACCTTATATGTTTCAAGCATTCAACATATTGTCTTAGTAAATCCACAACGTACCAAGGCAATGGACCATGGACACAGTCCGGCGTACGAAGAGATGGGGTGCCTATTTATCCTTGGGACTTTCTTTTGCTTGCTTGTATTCCACATAGCCGCAAAGGTGTGTTGGCTTGCTGTTCGTGTGCTGCAAAATCTACATCATTTACAAATGCCTTTCGTCTGCCTCCGTTGAAAAATCTGAGGTGTATAAGCACGGTTGCGTTCGAAGCGAAATGGAGAAATGCTTAATTTTACCATTCATAATGTTGCTAGAGTTTATTTGCTATGCCTTCTCACTGACGAAATTTAAGACAAATAACAAATTTTTCTCATCTAAACGGAAGAACTGACGTCTTTCTTTCCAGACGAGCCAAGAGTGTCACAATTTCATAACATTTCAATGCATACGTACGATGAAATAAAAGAGGGAAAATCTCCAAAAGCCGAAAACAATTGGTACCCTTCATCAACAAACACCAAATTTACTGTGTTGGTATGCTGGGAAAACCACAGCAGAGACCAACCACAGCCTCTCAACCAAGAATACCCCCCTGTGTTGGTTTACGGGAATGTTACTTCCTCGCCAGGGACCAAACACAGACGCACACACACAACCAATCCTTCCTCTACTCAGTTTTGAACTTTAAATAATTCGTTACGTCTCTTAACGGACGCCGTTAACCGATCACTTCCTTTCCCTTTCCTCCCCCCCTCCCTCCAACGTTCTACTTTACGTCCGTTACAACCCCCACTCTCTTTTACACCTCCCCCTTCTCTTTCCCCCTCTCCCTTCCCCAATCATTTTCTTTGGTTGGTTTCATTTGCGTTTTGTTTATCGCCCTTCCCCCTCTCTCTTTCCCAATTGGTTGTCTCTTCCCCCCCCTCCCCTCAATTTACCTTTATTCACAACTCGGATGTCTTGACCCTTCCTCACTTCAACCCTGCGTTGAAGTGACGCGTTACCTTCGGTTCGCTGAAGAGGGCTACTCTGTATCCGAAATACGCATATTCGACCCCCACCCTTGTCCTGTTGTGTTGATTTGACCACGCTCTTTTTGAGCTGATTCTCCCAGAAGTTGGGCCCATTTGTGTGTGTGAGTGAGTGATTTTGTGTGCTTGTGAGTGTGCTTGCGTAAATAACCGGGCATCCTTAGCGGGGTCTCATTAGCCCTATGAAGGATCCCAGGTTATAACCCAAACATCCTTAGCGGAGTCCCATTAGTCCTTGCAAAGGATCCTATTTGGGTTGTGTGTGCGCGTCTGTGTTTGGTCCCTGGCGAGGAAGTAACATTCCCGTAAACCAACACAGGGGTATTCTTGGTTGAGAGGCTGTGGTTGGTCTCTGCTGTGGTTTTCCCAGCATACCAACTTTTTTTTGGTGTTTGTTGAAACAAATTTGGTGTTTGCTGACGAAGGGTGCCAATTGTTTACGGCTTTTGGAGATTTTCTCTCTTTTATTTCATTGTCTAGCCGTAAGAAGCTCACCCCATCTTCGTGATGGCTTTCCATACGTACGATGTGTAGGGATTTTGAGGCCAGAATTTCAGTTCGCATGAAGATACTTTTTCAACGATGGAAACATGATGCTGAAACTTCACATGCAGCATAGTCATTCCCACAAGCCCGGGCGGAGAGTTTCGCCAGGTCATTACAAAGCACTGATAACACTTCATCGATTCAGACTCGAGTGATTGCCCTGCCGATTGCTATTGGTAACGCTAAGCTGCTGCTACCTGAGGGGAAGAGGGACACATTGCGCCCTCCGCACAGTCAAATTGGAAAGGGGGTTGGGAGCTAGGGATGGGAAAAGGGAGTGGGTGGAGAATGGGTGGAGCCAAGGCCAGGCCGGGAAGCTGGTTGGGGAGGGAGGATTAGCTGGGAATTGTGCTGGACCCCCTATTAGGTGAGTGACCTTCAGAGGGACAATAGAGGCATGAGATGTTGGGGAGGGGTGAAAGGGAAGAAGAAAAGTTCTTATCTTTCGTTTCATCCCTTTCACCCCTCCTCGACCTCTCATGCTCTCTCAGACTCCTTTCGAAGTGCAGTTACCCAGTGGGAGTTCTGTACCCTCAACCCTGTTAAATAGCTTATGCGAAGTATCCATTGTATATATTTTAGTTCTCAAGCTCTTGGGCACAGTACGTGTGGCAAAGCTTCCTGATTTATAATGCAGCATCGAGCATAGCCGAATGAATGCCGTTATTTATGTGACAGACTTCGTAATAAAGTATTTTTTGGTGGGGACCGGGACTAAGGTTCGTTATTTCGTAATTTCGTAATATTTTTCCTTTACCATATTAGATACTCCTATCGTCAGAACCTATGATTTGCTTCGTAAGAACGAAAAATTCATATAAACATTGTAATAAGGAGAGTCTACTGTATGTGCATAACTCCATTGCACACACTTCACACTAGATCTTGGTCTAGAACTTTGTATATGATGTGGCATTTAGTAATGGTTTGGGTGTATAATACCTTTTTCAAACACTCTTGGTGCCTAAGGCGGTTACCTTTACTGACCAGTGCCTATTGTTCTTGGCCTCCAAGTGGTGCAGTGGTACCCTATCCCTGCTGCTTGGTCGCCTCCCTGGTAAATACTGGTGGAAGGGCTGGGGCCCCGTCATTGTCAGGTTATGTTTTGACAGCTATCCATATTTCCTATTGAGTCATTTGGCCTGTACAAGACATAAAACAGTGGTGCAACAGCCCAGCTGCGGTGAGATTGAGAAGGGTCTATGTTTTTCCACTGATGATGGTGAGGGCTTTAGTCTAAAAAGACTCTGTACCCCTCCCTAAAGGCTACCCTTTTGTAAGCATCTGAGTATGTCATTAGAATTTTAGCCCCCATTGGAAGGCATTTTCTTGGAGTTAAATAACATCATAGGGAAATGCCAAACCCAAAGCTAATTCCATGTACAAGGGTATGACCAGCTTACACTGAGAATAAGAAGCAAAAAAAACATTAGTTCATAGCCAATGAACTTCAGAAACGATAATGAAATGAATGATTGATATGTATTGGCAAATATACAGATATATATTGATATGTATACTAGGCAAATGACAGTTAGGTTGCATAAGAAGTTGACTTGCGGCAAAGATAGGCTGCAAGAATCCTCAGTATCTCACACAATCACTTTTTATGCCAACAAATTAGAAAAATACATGATTTCAAAAATCAATAAGTGTGCCAACCCTCAAAAAGGCATTTATCTATGAGAGAAGTAAATTTTGCATCTCTAAATAGGAAAACACTGGAGTTAGAATCATCCAAAATTAGTGTTCCTGAAAGAGCACTTTTGGCAACAAGTGGAGCTTTCTTCCATGCCCATGCAGGCATTTTTGGTTTAAGCCCTTCCCATGCTTCCAGTACTAAAGGCTTTCAGCTTGTTATCATACTTTATTGTATATGGCTCTACATTTATCCCTGGAGTGGAAATAATCAAGCTACAGTTGGTGATTTTTGTGATTTTGCAGTTTATTTACCTTTCAGTGATATTTTGAAGAATCATTTACTGTAACCTGTAGTAGGTAATGAAACGTCCTGAGTTTTTTAACTAAAAGTTTAATAAAATGGTCTTTGTTACTACAGTATGCATACATACTTAAGTCGAACACATCAACTTGAGGGAATGCTTTTCAGCTTCTTTTAATATTCATTCTTGGTTGTTCAATCCTAGGATTGATGGACTGCAGCCCTCAACCTTTCCCTATCTAATACTAGTTCTTTTACCTCCTGGTATCTCTTCCTTTGTACTTTTCTCTTTATTTGGTCCAGAACTTATTCCTTGGCCTTCCTCTGGGGGCTTTTCCCTCTATTTCACTTTCAATTGTGTTCTTCACAAATCCATTGTGTCTCAGGGTGTGTCCAATCCATATTGTTATTCTTTTCTCTATGGTGTTCCATATAGTCTTTTCCTCTTCTACTCTTCTATACACTTCATCATTTCTTATTTCGTCCATCCATTTTATCTTCAGCATCCTCCTCCTACACCAGATTTAGAAGGCCTCTTCTCTTTTCTGGTCAGCTTTTCCAATAGTCCATGCTTCCGATCCATAGAGTGCTATTTAATATTATGGATGCACATAATTTTGGGTGTTGCTGTTTGGACACTCACCTGGTAGCTAGCGTATAGTTTGTAGGTCTGAGTCCCGTGCTAGTCATTGGCGTTTTTTAAACTTATTATCATGGCTTCTTGAAAAAAAAATATAAGACCATACCATAAACTTTCAATGATTCAGGCTTCAGGTTGTGGAACATGGCAATGAAGAAGAGTAAAAAATTAACACTTTTCCACTGAATGAATGAAACAATACTTTTTTTCAGCTTTGTTCGGGCATAGGTAGATTAATATTTCAAGTGTACACAAGTAGAGGAGCTTGTGTACGGGGGAGCTTATGAGGTTGTGGAATCAGTGAAGAGAGCCATGGTATTGGGTTTGGAGATGGATAAGGCTGAAGTAAAAAGCATTTTTGGGAGATTGTCTTCAAAAAGACCTGTGACAAATGCTGCGGTGGTGAGGCATGGGTTTTTGAAAACAATGGAAAGCATTGGTGACTGGTTGTTTTAGAGGTCATTTAGGAGGTTATTGTCAATTTGCATGACATGAGTGCAATTTTGCACTTTCTGCTCTGGCTATACACTCAGTGTGCTTACTGCGTGACAGAATGGTGGTGCTGGTTGGAAAAAATAAGTTGTTGATGAGAGATATGAAATGTGCGCTTGTGTAAAATATTGCCTTGAAATGGCTTATCAATTACAGAGAGTGAATTTTTTATACATTTTGGTGTTCTAACATCTGCCAAAGAGAATAAGTGAGTGAAGTTAAACCAGAAGAAGGTATTAGTGATTCTTGGGAATTTTTTTCAACGTGGACTCTGATAAGCTGCCTGTGTTCGACTTCAACCAAGATCCTATGGCCAAGTACCCTTGGAAGATAGTTATGGAAATAGAATATTTTCTAGAAGAGATGGATACTTTCAAGTATTTTAGTCTCAGAAAAAAACATTGGATGGGATTCATGAAGTTAATACTAAGCCTAGACCAACTCAAATGACCATCTGAGTGAGTGGTGTATTGGGAAGCTTAGAAGCTGGGTGATTCCTCATTTCATGACAAGAAAAGAACATGTTTGTCATTGCATTATGATCTGTGAAATTTATGTAGTTATTTGTTGAGTGAATATTGTACAGTGGAAAACAAATGCACTCTTATGATTAATGTTTGTTTTCCTTTGATATGCATAGGAGCTTATTGAAGATTGATAAGTTTGAATCCCAAGCCCTGTTTTTAGAAATGGGCAGTTTTAGAAGGCATTTGTAGAAATGTGTAATGTCTGGTAGCAACTGAGTCAGAGATGCACTGCCATGTGATGTCACTGAATTTTCAACATGGCTCTCCGTTTTACTGGCACTGATATTTTCTTCCTGATTCTTAGGTGTTTATTAAGCCCGCAGTATAACTTTTGCATTTTAACTTTGGTTTTATGATGCAGTGAAACTCCAACCTTTATTTTAAGACCATTGCTTTGGGCATTTTAAGAAGTGGTTCACAACCATACCACAGGTAATTGATAGTTTGCATGAATTAAGTTCATCAATATTACATTTTTTCCACAATGAACTTTAACCCATTCAATGCGGATGTCATTCATGAATGACATCTGTGCATAGGCACCTGCGCGGGTGTCATGGCCTTGAATGACATGGCCTTCAGTCTTTTCCCGTGTGGCATACTATGGTGCTACACTCAGCTCTTTTGGTTGGCCGCGTCTTGTCTGCTCTTTAGTTGACTCCTAGCTTCTCTCAAGTGTGCTCCGTTTCTAGCTATGCCAATTTTTCTTTTTTTTGGCAGATTTTTGCAATTTTGCATTTTTTCGAGAGTTTGGGTAAACAAGCTTTTACTGAAAAGTAATTTAATCTGTTTTTCTTTTGGAATAGACATCAATTTACAGTCCTTTTTCTATTGTTCTTATTAGCCGAAGTTCTTTCTTTGTTTATGGTTTTTTTACAATTTCCATGAGATTTTTGCGAGTGATATTTTTTGCAAACGCAGGTTTCTGCTTCCCATCCTCCTGGAGAACACAGAGCTTCTTTTATCAAGATTTTACTTTTCATTTCAATAAAGTTAAGTCCGAACTTATATATTTTAATTTCGGTACACCCACTCCCTGATTAATGCTCTTAATTTGTTCCATGAAAAGCGAGCGCTAATGGAAACAGTGCTATTCAAATCATCAAGTTCCATAATGCCTAATGCTATGGAATTTGATGAATTCGTCCCCGAGATGCTGCTTTCACCGTATAAATTATGTAAAATATGCTGTGAAAATAATAAACTGCGGTTAAAATCGCTTTTAAATTGATTTAAAGTTAAATAAACATTGTTTTATTCCATTTGTTCAAAATTTTACCGATAAATAATTGCTGAAATTGAGAACTTTTGGCTTTGCCTCAAACTAAAAGAAGATATTCCGCATTCCCTCTTATGCGCGCTATAACAATGCATAATAACTTCAAATTGCGATACAACAATCCAATAGTTTCTTATAATGCTTTAAAAAACAAACTTGAAGAAAAAACGGTTAATCACGGATAGAACTGTAAATAAATTGCAGAAAATGAAACACAAAGAACAGCTGGAGGCGCATCATCGCCACCGTCACGTTAACGAAAGTTGTTCTGGTTCTTGCAGTTGATCCACCTCGACGTCATCAGAACGATCAATGCTGCTGCTGTCTTGGGTTGTAGTGGAGGATTTGCTTTGAGTTTTAGAGGAATAACTGTCTAAAGAGAGCTGTTTTTTTCTTTGTGTTTCTTTCTAGTAATAGTTCCTTGTAACAACTCACAGAATCCTTAAAACTTCTAGCAACTAGCGAGCTTCTTTCGAAATCAGGATCACTTTCTTTTATGAGAGTGCATGCACAGTCGATGACATTTAAGATTTCACTAATATTTGATGTAGTTAAAACTTTACTTTTGTCGCTGATTTCTTCGTCATCACACACATCTTCTCTCTGCTCTTCCATTTTCCAATGCTGTTGCATTTCTAATAGTTCTGCATCAGTTAATTCTTCTTTATTAGCCTCAATCAGGTCCTGAATGTCTTCAGCCTCCACTTCATCTAAAACGATGATGTGTGCTTGGTCAACTGTTTCATTAATTACCTCCTCAGGTATATCAAAACCAAGGAAGTCAATCGCACAGTCGTCCCAAAGATTTTTCCAAACTGCATTCATAGTTTTTTCGGAGACCTCACCCCAAGATTTTGATATGTTTTCAATGGCCTGTCGGATATTATAACAGCGCCAAAATTCCCTCAAGCTCATGCCGGCTTCACCCTCTGTTGCCCTTACAGCTTGGTTGAAAGTCTCTCTTAAATAGTATGCCTTGAACGTTGAAATTACGCCCTGGTCCATTGGCTGTAGAATCGATGTAGTGTTCGGAGGTAAGTAAACAACCTTTACCTCTGAACATAAATCACTCAAAGTTCTTGGATGCCCAGGAGCTAATCTAATACCAACAGTGCTTTGAAGTCTAAATATTTTTTGGTGCAGTACTCTCGTACAGCTGGGCAGAAATAGGTTGTGAACCACTTTTCAAAGATGACAGTTGTTACCCATGCCTTCTTATTAGCTTCCCATAGGACAGGTAAGCTTTGCTTATGGCAACCTTTAAGAGCCCTAGGGTTTTCCGAATGATAAACAATAATTGGTTTAAGCTTAAAATCCCTAGCAGCATTTCCACCGAGCAATAATGTAACTCTATCCTTTGAAACTTTGAATGCTGGCATTGATTTTTCCTCAACAGAAATATATGTTCTGGATGGCATCCTTTTCTATCATGGCCGCTGATTCAACGATAAATGCAGCTGCAGCGCTTTCATCCACACTAGCTGCCTCTCTATGAGCAGATATATTATGCAACTTATACCGGGCTTTGTAGCAATTAAACCACCCACGGCTGGCAGTAAATTTTTATACATCGGAACTGGCTTTGGGCAATTCATCGTACAAACGCTTAGCTTTTGCTTCAATCACCAGCAGACTTATAGGTATATGCTTCTCAACTAAATCTTCTATCCATACATTTAAAAGTCTTTCCATTTCCATAATAGTCTTACATCTATTTCTTGTTCCTATCCTGACGGCAGCCAAAGGAGTTGCTATTTTTCCATACTTCTTGATTTTATCCGCATTCTTTATGATAGTCCTTACAGTGGAACCAACGGGAGATAATGTCTTGCAAATTCCATGTTGCCGCTGTCCAGCATCAAGACGTCGCGAGACTTCTAACTTGATGCCAAGTGATATTGTTTTCCTTTTTTTCTTCTCCGGCAGCCTATTATCATTCATTGCTTTATCTTTTACGGGGAAAAAACATAGTTAGAAATTTAGAAACATGCAACAATAAAAAACTCGTGAACATACTCAGAACACAGTTGAAAGGTTCATTCATCAATAAATTCTAGCACGTGTAAGGTGAACGAAAGCCTTGATGAAATCATTTTTCTTCCTTCTATTCACATTATTCAGAATATTCAGTAATGAATTTTTTTTCACAGATTGTCTCTTTCATTAAAAAAAGGCATAGCAGAACACATGAGAACACAGTTCTGATAGGCGATGGGCGCACGGGACGAAGCGATCGCTGCGCATCATGGGATTTTCAAGAGCGTTAATGCGGAACCGGAGAGCATTAAAGTGGAACAGGGTCATAAAATATTTTCAGCGCTTATGCGGAACAGCGCTAATCGGAACAGCCTTAATTGGGGAGTGGGTGTATTCTTTTCTTCTTCACCAAAGTGCTTCATAATCCTACCTTGAATGGTTCTAAATTACTTCAATCGTAGCACTCTAACTAATATTTGTGTCGCTTCTACAGGACTTTATTTTCATATAAATTAAAATGAAGACAATAATGATTCCAGCCACTTCCAAGGGGGCAAATATATCAAGTTCGTCAAGTATTAGTATGTATTTAAATGATTTATAAGTCAAATAATTTGGTTTATTAAGGTCTGAATGTTTTCAAGGTCCATTGAAAATTTTGAGAAATGTGTTTATAATAGGATGATAGGTGTAAAACTTTTTTAATACATGAAGACATTATATTCAGGAGGAGTGGTGTGTTGCATGCAAATCCACGTGATGATACCGTGAAGAGATGATTTTGAGAATCGATGGCAAGAGATCGTTTGCGACCAGCGTTACATTTCACAAAAAAATCCCAGTGAAAATGATCCACTGCCTAGAGATTGCCTTTACAAAATAAAACTCCTTTTAGATGGCTTCAGGGAGGTGATAGAAACAGCTATGATACTGCAATGGAAACTGTTAGGAAACAGGAACTATGTATAGATGAGTCGATGTTACTCTGGAGAGGCCAACTAATTTTTTGGCAAAACCTGCAGGGTAAAAAGTAAAAAAATACTGCCCATAAAAATATACTGACAAGATAGGGGGTGGGTGCTTGCGGAAAACTGCAGGCTAACGGATGCCAGGAGGAAATCCCACGTGGCAAATTGCCACCTGGGGCCTAGAGCCGAGTATGTAAGGGATAAGATCGCACTATTTTGAAGGAAGGGAAACACTGTTCAGCAAATGCGTGAGAAATATTTTTGACAGCCAAGTATTAACGCATCAAAACTTTGGGGATGGCTTTTCAAATAAAAAAGGCATGAAATTTGTTAAAAATACCATTCATCCTCTTAAAAATTTATATAAACGTCTAATGAGTCAGTTCAGAAAACATGAAGGCATTTGGAGGTGGAATTTCAAATGACAAAAATGTTACAAAGGAGTTTTATGTTTGTCGATGTAAAATTACAATGTACATAAATATGATACCCATTACTATTAATACCTATTTATTTCAAATTTACCACGGGAAATGCTAATTTATTTCAATAACAAATTTTTAGACGCCAAAAAGTAATATTTTCGTGGAAGATTACGGAGAAACAGCAGCGAAAGAAAAAGTAATACGGGTTGCCCTACCGTGGATTATCAGCTGAGCTGATGTCATTCATCAGTGACATTTTTTTAAATTACGAAATATGAGGTAAAAAAGACTTGCAGAGAAATTTTCATATTAGTGTTAACTTACCATACAATAAAAGACAAGATAACGCGAAATATTGAATCCCGACACCGGGATCGATATCTTCATACAGACCTGCATTGAATGGGTTAAGCAAAAGCTGATCTTTTTAAATAGAAATGCAATCACTTCAGTGACTTGGCAAAATAAGCGATCATTGAGTACAGAGAATATTGCTTTTTGACTAGTCTTTCTTCTTATATCTCACTCTCACCTAAATTAAAATCATATGACTTCTACTTAGGAATTTTGGCTGTAGTCTGAAGCTCTGTCAGCACTGAGCAATGATTTATTCTGCTCTGGAAAATGGTTGGTCACTCCTCCCCAGTGCTGTGATTCAGTCAGAATATTCCAGAGTGGTATTTAAGTATCTCACTGGACTGAGTGCACCAACTGATGAGATGAAGAGATTTTCAAACTTTAACTGCGCCGAAATTCTGGATTCCTGAAATATGTTATCTATTCTTCCCTTGCATCCTTTGTTGATTAAACAATGAGGGACTGTCTTGGAGAATGTGCACATTGACAGGGCTACGCTCAGTGTGGTTGTCCTGTGGAATGGCAGCGTCTCCAATTAGATCAGTATATTTCCCTGGTGGATATTCATATGTGCTGTGACATGATAATATATGTATGTCTTTTATTGAACAGGTTATAATGGGAGTGCTAGTAGCAGTGGTAGCAGTGGCCAATCTAGGATGGTGGATCCTCTCATGAAAAAGGCTGCTAATGGTTACAGTGTCTCTAAAGACCCAAATGCTTCAGAAGTGTACAAGTCCTTGTTCACGACTCATGAAAAGGCACGTCAACAGACCAAAGCCCACTGGGTGACCTACAACCCATTTTACAACTGATCCAGTCATCTGAGTTCAAAGTGACTTTTATTTTGTTTAATAATTATTATGTCTGGTGATGTGGATCATGAATTTGTTTGTGAGTGAGTGGTGGCTGATTGATGTGGGTGCCAAAGTGTGGATCATTAAAATCAAACTGTGTATTGACTTTACCATGCATTGATTTTGTTCATAGAAGTAATGATGTCTGGTTATTAATTTCAATATTTATAATGGTTTTTTTGTTTGTCAAAATATTTTATTGTAAATAAATATTTTGGATGAAGCTTCATTAAAATTCTGTATTTATTTATTGTAGTTAAGTGAAGGTTAGCATATCTGATTGGTTTAATAGTAAATTACAGCTTCGATATGTTCATGGGACTGTTATGTGGTGTAATTTTATCTCTAAAATTAAAATATCTGTTTTAAAAGTGTGGAGTAAAATGTTAATAATATTGTGGCATTTTCTTTAGCGTAGACCCCCCCCCACTTTTGTTCAGTCTTTCCTCTTTGGATAGTTTCCCCTCTGTGGAGTATTTACCGAAGGACTTGCCTGAGGCACGCACGCAATGCTGTCTCACTAACAATGTCTGTGAGCCAACAATATCAAGACATCGATATCGAGACATCCATCGATATCCATGACTCGGTGTCTCCCGCCAGCAATTCCTGCCACCAAATTCCTGCTGCCACTTTCCTTTGCCTGGTCCTCTCTCATTTAGTTAGTTAGCAGTTAGCGTGGGAAGACTATGAGGACATTCTAAGGCAGAAAATCGTGGCACAGAGGCAAAATCCTGCATTCTACGATTGGAGACGAAAAACAGTTCCCTAAGCTCCGATTGAAATCCTACACAGCATGTGTGTACTCATTCCACTACCTTCCTCCCCTCCAAGGCTACCAATCGCCTGTATTCCATTCACCCCGTCGCAAAAATTCCACTCTTTGACCTTGCTGAAACCTCCCCTCCGAGGCTACCAATTGCCTCTACTCCCTAGCTCACCCATTCCAACTTCCAATTTGCCGAAAAACCTCCCCTCCTATGGTGCACCTGTCTCATCGCTCTCTTTTGCTGGTGATCGCCATGGTGTGCACATGTGGAGCTGTTTGTCCGGCACTTGGTTAAAATTGGTGATTGATTGTTGAGTTTTAAATGTCAGAACACATGTTGGCTGACCCTTGCATAATTTTGTTTGTAATTCTTAAGCTGGTGAAATATACATATTTCATTTATGGTTATTCAATATAATTGTTTGTTCCCAAGTACCTCCTGTTTCTCACTTGTATTTTTGGAGAGAATTTGTTTTAAGGGCATTTTTGGAGAGACCTCTGCCCCTCTCCTGTTGATGCTTCAATGTGCTTATCACAGTAACTGATGTACTCCAAAATAATTTCTTTAGTGATGAGTTTTTATCATTACTGTAAAATTATATCCCCGCCGCATATATGCCTTGAGAGTTCAGCTGAAAATATGACATTTTTTTGCCAAAAGTTGTTTAAAACTATCATATTCTTTTATAATTATCGTAAGATGTGATGCAATTATTTTGGTTAGATTTTAGAAAAAAATAATCATGTCCTTAGCCCAAAAGAGGCAGCATTAGTGTAGATCACATTTTTGAGTCAAAAAAGTGCATCCAACGGGATGGGAAGTACAGTAAATCATTTCGTCACTTTACTACAAATGTTCATTTTAAGAAGTTAGATTTCTTACATTAAAATGTCAATTCTTAGGATTGTATAATTTCTGTTCCTTGAACTTAAAGGTCTATAACAAATAATTTCATTGATATTTTCTGTCAATTCCTGTGTTAAGCAGATGTTTTTATAAGCTTCTCATGTGTCATGAAGCATTATACTCGCCAACCTATTTAGTGATCTTCAAATTGATATTTTACCCTATTTTCAGTAAACTTCATATAATTTCCACTTATTTCAACCTACTTACTGTTATATCTACCTAAATAATTTTTTCGTCATTTTCTTGGCAATCAACATTCATTGCAGTCTCTGAAATATTAATGTCTGATAGTTGGATTCTATTTAGATCAAAATTATTGGCATTCATTTTGGGGAATAAATTTGCTATTTGGAAATACTAATAATGTGAGGGATGATTAATGGTGGCAAATTCAATTTTCCTTGCAATCTGCCTCTAGTTCACATTGTGAACTTCTTTAGGCTTGTGGGGCAGTTATAATACAGGACTGCCGAGGATAGTGCACTATATATGCTGAGTGATTAATTCTTTTAAGATGACTAGCATCACCCAAGCTTAGGGCCTCTTGCCCCTTGCTGTCCTTCAATGCACTTTGGTGTAAGTGTGGTTGCCATCAACCCAGGGGCAACATTAATCCTTAGGGAATTCTTAAAGAATTAGGCTGTAGGCTTAACTTTGTGGAAGTTGTCCCTCAAGGAAGCAGTAAAATAACTTTTTGAACTCGACTTGTGATATTCTATTTTCAAGACCTAGGTTTCGACACTTCATGACAATAAAATATCACTAGTAGAGTTGACAAGGTTACTTTAATTATTTCATAGGGATTTGCTGGGAAATGTGTGTTTGAAAATCAAATATCTGAGCGCAACAATATGTATTAGACTTAGTCTTTGAGGAAGATAGAGATCTGAGGTTCTCTAAAAAAAATACTGTTCCTTGGAGTTGTAGATCTCTTCAATCATGCATGAATAGGCATTTTTGGCTATAGTGCTCGCAGAGTTTCTGTGCACTGGAGAGTTCCTCCAAGCCTAGCTGCCTATGGTAGATGAGCAGCGATTGGCTGCCGGCGTCCAATCCCGTAAACCGGTTCTTAGCTCAGTGTGCGCCGCGTACGAATACTGTTTTAATACTAACTTAAAGTTTTGTTTATTTATTGTGTAATCACGGTGACCTGCGGCGATGGGGATTACTCTCTAACCTCACTGCGATGACTATTGCAATCACTGCAAGTTTTGACTCAATATCTATAGTAGTTTCTCATCCAGAGTATTTATATTCTAAAGGCCCTCGAGTTGGCGAGGCATAGCGTTCGTTTTCACAGATTCTTTTGGGTTGCCACTTGCAGTATTCGTACGCGGCCCGCACCGAGCTAAGAACCAGTTTACGGGATTTGACGCCGGCAACCAATCGCTGCTTATCTACCATGGGCAGCTAGGCTTGGAGGAACTCTTCAGTGCACAGAAACTCTGCGAGCACTATAGTGACTGCTTGGTTTATTAGTGTCTCTTTATTGCCAAAAATTAAAGTGCAAGATAACTTCTACAATCCTTCTACCCCATACCTTACATCCTGTCATTCTTTCATCCATCACTGCTCAGAAAAATTCATTTCCTCTCGTCTTCTCCTGAGAAGGTATTCGTAATATAAATCATCAGGAATATTTTAATTCTAATTCAGAGTAGTAATGTTTGAAAATCAAACTGGTCATCATTAGTATCCATAGTTTTTAAAATTTGAGGAAACATCTAAAACCCCCTCACTTATTCTGTATGTGGTTGAATGGTTCTGATGTAATGCAGCAATATTATGAATTTAAGCTGAAATTTGTTTTTGGAATATCAGTTTGATTGGTTTTTCTTGTCTTTCTTATTAATCTCTGTCTTCAGTAGCTCACTCGTAGTGCTACTTTGCAACTCTTTCAAAATGCATTATTGTGGTATATCATGTTGTGAAGGATTTTCTTAGTAAGGGCAAAGCAGCTGATATGGAACATCTTTATTAATGATAGGAATCTTTCAGGATTCTCCTGGTTGACTTGGATGTAACAAAAATTTTGCCCTGATGGTTCCAATAGATTATGTATATCTATGATAGGAAAAGACTGGCTTATGTGTACAGTGAACATTACTCATAATACCTAGTCGCCCTATTGCTTTGTCATCACTTTGCATGCCTTAAATTATTTCCTTTTTGTAGTTCCAATTTCAAACTAGAATATTTTACATTGATTCCTTTTGTGAGGGGTCTGGTTAAGGAGATAGTTGAAAACAAGAGAATCACTTTTGCCTTTGAGTTAATGCTTTTAGGTTTTACTGTTTTCTTTTCTTTTATTACATTAATGTTGAGGTTACCAAGTGAAAGCACCCTTAGTTGTGTGAAAAATTTATTTAACTTTCACGATTAAGTCTTATTTTTATAAAAGGCTGTTCAGAAATTGCAAAATATCCTATAGGTGATTACTATCCCTATGATTGAAAGCATTTTTTAAAAGAATATTTTTTTTGCCCCTACACCTGGCTTTTAAATGAAAAACCTGAAATTGCACATTTCTCACAAAAGGAGGGTAAGAATTTATGCTAAGAACTATTATTACATCTCTGTTATTACACATCTACTCTCTCTTTGGTAGTCAATCTGTAATGGTTAATTTACAGCATCGTTTATGTTAGGTTGTATAAGTTAGCTTTTTGAATGCAATGAAGCATTTATGTTTGTTCATTATGATTATTTTGTGTCAGTAAGTTCTCAGGCTAATATTTAAGAACGGGATTATGGCTTTTTGTGTGTGTACATGAAAAATGAAGAACAACAGAGACTCGCACAGTTTTTATTTCAATGGAATGTAAGATAAGAATAAAAATAATAACTTTGGATTGTTTTTTACCTGATGGAGTATGTCCATCAGATACATTTCTACTGTGTATCCTTATGAGCTCTGGGTAGCATTTCCTTTCTAACGAGAACTCTCATTGGACTGGCGATTATTGCATACCTAAACAACCATGAAATACATATCCACGGTCATCTTTGGTATTCCAGTGTTTTTTTTAAAGCCAATACTTTCTCTGTATCATTTTCACCAATTTAGTCATGGAAAAAACGTTCCTTATGTCTCTGAATGGACAATTTGCAATTTATTCATGACCAAGGATATACTGTAAAGAGATGTGCCTTGCATTTGGCATGTGCCCTTTATTTGTCGTCTTTATTTGATGTGGATAATCCCAGTACTGAAGCATTTAAACCTAGAACAAACTAGACTGCGGATTGAGCATGGTTTTTAGACTCTGTGAAGACTTCATCTTTTAGACATACTGATAATGCAGTATTTAGTTGTTTCTCGGTCTAGAACAAAGGAGATTACACAGCATAAAAATATTCGTCCAATTGTGTGCATATCGTCTTTACCTCGCCCCATTAAAATTAGTCAGATATCTTCCAATATTATCCTCAAATATTCTTTTGTTGTGTATGGAAATTGCCGTTTACGAGAATGGAAAAGCTGTGAGACCTACAGCCATCAGCTTCAATTGGTGTATTCCTTCGCTTCCTTGAACTAGGTATAGTGAAGGATGTCTAAATATATGCGCCGCGGCATAAAGTGAAATTTCTTATCTTATATAATATGAGGAGCAATTATATGCTAATAAAGTTCATGTTGATGCCCTATTGGATAATTAAAGATGACCCGAAGTGAGGTTTCGGGAATCCTGCAGTTTTGGCGGTCGCATTAACTTACTGTTAGAATTAACTTTCTAAAACCTCGCTGCTTAAATATTGACGTTAGAGGAATACTTGTTATATATTAATGGTTCGAGTATGGATACTCAAGCCGTAGGTAAGCCGAAAATAAATTCTTTAGGGCTTGTGTACATACTTTTCGCCGAATGCTGCGACCCCTCGTAAAAAGTACATCTCGCGAATGACTTTTGATCTATATCGGAATGATTCAGGTTTTATCGAATTATGGTGTTGTATGTGCCAGTAGCTACACACGGAAGGCGATTAATGAAATGTATCTCTGAAGTATGGAGTTGTGGTGGATTGGCTCACTCCTATATAATTTTATTACTTCATACGCAACGGAGCGTGCTCAGTCTCGCGACTCCTTGCAATCGCAATTACTTGTGCATGCAAACGAATTTTGTTGAATGTATATGAACATTTGATATCTGCGTGGACGAAAAGAGAGCAATCTAATGTTGATCTGTGTTTTTTCCTCTTTGGATTCGCCAAAGGAGGATTGAGAATTTAGATATTTACAGATTTACCAGTCGCCAATGCATTTCAATTAAACCAACTCCAACGTAGGCTTGTTCTGTGTGTCGTACTTCTGTGCCGCATTATCTTCGTAATGCTGCTCTAACTTATTTTTAGACTTATCCGAAGGCTCTAAGGTCATATCGGTTTGCAGATTAAAGAGAGAAGTATGTTTCATGAAAACTTGACATTCAAACCCGCGACCTTCGAAGGAGCCTGGGAGTGTGTTGTACATTGGACTGATTTGGTTTCGTAACACCTAGTGTGCTATTTATTAAATTTAATGCAGCGGTCGTACATTCACTGAACGAATCGAACATGATACCAATGTGAATGACCCGTTTTTTTATCATACGGTTTCTTTTATCAACCGGGGTCAGTGTATGAAAGGTTTTGACCGAATAGCGGGAACATCGGCTTAATATTCAAATTTGTGGCGAGTTTTCTAACACCGAGTAATGTACGGGGGTACAAACTATTAAATTGATTTTCAATGTGCATTAAAATAAGTAGATTAATTACTTACGACTTTATGCGTAGAATCAAGTATCTTGTACGGTTTGATTACCATCCATTCGTTCGGTAAAAATGAAATCATCTTGATTGTCATTGTACCTGTGATGGTACAGTAACATGCTCATACTCCAATATACGCAGGCTGCGCGAAATTTATTGATCAGCCACCCTAAATAGTTGATTGACAAATTGATTCATTGTTGATTAGTACCTATATTTCTGAAATATCCTCGTAACGATCATATTAATAGTGTGCTATTAAAATTTTTCAAATATTGTGGTCCATAGAAATAGCTCGCGTGTTCACCCTTTGGTAATCGGGGCTAGGCGTATCAAGAGTCTATCCCCCATGTCGATGCGGTCGACGTGACGCGGAGGAAGTCGTTTTAAACGCTTTTATAAGGAAATAACCTCATTATCCCGAGTGCTTATCGCGGAGCCCATGGGTCCGTTTCGACTCCACTTTAACGCCGCTGGTGTCTCGCAGAAAACCACCGGTTGAAAGGGGGTCGGGAGGCTGGGAGGGGAAGGGGGGGGCGCCGCACTGCGGGGAGGAATGGGACTGAGAGGAGGGAGAGGGGGGGATAGAAGGAGGAGGGAGAGGAGACTATTTTTGATGGGAAATTCGGGGTTTTATGAATGGGGAGGGGAAAACACTCAACCCCGTAGGGTTATGTCGGCGGCATTTTATTTCCTCGCGGTGTTTAGGCGAACGGCGAAAAGACGGTTCTCGTCTCCTCCTACGTGTCGGCAGCGCGGGTGGCTTAGGCGTGCTCTTAGCGCGAGAGGGAGGAGGGCTTTGGGGCTGGCGTGGTCGCCTGGGCGTGCGGGTGGATTAGGAAACGCGAAGGTGAGGAGTGAAAGAGGGATGAAGAAAGGTATGGGAAGAGGGAGAGAGAGAGAAATGGAGGTGGTCAAATACATTTTTGACGAAGCCCTCGGCACGAATGCACGTACGAACACATGTGCTCGCCTAAATTCACGCTCAGTCTGGAAGTGGGGAATTCGGGGGGGAAGCCAGCGAGGTGGGAGTGGGATCTTGAATGAGGAAAGGAAGGAGAGGTTTGCCAAGGGTCGCGCGAAGGGAAAGAGAGTATTAAGGACTGCAGTCGAAGAGAGGGCGGCAGAGTTGTAGGTACGAGCGAGGGTTTCTTAGTTCTCGAACCGTAAGGATAGATTAGTAATTGGTTAGCAGGCAGGCGGTATAATTTAGAGGTGAAGTAGTGATCGAGAGAAACCTGGCGTTGATGTTAACCTACGTCCAGGGGTCCACTGTTTTATGTTCCTTCGGACGGAGAGCAGTTGAAGTGCTCTCCTCATAGCGCCCTACTACTGACCGGGAGTCAACTGGAAAATCTCCACCACTATCGAGACAGAAACCCAGACCATCGGAATGGGGGGCCTGTGCTCTGCTCCACACCGACTCGATTCCCTGAAACAGGAAGGATGGAACGGAAACAGATTGGAAAAGCTTAAGGAGCGAAGAAGAAAGGTTTGGGCAACCTGGAGAAGTGAGAATGAAAAAGAGAGATGTAATTATAAAATGTAGAGAAAAGGAAAAATGGGGGAAAGGTCAATGGAAAGAGATGGAAGAGGGGAATAGAGAGGGAGAGGAAAAAAGCCGTAGCAGGATGCAGAATGTGGAGAGGGGGAGAAAAGGGAGGGGGAGGGAAATGGCTCAAACCGTGCAAGGAGGGGTGGGATGCTATACGAGAGAGAGAGATGTGGAAGAAAAAGCGGGAGAGAAAGGGAGGGAGAAGAAAGGGAGAGAAGAGGAGAGGAATAGAGGAGAGAGAGAGAGCGTGAATGGGGGAAGGGTAGGGGGCGGAATGAGGGGGAGGGGGGTGCGTGGGGTGGGGCCCTAGGGAAGGCGGGGTGGAGGGGGACTTTATGAAAGGATGCGAGAGAGGGGTGTGTACTGGCAGTGGGGGGGGAAGGGAAGGAGGGGCGGGGGAGGGAAGGGGGAGGGTGGGGCGGGCCTAGTGACGGAAAAGTCGGCTCTCGCGCGCGCACACACGGGATGAATGTCATGAAGGGATGTGGGACTGGGCTCCGAGCAAGTCCCAGAACATGTGACGGTGTGGAATAAAAAGCCTCCTCCTCAGAACGACCCCCTCCGCCCCGCCTCCTACCCACACTACCGCTACCACCCTGTTGCCCTCCCCCGTCCACCCACACCCGACTTTCCCTCGCGCACCTCACACTCCCCCCCCCACCTCTCATTGTACCCCCGAAAAACCTCTTCCTGCACCAGCACAACCCCTCCCCCCTCTCCCGAACCCGCCACCCCCCACCTCACGAAAATACCCTCCGCTCTCTCTCTCTCTATACCCCGCAAACTCACACGCGCCTCCCACACGCATCCCTCCCCATCGGAACCCATTCTCATACTCCTCCCCGCTCCTCGTTCTTTCAACTCTCCGACCTCAACACACACGACCTCCTCCTCCTTTCTGCGTTCCCCTCAAACTTCCTCTCATTCCCCCTCTCCTCGCCTTCCTCCCACCCCGCCACGCCATGAAGGAAAGGGGGGGGGGGCGAGGCGTGTTTGGAAGGGAGGAGGGGGGGCCGAGGCGGAGAGGCAGGAGAGTCGGGGTGTGGGGGGAGGGGGCGCGGAGGTAGGGGGAGGAGAAACGTGTGCCGTACCGGGGGCGATCGAAGGGGCGGTGGTTTCCTCGTCGACGGGTGTGCTCGCTCTGTCCGCCGCGCCGCTCCGCTCTCGTCGTTGCCGGGGCTTTGGTGCTACGAATCGCCGCTCCGCTGCTGCTGCTGCTGCTGCTGTGAGGCAGGCGGGCCTCCTCTCGCTCGCTCACGGGCAACCCCCCCGTTCACTCCCTGAGCGCCGAGGCGGGCGGATAGGCGAGGCGCCCGCTAACTACACTCATCGCCATCTCTCTCTCCCTCTCTGGCCGCGCGATCTCAACACGCAAACTCACGAAATACGACGAAGGAGCCGAAGAAGGGACTTACTTTCCGCTGCGGGAGAGTGTGCGAGTCGAGCCGAGAGGGACGTCAAGACGGGCGCTAAGGGTGACTTGTGCGAGAAGAGTGTGCCTTTCACAAAACGGTGTTCTTTGTGTCTCTCCTCCGCGCGCTATTTTCTGTGCTCGTCGTCAGAAGAAAACGGGGCAGGACCCGTTCATTTCGGGAGGAACAGGGCTGTGGCACTCCTTTCATAACGACGGGGTACTGTGGAGATAAAATATAAACAAGATTGATGGTGTTTTGAAACAGACCGAAGACGAGAGGTGTGTTTGTGCGTATGAGGGACCGAGTCTAGGGAATCCATCCCGCCAGTGGAAAATCTTCGGACCCAGATAGTAAATCCCCAGTTGGATGAGGGACTTCGGGGTTTGTCGGGCGGCCCCCGCGGGGGTCGCGACGGCTGGCTCCAGCCCCCCTTGAGATAGAGGGTTAAGCTCTCTATTTTATCCCCCTCCTATAGACACACGCAACCCCTGCCAGGAACCCCCTCCATTGTCGGAGGGGGGAACAATACATATTTCCCTCCGCGGAGGGTGTCTTGTCCTCCCGACGCCTCGCGACATCCACCGCGGTCGCCGGAGAGCCCTTCCACCTCCTCTGCTTCGGCCGCCTCTTCTTCTTCTTCTCATCTCCCGCCTTCTGCTGCTGGGGTGTGTTGCGAGAGAGGAGCCCCACTCCACTCAGTGTGCCGTGTGTATGCCTCAGTTCCCTCCCGCGAGAGGCTCCGCTTATCGATCGGCGTAAAAAAGGGGGGAGGAGAGGAGGAGTGAAAGAGAAGGTGGGGGGTTACGGGGGAGGGGGAACCAGTCAACAGTTCGGGAACAGTTCGTTCGTTTCGGTGGTGATCGAGAGGTAGGGAAGGAAAGAGAACATATATATATATACATATATTCGAGGAGGGGGATCGAATTTTTTATTACAATACTATAATTTTATTATTATTTATCGAGGAGTCATCTGGGTGAGGGAAGGGAAGGGAGGAGAACCCCTTCCGATACTCTTATCCATTCATTTTTTTTTAATCCTTGAAGTGTTAAGGGGTGGGTGGAAGGAGGGAAAGAGTGAGGAGGCCACTCCTCCTCTTTGTTCGAGTGTGTGGCAGGTGGAGACGCTGAGGAAAGACTGAAGGAGAAGAGGCCATCGCCGTTGTCTTCCTATACTCCTCTGCTGCGGGCGGACGGCCGTCGTGGTTGGCGGCGGCGCCGTGGTGTTGGTGCTGGAGTTGGTTCCGAGTTAAGAGTTCCCGTGCGGGTGTGTGTGCTGTGCTCCGCCGCTCCTCCTGCCTACGCCGCCGCTCTGCCCGGGACGCCTCCTGGTGAGAGGGAGCAGTGCTGCCAACCTGTAGTAGTCATCCGCATCCCTTCCTCTCCTCTGCATCCATTCTCCGCCGCTCTCCTCTATTCCATACACTCGCTACTTTTATCCGTCCCTCTCTGCATCGCCTTCTTCGTCTTCTTGCCTTACTTTTCGCTCCCACCTCCCCCCTTGTTCTTCGCGTTTAACCCCCCACTGAGAGAAAAGTAGGAGGGCGGAAAGGGAACACCTTATTCCCGCTGCCCCGCCCCCTTCCCGAAACCCTTCTTCACCCCTCCCTTACCCTGAGATCTCCCTCCCCCTTCCCCCCCCCCCCCCCGCCTGTTCCCCCAGCACACATCCCGACGACCCCTCAATCACTTCCACCATATCCCGATCATCTTTCCCCGCCATCTTCCGCCTTTCCTCCTCACGCACCCCCGTATCCTTCCCACCCACTGGACATATACGCCCACTCCACCACCTTAGCATTCCGCCCCAATACCCTCGTTCCCCACCCCTGTGTACCCTGCTCCTCCTCCTCTTCTGCACCCACATATCTATCTCGTGCCATTCTCTCACGCCCTCTCTTTCCGTCTTCTCCCTCGATTCTTCCCTCTCTCCACCAAAACAGTGCTCCGTAATGTCCTCTCCCGTTCCATTTGATTCGGTTGGGGGTCGCCCCATCTCGCCCTATGTCCTGTATAACCTTCTCCCCTCTACCGCGGACCTCCTCCATACGATTCACCTCTGCACCTAAACACGTCTCGCGCCATTCCCTCACGTTCTTTCTCTCCGTCTTCAATTCTTCATTCCGCCCTTGCCGCTTTCTTTCTCGTCAAATGGAAGGTCTAATGTCCTCTCTAGTCATCTAATTCGGGTCTAAAGTCTCTCCTCTACCTCCCTGACCCTTACTTCTCCTCTCTGGCGAACAACCTTGTCTCTCTGCGACTCACTCCACACGGCACAGCGTATCCCCACCTCCATTCTCGTTCCCAATCGCGCCATTATTTCATCATTATTCTCCCTTTTCGCCATTTTAACCCCCTCCCCATCCACCCAAACTCCCTTCCTGCTCGCCCGCCCTGCGTATTCGCCCATGTTCCTCTGTTCGATCGGATCGCCTCGTGTGTTTCCCTCTTCTCCTGCGCCCAGATTCACTTGTCGTCGACAACATCAGTCGTACCGCGTTTGACACCCTCACCCTGATTAAGCGCATCCATCTATCACTGATTCATTCTCCTCGTTTTTTTCGTTTCCCGACCAGATTCTCTCGTCGAAAACATCTTCGCCCACCCTAATACCCCCAACCCTGCTCACGTATATCCCTTTTGTAATAGCTTTCTTATTTTCCATCGCCCTCTCTTCGGCTCAATGCCTCGTGAGCATCTGTCACCTACTTTTCGTCCGCCTGCCCCCGCCCTCCCCTATGGAGCCTCCTCCCTCTTCCTCCTCCCCACCCCCCACAACCGCCCTCCTCCGCCCTCTGGCCCGACACACTTCTCCCACCGTTGGCCCCTTGTGTGACTCATGTGCAACACTCGTATGCCACCCCTCGGCCGCTTTCTTATTTTTTCCTCTTCCAACCCGTCTCCGCATCTCACGCCCGCCTCTCAAAATTGCCCTTTGCCGTCCATTCCCCCGACGTTCAACCCACCTCCACGACCCATTCCTCCTCCTCTCTGCTGCTCCTCCTGTCTCCTTGGTGTATAATGTGCCCGTTAATGGGCGACCAGCACTATCGATTTGCGGATCAAATGTAATCTTTTTCGAGGTGGTATGAGAAGGAAGAAGAGACAGAAAGAGAATGACGGGGAAAAGGATGGAGGAAGTAGAGGGAGCGAGTTTGGACGTGGTCTTGCGCTTCGCACAATCAGTAAAGAGTTTTATTTTCCTCGTCTCTTTCCCCTCATCTCATTCCCTCATCTCATTCCCTCCCCCCATTCTATCCCCGCCCTCATTCCCTCTCTCTCTCTCCCTCTCTCGCCCCCTCTATTTCTCTCCACTCCGCCCTATCTTTCCTTCTAAAGGGTTTCCTACCCTTAAAGAAGTGTGAGTGAGTGTTTGTGAGCGAGATTTTTATGCTTCCATCATCTCGGCGGCCCACATCCGTGGTTTTTCGGGGAGTTTCCTCCCTCCCTCCATCACCCGCGCTTCCTCCTCCTCCTCCCTCCACTCAGCACGCACCCGCCCGTCTATATATCCCGCCTCTTCCCGCCGCCCTACCTCCCTCCTTCCTCCTCGCCCGCAATGTGTTGCTCCGCTGACTGACTGGCCCGATCCACCTCTTGCCATCTCCTCTCTTTCTCTCTCCTTCTTTGCCGCCCTCTTTCCTTCCTTCCTCTCCTCTCTTTAGTCCGTTTGAGCAAAAATGAGATGCTGAAAACGTTAGCAATGTGCGAGTGAATGACTGAGCGAGAATGAAGGGAAGAAGTGAGGTAGGGAATGAGAGAGAGAGAGAGGAGGAGGATCTTGTGTTGGTTGGTTTAGGGCGGTAAGGGTGGCTGTTACGTTAATGAGGTCGCACGGTAGTGCTACTGAGGGAGAGAGTCCAAATTTGACGAAGAGAATGAAGGAGAGAGAGAGAGATGGGGAAATGTAGGTAGATGGGCTACGTCCTCGCACAGCGCCTACCCTTCACGCACCCTTCCCGTCCACCCCCGCGGTGCTTTGTTATTGACTAGGGATGCGGTGCTCTTGTGAACTCCCACCCTCAATTTATGATTGCGTCTCGCTGGGAACTCATCAGGAACCTCTCAAAAGCCTTCTGCGTTCGTCCTTCGTTCCTTCCCCAAGACTCTCTTCACCTTTGTTCCTTCCTTCCTCACCCTCGCGTTTCGAATCCTGCACTCTGTGGCTCTCCCTCCCGTTGTCTTCCTCTTTTGCGCACACTTTTTTTTACGATTCTTTCTATTCGTCATTGGGTAAATGGGCCACCACCTGTATTGCCAACCGAAGCCGGGAGAGGCGTTGAATGGTGTAGAATGAGTCACCTGTGATGGCAGTCAACGCTCTGTGTTTGTGTGAGTGTGTTTGTGGCGTCGGAAGTATTATTCGATCGTCGCAGCCTTTTTTTGTGCGCCCATTGATTCTCGTTCTTCTCTTTTTTTCTCGCGCAGTTGATATATATAACCGGTGATAGTTTCCTAGCGTTGGTCCATCTGTTGGACAGTGTGTTTGCGGAGAGGAAGGTCAACGTCTTGACTGCAATAAAGATGGATCGATACGTGACGTTCCTCTGATGGAGCATTTTAACAACCTCCGCATTTGCCGAAAACATTATGAGTTTAGTGGGTCTCCCCGGAGTTTAAGTTTTTAAATTCCCATTTAGGGATTGCGGGAGTAACGAAGCCCCTTCATCCTATCGGACAAATATGGCCGAATCGAAGATACGCACGAAAGACGGAGAAATTGGAGGAATATGATAGATTCTCGTTGATAGTCACTTGAGTGCACCAGTGAGTAACAACATCTGTGTCCTCGGAGACACAACGATGTATTTTTGCGGTGAAATAGCCCAAGTCATCTATGTGTACCATAACGGAGAAGAAACAAATTTATATCGTGTGCTAGCTGCACTCGGAGTGGAGAAAATGATAAAATGGCCAAAGTCGATGCTTCACTTAAACCGAAAAAATTTGGCGATCTTGACTCGTTTTCAAAGGATCTGCCTACATTTCTGGGTTGAACAACTTAATTGAAATTGATAAACATGGGAAAAACTAATTAGTCGTATTTTTTACGTGCTACTTAACTTTGCCCTCTCCGCGTACGTTGCATTTACCCATGTCATAATTGTCATTCTTCGGTTAAGTAACCCGATGAATCATTAGTTGTTGTGTGTGATATTTAGGCTCTAGCGTTAACATATAATATTAATTCACGATGTGATACTATAGATTATAGTTATCATTCCTCCTATAACTTTCGTGAAATGGATTTACTTTGAATGTTAAAACGTTTAAATTTGTACTCGATGATGAATCACTTAATTAGTTTGACCTTGTCAGAGATTTTGTTAACTTCTCTCATTTGTTAAAGGATAGATATGAGTTTTGAGACCGGAAGTGAAACATAATTCTAACTAGATGTTTGAATCGTCAGAAAAATGGGCAGTAAACATCCTTGAATGCTTTCGATGGGCGGTCAACAATGGCGTCACGGAACTAGGCGCTTCGAGGTTATTTTGTTGAATTTTGTGATCGCTAAGATGGTTGAAAATGCACGCGTAAATGTTGTCTGCATCGGCGAAGCGTGAGGTATTGCGGATTTAGTGTGAAGGGAAAGTAGACTGAATGAATGCGTACGTGTAGGTTTCCCGCGAGGCGCACACAATCGAAGCCTTTGATTTTTAAGTGATTTGGAAGTTGCGGAGCTGTTCAATGCGGGGAAACGCCCAAAACCCTGTAGGAGCATATGTTTCCCTCATCGCTCATCCGACTCCGCGCCTCGAAACAAACGATCATGTTCACATAATTTACGCGATCCTTATTTTTTTTGGCGATGAGGGAAGATTTTTTTCGTTGGCGTAACCTTTAGAGGTTGGCCTGACCCCATGCCCTTTGGCCCCTCCACCATGCCAAGTGAATTCGGAGCTTTCGCTTGGAAATTGATTCTCTCAATGAAGTGATGATACCCGCCAGGGTTGTGAGTGAACAAATAATTATAGTTGGGCATTAGAAGGTGTTAAGTGAGGAATGTGAGTCCTTAGCTGAACCATGTGCGTGTTTTTGTAAATGCATACTTATATAAATGGAGAGGCAATTTGAAAACATGCGGGAAAGAGTTCGACGGTATCTATATCAAGGAGGTTTTTTTGGTGGTTTGAGCGATGAGACTAATTATGAAGGTCTAAATATATTTCTTGTGAATTAATATGTTCTATTCAAATCCAATACGTTATTCTTTAACTCTCTATCTTAAACACTATCCATTTTATCAAATCGTTCTTTTTTCTCATTCATTATAACGTTATAATCAAACGGTAAAGATTTCTTCGTTTCTCAAATAAAATGTGGTGACGTGAATGAACTGGATTGATTTTCAACAGGCGTCAGACGAGTTTGAGGTTTCAACAGTTGGTGTTGAATTTTGAAAATCTCAGTCGTGGATCTGGGAAAAGATATTTTTATTCGTAGCGTGTAGCTTAACGTCTCAGCTGATGCTCTGAAAATTTTTCCTTACCACGACACATTTTTGAGAATGATAGTATCAAGGTGGCATTATTTGAAATATTTGCGCATATCGGTTCATTTCTGCCTAAGGCGAAAAGTCCCTGGAATTTTTTCTTCGGGAGTATACGATGATAGTGAATTGAGTGGCAGTTAAAATCGATCTATAATCGGTAGCTTTATTGTATCCGCCGATACTAGCAAATGCGTTTCGTATCGACCGATGTTATCCTTATTATCGACTGCCGTCGCTCAACTGTTGCCTAGCAATAAATTTAATTCTCGAAACCAATTTTCTTCCTTTGGATAAAAAAACGTGGGCGTAGACATTTGATAGATTTTATTTCTTCAATTTTTTTATATTACACATTTTATCTGCTCCCGAGCATCAGCGCTTATAAATTGGGTTTTAATGATGAAAACATTTAGTCATTGAGAATATATACTCCTATTTTAAAGATATGACTTTATCTGATCATCGTGAGAATCCTTAATGTGGCTACTAGTGTATATTTCACGTTTATGTGACGACTTGTTTATGCTTTTAATGGATAGATTTATTTGATCTCGGCTTTATGCCAACATATTTCTAAAATAAAATTATAGCATGGTGAAATTAAAATATTTACGCTTCCTACTATATTAGATCATTACCTTTTTCTTCTAAAAATATGTTTTCAACCCTTTATGGCAATCACTCATGTAAATAGATAACTTTCCAAATATCGAAAATAATTCTTAAGTTACAGAAGAGGGACGGCGTAAGTTTTGCCTCAATTTATATTGTAAATTCTTACCAAAGAACAACGACCTAAACTATACATGGATATAGCTATAATTTAATTAATTTCCAGCCTTGTGATATATTCATTAGGCATTTCTATAGCTTTAACTCTTTTCGCATGATTCAGATCTCTCCTGGGCGTTTACATGTCAAACGTAAGTTTATCGTTGCCTTAGTGATTTGGTTTAATCGTGATGACCTCGTAATCCATGCATTTTACCCGTATATGCATTCGGATTTGTGACCTCAACATATTCTTGTTGACAAAAAGTGAATATAACATCGTTGCTAAATATGCATAGAGTAGCTATTAATTTGCAAAACAAGTTGTAAAACCCCTTCGTCGATAATTTGGGTGGGATACCTGAAATACTGGGCAATCATGGGAAATAACCGATTAGAAAGATATGAAATTAATAATAATTTAAAAAATGACGGAATTTGCGCCGCTCGGAGGAAAGGAGTGCCATTATTAGTGTGGAATAATCACGATCTCTCCACTCTTTCTTCAATCCCCTTTTCATCCTTCCCTTACTAACGTAGCAGCCGTTTGCGCTGAATCGGTGTAAGGCAAGGAGTCGCTATCGCAGAGAGACGACTATCGGGTCTTGAGTTTCATTGATGAAAGTGTGGTCTGGTCGCAGTCGATCGATGCCCACCCGGTGGCTGGGATCCCTCTGCCGACAGTAGGCCACGAGCAAGGGGTGTGTGACTGCGCTACGCAAGGCGTCCTCTTCGCAATGCAACTCCGACGAAATCTTTGCAAAAGAAATCGGTAAGGATTTACATTATAGAGCTACGAGATAATCTTAAGTTTTTCATCGCTAGCTCACCATTCTACCTTTTGAGGATCGAATTTAATCCGTAATAAGAGTATTTTTTTTCTCCTTTCGAGAACATGGGTCCGTATCCTGGCGGTGATTTTTTTAGCAAAACCCCGAACCATTCTTGGGTGAGGATGATGTGGAGACCATTTTAAATTGAAGTACTCGTTCGTTGTCCGAAGAGTCCGTTCGATGGGACATAAAACTGGGGAGCCCTCGAAATATTTCGCATAGTGTTGACTAATCACGATATCTCGATCCTTCCTTCAATCCCTGTTTCATTTTTCTCTTAATAACATAGCAACCACCCTCGAGGTCGCAATTATCCTCACTTGTTGGTTGCTTACTTCCTTGACTGTTTGCAAAATATTTTCTCCTGTGCTCCCTAGCCTTCAGTGCCCGATGTTTGTGATAAAAGGTGAATGAATTAGCCCTTTTAATTGTATTCACGCCATAGTTATGCGCAGCATTATGGCCATAAGTTTATAATCAAACCAAATGTTTTGATTACTTTACCTGATGATGATTATGCGAATCGCAGGAGGTAAACAAGATTCAAATAGAGTCATATTGAATCTTTTTTACGCTTTAGTATGGAGCTCTTCCACTAGATATAGCCAGAAATGTTTAAAAATGTCAAATATTGTTAAACATTACTTAAAAAATCGTTAAACAAGCACTTGAGAGTAAGAGTGATCTCAGTAAAAGTGTTACTTTCTAAATAAATGTGGCACAACGAAAAAATAAGACAAAATTGAACCCAAAGTTCTGGCGAAAAAAATCAGTGAAATAACACTAAAGCTAGGCTCACTTAACTTACGTACAAAACTGAATACAGAAATGTGACTGCTTTTGCACTTCTAACTAAATTTTGGCAAATATACAAACTGACGCCACTTTTGCTCTCTAAGGCTCATTTTTTACAGTATGATTGTCAACTGGTGGTCTTCTGAGTCGGCGAAAGCTGGTTAAATTTTCCTAGAGTCATTAGTTTGAGATTGTCACTTTCCCACGAAAAGATCAAAATCTCCCTAAGTTCCTCTCACCTCTGCTCTTTTGACCCCTCAATCGCTAATACACTCACTCTCTGTCTCCCTCTCCTCAGCCGCCCGAGTTAGAACTCCCTCTCTCTCTCTCTGCGTATTTTTCTTTCCCTCTCCATCCCTATATCTCCCCCACTTGCATTCTATCAAGCATCTGAAATTCCAACCCTTCCTTATCTCTGTCTCCCTCTCGCTCCCTTATCGCGGTCCGCTATCGCGCCAAAATTTCCAACATCATTCCAATTGCTTCTCCTATCAGCCACGCTTTCCAATCCTCTTCCCCGAGTAACAAATAACGTGGTTTCCAGCCTTCCCGGTGACTTAAAAAAAATTGTTCCCTTATCGCTTATTTGGTACGTCGCCTTGGCATCGCCGAGGTCTTGCCATATATATTTTTGTGCGCAGCTGAGTCGGTACTCACCCTCAAGCAATCGTGCAATTATGCCAATGGACCTCCGTCGCTTTTATTGAATACGCTGTACAAATTAATCGTTTTTCACTTGTTTTTTTTATGAGTGCTAAAGCTCTCGTTGTGATGGGTATACCGTTTTTGTGCCATTTTGTCATACTTTTTATGTTTCTTGCTCTGCACTGCTTACACTGAACTGCTATATCCAGGTCGGCTTCTTTCATTCCACGTGAACTACATGCTATTTTTCGACACACGCAACTGGAAATTTTCTCGGTATTCGACATATAAATTTAGATAGTAAACCATGCATTCCACACTTTCATGCATTCATTTGTCTTTATAATGTCCAAGTTCAAGTTTGGGCAAACCATATTTCTTAGTCTTTCAGATGATTTAATGCTTACATTTACAAAACCACAACTTAAAAAACACACACGACCCGGGTTTCAACGCTTGAGCGTCATCTCCTTGACCTGAAGATGTCGCTCAAACGTTGAAACCCGGGTCGTGTGTGTTTTTTAAGTTGGGGTTTTGTAAATGTAACCATTAAATAATCTGAAAGATAAAATGGAATACCACAAAGTTAACAAAGAACTTGTATTATTTATCATATTTCTTAGCTTTCTTCGTTTAATGGCTCTTAAATTGAAATATGTTTGCTCGGTAATGATTGATTTCACTGTTGATATCTCATCATCCAACGTCTCTATCGAGGAAGCAGACAATTTCGCGTGTTTGCCATGATTGAAAGCTCTTATTAGTGCCTAGAATGTTCTGGCATTCCGAAATGCGTTGAATTATAGTGTAAAAATAAAGACAAGGACCTTATTAGTAATCGAATATAACATGGAATTCCATTTTCTCCTGAAAACTACCTCTGAAATTCTAAATGGCGACCGCTAACAAACCACACATTTCCGAGAATCTCAACTTGGTATTTGCGACCAAGACTGAGAATTTGTCTAGAATTGCTGTATATTTGCAATAATGCTACAAAAACGACTATGGGGTGCTTATTTTCCATCGTTATGAATAACGAGAGAATAGAAACCAGAAGATTATTCAGATAAATACTCTTTTGGGGAAGAATATTTGCGTTATTTTTTCGGTATCTCGGAAAGCATAAGTTCCATTAATGTAGGACCCATTCTGGAATTACTGACTTTTTTCGCCCATTACCGTGAAGGAATTCCGCCAAGGCAATGTTTGAATTAGATTTTTCCATGTCAAAAACGGTCGTTGCTATAATCTACCCAAACAAAATCAAGGGTGCCATCATTACCTTATGCAGATAAAATAAAACTTAAAGCCAATGGAAAATCAACTCGTTTCTTTCCTTCCTCATACTTCTTCGGTAAGAAGAGGAAAAATATGATAAAAAGAAGCTCCTGTAATATTTTTAATTAGTTCACTGATTGTCAACAGAAGCAGTATTTTAGTAGCATTTTAGCTGCTTTAGCTGCACGACGTATGAAGTTATTTGTCTTATTGATTCCTAGGTTTGTCTGAATTTAGACTTTACTCACGTTTTTTCCACGATCTCCTAACAGAATATTTTAACTTGAGCGGTTGTAAGTATATTCGTGGTTCGTGCATATTTAAATCTTAGATACCTGGGTGGATTATATTTGGGTATATATTCTGATCAGCGTATGCCTTCGTCCGATTATTCGCCGAAAGGAAGGATTCGGCGCATTTTGTGTTATCATGAGGTCCGTTATCAAGTGATCCGCAGCTCCACCACTCCAGCCATGAACGACCGACGTGGAATATTTAAGTGGCCTATGTAGGAAGTGTCCCCGTAGGATGAAAGGGAGATAGTACGGCTCTCCTAAAGGAGGGAAATCGTTGGCCATTGGCCGGTGGAAAGAAAGGGGAGGAGGAAGTGGACGGTGAACTCGGGAGGGGGCGTGGCATTCATTAAAAAATAAATCCACTGATTATCCCATCAATGGTGGTGGTCATTGGTGAGGTCGATATGGGGTTCGGGCGAGAGTGGGTTTCAATTGGCGGAGGTGGGTTAATTGAAAATCCCACAGAGATTTTTTCCGGTTCAAGAGTAGGAAAGAGTGTTGAACGAAAGAGAAAAAAATAGCTTTGAAAATGTAGCCTCTCTCTTGCATATGAAATCAAAACAATATCTGCTAATTTAATATCGTAAGTGATATCCCCTAATTTTCGATGAGAGATTATTTCGGCAGTGTCATGCAGTATTTTGAATCATGGGTTTTTATTTTTTCAATTTCATTATTATCCTCTCGTGTGATAAAATCCTAACTCTGCGATTTAGATTTCTATTCGATGAGTAATGACTACCAGTGAAGCTTTAATGATACGAATGATTAGGCGTCGTTATCGAGGCGATATTGAGACTAAGGCAGTCTCTTCATCCATCTAACCCCTTGTCAGATATGAAATAAGTGTGAAGAAATATTTATACATTTGTGGGAAAACGTAAGGAAGAGGTATCCTTGACGAAAAAAACCACTGCAGGAAAACACCCACACATGAAGGGGAGTGATAAACCTGCGAAAATCTGCATACAGATTAAACTAATCTAACACCAACAACAACAAAAAACAATGCATGAAATACACTTAAATGACAATAATAATAATAAAAAGGGTAGTTTATTCATAACTGCGAAGATAAAAATAACTAAATAAGTAATAAGAGAATAAAAATAAACAAATAATTAGGAATTAAAAATAAATAAATATATAAACAAATGAAAAAATGAAGATCAATAAATGAATAAAACAAAGATTACTCAAGAAAATAAAATAAGATGAATAAATAATAATAAATGAATCATAAACAGTAAATCGACAATTAAAAATTGAGGCTTAATGAACGAAATAAAATAAGAAAAAGCTACATATATTTAACAAAAAATAGTTTTCATCAACATTAAAAGTGTATTTAACAAATAAATTAATAAAATATATTGAGTATATGAAAATACATATTCTTGATCGGAAATGAAGCAAGCAAACAAACACGTCAATGTATTACTAAAAATAATATTAGATTCCTCCCATTGCGAAATAAATAAGAAAGGAATTTTATGAATAAAATTAAAGAGTAATTGTGGAGGGAGAGTGTAGTGCCAATATGATAGAACATTAGATCCTGAAGTGTCTTACTGTTGTGCTTTTAGGAGTGTCTCATGTAACGTCCTTTTGAAAGATACGATTGATGGAGCATCCCGTAAGGACGGACTGAGGTTATTCCACTCACGCTAGGCCGTCACAGAGAATGAGCCATTGTAAATGACTGTTCGATGAAGAGGTATAACTGATTTTTTGTTCCCTTTACGGCTGTAATTCCAGTAAAAACTTACCACAATTTACTGAAAAGTTGTATTACGCATGACATCGGCGAGAAAGCCTGTTTTTAAATTTTATTTGATATCTACAGCACAAAACTTCCGCTAAAATTACTTGTACCGAATATGTCATACTTCGTTCAACGGTTCTAAAACATTGAACACTCAAGTGTTTTGCATTTTTTCTCTACTGCTTTTGATCGTTTTTGGAAGAGAAAATATTAATCAGGAAAGCTATTTAGGCCCAAATTATATTCATGTGGCTGAGTAAGAATTTTTCAACCTTTTGCAGTGTCAGTAATGTGAGGGTCGAGCTATCTTTGGACTAGATAGAATTTGATTTTGCTCCCGCGATACCAGATCTTCGGCATCAAGTTTAGGCGCCTTATTTCCCATATCATCGTGCCTTTACATATATTGACACAATAGATCTCTTGAATAGATTCTACGGTACAATTTTTCAATTTAATGTACCAATTGTAAAATATGTAGTTATTAATCTTTTTGGTGAATGAATTTTTCAATCATTTGTGGAAACATACTTTAATGTAGAAACATTTGGTGTTACCTACACGAAAATCATTGACCCACTTCCCTCTCTAAATTGAATAAAAATATATTTTGCTGTCCTGTAAGGTCTGGCAGAAGTCATGCTAGGGCAATTTATTTTTTCAAGTGAATCTGAGCCGAAATTTTTATTAATTCCTCTGTCGGCAATTGGTTTTTTTCTTTGCGGCTGTTTACTTATTTACACGTGTGGATGTTTAGAGTTACTAAGAACTGCGAAGAGAGTGTTTCCGACCAATCTTCAGAGCTTTACATTCGCGGAATTTCATCCACTTTTAATGCATGCCTTTATTGCAACTCTATTTTTGCATTTTCGGAGAATTATACACGCACCCACTTTTCCATTTGAAATTTCCCATTCACATTTTCAGAATGATGGAGCGCAATTCCAGGTTTCATGATATCATGTACATGCTATCATATGTCATTTTGATTCAGTGATATTTATTTCAGAAATTTATAATATATCAGCTCATAGTTTCCTGCTTTATACGAAAAATATGGGAACCCAGTTCATTATAGACGATGGTGTTGTGACATGGGATAAATCACGCCTAGACATAATTAATTTGCTAAACTTTTCTGGTTAAAATAGCATGAGCTGATATATTATAAATTTCTGAAATAAATATCATTGAATCAAAATGACATATGACCAGCTCATATTTTCGTAACTGAGTCGACACCTTATATTTTGAACAACATATTATGCATAGAATGTATAATAATATAATATAATGGGCACTGGGATTGTCTAATATAGGTTATATACTTATAAGAATACCAACATCTAGTTCAAGACATGAGATATATCGTTTTAACGTATTACGATTTAAGTAGGTATCCATGCCAATCTGACAGGAAGGGGTGTAGTTATATTTATTTATTGGTTTCAACGTTTTCTCGACATTTACAATTACTTTTTTCTTTTTCTATAGTATTTATAACTTAATGGTGCACGATGATTCAGAAAAGTAATAAGAAATATTATACATTAATGAAGATAAGCCTAGAGCAGTTAAAACATAAACTTAATCCATGATGAAAAGATAAAACTTGGTAAACTCTACAATAATTTATCAAATTAGAACCAACCTGAGTTTCAGCAACGGAGTGCCATTGTCAAAGTTTCTGAAACCCGGGCTGGTTCTAATTTAATAAATTAGTGAGGAGTTTACAAAGCTTTATCATTTTATCATGAATGTCCAAATTTCCTCTAAGTAAGGCCTGAAGTAGTTTCGTTCGTTCATAAACTTAATCGTCATTATTGTAAATTTGCGAGTTTTCTTGGGCTAATTTTCCGTCACCTAAACATTTAACAATATGCCTCTATATTTACCTACGTGGTTGAGTCATCGCACAGGTCAGAGTCATGGGAACATCATGTCTATGCATCACCAACTCTTTGGAATGGATTTAATTTTTCCCTCTGTAATGTATTCCCGTGATGAGGCGTGATCGCCACAACTGACCTATGCCACGATGTTGCTCGATGAGTAGGAAGGGAATTAGGTGGGCCGCGTGCAGTCTGCGACTCGATGGTCTTTCGGCACATTATGCCGCGTTCGCTACTGTTATCTGCCGTCGCGTCGTCCGACCGTCTCGCCGCCGCCTATCTCGCACATTCCGCGGAGCTGGCTGCATGTGAATCCCCGCTCACACTTCCCTTTCCGCGCACCCCATGTCCGTCCTTTCACAGGGCAAGCCCCAAACTCTCTCTCTCTGTTTTGTGCTCTCGCCAGAAAATTTGGCAACCATTCATTCAGCCGGTCACCCTCCCCTCTATCTCCCCTTCCCCTCGCAAACAACCCACATCCTCTTGAATTCGCATATATTATCCCCCATTTCCTCCCTTCCGAAACCATCCAAACATCTCATAACCTAGCGTTGACTCCATCGCGCGTTGGAAAAAAATATAATTTCGCCATTCCTATTTAACACATGACTATTCCCCATCTCTTCACATCCTCCTGCTCTTATTCAGGCTTCGCATTTCATTCTCTCGCTCTCTTTCTCTCCGGCAAAACGACTTAGAATTTATACTGTGAAAACCTATTCATCATCGGCAGTTGTTAATTCAAAGATTGGTTTTCTGTAGCTCTCCCAACCACATTCCTCTCCGCCTATCGCTTCATTTCTTCATAATTCTTCGTGTTGACATCCTTAATAATTTGCCTGAAGTACTCCATTCTTGGCCTTCTATAATTCTTCACATTTATTTCATCTTCAATTACTGTTTTCTATTGTTTAGAAAAATGTGTCCAATAAGTTTATATCATATTCTTCTCGAAGTTTGGTTATGCATTTCTCCGTAGAGCTTCTTCTTTGGTGCATGTCTCCATTGATTTGGTCTTTATGCTTCAATAACATCTCATCTCCATTGGTCCAAACACTATTAGTCTACTTAAAAAACAAGTACAAGCTTACTAGATACAACAGCCTTACTTTGTATGCTCTAACACAAAGGTTAAAATAACTGTGGTGCCCATTTCACGGTTTGATAATGTCTATATCTGCATGTTACCCTGCAAGCCTCTTAACAAGTGCGCCGTTGAGGTTTGTAATTTTAGTGCCATTTTGCTAAGTTTTTAATAAAAAGTGCATATTTTCCAGGTGTTTCCACTACTGTAGTAGAAATTTATCAGTTCTTCTGAGCAAAAACGAGAACTCTGTCATGAAAACAGAAAAGTCTATGGCCAGGATTAGGCATTAGGTCGAGTCGTTGCTTCGATAAAGCAACGAATATATGTGACTCATTGAAATGAAATTAGTGTCCTCTATGCGCAACATCCCTCAAATATAGCAAGTAAGCATTTTTTCCTTCATAGATTATGCTTACCTCCAAATATTTGATTTTCAAATAGTCGCCAGATTAGAAAACTCCGGGTTTAAGATTAAGATAAGGTTACAATGCTCCGGGTTTTCGTTTCCATGACGGTTGATGACAATATGAATGAAATTGTGAGATGAATTTTATCTTTTAGATTCCTGTCTTTACCCTAGGAATGCTCATAATATTTGTCATATATACGTATCAAAATACCCTTCCAGTAGCTGTATTCTTCCATGGTACGGTTGGGCTATCAACTCAAGTTCTCTTTGTGTAGATGTTTATATATTCTTGAGTGGATGAATAATTCATTGCCTGATCTAATGTGATGTGAAAATTACTAATTGAGGTACATAAGTACCTCGTCACTAAAATAATGTCTCAGAAATCAATTAGTTATCTCACTTGGTGAAACAAAATAGGGAGAAATGAAAATGGGTCATGACGTAATGTTTTAAATTATATTTAGATTCCATTGATTTGCTTGCGATACAAAACAAGAAATTCTACGAAGGAGAAACCTTTGATAGAGATTATCCACTATTTATTTCATCAGCATATTGGTGTCAAAAGAATTTATTAATTTTTTACGTATCAATGGTTTCAAGAGGCTCTCTCATTCTGTGATCCAAGCACTCAAACTTCATTCTTTTATGTAGTTTTCGCTAGTTTCAAGAACAATTAGCTATTGATAAAAATAAAAGAAAAAATATATTTTGATTTGCAAGGTTGCATGAATCTCTTTCGAGATAAGTAGCACTATATACTCGAGCTTTCACTTCAGCAAATGCGTGTAGATTTTGAGTATTTGAGTACGTATTTAAGTATCTGATTCTCGGATAATACAACTTTAAATAACCATGCTTACCATCATACGAGGGACAATTTTGATGCGGGAGTGGAGGAAGGAAAATCAGGGCCAAACAAAATATATTTCTATACTTTCGTGTAATAAATTTGCTCGACCGCAAAATTTCTCATATGGCTTGCGTAAATGAATTGAATAAGGAGGTCGTTAACGCCAGCATGATTGGTATTTCCAACATTGAACTCTCAAATATTCTTAATAGTTGTAAAAAAAAGTTAATTTGAAGGGAGTTAGAGACCTTGTATTAAACCTAATGTAACCTAAAAACGTTCATAAATGTGTTTTACTGTGCAAGGGAGCAGTTTATTGAATTCCTTTCGGATTAATGAGCCAGGGGATATGATGAGGATAGAGATGGGGGAAAGGGTACGGAGTCGGCTGAGAAATTTTCAGAACTAGAATACAAAATACTGTATTCTATGGACAATGCATATTTTTATGTGAATTCAAGGTAAAATTTATCTCTCTTTTCTAAAATTAAACTGATATACTTTGAAACACGTTTTTGAGCATTTAGCGACGTAAAGTCTCCTTTTAGCCTTATATTCATTAGCCTTATAGCCGGCAATCCTCTCCTGATTTGTCTGAAGTACTACGTTTTTCAATGGCTCAAGTGATGAGATTATGCGTGTTTTCCAACCTACTGAAATAAGGTATTATATAGGGCCCTACTATTCTGAGAGATAGTATTCGGCTTCTCTATAGTGGTGTACATGTATTTATACATACTTTTTTTATTTTTTATTAATTTATTCTCAATATAATTACAAGTATAGTCCTGCTAAGCCTATGGCTTGTCAGCAGGTGCTGTTATTAATTAAAAAATATATTCACAACTATACTAATTGATTGGATGATGAATTTTTATTCACCGCATACATAGCCATCGCTCTCTTGGCTACATTTTCATCTCTTTTAATAATTCATTTCAGAACAGCTAAAGCATCGGCGAAACTGTTTATGTTATCCATATTTTAATAGTAATAGAATGATCGTGGTGGATCCGGATAAAATAAAAGCATTTTAACTGGCATTTATTCGGGCATCGTTTGTGTCTGTTAAATTTGTTGAACGGTCGTCAATATTAGCAAAAACTAGACTTCACCCTTCATTATGGACTAATCACATCATTTAGCTTTGCTATTCAACTTTAAAATCTAGCGTAGGAGACAAATAAGGCAAATATCGGTTTAACAGGTGGCACTATGAATCACGACATATTTTGTGATAAATGGAATGAGCAATTCTCTCTTTAGATTTAGATTTCTCGTACATGAGAGTGTGAGGAACCTGTTGGGAGCTACAATATTTCAATTGATTATTCCGCTGGCATCCGAAGGCTTGCCAACCCTCGTTTCGAGGAGTGGATAAAATCCATACCGAGGAAGATGAAAACAATCTCATTCACACGCCATGTGCTATAGATTGTAAAGGTCCATTTGTAATGTTTTAACTTAGAACTGCGATGATACAATTTTTTATTCGAAAAAAAGAAGTCGTAGAATTTTTCCTTTTATTATTGACTGCTCGACGGTAGCTAAATAATAGAGAGGGATGCGGTTTTGGATCATCAGTGATCATAGATAAGTTTTTGTCTTTCCATGAATGAGCGTATTTCCATATGAGCATTTGTACACGTTATTATTCAATAGATATAGCTCGCACATATTAACTAGGGACTTCTAGTTTTCTAATTACTGATAAAATCGGTGTATTAAAGTTATTTGCTAACTACGAAAATTACACCTTTAAAAGCATCATATTTTTGGGAACATGTCTTCTCCTAATATAATCGTTCTCAAAAACTGATGATGAAGTGTGTGGTTAATTTTGTATTCCTTAATACAGCGGTATTACGTGAATCCAATGAATTTTAGTGCTACTACACTTATCTGTGAAAGTTTCTGTGACAAAGAGATATGTGCATTGATGTTTGCTATTTTTAAAGATCACTATTAAAATATGGGAAGCATAAAGAGTTTCGCTGGAGTTACAGCTGTGCTGAAAGGAATTATGAAAAGGGACGAAAATGAAACCAAAAGAGTGATGGTTAGGTATGGGGTGAACAGAAATTCATCATTCAAACAATCAGGATATATAAATGCATGTATACTTATCACGCCATTGCCTTTCGGGGTTGCCAAAATCAACGAGTAGAGGAATTGCCGTTTGCCTTACAACACTGTCTCGCGTTTAATAATTTCCTCCATGGTGCCCTAGTCTTACAAACCACTTCCGCTCCTCTAGCACTCATGCATTGCTCCATACACAATAATCACCCATGACTTCCGCGGTCTACCTCATCCTCTTACAATGTTCACTCTACTACCATGCATTTCTTTCCTTATTCGACCCGCTCTCATTCTTCCAAAACAGCCAAGCCAACAATGCATACTCGTATACGTTCAATGCTGGAGCAACCAGTCCTCACTCTGTCATCGCCCAGGCATCCCTACACTTACACCTACATGCTACCCTGCGAAACAGTGCATGGTCGTGTGGCAGGGAGTGCTAGTAAACCAGCCGTGTAAAGGTGCAAAGGATATGATTTTGGTAGTTGAAATGGTGAAATGTATAATGGGTGTGTTATGAGTTGAGCTGAGTTTTTATTAAGGTCACTTAATAGCTCAGTTTTTATTAAGGCCACTTAATGTGCGTGGAAAGAACGAATTTTTGCATATAACTGTTCGCCAATGTATCCCTCCCATTTATCGCCTCTCTCGGGTCTCGAAATGTAGTGTGGCGTCAAAATGATGTTCCCTGTGTTGCTCTGAAACACCCCTGTTCTGAATATTCACGAGCAAACTAAGCCTAGCGTGTAGCCTGTGAGTCTCTAGTGGCTCCCAGAACCTATTCATAAACCTATCCGTCCTAAATTTCCCGAAAAAATTTCACAGGGACTTCATTTCTACTGTCTTTAACCAACTAACATGCATATTCTGATATTCCCAGGTTTCACTGCAATGTGATAACGTTGGGAGGAGAACACTTTTGTACCCTGCGAATGTCGCTTTCCTGGCCAACTCTCATTCCTAAATATGCTCTATACATTACCTATGACTCTCGCACTGGCATTCGCGCGCTCTTTAACATCTTCGTCTATTCTTCCATCTTTAGTAAATTATCGGACTAGATACAGAAAATTGTACTTGTATACTTGTTTCTTCATAATTATTTCACCACTTACCCTAGTATTTAAAAATTAATTTTGGTCTTAAATGAAGTATACAACAATCTTAAATGGTCTTCTTATGTCGAATATTTAGTCATATTCAGACACTGATGCATATGACCCCAACGTTTAGAATTTTATTTTCAGATCAGCTTAATTTAGGATGTCTACTTTTGTATTCATCTTCGCGGTATTTAAATACGTCCCCAAAAACATTTTGGAGGTGGTCTTTCCGGCAAAAATTTTACCGGCATGGAAAAACTACTTTCGTCCTTGCTTATAGACATTCTACTATTAAATAATGTATCATTAAAAGTCATTAAATCCTTAGATTGGTTGACTTCAGCAGTCCCTACTCATCCCTGTCCCCTGCTAATCCCTCTCGTAGTCCTGTTTTATGCTAACATGTTTGAGAGAGCAAACGTTCTTCTATTGATCAACTTTTATTCATCGCTGTTATGTTTCTCAATGTTTGTTGTTTTGACCTACGATAGAAATACTGTATGGAAGTAGTGCTGCTCGCAATGGGTATTTACTACTGGTAGAGCTGCCTAATAACATTATGTTCTAATTTCCGAGTGCTTAACTTCAGTAACTTTTGCATCAGAGCTATATATTCCCTTCATAGTTATTGGAGGAGTGGTTGTTATTTTAGTCAATCACTTAGCGCGCATCGATAGAGGCTCACAAAGCGGATAGATGAAGGAATCTGAAGAAGTAAAGTAGTAGATATCACATAAACCAATAGGAAAGCGAACAAAATTCGTTCAAAAAGTGTTGTTTGCCTCCATAACATGGTACTTTTCTTATGTTGCGTTGATGAAGGCTTCACATTGTGAACGGGTTACATAGATAAGGAATGATTAGGCAATATTCTTACCAATATATTCTAAAGGATGCAACCACGGTTTCAGCAGAGAGGTAACTGTTATTTTCCAGTTACAAACAACTCATTTCAAAATGCCCATTTTAAATTTGGTGAATTCAACCTCCACCTCACGAAGTCGGAACATTCCCCTCTGGGAACTTTCGGCATGTTATCACACGTCCGAAGAGGACGCTCATGATGGCAGAACACATTGAGGGAAACGATTTCAAAAATGTGATCTCGGCTCCCGTGTTCGAGTGAGAGAGAGAGAGAGAGGATCGCCGTTCTTTGGGGAGGCGTGTGCGGGTGGGTCGACGATGGCCGTATCGGAGCCATCGGAGCGAAACGCGCCTCTCTCTCTCGAAATACACTTTCGCGCGCGAGCGACATAAACTCGGGTGACACGAAATATTTAGCCCCGTCCCGAGTGGATTCATCTATTAAAATGGTGGTTTGGGAGGGGGAGGCGTCGGAGGGAGGCGGGAAGACGTGGATGGGGCCCTTGGGGGAACAGAAGGGTGTATGGGAGGAGGAATGATGCTGATGTCCTACCTCATCCTCACCCGCTCCTCCCTCAACTCCCCCCCCTCACCGCCCCAAAATGCGTCATCAACACGGCAGCAGCAATGACTGGGAGTTGGGGGGGGGGGAGGCGAGGAGATCCGCGGCACGGTTTTTATCTCGTTCCATTCGCTAACTTGAAGCGTCTTTCTCGCCCGCAATCTTCTTCCCCTTGTCCTCTTCCCGCCTCCTTCCTGTTCGTTCCTCCTCCCCCTCCCCCAATTCCCCAAACCCTACAGCCGCCCCATTTCCTCCGCCCCGGGCGCCTGCCCCGCCTCCCCCCTCAGCCCTCCATTATACACTACATAACCCTACCCTCCTCCTCCTCTTCCCCAAACAGAAGAACTCGACTCCTCCGCAAACCGCCGCACACCACCCGCGCCCCTCCTCCGCATATCCCCGCTCCACGAGGCTCCCTCTCTCTCTCTCTCTCTCTTCTCCCGTACCCACCCCCCTCTTACTCCCATGCCCCCCTTGCTATTATTCTTCTTAATAAATTCCCACATCATCCCTCCCCTCCTTCCTCCGCCCTTTCCCCCGCCGCCCTATCTCATCTCCCTCCGCATCGCTCGCCCGCCCGCCTGCTGCTCCTCTGCTCTCCCTCCCTGCATCCGCGCACTGCCGCACCCCTCCCCCGCCTCTTCCCCGGCCCCCCTGGCGCCATCCGCGGGCGCGCGAGAAAGCGGGGCGGTACCCCGAGCTCTCCCCTTCCTCCCCCGCCCTTCCCGACCACCCCCGCGGGAGAGAGAGAGGGGTGGAATATAGGGGAGGGGATATTCGATTTACCCCGTCGGCCAAAATCATCGTCTTCCCGCGCCCGACCTCGATCCGAGCCCCCATCACACACACACAAACACACTCCGACACGAATCAGTCCGCGCTCACCTGGGCACTGTGGTGTGGAGGATGACGATGCTGCTCCCTCTTGCCATCCCCGCAGGAAAGAGATGCATTATGGCCGGTCTTTAGGCGAGGTGATGATCCGCGGCTCCTCTGGTCGTGTGCCCAGAGCGGCGTGCACCACCGTCCGCCGCCGGCCGAAGCGGCCGAGCAAGCGGGGCTGAGTATACGCTCTCCTCTTCCAGTTGCCTGCATCTCCCTCACGCCTCAGCATCTCCCTACCGTCCTCCTCTTCCCTCGTCTCCTACGTCTCTCACGGTTGGAGTGGATAATAACGGCTTCAAAACGTCGATGCTCTCCTACCCGTTGACCTACTCTCTCGTGGTGGCATGATGCAGGTCAGAGTACAGAGGGTGGGGTCAGGTGGGTCAGCGGGCAGCGGAAGTTACGTACCCTTGGCCGTAGTAGAGACTAGGACAAGAAAAAGGATTGTATTTATTGTCCCTGCAACTGGTCCATTAACATAATTTATCATTTTATGAAGCTCTTACTTCACTGAAGATAAGCAAGAGTGAACGGAGTTGGTAATTCACGAAAGAATACAGCTGAAACGGATAATTCTGGATTGGCACATGGATAAGACAAAGAAAAACACTATTATAAACACATGAATGTTAAGGTAAAGAGAGGAAATTAACTCATGATAACAAAGGCAATTCCTGGTTTCGGGGAATAGGACTTATGAGTGAATCTAAAAGTGTATACCTTAAGAAGCTTTGAGAAATATGAGTGACTACTGAACTAGTTTATGAAATTTTAAGTTATCTCCTTGACGTCTATTTGACTTTTATTCTAATGCACGATTGCATTCTACAATGCATTCTATACGATACATTGTAGAATATGTTTTTTCCGGTGGATGATGGATAAGGAATCCTTAACCTCTTGATGGATACTGCTCTATAATTGAAAGAATACCGAGAGACCTTCGGTACACTTAAATTTTCACTCGGCGAACTGCTGCCAGGACGTGTTGTGAGAGTGTGATAGGGCACCAGCCATGTTATAAAGGGAGCAAAGAAAACAAAGAATCAAGCGATGAAAAGGGTACGTGTGTTGGTATATCAGTGTTCCCATCTCTTTGTTCTGTGGTCGTGAGTGGCGTGAGGGAAGTAAGAAACCTTGAACTTATCTGTTAGACAATCTATATCCCTTATTTTTGTCGCGATCATCTGTTCTTACGATGCAGTCTGGGACCAAAATCATATTCTCAATGTTGAAAGAGGCAAAGTTGCAACCCCAGTACGAGGTTTCATTCTATCACCGTCGTATCGTCACATTTCGAGAGTATCCCAAAACACTGTGTGACGCATTTTCTTCTTGGATTTGGTTGGTATGACGTTTATTTTTCATCACTGGTGTTTCAGTAGCACCTATAGTGAAGAATTTTGACGGAGATCTTAGCAATGAGGCCCACGTTGTCTATCTGGCCTCCAACCATCACCATCATCCCACAGCCCTGAGGGATTGAATTAGTGCCTCATGTCCACGAGGAATGAGGAATTTGGGTTGGTTTTTTGATTGCAACATGTCGAATAGAAATTCAGTTCTCGATTTTGGAACATTTTCGGCAGATGGAGGTTATTCCTTTAATGGTGGCACGTCTGCTTTTTTAAATATCGATATTTTTAGTGTGTCACAATGCTCAAATTAACTCAGTGGTTACAGTATCATCCAAATGCATCATCTCTAGGATGTTTAAAAGGAAAAAAATGAGATATTCACTGTCGATTGAATAAAAATGGCAATCTTTTCTACCCAACAACTTCAGCGAAAACAGATCGGGGCTCAAATCCATCAGGGCCGCTCTTGATATTTTTATCCTGTAATATCTTTGTCGTGCCATAGAATGTGTACAGTATGTATCCCTTTTCCCATTTTTTTAAGAAAGGCATCATGCACAGGCTAAGATGTACATGCTAGGCAGTAAAATTCACGGAACATAGTTTTGGAAGAAAAATAGCCTTAGCGATATTAAAAATTTGTATAAGCGCAGTCATAATGTACTTTACTTTTCAAATATAGTCATAAATCTTTTGACATTCGGATTCTGATGCAGAGTGTCAAAAAGTGAGTAGCTTCGCTTCACATTGTCGTTTCCTATGATATGTGATGGAGTTACGGTGATGAAGTGATAGACTATGACGTCTCCATAATTTCATTCTTAGGTGAATTTCGGTGGAAGTAATTTGCTACGGGCGGTCTGTAAGTTCCTCAACATGATATTTAGCTAGATCGACTGAAACATAGAGGCTTCTAATGCTTGCTACTCCCCGTGTGACCCTCTGACTTGCATATGGTAAAGTTTTAATTTAATGGGCACTCTTTCATCTAAACTTGATACTAGGGATCCCCTAATGCTACTAAGTATAGAAATCTGTTATCCTAAACCCGATTGACCGAGGTTACTTATTATACAAGGTGCTCATCCTTATGTTGCAGATTTACATGGAGAAGTCCTGCATACCAACGCTATAGTTCGGCATTCAGACCGATTTCTGAATAAAGGCGATTCGCTGAAATATTTCATCCCAAAATTGTCAAGAAAAAGAAATCCGAAATATCGTCAAATAAATCTAAAAATTGATGACAATATATTCTTGCACACAAGCCCTTCTTATTATGTGAGGATATCTCAGGCCGCATTACCTCAATTAATGCAGATGTCAATGTATCCTATGCTGTCGGTGGAGTAAACATAAAATCTTTAGATATAGTAAAATATCTTGGAATTACCTTAACGTCAGATATGTCGTGGGGAACACACATACAAAACATATACAATAAGACATTAAAGAAAATAGGTTTTGTTAAGCGTATAATTGGATGGTCCTCGGATGAAAAAGTAAAAGAGAGATTCTACGTCGCTCTGGTTAGACCACACCTCAAATACGCCGCGAGCATTTGGGAGCTTGGTCATAAATATTTAACCAAAAAAATTAATAAAAGACAAAGAAAGAACATCTACCCTTCGTTAAAAACTGCTACGAGCGAACATATAGAGTCTCACAACTTTTAGAGGGATTATGGTGGCAGCCCCTAGAGACTCTGAGGCTACGCGCTAGGCTTAGGTTGCTAGAGATATTCTGAACTGATGTGTTTCAGAGTGACACAGAAAATATTGTCATGACGCCATAATGCATCTCTAGATCTGACAGAAGCGATAAAATGTGAGAGATACATTGCCGAACAGATAGGTACAAACACTCGTTCTTTCCGCGTACAATAAGCGACCACAATAAAAACTCAGCTCCACTAAATACACTCCCGTAAGATACATCACCATTTTACCTCCAAAAACCTTACCCCTTACATCTTTACACGGCTGGTGACCTAAAACACCCTGCCACATGCCCATAAGGCGGCTCGCAGGGTATTATGTAAATGTAGATGAATCAACCCCTTTCATGGTGCTCCCTTCCTTTTCACCACCGATGTTCTAAGAGTCCCGGTCACAAACCCTGGCAATGGCTCGCGGAGTAATACGCAGGCGTAGGCTTTTAAAACTATTACAGATGGTTTTCAATCGGAATAATTTGAATCGTCTACCGTACGTAAATGGTGGGCCTTTAGGAAGAGGTCGCCGGCGCCCTCACTCCCACCAAACTCACCCCCTTCCCCCTTCCCGTTGGTTCTGCCGCCGCCGTTTGACAGCGCGGCTTCTTTCCCTTCCGAGGAACGAACGAGAGGGATCTCTCTCCCAGTAATGGGTCGAGATGAGGGAAGTTAGCGTGAGATGACTCTCTCGGCGCGGTGCGGCCGATTTAACGACCGTCGCAGTCGAGCGTCGGAGGAGCGCGGAAGACGGGAGCGGCCCCGGGTGGTGCGGGAGGTGCCGCTCCCGTCGATCCTCCTCCCGCCTTCCCTCCCTCTCCCGTCGTTCATCCCTTAATGTCGCCGACGGGGAGGCACCACTTCCGCGACGACGACTCCGCGTGAGTCGGAATGCCCGAGAGCGACTTTTGGACCTCAACTCAGGAAGGAATCGGAATCGTCGAGCTGAGGAATGGACGGATTTTGACCTCAGTGTCACGAAAATCAAGCCAATTTTTTCATTTAAAGCCGTGATATCGTCTATATTTACTGTCTCAGTTCGATTAATTCGAAGACTTATCGAATTTGGCTTTGCGTGCGGTACTCAATACAGATGCCGAATGTCTTTGATCATAATGAAACACCAAAAATGTATTTTGTAGAAATATCTCGCGGGGAATTTTATGCAGCTGCATTTATTTTCTTTTCGGGGTATGTTTCTATAAGTGTTATGGTAACGCAATAAAATGAAAACTTAATGGCATCTCTGATGCAGCACTGTCTGTTAATAGAACTGGAAATACATATACCATGAATAATGATGCTATTTCGATACAATAAAATTTCATACTAGTCATTTAATTCATGTAGGTTCATATGCAGGAAGTTTTCATTTTGTTAAAAATTTCTCTCCATAAAAGAAACATTGCATGGCTCAAAATGTGTGACTTAAGGCCCTTACCTAGATTTCTCTACATTTATAGCGAGCCTCCTTGAATCCACAATCTATTTTTCCTCTCCGTGTTTTAATCCTTTCAAAAAACTTTCTGTTTGGGTCATTGGCAATATATCAAAACGTTTTTTATATCTGTTAAGAAGTTTTTAAATTCCATTCAAACAGACACCCTATCTCTTGATTCTTTGATTGCAAATTATTTTAAGTTATTAAGCGGTTTTCTGTCTAGTTTTTTTTTGCTCAGGGGAAATGAGGTTAGTGATTTGAACGTGAAACTAGGGGGAAACTTACCTGTGGAGTCATCGATCGAGGTGTTAAAGGATCAAGGTTCCGCGGTCGAATTCTGGGTTATGTGATTGGTTCACGATACCAGCCGATTCTTTCAAATCCTACCTTGAAAATTGATACTTAACTGTCGTCCAATGGAATCGGTTATCTGCGTCCTCTTTTATACATGTTGACGAAGTGCTCGAGCTACTCACAGGGCTGGTGAAGATAGACTCGGGACCTGATCATAGAAATGACGTCTTCTCTACGCAGGTGTAATTTGCAAACTTCTTTTTCGCGACGCAACTTTTCCGTCCGCTGGCCACTCGGTACAGTGAATTATTCTTATTTTGCAGCGCAAGATTCTTAATTTTGCTAGAGACGGCGTTCGTCGTTTACCAACTCTACCGTCCAGGGATTTGATTGTACGATCAGTGTTCATCTCATGCGTATCCAATTTCCCGGAGGAGAGAAAGAGGGAGAATCTCCTCATCTCTATGCGAAGAACCCATTTTTGAAATGTCGAGGAGTAGCAGTGCATCTTCGAATATATTATTCAACTTTTAAAAGAATTTGGAGTCATTTTCGTTATTTTCATCTCAGTGCTACCATATATTGCGTTGATAATATATACCTAAATTTATTAATGATGATGAATTATTCAATGGAATTATCCTTGCCACACCGTCGCTGATGCTTTGCCGTTTAATCTTTTACGAGGAAGGAGTTTCTCATTCAAAGGCGGTGAAATGGTGATGAACGAAATTTCCACTGTTTGTCGAAAAACAATAAAACCTTACATTATATTTGTCGGGGGAGGGAGTAACATGGGGGTGAGGGGTAGGTTCTGCGGAATAAATACCGTCCGTCTTGTGATACCGGGTGGGAATGCAGTCGGTGGTAGAGACCTTTGAATTGGAATACCATTTACAACTTTGGAGCTAAAGATGAGCAGGGCACTTCGAGAGCAGTGCTCTGTCCGTCGACAGGGACGTATAGTGTAGGATCTCTTGGAAGTATCCTAAAGCTGATGCCAGGTTTCCCCCTGCCCTTCCTCCATTAACCTAAGACTTGTCCCTTGTCAACCTACCCGTCTTTGGGCGCAAATGGCCTCGGTTGTCCGTTGCTTCCCCAAATAGTCTGAATACCATGCTCGAAATTAAAAAAAAAGTGTTATTGTGCAATGGAGCATGCTTTTTCGTTCGAAACCCTTCGCACACCCTGCCCACTTAACTCATCACAGTCGACAAGTTTGTGGTACACGAATAAACAGTTAGTCCTCCAGAGCACTACAAAGCTCTTACTTATTAAGAACCCCTCGTTAGGCCATGGGCATAAAAAAACATCGCATATAAGAAAAGAACATTCTTGCCGACATTCATTCTTCATTTGATATCTAAATCTACATAATACCCTGCGAGCCGCAGCATGGGCGTGTGGCAGGGAGTGTTAGGTCACTAGCCGTGTAAATATGTGTTTTAGGAAGGTGAAATGGCGACATGTATCAAGGGTTAACAATGGATAATTGTCACATTTACGAGGCAACATGTCGGCCTTAGACAGCGATGAACTAAATATTGACGCAGAACGTCTTGTAAATAGTAACGGACTGGGGTTACTTTAAGCTGGCGCAACAATACCGTGTAATCAAAACATTTCCTCACACCCTCGAAGGTCTGAAGGATATTGGGAAGGATAAAGCTCAAGGGGGAAAATAAACGACCACTATGAAGTACGTGACGTCATCTTATCGATAAAAAAGACCTATGATCATGGGTATAAAATCGCATGTCGCGGTCGGCGAAGAATTAGTGTAGCTTGACGTAAAATCGTTCGAGGTATCCGCGAAGATATTCATTTGAAAGTTTAGGTTGTTCTGAGGGATTAAGTTACTAAACAAACTAAAATCATGATGGATGAAAACATTTGAAAGATTTAATTGGAGTCATATTGAACATTTGGTGCATTTCAGGGAAAATTCTCAAGGCCTCCAAAATAGGGAAGTGGATACTTGCCGAAAGAGGATACAGGGTGAAAGCGTTTAAAATTTTGGATCTAAGATGGTGGTTACTCAAATGAAGTTTCCCAGCTTCTCCTCAAGTATCTAAATGTATCGTTTTCATATGCCAGCCTGACGAATGTTGCAAAATGGAAATCCCGTACACAAAGTGGGAAGACTCGTGTGGAAGGTGAAGGACCGGAGGAAAGAGGAGAATCCATGGTTGGTAACATTGACAGCTCAACAGCATTTAAGTCGAGAGGGCGGGATATTGTAGCAGCGCATTTCGCGATATGGTTTGCAGTCCAAATATAGCTCAATAAGAGTGTAATGATATTGTTCGCGACCCTTCTGAGGATCTCATTCGAACACTTGGATCAAGAGCCATCAGGAGCTAGAAGGTGAATGTGAATAATTAATTGAGCATTTCGAAGAACAGAGAACATCATCATGGCGCCTCACTACATCTCTAGGTGTGACAGAAGTGATAAAATAAGAGAGATACATTGCCTAGCAGATGGATACAAAAACTCGTTCTTTCCGCGCACAATGAGCATATACAATAAAAACTGAGCTCCACTAAGTACACTCCCATGATACTCGTAATCATTTCACCTCCGCAAATTTTATCCCTTACATCTTTACACGGCTGGTGTCCAAGGACCCTCTGCCACCGGCCCATGCGGCGGCTCGCAAGGTAGTAGGTAGACGTAGATGTAGATGATATTCTGTCCCTTCGTGGTCTTACGTGTAATCTGCCCTACTCCGAACTGGGCCAATTTGAAGGGAATGGACTCAAATAATGTAAATGGCCTTATGCGCAAATGACACCATTTTATCCTGTCAACATTATGCCTCACCGACTTTTTTTTTACCACTGAATAGTGTTAAATGTGACTTAGAGATTTTTGGTAACATCGTTAAGAAAGAAGAGCTCATCTGAATCGCGTACGAGCGCATTTTCTCAACGATGTCGCTCAACTGTGCCAGTGGCCTCGAGGATTACTCGCAGGGACCTTGATCCGGGATCGGGGGGAATCTGGAATGGGTGAATGGAAGAATGAAGGACTCAAAGAGAGGAACAGAACTCTAAGCAGCCGCCTCTTTTCTCTAGAAACAGGCCATTCCCCGCGCCAAGTTTCGTTTCCACATTACTCTCGCTCATTATCCCAATCCCTCCAACCAACCACCGTCCAACCACTGTGGCTTTTCCAGAGCAGTGGGTATTCATGACACTGGGAGTTGACACGTCTGTAAAGGCCTACGACGCTAATATCGTCCGGCGTGACTTGGAATGGCATACCGGTAGAATGCCTGCAATGACTTGTATTGTAGCTCCATTCCTATTTCTTGCTAATAACCCCATATCATTCCATTTATCTTAAGCCACAATTTTTTCCAATGCGCGTAACTCTGTATCCCGCAAGTCTTCATTTACATCCACATACTACCCTGCGAGCCGCCGCATGGACGTGTGGCAGAGGGTGTTAGGACAGCAGCCGTGTAAAGATGTAAGGGATAAGGTTTTGGGAGGTGAAATGGTGACGTGTATTATGGGAGTGTATTTGGCGGGGCTGAGTTTATATTGTGGTTGCTTATTGTGGGCGGAAAGAACGAGCTTCAGTACCTATCTGTTCGGTATTGTGTCTCTCTTATTTTATCGCTTCTGTCAGACCTAAAGATGTAGTATGGCGTCATGATAATATTTTGCGTGCCGCTCTGAAACAAGCCTTGAGTTTATACATACATACATACCCATGACGCCGTTCCCTTCCGGGGTAGGCACAGTCAAAATGTTACACTCATTAATACATAATTGTACACCTCACTCTGCTTCAATAATTTCCTCCATACTGACCTATCCTTGCAAACCTCTTTTGCCTCATTTACCCCAATACACTGTTTCATACACGCCCTCCTGTTTTTAAGACTCCTAATATTCCTCCTCCTAAGAATTTCCTCAACCACAACTTTCTCGGCCTACCTCTACCTCTCACACCATTCATTCTACTCTCATATTTCTGTTTCGTTATTCGACTCTCATCCATTCTCTCAACATGGCCAAACCAACGAAGCACACTCCTTTCATACACGTCCATTACTGGAACATTTAACCCACATTCATTCATGACCCACTCATTCCTGACCCTACTCATCCTACTTTTGCCGCAAATACTCCTCAGATAACTCATACCCACGGCGTTTAGTCTACTCTTATGTCTATCCTGACTTACCCATGTTTCACTACCATATAACAATTTGGGAAGAAGTACACTTTTGTACACGGCTATTTTCGCTTCCTTAGACAAGCACTCATTCCTTGATTTGCTCCACATGCTACATACCACTTTCCTTCCAGCATTCGCACGTCTTTTTATCTCCTCATCTATTCTTCCATCTTTCGCATACATCTTACCTAAGTACACAAAATCATCCACCTGTTCAGTTACATTAACATTCGCCCTCATCATACAGTTATTCTCCCCATTCTCCTTATCAAAAACTACTACTTTAGTCTTGCACGTATATACCTTCAATTCCATTCTCTCCGTTGACTCACAAAACTTATCTAGGAGCTTCTGTAATCCCTGTTGACTGTCTGAGAACAAAACTGCATCATCCGCATATAGAAGGACTCGCACGTATACATTTCCAATCAAAACACCGTCGTTTTCTCTACATGCATCTCTAACACATTTATCCATGAATACGTTAAACAGCCATGGAGATATTACGCATCCTTGCTTTACACCTCGATTTATTACAAACCAATCACTCAGAACCCCGTTAACTCCTACACTTGACTTACTATTGTCATACCTCACCATCATAACATTCAATAACTGTCCATTCACTCCACAGTCTCTCAAAACCTTCCACAACCTCTTTCTATTTACTCTGACATATGCCTTCTCTAAATCGACAAACGCACAGTTCGCTTTATTTCGGACACTCATACATTTTTCTATCACTTGCTGAAGTGAAAAAACCTGGTTACTACATCCTATCCCAGGCATAAACCCGCACAGCACACCCCATATTTTGTCGGAAGTAATATTCCTCACCCTTTCTATTAATATTTTACTGGACTCTTTTCCCGGGATACTCAATAAACTAATGGCTCCATAATTATTACATTCGGTCTTTCCTCCCTTTGTACAACGGAACGATGATAGCATTCTTCCAATCCGCTGGAACAACAGAAACCTGAAGGCATAAATTGTATAGTTCACTCAGCCTACAAATTAGTAATTTACACCCACACTTCAACATTTCACTGGATATCCCATCTATGTCTGCAGCCTACCCATTTTTCAATATTCTCACAGCCGTTGTGACCTCCCTCTTACTGATATCCTTTTCCATCCTCATATTCTCACATACCACTTCACAAGGCTCATCCTCAACGCCTGCAATATTATTGTATAATTCTTCAAAATACTCCCTCCAGCAGTCCCTGATATTGCTCTTGTCCCACATGATCTGTCCACTTTTGTTCTTTACCGCATTCATTCCCCTCCCTTCACCAATCTTAGCCCTTTTTACCCACTTCCAAAACAGATTTTTATTACCTTCAAAATCACTCTGGATTTTGTTAGCGTCATCCCTACGCATTCTTTTTTTGCTCTCTTCCACAACGATTTTGCATTCATTCTTTTTCTTTCTGTAAATCTCACATGCCTTATACGCTCTTTGTCAGATTTGGCAGCAATCATATCCTTGTACGCCTCTTTCTTTTCTTTGAATGCATTTTTCACTTCTTCATTCCACCAAGCATCACCTTTCGTTCTTCCTACCACTCCTTTTTCACATACACTTTCAGCACATTTCACAACCACTCCTTTTTAACACTCCCACGCATCATTTACGTTCTCGTTTCTGATATGCTCGTCCCATTCTCTCTCCTTCAACGATGGAGCATCCTCAAGCATGCAACCATACCGCATTCTTACCTCGATATCTAGCAACCTTTCCACTTTTACTCTCAACTGCTTACGCGCAACATTCTTCCTTGGTACCCACTTTCTGCCCAGATTCACTTTGAAGAGTACCAAATAGTGGCCTGTTCCACATTCAGCACCCCTCATCACTTGCGTGTCCCACACGAACTCTTTCAATCTCTTAACACACACAATAAAATCAATCATGAATTTACAATCACACCTTTTCCAAGTATACATATGTATTCTCTTATGTTTTAACCATGTATCTGACACAAACAATCCTTTTTCAAAGCACACACTCACCAAGTTTTCACCATTATCATTCACTCGGGGGTCACCAAAAGGCCCAACCACTCTCTCAGATGCATCCCGCCTCACACCAACCCACCCATTCATGACACCTAGTAAAATTATTCTCTCACCAGGATCACATTCATTCAAAACATCTCTCAGTTTTTTCCAAAACTCATCTTTCATACTGTCACTCTCTCTATCCACTGGTGCAAAGTACGCCACAATCACAACTCTCCTAATACCTACTTTCATGCGAACCTAGAGCAATCTAGGGGATACTAACTCGTACTTCCTTACTAGCAACTTTGCTCTCTCATTAAGAATGAGTCTTACAACCTGACTGTCGTGTACATTATCGTCAACTCCTAACCACAGTGTCAGACCACTGCCATCTATAGTAACAACATCCCGCCCCTTACGCTTAGTTTCACACACACACACAAAATGTCCATTCGTCTTACTTTAATTTCATTCAGCAACTCATGCTTCTTTCCATACACTCCTCTCACATTCCAAGTACCGAGAGTCCAGTTCGTATTGCTAAGTCTGTATTATGATGGGCCAACCTTATTCAGCTTCCGCCGCCTATCGTGGCTTCGGCTGTCCGAGGCAACATTTTGACGTTTAGCAGTAAGTTGTAATAGAGTATGCAAGGTTACCAGCCTTCGCAGTACCCGCACCTCGTGCAGCTTTCCCTGCTAACAGTTACGGCGTTCTACCGGTCAGTTTTGGCACATTTTTGCCAGTATGCCACATGAGGAATCAAAGCATAGTAATACCCTAGGCCCGCTTTCACTATTCTACTCAAGCTAGGATCCCTTCTGAAAGGACTACCTTGAGAGCCAGCATACTGTTGCCCGCGACCCACCACTAGGAGGTATATGCGGTGTACTGACACACCGGGTCACAAGTTGAGTTTATAAGGTACATAATTGCGTGTAATCGTTGTTATTAACTTTTCAACGGCTACGAAGAGAATCAGAAGAGGATCATCAACTACTTGTTATTTTCTCTTCTTTATTTTTGATGGTACTTAATGGCAAGCACTTCGCATTACCTGATATTAGTCAATATTTGTTGCCTAACTTTCGAGAGAGAATAGTCCATATTCCTAAGGTGGTTAGTTAAAACAGTTAACTCCAGATTCAAATTGTCGCGGATGTGAAGTATAAAGGAATGGGTTTAGGGCCTAAAGGTATTCATGCCATGGTTGTAGGCTATTTATTTTACGAAACAATAAAATTTAAGTTTCATGGGAATCTATAAATAATGAGAATTGATTTTGTTTTGATATTAGGGATGCTAAAAAATATATAGGTAAATATTTTATCCGTTCGGGGCTCACTTTGGGGAATTTAAATGTTTGACTGTCTCACTTCTCCCGGTTGGTATTTCCTGACTTCCTCCCTTGTGAGTCGAGCAACAAGTAGTCTTGGAAGAAGTGACGGCGGAGATATGATGACTGCAAAAAAAGTAATCATTGTATTCTTGATCTTGGAGTTTACTCTTAGAATATTGTGAAGAATAAGTGTTAATTTACGACACGCAGTATAAGATATATGGAATGGAATTCGCCTGGTGTTTTTATTCCCATTCTCCTATTACTACAGGGATTGCGTGAATTGTATTGAAATCTACTGATTTACGACAATTTATTGTAGTCGGATAGTAATTGCGGTTTTTGAGCAACCAAATTTATATTTCTCCTCTGCTTTTCCGTACGACCTATTTTGGAGTTTATACACTAAACGATATGCTTCTCGAGACATATTTTATTACAGCTCCACGCGGAGTGAAACTGGTGTTAGAAACCAAACCATGGACATTGTATTCAGTCTCCCTTCTCGTGGATTTCTTGTAGCTCGGTAGAACAATCAAGATTGAATCGATCACCTAGTGCGGAATACCTTTATTTCTGTAAACGTGCCCTGCGGGGTGTGCATGGCTGTTAATTCCGCGATATTGGCCACTCAGCCTCAATTCATGATCAGTTATGATCATCAATTACACTGGTTACTAACACTATCTCGTCTGTTTCTCTTTCCAAATATTTTGCTTTTATTTGAAAACCTCAACTCATATCTCTTTTATCACTATTCCACGTATATTAGAATTCTTATAAGTTTCATTCCTTAGACTCGGTATTTTCTTCTTCCTCCATTTTTTTCATACCAATGGTGACTATTAAAAGGTAAACTTCAGAATTTTATTTATTCTTTTAAAATGTCTAATTCCATGTTTTTCCCAGCCTCCATGCATATTATTTTATTCCATAACTCATTACAGTGTCGACCATTATTTCTGTAGAAAAAGACGCACAATAAGCTACATGAATATCCGTTGTGGAGGAGTTCATGCAATTTCTGGACGGTTTTAATGGTTCGCAAATGATGTTTCTAATGTGGTTTCTGATTTGGCTGTGACATTATTATATTTATGTTCGGAATTTTATTTCTGTATCCTAGCTGACGTACCGAGTAACACACAAGAACTTGAAAGCGAGAGAGTCGGCAGGGATTATTACGGGTTAAGAAATCGATTGATTATTATTTCAATGATGTAGATCAATTGTGGCAATCACTCCCACCAATATTTCAACCACTCCTATCCTTTTTCATTGGATCATGTCGATTCGTGGTATTGCGGTTTGCGCTATAGTTAGGTTGCGTGTTCTTGATTTCCGAATAAGGTTTTACTGATTGGGAAGTTTTAATCCTTGTTTTAGAATTGCTTTCGATTGTCAAAACCAGTAATAACCATTCCTGTTGGCAACACGATCAAACTGTTGGCGATTCTTTTTTTTAGACACGATCAATTTTATCTCGACACTCTCTCCGTTTTTTAACCACATTTAGAAATCCCAATTTAAGTACGATGAATTAGGCATATTGAGGAATGAGTACAACTTATATTTAAAAAAGGTGAATATCATAGCCACTGTAATTCATTTTGCACAAGGTTACCACATCTCTCCGTAGTACCGCATCTCTCCCTTGCTTTGTTTTAATTTTATTCTCTCCTTGCTTTTCTCTTCCTGAATAATTTTGTTTTTAAATCTTCTATTAATTATTTTTATAAAATCTGAAGGTCGTGCACTGAAAGTTCACCGGAGACACCATTTCTTATCTGACAAATTTTAAGCTATCCGGGACTAGCCACGGAGTTTCACTTTTATGGAGTCACCCGCAATGCACAAATGTGCGAATTTCCACAGAGAAAAAATCATCCGCCTTGACCGGGATTCGAACCCGGATCCCTCGATTTCCGGCCGAGTGCTTTAGCCAGTTAAGCTACCGAGGCGTCCTCTTTTCTGTGGATTTTCCACAGGAAAAGAGGACGCCTCGGTAGCTTAACTGGCTAAAGCACTCGGCCGGAAATCGAGGGATCCGGGTTCGAATCCCGGTCAAGGCGGATGATTTTTTCTCTGTGGAAATTCGCACCATTTCTTATTTTCGTGGAACTAGTGCTTCAATCCTTTCCACTCCGTGATTTAAGGGATATGCAATCGTTGGAATTTTACTATGAGAATCTTTTCGTATGACTATCCTACAGAAAAATAGCATTCACGGCACACATCCTGGACATTCATGAGTTTATGGCGAGAGTCATGATATCTGTCATACTACAGCAGGACTGTGATGTGTAATATTACTTACCCAGCACCCAGCCCATTTACACCCAAGGTGGTATTTGGCCTCTATAACGCATTGCCACCATATCTTTCGGTCTTTTGCATTCTAACAATTCTCATCGTGTTCATTTCCTACTTAAGCAGATCTTTCAATAATTTTATTGGCCTTCCTTAGTGGGTCTTTCCGTGTTGATTTGATATAAGTTGTTTCATCATGCTGCCATCCAGTATTCTGATAACGCGGCCAGTTCACCTGAATCTTTTGATTTGGCATCTACCTCTATATCAGGCATATTAATTCATCATCACTCGAAAGAATGCCCACCATGCTGCTTCCTTTCGTGGAAAGTGCAGTCAAAAGTACTGTATTCCAGGGATTAGACCCATAAAATTGGCTCTATTTTTATAACTTTCCCAGACGGCCCTACCTCTGCGCATCTCCTACTTGTTCATGTCACATTCATACATCGTTTCACACACGCGCTCTTGTTTTCAAGACTCCTGGAATCCTTTTTCTTCAATCTCTCTTAAATCTTGGACTTCTTCACACTCTCTTTTCCTCTAACACCCGTCACTTTGCCATAATGAATGTTTCATTATTTACCTCTCATCCATTTTCTCAGCATGGCAAAACCCGCGGAACACGCTTCATTCATGTGTATCTGTAGTGTACATGATATTTAGTGGACTGTATTTGGTAGTTCAACTCCCACATTTAATTGAAACGATTTACACTACAAAGTGCGGCAAGCAACACTTACTCAGATAACAGTAAAGGATGATGGTAGTTCTGGAGCACAGATGAGCAGTAGTCGATGAGCACAGATGACTGGTAGGCGGCAGAGGATGGCTGTATCGAGATGAAGAACCAACGGGGGTGATTGGAATGCAGCGGGGTGAGAGAAAGAGACAAAAAACTACAGCACATTGGAGAAGCGTTGAACTGGTTGCTCTGTTCACGTGGCAACTAAGAAGCGGCTGCCTCTGAGGAGTGGCTAAGGAGCGTCTTACTGTCTCTCGGTCAAGAGTCGAAGCAGGCCGACTACATACCAGCGCCTTCACTCGGTACGTTTGCAATCTCGCTAGCAGACAGCCAAAACAAAAGAATTTAAAAAACTTTACTTCGCAGCCGAATAGAATAAAATACTAAAGAAATCCATGGCTGAATCATCCCTCCCTCATTCCTACATCGCCCTTTCACTTCAATTATTACCCTTCCTACTTTTACAGCAAAAAATTCAAAGATTTTTCTTAACCTATGTATCTCAGCATCCCCAATTTGCTCTGCCATACCATAAGTGCGGAGCGGTGCACTTTTATGTGGCATAGTTTTCTGTTTTCTTAGACACAGTTTCTAAGAAGCTCCAAACACTCTTACGAGAGTTAATTGCCAGCACTTCTACGCTTATAAATCTATTCTTTGATCCTTACGACTTTTGAAAACATTAGCTCAGGGAGAAAAATCGTAGCTTGTTTTGCATTTTTACCCTCTACTTCATTCTCCTTACCGCTTAGTTGAAGTTTTTCTGGTGTCTCTTCAAACCCTGTGGGCTATTTGAGAACAGTAAAGCGCCAACAGCGTGGAGTAAAGCTAACTACATGAGCATCTTTAGCCATTATATCGACAGTATCACGTAATGTGTACATCACATATTTGATAAATCCCTTAAGATTTTTTTTAAATTCCTGATATCTGTATCATACACGCATTTAACTGCTTAAGTATTCCCCTCTCTCATTGATCCAAAATTCTTTCTCCTATCTTCATTTGCAAATTCGCCTATATTTTCTCTGCATTAATGACTAAAGTTCATGCATTGGCTCATTATTAGTTGAGACTGATGAAATTTGTTTTGCTATAGTTTTGTATTGTTAGTTGTAATAATACAGAAAAATGCTTCGTGTCCGAGATCTCGTGGAAAAAGTAATTCGCATTCAGTATTCATTTCACGGCAATAAATCTCTTCGGTGATCAGAGCACATAATTCATTCTTTTTTTTAATTTCACGCCCAAATCACCGCTCGAGAGGGAAAGAGAGAGGGAGGGATGCGGCTCATGGGCTGAATGGAACGAGCAGCGGTCAGTCATTATCGACTCAAAAATTGACAATGGAACGATTGGGGAGGCCAGGGAGCACACTCGTCCCAGTGACTCGCATTATGGGGACAACCGGCCTTAAAAACTATCTTCCAGGCTCTCCCATCATCCCCGCCCTCCCTTGCCTCCACCTCGCCTCCAACCCCCCTCGACATCCACCCCTTCGCATCCCCCTCCGCGACCTCCCCTCTCTTTCTCCCTCCTTCCCCCGTCAAACCCTCCTGCCTCCCCTCTCCCCTCTCACTCCTCCTCGCTCCTCTCTTTGAGAGAGAGAGAGAGAGCCTAAAGTATCGATTCTGTAGCGGGGAACCCACTTATATGAAAATAGGCGTTTTCAGATATGGGGGATGGACATTTGGGTGGGATAAACTCCCCCCTCCTCCTCCCCCCCCCCAATGAGCGGAGCAATCCTGGAGTACGCAACCGGGATTTCTCACTGAAATATTTTCTTTATTTCCCCACCCCCTCCCTTCCATCTGTTTCTCCCCTCTCCCACTCACCCTGCCCCTTCTCTCCATCCAAAACTCGTCCTTCTCCGCCTCCCCGGGGGCAGGTTTTGGTGCTCCGGCTGCTGCCTCCCGCGGAGGCAGCGGCGGCGGACAGTTGCTCCCTCCCTGCCCCCAACCCCCGCCCCCTCACACCTCCCGACATGGCGGTAACTGCAAATCCAACCGTGCGACACGCGCGCCATTTAGGAACCTTCGAACGCGTGCGCGCCGCGTTAAATATTTCAGCGACAGCGGATTGGCCGAGGAGACGGACACTGGGGGTGGGATTGGGGGGGGGGGAGAGGGGGGAAGGAGGCGGTGGGTGGAAGGGGGAAGAGGACATTGTCTAGAACTTGTCGCGTGAAAGTTGATGCCGAGTCACCATTGTGGGACTGAGATGTGTAAATAATCTACTACCTCGGGGAATGTTCGCTCCAGTAATATTTTTATTTATTTGCCGTGTTCGATGGAGTTCGATTAACAAAAGACTTTTGTGACTTTTAGTCGATTTCTATGCTCTATGATTGTAGACGGGCAAGTACCGAAGGCTCAGAAGTTTCACTAGGAGGGGTGAACCGCTAGTTACCGCGTCACCAGTCGGATTCAATGGCCAAGGTGAAGCGCGGTTGTTGTGCGATGCCTGAGTCTTATACGGGCAACACCCTCTGGCTTAATGTCGTTTTCACTAGTAACAATTGAATTTACCACTTATTGCCGTTTTGATGACTAAGCAGAAGGTTGTCGAAGATAATATGTATAAACAAAGTATATTCGCCACATTTTGAGCCCAACAATATGGATCATAAATGAAATTTTATTCTTGCTTTTGGATTAATGATTATATTTTTAAGTAACTCGACGAAACCAGGACTACGATAAGTTTTGCTTTATCTGTAAGTGCATATCAAAAGCTTGTGTCGGGCGATAATGGTATTCATAGGTTTCAGTTAAAATGTGAAAATCTAGTGAAAATGAGTATTTATCTAACGATAAGTGAAGTTTTCAGTGGGGTTAGCTGTTAATATTCAGTCTGGTTAAGAAAACTCAATATACACTTATAACAAATCTGCTTCGTCCAGCGCTCAGTCAAACCTAAAACAACGCGAGTTTACGTCAATATATACACTATGTTTACCAATCGATCTCAGATCTATCTGAACGGTTCAGCACGGTATGATAAACTCATCGGGATAGTGGGACCTATCTGAGAAGATAGCCCCCTTTCTCAGCCACTCTGAGATTTCAGATCGATCTGAACAAGCAGGTCTGTGGCGCTCCTCGTTATTCTTTTGGTTGTCATAGGGAAAAAAATATAATCGTTATTATTCAAGGCGTATATTGTAACAAGAGTGCAGTCACGGCGAGTGAAGTGACGTTGATGATATCGCAGCACGTTACAATCTACCTCGATTTGACAATTTTTTTACCACTCGGAATGCGACAGAAAATTTCTAAGTCTGCACTTGTTTACACACTGGGTCAATCGTGCTTCAACTGATATTCGATTGTTCACTATCGATATTTTCAATCCGTGTTGGTAAGCCAGGCGATCTGAATGGGCTCGCTTGGAATTTTCAAATCGGTCCGAGTTCAGATCGATCTGAGATCGATTGGTAAACGTAGTCATAGACTGGTTCGACTCTAGTGATGGAACTGTAGCCCTGCCTACGACTTAGCCCAACAACATATGAATACTGGCGTCGGTGTGTTTCGCATACATATTGTGGAATTTTCTTTGGCTAGACGTCGGCTCTAAATTGATCTCCGCCCATCGATGGCACCTTCAACAGTGTAAACCAATCGCTACCGTGTCTCGGATGAGAAAAGGAATGACGCGAGCATGAGGGGACAGAAAAAGAGGCAGTTTCGAGAGGCAAGGGTTTCATTCCGTAACTCCTTCCTCCTCCTTTTGCAATCGCTCGCTCTGGGGAGAGCCGTTTGTAAAAGCGCCGCGCATCCAGAAAGGAAGCCGCCATTTCCGAGAGCGTCGGCGTCCAGGTGTTCGGAGCAGACTGCACGCCCACATGGTAATTCTTCAATATGTGTCGCGCGGAAGATAGAGGAAGGGGAAGCGGATGGGGACGAGGGCGGAAGGGGAAGACGGGGAGGGAGGAGGTCGGGGGAAAGGGGAGTGAAAGAGGGGTAAAAAGATAGAGAAAGGGGGGAAAATAAAGAAGGAGGAAGACAAAATATAAAGAAAGAAAACTATGGTCACGTATTCATAATAGATGGCTTGTGAATGAGCACCAGTGAGAATACGTAAATATATATGGAATAAAAGTCTATACGCGTACTTACTCGTGCTAATACAGATAAGGAAAGAGAGAAAAAATAAAGGAATTGAAGAAGACGATACGCAGAGAAAAATGCGTACACATGCATGTGTTCGCAATGAGTGGCAGTTGTATGAACGTGGGTGGTGTAAGTGTATATGTACATAACCGTGAAACGTTTGACGTGTTCCAATATATTCAACCATATCTGCACCGCGTTTGTACAATATGCTTTTAACACTTGCTTAGGAAAAGGTTAAGGTTTAATGCTAACGTGGGAACATTTCAGGAAAAGCTTAAAGAGGGCGAATGCAGAGTTAGCAAATAAAATGGAATTCAACCCATCAAACCGCTCTGCTGAGTCGGGAGCCAATCCACGATAGAATTCTCTCTCAAACAGAGCCAATATTCATTTGACGTGCTCTTAACTAACTGGTGTCAAGAAAATAGGGAAAGTGTAATGAGAATAAGTAAGAGTAACAAGTAACACATATGAGGGTGAAAATTAGTATGGTACGACATAAGTTAAAGGTAAAAACACTGTATATGAGAGTGGCGAAGCTAGGTAAAAAATAATCAATCAATATTCAAACTTCCAAAGGGAAGCAGAAGTACATTTTCCTCTTTTAATCCACAGAAGTACACTTCTTTTAACCCACAATCCCCACGAAATCAGTATACAATGGCAATTTAAAGGTACTTGGCAAACCACAGTAATGACAATATGTGCGAAACCCATAAATGTTTCGGAAATTTGAGTGAAAACATACATCTGTTTATGTTTCAGTATGGATATGGGCACTGTATGTTTGCATGTGCATATTTATATTCGGATGCAGAACGCACGCGACCCTATGCAAATTGGCGCATACATGAACAATGGTTTACTGTGGAGGGAACGGGAGTTGGGGTGGTTGAGCGGGGGTGATAGGGAAGTAGGTGGAAGGGAGGGAAATAATGGGAGACTGAGTTGGAAAGGGGGAGGTCTCCGAAAATACAACGCCGCCCGATGGGCAAAGAAGAACACGGATTGAAAACGGCGAAGCCGCCGATTCTTTCCCCGAAACGAGGGAGAGGGAGAGAGAGAGAGAGAGAGGTGGTCGCAAGGAGAGGGAAGTATTAAGTGGAGGAGGGAACGCGACTCGCCGCCGAGGCCGATGGGCCAAGTCGTTAGCGATAAAGCGTCACTATGTCGGGCGAGCGAAAGAACCGACGACTCCCTTTCCTCCCTCCCTCCCTCCTTTATCCCCCTCCCCGACGCTCCCTCCTCCTCCTCCACCTCTTCAATACTCCCCCTCTACTCCCACAATCGCTCCCTTCCCCACCAACTCCCCTCCCACCCACCCCTCCCCCTTTCATTCCACACACACACGTCCGTTCGCTCGCAGTGAGCGAGACGAAGGTGTCTAAGCGGCACTAAGTATATGCGGTGGTGTTCTCTCAACGGGCTGTGGGGCTGCCCCCCGCTAGCGGTGCCGTCACTGAGGGGGCGGCGCCATAATAATTGAGCTACGCTTATAGAAATAATTTCGTTTAAGGTAGTTTGAGCGAGATTGAATTTCAGCGGCTGTAGGAGGTATGAAATAAATATTTCATCATTAATGGTGCACATTATACTTTTAAATACTTGAAATTCTAAGTAATCGAATAGAAATATCTACATAAGTCTTTAATTTGACTCACTTATATCGCGCGGTACGTTTAAAACTCTTTCACAGCGGAAGATTTTCAATGATCCTGAAAAAATTACTGATGTGAAAATGTGATGTATCTTCAAAAATTATTTATAAAATATGCAAACTTTAAGCTGTTGGTTCTTTGGCGAGATCTAGGTGTTAGAAATTCCTAATTTTTTAAGTAATATCTCTCTAGAGTGCACACACACAAAATTTCCCATGTAAAATGGCGGATATATTTTATCAAATATTTCGGAAAGTAGTGTGGTAAGGGGCTGATATTTTGGTGTCTTTGGAAGGGTGAGATACTTTTCATTAAAATGAAACTGAAATCATTGATTTCTAGGTAAAACGATATTTCGATTAAACTACCTACCTTAATACTGAATCCTTTTCAAAAAATAAATATAAAAGATATCATCTTTGGTTAAAAAATCAATGTTAAAGATGTAATGGAATGACAAGCTAATGTTTTAAGGTAAACTAGCGAAAGGTACCCGTTGAAATTCAGCGGGGGTAATGCATTAAAGAAACTTAAATAAATTTCTATTTATTCCGCTGAACTCATCTTCCTCCTTAACTGGTGTATTGTGGAGACGAAGAGGATAAGATTTCTTGAGGAAACATGATTTTTAACATTCGGAAACCTGCTGATGGGAAATTAGATTAAAAAATGACGGAATAGCTCTATAAATATTCCTAATAATCAGGGTATTTATTTTTCACTGGATAGACACAGGAAGAGATTTCACAATTACAGTCTCATTCACTCTGTTCTGGGACCCATGGTCAATAAGGGTCACACCCGCGTATGTCAAGGATCCAATCATCCTTCACCAAAAATAATCCACGAGTCTCTTCTACTGTGGTTGGGATCAAAATCTAGCAATATAAAAAAAGTCGTATTTTCTGACCACAAGCATGATCATTTATGTATATCAATGGTACAGGGCGTTCGAAACCAGGAAATTTTAGGCTAATGACTTTCGTCAAATGGGGTTTTCTATTTCCCTCTTCAAGGGTAGCTACCCATTGAAATCCAACGGGGAGTGAGAGAAAGACGTAAACTGATAAAATTCATTGAATTCTTCGCATTTACTCATATGGTTTGTAATCAACTGTTGTTCCGTGGAGACGACGAAGAAGAGTTTATGAGGCACACTGAATATAATCATGCGGTAAAATGGCTTAAGCAAAAGTCTTCATAATTTTACATGGTAGAAACCAAAAATGTAAATGACACGAGTTCTTTAACGCCATATCCTCGTTTATCAACCCTACGCTTCTCAAGCACCTAAAACAAACAAAAACGGCGCAGCGTGGGGAATGCTATTGGTTTTCCCCCTAAACAAATTAATCTATTTGAATACCATTTTAAGTAGTAGATCATAATTAGGCCAAAAATCATACAATGATACTTGTTTATTGATAATCTTCTGACCCCAATCATGGGTATTTAGGTATATAAATGGTATAGGGCGTTCTAAAACTGTGAAACTTAGGGTAATTACCTCGTCAAGTAGGGTTATCGACATCCCTTGATAATTTGGTACGGTACAAACACAGAAATTCAATGACATTAGTTCTTTTACGCCAGATCAGCTCCTCATTTATCGACCATTGCAGACAATATTTACCCCTTAAAATCCAACGGGGAGTAAGAGAAAGACGCTAACTACAAAAATTCAATCAAAGATAGAGGCCTGCAGTTTTCTGAAATTTATAAAGGAGGTAAGACTCTATATTATGATTGAAAAGAAATATTTTAACTCTCCTGATTTGAGAGAAAAAAACACTCAAACTTTGCCTTACCATTGCTCCCAGGTAAGCTAGAAATCGAAAATTCGGCGTCTAGGAAATTGTAGCCACATACTTTGCCTACTTAGGTAAATACAATTTATGGGCTTTATTTATTTTTGAAGGCGTCAGCTTTAAAACCGTGGACCCTTGCAGGCCTAAAATCAAGCCCAAAGTCCCCATTCATGCATGAAAAATCCTTAGTTACCTAGTAAATAAGCTATTGTTGAAATTGGAGAAAAATTTGTTATTTTGGCGTTAAAACCACAATTATCCAGTGAAATATAATCGTAGATGAAAATCGATTGAAAGAATAAGAAACTTCATTCTTTTTTCCATGTAACTGCATAAATTACAACCGAATACCTCAAGTAAAAGTTAATTAACGAAGCAAATAAAGAAACTTCGCAATCTATTCCTATGATCATTTCATGATATGACCATTTTGGGGCCCTAAAAGGCCCTAAATGCCCTTTTTATATAGCCTATGTGTGAATCAGATACATCAGCTATCTTCCTTCCAAATTTAATTTCGATCAGTTCCGTGGTTTTTGAGTGATTGAGTAACAGACTGACAGACACCACTAGATTTTTTATATATTAGTAAGATGACTCTTATGTCCAAAATTGGGGAGAGGGTGAGGGGCGCTATCCCTTTCGTTTTGTAAGGGCCGCCAGAAACCCGAGGTACACCATTGCAAATTTGCAAGCAGTTTATCACACCACTGTAGCAGTGGTTTTGTACTCCAAAATACGCACTTGCACATGACGGGATAGACGGCCACGGATTGAATAATAGAAACCCTAGAGCTATCTGGTTTAAATGTAAAAGTGGAGTGAGACTGTAATTTATGCACCAATTGCCGTATTGATCATTTCAGCTGAGTAGTTGATTCGCGATAAAACGTAAGTATTTACATAACAATCGCTGCAACACCGTGGTGATAGCTTGTTCAAGTTTCATAAATATCGTGTGGTATTGTACCAGATAGGTGATTTTTGGACATTGCGTCAACTTTCCCTCTCAGGGCCATGTTTCTACTTTATTGGAAAAAACTATTCTATCATCAATATGTCTCTCTTGAGTTTTTCTTCATATTCTGCTCTGTAATGCCGTCTGAAATGATCTTTCTCTTTCTCTCTCTTACTCGGTCTCTCAATATTTTCCCCTCATCTCGATTTTCAACTCTCTGTTCCCTGTTAATACGCCCATCACCTCATTTCTGCAGCATCTCCGTCCTTGGGACCATAGTCCTATGACTATTTACAAAACAAAGTCTTTTTATATTACCTCCCTTGGGGAGCCTATATAATTAAATCTAAGAGGGACTTAAGGGTCTCATTTTGGTCGCAAATGAACCCTATATTCTCAGACGTAACTCGGTGATAAATCATTATGGCTGAATCAAAACCTTGGTAATTTTTTCAGTAGATTTATTAGCTTTCGACCGGTTTCACCTCGTGCACTTGCTGATGTTGCCTTTATGATAAAACTAGCCAGGGGCTAATTTTATAATTAAGTTATCATTGTTTTTCTTTGCCCCCACTTGTTAAAGACGTTTATCTATCAACCTAGGGAAACTTACGCGCGGTTTCAATGCCGAATGGATTGCACTTTGCTGAAAAAAACTTGGACTTTGCTATCACTTGCATCGAGACGCCATCCATTGTCCCACTATATGTATGGTAACGACGCACGAATCTTGTCGCGTGGCAGAATCCAAAGGTCAAAATGAATGCGTGCCGTGTTCCAACCGCGCGATTTCCATTATTGAGCGGTTTCCCCTTCCTTCACGTGACACCTTATTTGCGCGAACGAGTGTCTTTCGTCCGTCGGCCGCTAAATTATTTACGAAGCACCCCAAGCGGTTGGTACCACCACTCGTGGGAGCCTCAAATCTTTTTACTGTGAACATTCCTCCGCCCACCCCTCCTCCCAAACCCTCCCCAACCACCCCCTCCGTCAACAGATCCTCCTCCCATCCTCCCGCCCCAGTTCCGACACCGCACCGTTCTCGACTCGCTTCTCTTTTCCTTGTGTATTTTATTGTTTTGGGACCCGAAATGCTGGCATGCAAAGGCATTGCGGACCCATCCCGACCCTTGTGGGACCTTTTGGCTCCCGGGTCTCTCGCCCTCTGAACCTGGCCCACAGTGCTGAATTTTATATAGTTAATGGTTAGCATATATATTAAATTTCCTCGGGCTCTTTTTTTTCCACGTTGCGGTGCGAAAATCTGATGGGTGCGAGGAGAAGGAAATGTTTAAAGATTCAGGAGGGAAGAAGGAAGTAAGTTGGGGAAATTATAAGGATATAGGGGGAGAAAAACGTGGAGGGAGGAGTGAGTAAGCTAAAATTTCAGCTCCCTTCGTAGAGATTACCTCGGGAAGAAAATCGGCCAGGACCGGGAATCAAACCACGGACTTTAGGCTTGTCGGGTCAATGCGCAGTCCACTACGCTACCCAGCCTTCCTAATCCTCGTGGAGGATCCATGGGGAACTATGTCTCAACCCCTGGCAGTTCATTCAAGATGGCATCTCTAGGGAGATGAGAGCTTCAAGGAAGCGACAACCAACTGTCGGTATCCTGATCCAGCACTTATGCCGCTCTTGGTATATGTAACAGTGTCAAGCCGACCGCAGATACGGCAGTGAAATTGCGTAGAAATAGCCACGAGAAAAAATTCACATTAAAAAATTGCCACGTTTTTCCTCGTGGCAATTACTACGTTTTTCACCGCCATATCTTCGGGCGGCTCGAAATCTACTTCCCTCCCTTGTATATGCTCCGTTGAACCTGGGCAATATTTTGGGAGACGTTTGCCAATTAAGCGTAGCTTCTGTGTCATCAAATCGCTAATCAAAACGCGAAGAAACATTCAGTGGATGAACTCCGTTGGGGTGTGACACTGGGTCAGGTAATCGCCCTAGGAGCGAAATATAGTGACTCAATTTCGTCCTGTGGACAACGAGTGAGTGAAGAGAAAGGTTAATATTAGAAAAGCTGTCACACCTGAGAGAACATCGCCTACTTCATCGAAAGCCTTCGATTTTCCTTGAATTTAATTTTAGTTATGCTGCACTAAAAATCTTTGGGTCCACAATTCTTTCACTCAACTATTCCCATCACCAAATAGAGAAAGGACATAAGTCCAGGCTCCATTCTTGTTTATGGATAATATTAAATATCAGGTTTGTGGTAAAACAATTGGAATAGAGAGGATAAAAATAAGTGTCTTTTCATGACAATCTCAGTTTTTTATACCACTGGAAACAATTGTTTATGCTAAACCATTTTTTTCTCGGAATAAAATAGGTCATGGGAAATAGATCGTATATACGTACCTTTTAATGAATTTTTTGGCATTGTTTATATTCTTCTTTGGGGCCACAAAGAAGAATTTACAAAAAGTTGGCAATTTTCTTTAGTATTATCAAAATAATTGACTGAAGCCATTCAGCTTTGAGTATTTTCTGGGAGGTGCGTGTGGTTATTTAAGCATCTGAGTGATGTTCATTGGGTTAAATACTTCATACTCTTTAGTTGGGTTAAAATGTGTTCCGTTTGAAAAATAACTCCTCTGCACGGAGTGTCTGAGAAGAGTTTACCTCTCCAAGTTGTTCCTCAGTTGAAACGGAAAAGCTTTTTTTTCATTATAGCTGCCGTAGAAATATTGGTGAGATTGGCATAAGGCGTTGGGTCATCTCCCTTTATCTGGCAACATTAGCATAATGCATAGGAAACGTATATCATTAAGCTCTAACATACGAAGAGTGAGAAAAGTGAGAGAGTTGATGCTTTTTGCCCACTTCGAGGGACATTCCCACTCCGAACACCCACGCTCTCCCCACCCATCACATTCCGTTTCCATTCCGGTCGCGAAACGAGCGAAGGAGCGAGAAAAAAAATGACCCTTAGAATCCATTATCTCCTTGCCTTGGTCTCTTGCCTTTTTCGTATTGCTGGGACATCCAGTCGCTAATGCAATGTGGGCTCTGAATAATTCTCCCTCGCGAGGGATCTACAAGCACATCCGGCGACTCAGCGTCGTTCCGAAAATTTTCACGAAGCAGGATGGGAGGTGTAAAAATGGGCGAAGCAGACAGGCGTTGCGTCGATACCGATATGTTACTGCCTTCGCCGCACCTCGGTCGACCAGCGGGGAGGCGTCGAATCGGACGGCCCGTCGTGGAATGGGGCCCTTGGCCGCCCGGAGTGCACACTCCCGCTTTGGTTGGTTTGAGAGTTATCTTGGGAGGCGGTCGGCAAGCGAGGTAGAGAACATCTCCATTGAGAACAAGTGGGGCCAATTGGAATGGTGGCTGGGGTTAGAATAACGTGGGAGAGTGGATGGAAACTCGGCGTCGGCGTTGGCCCCCACTATGGAAAATACCACAAGGGTTCGTAAATAAAACGTCCAGTCCGACGGACCAAGGATAACACTTTAAGTGCTTTCCGCATTGCACCAAAAGTAGAGACCGGCGTTCCCCTGCAAATTTAAATCATTATCCATACAGGGATTCGAACTAGATGAGAAGCCATTATAAGCTAGGTAAAGTCTGGTGTGGCATTCGGCCTATGAATATGGTGACATCAGGGATAAGAAAGCATAGAGGAGTATTTGGATAGTCCGTGTAGAGTTTCCCTTCGGGTAGATTTCTGTATCTCTCTGCCAGCCTGAGTCACACTAACTGACTCCTCCAACTCTTCGATGGTTAGTGCCAATGAGTTTTGCGAATGCTAGTTCTCTGTCAACCACGCCAACCTGATCCCAAAAACTATCACCCCTTTCGACGAGGCGGATAGTTTTTCGTGGAATTTCCAGCTCATTATGTAGAGGCGAGAAAGGAAATAATTACGCAAGTCTGACTCTCTATAGGGCAATAGGCAAACTGCTGTTCAATTTTAAAAATTGAATGGGGGAGATAGGAAAGGCGAGAGCCAGCTTCTTACGGAACTTTTTTCCTCAGTCCTTTCGTGAGTTCTATTTTTCGTACCATTTAAATTTAAAACATACAAAATGTGTCACATGGGTACTTCTGTTGGTAGTATCTCAGCAAAAATACGAGTTATAGCTCAATAATAGCCTTTTGTCACTTGTGAGAAACTAATGGACAACAAATTGCTTAGTCGTACTATGGAAAATATGTATTTTTGGTACAATATTCTTAAAATACAACGAGAATTTGTTTCACAATAATAGTCAATGAACATGGATGATGTGTTATTTTCTGTTGATGTTAATTAATAGAGGAACATTTAACTGATACAAACCCCTGTTTTATTGATGAAATATTTCACTTAGGAAATGTTGTATTCTCGTCAAATACTGTATTCGTCACCAACGCTGGAGTGGTAGATTATTTATAAAATTCTCCCGTTAAACAACAAGAGAGACAGCGCGTGAGAGACAAATGAAGGAGAAATGAAGAGATAAAACCTTAAGCGTTTCACACAAGCTATTAGAAAAGCTAGCATTCAAAATTCTGTCTATCGATCAACATGAGGGTAAAGATAAGGCTACGTTTTCTTGCGGATACCGATAACGAAGCGTTTTAAACTTTACTATAATCTGGGAATGAAATTATTTCCTAGCTTAGAGGAAGGTGGACTGGAGAACTGCAGCTAAGCAATTTTTCGGATTGGTGACTGCCACTGACTTGTCAAGAAAATTTCCAAGATTTCCTCGGTAAGGGACAATCAGCAGGAGGATAACCGAGGATCTCAAAACCGAAGCGACAATCCTGTTATCGCCGAAATAATCACAAGGATCTTACGTCAGCGTGGTTACGTGCCCAATAATATCGCGCTACAGGCACAAAACCCCTCAGAAAATACGGGATAGTCTATGAATATCCATGCTCAAGCGAGAAGTCATACGTAGACGATAATTGTAATTCCATGAGGACACTCCTGAAAGAAAATGGTAGAGCTACCAGTAAAGAAGTACTTAAGTTTGTTGGCGATTGTAGAACAATGTATTTCCGCTCAAAGCGCAATGAGAATTACGAAAATGAGACCTCACATTGAGGTGGATGGAGAGGGCGCTTGCTATGAAGACCAATGCTAAAAGCCCTAACGTGGTCGAGGCCTGTCCTCCATCTTTGTAAACCCCGAATTTTCTTTAGCGCTTAGGGGTTGATGCACAAAATTTGCAATTTCACGACGTTTTCCTTTGATAACTTACCAGAAATCAGCATGCACTTACTTCCTTCGTACGCATTCTCCTCGCATATATTGTTAATTTATTTTAATTACTGACCATCGACATTCCAAGGAAAAGCTATGGCAAAATCGAGCAGGTTCCATAGCATTAAGTAACCAATGCATGTTCCAAGAGTTACATACATACCAATCACGCCGTTCCCTTCCGGGGTAGGCACAGTCACAAACTTTCACTCATAAACACATATTTGCACACCTAACTCTGCTTCAATAATTTCCTCCATACTGACCTATCCTTGCAAAACTCTTTTGCTTCATTTACTCCCATACACTGCTTCATACACGCCCTCCTGTTTTTAAGACTCCTAATATTCCTCCTCCTAAGAATTTCCTCAACCACATTCAACCACAACTTTCTTGGTCTACCTCTACCTCTCACACCATTCATTTCACTCTCATATATCTGTTTCGTTATTCGACTCTCATCCATTCTCTCGACATGGCCAAACCAACGAAGCACACTGCTTTCATAGATGTCCATTACTGGAGCATCTAAACCACATTCATTTATTACCCATTTATTTCTGACCCTACCCATCCTACTTTTGCCGCAAATACTCCTTAGATAACTCATACCCTCGGTGTTTAGTCTACTCTTATGTCTATCCTGACATACCCATATTTCACTACCATACAACAAAGTAAGGAGGAGTACACTTTTGTACACGGAGAGTTACTTGAGTAAAATTTAGAGCATATGTTGGATAATCGTGTATTACACCCACTAATTCATCAATTCCCTCGTGCTATTCATTGGAAAGTTAGGAATGAGCATGGATAACGAATATGGTCGTTATTTCGGTTGTCAGGCTACCGTTTGATGGCGTTATTCCCTCTCTATGTATCACAAGGAGACCTCAAGATAGCTCACGAGAAAAGCCTCAGCGACCGGAGATTTTAACCGCATACCTGGCGCGTCTGTACCCCGTACTTATTTCAAGATGTAGTTATGCTCCCCTTCCTCTCTCTCTTGCTCTCATTCGTTGCCTCCCCTACTTCTCCACTGTCCATTCCCTCTACCTCATACACTTTTACCTCCCTCTCCATGCCACGCAGGTCTGCGCCAGGAACTTTTTGCGAGAATTAGGCGTACGTGGATAGCACGTAGAAACGAAGGAACACCAAGGTTGCATGCTAGGTTTGGGACGTCGGTCTCAGGTTGAAGGAGTGGAGGGGAAGGTAGGACGTGTTGAGGGGTGTGGGGTTGGTGTGTGATAGAGATTAAAGAGGGGTGTGGGTTTGGGGGGGGGGAATGGCAGGGGGTCGGAAGTGAGGGGAAGAGAATGCTCACTCGGTGCCTAGATGAAGAAGGGCTCTGACATGTTGATGGGATATGTGCGTGGGTTTCTCAGCGACCTTGCCGATGTGGCAAGGGGGCGCGATAACGCGCCGATGATCGGCCAAGGTGCCATGGTGTGCGTGCCCGAATGAGAACGTGTCGTCGCGTCGAGTACGTGCGTGCGTGCGGCGAGCGTGCTGAGCCGGCGACGAGCGAGGGAGCGGGGTGGGTCGAGGGGAGCGCTCTTTTTTTTTTTACAAGGATGGGACATGGGACGGAGGAAAACATGCCGGGGGAGTAAAAAACGATCGGAACCGAGATCTGACATTTACGGACACGTTCAATGTTCATACATGAGGTCGTGGGTGCACGTGCGTGCCTTAAGGTGGTCGGAGCGCGAATCGTGAGTCGTTGAGTGCACATTTTAATAATTTTTGAAGCTAGTCAAGGAAAAATCTTGGTTTTCACTTAAGTACACTAATTGATACTTTGGAAACCAAAGGCATATGCCACTCTCCCTTATGTGTCTGGAACTACGGAGAAAATCTCTAGAGTTCTGTCGAGGTACAACATAGTTAGCAGATTCACATGCACGACGAAGACAGGGGACGTACTTCTGAAAGCCAAAGACCCGCTTCCACGGAACCTGTACGGAGGAATATATGAAGTTTTGTGCAGATGTGGACAATCATATATAGGCCAGACATGCAGAGCGCTAAAAATACGCCTCCAAGAGCATCAACGGGCGATTAAAAATAATAATTACCGCATTTCTGCAATAGCGGAACACCATCTCAGCGGCCCCACTCATAATTTCAACTTTAAGGAGACAAGATTAATAGCTAGGGAAATACGCTATTACCCAAGATTAATTAGGGAGGCTATAGAAATTGCGAAGAGACCGGAGAACGTCAACCGAGAAGAAGGTTATAAGTTGAGTTGCAGTCTAAAACGAATTTTTTCAATTTTATATTCCGGCAACAATGGGAGTCCAGACTCATATATATAAAGACGAGCGAGACAAATAAAGCAGTTCAGTTAACCTGATGAAGCTGGCAGGAGGACCAGCGAAATATTGTTGTTTTAAAAAAACATACATCGCGGAATGAATCCCGAAAAAAGGAACAGTCAACACTAATTGATACTTTGGAAATAATCATGCATGTTGTAAATGAAATGTGGCATGAATAATATGTTAACATATTCGTCTAAAAGATGGCAATGTGATGACTTGGATTTACCGCGTGGTATTCGAAATTTAAGCAAAAACCAAATGTAAATGCTTGATTTTTTTGGCAAGCTCTCTTGATATTTTTAAGGACCATTATGGTAGTTTGAAAGGTTTGTTTTCGCGGTTAGGAACAAATCTGTGGGTATATATGTCAAATAATAATTTCGAAACATACATATGAAGTGCCACTAGGCTATGTGCTAGGCTACTTAGCATTAAGTGGCCAAGAAACCAAATCGGTTACATGCATTTGCTTTTGTTTATATTTTTACATATTACTAATGAGTACGCGAATTGAAAGTTCCACGCAAATCTCTACGTAAATGAAAATCGCATCAACCACCTTAGCTTGTGAAGGGAGGAAATTACTGGATCGTAATAATTACGCGTGAATATCTCACTTAAGACGTCCTCCATTCTTAGTACGAAGGATATCACTTAGAATAGAAGCTTGGATTAAATGTTTTCGATATGATAATGACGAACTGCGAAGCGATGATGATTTATTTAAGATGGTTGGAGCGCGTATCGTGAGTCATCGAGTGTCCTTTTTTATAACTTTGTAAGTCGAAAAAAATCTTGAAACACACTTGGTTGAGTGAATCATTTTATGCGTTGAAAATGCCATGCATTTTTAATATAAATGATGCAAGAATTATATTTTTTGAATTTCCTCTTATTTAAAGCATTGTTATGACAAATTTACGGAGCGGAATCCGAAATTTAAGCGAGGATTATGTACGTACGTGTTTTTTTAATCGACATGATACCATTTTTTATTTATTAGGAACCATTAAAATAATATGAAATGTTTTTTTTCGCGTATAGGTGTAAATCTGCACGTTAATTATCGAATTATATCAAAATATATGTCAAGTGCCGTAAGGCTACGTGTGAAAATAGCATTACATTGCCGAAAAACTGAATCAATCAACATGCCATTTTGTTTCGCTGTTATATACTCGTATTACTAATAAGTTCACACATGCAAAATGTTATCGCAAAATGTACTTAAACGAAAATCGCTCCAACCATCTTAAGTGCATAAGGGCCGTAAATAGTATATCAAAATATTAATATTTTACCTTGTAATGCCAGATCAATAACCACATTGAGTGGACTATTTTTCATCAAATAAATAAGGGTCAAATCCGTGAGCCAATGCGCCATCTGTTCTCTTATTCAATCAATGGTCGGGACGAATGCGATTTTTTCCGCGATCCTCTGTCAGCTGATGTCATTACTACCGACTTTTCGTCTCATGATTGTGTCATCACGAATCTTCAACATTTCGACAATTCGATTTCAACATTCGAAGCGGAAAATTTTATTTAAACTTATTGCATTTAAAATGGAAAATTATATTACTTCACCCTATTTCATGTGAAAATATATTTTAAAATTCTGTGTGTTGCATTATTCCACCGTGAACGTAAGCAATAGGCGAAATCTCACTACATCTGGGATGTGCATTTATTGTTTGCCCTTGATGATCGTGTAATAGGGTATCTGAGACTAGCGAGTGGTGTCACCACAATCGAATAAACATGACGAAGCGTTTGAGCGAACATAAAACCCAAATTGTGCTGAATTCGGTGTCATTGGTGATGCATATTATTTACACTCTCTTAGTAATCGATTTGTATTGCCCGCATAGTTATAGGATGTTTGTCAGCAAAATATGGTATCGTTCAGCAATGCTGCTACTTCATGTATTTGAAAGAAAACTAATTTTTAAACAAAGAAATAAAAAGAAAATTCATTATGTTGTGAGGTGGTGTTTGGTGTTAAACTTAAAGGAATTAGAGTTGTTAGGGATAATGATTGTCGCGTAGTCATCTGATTCCTGACCATGATTCCCAACCGTGTGACGCATCCGTTCCCAGAGAAGAAGGCGAAAATTACTACTTAAAGTTAGTTGGGGAACCAAGTGGTGCGTTAGGTGGGGATTACTGATTTAGCTCTGGGTGCCACCTAAGGTTTCAAGTGGTGCGCAAATTCTATGCATTGAAAAATAGGGAAAAGCCTCTAAAATAGACAACATTTAACTCAAACTCCATTGCCATGTCTACTCCTACATAATTTCGAACATAAAACTTTTGTTAGCTGACGCACGAATCTTTCCTGTTCTACATAACTTGAAAACATAAAAACGAGAGTAAAAACAACTTGATTGCTTATACAAGAAAATGGAAAGGGAAGATAGAAGGAAAGCTTGTATGAAACTAATTAAACAGTGGCTCTCAAACTTTTTGCTCAACTTCCTCTTGCACATAGTTTGGAATTGCATTCCCTTACCCAATATACATTTTTAAATACTAATATAACTCCATTAATGAAAATAATGGGCATGAATAAGAGACATGTTGAAGTCTACAGTACGATTAACCTTTTTTGAACGTCACAATATAATTAAATTAAAACTACGCTTTAAACGATATTACATAATCTACTGCACATTGAATTTTTCTGAATAGTGGTCCTAATTCCCACCAAATCCCACTGTTTGAGAACCTCTTCGATAGAGGAACGTGAGGAAAGCATGAGCAGAGGATGGTGGGAAAAAAGAATGAATTTCAAAGATGCTATGACGAGTCAGTCCGAGGCATTCGAAATTGGGAATCGGGTTGGTGTGGTTGCTAGAGCATTAGCCAACCTTACATCCCCCGGAGAGGAGGATGTTTTTTAGAGAAAACCCGATCCCTACTTAAGTGTCTTATGGAGGGCACTTCAAGTACAGTATCCGACTGTCGGATGAGACGTAAAACCGTGCCCCTCTTGGTACCTTTCGTCAAGAGCAGGCTAATGCCGACGCCGAGTTTCATTCCATCCTTCCTCCGTTACCTGTTCCCTATGGTACAAATGACCTTAGCTGTCGCTCGCCTCCCCAAATATCTAATCCAATCCATTTGAAATTGATATGGTTTGAAATAATTTAGTGATGTGATTTAGATTTAGTGATAGTGGCAGTGGCCCTCAAAAGCAAAAGGAATTTACATTTTCTTTATCACCAATCCATTTGATCATTCATCATGTACTATTTGGCTGGTACTAAAAGATCACCACAATGTACATGGGCAATGGGACAACAGCAGTTCATTCTTTCACTTTCATCCGCAGCATTTCGATCAACGAAACGAAGCAATTCAACGGTATAGTCATCGTATATTGTCCTTGCTACTCCTTGAAAACGCCATGGAGGAGTTCAAACATGTACCTTGTTGTTTTCCAGCATCTGGTTTCCTATTTCCTTAAGTCTACCATCGATGCAGAGGGAATGTGAAAAGGTAACCACGACAAAAAGCAATTTCACATGCGCCAATTAGCGAATCCTTTGACTTATCGGGGAAAATATGAAGTCTACACTATCTTCTTTTAGTATATAAAGCTTAATAATTGTTTACATGTTTGATATGGTATGCGTACTTAAAAGACGACCGGGTGAGTTGGAAGTTCAACTTTGCAAGAATACATTTCGTGGCCCAAAGCCTACTGAGAATTGGTTACTAATTCCATCAGCTATAATCTTATGAGGTTGATTTTATCCCTCTTTTGAAAACTTTCACTCTTCCCGAGAAAAGTGTTTAATCTGAGAAGTGAGTGCAACACTTTTTGCTCCTTAAGGCCTTCATTGTTATCAACGTGGCATCACGGGGTGATCATCGTTATGAGGCAAAATGGAGCAGCAATCAGCTCTGCATTGCCTTTTAATACTGCTTGCGATTCAGTGCTTCTTATATCATTCATTTCCATGAAAACTGTTACAAATAAAATAACAGTGAGGATTAAGTTATTGAAATACAATCGCACCTTTGCAAAATTTTTTTGGTGACATTGAGATAAATGGAGGGGGAATTACGTTATCAAGCTGTCGCCTGGCAGCCGAAATAACAATCATATTTGTTATCCCTGCTCCTTCCTAACTTTCCCTGGAGAATCACGACGGAATAGATGAATTAGCGGGTGTAATATACGAATATCCACCATATGTTCGAAATTGTATGCAAGCAACTCTTGGAACATGTATTGCTTACTTAAAGCTATGAGTTATACAATATTTTACCATAGTTTTTACTTGGAATGTGGATAGTTATTAATTAAAATAAATAACAAATATATGAGAGGAGATTGAATATGAAGGGGGTAAGTGCATACTGATTTCTGGTAGGATATCGAAGGAAAGAATCGTATAATTGCGCATTTAGCGTGTCTTACCTTGAGCGCTACAGATACATCGGGGTTATGAAAGATGGCGGACAGGCCACGTCCACGACTGAGCTTTTAGCATTGGTCCTCATAGCAAGCCTCCTCTCCATCTTCCTCATCGTGTATCACACCTTTCGTTGAACTAATCAATGTTCTTAATTATCTACTAGTCATTGTGCTTGATAGTTCAATGCGCTTCGACGGCTATGGTCATTTAGCATTTCTGTATTCAAGTTGACGACGGGCTTAAGCTTTCTTAGGGGAATCGGAGGGACATCCCTCTGAATGCGAGGCGAGCCCAACGATGCTGTACGTCGCTGAGTCAGCGGAAGCCAGTGTTTTCATTGTGGTTAAGCGTTACCTCATATAAGTATGAAATGATATATTTTCATGAGTTCACTTATTACGCATAGCAAAAGTATCACTTAGGTTCAGGCATGATAATTAAGTCTGCTTGGAAAATATTATTATCTATCTTTGGTAATTTACTTCTCAATACAATTTATTAGTCAACTCGAAGGTGTTGTTCATTGCTTAAGGTGGTTGAAGACTAAAATGTGCAGAGAGATAAAGGCTAAAGAGGCCAAAGGGGACCAATTATAAACTAATCCTCAAATAGCAGAAGTATGGCGAGAGACCATGTTAAATACTTTTCCAATGCGATTGCGATGTAATATCCACATAGGATATCTGTGGATTGAGGCAGGGTGATTCTGGCAAAGTCATGGCATAGTGCGCGCGATAAGCCACGGAAAGAATAGTTCATGTTCCCACGGCAAAAAGACCTTAACATATTCCGCACTATACATCACAGATAACTTAGTGATCGTTCCTTGTCGTCTTGGCAGTTTTATATCAATTATATTCGCTTTGAGCTGCGTATTACAAGGTTTTTTGTATCATTTACGTCCTGTTCAACGTAAAATTTGGTTCCTTCCTTCCGAAATATGACTAATAAATTCAGTCTACACTTTGTGGAACCTCTCCATATCGGAAATTAAAACATTCAAGTAATGGTCCACTAATATTTTTATTATTTACGGCCCGGAGATGTCATTACGTGACGAAACCTGGGTTGTAAATAATAAAAATATTACTGGACCATTACTTGAATGTTTTGATTTCCGATTCTTCCTTCCTGGTGTATGTTGTTTGTGAAGTCTTCCAGGGTCTTTCACCATGTCAGCTGTTTGGTTGGTAACCAAATACTTGACAAGTAGGGGACTTGAGAAGGCTACATTGAGTATATTTAATGGTTTCTTGCCCCAGTTGAGTTTTAACTGGTGCCCTACGCTAGAGTATATACAAAAAATAATGGACTATCCACTGGGACTTCAAGGACAGCCTCTTACATGAGTGCCTGTTATTTTTAGATAGCAGGCAATTGTCAAATCCAATTTTAATACATACGGCAATTAATCAGTTAATTAGATGCATAAAACACTCGAAAGAAAATAGGTGAAGGATGATTTTCAGATTGTCACCTATGTCCGCCTTTTCCCGGCGATCCTAAGGTTCAATTGATATCTGTAGTCTAATGGTTCTGTTGCGTGCGGGGAGGATGTCATCAGTGTCTCAAGACTGCTCACTCCAGCCGTGAAGCGGAAAGCAAAAACGGCGAGGGAAGTGGGAGTGGTCGGAAGCTGGTGTATTGGGAAGTTTATAGCGGGGTCGGGAGGAAGTGGTTGCCGGAGAGGAAGCGAGATAGTGTGCAAGAAGGTGGGCCTGGGTGACTTTTAAAAAGGGGTCGATTAAGGAGGCCCAGTGTGTTAAAGAGTCGGGTTTTGGTGGAAGCTGGTGGGAGGACAAGTAATTATGAGGAAAACTGATTTGACGGAGATTACCGCGCAAAAGAATTACGAGCAAGTATTAAGCGCAATTATTTGAAAGGTAGGCTTGAAGAAAAATGTTGAAAATGAGGAGTGTGACGGTGACTTCACATATCGAAAAGAGCATTAATGTTTTTCAGTTTATAATGACCTACGATATCTCAGTGGGAGTTTTTTCTCATTTTGGAAAACAAAGCCTCGAGAATAAGATTAGTATCTATCCTTTCTAATTCTTAACTTCGTACGTTAAGTTGTAGTATGCCTCATATTGGAAGACAGCCATCATCTGGAACTCCGTCGCCTTTCATGGTGAAGTGTCAGACATTGAGAGGGAGCAGAAAGTGTGGAGACATATCCGATGTTGACTTAATTATTCATGCTCTTTAAGATGGACGCTAAGAACACAATAGCTCAGCGAACAATGACTGTTGCTGTTTTGAAGTCTTCCAAATTCAAAATTCGTGTATCGGCCAAGTTACTCGTGAAATATTTTGTGAAGTAGTGGAGATATTGAGAGCAATTGATCCCAGGTCTTCAGCGTTTTTTTAGGCGCCTGTCTTTCTACTAGCAAACGGCACTGATTTCGTTTCCAACACATTCTTATTGTAACGATAAAAGTCATGCATATCATGCCATTTTCCCTTTGAAATTCTTTCTATTTATTCTACCACGTATATGAGTGGAGAAAAAAAAATAAACACTGTCATGTGATCTTATTGATTGACATTTGTATCAAAGCATCTTCCGGTTGTCCTGGAAGTTCGCATTTTAACTTTCCTACTGCGTTTATCAGTTGACCCATTTACCTACATCCATGAACCGTGGGAATAGTTTAGACCTTCTTGCACCGATTCCTCTATTAGGACCATGTGTTCACCCGCTAAAAATATTTTGAGCAAATAGCTTGATTCAAGTCGATATACACCGAGTATTCAGCAATGTATATTTACTTCAGACTCCATGGTAATTAGACCTATGTAGTGTTTAGCCAGTGGCTTTTAAAGTGGGCGCTACCGACCCCTGGGGGCGTTTTATAATTCTAAGGGGGGGAGACGTCAAGAATCATGGGGGAGGTCTGGTTGCACTGGTGCCAAGGTCCTGACCCAACTCTACCATGCATACATATGCTGGGATGAATAAACTATTTATATATTAGGTTTGAAATACCTGTAAGGTCCTTGTGGTATTTTGCTCTTAATACCTGAGACAGCTAGCAAAATCAAGCTTCCATGCGATTAAAATTCAATTAAGAGTAATTTTCTCGGCCCCTAACCCGATTTTCACTCGGGTGAGGGGCCGAGAAACAGTACTACAGATTTAAATGTGCACATTTCAAAAGTTAGTCTCGTAAAATGGAGCTTGATGACCCTGATATCATTTTATTACAGAATTTATTTCCCACACAGGTAAATATTATACAAATAATACGTCATAGGGCAAGAGAAACCACATGATTTACTCTACGACTGAAAAATATCCTATGAAAACTCCATAGAAAAGTCGATCAATAGCAATAGATTTTTATTCGGTATTAATCCTTACCCTCTTTTTTTATCCTCTCGTTATCATAATAACTAAAAAAAATCCTATTTTTTATCTTCATTTTCATAAACATCCCTGTTTGGTCATGCAGAGTATGGTTATAAAAGTTGCGGCTAGGGGTGTTGGGTGTAGTCTTTAGGAACCAAGAAGGGCGGTGGCTAGAAAAGTTTTGGGAAACATTGGGATATACCAGAAGTCTGTTAAATTTCACATAAGTTAAAACTGAGCTCACTTTATACAACGGACCATCGAGTTCCAGTACGCATAAAATCGAGTCCACAAATTAACCTTAAAAAGACAAAAAATCCAACTCCCCTTTGCAATGAAAGCCTAGAAAATGTTAGACCTTTTTTTTCAAACTGTACTGCAGATTTAAATGTACGCATTCATAAGTTTGTTTCTAAAATGGAGATTGATGACCCTGATATAATTTTATCATAGAATTTATTTCCCGCTCAGATAATAACAAAATAGGGTGATCCATGCAGCATTTGATCAGCTTATCAATCGAGAAGTCAATACTCTTGTGGATCCAATACGCCAAAGCAGACTTTTTTAGCGAAGGCACTGAAAATTCATGAGGTGAGGGGCCGTGAACCACGAGGAATAGGTTTGCCATGAGAAATCCTTCGGAAACCTCGGGGGGAGGAAATGGAATGCCCTTCCGCGCTCGCCACGGGGGTGCAGAAACGATTTTCGAACTACATTGTCGAGCATCTAAAAATGGCCGACCGGCAATTTCCCCTCGCGATCAATAGCAATAGATAATAGATTTTTAGTTCGGTATTAATCCATACCCGCTTTTCTTCTCCTCCCGAGTGGCGCTATTCCAGGCTTAATAAACCCCGTTGCCGAGGGATTGGACGGAGGAGGGGGTGCGGAGGCGGGGGGGGAGGGGGATGCAAGCACACCCACTGGGCGCACCTCGTGGCGCCCCATAATCTTCCCACTCTCGCTCAAGAGGCGCCTCACTTGCATCCTTTCGTTCCTCCTCACCGCGGCGCCGCCATGAGAGCATCCGATTCATCCCCTCAACGGCATTCTCCATCGCTCTGGGTCCACTTGCTCACCTCCCCGAAACTCCTCCTCCTCTCTCACCTCCCCCCCACCCCCTTCAACCCTCCTCCCCCGTTCCCACCTCCCCCGTTCCCACCTCCCCCGTTCCCACCTCCCCCGTTCCCACCTCCCCCCCCCCCCCGGCCGAGCACACTATGGCGCAGACTTTTCAAATTCCCAGAAATCCAAATTGCAAACACTGTAAGCTTCTAAAGATTCACGGCGCATCAGGGAATCGCTTCCACGGGATTCGAGTGGTAAAAATTCCCCCGGAGCTCGACACGTTTGACTTCGCGCCTTCGTCCTTTTTTTTAGATTCTTGAGTCCGCCTCTCCTCTCTTTCGATCCTTCTCGAATAAAACGAGCTCCATAATGCACGGTCGAGGATTAAACACTGTTTCTCAAAGACTTTTTTTTCACTGTTTATCACTTTCGTGCCGAAGATTTATTTCTCTCTCTCTCCCACTCTCCTTCTCCTTTCGGACATTACTTGATCCATCTCTCACGTCCCTTATTGAAAATACTCAACAGCGTGCATCCTTCCATTCAAGTGTTTCTGATGTTTTTGCTGACGTGGGCTGGCTAAAGTTGAACGTTGTTTTCCCAGTAGGACCCCACACATATTTCCACTTCCTAAGTATAATTTTTCATCTGTTGAAGAGGATTCTTGAGAAATATCTGTTCTATATATGTGGCTGGAAAGGGCTTGGAAACGTGAATTTTTTCTCAAGGCTTTGCTAGATGGCGTAACTGTGTCTGTTGTTGAACTCAGCTTTCAGGAAGATGATATTTTCTGCGTCTGGCAGAGCATTTGTCCAACGTATCCATAAAAATAATTTCTTAAGTATCCAGGATAGACTATTGTGCCATTCGATTATTATATTATGAAAAAAATGTGACTCATTACCAGAGTTGTAACCTGTTTAGTGAAATCACTCGCCATTTCCATGTATCAAAATCAGTCTAACGAAACAGATTCTATCGTTGAAACCTGAGGTTTGAAGCGAGATCTTTCCGTTTTCAACTAATAGCTAATGAGTTCTAATTTCATTATAACTGACGGGGCACATGGGCTAGGAAATTAGAGGTATGGGCTTGGCTGATGTTAATTTCTAATTTTTGCGGATAAAAGAACGTCAATAAAAATTATTTATTTTGAAGTCATTGCAGTGAAATGAAATTACCTATTATGATGGGAATATATTTCACTGTTAGACTCGGTAACATGTCGCCCAGGAAAATACTCTCCAAAGAATTCATCCTGTTTTTTGTTTTAGCGTTGATTTCCGTTGTTCTATGAAATGCACTACCTACTTTGTAATCAATGCGGTCAAAAATGCAAACTTACTGCAAAATGCGATCGCTTGGTGCGCATGATAGAGCGAATTAGATTTTAAGTGTATCACTAGACCGTCAAGGAATGTGAAAATAATGGCATTTTCTTCGCTAAAAGTTTAAGAAGTAAATTCCTTCGTATTCTTCTATATCCTTTTATGTTACCATTGTTGCTGAATTTTTATTTGTCATTTGTCTTTGTGGACGATATGCTTGTATATGAATGGTTTCTTGATTTATGTGCCACAGGCTATGGCTTCTGAGAATATCGTAATACAATTCGATTTCACATGGTTTACTTTACGGCGGAAAAATAAACTTTGTATCCTAATATTTCTCTTTCCAACTCCGTTCTTTGTTTTGCTAACCGAAACAACTTATCTTCGGCGAGTATCTTAGCATTTATTTCAACAGTCAGGCTTAGAAAAAAGAGAACAACTAGCGTCATTTATCAGACTCAACCATGCAACAGTGCCTAGTTTCATGCGCACCAATCACGTTATTTTCGAATCTTAATCGGACATGTAACTATGACATAAAGTTATTGGATTCATTGAATCAGACTCACAGAGGTCACAAGAATTTCTCGAAAATAATCGCTACAACTCGTCGTTATGTGCTTCTCAAATGTTCTTGAAGTGTTTGTAAATCTAGATAAATAATCAATCACCAGCAGGTATTTTTAGCTGAATTACATCAGTCAAAACCGATTGGTAACATTGGTAAAATGTGATTTATTGAAACAGCCGTTTCGAATCCCAAGATTATAAAAAAATGAAAACTACCTTGTGATCTTTAAATGCGAATTATGTCCCCTCTCTTACCTCTTGCTAATGTAGAACTGGCGGTCGGTATATATCGTGTTCGCAGAACTTGACAGTATTCACCAGCGGCGATGTAAATACATACGTACCTGTGAACAGAAGAACCAAAGGTCAAACGGGAGACCTCTAGAGGGGCCGCTAGTCTCCTTATACTCCACTACCCTCGCATGCCTTCCTCCCTGACGTCATTCTTTGCGCGGGCGATTGCAACCAAGCTCCTCATCACCTAAATCACACATTCCATACGTTGCCTCGACAGTCGTTCAGCAATGCAGCCACATGTGCTCTGCAATGTCCATTTTGCTAATAGTAACCCTCTTTTTTTTCTTTCTTTCTCGCCCTTGCAGTGTGATGGTGCTGGGGGTGGGCGTCGAGGGGGGGGCGGAGGGGCGGCTGCCCGGAGTGGGGCCCGCCCGCGCCCCCTCCAGCGCTCCCTTCCCCGCTTCCCCGGAGGCGAATTCATCCGCCGCCGCCGCCGGCACCGGGGCCGCCATCCGCGCCGGAGACGTCACCGGGAGCGAGCGAGTGCCAGCCGCGCTGCAGACGCGATCTCCGAGGGCGTCGCCGCCGGCGTCCGCCGGGACGGCGCGTTGCCGACACCGCGCCCAGAGCAGCTGTGCCGGAGTGGTAGTGGCCGAGAGCGAAGCAGGTGTGCCATGCCGATAGGCGTTCGTCGGCCACCGGAGGAGGAGCGGCCGGGGACGCAGGGGCCACAGGACCGCGTCTCACGACTGCCCCCCGCCGACTGGGCGGCCGGAGGCGGCGGCGGCGGAGGAGGCGGCGATCGCGGCGGCGACCTAGCGAGACGGGGGCAAGGGCCGCCCGGGGGCGGCGACGGCCGCTTCGGTCGCTCGTTGCGGCGGCCTCCGGGAGGCGGACAGCGGCGGCGGGTATCTTCGCCGTGGGGCCTCCGGAAGGCGAGGCGGCGAGGGGAGAGGCGGTGGTGGTGGGGCGGCGACGACCGGTGGAGACTGGAGGCGGGAGGTCCGAACGCCCTCGCCGAGGACTAAAAAGGGTAGCAAGGGAAGGGAGGCTGCATAAAAGTCTTGAAGAGGGACTTCGCGAAAAAAAGGGGGCCGCTGCATTTTTGAGTGTCATTCTACATAATAAGGGGGGGCTGCGCGTGTGTGTGGAAGGGTTTCGTTGAAGGAAGGCCCTCTCGCTTGATATATCGGACCCTCTGAATTGTTATTCTCGTGTGTGTTGGGGCGTCGCCCGTCCTCTCCGCTGTATCTGCTGCTTCCGCAGACCAGACCGCGTCCCTGACTCCTCATGACTGAATCGTGAACTGTTTTTCGTTTTGTTTTTTTCCCGTGAGCGGGACGACCCCAAAGTCTCAATCTTTAAAGGAGGACTTGAAACGTTAGCGGCGTTTGTCGCTCTTCATCTTCTTCAGTTTGTGGAGCGAGTGGACTGTTCTCTTGGTTGTTGGCGAAGCGGGCGCCCCACTTTGGTGCCGGGACGTGGTACTTCTTCTGCCCGCCCCGTATCTCCACGCTCTCCGTTCGTCTATTGTCTTTCCCAAGCCCCCCTCCCTTCTGCCTCCTCCGATCGTCCGTGTGTGACTTGAATGCCTGCGTAAAGTACTACTTTACAACAAATTAATAAAATATAAAAAAACCCCAACTTTTTAACTTCCAGTGCGAAGACTTTGACTCGAGAGCACACGTGCTAGGTGCCAATTTTAGTGATTCATACATATATATATATATACTTATAATTTAATTTTCTTCGATGAGTGGTTTATCGGCGTATAATAGTGTGGCATAATATTATAAAGGCCTAAGCGGTGACGGAAGAGACTTTCCCATAGATGGGCGAAGTGAAACGTAAGTAAATTTTCTCTTTTTCATTTTTTTTACTGCTTCTATTGTGTCTTTTTCAAGAGTCAGCATGTCAAGCATTCTTTAGTGTTTCACTGCAGTGGAATTCTGGCTGGTTGTGGAGGCAAATACCAAACAGAACTCCAATTTCTTATCGACAGTTTTGATGTCATTTCGTTCCATTCTTTAGCGTTCCTGCTATCTGTGGTTAAGAATCATTTTCTTGTTGTTCATTTATTAGCATTGCTGTTATTACCCCTTTCAGTACACTTATATGCATTTTCATATCACATTATTGATGCCTGATGGCGTTATTCACCTTTGAGAGATGGAGCGTTTTTTACTTGGGTAAAATATATAGTCTTGAGCGTCTTAGATATATTTAAACTCCATCATATGTCCTTAACATGACGTTAATCAGAGCAATAAATGCCTTTCGTATCATATTTTACAAAATTATTTTGCGTCGCATTGATGTAATTCTCGGGTAAAATAAACCAAAGAAATAGAACTTTGTCAAGCTTGCGCAACCGGAAATTTAACGCATATTTATCGTTTTGAACGTTGTCTTATCCTTGTAGTATGGATATTTTGTTTTGCAATTTCTTTGTATACTAATTTTGAAAAGTATTCTTCTACCCGAATTAAAAAACTATAAACACGGAAGCGGAAGGACGATTCACCATGAAGAAGGGCGTTAATGATACCCATTGATAATTTGACTTCGATAGGAAATTGTTATTCAAAGCAATTGATAATAAGGTCTTCTCTTGCTAAATAGTTTGCAGAAAATATCCTGTTTTAATAATGATTGCATAAAAATCTCCATGCCCGTAACATTTCCTAGAACTTCATATTGCTGCTATGTAACTCAGGACAATATTGTGCTATGTTGTTGTTATTTTTTGACGGCATTTGATTTATGAGTGACAAATTGAGTTTACGATTGCTTTGGCTTTCACAGGTTATTTAAAGCATGGCTCTAATGCATACAGTGTTGCTACTTGTCCTTTGAAAGCATGCATGTATATTACAATTGTATGGTGAAGTTACCGCGTATTGAACATCTTTTTCTGATTCGATACATCTTCATCCTTGCTTTTTTCATACGCCCTTGTGAGATAGTTATTACCGAACTTAACTCTCGTAGTCTCTATTTTCAGAGAGGTTTCTAAAATACTTCAACCCATAAGTAATAAAGGTAAGCTTTTCTAATAAATAAACTTTTCTAAACCTATTCAATAAAGTAAAAATAATAACAATTTTCGTCATAACATGCTTTAACCTATGGAAATAAATTTTCTTACAATTATAATAGTATATACTTGAGCCTTGTTGCTGGTTAGCGAACAATAAATTGCTGTGCTTCTGGTGTGAAGTGCTCACAAATGCCCCATAATATGACATAAAAAGCCGTAGAAATCGATATAAACAGGCTCATGTCATATTGACACTAAGATTAACGGTTACGATAGACAAAAGAATGGTGGAAAATATGGAGCGTTAGTCTTTGTAAGATAATTTTAAAATATTTAAAATCCATTTAAGTTGCTAATATACAAGTAATTTCACTCCTTTACTTAATGTGGCTTGAAACTGAAAAACCAATAATTAATTAATTCTGCTCTAAAGACTCCAAGCGAATGTGTATCTTATCGAACGATAATTAAGACTGCAAATATCATCTCGTACCCTATTTGACGACACTGGAATGTTTTAACTCGTCACCAATGTCCGGCCGAGTTCCATTTCGTCAAATGTACAAATACTCGACTCTAGGAATGCCTCACGTTTATACGGTCAATTGACGTTGATTCAATCAGAGAACAGTTACTTTGGAAACATTGGTAACGATCACGTTTTTCTGGTTCTACAAGGTACAGTTTTGCTTGGATATCATTCATGTTTACAAGAGTTGTGTTAGAGTATTTCACATGGTCCAGATGGATTTTAAAAAATAATTAGTCGTGCGAAGCATGGCGAGGCAGAAATTATCATTTCAGAATTAATCCCCACGTTCCGGTGGCCGGCATTCTTTCTCTCAAAGCCCACCGGAATCAAATGCATACTTTATTATATTCGCTTTCATCCTCTTCACTTCCCCCATCTCTCTTTCTCTGCCTTACCCCTCTCCTTCACTTCCATTTCCTCCTCCCCTCCCACCCTTACCCATTCCGCTCTTTTTTTCCCTTCTTCCCCCTCCCCTTAAAATATTCCCTCCACCCCTCACCTCCACCCCCTCACCTCCACCCCCTCACCTCCACCCCCTCACCTCCACCCACTGATTCATCTGCCTCCCACCCTTTCTCCTCCTGCCCCCCGCTCTCCATTTTTTGTCCGCCTCAAAATGCGTTGATTTTCATTCGGATCCGCTGTTGTCAAGGATCTCTGCGAAATCAACTCCGACTGAAAAACTTAATCTATTTCCTTAATTACTGCCGGTGCAGTCGAAATGAATCCGTTGCGCGAGTGGTACGTGATGTAAAATTAGTCGGCTCGTACAGATCTCTGTCCCCGTTCGATGACGGAATCCAAGTACTTGAATGTGAAAAATAATCTGTTTAAATAAATCTTCGACTAGTAATCATGGCACCAAAAGCATATAATGCCTACGCTACAAATGTGCCAAATAATAAATAAAAGATCATTCCTAAGCGTTTGCACCAGAATCTTGGCTTTTTCATGTTTTTCACCAAACTCCAATAAAAGGACTTCCAAGTATTAATGCATTTGATGTAAACGAGCAGTGAACTTTAGCTTATCAAAAAGAGATTCTGCGGCCCACCCAAACATCATGTCAACCTGCTGTAATTTTTTACTGTCATTTTGTTCCTTGTCACCATCATGTTATTGCGATATTATTGCGATTCGTGCTGGAACCTTCCGAGGATGTTATCATGGAATTCTCTTAATTGACACACAACGATAAGAGCAACAATATCATCGTCCTTAACTATGACCATTCGAATAAGTTTAAACTCATGTAACGTTTGTCCTCGGAAGTAATGCAGAAAAAACCGACTTGGATTTGTGACCGCGAATTCAGTATATTCTACCTCACTAATTTTCAAGAAGTTAATGATTGTTTTCCGCGAATATATTTCAGATCTGTTAATTTTATCATCACTGCGGTGTTTATTTTTATTAATAAAATTTATTACAAGAAATCCATGCTCTGGCAAAAAAATCATACCGAAAAGGAATTCCATCCCGTGGATTATTTAGGGAATACAACTAATTGACAATATAAGATACGCAAATTGCTGTCAGATGATGAGCTGTTGCCCAAAAGAATTATTTCATGAATGTATATGAATCTAAGATAAAGGAATGGCGAGAAATAAATTTCAAAAAGACCATAAATGATTCAAGAAAATTGTCATAATTGATGTTTATAATTCAAGTAGCACTCCAAATCAATAGAATAAAATAACTCTTTGACAAAAGCTTGCTGAATCACGAATATATTACGTAAATCTTTAAATCAAAATGAACGGATGGAATTAAAATTTTATCAGCCCATCCGCTAAAATCAGTCTCGGTTTAAAGCCTGTATCATTTAGATAGAATAAATGTGGCATGTTATTGGAAATTGATGAATTTAGTTGCAACATATTTTACTTCCATGATTTTGTTCTTGAGTCGATGCGACAATTATTCCTCTTGTTCCGCTTCCTAAATAAAACCTAATGCTTCGAGAATCGATGCAATGAACAGCATGATGCTAAGAATTTTATAAAGGATGCTGAAGTTATATTTCCATCTATATGAACGATAAAGCTGCCATATTTGTGCTCTTTGACTTAATAAAGGCTTGAGATTGTGTAAATCATGATCTTTGACATATTATATATCACTTTGGATTTTTTCTCCCAGCCGTTCAATGTAATTATTTCCTACTTGCTCCAAAGAAATAAATCAGTTTAAAGCGATGGAGAAAAACTGTCTAGTGTTTCGGTAGTTCTCCATGCCTCTTGGTTCAATTCTCATTCATCTTCCTCTCACTCGCATTATGAATTTTATCCTGATTGACGTGCCCTACGGTCATTCAACTCACGTTGATAATGCTGTAGAAAAGTGAATAGAGATTTTAACAGCATTTTTATTGAGCTTATACACATTGGTTAATTGTTATCTATTATTATTGCCACTGCCCAATATGTTCATAAACGTAATTATGATGGGATGACCGAAATTCAAGGCACTGAGATTGATTGCACAAGCACGGTTACAAATTTAAGAGGAAATATATTTATAAACGCTAGCTTGGAGTGAACATGTATCGTCTATTTTCAGTAAGAATCATAAAACATTTGTGCAGATCTGAAATTCAAGCGCTTAGTTTTATTTCAGTTGGGGAAAAAATTATATAGTATTTTGTTAATTACACTTATTGATTATTTCTTGTTTGCTGACTGCTGCTAACTTAACTGGTTAATTTCATAAGTAATTATACTGCTTCTTTAATCTGGTGTAAAATATATAAATAATGCAATAATAAATGACCACCCAACTTTTTTCTCGGTGACCCGAATTTGTTAAAACTAAAGCATCAAAGAATATTCTAGCTACCTGTCTTTTTGTGCAAAATATGATCATGTTAAGTACCAGGTTATATGTATGAAAGCCCAGTATTAAACGTTATTTCAATCGATCGACAAGAGCAGGGAGACAGTTAAACATGTCGCGGTGTAAAGCAACTGTGTGTCAATCTATCGGCTTTCATTTATGTCATAAGTTTGTATGATATTATTATAAGTTTCATTATAAAATCAAATGGTGTAAGAGAATTTAAATTCAAAATGCTAACGTACTTACGTAATGATTATTGCAATCTTGTATGAAATAATTGGCGAACTTTGACTGCAACCTAACTTCTAATGCGAAATTTTGACATTTTTTGTTTTCTCTCCACGGTTTATAAATTTTTGTAAGTTTTTCTCAGTGTTTCAGAGTACGTATGGGAAATTTGACCAATTAGACAAGATTTCAGGACAATGCATTTATATTTATGAATCTCATTTAAATATTTGACTAGCGTGGTGAGAAAGGCCAAAAACTTACATCTACGCTCTATACATGTATCATGGGATTGGAGATGGCATAACGAATATCCTCCTTTGGCGCTCCGTTCGTGGAATTAGAGCGCTCGAATGGAGTTCGCGGTATGAAAATGAAACCAAAAGGTCTCGTAATTTCATAAATGTTTGCTTACGGAAATACGCAATCGGAAAAATAATTTCAGTAGTCTAATGTCGACAACTCAAGTTTTATGCGATAATTCAATTTCCTCCGTCAGGGTCATCTCCATTTTATCTAGGACACCATGAAGAATTCATGTTGTGCGATTGCCCTTGAGTATGAAACGTATTCAATGCAAACATACTGGCTCCCTGGGCGGCTGCCAACTCTGCCTATCGGTGATAACAACCTCGCCTGTGATGTGTGTTTATGCAATCTATATTTCGGGGTATTTTCCCTCTGTATGCTTCTTTAGACCACACTCCGGCTGGTTATAGGCGGACTCTGGCGGCAATAAGATAACACCTCGAGATAATTATTCATAATTGTCACAATGATGCGTGGACTGCTTCAGCTAATTGTTTTTTTTTCTTATGGTGGAAATCAATTTTGAGGAGGTGGATTGTCTGAGATGTTTTCAGATCGTGCAAAGAAAAAAGCCATACAGATAATCGATAGTTTTAACATTTTGAGCAGTATAAACGTTCATTTACGTCCTCGTGCCTCCTGGCTATCCTGAGTATGACCTTACATGTACGTCTTTTAAATTTATGCAGGAGCAGTAAAAACGTGCGTTCATGCCTTCCATTTAGATGCATGGTAACAAGTTGTTTCATCTATCCTGGGTATTAGTGAGCTCAATAGTCACAATTAAGTGTCTCATAAGATTCCTATCACCTATTTTAATATTCTACTACGATCAGCCTTGAGCACGTGCATATCACTCGTAGTTGGTTCCATTGACGGAATTTATTGCATTCAAAGCTGGTTTTAGACCTGTTCTAAATTAATATTTTTGTTCTTATACCACAATATTTAGGATAAAACTCAGTGAAATTGCTGCATTTATTTTGTTTTTCTCGTGCAATGTATGATCTTCTTGTTTTCATTGATTGTTTATCAAACGAACTTGAGTTCAAGGAAATAAAATTGTAAACGGACTTTAGTTTTTTTAACTCACACCTGGGGTCAGGGTGAATGAAAAAAACTCACAACTCAAAGAATTAAGTGATTAAAAATCAAGAAACATTTTTACGTAAGGAAAATCTAATTACGCTCAAAATGAGACGGAGTTGAAACGCCCGCCGTAGATTGTTTTTCCAGGGTTTTTACTAATTTGCTATCAAACGGAACTCCTCGGTCATCGACAGTAATCCTAGTTAATGTTCCAAATCCATGGAAGCATTCAACATTATGATGGCTTTTTCCGTTGCAGTAAATCCATTGCAACTCGTGGGGTGGTAGTTCGCTGAAGAGCATTTATAGGCGGCAAAATATAAACAGATGTCGTATCTCTTGTGCTGGCGAAACGTGCCAAGAATAGCTTCTGCTTGCTTTGAAGATGAGATATGGCCATCACACACAAACGTGTTGGAAGCGTGAGATTGAGGAAACCTTTGAATAGTGGGCGATAGAATGGAATAAATCAAAGCTGTGGTGGAGTCGATCTTCGCTGAACTTAATCTAGGGAGGATTCTGACATTTTTATTTTTCCATCAAAGCAAGAGTGCGTGAAATACTAGAGGGTTTTGCAAAAATAGCGTAAATAACAGTTTTAGATTTGCCAATCGTAATCGATATTGTAAATGGAATCGTGACTCCAAATTAGCCTGCTCCGCGAATAACTACATCTAATATTTTGTTGCTCCCTCCCTGGCATGATTTATCTATCACGAGAAAGTTCACATTTTTACAATGTACAAAGTTCCACAGATGAAAAATCATTCACCTTGGCCGGGATACAAACCTGGTTTCCTCGATATCGCGCCGAGTACCTTACCAAGTTTAGCCACCTTTAGCGTTTTTAGTTTAGCATCTTTCTGTCTTTGGATATTTGACGTCTAGGTCGAGGTGATTGATTTTCCCTCGGTCGAGTTTCGCACTTGCGTATGTTATGGCCGCTTTACACGGTACAATTTGTTGTACAAACAAATGAATCATGGAATGTACTAGAAAATAAATGGAATTAGAGCAGGTTCTCTTTTCTGTTCAGTCATTCAGACAATCATATAAATTGCCGGTACAATTTTCCTCATGGAGGAGTTCGTGCATTCGTTTGTCCAGTGTAATGAGCCGTGCAAAGCAGCCTTTAGAAACAAGGGTAAATTCTCGAAGTGTTGGTGATAAAAAAGATTAGCAAATTAAGGAAACTTGAGTTTTTCGCAGAAAATGGCGAAAGCGTCCGTTCACACGTTCTTTGCGGGCTAATGTCTACTCTGGCGATATCGCAAGTAGAGGCGTACATAAACACGCATCAAAAAGTCCTTCATAATTAGACATCCAAGGCGGACGGACGATGCAGTAGACTTTCGGATGGGTATCCCTCTGCTCGTTGTTACACATGGAACTCTAAGTAACTTAAGTTGTCTCTGACCTCAGGGTCACTTATTCCAGATTGCCTAAAAGCTTGATTGTATCATCTTTGAACTGCGTTTTAAAAACTGAATTGAAAATAAAATAGGATTCCCATGAAAGTTTAACTGAAATTCGGTCTAGAAAGTGGCGATTTTTGACATGGAGAGTGCTCAGATTACATCTGTAAATTTGAACGAGAAAGAATATTCAACTATTCAATTAAAATGTTTACAAGAAGCGTAAAGTCCGGAGGAATTGAATAAAAATAAAATATATGAATATTACTGCCAGTTTCTTAGTTATTAGCGAATTACTTTCGTAAATGGAGTCTAAATGCGAAAGCTCCATGCAAATGGCGCTGCAGTCGGCTCCTAAGGCTGGACAAATGTGGTAATTCAAAATATATTCGTGGAATGATCTGCACATTTTGCTCCATAATTTTGGTTTTCCATAGGTCACCCATTTCATCAGCAGTCTATTAAAACTGAAAGAATAAAAAAGTATGACTTAGTTTTTATCTTGGCTTACATAGTCAACCTAGAGCCACCATAAAGAACCTTGTCTAACGCGTGCAATTGCTCCGACATGGCTAGTCCCAGTATTCTTAAAATTTCCCATATGGCTGCACTGAATTCGGTTAAACCGCGAGTTGATAAGAACTGAAGCAGGGTATTTTATCGATGCTGTCTTTTTTGCTCTCGTCAGTCATGCTTACCCTGTTGCCGTATGATATTGTGAGTTTGTCCAGTCGCTGAGTTTCTTTGAAAAACCTTAGAAGTGAAGATTTTTGACATTAATTCAGCTTCTCCTTAACCTTAAGCATAGCTGAAGTTAGACGTACATTTTATTTTTCTATTGTATCGTGGGCCTCTATCTCCTCTATGTATTCAATAATCTTTATGAAGTTCATTGGCATTGGTTTAGGATTACAAGTAGGTTATTTTATCCGCACCATCGTGGACGGAAATAAATGTGGACAGACATGGACAGAAAAAGAGCAATTCCTCATACCTTTTCGTAGACTAAACAGATTTAGTTAAGCATACTGATTAACAGTAAATACGTTCGCTAGGGTTTGCTGCTAATTCATGTCCCATTTTGCTTACGTTTAAGCTCCTTCTTTTGGCGAGTCAAGTAAACTTTGTTCACGGTAGGTCTTTCTCAGAAAGTCAGCCTAAAACAATTTAGAGACTCAAAATTTCCCCACCACCCCAAACTCTGAATTGATCACCTGTCATTTATTATATCACCATTTCTTCTCTCATGGGTGGCAAGCATAACTGTCATTCTAATACCTACAGATTTGTGTAAGCGCATAGATGAAAACAATGAACACTCTCGTATAGCTCTAAAGAAAACAAGTCAATCAAAGAGTCAAATTGAGGATTTCAATTCTGCTTTAGGGTCTGCTGCTCCTCTGGTGTTCTAGCCTCATGGTCACTTATTCCGGATTTTCTGAAAACTTGAATATCTCATCTTTGAAGTGCGTTTTATAAACTTAAATTAAAATACAATAGCAATACTATGCAAGTTTTACTGGAATTCAGCCTTGAAATGTGGAGATTTGTTTTAGCACGGGCTCTTATGGAGATTGTTTAAGTTATAGCAGATAAGCGTCAATTTGAACTAGAGATTATATTCAAGTTTTCCATTAAAACTCATTAGAAGAGACGAAAAGCCTTGAGAAATTGAATAACAATAAAATATAGGCATCTTAATGCCAATTTCTTAAATATATTAGCAAATTTCGACCGTATTGAAGTCAGAATGCATTAGTTCCGTGCAAATAACGCTGCAGTCGGCACCTATGGCTAAACAAATTAGGTAATAAAAAATATTTTTGTGGAATAATCAGCGCGCTTTGAACTTGAATTTGTGCATTCACTAGGTTGCCAAGTTCATTAGAGAAAGCAGAAGTTTATAAACGGAATAAAAATGAGTATGTCAGTATTTGTCTTGACTCACATAGTCAAGTCAGAGCCACCTTAAGGTAGTTTAATCTGCTTGAACAGCGCGTTGTCGGCATCGCGCCCAAAGCAGCCGTGCCAGGGTGGATGCGGCCGAGAGCGAAGCTTTTCCTTAAGCTTTAGCGTAGCTGAAGTTAGACACACATTTTACTTTCCTATTGTATTGTGGGCCAATATCTCTCATATGTATTTAATAATATTTGTTAAGTTCATTGGGTTCGATTATATACCAAGACCTTCAAGTCTATTATACCCGCGGATAGTGTAAGAAATAAAGGAATATGGTGCTCAAAAGGACGTGCTGGCAGAAAGAATGTTCGGGAAACGAAGGGTTGTGTAAGAAAACGTTTTAGGCCTGAATGGGTGGATTTCTAAAAAAAAGGAAATTAAATGGAACACAGCAATTCCTTATTAAATTTCAATGCCTTGCCATTGTTTTGGTTTGGCAGAGCATCCAGTGCTGCTGAACGATACAGAAACGGTTGTCGTGCATTTGAAATTAAATGCGGACCTGCGTTTTTGTTTCTTCTCTGCTATTCCGATGTTGATAGTGTCTCAGGAACTGAGCTAAATTGAAGGGAAATTTCGTGAAAAGATGCAGTGCTACCTGGGAAAGGAGTATGGCTGAGTGGCCAATCAAAAACCAACCCAGCCGGGAGAAGTGGGTTTGGAGAAGAGAGGAAAATGAGCGATGAACAGAAAGGAAGATGAACGAGGAACGCTGGGCATGGTGAGTGAGGAGAGGGAAATGCTTTGGAGTTTGAAGAAGCCAGAGTAGGTATAGAGAGAGTTTTAGGCGTTACTTTTTGGAACTATTCTATACCCATGATGGTACGAATAAAATGACTCGGTTGTAATTTCCACACTAAGTTTAATAGAAAATAACCATGGTTTCAACGCTTGATGTTATTATCAAGAACGTGACATAAAGTGTCAAACCATGGTCGGTTTGAATAAAAAAGATATGGACATTAAAACTTAGTTATTTTTTCCGCACCATCATGGAACGAGTAGCTACTTGGGACAGGTAGTGACAGGCGTTAGGGTGCTGAATTCGGTGATCGATGGGCGAATCTTGGGTAAGCAGGGAGGTAGAATATATCCGCAGAGCTGAAGAATGAGTTAGAGTATGAAGACCAATTTATTCGGAACGAGGGATTGCTGAAATTTGTAACTGAACAGAGGATTTTGGGTAAACGGGAAAGAGTTACAGGGAGAATTGGTGTTATAGGTGGCATTAAGAGAGCTAGGATATATGCATAGATGAATATGGGATTAGTGTGTGGAGACAAGGACGTGGGACGGAAGTAGTGCAAAGGACATCAAGCGAAGAATGGCTCAAGTTTAGAAGGCGCTCATAGTAAATTGACAACTGCTGTGCTCTAAGAGGATATGGCTGCAAGTTAGGGAACAGTACGTGAAAACATTGGTGTGGAGTGTCTGGATCAGAATCATGGACACTTGGAAAAGCTGATCAGAACAGAATAGAAGCCTTCAAAATCTAGTGCGGGAGGAGGATGCTGAGGATAAAACAAACGGACAAAATATGAAATGCACAGAAGAGTAGAAGAGGAAAGGATTAAATGGAACACCATAAAGAAGAGAAGAACAAGATGGATTGTACACATCCTGAGACACAATGGGTTGGTGAAGAACGCTATTGAAGGTAAAATAGAGGGAAAAGTTCCCAGAGGAAGACTCAGAAATAAGTTTATGGACCAAATTAAGAGGAAAGTGTATACATAGGAAGAGCAACCAGGAAGGAAAGGATCTAGCATTAGATAGTGAAGGATGGAGGGCTGCAATCAACCAATCATAGGATTGCACGAGCAAGGATGACCAAGATCTTCAGCTGTAAAATATAGGTGTGGGTATTCATACTTTCATTTAAACCGAATTTTGCTGATAGACAACCACTAATGTTAGAAATATAACCAAAACACGGAAACCAAATTGTTAAAACAGATATTGATGACATATTTGAGCGTAGATCCTGTGTTCCATAACGAGGCTGGCGCACCGTGAGAAGCAGCGACCCAGTGTGTCCAGGAATATCCATACTCGGGGAGCTGGGTGGGAGACCGCCTCTCCTTCCCCTGACACCCCCTTTTCCCCTCTGACCTCGCCCCGCCCTCTTCACCCCCCCTCCCCGTTCTCCTCCCTCGACCCCCTCTCTCCCCTTATTCCACACCCGCTCACCCTCCCCTCCGCACCTGCTGCTGTTGCTTGCTCCCGAGTGCAATCCTGGATTCTACGTTGATGAGTCTCCGTCATGCGCGAGCCGTTTTTAAGGACACTTGGTAGACTTGAACTTTTCTCTGAGTAAGTACGTAAACTTGTAACGGCCCTAATTTCCAGGGCCGTGAAAGCGTGAAGAAGAGTGTCGGTGAAATTTTTCTCTCGTTGGAAGGTGACGTTGGGCCGCCCGCCCCGCCCCTTTCTTCCCCTTCCAGAGAGCCGCGAGGCGCCAGGCCTTTCACTGTTAACACGGGAGTCCCAGAAGATTAATGAACGCGTCCCACCCGTCCGTCTCCGCTGCTGCTACCTCTGCGGACGGCTTCAATAAGATCTGTGAAGTAACTCGGCTAATTGTGGCATTTTTCCTCGGCAGCTCATGCTTCTGATTTGAAGGTTTACCCTTCCCAATACTAGGGTATGAGAGAAAAACGTTTTAGCCTATCGTACTATAGAGAGGCTGGTTTTAGACGTAGCATATATGACTTGAGGCCCATTTTCGCGATGTCTACCTCTTTGCTAAGAATTGGACTGGGTTCTGTATGCTTCAAATCCTCCGGTGAAAGAATCGAATTCGATAATCGGAACTAAAAGCAAAAATAAGCACGATGTTTAATTCCTATCCGATTCTGCGACACAATTTTCATGCAGAGGCAAGGCGGCAAGTGAGTGTTACGAGAGTCATGAAGCTTGGACCTATCGAAAAAAATCTTCGGAGGAATTGTGCAAACTTAAGTCGAAGACTGTGCTCTTGGATCTTAAAGAACTGGTTATCAGTAGCATTTTTTATAATATTTAGGAAATAATATGGTGCATATACCATAACAATACGCTGCAGCTTCCGAATGTCTAGACTACGCCACCGCGTACTGCACCAGCATTCTGTAAACACTGGCTCCGAGGCATCGCATTCGATTTTAATTCTGTATTTGGCTACCATGTAAGCTTTCGGCATTTATTTCACTGCTGAGCTAATTCAGTCAGGAAATCTGGAAATTCTTCCTAATGAATCTATTTCGTAATCTCGTACTAACTACAAAAATTATTTACTTGCGCTGCTGAATGAAATCGTTCGTCATTTGTTTTACGTACATACGTCAATGGAACTTGACTAGCTGAAATAAATACCAGTTAACTATCTTGTTACTCACATTCAAATGAGCCGATTGTGTTCCTAAGATACGAATCAACACTCACTCTCAACATGAGTGTGAGTACTTACTCCACCGAGTGTAAGTGCTCACTCGAATTGAGTGACGTTCTAGAATACAGCACTAAGTCCTGTAAACAGCCTTCAATAGGCATGAGTAGACGATACAATAGGAGACGGACTCAGCGGGTTACCTTCTGTGGGGTTAATTGTGATGCATCGTGATTTTTACCCCTATATTCTCGGAAGTCACCGGTACGATTCGGGATGCAATAAACAGTATTTCAGAGTTTGGTCACCAGTTCAAACACTTCGTCTCCTCCTAGTATATGTATAGCCATCGATTAGAATGAGATGCATGGAATGGACATTGCCGTGACATCATTTCCTTTATAAACAACTTTTATTATCTCACTGCCGTGTGTGCTTTCCCATTCTTTGTATAAAAGTAAATAATTTATGAGTAGTAATGGTTTGGCCAGCACAAAAAATTTTCCTTGTATACGGCAATAAACTTTTAAAAACTATGTTTAGCATTAATTCTTCAATAATGAAAATGATAACTTAACCTAATTCCACACACGATTTCCCTAAATGACCCAGGTTTCGGTACAAAATGCTATTTTCAAGGTAGCTTGAGTAGGCTGGGTAGCAAGGTACCTCAAAATGGCATGATATGTCGTAGCCTGAGTCGATCAGAGAAAATAACGTGAGGAATCAGAAAAAGTTACCTTTTTTATTATGGTGAATATAACCGATTTCCATCGAGTTACGCTGAAATCAGTATCTTAGTATCAATTATCAATAATCTTGTAAGATTAAGATAATGCCTGAATGAATCCCTGTCCGTAAATCTAGTTAGAAAAGAATCAGTTGGGAAAACGCCTTTGACATCCTTCATTTACACTCCATAACAGCTGCAATAACGCTCATTATAAAAGCACTGAGATAATATTTGCGTCGTGAATGGTATGAAATGCTTTGGTGCAGATGAAGGAACATTTTTTTATCCCATTTAGTCACGAGTATATCGAGCAACTTACAACTTAAGTTCTCTGAATGTTTAGAGATTTGCAAAGAAAGCTTTCATCGTTCTGATTTAATATTTTAAACTAAAATATTAATCATTTTGGTAGTTTTAATTACTATTGATTTACGTTAAACGATACTGTTTAGGTCGCTCTTTTTCGTATCGATTGCTCTGCAGATAAAAAATTAAAGTTTATAAAAATATATTGGCCAACAGCAAATGGAAAGTACAAATGAGTGTGAATAGTATTTGTGGGGTAGAAAATTCATATGTCTTTTCAATACTTTTGGCTTTTGAAATTTGCACTCGTAAGTTGGGAGATAGTTCTTTTCCATAAGTAAAAGGAGGACAGCTACCAGAACGCTTAAAAGCTTGAACTCATGAAAAACCAACTCTTCCCTCTGCAGTTTGCTGAGTTGCCGGCTTAGCCAATGCAGAGCGTTATAGCTGACAGAAGTTATTCAACTTCTGGGATTGGAATGGCACAATGCGGATAAAAATTTGGATGCAATTAATAGGCGGATTAGAGGATAATTGATGGCCATCAATTTGAGAATTTGATTCATCTCTCCCCAAATAATGAATAAGAAATCAAACTTGGCTATAAGAGGCTGTAATCCGGTTCATATTTATCGCATCATAATTTATGGTCAAGATTTATATTAACTAATCAACCATCCTCGAGTATAACATGTTATATTAATTGGCATGACGAGCTCAACTCCAAACAAAATATAACGCCCCTAATGGGACGAGACCACAGCAAAAATGTATCATAAATCCAATTTCCAACCAAAGGAATATATTGTTCATAATATACCACTCCTCATACCGATATCAGTCATCATAATTTTTCTTAATGATCAAACAATAGAAAATGACTGCATAGTGTCCTTATTCAGTTGCTTTCACGGTCATTTCCAATTCTGGCTATTGAAGCAATTAATACTAGACTTCCATATTGGTAAAAAGATCACATCCAGCGCCGCATTAGCAGATATGAACTCTCTTTGAAATCCATTCATGATTTGTTATTCGTGGAAGTTTAATCTTTTTCCTACCACCTTCCATCACCTTAAGATGGTTGCGGACTGAAAAACAGCTTTTTCTACATCAGAAATTTCCGGATGGCTGGAAATGTTTCAGAAAAGTTGACTTTCCGGAAAATTGGCCTTGCATCATTACCAGCGTGAGAGGCGAATTAACTGTAACTTTAAATTTGGTTCCAAGTTCGGCAATATTCTTCCTCGGAGAAAACTGTGGCGTCGGTCACTAATGTAAAAAATTAATATCCTCATTTTTATTCGCACTTTAAGCGATCTTGCTTCTTGGAACCCCCTTGTTCCTATTTTTTAAATATTATTTAAAGCTAACATCTGAAAAAATTTCGCTGATCCCACTTTGAAAAATTCATTGGAGAAAATTGAAATAAATCGCATGTGTACTTAACGCCGAATATGGTTCTGATCGCCTTTCACCAAATGGGTGCCTGGGAATTAATGAAAGCACATTATCATGGGTCGTGGATTCCTAAGATTGCTTGTCTGCAACCCTCTGTCCTTTCCTATCTAATACTAGTTCCTTCTGATACCTCTTCCTTTGTACTTACCTTTTTATTTGGTCCATGAACTTATTTCTTGGTCTTCCTCTGTGGACTTTTCTCTCTATTTTGCCTTCAATTATGTTCTTCACAAACCCATTGTATCTCAGAGTGTGTCCTACCCATCTTGTTCTTTTCTCCATGTTTTTCCATATGATCTTTTCCCCTTCTACTCTTCTGTGCATCTCATCTGTTTCTATTTGTCCGTCCATTATATCTTCAGCATTATCTTCCAACACTAGGTTTCGAAGGCATCTTATCTTTTAGGATCTTCTATGGTTTTGCGAAATATTCCCGTAAAGTATTCCGGAAAATACATAAAGATATCTTAATCTCGCAATCTTTATTAAGTTCTTTCTTGCAATCATTTCAGCTGATTTAAGACTTTGGAGGATGATGCTTATTTACTGCATTCATGGTTATCTTTCCTGAGGTTTTAGCAGATCATTGAAGAAAATATTAATTGCATGAAATGATGAAAGAGCTATAACCGTAATATACATACTTGAAAAACGTACCCATGAATTGGGAGGACTCACATTAAATAGAGTGCTTATTATAGGGGTCAAGTGTTAAAGGCAGTATTGTGTGATACATGGCTTTCCCAACGGTTGAATTCATTACCTATGGAGTAAATAATAAAAATTACGGATTATTTGAAGATATTAGTCAGATTCAAGTCAAGTGGTGAAGATAGAGTAACTTAAATCGTGTGAAAATTCTAAATAGCGAATCTTGAACAGAGGATAAATGCAATATTTTATTTACACCAAGTATCTTACAGGTCAAGTCGTCTGTTCTCATGATTGAAAAGTTTGTGTTGGTCTTTTTTATAAGAAAAATTAAACATTGATCATATCAAACTATGAGCAAGTACTCGGTCATCAGAAGTAGATCTCTTTTATACTTGATAGAGACTGAATTTAAGTCAGTTGAATCACAATTACGGAAGTATACGAAGAAAGAGTTTTGCCTATAAACAGATTTGAATGGAACTTGTATTTTAAATATGGGAGGGTAAAATATTTATTAAGCACTTATATCATAACTGTTTTTGCAATTAGGTAAATGATATTATTTTAAAAATAGGATAGAGTAGCAGAAGTTATCTTGGCTGAAAGCGGTGCTTGAAGCGTGAAACAGCTTTCACGCAAATTATATTATTTTTCTTATTCATTGCAAGAACTTTTGAACCTCACTTTTTTGTCCGTGGAAAGCCATTGAAGTCTTGGGGAGGATCGAAATCTTCATAAAGAAATTGGAAGGGGTGAGGTCAGCTTATATCGGAACTCAAACAATAAGCTATTTATGAGTTAAAACAAAAAATAATTTAAACACTGGCTAGGTGTTTTTTTAATCGAGACAGGACCATAAGTGAAAGAACATAAAGCTAAGGATGATCCTTTAGTGAATTTTCAAATATGAAATATAATGTTTGTTTTCATCCCTTTGGAGTACTAAGATTTTTGCCATTGTGATTCTTCGTAAGAAGACTAACACTTCCTTGATCCACAGAGTAAAATCAGATGTAAGAAAATTACCTTCCTTATCTCTTGTCAGCATTGGAGTAATACTGATGCGTCGGTAAAATTTAGTTTTTCCAAGGATACATTATTTGATATGAAGTTTTGAACGCTCGCAGTTTTCATAAGATTTTAAATTAAATTATATTATTACCACCGTTGTAATCATTGCGAATACAAAATTTTATAAATGTTTTCTAAAGTTTATTAAGGGTCATTTCAATCAAATAAGACGTAGTCATAGAAATCGGCTGCTTTTGCGACAGATTAAAATATCTAAAAGGAACGGGCCTTTGACGAGCATCTTTTTATAATGAATCAATTATATGGATGAAGTGCAAGATAAAAAACGAGTGACTAGTTATAGGAGTCTGATACTATGAAAATATATGTCAGTCACCATTCTTAAGGAGGGGATATTATTGTAGTTAAAGCAATTGATAAAGCACGGATTATATACGGAAGTAATTTCCCTACCACTTACGTGATTTTTCTGTTCCATTGGAATGCATAGATTACATTATGCAAACATCTACATAATACCCTGCAAGCCACCATATGGGCGTGTGACAGGCGTGTTAGGACACCAGCCATGTAAAGATGTAAGGTTTTTTGGAGGTGAAATGATGACGTGTGCTATGGGAGTGTATTTAGTGGAGCTCAGTTTTTATTTTGGTCGCTTATTGTGCGCGGAAAGAACGAGTTTTCGTACCTATCTATTCGGCAATGTATCTCTCTGATTTTATCGCTTCTGCCAGACCTAGAGGTGTAATGAGGCGTCATGATAATATTGTCTGCGCCGCTCTGAAACGCATCAGTTCTGAAGTTCCCAAGCAAGCTAAGCCAAGCGTGTAGCCTCTGAGTCGAACGAATTCGTGTCGAACCGCATCGAACGGAACGAGTACATCAAATCAATTGGTTTGAAGATTATCAAATATGTAATTGAGTCAATTAATTTGAAGATATATCGCTCATTGGATTTTTATCTAGAATTCTGATTCAATACTATGCTGAGGTAAGCACAGGCCCGTTGAGTTCCTCCGAGTGTATCTTCCGAGTTTAGGAAATAAATAAAATTTTTTAGAATTCAGGACTGAAGTCGTGCGGAGGAACACATTTCAACAGCAAAATTTATCATTTTTGACAAGGTAAATCACTTAAGTATGGATTTCTTTGATAGTTTCTACATCTAAATTCTAACCTGCGAGCCGCCGCATGGACGTGTGGCAGGGGTTGTTAGGTCAATAGCCGTGTAAAGATGTAAGGGGTAAGGTTTTGGGAGGAGAAATGGTGACGTGTATTATGAGAGTGTATTTGGAGGAGCTCAGTCTTTATTGTGGTCGCTTATTGTGCGAGTGAAATAAATATCTAAAAGGAACTGGTCTTTCAGGAGGATCGCAGTTGAAGCAAATGGATAAATGTGAGAAATGTAAGTTATTTTATTAGTGGATAATAAATTCTTGTAGGTAATTTTAAAGACTTTATGTATTATGTTAACAAATGAATAGTTGTTTCAGAAACCTTCCGACAATTTCAGTTATTCAACGGCTGGCATCACTTCATCGTCCATATGGTTACATTTAGGAAGGTACTACCTGGATGGCAATTTTCTGTTAACGTGCCTCACGAGCAATGATTGCCCATTCAGTAAATCAAATAAGTTTTATTGCTAATCAGTGGCATTCCGGTTTCACCCCGAGCAATCTTGAGGGTGAGGCTATTAATATGCTACACACCATGTAGCGAACAAACTAACTTTACGTACGACTTAAATACTTCTGACCAAGTGTAATCAGCCCCTGAAAAGGATATGCTAAATACATTTCCGGCGATAATATAACTGTGCTCAGTCAAATAAACGGTTGAAAATGAGCATTTACGAACTAAAAGACAAAAGAGAAATAACCTCTTCAAGGAAATTGTTTTTTTTTTCCTTGCACTGTTGTCTATTGTGGATACCATTTGGTAAAGTTTTACAATATTTTGTCATTGAGGTTATAGTGACTGTTTTCACCTCATTGCAGCACGTTATTCTATTCTACAGTAAACTGAAAGCTCTTTAGTCCAATTACTGGAAAGATGACAGTCATATTTAAAGATAAGGATTAAGCTAGCTTAATGCATTCCAAGGGATTATTTTCAATCTTCACAACTGAACAATGGAGATCAACAATTAAGCCAAGGAACACAACAGAGTAATATTGTGAAAAAATATTTCATATTAAATCTGGACATTTAAAATTCAACGAACATGATAGAATAATGAAGGGAATTCATCAATCATGCAGCTAAGTATTCAATGTGCATTTTTAAATTAACTTTTATTCAAATCCTTATTACTTGCTGTTGACATTTATCTAATGTTCAAACTTGCTTGTTTCTCTTATTCTGGAGAACAATTCTCATGTTACTGCGTCCTGTTTGTCAATTGAAGATAGATGATGCTTCGTGTGAGAAATAAGCCGATGTGTTATTGATATGTGTTAAACCAACATGTCTTATACATTGAAAGAGCAAAATTTTGAATGCACTCCTACTCATAAAATTATTCGCATTTTTTCTCAAGTCATAAATGGTAATAACTTAACATTTATGAAGCTACGACTTTTTAGGGAAATGAGACACTGTTTAATCAATTATTTGATCTAACTTTCCACTGGAAGATTCTCAATTGGCCCCTCGATCCCGTCAGTTAAGGGCACTTATAGTGTCCCGATGACGATCATGTTTAATGCATACTTTGACTGCATGAAGCGTTCCAATCTGAAAGCCCCGTAGTGATTTTTATTGGAATGATCATCATATCATCACCACTATTCTTTCTACCGAAGCCCTCCATTCTTCCTTGTCTCTTGCCTGGATAGGTATTTACTTGTCCTGAACATATGTCCTCTAGCACTCTGTATGGAATCCTCCTTTTTGTCACGTTCCGTTTTCCCTGGGTTATGTCCATAACATTTATGGCCTTCATTATTTGAAGTAGAGTTAAAACTGCCATTTAAATACCCAAAGGTATGATAAAGCTATCTTTTTTCTGGCGAATGTGTTTTCGCTAAGCCAAAACACATATTTTCAACGACCAACATTTTTGTTGAGATAGAACCCTTTTTATATTACCTTAAATCCTGAAGATAGTTCTCGTTTCTCATATATTTTCTTCCAGTATTCTGACGGAATGGGGCATCAAATGTCAAACCCACCATCTTCTGCAAGTAATGAGACCTTCTTGATGGGTACAAAAAACGATGCCCTAGGCTTCACACATCACCTTCAGCGTTTATGGTTGGCCATTAGCTTCAATTTCCCCCATCTTGTGTCGATTGTTGAAGTGCTGGAAGCGATCACATTAACCTCCTCAGTCCCGAGACATATTCAGCATTATTTTTGTAAAATTCTTTTTACTTACGTTTTGCGTTGTAAGCCATGTTTGCAGAGTTAATTTCTCTAAGAATCAAGGTTCTTAATGATGCTGCCACTTATCAGCAAGCGTGGCGTTGCCAATATTTTGCGTTGCTGAGCGGGAAAAAATTCAAAATTCTGTGTATTGTATACAATATGCCAGGACCGAGGAGGTTAATAATGCCGATAACTTGACCTTTATCGTGAACAGTAAATTACAATTTCGTTGCTTTCTCATTACGATTTTCGCCTTCAAGTCTCAGAGAGGAGAGAAATCCTCGGAGAGGGATGATTCTCTTGGCGCTGATCTCTGGATCATTATTCCCCCTGAGATATCCCCGTATCCCCAATCAATCCCCGTAGATGCCAACTCTTTGAAGATATGCGCTACTTAGAATCCTTTCGTTGCTTCTTAAATGTCAAAAGTAAGCTACGTATGTAAGAACTCTGCTCTGGCTGTTCCAAGGTTTTCTTCTCGTCCTTAATCTCAGCTTCACGACAAATTGCTCAAGGTATTTTCCCTCCAAGGAAAAGTGCGTACGATGGATTGCGAGGTAAACTTTTCCTCTTTGATGAGGGAAGTCAATAATAAATGCCAAATAGACGTTTTTGTGGAATTATACGGCCATAGATAAGAAAAAAACGTAAGTTGACAAACACCTTTTCCATGTTCGGAAAAAATATTGGAAACAGTCAAATTCTAACCGTTACCGTTAGCGATATGCTATCACTTCAACTCTTTTCTTTGAAAGATATGCATTAGGAAAAGGAGTACTAGCTCCGCGGACTATGAAATTCTGTTGGAAAAAAGGCCACCGATCAGTGTGCTCATTTAATTAAATAATTTAAAAAAGAATCACCCAAAACTTAGCCATCTCCGTGTATACAGTAACGTATAATTGTAGCTGATTACTCATGAAAATGACGAGCCATGTAATAGTCCTTACAAAGCTTCTATCATCATTACGTGTTATCATATGCGTCAGTCTCAGGATCCACAAATAATGCAATGCATGGCTTAATATTAATTAAATTAACACTATATTGATGATGTTTATTAAGTTGGCAGTTGCATGATTAACTACTTTTTTCGAGTGTCAGATCTCGAGTATTTACATTTACTTTTCTAAAACTATTATATTTCAAGTTTATATGTTTTCATTGAATTAAAAAGAACAAAGAAGTTGCCTAACTATAATAAAACATTTCACGTTCTTCTATCAATGTAGAAGATATTGCCAAAAATTACTCGATAAATCAACTGAACTCTGTCACTTTTCCTCTAGTCTGTGATTCAAGATAAATTTTCCACTTTCGCAGATTACTGACATAATTCCGTGCAGTGAATTTTTATATGTTTTTAGAAGAAGAAGAAGAAACCTCTTTCCTACAAACGAAAAAAACAGCTAATACTTCGTTTTCTCCGTGAAATTAGGTTACACATCCCATTGAATGGAGTAAATTAAATAATCGATTGAAAAAGAATACTTCGCCGTAATCATACGTCGGTATCTCTTCGACAGCTGTAAAATGAGGCTATTTGCCCCCCCCACCCCCCGTCTATTTATACCGTATTTCCATAGTCCTCATCAAATGCTAGGGTATGATATGTCTGACTTAGTTACCCTGCATTTTGCGAATTATATTTTTATCAGTGCAACCGGGACAAATGTTGAAGAAACGTCAATCCTAAGATGATCATAAACGTCTATGTCAACCCTATGATAATAATAGTGCACAAGCCTTTCTTTGTAACTTTACGCTGACCACAACATGAAGTAAAATAACGTCAAAATCTAATTAAAATCATCGCGAGCAAATTGTTATTTACAATTTTGCTTACTTGATTGTGAAAGCGGAATGTGAAATGGAACAGTTCATCCGTTTAGGAGAAATTCTCTCCACCCCTCAGATGAGCCTTTACCATATGCCCCGTTATTTTGAAAGAGGTTAACATGGAATGTAAATGGAACGCCAATGGATATCAATGTGTTTATGGCGGCTCTCTCCGAACGAAGTCCTTTCGTAGTAGATGGCATTACGATTCCAGTTCGGTCAATGGCCAATTACAGAGCGCCCCCTCCCGAAAAGGGAAGGCTGGAGAAATGGCCGCGAGGCTTGTGTCCTAGGGAAGCGAGGGACGCTTTCCCATATAAAGTGGTCGCCTGTGGTGTGTGCTGGAAGTGAAAGGGACAGCGACCACTGCTGCCGCCGCTGCAAAAAAATCACTCGTGCAACCAAATCCTCGGCTTCGATTTAGTAGCCCCGGAAATTAAATCCTTAATGGATCCCGCGATAGTCACTCCCTCTCCCTGTGAACCTCAGGAATTACTTTTGGAATGCTAGCGATACACAAATCCCTGAGAAGCATCGCGTGAGTGAACCGATGGAGTCGTTAAATTTTGGGGAGAATATTTAAGTGATTCACTGATCACCGGATTTTTATTGGTTCCTCATTTTTCCGGGTTGAAAATATTTTTTTTTCAATTTTTGCGCGTCAATGGGAAGTAATCAACACCCAAACAGGATTATTTGGGCTCTGAATTTTTAATCAAGTTGGATTCAGCCATTATTTTATTTATATTTTTGAACGGAATTCCCACGTGTACAGGTACTGTTGAGGTGTATGACGCTTACAACTAAATGTTTCCTCTAATTGCCGAATGGTTTACATGCGCACGGTAGGGTAAAAAGCCCTAGTACACAGTGTGAAAAGATATGTAAAATAATTTTTATAATATTATTTTTCTACGCATCTAAGATCGAAGTAAATATCAAACCGTTTCAAAGCATTTAACTTGAAGGATATTGTCTTCTTCTTAGCTTAAATAATTTTAAAGACCATTTTCATTCAATTCAATTACCATAAAAATAGACAGTTAAGAAAGGGCTTAGTTTAAATAAAAAAATGTACATGTACTCCACCATAAAAAGTTATCAATATTTAAAAACCGAAAAAATAGCTGGAAGGGAATTTAATTATTCTGAAAAAGTAAACTCAATATTAAATAATAAAAGTAGCGTGATTTCTTTGAGAAAATAAGCTTTGTACGGGCTTTTAAATGAATGTATATTTTGGCACTGCTTGATGACTTGAAAGTAGTAATAACTAGTGCGTTGGCTATCAAAATTGACAAGCTGTATATGACTGAATCAGAAACTCTATTTTGCAAAAAATATCCAGAAAAAAATCTTCAATGTGCGTCATCAACATTAGAATTTAACTGATAATTTCGGTATGATATACGTAAAATAAATTTGAATGACGGTTGAAAGCGTATCAAGTGATCGAAAGTGTTTCTTCAAATAAACACTTTTATTGGTAAATTACCGGCACCTGTCTGTAAATACATCCACCAAGTAACATTTCTTTGAAAAACTTGTGTCACGAGAAAGGTTGATAGGCGGAATATCCAGCATATCCGTGCGAGGTATCCCGCAGCTTTGGGGATGTCCTGCTTCCGAAGCCAGAGAATAGGGGGAAGCACTGTGTACACACGTTTCCTTGCTTGTTCGGTGAGCTGTAGTGTTAATGCACTAGTGTCAATGAGTACACCTAAGTACTTGATTCTGTGTATGAGGTTTAATTTTGATTTCCTATGGTTGATTGTTATTCCTAATGTATTTGTGAGATAACTTGTAACACTTCACTAGAATACAGGAGCCAATCATCCAGATAACATATCTGCATATAAACTTCATCACTTTTTAAAGACTAAAAGAGAAAATTTGTTCATGTTTGTTGTAGAATAATTTTCATGCGATGTACTGGAATTTATCATCAATTAATGGGAATATTTTCCTGTTTTGTTTTCAGCACTACATGGGATTTTCAAGTAGAGACTACCATTCATATAGTATAGAGATGGGCAACATCGTTCAATACAATGACCGAGTCTTGAATCGGTCGTTCAATCTAAAGAATCGATTCTTGGATCTCGTTCAATTTTTTTCATTATAGTGGTTCATTCTATAGTATTTTTAGCAGTGCAAATCGGGTTTGTGGACATGATAATTTATTTGATGATAAGCATTATTTGGATTTACGAAGATTTAGACGCGCAATATTAATTCTGGTGAGATATTTGGTTCTTTTGCATTAACTGCTTGCTGTGCGGAAATAAAGTTATCGTGTGGCCGGATTATCTTTTAGCAGGGTATTAGAAAATAATTATTCCTGAATTCTCAAAAATGAATTGAAAATCGTTAGAAAATAGAGATGTGGCAAAAATCAAATAGCATTCTCATAGGAAAACTGCAGCGGAAGGTCTTGCGTTGCTTTTTCTTAATTGTTTCTTTCTCTGAATTTTTACGTGACTATAAATGTCAAAGCTGCAATAACTACAAAATAACTACTACTGGAAAACTAGAATTTATCGAAAGAAAGTAAAAATTTACGTCGTGAAGTTCCACAACGCTTTATATACCCTGTACGACCGTATTTCTCCCATTAGGGTATAGGGCACGATGATGATCTATTTTGATTCCCTGTTGGGTGAAACTGGTCGAACAGTGTGCGTAAACGGTTGTGTTGCTAAAAAAAGTTTAGTTTCTAACAAAATGATATAATTCTACCAAGTTACGCAGAATAGCATTAATTTCTTAATATATCGATTGTTCTAACTCCTCCATTATCTTCCTATGTTTGAAAAGGACAAATCTTTTTATGAACCATTGAAAGTACTCCATTTGCCACTAGAAATCTAATTATTTCAATGGAAGTAATTAATTGAATATAATATTTGAATCTTATTCTGAAAAAAATGCTGTTAAAATGCTCTAGTAAGCGTCTTTTTTATGTAAAAATAAAGAAGAGTACGTATAGCTTTACTGAATTGCGCTGATATTCTGACCTAAAGGGTCCAATAGTAGGAAGCGACAATCGAACTGCCGACCACACGATGATCGAATGCATGAACAAATAAAATAGGAAATTTTGGGCATTTAGCCTTTTTTCCCGGAGAATTTGTTAGACCCGATATTTTATCAAATTTTACTTATGGATAAATAATGGACTGTAGAGCGGGAAGCTCGGGTAGGGAAGGCGAAATCATTAGTCAATGTAAATTCGCCGAATACTTATTTGTTGAAATCCGTTGCTTAGCAGTGTAGTTGGCAAACCAGGCTTTTGCTCCGTGCTTCTAAATATTCATAAAAATCAAATTTATAATATATGCCGGACAAATCAATAACTCTGATAAATCAAAACTAGTATCCAAGGAAAACCAAGGTCTTGAGTATAAATAGCACAAATTATTGTGCCTTCCTTATGATTTTTCTAATCAAATATATGATTCAATGATTTGATTTGAAGAGCGTCTTACCTAGTACCTCAGGACATCTAAAAGGAAAAAAATTCTAATTGTACGCTATGATCCTGTAAAGATTTTCCGGAGGTTATTTACAAAATAGGTCTTATTCATTGCTTCTTCTAGCATATTACTTGTTTGCGATCTACAAGCAGTATAGAAACGTTAAAGATGAAATGGAATCTCATACTGATGTGAAGTCCTTTAAAACGCTAGAACGGATGCAGTAGATTTTATCTCATGCTTGATAAAATTACAATAAAACTAATTGTCCCAAAAGTCTTCTTTATTTAACCCGGGGTTATCCATAATTTATAATGACATGTTTTAGTGAACACAAATGAAAAACCGCTGCCTTTTGCTACGAATTTTGATGTCACTAAGTAAGTAAGTGTGCACATATCACATTTAAATAAATTTGCACAAGCACTTATGGTCGATAATATTTTAATACACTGCTATATTTGAGTTATATTTGAGAGGATTATAAGCAAAAGATTTTTAATTGTATCAAAATGTTGTAGCTAGGGAATGAAATATACACGTGCGAAATGGAAAATGAGTAACTATTTTACGAAGCACTGCGTTGTAAATTTGTCTTGCAAAGTAACTTTATGAATGGTTGAACCCACAAAACTATTTTCGCAATACATAGGTACAAACGATTCTATTGCTAGGTCGCAGTTTTTGAAAGCACGTCTTTTTACTTTTACATTTTGACACATGTTATTGTTTTGCTTCGTCCGGAAAAATTTCAGTGAGTTATCGTAAACGATCAATAAAATTTCAAATTGTTTTTTTGGTATTTTCACACGTTTGGACCTATTTATATCATCCTTAATCTTCATGTGATAGTTTGGTATTTTCTATGCTCGTCACCAGTTAAAATATGCTGATAACCCTCTTCAATAATCGTTTGTATAAACGTAAGAAGCATTAGGCTGTGTTAGTGAATGCATTAGCCTTGACATTGCATAAAAGTGATTGCGTTTCTTGCACGAGCATCTTCATTGCCAGCATCATACTTTGCAGTCGTAATAGTTTGGAGATCATCAATCCATATGAGGGTAGGGGTAATGGTTCTTGACGGTTAGACGGTGAAGTACCATATGGGAGCAATTCTCATCATGAAGCGCTTTTCGCATGAAGAGCATCATGGGAGCTATTCTCATCATCATCATATTATCTACACACATGAATGTCATATTGGGTTAGAAATGTAACCTTTGGCCTCACGGGATGCTTCCCTGGATTTTCACTGGAGCTTCACTTTAACAGACGTCACAAAAGTCACTCAATGTGGTTTCAAGTCGGTTTTAAGTACAATTTTTCGCCTATTTTCATGGGAAAAGAGAGGAAAAGTTTGCAGATGTATAAATTTTATTTCCTATATTTTACTGCTATGGCCAACTAATTGCTTACTTTTTTCCGTTGCTTGTATTTAATCTTAAATTTTATGAATACTAGTATCTTTCAGTATTTTCCTGTTTTAAGTGGTTCAAGAATATGGTTTTTCAAAAGATGGAGAATAATACACATTTATTAATGCATACAATTTTTTTGAGGGAAAATGGCCGAAAGTTGAAGCGTCTGATGAGTTAATTAAAATATGAAATTTATCCTTAAGCTAACATTTTCTGGCATGGCTCCCTCGTTAACGTTCATGACTATTTGAATGACTCTGCCGGTGAAGCTGTTATGCAAAGGTGTTACCCACTAGTAGTAGTGTTGATTCATTTTTTGCGTCTACTTCATTTATGCAAATATTCTTGCCGAAAACGACGCGCTCATAAATGACTCTAACTACATTTGGTAAGCTGTTTCTGTCGAGCAGGTTATTCAAAAATCAATGCTAAGAAAAAAGTGTTGCCATTGTGATGAAATGAGATAATTTCAAGCTAAAAATAAAATTGCATTGACGGCAAAAGTTACCACCGTAATCTTTGTGATCTAAACAGCTAGCCTCAGACAATTTTATGCTTCAGATAATTCGGATCCTTTCTCTCACAATTATAAATTGAATCATCTTTGAAATCATTTAGCTAAATCGAAATTAATTGAATTTTTCTCCTGATTAACTTATTCCTCTTCGTTTTCCTGATTGCTTAAAATTGTTGAATGTAATACCCTGGTGAAATATTTATTCAAAATAATCAATCAAAATCGAAAGACAGGAATATCTAAGAAAAATATAATTAAGGCTAGAGTCCACTGTATCCTTAAATTTGTTTCTCGAATATTTGCCACATTCTCACCAAAAAACATGCACTCATCTAAGTCGAATAGCAGATGGCTAACGCTTAGACAAACGATGCTGGTTAAAGATTTCACTGTGATATACTTCCATAGCACTGAATTAATTTCCATTGTCCGTGTCTATTTAAATGCCAGTAAAATGCGGTCATATATTCACACAAGGTTACAAATTGCTACCGAGGTTCCTAAAGTAAAATAGAATAAAGGGAAAAAGAATTAAATCGGAGATCTTAAAAGAAAAACCATGCGCCTTAAGACAACATACATGCCCTCGTAAATAAAGATGGGTTTAATAATGAGCAGAAACATGCATTATCGCACGCACTGATATGCTTAGGTAGAGCACAGCGTAAAAGAATTTCCCTCGGTGCCAAGCCGTTGTCGTCGCCACCCCTAAAATGAGGAATAGCGCGTTTCGGGCCAAATCAGAACTAATAACGGGGCGGAGAGGCGGGAGGGGGAGGGCCTCTAGAGGAGAGCAGAGGGTGGCCCCGATGTACATTTACCGAAAATGTTTCCGGCCAATGGGATAGGGAAAGGCGAAGCCGTCTGCACCCCCACCCCCCACCTTCTCCCTCCTCGTCCTTCTGCTTCCATCTCTCTCCGCTGGAGGGTGTTGGTACTGCGGGAGAGAGAGAGGAGAGAGGGCGAGAGGGAGAGAGAGATAGAGAGAAGTGGAGTGGAGAGAGAGAGAGAGAGAGGAAAGCATAAAGAGGGAGAGAGAGAGAGGAGCAGAGGAGGGAGAGGAGTAGGGGTGGGGGTAGCAGGAGACGGGGGGGGGGGTTAAACACGTGGAAGGCCCGTGGAGTTCGATCGCCACTTCCCCTGGAACGGCTTATATCCGAGAAATAGGTCGGGGGTCGAACCCAAGCGCCCTCGTGGGGAGGGACTGCGCGTAGGCGTAACGCTTTTGGTTTTTCGGGAGGGGGGAGGACGCAAGGGTGGGGCGGGAGGTGGTGAGGGAATGGGGGGGGAAGAATGGGAGGGTCGGAGAGGTGTGCTCGGTGGGGTGGGTGGGGGTGTAAGGGTACAGGGTATGGCGAAGGGGAATGGGGGTGTTGAGGGCGAGGGGGGGGAAGGGACTGCTGGTCTGTGTGCGGTGTGCGCGGGCGTTTAAGGCGGAGTGAGGGGAAGAGAAGGCGATTGCTGGATGTATTGATCCCTCTGCGTCTCTCTCTCTCTCTCCCCGCCCCTCTCCTCCTCCTCCGCCCCCCCCTCCCTTCAGACTTTCTCCCTATCCCCTCCCCCTCCCACCTCACCCCCCCCTCTCTCCTTCCCTTCAACCCACTCCCCCTGTTTATTCTCCCACTATCAAACTCCACTCTCTTCTCTCTCCCTCCTCCCTCCGCTTTCACCTCCTTTTCCGCACTGCCTCCCTCCGCCCTCCTCTCTCTCTATTCTCCCCGCCCACGCCCCCTTCCAGCCTCCTCTCCCAGCCTCCTCTCCCGTCTCCTCCTCTTCCCTCACCTCATCCAACCCATATTTCTCCCGTCTCCTCTCCTCCTGCGACTCCACAACCGTTTGTTCCTTCCTCCTTCGACGTCCCAGGCACAACCTATCTTATCGTGGCTTCCCTTCACCATTCACATGCACGCGAATACACAAACACACCCGCACTAGGTAGCGGGGAGTGTCCCAACCCAATCTCCTTCTCCGACCCGCCTCGTTCCCGATAGCCGCTCCCTATAAACCAAAACAAAACTCTCTTCTCCCTCTTGTAAGGGTGCGCTCGCTTTAAAATCCCGCGGAATCAATCAGGGTCCGTGCGTTCCTCGAACCGTAGACTCCCGCTCCGCGATCCCTTCCATATATTTATCATTTCTTTCTCTTATTTTTTTCCCCGATCGACGACCCACACCCACCTGCTCGCCGTCCACTCCCCCCCCCCTCTTCCACATCAGCTGCGATCCCCCCCTCTCTGCGTATCCCTTCACCTCCTCCTCCTCGCTATTCCTCCCATCATCCTGCTCCCGCTCCGTACCCGACCTATGCTCTCCCCCGCACCACCTGCATTGCCCGCCCACCGCACCCACCCACGCTCACCTCCGACCTTTCTCCCTTTCCCTCGTCCCAGCCATCCGTTTCTCCATTCCTTCGCCTCCTCCTTCAACCTCTCGTGTCCGCCCCTTTCTCTCCTTCCCCCCCACCCCCAACGACCGCCACCACCACTCAGACCGGGCAAGGACTCAGTCCATCTCCGTTTCGCCGCCCTTTTCCCACGTCCGACATCCACTACTCTCCCCCCCTCACCTTCCCTCCCCCCCACGGCCGGCGTTTCGCGAACCACCTCCTCCTCATCCCTCCCTTTCTTCTCTTCCCACGCACTTGCACGCAAACCCCCTCCCCCCTCTTTCCTCCTCGCCTTCCCCTCCCCACCCACTTCTCTCCCACTCTCCCTCCGTTCACTAGCCCGGGGGCCGCGACCTCCGACTGCTGTGTCCGCAAGCTCCTCTCTCTCTCTTTCCTCCTCTCTTTACCTCCTCTCCATCTCTTTGCCTCTCTCCTCTCTTTCAACCACCTCTCTCTCCCTCACTCCGTCCCTCGCAGCGGTGAGAATTGGGCGCCGAGGAAGGGAGGGACCGGGGAGGAACGGAGCCAGCGGTGGCGGGCATCGAAGGCACGGCTGCCGGGGTGCGTGAATCCCCTTCGGCCTCCAACGAAACTCTCCCTCTCGCGAGCCGCCCAACCTGAAACCCTCTCTCTTCCTCCTCCCCTTTCCCTCCTCTCCTTTCCCTCCTCTCCTTTCCGACTGCCTCCGTCCACTCTCTCATCCTCTCTCCCTCCTCCTCACCCTCTTCCTCCTCCTCCTCCTACGCCGCCGCTTTCGTATCGTAGGTGGCTGGGACCGCCTGTTGAGGCGTCCTTCATCGATCCCGTTGGACGCGGCGTTGTTGGCGACGTCCCCTTCCTCTCCCTTCCCGCCCCTCCTCCCCCTCTCTTTCACCCCGCCTCTCCCACTCCTGCCTCCCCTACCCCCACCCCCCTCTCCACTCCCACCCACCGAAATTTCGCCCTCTCTCCCATCATCTATATCCCTCCCTCTTCACTCTCCCATGCCGCGCTCTTTATCTTATCCCGTCTGTCCATTCATTAGGAAAAGGGGGGAAGGGGAGGACCACGGCGCTTAACCAGAACCAGAGGGACTTTTAAGTGAGGTCTCATACGCTGTCTTAATGAGAGGAGAAGGAGGCGAGTTCTACTACAACCAGCGCCTATCTCACTATTCCCACCCACGACTTGTCATCATCGTCCTCCCCCCTATCCTTCTCATGCCTCTCCACCCCCGTTTCCCATCATCGCCGCCCTATCCTGCCTCCCCCCTACTCCAACCTCCTGTCCTACTCCAACCGCCCTCCGCGATGCCTTCACGGAGGGCGGAGCAGATAAAAGGGCCGTTCTCTGGGGGAGACGGGGGGTTGCGTGGCTCTTGTGTGTGAGTTTTGCTGAAGGGAGTGAGGTGGGGGTAAGGGGGGAGAAATCGGGTTCTTTTAAGCAGTGTGGGTGGAGGGTGTTGGGAAAGGTTTGGCGGCGGAGAAGGGGGAGGGTCGTGTCTTGTGGCAAAGGGTTTTTGGGGTTTTGTGTATATTTTTTCCCCTCTCTTTTGAGTCTCAGGTTGTCCGGGGGGGGGGGAGAGGGGTTGGAAGGACGGGGATGGGTTTCCGCGGGTTGGTCGAGGCGAGATAGGCACGGTGTGTGCCGCTCTAGGGAGTCAGGCGGCGAGCCTTTTTTTATTTTCTCCATGGTCGGGGAAAGGATAACTTTTTTTTTAGTATATGTACACACATAAATATGTGCACACAAGGTATGTATAAGGAGAAAGAGAGAGAGTGTGTGCGTGTACAAGGTGTTGCGAAAGGAAAAATGGATGGAGAGGTTATATATCTGGGTAAATGAAACGAGATGTTCCAAAGAAAAGGAGGGCATTCAGCGCGGAGAGGGATTCGAAAGAGCGAACGGTGGACGAGGGGAGGGTGCGTGCAAGGAAGCGGGCGGGGTGGCCGGAAGGGGCCGGGAGAGAGAGTTTAAAGGGTCGCGGAGTGCGGGTGGCAGGGGGTGTCTCTCCTGGAGGGGGAGGAAAAGTCGGCGCGTGAGTGTGTGTGTGGGGGGTGACTGGAGGGGTCGTGTGCCAATAGAGCGGGAGAAGGGGGTGGATATAAGTCTGAATGGGGAATGGGTGGGGGGAGGAGGAGGGAACGAGGGGAAGGAGTTGGAGAGAGAGAGAGAGAGAGAGAGAGAGAGAGGTGAGGGAGGGTGGAGGAATTTTGCGGTGGTGGCGGAGGGAAGGGGTGGTTCCGCAAAAGGGGGTTGAGGACGTGCATTAATATTTGCACCGTGAAAGCACCGGGAGAGAGAGAGGGCTGCCGGAGGGGGTTGTTCGGGGCCTCAAGGCGTAAGTTCCACGGGGTTGGTCGGGGTCGCCTTGCGCGCGTGGCGGGGGCCGAAGAGGGGGCGGAGGGACGACGGCGGGGGGTGACCTGCCGCTGCCGTTGAATCACGCCCTAATTAAACATTTACCGTCCCAAGTCCCTCCTCTCGGTGCGCGGGAGTATGTGGAGAGAGAGAGAGAGAAACGCACACACAAAAGAGGAACGCAGACATCCGCTCATGTGAGTGAAACGTGTACATTCACTCCGCCCTCCTTTTCTGCTCCCCGCGACCGCTAGGCGAACCACGGCGACGTTCAAGGGGCAGCTCTCTATCTCATTCCGATGCACGCGGTCTTGTCTTCCTCATCCTTTTTTCTTTACTTCCTCCTCCCCTCTATCCACTCCTCCCCCCCTCAACCCGCGGTCACCACCACCCACCTTGTTGAGAGGCCATCTATTTGCGAGACGCGCAGAAAAATCGGTTATTCCACGTTCCTTTATGTCCCACCGTTGACAGAAACCTCCTTTTTAAACGTATCATTGATAAACAAATAGTTCCAAGACACTTTATCCACTGCATCTTTTCAAGTACTATCCCATTAATTTGGAAGTGAGCGCTATGTCGTCGCTGAAAAAGATAATACACGCTTAAAATCGCAAAAAGATGGAGTTTTTATATCAATTTTTTTCAGGCTAAACTTGGTGGAGCCACATCGCGATAGTTTGTAAATAATTTCACTTTGTAATATTACACTGAAAGTTTTATTTCTTCCGACCCAAGGTTTCGATTATTACACAGTCATTACAAAGGTTGATACATTGATAATGACTGTGTAATAGTCGAAACCCTGGATCGGAAGAATTAAAACTTTCTGTGGAATATTACAAAGTGAAATTATTTCCAAACTATCGAGATGGAATTTCATCACGAATATGGATTATGGAGTAGGACTAGCAAAATTCGGTAAAATTGCCGGCGAAGAGTCGGGGGCCAGACGGGGTAAAGCAAGCGTGAGCAAAATGAGGGGTCAGAATGCCTGAAAAACTCCCGCAGAGACTTCTGGAGAGGTCCCCGGTCTCCAACAAGTTCTGATATTAATGAAGCTATCTTGGTTACCACCCGTAAGGTTTTTTGGTTCAGCCTCGCATGACGCCTCTGACTAACTCATCCCCACCTTTCATATTCACCCGTGAATGTTACCGCGGGACCACAAGAGCCGTATTCTGTTGAGTGGACTTCAAATGAAAACACCATGTGCAAAAAAATCACGGAGGCTTCAGTTTTTGGCCGTGGCTCCTCATGATCGGTGGAGATGTGAGCAATTTAATGCACTTGTTTATTCGTGAAGGTCGACGATGCACGTACAAGCATTCCATTCTCGGAGGCTTTAACAATCCAATGAGTGATTTTTATACATTATTAGCTTTTCATTGACTCTGCGTCCAGCCAATCAAGTTAGAACTGCACGATTTGGTTTCAACCTTGACTCTCATCTGGTCCAGTAATCTTGTAAACATGAAAGAATAGAACGCTTTAGAGTTTGCTGAAAGATGTGCAGAATCAACTTCGGTGATATTGATGAATATTTTTTAAATCGGCGTTTTGTCGGCTTAGTAACAAGTGAATATTCCAATCAAGTGTGTCCCTGAGAGCTTGTCTATGTCAGCCACCAGCAGAAAATTTGACAATTTTGCTCCGCCCAGCGTACAACGCAAATTGGGCTACTCACTCGATTGTAACTGTGATTTATCTCAAGATTAAATATGAGTGAAATACTTTTTTAAAGGTACCTTTATCTTTACTTCCTAGAATCATTGAAAATTGGCTCGCGTGCAATCACTTTCCTCATTTCAGTTCTATTTAGAGAATCCTGGAAAATATGAGAGAGTCACCGCCCACTTTCCTCTTAGTGGCCAATAGGAAGCTACCAGGAAAATATTGAAGCTTGTGGTGGTTGCCCGTGGTGATTGAACCGATTAGTTTCTCCTGGCCTTATCAATGCATAATCCTTTGGCAATATGATGTCCTTTGATGATGAGTTTATAACAGATAGGCAGTTATGTACTTTATTCTGTTCGCACGAATTGAACTTGAAATGTCGACTTCTTGTGAATAACCTACTGACTTAGCTGATTAATGTCAGAGGGTGAGGATTAAGTCCAACCTCGAGTATTTGTCATATTAGCATGGAAAATGCGATAAGGAGATATTACTGAACGTTTTCGCAAATGTCGCCTGGTATTTGTAATTATTGGAGAGCCAGAATAAACCGGGACCAAGGAAAAAACCTCATTTCAATATGGGGAAATATCAAGAATCATTTATCGCTGTGGTCACGTGGTTGACTAAGGGAAATCAAGTTTTTATTGCAAACATATTTTTTAAATTAAAATATCTAAGAAGCTTTGCCACGCTCGAGGAAGGTACTTTCACTCGGTCTTGTGGGAAGAAATTCTTGGGATTGTCAATGATTAAAATAATTCATCAATAACCTCGCGAGAAAAACCATTCACTGAGACGTCATTCCACCTTTGATGTTGGCTCCTACAGCGTACAAACGGCACTATTGGCCCTGTGTCAGTTATCCTCGAAGCATGCTTACACGTCCGTGGAAGTTTTTAGTTCAGTCAGTGTACAATTCAGTATTTTTGCTTTGATTCTAATCTTTGATAAATCGGATGGCTGAATTCGACCGTTTGCCCACAGGAAAAGACGCAATTATTCATGGTCTTACCATTTCTCCCCCTTAATAGTGAATTATTGGCTCAGTCCGATTTTTACTTTTTTGTTCCAAAATATCCCTCGGGGAATATACGGTGCTGATCACAAACTTGCGATATGATCTGCTTTGATAGCGAGGACCTGGTTTATTCCCTTTACTGTATTGGAAGTTATGGATGTAGCTTCTCTACCCAAGGGAGCAACATTTGAGAACCTAACCCTTAAAATAGTTCGTCCACGAAAGTGAGAGAAATAAATTTCGCATTAAACTGGTAATTGAGGTAAAACTTGTAGAGCAGCTGTATTGTAAAACGTAAGAAACATGTTTTTTTATTTTTATATGTTCTAATAACCATCCTCACTTTTATAGAAATACTGCTATATTACAGTACACAAATCATATATTAACTGCTATAGTTTAATGCTTGAAAGAAGCTTCAATATAAATGTCTTTTCTTTTCAAATTAGTTCATATGAAGCTGAGAGATGATCGAATTAATATTTGAACTTCCGCGAGATAATCCAGGAAAAATCAAAAATCTCCAAGAAAATGTCTTCGACTAGCTTAAATATGTACGTATTATTTGATGATTTTTCGGATCTGAGCATGGAATATTGAGGAATCATTTTGAGCCTGCTCTTACATCAAAATTTGCCTCACAAATTGGAAAGAACATCCCAGGTGGTTCAAAGAAATGAGTCGCTGAAATCTCAGAATCCTTGGAATCTCTAAAAATGTGCCCTAGTTTGAGTCCATAATGGTTTATTGATTCGAGAATGAAAGAGAGGGAAAATATCCTTTCTGGTTAATATTTTGAGGCTTGCAATGCGATGGCATTGTATAGGCAGTCAGACACTAGGCTTTGTCATGTTAAAAAGCCAATATTTTGTTATTACTAGAAAGACTGTGAAAAGCTCGACTTCACGGGAATTTTCATTATCCTCGTGATACATTTTCAAAGAATGCGTAATATAAATATCCGTTTTTTAAATTCGCGTCCTAATTCTCGGAGAATAAATGGGAAGTCAGTGAATCAGAGCAGAGGAGGTAAAAAACATCATATGTCCACTGAAAGGCTCATTTGGCGTGGCGTTTTAGCCACTAATTATTGCTGCAGTGTTTATTCGCCAGTTATATTCGTCACCTTGCCGACTCCGCTTGGTCGTATGATAACGCACCAGCTTTACACCTCAGAGTTTATTGGTTCAAAATCTTCATCGGGCAAGTATGTTGTATTTATGCTATAATTAATGGCATGCACTAGGTTTAGCGACGCCATATCCGCGGCTGATGCACCAAAAAATGAATTTCACCTCACTGTCGCAGGCATTTTGATATCCTTAAAACTTTAAAGATATTTTTGAAAAAAATACTCGTCATTTTCTCTATCATGGATGCACTTACGGTCTGCTTGAGTCATTAAAGCGTATTTTATCAGTTATTTTATTTTAATTACCACCAGAGAAAGAAATTTTTATTCTAATACCAATATTCATTCTTTTACCCTAGTTTACTTGTGCAAACCCTTATTTACTCAAATTGGTTACGTAAAATAAGTGGTCTAAGAGTACAGACAAAGTTTATGAAATATTAATTATCTTACACCTATTTTTAAATGAATGAAGAGGGATTCGACTTACACCAAGATGGAAAATATGCATGATGGCTATGTTGGGCCGAGTACATTAAAAATTCTAGATGATTTTCGTTGACATTCATTTGAATTGAACGCTATCCAATGGAATGCCTTAATAAATAAATATATTAAGGTTACTGTTAGTCGTTGAATATAATAAATCCCCTCCTTTGGTCTACACTGCTTCTAAAATAAAAAGCTAGGGGCGCATTTACTATAAAAAAGAATCCTCCTAGGGCTTGTAGGCATTACCCACCCAGTTTCTCTTTTCTCTCTGAATTAGCTCGCAGGAGTCATTGTTGTATTCTTAACCTAGAAAGCTAACTCTTAATTATTTCATTTATAAACTGTATGATCAATTATAGAACATTTTCCACAATTATTCGTGCTTTGCACTTTAATTTTCTACTATTATTGTTTTTCTTTGGACTTCTTTCATATCTAGTACTAATTCATTAATTTTGTACTATTCCTCGACAATACTCGCCCATTATTTGCTTTATCCGTCTCTTTTCCTTGTATTATGGAAACAAAAAACTCGTTCGCCGGTTAATCTGGTGGACAAGTAAATATTTTCAAATTGCCACCATCGCACAGGGATCGTGAATCAAGTCCCATATCTCTATGAAAACGTGCTGCGACCATCAAAGTCTCTTTATTTGCGATTTTTATCGAGCTTCGAATGCCAATTCCGTGAGGTATCGCAGTTGTTATGACGGTGTCGCTTTGAAAATGGCAAAAAACCGAATCAGACGCTAAATAAAATGGAGGCACGTTTTTCTTGGGAACATTTTTTTTCTGTGTCGAGTTGGGTTTTCAAACGCTCGCGTGGATATAGGGTGAGAGGGGGAGAGAGAGATGGGGAAGGAGTATGAGAGAGGGGAAACTCGTGACCTGGAGGTTAGCCTCGAAGCTCGGGAGAAGGAGACGAAGTCCGTGCGCAGGGATCGGCTTTTGTTAAGGAGTTTCACGTCCTCTCCGAGTAGATGGAAGAAGGTGAGGGCGAACTTGTTGATGGCGAGGTGAAACACCCGAGCGAAAGGAATTCCCGAGGAGTGAAGTGGACATTCGGAATACACGAGCAAAACCTTTACGCCTTAATATTTTTCCCTTAAGGCTGGGACACAATCAACGTGTACATGTAACGTGAGCCGTTAACGGGAATACGCGGAAAGATGGCTGACGGGAAAGTATAGCGAACGGACACAATCAACGTGTACGGAGAGTACGTGTACGCGATAGATGGGCAACTTTCATCTCTTCCCGTGTCCCGTACACGGGAAATCAATCAGAAAAGTCCTGAGAATTCGGGAATGGGAGCCATCTGTCGACAGATACATCCAACTGTTGAAGATTGCTCTTGGCGAAGACAACTTATTTACTTCCACACTTGTTAACACCTGACCTCTTAGCTGCGGCTGCGTTAGTCAATTGTTACTCCGGGCCGCGTTAACGTCGATTGTGACCGCTGACTTGCGTTCCCCGTCTCCCGTTGTCCCGTTAATGTCTCGCGTCACACGTGCACGTTGATTGTGACCCAGCCTTTACCCTGCCATGCCCTTTTTCTCCCCCTTCTCAATCCCCCCACAATCAACCCCTTCACGAGCAAGCCTCCCTTTTCTATCTTTTAATTCTTTTGAAAAAATTTTCTCTGCCAGATGAGTAAAATACGACGTAAATTTTTTGATGTCCCGCTTTTATAAAACCCTTGCGACCAATTAACTTCGCGCGGCGTTTTGCCTTGAATTTTTTAAACGTTCCAGCATTCCCTCCCTTTACATCCCTCCCATGGCTCTATCTCTTTTTCTCTCCTCTGCGCCCTCTCGCTTTTTGTAATTTATAAGGAAAAATGCGGCGCCACTTAGAAAGTGATGCCAAATGAAAATGACTCCAAATAAAAGCTGCGCTCACACTGTTAATCAACGATTCCGGTCCCACCTTCCGACTCCTATGAATTATTTTCAACCGAGAGAAGAGATTCAATTGCATATTTTAACTACGGGGTATTGTTCCGTAATGCTTTTTTTCATTGAAAATTGTGGAGATTTTTCCCTCTAAATAGGTGAGTTTAAATACACGACCGTAATTAGCGCGTTGCCCTTTCAGTAATGGAGGTATTTAAACACTTTGGGAAGTATTATGAATGAGTATTTTATTTGTACATTTTGATCTCAAAATTACTTTACTTGGCGATCAAGCAGGCTATTCTTTCATTCAGCCGGTGACAAATTTACCATTAAATGTGGAGTTTTGAAAGATGTTTTTACTTCATTGAGAAATGAGGGGAGCAAAACTGGTGATGTATACATTTCTTTTGCAGCACAGCAAATGTAGTTTCTCTTTGTAGCGTAGAAAAACTTGATTGTTAGTGGTTACAGGCCGAGTCTCTCACTATTTCACGTGACTGATTTACGTGACGTTTCACCTATGCTTAAGTTCTATAAAGAAAGCATCTGAATATTTATAAACCAATATAATTTCCTACTTCAACATTGAAGTTGTCAACAAGTATTATGTTTTAAGCTTTAGTCAGAGCTATCACACTCATTTTCCCATAAGACCAGTATTTCTGCGAAGAAGTATTAAGCAAACTTAAGCTAATAATCATGAAATTTTCCATTTGTAATATGAACTTAGTGATTTGAGCCGAAAATGACGCTGCATTTTGTTTTCAAAGCTCATGGGCTACATTAAAACGTTCATTGGATAATAGATTGACCTGAGAAGTGACTGACCAATAAAATGTAAATTATGATAAGATGATGGCAGTTTAAACATATATATCCTACGAACTGCATATGTAACCACTCAGCGGGAACTAACATTACTTTCGCCTTTTATTATGTTGATAAGGATGAAGTTCCTCTAAGGCATGCACTGATTTTTTGAAATAAACTCTTCCCTCAGAAACAGCGACCAACTGAATATTTCTCATTAAACAGAATCGTATGAAAATCTCTCAAAAGTACAATGATAATTATGAGATAATTTCATCTGCACCTAGTGGCGTAGAAGCCGTTCCAGGAATTATAGATGCACTTCCACCCTTCCAGTTCGCCGTCTACGAGAGCGATAAAGTTGTTTTCACCGCTTCCTAGACATTAAAGCTGACTAAGAATCTCAAAGTGGACGGTAAGGTCTTTAATATAATTTAATTCACTATGCATGGAACGCCGGTTTCAGCCGTGCCAAATATGCCCTCGCAAAAGATATGTGAATGCAACGAATAGCCTTGTAGCTGTAATTTCATTATTTCATAAAAAGGGAGATAAACTCTCTCAAGATCGCAATAAGTTTACTGGCGTGAGCTTTGGAAGTATTTACATAATTTCTTATCTGGAATAAACGATTTCTAGTTACTTAAATGAATACTTCTCTCGGAATTATCCGCACTCTGACGAATTCAAAAATGGTTTCCGAAAGTTGGAAAGTTTAGGGTTAAATTTATATCTTCTGAAATGTGGGATGTACCAGAGATCTCAATAACCTACTATTTGGAGGTCATAAGGTTCATTCGGTATTTCACATGTAGTTTTTTTTTCTCAACATCTGATTCAGAGGCAGAACTGGCACCTGCGACAGTTTTTGGGTCAGCTCTAGGGGACGCTCCTTATTTAAGCCACCCAGTCCGCCATCATGTGACTTCTGCCGAAAATTAGCGTATGCTGACTTACTTTTTTTCCATTTTACTGCTTAAGGTATCAAACTTATGGCCTTGCTTTCAGTTTGATAGGGTCCTTATAAATTAAGCGTTACATTTTAGCGTTTCATTATCAATTGTGTTTCGTTTTGGAGATCAGAATCTAAAATGAGATCCCTTGTGCTGCCTTAGCTACATGTTTGTAGAATATGCTGCGAGATGAAATGCTTGAATTTATGTCTGCTGATATAATTACTATTTCTCATACTGTGGTAACTTTGCTCTGTAATTCATAAATTGATAGATCTTAGGATTTTAAACACTGCAGTACCTAGATCCTAAAACTGCTGCCAGAGAGCGTTCACCTTCATTAGACTCATCTAACATGTTTCAAGTCTGCCATGAAAAATGCTTTGACTAAAGGAGAGTGTAGATTTTGTATTTTTAATTATAATGATAATAATTGTGCCTTTTAACTTACCTCAGAATAAACAGGCGAACACTTTTCCTCTCCGCCGCGCCACTGAGGCCAGCTGGATAGAGTTATGAGATGATAGCCCTAACATCCCGTCGCATAACTAATTATTTATAACGCTTCAAACAAGAAACTAAATTCAAAATTATAAGTTAGGAGGAAGAGGATATTCTGCAGATTCTCATATGATATTTACCTCACTTTCCAATTTAAATGAGCTCGGCAAGAATTCCTCTAACGTTGGTGTAAGTGAGACGGGAATCGAACAACAGGTCGAGACGAATAGTCGAAGAAACTCCACAAATTTATTTCTGATACCTAAATAAACACGTAAGAATTAGAGAGGATATAAATTTTGTCATTTTACAATTTTTTCAATATTTTGGTTCGAGTTGAATGCACTGGGGTCACATTAGAGGTTATTCGGTAATACATGCATTAATTGGATTCAATCTTCACCCAAAGGATCATTTTAACCTCAATAAATTGTTTGGAAGTCTACCTGGGATCCCCATTCTTCTCTATCTCTGGCAACGTGACATTTCTATGGCCAATTGCTTAATCCCAACGTTCAACATACGCCGGAAAAGCTCAGATCTTTCTCCATATGTAATCATTATTATATTCCATTCGTGTAAATGGCTGGGGACACAGTTTACACGCTGATGAGCGTATTGCCAAAAACATATACTTTAGGCCGATTTCATTCATTTCAGGGAAAAATTAACTTATTACAAGTAAAAACTACTCTCTTCAAGGGTTAACAATCTCAATTACTAATCGATGGAATGTAACTGATATCCCGGAGATCACCACAGCATTGAATTATAAGAGTAAAATTACTCGCAAAAAACAGCGCTGCATCATTTTTTTGTGCAAAAAAATGTTTCTGGTGGAGTCTCAGCATAATAATACTGCATCTGGAGTAATGGACCAAAATAGAGTAATGGTAGAGTAAAAGTAGTCAAAATAAACAATAGTGACTATATCTTCTCACTAATATTGCTGTTTTCAGGTATTCTCGTCGCGTGTTTAGTTTTTCTGACTACAGTTTCTCCCCTCTTCCTGGGGGCGTCCTCGCTGTGGTCCGACCACTCTCTCCCAGGTTGAGGCAAGTGCGTATCCATCCTCCCGATAGATGTGGTAAATCCTACATCGGCCAAACGGGGAGAGCAATTCAATGTAGAATTGAAGAGCACCAGAGGGCCACCGAAAAGAAGAGATTCAGCCTCTCCGCAGTTGCAGAGCATGCGTGGTTCGAGCCAGGACATCAGATTGCCTTTGACCAAGTGAGAGTACTCTCAAGGGAAAATCGTTATTTTCCCAGGCTGATCAGAGAAGCAGTAGAACTGGTTAAATATCCATCAAATTTCAATCGGGAGGATAGATACCCACTTGCCTCAACCTGGGAGAGAGTCTGTGGTCGGACCACAGCGAGGAGCGGGCAATGGAGACACATTTTAAATCTATGTCCAGCAGATGAACATAATGGTCAACTGAACTAGCAACTAAATACATAACAACGGGAAATAAATAATAACAATAATTACAGAATGTCCAACGGACCTGAAGACGCCCCCAGGAAGAGAGGAGAAACTGTAGTCAGGAAAACTAAACACGCGACGAGAATACCTGAAAACAGCAACATTAACAAGTATATGAGTCGCGGAAGACTTCAAAGAAATATCTTCTCACTGTTGATGTTGATAAATTTTGAAGAGAACCAATGAGCGGCGATTACACAAATGTAACAATTATTTTGGGAGTAGATTACAAGTAAAATTACAGTATAAAAAAGAAACGATTACTAGTCATATTAAGTCAAATGTAATTGTCACAAGAAATTGAATTACTGGCAATAAATGGCTTCCAATTACTGGTACGAGTAGGCTTCAATTCATGGAGGCGTATTATCCAAATGCCATACAGTAAGGAGGAAAAGGTCCGAATTCATGACATAATCCTATACCTCTTACCACGTCAAAACTGTATCATTTTATGAGTGTCACAACTTACTGAGAAAGTATTCTAAGAGCATATCTGCCTTCTTACCCATTGTGAATGAATATGAGTAACAATGAGATTTAGGGCAGAGTAGCCCTGCCATCACTAGCTAAACCGAAATCCAAAATAAACTCATTTAAAGACTGCATTTACTAAATAATTCTTACATAATTATCAATAATGCAACGCTACAGCACATGGAAATTCTTCTCTATCATTTTGAAAATTTTCTAATGATTTTTAAATTTTATATCGATGAGAGAATGCGATAGTTTTTCTCGAATTTTTCTGTGTGTTTAAGAATGCCTGCCGGATGGCTTTCGTCACCTTTAGCATCGTATATCATTAATTGAATATCGTAAGAATGGTAATTCCAGCTACTATCTCTCTTTACATTTCCACAGGAAGCGTAATACTTGTATGTGGAGCAAAACATACTTTTCCTCCTTTAAATAAAAGTAGGAAAAATGCGATGACCTAGAAACAACATTCATAAATGTCACCCATTTATTGTATTTAATTTTCTTGCTAGTATAAAAGTTGAAACAGCCGCTTTTAATGCCACGATAGCCACTCGTTTTCTGAATTTTTACTGAAATCTCTACCTTTAGAGCGCGGTTAGATGTCAACATCAGAAAGTTTCAAATTCTTTAAGAAATTTTTACTGCGGTTTTAAATCCGTATCACCGTAACAATCTTGAGCTTATTTCTCAGATGTTTTTATAAGAGAGCTAAACTCTGAGAGGGAGAATTCTCAACTGGCCATCATAAGGTGCTGTACCGATCCAGAATTAGTCAGTAGTAAATGTATGCGGGAGCATCATCTTGGATAGAGTGTTCTCCAGGTATCAATTTTCTTTGACTCAAGGTATTCCGTTTCGGATGTGTGTGGGATGTCGATTTTAGCCGAGCACTTTCAAGCAAGCTATTCACTCTCAGAGTCCAAGAAGGATGACGCCGGTTATCTCGTGGAGACGCTCTTCAAAAAGGCTTTGAGATGCAAAAGAACACTTCAGTTGAGAGTTTACGAGGGCTCCCGGAGAGTGTCAATAATACTGACTTCACGGAGACGTTCCTCGCTCTGGTTCTAAGGCAATAGGTTGGCAGGACACTCACAGATCTTTTCAACTTGAGTTTTCAAAGAAACTTTTGGCGTAAAATGTTTATTTTTCTATATAAAATGACTCAAGCTTTTAGGTAAGGAGGAACATCCACACGGCAACAGTTAGTACTTAATCTCTCGTAAGCTTCTCGCTTCATTAAGACTTTTTCCAGAGTATTAAATCTCTCCTCCAACTTGAAAATCTTTTACTGCTGCCAGAAGTGACTGTCAGAGACGGTTAATGCGTCACGAATAAAACTACTTTTTTCAGAGTACTGGATTGAGGCTTAATTTTAAATTAGCTGAGGGTCTTTGGTTTTTGATTTCACCAAATATAATCAGATCTGCTAAATCCTTAGCATTACTTTTCATTATCTCGATTGTAAACGCAAGTCATTAAGTTTTAAGTTGTAGGTCCATAATTAAATATCTATATTTAAAACCAATGGTAATAATAACTGTTCAGACATCGAGAGATCCAACGAAGTTCATGACTTTTAATGGGGCATATTGATTAATGTTTTGCACCTACTCCGTCTATTTGCAAGGGTTCTATCTTTTCACCAATAAAACAAGCCATAGATCAAAGGATCGCTAAGAACTGGCAATTAAAATAAAATAAAATGTCCCTAATTACTTAATTAAAACTACTGGTAAAAATAGGAAATTCAAATGAGGAAACCGAAAATATTACAGAGTAATGAATAAATATCTCGGGTAAAATGTTAGCAGCTTTCACCCAATCTCTTCCAAAAAATTATGGGACTAATGTGAAGGTATATAGCCAATACATTGGTCTCATTTTAAATACTTGCCTCTCAATTTATCTTGAAATCATATACTTTTTATTACTTGATCTGTTTTCCTGATTTTTTTAAACTCCAACAACTCGCAATTTCATGAATTTCTGCTAGAGAAAATTCTTTCTACAACGGATGTACACTCTTTGAATTCCTATCAATTATCAGAGCTATCCCCTTAGAATATATACTTCCATTACAATTTCATTAGTGATTCTGGGCCTAAAAAGTGAAGGAATTCTTCAATTAATTTGATGCATAATGCTTGCGTGTGGTAAAACTCAATGGACTGCAGTAACGCTATCTTTCTATAATCGTGAATTTTCTTTTATCAACGAGGATATGTTTATTTTACATAAACAGTTGTTCAAAAAATTCCCTCCCAATTTCATTTCAAATTCTGCTTTGTAAACATTTTAACTATAGAGACTAATAATTCCTGATTAGCAAGAAGGCGAAATATAAAGTAAAATTTACGGTGTATGACTGAGGCGAACAAGACTACTACACAAATTACAATGTCAAAGGAGTAATTTTCTATTCATTGACGTGGATTCAAAGATATCTAATGGCATAAATTATATACATTTTGAATTTTCCTCTTAGTAATGTAATTCTTTTTATGGTTTTTCCAAAAATTTGTAACAAACAGCTTTGGCGAGAACTATAATGTACTTCACTCTACATGAACTTTAGATAGAGCATCGCCAACTGTTAACTGGAATTGTCCATAAGATATTCGGAATGCTTTATAAGCGATGGTTGTTAACCAATGTTATGCATACAATCCTTTAAAAAAACCCTATTTGTCAATTATTTTCCTCAAAGCTCAAATAAGATGCAAAACTTTAATTCAAACTTACATTTGTGTCTTTGTATCAACGTTAGCATGCACGGCAACATTTTGGGTCAGATATCAATCTAGGCAAAAGGTCACAAAAGACCATTGTCAAATTTACAGTTTCTCCATTATTGTCATATTATTCAATTGTCATATTGTCAATTATTGTCATATTATTATCATATATCTATCTACAATGCCAAGGGAATTCACTGTAATCTTGGGCCGCTGCATTTCCTGGAGAACTCAATCCAAAATCAAAATCTTTTATTTGACGTGTATAACTTAAAAACGATTTTTTCATTAATTCGTTTTGAAGACAGATTATATGAATTCAATATATTTGTATGAAAAACATTTTTTTTAGAATTGTATCACTAGCAACAAACTTTGGGAAACCACGAGGTTAGCAATTTCTCCAAGAGTAGGCACTCTTCTTCTTTCGATCATAAAAACTCCCACTGAAAGTTTCTCAATCATTTCCGTGCAACATATGTAACGACTAATCGTGTATGAATGAAGTTAACATTCCTAAAATATGTGTTGTTGATTGAATGGGGAGCAGCTGATTTATAGTAATTGAATTATTTTGAAGGTTCTCGATATAGTAATAAGTGTTCTTGGGTATGGTTTCTTTTACAACTATGTCATTTACGTCACAAATTGCGTAATAATCAAATTATTTGAATTGTAAGTCGGTAGTTATCGAAAGTGGATAAGTCATCTTACACAGTAATGATCAAGTCTTCAATCTCTCAATGGGTTGAAATGAATCATTAGCTTTGATATAGAGAAAAACAACTCGATTTAATCTTAACACTCGTCCTGTATATGTAAGAGTTCTCATTTTTTTGTTTCCTCAGCCTCTGGCCATCAGCTACGTCGCGAATTCCTCAGAAATTCTTGACGTAAGTAATAACAAATAGTACTCGCCAAAAATTGACCAAAGTAGAAAATAATTAACGTATTTCCCATACAATCCACGTTATTAGTAATGTGTGATTAGCCAAGGGAAAAATAATGAATACCATAAAGCTCAACTTCTAAGAAATATTGACTTGGGACGTGGGTACTCTTCTGAAAGAGCTGGTGGAGTTCTAAGCGTGGAGTCTTGCTTTTTCATGCGATTTATATTAGAAATATGAAATCAGATTATTCAAAGATTAATCAAATAAAGATATGAGTTTGGACCATTGTTTTAAGATTCCAAAGACATAAATATTATTTGGAAAACTTGTGGTCACTTTGATATCAAGCTGAATTAAAGACAAAGTGCGGATTTTATTTCTTGTGGGGTATGTTGTTGACAACTTAGGATACGTTTACTATTTTCATCGACATTTGAAACTATCAACCTAGCTATGAAAATCCATTAAAATGTTTCTCTGAAGGTTAAATCATTTTATTGATTTTTAGCTGCGACCTCAAACGATATTCAAATCTATTGTTTCAACCGGAGTCATCGAATCTTTTTATAATTGAAAGTGCAAGGGTGACTTCTGTCGGGGTTGAAAAATTTCAAGCGAAAAGTTATTGCTTCATGAAACTTTATGAAAAATATTATAAAGGATTTGGATTTGTTGTATATTTGCTTTACCACTTAAATTTAGCGGAACAAGGCTACAAAGCAACGAGTACAATGTACTCAGTATATTTCTATTGATTTTTACTGACGAAGGTAAACTCTCGTTTGATGACGTCGGATGTGTAACTTCATTTCAGAACGGCTTTGCAAAATATTTTAAAAATTATTTGAATTAAATGACAAAAAATGTTACGTTTGTCAATTTTTAGTGGATATACCATCCCCACAGAGGTTAGTTGATCGTTTAAGAGGTAATAAAGGCACTTTTTTTTAGCAACGCTGCATCCCAAGTGCATATATTTCCCTTAGTTTTTAAACTCCCAAGATTAATACCATCGGAATGTATCCATCAAATCTCGCGTATAATAAGTTTTTAACTCTACTGAAACCTTTTATATTGGATCTGAATGATTTTAAAACTTTACCTCCTCACAACTACAGCTTTCTCAAAACAGCAATCCCTGCGTTCAATCATACGCTGTAATGTTTTCAAATATAACTCATGTAATCTTCCATCGATGAAGAGATTCATAACTACCGAAAATATGGGGATTAAATACGTAGAAATTGCGGAAAGTAAAAGCCGGAATGGACCATGAATCGAACAACGGACCGCATTTGTCTGGCAAGCCAAAGGTTTATAGTTCAATTTCCAGTCCAGGGCGATTTTTTCTCTTGTAAATTTCTGCGTAATCTTTCATCCTTAACTGACAATCTTTTCCCTAATTCCTCTGGCGATATCTTGCAATAATTTAAATTAACTGTATAGTCATTCTTGGGGAAAATGGTGAATAATCTGGCCTATTCTTGTTATTAAAAGAGCAGCAGAAATTCCCGAACAAAATTTTTTCTTCCATTTTCCACAAAAGAATAGCTTAAGAGCTCGCATGTGATGAGTCGTTACGATTCGCTAAATTGCTTTGTCAATTTCAAGGATAAAGGTTTATAAGCATAGTGTTGGGTGCTTTAACATCCTCTCAGGCAGCAGACAACTAAGCACAAAAGGAGAAGTCACTGCCACTTCTGTTGCCGAGAGCCGTGGTTGATTGGTGCTGAAACAACCAATTATGAATTGTGCACAATACTAAGCATTCCGTGGGACATAGTCAGCAAAAATTTCCAGCTGGTTTCAATGTATTCGGTTCCATTATACTATGATTTAACACAATGGGCTTTAATCAAACACACTTGGATTGAATTTACCCTCCATTTAATTAGCACACACTTGGAATGAATTTACCCTCCATTTAGATAGAGAAGAAATCTATCAGTAGAAAGGAAACTCACACTAAGACGCGATTATAAATTAAGAACTTATGGACTGTTTCCCATTGCGGAAATCTATACTTCCCCATCCATTTGATCTCATCATTATTTCAAAAAATAATTATTTTTACTTACATGCCTGCTTTCACTAAAAATATTTCTGACGATCGCTTCCGTAGCTACTTTATCTACTCAATTTTTTTTCAAAAAATTAGTACAATATTTTGAGCTAAATGCTGCGATAAACTATTTGCTGTTTTCATTTTCATGATCTTTCCAAAAATATATTAATAGTTTTGATGTGAGCATCTCCTCAAGTGAAATTATATTTTATATTCTAGCATATAGTAAAGAGCATTCTTTAATTGGAGGAAATAGTTAAGATATTCAAGCAATTCTTTGAAGACAACCAATACTCGTTATTAGAAAGAGCAGAAAGTGTATATTTTAATACTACCCTGATGATTGCATTGATTAATAAATGGTTTATCGTTGCCATTTGAGTGATGCTGACTAACATTCTGTCCTGTGCAGCTTCAATGGGGTTTAATATTTGTAAAGCACCCTCTATTCATGTATTTGAGTCATCATAAGGGCATCTTTCTACAACTTTATTTATATTTTCGTTGGCCTCTAGGTTGCTTGTCGATTTTAGCACATTACATCAACTTAAACCATTGCTCCTAACTGTTGCGTCAACATAAATTGACATAAATTGAATGAATATACCCTCCATTAGCACACACTTGGAATGAATTTACCCTCCATTTAGATAGAGAAGAAATGTATCAGTAGAAAGGAAACTCACACTAAGACGCGATTATAAATTAAGAACTTATGGACTGTTTCCCATTGCGGAAATCTATACTTCCTCCGTTGGCGCCGTATGTCATCGCGTGGATCTACGTGGCAGATAAGGCATGAGTCACGTTGGAGCCAATGTTCTCAATTATTCAGAAAATGAAGCGATGAGTGGAGTTCCAAATAGACTCTCTAGCGTCCAAATGCACTAGTCTCCTAAAATTGTTAATTTACTTAATCAAGCCAGGGAAAATGACTCTAGGTGCGGTGGGTCCTAATTCCACCATAGTTCTCATACTAATAGCAAAGTTCACTCACGAGAAAAGCCGCCCATTCTCAAAAATTAATTTAGTGGTTTTTTGCTCCATTTTTGATCCATTAGTGCCGCACGTGAGGGTCGTCGGGCGATGACCGCAGAAATAATTTCGTATCGCTTTTTGTTTCCTTTTCATCACCCGGGTGGCGTCGTTCCCTTTTCCTCTAAAAACTCCTCCTCCCCATCCATTTGATCTCATCCGCTGCAATAATACCTCACCGTCAAAGCCGGGTTTAGGATATACGCGGGGAGGGAAGGGCACCCGTGGTCACGCCACGCCCCCTCCACACTCACCGGTTCCTGCCATTCACAATTAACGTTGCCAGACCAGGCGTAAACTATGCCCGAGGGTGTCGCGTGTGTGAACCCTTCCTCCGACCCCCTCCGTCGTACCCCCTACTCTTTGTCCGGCCGAGCGAATAACACTGGCAGGCGAGTGGCAGCCAATCTGAGTGTTTCCCCTGTCCTGGCGCGCCACGGTGTTCCGAACCCAGTGATGCACTGCTGCAATTTCAAGGGAATTTCTCGATGGAACGAGTGTTTCATTACTCTGACGGTATTTAAAGAGTATGTGAGTCATTTGATAAAAAGTGACGAATCGATCTGGCACCGTAAGATACATTTTTCTTTGACAAGAAATAATAAATTAAGTCATTAAATCTGCAACCACCTTAAAATGGGGCATTAGTATGACTTTTTTTTAGAAATATTAGACTTTAATATTTTACCTGTATACCAATACAAACCCCTTCACCTGGACAAGAAAACCTTTCTTCACTCAAAAGTTACATTCGTAGAGGATGATGGTATAAATGCAAAATCTGTGCTCGGAGGTGAGACATGTTTGCAGGTTTGCTGAAGTTAATTATATCATAGGACGTAAATATCTCTACAGATGTCATCGCTTCTCACATTAGACCGGCTGTAAGATAAATTTGAATTCTAGCTGCATTGGAATCCGGGGTTTTAGACGGCCAAAACAGTTTTCACCCAATAGTGTGGCGTGCAGTGTCCAGGCGACCATGCCCAAGAGGATCGGATTGGCGCGGTGACTAGTGTTCTGACTTTCCACGCAGAGGGCTCGGTTTCGAACTCCAACGGAAGAGATTTTCAGTGGTAAATCAGTCCCCACATCGAATTTAGTACCTCGCCAATGGGACGTTGAGCCGTAGTCCCCTTGCCGTTTCCTGTTTAGTGTAGGCAAATGCTGGCACCAGGCTCTTCTCCTCCCTCTCCTCGGCCACATTTTCCACTCCTGTAAAATACGGTACATCCCGGCATAACGCACTAATTCCAATGGAAAAATTAAACTACTTGAATGCTAACAACCACCACGATTTCTAATTAATGTCAATTCCGTATTTTATTTCAATAAATAAATTCCAGTTTTTCCTCAAGCGACCATTTCATGAACATCATTCAAGCGAGATGAAAAACAAACAAAAATACAATTTAAAAAAGCCAAGGAAAAATACAGGCATAATCTATCCAAGTACATGTATCAGGAATGTTTTTTAGGTTTATTACAACCAGCGTACATCAATTCGTGCGGATTTGATATGAAATGCAATGATACTGTTCACGACCTGTTCTCTATCTAAGGACTATTGAAAACTAAAAACACCCATCGAACGATATCCAGCATCACAACTACTAAAAGTTCCTAATGCCTCATTCACATCACTAGCATCCTACGATAGTGATTAAATACATGAAAGAGAGTTTTCCCGGTGATCCTAGTTTTGCATTAACCCTAGAACCCGTTGAGCCACGACGAAATAACCATTGCTGGGCATGCATTCTCGCTGATGTGAGGAGTGTGGACGAAAGTTCGTTAAAATGAAGAGGATGGAATAAGGAGAGGGAGGGATTTTGAAAATGAAGATGGAGAAATCCATAAAGAAAGAGGAGTAGACGGACAGGATAGTGATTGTACGTGGTTGAGGTCATTCCATACGTCCATCTTTGGCACTAAAGCTCAATTCGGGCCTTGACCGCCTCCAGGATTCGCCTCCAATCAGTCCTGTTCATTGCTACTCCCTTTCAGTTGGTGGCCTCTTGGTTATCTATTTACTCTCCGCCTTGTCCGCCCACCCTTTTCTTTAGTTCCCCCCTCTGTTCTCTTTCCATCCATTTTTCCTTCGATGGCTTTCTTCGCTGTATTGTTATCGTTCACCTCTTCTAAACATCTTGCCAACTTTCGTCTCTTGATTTTTATGAAGTTATTTTATGAATGAGTTTACTTCACTGAATGATTGGTGCAGCTCATTATTGCATCTTCGCCTTCAGTGTCCATTCTCTCCCAAAGGGCCGATTATCCGTCTTAGAACCTTTACTTCTTACACATCTAGCTTATTTTATGATTTTTACGTCTATTAAGTGTTTATGTGCCATATTAAGACACTTTGCAGAATAGTGTTTTGCATAGTTTTGTTTGAATTTTTTGCATATATCTCTCGATTATTAGCAGGTGTAATAGGGAAGAGTACACCTAGTTTGCTGTTATTATTCTTCTATATACTTCAATCAGCTCCTCATTTTCATATATTATCATAGAGCCAAGGTTCACAAAACTATCCACGTTTTCTATATCATGTTTCCCATGATAATTTTATGTTTCTTCTCTTTCTTTCTGGATTTTATCATGGCTTATGTTTTGTTGTAATTGATCACCAGCTCCCCCTTCTTTTGCTTTTTTCTCCAGTTTGGTGAGATCGTTCAGAAATATGTGAATAAAATGCATAGCTAGATATATAATAAGAATTAGTTTGATCCTTTGCGCTAGTTAATCTTTCTTTACTGACGATAATTATTCACCAGCCTCTGTAAGTAGTCTTTGTGTGAACTTCAGTAAGTAAAAACCGCAATTATTCCCATAAATCCACCAAAGCAGTGTGAACGGGGGACATAATTTCAAATTGCCTTCGTTGCCATGCCGTGTCCGACTCTTAAAGCGGAAACAGGAAAAAAATCACGCTCGATTATCAATCGAGGCAAACCAAATGGATAAGATAAGCCAATGGTTAAAATTCGCCATGAAAAAAAATATTTGACTTAAACAGGATCTGAACCCGGATTGAGAAAAGAATGCAGTTTAAGAATGTGCAAATTCGTGCCCTGTGAACCTTTGGTACAATTTTGTGGTCAGTAGTGTTGGCCAGTTACGCCGCCAAACCATCTTCCATCAAGGGTTTGGCTTCAAGCGGATTTCCACTGGGGTCATAGTAAACTAGGTGTTGGCGTCTCAAGTCTACAGTGAGGAACAGGGGACAATAGTCGTGCTTATTCAGTCACTGTCGCGGTGGATAAACCCAGCAATGTTGTTTTATAACTACCAACAACACACATTTCCAATCGTTGCATACACAAATGATATGGTTTGAAGTCACTCGTATGGGCGCATGTACACAAGGGGATAAAATTTGCAATGAAAAAATCATTTGACTTGACCTGGATTTGAATCCGGACGTCCCTCTACTGGAAGGGAGATTCCCGATAAATGGAGATCCGGATTGACATCTCGGTCAAGTCAAATGATTTGTACATGGTGAATCTCATCCCTTGGTGTATATGTACTCACGCGAGTGACTTAATACCTTATAATTTGTATATACAATGATTTGTAAATTTGGATTAGATAAACTTTCTCTTGAGAATAGTCAGTGAATAGTACCAGTATCGTGTGAATGTATTCTCATAATGGCAAAACATCATGGTGATGATTCAAATTTCGTTGGATAATAGCCGACTACTGTTAACTTGATCGTTCCTACACTTTCGCCCAAGGTTATCTCGTGTTATGGGAGTAGTGATGTGATGCCCCATTAGGCGTGGACTCTTCTTTGGGAGGTTTTACTTCAAAATGTTCGCTCGATTCTGCAACTCCTCCGGAAAGGATCTCGGAAATATATCGTGATGAATGCTGCTTGTGGGGATTCTTTGGTTTCCCGGAAAATACATTGGAGGAAGCGTTCACGGGGTTTCCCCAACGGCAATCAGGGTTAATCAGGACCGATCTTTAGACGATGACCGTCTGAAGATAATGGCAGTGTTTGCCATCGACACGTGGATGCAGAAAAACCGTTAGGCGAAAGGCCGTTAGGTTAGGTGGAATGAGAAACGCTTTATCCAACTTATCACAGATTTCGGCTTAAATATTTGTTTCACTATGGTGGTTAACCCGATCTCAAATGAAGAGGATAGCCTACCTATTGCGCTTGCAATATGAAAGTTATTCTTTAGATTAGAAGATATTATCAGGAATCTCGTAAGATTAAGTCCCCAAAGCAGTGAAATTTCGCCGCCTCTGAGTGTGATATGTGTGCGTAAATGAAATTGTAATTTATTATAGAAAGAATGAAGAATATAATAAATTTTGGGAATCTATCACTGTAACTATTTACGTATATATATTATTACAAAAAAATATTTTTAAACATTAAATTTGAAACATTTGTTCTTTAGTTGAAATAATTGGAAATGCATAAAGGTCTAGTTTGCTCTGCTTTTGCATGAGACTCCAGACTTTCGGGCCCGTAGGTAATCATCTATTTTAATGGAAGTATAAAACGACCGCCGGATTCACAATTACTAGGCAAAACTGCATTACATTCTACTACCTGCTAAAGTTGTTCGTAGTGATAGCATGATAATATTCTTTCACTAATTGGAATTGAAGGAATTTCCTTGAATTTATAAGTAATTTATTTAATGGGGTAATACATATTATCTTTTCTTTAAAAACAGAAAATTATTACTATGAGTAGTTTCACTGGATAAGATTAATTTTCACTGTTAAGCTTCCCAGTTTTATGAATTTTAGTTTGACTATATAGATGGAAAATTCTCCATAAGGACAAATGACCTCCATAGTTCCAATGAATGGTTGGTATTTAAGGCATATTTACTGGAATTAAAAACCTGAGAAACCCACTCCTGATGAACTTAGGACAATGCCAAAAAGTTACGTGTTGTTAGTGCTAAATATTGGAAAATAAATACAGAATTAAACGGTAAAAAATAAATAAATATCGATTATTTCCAGTTCTGAGCATTAAGCCCTCCCTTCAGCACAAGCAGTCACCCGCGTCGTAACCCGAAAGTCGAACACTTTGGGCAAAGATTCACTCATGTATTCAGATCGACCCAATTGTGCTCACGCGACTGGAACTCGGTGATGGATGACCACACAGCTAATCAAGATCAACGATGCGTAAAGTTACGGGCATTCTTTCAATTGATTTACGCCCGTGGCGTTCTTTAAGGGTTAAATTTGGATCGCCGCAAAAATACGTTCACTTCCGAGGACGCTGGCTACGCCCATTATACTCTCGTCTCTGTTACGCAATCGCACAAAAAGGGGAGTGCGTATTCCTCAGACAGTATAGTTGACTCTCGCTGTAGCTTATGCGATTTACCTTTAGACGATTCTGGGAAAATATAGGAATTAATTTTTTAATCGGCCAACTCGGGTAAAAGAGCTGTATGCCATTGTTTTAATCAAAAAAATTAATCACAAACAAATAAATAACTTTGTTACTTTGTGGTATTTCATAATTCAGAAAATTAAATGATAACATTTACAATACCACATACTTAAAAACACACGACCCACGACACACGATCTTCAGGTGTTTTCACCGGGTTTACAATGTCTTGTTTACAATGTCTTATTTACAAACTTGTATATAAAACATTGTAATCCCCCAACCCCTCCAACAAGCTTATACATAAGACATTGTAAACCCGGTAAAAACACCTGAAGATGACGCTTAAGCGTTGAAATCCGGGTTGTTTGTTTTTAAGTATGTGGTATTGTAAATGTTATCATTAAATTTTCTGTTATCACAAACATGCTCACAGCCTTTCAAGATGTTAATGAAAAATGTTTACGTAATGAAATATAGCTGGCCATAGCATTTCCACGAGGCTAAATAAAATTATTACTATGAGTAAAAAAAAGACTGGCACTTCTTTTGTGATTCTTTGATATATCTGAATATGGATCACAGTGAGCATTTTTATTTAGTTGGAATTAGAAAGAAATATTATGATCAAAACTTTACGGTTTTTCGTATTTTAGTGAGTTCTATTAAGTAAAATTAAAAGTATAGTTGTTGATTCAAATCTGCATCTTTTTCTATAAGTTTGTCACTATAACTACAATTATATATTACTCGATTGAGAAAGAACGCCCAAATTTGTGTCTGGGCGTATGGACCCCTATAGTGCGGTAAATGAATCTCTCAGAATGCGTTGTGTTCTTACGTGACAGAAATCCCTAGTAAGTTCCATCATTATCAAAGATGAAACGCACTATATTCAATCAATAAATGACCTGAGGCGGAACGGGATGAAAACTAAATCCAGGCCATTGCGCCCGCCTTGCCTGCTTTAAGGCAGATTTTACTCTCTTCCACTCAAACCTAAGATTGCTCCTTCCTCTCCTGTTTGTCTCCCCAGCATCAAGTAATGAGTTTTATAGTGTCATGATGTTTGTCCGTGAGTGTCAATAGCCTCTTGGTATGGGTGACTAAAAAAACACTCATTCTTATTGTTTGTCAACATCCAGGAATAATTGCGTTTTCATAATTCCGAAAGTAATGGCGAAATAAATTTTATTTTCTTGGTTCACCGGCTGATCTCTCTCTCTCTCGACTCCCAATCGGTACATTGAGGGCATATTTCCGGGTAAGGTAGATTTGGTGTCCTATTAGGAGGGTGTTTGTCAACGAAAAGATTAAATTCAAAAGTCATTGTATTATCCGTCACCTCGGTGTATTTATCATTTCCTTTCAACTGTATTGTAGTTCAAGTTCTACCTTTTTCCTCCTCAAATAAAAGTCCAATAATATTCCATTCTGATAGTCTCTACTACCTCTCACATCCACGTACTCTAACGTCCCCGAATTTTAGCTGATGACTTTCTTTCTTCCCCCCTGATTTCTCTTCGTTCCATCTTCCTTGCTGGCAGTGATCCTTCCATGCGTCCAAAAGGTCACTCGTCTATCTTTAACGTCATTCGGTTTGAGTCCGAAATTCGTGACCATGCCTGGTACAAAAATTTTCGTTCGTGTGCTCATCCACATAATAATATTTGGCGTTGGCTGTGCGCAGACTTGAGATGTAGCGAGTGAGTCAATGTTTATAGTAATTTATTTATAGACGTGTTAGTTTTTAGGCGAAGGGTGGACGATTTTTGGAATTTCAAATTGAAAGTTGCAGGTGACCGAGATCTAGCAACACCTGATTTATGTATAAAAAAGAGTGTGTTTGAGGTAAAGCTCAAAAATGCTCGCTGAATTTGATGACGAAAGATGTTAGTTGGGTAACTGTTTATATTAGGCAACTTGCAATCAGATTATTCAAAAGCAAAGAAGTAACGAAGAAGTAAAAGAAAGGGAATCTTTATTTGAGAGTAATATACAAACGTGGGCTTTACTTATCTGAACGTGGCAGCTTAAGATAACTTCATATATTGCTAGGTGATAGAATATGGAACTGGCCTCCTTTTTATATGAGCAAAATATTGAATTTTTTATTTTGTTCTCTTTTATTTACAATAAATCGACCCTTTCTCTCTTTCGAATTCCATTGTCGACGCTTCATAAAGATTTATAACCATTCCGTATCGTCATGAAATACTCTCTGAAACCATTGTAATCCACTAATGAAATTTAAGTGACTCAAGCAAACAATTGTGAGATGAATCCACTGCCTCTGATAAATGAGTTCCATGAAGCTTAAGGATGACGTTACTGAATCAGAGTTATTACTTCAGGCGATAGATGGCCAAACCTGTCACTATCAACCTTCAAATAAATTTTTATCATAATTTTTTTAGTTTGTTTACGCTTTAAAGTTTTCATGATGTTCTATTTTTAATCTTTGAAATATATTAATCAAAATTAACTTCGTACAGTGCGCTTAATTTTAATGATAATTAATACACCAGTTTCTAAGTTCAACACCGTCATTCACCTGTTTATTTATATTTTCGGAGAAATACTGTTCCACTAAGTTGCGCCATATACTGTTAATAATAATGATGAATACATTAGCTTACCTATGACGAACAACACACCGCAAAGAAGAAAAAAATAAATTTGTTAAAATTATCAATCTTCCCATTCTGATTAACGAAGAAAGTGTTTTAAGTTTTCCACATTATTAAGTTTATTTCACGATTAATTAGGTGGCTCGTAAATGATTCATCAAAATTCAACAGTCACATCTCACCATCCTTGAACTTATAATATCGGTCATTCCTCTCTGGATATTGAAACCCATATCTGTATTTTAGTCACGGATTATTGTTGACAATCGCTGATCAAGTACGGCGCTATCGTAAGTTTACTAATAAATATTTTATTGCATTAATATCAGTGATTGCTAGAGCACCTTTCAGTCGGCGGCGGACTAAGATGGTGGAAATAAATAAAATATATAAAACAAAAGAATAAAAAAATTTATTTCATTATCCTACACGTGTTCGAGATCATTAATGTTTCCCTCGAATCAAGTTAGGAAAATAGTTTTCTTAGGAGAGATAGAGTGATTACGTCAAGTAAAAAGGAAGTTACTTCCGGTTAGCTACACGCCTGAATTTCTAGCGTAAGGAATTGGAGGAGGATGTCGAATCGACTGTGGGATTTTGGTTTCCTGTGATAGGAGAGGAAAATATTACCCTAAATTAGGGAGTAAGGAGTGGAGGGGCCTCCATTGCCACTCGGAGTTCCAGTGTGTGCGGAACTGGAAATCCATTCTGTGTCGATGAATTTTGTGAACTCAGTTTAGTGAACACTATAGCGACGAGCCCTCGATCGACTCGAGCTGGACGCATTCGTGGTATTCTATGCAGTGCGGCTGACAACTTGTAACCATGGAATTGTAGGAGGCAAGATTTCTCAACTCACCGGAGGAAATCAACGTAGTCCAGACCTCCGGAGAATTCGTAGCTCTTCAGTCTTACGCAAATCTCCAAGTGGCAGCAAGTCTTCCGCCTCCAAATCTAAGTAGAAATCATTGTGCTGCTCGAAGTTCCTGCTGAGTTGGTGGAAGAAGTTACTGGTGGAATTCTCGTGGCATAGGAAGTATTAGCTGACTCATGTCCACTCCGACAGTGTAACAAGACATACGCGTTCAGCTAGTAATTAAATTATTCAGTTAATGCTGAAGGACTGGTTAGTCCGAAGGAGAGTCTCAAAGTAGTTTTCTTGGCAGAACCGGTTTATTTTTAATGACTTAGACTCACTCGCTAAAATATGCAATGGTGTCAACTACTGTGCTCAAATTTTTCAAGGATTATATGGTTTTCAGGAGACTGAATGGGTGTAGAGCGAGACACCAATGCTCTTTGGAGGACGTGGGGTAGTGAGAAAAGGATTCTCTATCATTTTGATATCGAGTGAACAACTGGTGAATTGTGTGGCGTCATATTTTATGGAATAGCGTGGAAATAATGTAAACTGGAATGCAACAAAATAGGACATTATTTGTGGTGCATTTTACGATGGCTTCTTTAAGGCGTAAGTTAGACCGTAATGTTGATTATGGTTTACTAGTATCAAATGAAATCCGACGGTCTCATCCAGTCTTATCATATACGATCAACTTGAACGATGGACTGGCTAGGTGCAGAGTACAAAAGGTAAACAAAAACTTTAACCACTTAAAAATCCCTAATGCTAGTTCAAATCCTCGATGGCCTTGTACGCTAACCATTCTTTTGAAGAAAGGCTTCTCAGCATTCCATCCGGGTTGGGAGGTCCATGACCAACGTTTCGGCCGCTTACACTGCAGCCGTCCTCAGGGTGATGAGATCAACGTAGTCCAGATTCACCAGAGATTTGTTGCATTTCTGCCAACAGCATTCGCAAAATACAATTCGCAGGGAAGAGCAAATAGCATCTACGAATTCTTCCAGAGAATCCGCAGCTCTTCTGCTCGGTAGAATTCGTAGATTCTCTGATTTAAGAGTGAAATATTAATGGTTGAGAAATGGAGAGTCATTGACCAACCAATGAAGGTGCTCATCTTATCACCCTGAGGACGGCTGCAGTGTAAGCGGCCGAAACGTTGGTCATTGACCTTCCAACCCGGATGGAGTACCGAGAGGCTTTTCTGCATTCTATTCACCGGGAAAGCCTGAAATCTTTTTCCATTATTTTGAATTAGGTCTCGCTATACTTAATTAATCTTGTTTTGTGTGGCTATATTTCTTCTCACAAATCTTTTTGTGTTCTCCTGCATAAATTGATAGCACTCCTTTGTACATGGTGAATTAATTCTCAAAGTGCCACCGAAAGGACGATTTAAGTGAAAGCGCTCATGCAATTTTCCTATAATTTGACACTCCATAAAAGAGATCGTTCTTAAAAATCTAATCTTCATCCAGTATTAAGGTCAAACTAAAATTGCTGTACTATTGCTATGTATTTCGTGCCACCTATAATAGTTATGGCCACACTTTCGCGGGAGTTTAAATGGCATCCGTTTCGAGTTTTTTGCCACATTTAAATGAGTGATGGTTCACGCATACTCATTATTGGCCTACCGTGCCAACTTATTTTAAAACAAAAACATGAATAATTTCAGTTTATTTCTTCCCGTAAACGCAACAATTAGAGCAGTTACGTTTTTAGTTCAACTTTACTATGTTGGATAACGTTAGTATTGAAGTTAGCTGTGGAAACTCTGTGTTGTAACATCTGGGTGTATTAATAAAAAATTCTCGGGCTTCTAGCCGAGTAAGATTTTTTGTTGCTAACGTTTCGACGGATAACACTTCCATCGTCCTCAGAGCAGTACTCTGCTCTGCAGACGATGGAAGTGTTATCCGTCGAAACGTTAGCAACAAAAAATCTTACTCGGCTAGAAGCCCGAGAATTTTTTATTCATATTATTCGCCGAGAAAGGACAAGATCTTACATCTGGGTGTATTTTTTATATTCTTCTGAACCATAGGTCATTAGATTGGGATACATTTCAAATGAGCAAGTCCGAGAAAGACAAGCGCATTTAAGACAGCAAGCTGGTTCGTATTCTCTTCGTATTTCCGGGTTTAGCCACGACTATTTTAAGAACAGATAAGGGTTAATTTTTATCTCACTGATGAAATTCATAGCCGCCATAAAATATAACCGCATACGACGGTGCCCAGAAATCACTACTTCGATTTTCTCTTAAAGAACTTTTAAAAGTTGTGACTGATGCATAAAGATAGGAAATGAATGATGGAAAGTATTATAAATTAATCTAAAAAAAGGATTTTCCAATAGCATGGTATTTCAGTAATTCACAAAGGGGCATAATGTCGAGGTGTGAGCACAATGGAAAATATTTCCAATGCTCATGGAACCATGATTCATTTTTATTGAATGAAAACGTAGTCTCATTTCAAACACTAAAATCAAAGTTGAAATAAGGAATTGTAGTTTAAGTCTCTTTTTACCTGTTTAAATTCAGGCAAAGCTTCCAGTAAAAGTATCTTCTGCAAACCCAGAGTGGGAGATGAATTGTGAAAAAATCCCGAACCTAATTGAGTGGTTTTTGTCCAATTCAGTGTTTTTCCATGAATCGCTATGCTTGCGTACATTAGCAATATCCATTTACTCTCTTAGTTCCCTGAACTTGTGTAGTGTTGTTCATTTGTAGTTACTATTTACTCCTTGTCACACAAGCTAGGGGAAGGTGGGTCTAATCTTTTGTAAAGCCTCAGCTAGCCCAGGTTAAATAAACCATAAGTCAAGTCAAGCTCTCGAGGTCGATTTCAAGGACCGATTTAGATGTGGGAAGGAAATAGCCAATTTCCTGGCAAGTTCTTGCTGACTTATTTCTAACATCAACGCACGTCAAATAATTTATATTTTTAAGATCAACCGCTATGTTTCACGGCTTGTTCCAATATGTTATCATCAACATAAATATATAATCTGTCATTGCAACTGTCCCGGATATTAATCTAATGCAAATACTAGCAACAAATTCTTCCGTATAATTATAGGGGTGTATATCGGTTAAAAAATACTGCATATCTTTTAGAATTGGGAAAACTTTAGTGCATAGAGAACGGCGCTTAAGCATAATAACTATATTAGGTATAGTTAATGTTCGTTCTAAAAGAGTTATATTCTCTTATCTCTTAATTACTAGAAAATTGCGTAAAATATAATTTAATAATTTAATACCGAAATATTAACATTCGGGCGAATGAATGAAACAATAATTGCATCTTACACTGAAAATTTTCAGCCGTCGAAATTGTTTCAGCGCCTCAACTTTATCAAAACAAGTACAGTCTGTATTTCATCATTAATGGATGTGCTGTTCCATCACATCGTGCCCGACAAAGCTAAACTCATCCAAACATTTATCATAAATTTGAGAAAATTACTCTCAGGTCCTCCGCCTGTCTAGATATCTTGCGACAAACCATTTTATGTGAAATTTGTCCCTTTTACTCAGGACATTAAGCAAGCTCAAAGTGTTGTCACTTTAGATGTGAAACACAGGCATGCCTATGATAGACTCACTTAGTATACACACGCTCAACTTACCAGATTATTCTACCTTCACTTGTAATCGTGTGAGACTTTACAATCCATTCACGGAATAATTTGGATAACTTGAACATATCTCTGATGTGAAGAAGCTGGATATTGAGAAAGAAGTTTGTAACTATATGAATCAAATAGGTTTAATAACACAAACTGTTGAAGTAAAGTTACGGCGTCTTCTGAGTTCTGACCCGGCATGTGGAGTGTGGAAGAGTTTGTTATTTTATGTCGAGAGTAGAGGAGCAGAGAGGATTATTTTTTTACTAGTTACCGTGAATAGTCTTTCGTGGTTCAGGAGTATTATTTTTGATGTGAAAGCTGCTTTATCATTGCATAAATGACTTGTAAAGTATTGGTAAATATTTTCTTAATCTATAAAACAATGCGAACGAAACTTCCTTCTTGGGTTGAAAATACAAATGCGTGGTGCACAAATTAATGCTTCTGTATATTTTGGGAGGCCTTAAAGAGGATGTATTTTAAACTATGTGATTTGAAGTGACGAGCTGTACTTGGAATTTTTGTCATCTAGACCGTTTACAATTACTCTTTTATTCCAGCTTTTCCTAGTTAACTACTAAAACAGTTGGGGTCTTTTCATCCGAGGTTTATTTATAGTACAATTATAAACTTCATATTTTCCCATGCTGTTTTTCGATTGTCGCCCCTAATTTCGAAAGTTGGTTCTTTATCGCACTAATTGAATTCCTTCAGTTTCGGACTGTGGCTTGACATATTTTGAGTCAACTCTCGACACGATGGCTGTTTTTATACATTAGTGAGGAAAGATACGAACTTGCTATTTGAATCTAGAATTGTAAAGCCGGAAACTAGCCGGCCTTAATAAATTGGTATTTTTCCCTTCCGCTAACAACTATTACGTTAATCTCATCCGTAACAACTGTTAGTACGTTAGTAGTATTCTGCATCTATAACAACTGTATTATGTAGTTAACCCATCTTTATTGCTCGTCTAATTAATTTCTCCAGGGTAAATATCTATCCATTTCTCACATATATTACAACTCGCTTGGACGTTGTTGTTGAAGCAGATGCGATAGTTTGGTATTTTCCCCAGTGCGGCTCGCACTTGCCAACTAAATTACTCCTGGGCCCACTAGTGTACCCAAATTTATGTCAAAGAGTTCTTTTCACCCAGTCCGTTTCACATTGAAGAGATAGTAATGGTTTATTCCATATTCACAGGCAACCACCTAATTACAAACATTTTAATAAAGGCAAATCGTGAAAAAAAACATCCGAATACCTATGTCATGTGCAGTGCATAATCATCCAGATATGATTCGAACCCGTGACTTCCAGATTAGAAATCGGGGACTTAACCCACCCACCGAGGCCTTCAAAAAAACCTTCGGAATGCATTTTGAGAGGGTGTCAGGAGCTTTAGTAAAAAACTTCTCATTTTGATAAAAAAATCTCACTGACATAAAATGATCGAGCTTTACGCAGAGCCACCCACAATGTGTGCTACAACCTACTGGCGTCTTCAAGGAAAGAAACTATCCACCCGCTTAAACCACTCACAGCCTTTAATGCATCTGCAAATCGATTTCAATTATGCATGCTGCACGTTAATGGCCGCATAATGAAGCGGTCTCGGTGATACGCTACTCTTCAATAAAAATAAATCTCGTCTTTGTGATTCTTGCAGATGTCTGCCGTTGAGAGGAGACCCTTGAACAGTGGAGGCGTCGGCGGTGGAGGCACTGTGAGCGGGGGCGGCAACGGCGGGGGCAGCGGGGGCGGCGGTTGCCGTCTGAGGGGCGGCAGCACATCTTCGAACAACTCGTCGACGGGGGGCGGCAGCGTGGGGGGCGTCGCGGGTTCCGGGGGCCACCAAAACAACAAGACTATGCCTCCGAGCGGGGGCGCGGGCGGGGGCGGGAGGGGCAACGGGGCCGAGGCGGACGGTGCCAACGGCGCTAATGGCCAGCGCTCCGGCCCCGGGTCCAAGCCCTGCTGCCTCTGTTGGTGCTGTTGCTGCAGCTGTTCCTGGTGAGTGGACTGAGCGAAGCGAACAAGTGGCCTCTCCCTCTCTCTCTCCCTATTTGATGCCCATCTCATCATCCACCCCCACTCTCTCTCTCTCTCTCTCTCTCTCTCTCTCTCTCTATCTCTCTGCCTTGAGCATACGCACGTAAGAATGGTTGTTTGAAGATTGTTATGAAGCAAAATAGTCTTTTTCTTTATATTTCCAACTTGCTACGGAATTTCTTGGTCGTTACGAACATCGTTCTTATGACCGTGATTATTTTTTGGAAAAGTCCACCAAAGCATTTTTATTTCGTCGCAGGAATTATTCATGTTCACAATTCTGTAAACGCAAAAGTTAATTTATTTGTTATCTAACAATTAACAATAATGCGTTCCAAGCAACCAAATGAAAGGAAACCTCCTATCAACGGTTTTAGGCATGAATATACATACTTGTAGTTTTAGGTTACGTTAGCACAAAATTAATTTTTTTGTGTTTTGTGTTATCTAACAATTAACATTGTTATGTTGCAAACAATCAAATGAAACAAACGACAAAACAACAATTTCAGTAAATGTAATGCAGACCATGAGTCTGATCGCCGTTTTATATGCAGATTATATTTTTTCTCTGAAATATACTTGGGGGATGAGAATATCAATTTTTTTACAGAATTTAATGCGTTTTAGACCCTACCTGCCACAAACCTCGAAGGTGTTCTTCATCATAGTTGTCGATGTCAATTATTAGAAACGCACAGGATATTTCAAGTATCCTCACTTGGTGGTCTGAGAGAGAAAAATAAAAATTTCAAATTAAATTAATATCACAGAAACAATAAATCACTGAGAGAGTATTGACTGAATGTGATTGAATGAATGTAATTCTGAAACTTAATTTTTAAAGCCTCAACGATTTTTGGCATTTAGAATCATTGCCCAATAATTTTTATTTTTTAAATATTTTTATCTCCGCCTCAAATGTATCACAATCTTGTACATGAACGAAGTTCAAGTTCGCGATCAGCGTATTAAATTCGCATAGAGTTTTTGCATTTTTGATTCTGCGCATGCAAATAGTTTTAATTGTTTGTGTTTAGTCGTATACGAATGGGTGGGTTGAAACAACTACGTTAGAATGCGATCTATTATTTCTGTCATTAAAAAATCTCTCCCTGATATCCCATTAAAATTACTGGGATTAAAATGATAGTTAATTTGGCGGCTAAATTAACTTGCATTTACTCGGCATTCCTTAACCTTAGTTAACATGCTTATTGCCTCTGGTGGAGAGTTGAGAAAGTGATGAAGCCCACAGCTCAACGAACATCGTAAGTCGCCTTTCATTTGCTCCAAGGGCCGTGGGCTAAATTCATGAGACTTGTATGGGCGAGAAAAAAGATTGAATATGCAAACGTTTCGCTCAGTTAGACTACTTATTTATTATTATTTGACCACATACTAATCATTTCACATATAGGCATTATTTTATGCGTCGAAAGATGTAATTCGAGAAAGTAAATTTCCTTAATAGTACAACATGTCACCATGCCATATTTTACCATTAAGATACCCCGAGAATTTTATGCTATAATGTCGTTTGTCTTCTTTTTTGATGGATAAAAATAACTCAATATGCTATCTTGAAATGCAAGATTTATGAATAACTTCCACTTCGTGTCCTTGCCTAAACATGTGCAGCGGAGTATACGACATTTTCTTCCAAGTTTTGCCCATGACCCGTCCTCGCTTGCGCTCTTATGGTAAATTCTGAACTTAAAATACGGTTTATCATGCATTTAAATACATCAAGCAACCTGGAACTGACTCACTCGGTGAAATTGGATCACTTAACTACTATTCTAACTAATCTACGTTCACCCGAGTTAAAAATGATGGTAACCAGCGCCAACCCTAGCGACTCCAGAGCGGTTAAAAAGTTGACTAGGGTTAGCGCCAACCTATGTTCACACGATGAACTTTTACTAGGGTTGGAGTTAACCTGGTTACAAAGCTAGTTATGTAAACAGGGCATAATAAAATTTCTAAGTCTAATTCCAGACTACTATGCGAGCCCCGCGCGTCTGGTTAACGTAAACCGCAAGATACCGTAGCCATTACGTTAACTTGATGTTAACTCAAAGTTAAATTTTTGTATATGTATCAGATCAGTCGGCTCGTAAGCTTAACGTTAAGGATGGGGTAAGTATACCACCGATTTTGATTGCAATAAAATATTATATAACATTATATAAATTGAAACTGGGCCTCAAAGTATTGTTTGCTTTTCGTGTAAGTAAATTCAATGGTGCGAGAGAGGAAGAAAATTGTACTCCTCAGTATCATATCTATTTCATTTAGCCGTGTATTTCATTCTAGAGATGTTGTACGGGGTTAAAGTAATATCTTCCGCTTATTTGGAAAATTTGCTCTGCTTTAAGTTTTCAAGTCATCTAAGGCAAGTCATTCAAAGTGAAATTTATAAATCAATAGGAATATTTGTTCCGAAGAGCCTCTTTTGTAAACTGGCTTTTATATAGAATTTTATCTTCATATTCCCCTTAGAATGTGGCTATGAATAATTCCCAACAATAATTCATCGGCGGCGGGACAAGAATCTGTTCTACGCAAACAGTTAAAGAATTTGTTTAACTTAAATCACGCGTGAAAACATGATAATTACTATTATTTCACGATTTTAGCTACGAATGAGAGCAAAGACCAATCTATTCTCAATTGAATGAAATCTTTGGTCGCATGCAGCACAATGAAAACTACCAATTCCTTGCATGTATCTAGTGAAGAAGATGTACACTTTCGCGTTATTGACTGTATTTTGACTGGCCAAAGCTGGTTGCCAAGTGTAATTCTTAACACTGGTGGAATCATTCAGCGTTTGTAAATATATCTTTGCCTAATAAAACAAAAAAGAATATATCAAATACGTACCGGAGTTTGGTTTAACGGTGAAAACATTTTAGTGGGTTTTTTTCTATAGGGTACGTGTAGCATAGACTGTTTACATCAATTTGTCAAACGTTCTTCTGAATCATGATAGCCTTCACGTGGATTTCAAATCGCTTTCATTTCCCCGGAGAATAATTTAGGAATTTCATGAATGCCGCCGAAACTCTGTGAAAGAGGAAACACGAAAATTAAAAAATCATAAACAGTGTTGTTCAATATTTTCTTGGATGTCGAAAGAACTGCAAATCCATGATATGACTAACAATTAAGTGCTCGATAATCTTGCACGAAAGCGATGTTAACACTGAATGCCAGTAGCTTCACAGGTATTAGCCCTTCCTGGTAAATTCATTCAACGATTAATAAGCAGCCATAAAATTATGATACTATATAAAAATACCTTGATTGTCAAATATGTTGCTTTGGCAGTATAATCCTGGTTGTCATAACTACTAGATGTTTTATCAAAATTGGAACAATTTTAAATTAACCTACTCATCATCGTGGGTCGTTCAATCCGAAGATTGGTTGACTGCAGCCCACCACCCTTCCCTATCAAATGCTAGTTCCCTTACCTCCTGGTATCTGTTTCTATGTACTTTCCTCTTTATATAGTCCATAAACTTATTCCTGGGTCTTCCTCTGGGTACTTTTCCCTCTATTTTACCTTCGATTGTGTTCTTCACAAACCCATTGTGCCTCAGAGTGTGTTCAATCCATCTGGCTTTTATTTTCTGTATGGTGTCCCATGTTGTCCTTTCCTCTTCTACTCTTCCGTACTCTTCATTATCGCTTATATTTTTCGTCCATTTTATCTTCAGCATCCTCCTCCAGCACCAGGTTTCAAGGGCTTCTAGTCTATTCTGGTCAGCTCTGGTCAGCTTTTCCAATTCACCTACTATACGACATCAATTATGCAAAAGCAAGATTATATGCTATATTGCGCTTGATCAGATTACTTTGTCAAATCCATTTCTGAATGCACTGTACTTATTATGGCAATAAAAATACTCTACGCGAAAATTAAACACACTGCTAGAAATATTAAAATCATTGATTAATGCAAGATAATGCTGCTAGATAGCGAATTGAATAAGAATGGATGGAAATTACAAAATCACCATCTAACAGTAGTTCCCAGGCAAATGAATGCATCGCATGTTCTCTCACGTTATTGCTATTCAAATCTTTACCCCTTGAAATCTTTCTTTCCTATGATCCCTCGACTTTTCTCTATATCCAACACTATTATCTAAGGACAATCTTCCTATTTCTGTTACTTTTGTACTCAGCCGTTGGAGGCAAGCCATTCATTATTCAAGAAGAAAATTGGCTGAGTATTTTAAATTATTTGTGACTCGATCCGAGACTCGGTCGATAGTTATATACCTGGAACTCTTTAAGGATAAGGGCCCTGGTATACTATCCCCGAGGCGTTTTCCTTCGCCGTCGGTGCAAACGCCGCCTTGCATAAATTATGTCACCTCCGTCTACCGCCATTACTGATTGCTAAATTGCCCCTCCAGCAAGCATTCACCTCACATGTAGAGAATTCAACATTTTTCTACCATTGATACATTCCGAGAATATGCACCACCTTCACATGAATCCACAAATGTATTTTACGACTGGTAATTGACTTATATGAAAGAAAAATTAATGGGGTAAAATTATTGTTGAAATCGTCCCCTCGAAATATTTCATTGAAACTTAAACGCCATCTGTTCCCGCGATAAAGTTGCCTCCAAGGTCCCAAGTTTACTAGAAATTACCTTATTTTTCCGACGCTTTCAGTCAAAAACGAGCTTATAGAATGAAAATTTATTCCGAGAAAGCGCCAAGATTGTTACTATATTTCAACAAGTGCCGGAAACTTGCCGGAAATCATTTCAATAATAAATTATAGCTTATTTGCCCAAGTTTATTCCTTGAGTTCGTAAAAATGCGAAATATTTTCGTTCGTGAAATACTGTCACGCGCCGCTCGATAGTCTTTTGTGCTTGGCGTGCCACTTAGCGTGGGCGCGCGCGTTTAGCAGGTTGACGACCCGATGGGTGTCCGTCGTCGTGTGCGCCAGGACGGGCGCCAAGGCCGGAAGAAACCGACGGCCAAAAGCGACTGGCCTTCCCGCTGCCCTCTCCTCTCCATCGATCGGCGGAAAAAATCAACAAACCAGCAGATTTCTTTTGAATCTATAATCTGCTTCATTTATGGCACAATGAGCGCCGACAATAAAAACTGAACTCCACTAAATACACTCCTTTAATACATGTCACCATTTCACCTCCCAAAACCTTACATCTTTACACGGCCGGTGACCTTAAACCCCCTGAGACACGCCCATGCGGCGGCTCGCAGGGTATTTTGTAGATGTAGATGTATGGCCTTAATTTGCCATTATCGGGACTGTTTTCCGCACATAACAGTCATTGGAGGAATTATTTTAGCCAAGAGTGAGATTATTTTTTAATGATTAAACAGAGGGTCACTTGCGTGAAGGCTTTACTTACCTGCACTTGAGATCGAGATAGTTTTAGGGGCTGATCATAACTAAAGAGAAATATATTGATAAGAAATAACTTAAGAGAAAACTACACCGAAGAAGCCTTTAGCGATGAAGGGGAAATGTTGCTGCATATTTATTTGAGTAAAATCAAAAATCTAGCTGGTTCGTTCAACAATGATACAAACCATTCTAAAATTAAAAGCCATCTAATTATAATAATTAGATGACTTTCAATTGTAGAACGGTGCAATAAGCAATGGAATATTGAGAAATGTATATTGATAGTGCTGGCTCTTACTTCCCATTCGATCGAACCGCAGTCAATGACTTTTTATCATAGGCTCAGTACGGTCAACAAAAAATTATGCTAATTAACATTATGTTCAACTTCGATATAAACTGACGGCTTGGCAAAGATATTTTACCTCAATTTAATATTTAAATGAGTGCATGCAACTGGGTCCGTGCAATCCAAAGGCTACTGTCCATTGCTCCACTAAAAACAGTTTAGTAGGTATATAATACAAGTTAATAAAGCGTTTGAGTCGATTCTTTTCTTCTCAAACCAATACAGGTGATATTTCTGGACATTAGGTATCGTTGATAATTCCTTTATTCTACGGAATATTTATTTTATTGTACCACGATTGGTATTTTCAACTTACCCACCCCATTTCTTAGTAAGACTTTTCGCTAGCATGAAAGCGTATCCCCTTGTAATAAAATAGACCATCAGTTTAATAAATAATCATAACTAATTTGATAGAAATGTCTCAAATTCATATCCTTAAGAAAAGAACCTTATTCTTGGGTAGGATAGTGAGATTATTTTATGTGACTTTAATAGCCGGTATTCAGAAACGACCTTTATAAATGGTTTGTAGCTAAATGATGATGATGGATGATTCATACTCTTGGCAAAGCAATTCTTCGAAAACTGGCAATTTATGGTCTATCTTTGCTCAAGATCTATATTTTTATTTCCCTGGACTTGATAAGCATTGCTTAGCTAGATATTTCTGCAGCCCGTTGCTCTTTGCGCACAGGCGTCTTATTAATGACTCTCTAATTTGCGTTGGTTAGAGGGATAAACCCTCGCCATTTATTTGTTCCATTGAATCAAGATGTAATCTAAAACAGCGGCAGTCACGCAAAGAAGGAAGGAGAGATTGCATCAAGCTGCCTTAAGACTGGCCCGGTGTAAGAAAGCTGTTGCTGCAATAAAGACGGTAAATTATTCTGATAGCCATTAAGTAGAACAAGTCATTTAAGACAAATAAGCTTCAAATTTAGTTTATGCTTAAACTTTTTCGCGAGAAAATTTCATGTCGCCAAATATATCACCAAATGTTCCTTTTTACCCGTTTATATTTGAAGATTCAAACGCCACATTTTAACCTCTGCTGAGCTGACGGTAAATGGTCGACTGCAGCCGACTCAATATTAATCATTTATACATGCTTGATAATTCGATCATCGATCAGTACCGATGACTCAACACTAGAGCTTTTGACGGTGACTAGGAAATGACGAGGCCCACATTACGTAAACTTTTGAGCTCAAGGTTTGGATCACAACAGCGCTTGGTCGTCTGGTTCCCCGTCCGATGTGACTATGGTCAGTGCAGTCGGTTCGAGATAAATTAACCGTCACTCCTGAAGTTAGCGGCGAAGATGGCACTAGACCACCTTGGAAAAATAAGAAGCTGGAGTTTGACGTACCGTGGTAACCCACTGGGTCTCAGAACTGACTAAAGCCGACGTTTCGAAGGCTTAGTCTGCTGTCATCTTAAGGGCAAGAGGGTCAATTTATGAAGGCCATGTTTGTCTTCGAAGCATAAGTGCAGGCAGCTCCTGCCCATGCGCTTTTACGAGTTTAAAAAAGTTTGACGTTCCCGAAAGGCCGCTTTACTTGGTATATTTTACTATACAGACTAATATATCATAGATTTATCTATGATTTATCCCACTCATTAAGAAAATGAGTGGAATTAGAGCAGGTTCTATTTCCCGTTCAGTCATGCAATTTGCCACTTTCGACGGTACAAGTTTCCTCATGAAAGAGTTACTACATATGTTTGTACAATAAAATATGCCGTGTAAAGTGGCCTTAACAAAATTAATTAACCAATGCTGATTTATAAAACCTAGCATTGATCCCATTTCCTCCTACCTTAGCCAAATGGCAACACCCTTACGCGCTGAGTGTATGACGCCCTGTAGAAGGAACCGCGAACTTTGTCGCAATCAACTTCAACAACGTCAACACTGCATTGTTCAAGGTCACGATCACCAAAATATTTTGCATGAGTACTTTAGGTAACCATTTAGGTAAAATGCCAAAAAATTGCTCGCAAAAATGTTTTTGGGTGGAAATTGGTTTAGGGATACGATGAAGTTTCAGAACGATCCTTTTAACTTTTTCGTTCCTTTTACCGCAATGTACTCAATTTTTAATCCATTAGTTGCCTCCAAGCTTCATATTTTACTGGGATAATTGATTATTTTTGGGATTAAAAGCATCTTGATTATTTTTTTGGTGTGGGTGTAATTACAACCGCACTATTATCTTTCAATGGGCAGGCGGCAAGATTCCTGATGAAGGAAATGGTAAATCCATAGTTCCATTCGTACGCATGTTGATGTATGTATGAGGTATGTATTAGTCACATTTACAATATAAGTACGAAGGTCATTTTAGTAAGATCTGATGCTTTCCCGGCGTAAGAGTTTATTAAAGTTTTCTCGGGGTTCCGACCGGGTGAGTGGGTCCATGCTGGCCGACGTTTCGATGCTCGACGCGAGCATCGTCCTCATGACCATGCCATTAATTTTCTACATCTACATAATACCCTGCGAGCCGCCGCATGGGCGTGTTGCAGGGGGTGTTAGGTCACTAGCCGTGTAAAGATGTAAGTTTTTGGGAGGTGAAATGGTGACATGTATTATTGGAGTGTATTTAGTGGAGCTCAGTTTTTATTGTGATCGTTTATTGTGCGCAGAAAGATCAAGTTTTTGTACCTATCTGTTCGGCAGTGTATCTCTCTTATTTTGTCGCATCTGTCAGATCTAGAGATGTAGTGAGGAGTCATGATAATATTCTCTGTGTCGCTCTGAAAAACTTCAGTTATGAATTTCTCAAGCAACCTAAGCCTAGCGTGTAGCCTCCTTTTTGACGATACCAAGTTGATAGCTCGCTCCCATGGTTACTGAGATCGCATAGTTAAGGAAATTGAAATTAGAATTCGCAGTTACATTGATAATGGTGACTAATGGTACTAATTAAGCATCTCTCGGAAACCTATTTTAAAGAAACTGAGAAATGGCACCAAAACCTTTCAGCCAATCACCACCTCTCACGCCCGGTCTCACCCTCGGTATATAGAGACGACCCTTCATCTGACACGGCATTCACCTCCGCCCTGAGGGCTATGCTCGAGTCGAGCATCGAAACGTCGGCCATCATGTACTCACCCACCCGGACAGAAGCCCAAGAAAAATTTGAGGTCATTTTATTTAGAGGTACATACTGGAAGCTCGTAAAACATTCTGATTCCCATAATTTCTGGCCCCTTTTCACATTATTATTAAGTTTCTACTACATTGCCCACGCCTTGGGTCGCCCCTGCGGTGCTGATTAACCCTGCGATCCGGTGAGGAAGCCCTGGAACGTGTCATGCAAGGCGTTTGCCAAGAAACAGGAATATGCAATAATCGCTCGTTTCGCATGCCGTATGTCACATACACTCCCCTCCAACATTTCCCTACCTCTCTTCCAGTTTCTCTTCCTTTACGTGATGGGAATCGGCAAAGTTAATGTGAACGGACTACATTGGCTGGGCATAAGGATAATATGGAAACACCAAAGCGAAGGGGGAGTGATTTCCACTCTTCTCGGCGACCACTAGATATTCGAGCCGACTAATTAATTAAGCACTCGAGAGATGGCATCCCCAACCTGTTGCTTGCTGGCATCACCTTCCCCCCTGTCGACCATCTCAGGCCATTCCCCAGCGATTGACCTCACGCTCGTCGACTACCGTCATCACTCCGGAGGCTCCCTAAGTATTACATCTCGAACACAGTGGCGGCTAAGTGGGTCACGTCACGAGAGGTGCTGAGCGCCATATGTCCGTGTCACAAGGGTCCTGTCCATTTCGTCTGACACCTAAGAGTTTCTTTGGCACTTAAACTCTATTACTTTTCTCGAATACTTGCGTAAGAAACAAATTCAATTATACCACAGATTTTAAGCTATCCGGGACTAGCCACGGTGTTACACATTTACGGAGTCACCCGCAATTAATATTTCCTGGCGGAATCCGAAACATAACCACCACGAGCCACCGAATCAACCAAATTCAACATGACTACGTTTGCAGGAAAATTTCATCCACCGCTTGGACAACACAGGCTAGGTTATTGTCAAACGCCCCCGTCCTTCGCTTATTGCGGTTTATGGAGAATGGCGTAAAGTTGTATAAATCCGTCAACCATGGTTTAGAACTTAATATCAAACCCAAATTATCACCAATGTCGCAATAACAAGGGAATATCTTCGGCGTATGTAACCCAATGAGCAAATATTTCTCGTTTTCTTGAAAATGATTCTTCCTACAGAAGCAGCGACGTGACTACAGATGGCAATCCTTTTAAAAGGGAAGAAGATGGAAGCACTTTGACTCGCACATTCTCTTCTCTCACTGGGTTAAACGACAATATAATGTTCCAAATGATCATTTCAATATTCTGTGGTTAATACACTAATAATAAACCATAAATATCGGCTTTCCTCCATAAGTTGCATAAAATAGAAAAATATGATTTAAAAATTTCAGTTAGAATACTTTATTTGGATAGAAAACGAATAGAGCGAATTTAGTCTTGCCATACGCAATATTGTGTCAGATAACCAAAAAAGTTCTCTCCATTACTTAACACGTATCTTGGGAAAAACTGAGACTTTACCTATACTTTATCCTGAAGAGTGATTCCTAATGCAAGGCTTTGGCGCATTGAGTGGAAATACCATAATTGGAAGTCGCGTACATTAAAATCCTCAATCCGTCAGTCAACTGAACTTTAAACTCCCTACCGTTTCCCTGACTGAAGAACATTCATTCTTTTTAAATTTCGCCCGCAGCCCGAAGCTTCCCAAATAATTTAACCAATGACACCTGACGTTTTCTTTTGAGTCGAATTTATAGTCTCAGCTTACAACTTTATGTGTAAAATACGGACTTGAATACTGACTAAGAATTGGAAACACCTCCAGGAACCTCCTTATCATTTACAAAGACGACACTCTTGAAGTTATCATAGCTTAATGTAGTCAGAAAGTGTTCAGCGTACATCATGTTGGCTTGAATAGTTTCCACTGATCTGCTATAACTAACAAGCTTTATTCTGCTATACACAAGATCTGCTAATTCACAGGACAAGAACCCTTAAGTGATAAATAATGATTTTATTCAGATTGATGCCGCATCAGCGTAGAGGAGAGGATAGTGGAACTTTAGAATCCTTATGCCAATCGAAGTCTCATTTCACAGTAAGAGAACTAAACAATATTCAACTAGGTAACCAGGCTCTGTCGTATGTCTACATAATTAGATAGTAAATTCCAAGTAAAAAAAGGAATAAAAACAAAGAATGTTCAGTCAGTACTCCTTAATTAGTGAAAAAAATGCACATTTTTTGACCCTCAAATCATGTATTACACTACGGGTCGTCAAATTAGTCTGAAAACTCTATAATTCAATGGTTGCCGACGTTTTGTTAAATGTGAATTTTATTTCATCTGACATTTGACTAAATTTGAATATATATCGATAATTTATCTTCAATTGCCGCAAAGCATAACCCATACTATTTTAAGGAATAGATTAAACAAACTTAGACCAATAATCCACATCTTCTATGGTTACAATATTTACACAGTTATAGAAGAATGGAAGAATCTCTCAAAAAGGCAACTTTTCACTTACATAAAATTTAGAAAAAGTACATCGAATCCTTGGTTGAATAAAAATTTATCTAAGTGGAGAATTGCCTTTACTCTTATTCATTATGATGAATTATTTCCACTTCTCATCAGGCCTGATACTTCTCTTTTTGCCCTCAAAAAGTTATGCTGTGATGTAGTTTAAGAGCAAAGATTAAAAGTTGTAGTTAACTGAATTTCTTCTATTAAACTAGAGCTAACCCTCGTTATCATGAGCTTTGAGACGATTCTAATACACAATTTTTGACATTTTCTTTTGGTAACTTGAAAAATGGTCAAAGTCGTGATGCCCTCTATTAATTTTCTCAATTTCTTGAAAACCATTCCACCACACTTTACTATTGGCTTGGGGATACTTTTCAACCATTGTTCATCGCGTGCCTGAGAAAGATTCCGAGCGTTTTTCCATTTCAGCGTATCTGAAAGAGTTTTGTGGCATACTACTGTTGGTAGACGTTCTCCTGTTGGTTTTTCCATGTTAGTCTTTTTTCTCTCCCTCTCAGAGTCCCTAATTGCTATCACTTTGCGGGTCGGAGGGGGAAGAAGAAAAAGGAAGCGATACCCTACAGCTCTTTTCCGATTCTGCCGCGCCTGAGCCCACAATGACTTGTTGCGGTCGGAGTACAAACGAAGCCCTTTATGTCGGTTGACCACTTGGAGTCACGCAATAGGTATTCGGATCGCGTTCGCCGCTCCCGGGTCGGTCTCTGTTTAAACCCATTCGACCTGACAAATGGCCGTCTTAACTATGGCTTCCAACTCCGCGCTATGGCTTCCACCGATGAAAGAAACAAGGCGCGTGCGCTTGCCGAAGGGCGGGCGATAAGTAAGACGTCGGCGCGACCAAGAGATAAAGTGGTCACTTTAGAAATGAATGAGCTGGGCGGGAGGGAAAGGCATTGAAAAGTTTCTTGGAATTATAATCCAGGTGGGTCGATTTGAGACCAACGATTTTATATATTTCACCAACTCGTGTATCTATTATTGAAGTAAGTTACGATCCCATACTAGTTTGGCATTTCTTCAAAAGGTTCCCAATATGTGAATTTAAATCCCCGAAGTTCTGGTGCACAAAAGCGTTAATGTTGAAATGATGATATCAAATTAAAATAAGTTAGTCCATTTAAATTTAAGTAGAGGAATATTTTCTTGGATATATTTTTTCCCTAGAACAATCAGGTAGCGATAGAAATAAAAAAAGTAAATTTCGTCTGTTTAATGGACTAAATAAGTCGTAAAAAAATTACTATTATCAGCTCACTGCACAGATTTAGCTATGCCCCGCCAATCAAGTCTTGTACGGCACTCATTTTCGAGACCGTTGTGTACTATAGAGATTTTTAGTTTCAAATCAAGACTCTCTCGTTTGATTTTCCGCAAATTTGTGGGTGAATGGTACATTTCGGCGCGACCATTTTGGCGCCGGCCGCATCGGTGCGGGGACGGGTCGGCGCGAGACCGATTGAATATTACGGACGACGCAGCGATGATGTGCTTTCGCGAATTTTATGATTGTTTTCATGCAATAGTTGTGTTGAAATAGCACTAATTATTTGTAATTGTAAAGATGCAGAGAAAAAGTAAAAAAAGTTCGTCATTTTTTTGTAGCAAACTAAATTTTATATTGCCTTGTAGTTTTTGCTTAAGATTTATTGTATCTGTTGCTTGTAGCTAGTTCACTTAATTTGCATTTAAGGCTAATTGTTTTACGATTAACATTCTACCAACATACGCATACCGACCGTATACATTACTGAAAGGGGAGAAATGAAAACATAATTTAAAAAAAAACAGATTTTTCTTCGTAGAGTGCAGAAGTAGTAAAGTAGGGTCATCAATCAATAAAAATTATATCGCGAATTATTACTTTTGAGACGAGGGGAGATCAATTCTTTTCCAGTATAATACATGTAGGAGAAATAAATTCAATAACGTATTAGTATGATGTAACAGTATTCTGCTGCCGGCCGAATGGTCTCCTGTTCATTTCTAAATGGCGTTTATAGAAAATCTAGGCTATCAACGACGGGTATTACTGTTGTAGTGGCTTCATTTTAATTCGAGAATATGATCGAATGAAAGAATAGTGGCAAGGGAGGGTAGATAAGCGACTGAAAACTATTCACGACAAGAGAGAGACTTTCGTGTCTTGGTGGAGTGATTTTCCTCGCGAGAACAATTCAGAGTGGAACTCAATTTTATCCCGAGTGAAATCGATGGATGACTCAGTATTCCCTGCCTCGATATACTTGGACGCTGTCGCCCGGATAGGGACCTATTGTTGGTTCGATCGACTTGAGAGCGTTTATTTTGACTCTATGAGATATCACGCCATTCGTAACCTATTTTGCTGCCTCGGAGAGCAATGGCGTGTCTCCTTACCTCGAGTTAAATCCACGAGGCCTCAAACGGGAGGATATTTTGTCCGCCCCCGTCCGATTGGGAACGTAATCCTGAGAGACGAGGTAGATAAGTCACGTGTTCCTTCCGAAAATGGCAAACAGGCGTGTTTGTGTGTGTGTTGGTGAATCAAAAAGGGTCTTGTTGGTGGGGAGGTGGGAGTCATCGATTGGGCGAGGGAGGGAGTGAGGGATGAAGGGTGAGACTCTCGCTTTCCACGGGGTCTCTCCGAATTTCTTCCTCCCCACCCCTAACCCTTAATCCAATCCTAACCCTTTCCCCCGACCCAAACTCACCCCTCCACCTTGCCTGCCCACACTAACTCAGTCTCATTCGTGCATGGGTCTGGAATCACGCGATGCTACGTGAATAACTTGTCGGGAAAGAGAGGGGATGGGACCGGACTATATCCCTCGCCGTCACTCCGCTTAGCGTTTCGAAATTATGACCCGCCACACGTACTAAAAACCACCCCCCCACGAGCCCGGTTCCTCCCTCCTCGGCCCCTATCAGGGCCTGATAGACCTCTTCCCCACCAACAACTCCTCCTCAACGAACCCCCGACGAAAGACCCAACCCCACCGAACACTCCGGTCTCCCCTTTCCCTCGCTTATCCGAGAGCGCGATCCTCCACCTCTCTCGAATCGTGCTGAGTGGTCGTATAAGACGAAACAACGGCCAAAAGGAGGCGGAACATGCACGGCACCGTCGTCGCTTCCTCCATCAAGAACGTTCGCTTCCCCAGGCGGATATCGAGAGACGATAGCGGCGAGGACACGAACTGCCTGACGCCGCTCCTCGAGTCTGCCATCGGAGGCCGCGTGGATACGAAGCTGGCGGGATAAGTCCGAGATTTTGTTTTCTTTTGACGGCGACCAACCAAGGGTTCGCGCGTTCCAACTGGGAAGTACACTCCCAGTAATGAGTGTCTCCTCGCTCCATGCCCTGGTCGTGTTCGGATTTCCCATTTCCAGTTTAAGGCTCTTGGGAAGGTCCACATTTGTAGATACTGGAGCGAGTTAGAGGTGTCCGAGTTCCCTCACGCTTGGACCGTCTCGACTGGAGAACCAGATTGGGTGTGACGCACAGTGGCATTTCACTCTCTCTTCTTGACACTACTCATGTGTCTCCGAAATTAACAGCGCCTCTGAAATACCCTAAACTTCCTCATGGGAAAGCCCATGGACTCGACTTCGGAACTGAGCGGGGGCACGATTGATCACATAGCTCGGCTCCCCTTCCCACACCCCTGAGCACTCTACCCTTCGGTCTCCGACATGAGTTGCGACCCTGAAACACTTACGATGTCCTCACCTCGTGGTATCCCCGTTTACTAGAACAGTGCACCGTTTTAGGCCTGTGATCGCGCGGGTCTGCAGTGGATTACACGGTCGGTCGGTGTTCATCCGCAGTGCGTCGTGCTAGACACTCGAGGAACTGCCCTTTGGTCTCCCACACGAGCGACGCTCTGAAATACACCAACTACAGCTACGACTGGTGCCGGTATACCTCCGAACACCTGACCAGTGCGAGACTGTGCCCTTCTACTGGTTCTACTGTGGATTACGCCGGCTTTCTTCTTCTCACGCGTGTGCTCCGCCCGTCTCACTCGTCCGCGTGCTTTTTCCGGCCGTTTCCTCCGCTTACAAACCCCTCCTTCACTTCCCTCCCCCCATTCCCCTCCCCGCACCCACAAATTCCCTCCCCTCTCATCGCTGGAAGGATTCCCGGCGCGTCGTGGGATATCGTCAGCGGCGAGGAAGGCCGCCTTGGCCGCCGCGCCGCCACAATGAGCCTCTGGGATCTCATCCGTGTGAACAATAAGTTAAAGGGGTCGGCTGGGGGTTCCAGTGGGCGGAAAGCGATGCATTTCAGGTACGGAGATATGATAGAGAGAGAGAGAGAGAGGAGAGGAGGAGCGTGATGGAAGAGAAGAGAGAGAGGATAGTCTCCTCTCCACAAAGGGTGAAGATGGACAGTTGTATAATTCTCGCGCGCCGATGAAACAAATGCTCCGCTGACGGAAATACCGCCTCCTCCTCCCTCTCCTCTCGTGGGGTTTACTCATGTCGCGAGCATAAATCATCTTTTTTTCTCACCGCGAGAGCTTCAGAGCCGTCAGCTCTCCTTGTCCTTTCATCTATCCTCCTCACTTTCTTCCTTCATTTCGCCCCGAGATACGCATATTCCAAATTCTTAGGCCGCCTGGAAATAGAACCGAACGAGAGGAAATTCTGGAATCATGGCGGAAGGCGGAGAGGGGAGGGTTAGTGTGGAAGGGCGAACGGGTTGCAGGATAAGAGAGGTAATGGGCTTAAAGAGGGGGTGGGGTGGGAGGGATGGGCGGAAGGGGGGGCAGGGCAGCCCTCGGTATAAGCGACCGGGAGGGTCTTGAGGGGTGGGTGGGTGGGTGGTTGGGAGGAGGGGGGCAGGATTGGTGGAAAGGCCGAGTGAGGGGTGGTTGGTGGGAGAGGGAAGGTTGTGACGGGGTTGGGTTGGAGAAGGGAAAGGATTAGCTGCGGAGAGGTTGAGGCGGGTTGGCGAGGAAGGTGTGGGAGGGGGGGTTGGAGGCGGGGGCGCGTAGAAATGGAGGGATAGAGATGAGGGGGCGTGGGGTGGGCTAAACCGCACGCGTATGAGTGAGCAGCAGTTAGGACGTGTGATGGAGGCGTGGACCCGAGGCCGCGAGATTCGTCTCGCCTCAAACATCATCACGATTGGCTCAAATTGAAAAACAAATTCCCAATGCCAGAAACACCGCCGTAAACCAATCGTGTGTGCAACGTCGGTTTTCGAACATGCTGAGTACATCTACAATCAATCTGTCCTACAAACAATCACTTTTATGATAGAGGAATAAGAAGAAGAAGGAATGGCTTTTGGAATAGCTCTTTCGCATATATCCCGTGCTGTATGAATATGATCTGGCCTCCACCACTCATTTTGAATAACTTTCGCATTTTTCCACATTTCTTAGGCATATGGGCACTGTCGCATGTGTATTTACCCGAAAGACATGCGAAAAATTTCTGGAAGGCCTCAACCTTCCTCTGCTGACCTTGATGGAGGAATTTATCTGAATTCGAAGAATTCTGGCTAGTGTCAGAGAAGAATAAAAACAAGATTGAGAAATTAAAAAGAAAGAAATAATTTAATAACAGTAAACAAATGTATTTCCTCATATTCAAGCAATTATCTGCTCTAATTCAAGTAATTAATCACTTTTATGCGATAGAGGAATGCTGAGCGCATTGCTCTAAGGATGATTCCTTGTAGGCGTTAAGTGATCGGAAATACCAGTGAGCGCGGCGTCCATTATGAAGAGAAAGAAATTGCACTGCGAAAAAGTCTGAGGGAGGATAAGGCCGAGCGAAGGAAGCACGTCGAGAAACCGAAGCAAAACCGTCTGGTGTCAAGGGGAAGAACAAGTTCATAATTCAACGACGTGCTTTCTTCTTTTTCCTTCATTTCGATCAATCCTCACCACGAGATCGAGCCGCTCGGAAGTACACATATTATTTAAGTTTAGGCGAAAGGGTGAACGGTGCGTTGAATGAGGAAAATGGCAAGAACTTTCGTGAAACAATGACGAAAGAGAAGGGGAGGGCGTTAGGAATGAAAGGAGGAATCCGCGTTATAGTTTAGAGGAGAGGGAACTGGACGAAAGAGGGAGAGAGGGGATAGGCGGGGAAGGGGAAGTGGGGCAAAGATTAGAGCGTTAAATGGAACGGGGAGGAGGGGGATTGGGAAAGGTGGGAGGGGCGAGAGGAAGAGAGAAAGAGAGTGGGGGGGCAGGCGGGGGAGGAGGGAGAGAGAGTGGAGTAGGTATATAGGTGGTAGATGGGGAGAGAGAGAGAGGGAGGCGTCGGAGCGAAGGAAATGGTTTGGAGTGAAAAATGGAACGGAAGAAGGAATGGGACTCTCTGGGCCGTACGTGCGTGCGCCAGCGATTCCGTGTGCGTGTTCCTGTTTGTGCCCTCGTGCGTGTGCATGTGTAGATAAAAGGGAGAGAGAGGGAGAGAGGTGGGGAGAGAAGTGGCAGGCAGTGTGTACGCGAAGGGAGGAGGGAAAGACTAGGGAGGCGGGGGAGAAAAGAGAGGGGAGATGACGGGGAGGAATATGCGGGAGGGAAAGGGGGCAGAGGGGCGGGAGAAGCGGAGGGTGTCCCGGAAAAAAAAGGCAAGGGAGGAAGGGAGAATGAATCAGGATAGGTTCGGGAGTGAGCGAGAGAGATGGAAGTGGGAGAGAGGGAAGTCTAGAGGAGGAAAAAGGGTTCGCAGTGAGGGGGCGGGCGGGGGGGGAGGGAGGAGGATGGCGCGTGAAGGTGGGGTGAGAGGGAGCGAGAGAGGAGTATTGTGGGAAGGGAGGAGAAGAGCGATGAGACAGCGGCGGGGGAGGCGGGAGAAAGAGAGAGACGGATGCGGAAGGGTGGGAGGAGATCGGGGGGGCGTATTCCGGAAGGAGGGCGGGATATATAGTGGTGTAGTTATGGATCTGCAGAGTCAAGGGAGAATGGGGGTGAGGAGAGAATTTGGGGGGAGGGGGAGTGGGGACAGAAAGGGAGGCTAACGTTGAAAGATGTGGGGTGGGGCGCGTAAAAGGGTGAAGGACGTCGAGAGGAGTGAGGTAGAGGGATGGGAGGAGAGAGGGAGAGAGGAAAGGGCAGGATTTACAGCATACGACGGACCAAAGGGGGTGGGTGTGGGTGAGGGGTGCAGAGGGGGAAAGTTGGAAAGGACGAGAGTGTTGAGAGAAAGGGGAGGACGTCGGTCGAGGGAGGAGGAATATCTGCGGGGCGCGAGGGGTAGAATGAGAGGAATGGGAGGAGGCAGTGTGTGTGTTGTATGTGTGTCCGAGCGAGAGAGCAAGGGGGAGAGAAAAAGCACAAATCTCCCGGTAATACACGTGTTTTACTCCACACGTGTGCCCATGTCATTGTGGTCACGGGATGAGACATGTGTCCACGTGTGCGCCGAGCCCGTGGCCAAAATTACACGTGTACACACGCCCTTTTGACCCCCCTTTCGACAATCGGACTCTTTAGAAATGATAATTTTAAGATAAGACGAGTGATGCATTTGCTTCGTAGAGGGCATATAATAATAATAATACCGTATTTTCTACTATAGTTCGGGAAATCATTTTCAAGGATTAAGTTCCATCAGTCATCTCCTGATAAACTAGCGTAATCATTAGAAAAGAGCATCCGTGAACGTAACACACAATGCCAAACGCCCATGTGCTTACTGCCAATATGAGATGCGAGCAATAACTGCAATCGGGATAACTAAGATTGCGTTAGACAGTTATTCTTCTAGAGAGGACTTGAAACTAGAATTTTTTTGTTTCCAATATTATTTCAACTTAAAATTCATTAACAAAGTGATTAGCGATGTAGTGGTTTGAAGAAAAAACACTTTGAAAGCGATTCTCGTTTTTTCCTGAGACAATAAGTAATGACTCATCTCTCTCGTATGATTCATACTGCACGATGCGTAGTGGTTTACTGATGACAACAATACACTGAAGATTGTAAGAGATGATTACCAAGAGAGATGACATTAGTCAAATTTATAAATAAAAAGAAAAAACAAGGGAATATACAGAGATGAGGCTGATTTGAAAGCATGGTAATATCATTAAAAGCTAATACTGACTATCTGTTTATGTAAAACCGTTGATAGGGAGGGTAATCTCAGCAAAAACCTCAATGATGCCTTGGAAAATTCCGCACAGGCGCATGGCACGGGGTTGAAGGTCACCAGACATGAGGGAAAGATTCTGAATAACGACTGTGGTACACTTTCTTTGGGTCGTGTATCCGTTTATATCTTTCAAGCATTTGACGGAAATATGGTCAATTTGTTGAGCATAATAGTATATCCTAAAAGAATGTCATATGATGAGAGGGCGACTATTTTGTGAAAACAATTGCCCATATATTAAATACGCGATATGACTCGCAATGTAATACTTAGTTGTGGTTGCCCAAAGAGACAATTTTATGAATCACAGAGAAATGAATGAAAGATATGTTCTGCACTAGCGCGCGCGGGCGCAAAAGTGTACATCAATTGGATCCAAGTCGCAATGAAAAAATTATTGCAAACACATCCCAGTCAAGCTTTTCATGGTGATTCGCATCAATTCAAGATCTCAAGGTTCAAGAACTCGTTATTCCCGCGCACAATAAGTGATCACAATAAAAAATGAGCTCTATTAAATACACTCCCACTGACACGTCACTATTCCACCTCCCAAAACCTTAACCCTTACATCTTTACTCGGCTTGTGTCTTAACACCTCCTGCCACAAGCCCATGCGGTGTCTCGCAGGGTAGTATGTGAATGTAGATGAATTTAATGAGTGAATAGAGACACTTTAAGGTTCCGTAGCTGATTTAAAAAACTTGTCCGAAGTGGTGACATATTATTCACAATAATTCTCAATTGCACGTGTATGTGCGTATGCACGTCGATGAAAATTACGTCTATGCTGAGAGCACGTATGAGGTTGCCTGAAGTGGGCGATGTGAAGAAGCGAGCGCCCCCGTGGCTGCGGTGGAATTCTCGCGGAATAGAATGATCTCATTATGACTCCCTCTATTATTGTTGGCGTCGTCTCCCAGCCCAAGTTGATACATGCACTGCCAACCTCTCTCCCCTCTCTCTCTCCCTGCCTCCGTAACTTCGCTCTCTTGTCTGCTGCGGAGTGGGAGGGGAGCAGAGAAATGGGCGGAGGCGCCTCTGGACTGTTTGGCGGTGGGGGAGGAAGCGATGGATCTGCTGGAAGGGGGCGGAACACAGCCGAGAAGTCGCGTGCAACTAAAGCAGTGTTTCTCATCATTTGCGGCTCAATTTCCCCTTTCATCGTGTTCGGAATATCATTCTCCCATCCCAAGATTGTCAAACTCAAAAGATGTATCCCAAAATAATACGAACACGTTAGAATCGATTTATATCTGCTGAATCCGAGAAAATTTATTGGACGTCGCATAATTAGTTAAAACGAAGTGCAATTTTAGACATTTCATTTATTGTACAGAGCATAAGATTCCCCTTAATTCCTAATTTCCCCCTAAATACATCCTAAACTCCCCCTGGTAGCGGGAAACCACACGCTGATTGAGAACTTCTGCTTTAGAGTTAATATTATAATTTTAATGAATAATTTAGAAATTATTAATAAATTAATTAAGATCATGACCCTATGGTGGCATTTTAAACTGAATTTAATAGAGCTTTTACGTGGGCTGAGTCTAATTGTGGCTTTCATTGGTGTTAAAATTTGCATATTACCCTGCAATGAGATTTAAATTTTAACTTTAACAAGTTTCATACTTTCTCCAAACAGAAATTTCCCAGAAATAATGTCATTCATGGATAAAATTACAATATAAATAATGGTTTAAAGGAAGCACCGATGATGATAAATTCAGCAAACGAAGTCTTAAGTCCGTTTTACTCGGGGTATATAATTGCTCAATATGATACATTTACGAACGTGCATTTCAAGTTGCATCGTGTAGAGCGATGAATTGCAAGAACGTATGCACGTATGCATGCACACGAGATGACAAAACAGCTTCTTCTATAATTCAAGAATGATTGTACGCCAGATTGATTAAAAGATGCTGCCTGAAATAGTGCAATTTCGCTTGTAATACGGGATTCAGAAATATTGGGTGTAAAAAGCTTCGAGTCACCAGAAAATTATAGATACTACGCCATTATTTAGCTGGTATATGAATAAGAAATGATCGTAGCGAGTGAAAAATTGTTCAATAAAGATGGCATATTTTTTCTCTCTCACTCGTACATTTTTGTTATAATCAACGCTACGAAAAAGTCATCGCTAGTTTCGTTGTACTGGGAAAAATTACACATATTGGAGAATCGGATGGAAGATATAATCACAATTTTACGCCATTACTATCGTGACGTCAAAAGAGGCAAAATAGAGTACATAGAATTTCAAAATATAGATACAAGAAATATTTTTTCTCGCGAATCATGCATGGTCAAAACGGAAGGAGAATAGACATTAATATATCTGAATACTTTTATTATACCATAATTAAAATCTATCTTCCCTTATGTTTCTTTTTCCTCTTTTCCCATTTTTCTACAATTTCACCTTCAAATCCGGTGACGTAGCACCCTAGCCAAGCGTCCATGAGGAGGCTGTCACGGTATAATATAGACTCCTTAAGGCTAATAAAGAAGGTTTTTATCTTCACACCGAGAGTACTATTGCTAGCAAGATGTGGATCTTGCAGCAGAACACATTCTATTATTTTTTCTTAAGTTTTTAGACCTTAATAACTCTGCCGCTTCACCTCCAAGCATGAATTTCAATAATGTGTTTATTCCAAACGGTACATTGGTAGTATTAATCTACGGTGTGAATACCCTTGTTTACAAATCACTTATTCTGTAATGTCTTCTGATTCTACCAATAGAAAATTGTACTGCTCATTACAGGCTCTTCTCCAAACACAGTTTCCTTTCCGAAAGGTTCAATTATTTTCCTACTAACCATTGATAGCATTTTCCGGGGGAATGAAATAGCGTAAAATAAAAGTAGAGTATTGTTGAAGAAACGCTTAATTAAAGAGTGCGCTTATCCAGGGAATATTTCCTTGGCAAACGAAAATGTCAGCAGCACGAGCGTCTGGAATCAAAGAAGTGTTGAGTTACAGAAGGACCATCAACATTTTTCGGTCGACGCGGTCGGGCAAGGAATAGAGATGAAAAGGGAAGCACATCGTTGGAAGGCATTATCCCTTTTGAGATTTTTGTGGCGCAAAAACCCTTTTAAAGACGACAGTGTTATGTGTGCAAGGACACGCGAGTGGGAAGACTCAAAAAGCTTAGACGAAGAATGGAATGCATCAAGTCGATGATGAGGGACGGACGGAAGGAGGGCTTTGAGAACGAATGACGTGGCCATCTGAGGAAGCCAGGGGAGGCGAGCGAAATCAATTTCGGGATGTCTAAATTGCAGGCGACGAGAGGACGCGCGAATGATTACAACTTTCTTCCCCGGGCGTGCCCGGCGGGACTCCTCGCCCTCGAGGCGAGCGCCGTGCATCTTGTTCCCAGGCGCGGACGTGGATTAGCGACCTGCGCCACCAGGCAGCGTGACACCCCTGACGAGATCTCCCTTTCCCAACGCTGGAAAAGAAATTTAGTTTACGCGAAATCCTTTTAAATAATAATGGGTGACACTTATTTCATGGAACAGTTTTGATATTTTTTTTTCAAGAACAAAATGCTGGCGAGTGAAATATGTCCCATTAGTGATGAAGATTCCGCATTTCTATTGCCAGATCAACGCTTACATAGGTTTCTCTTGCGTATTGGTTGCAATTTCCTAGAAAATTATCCCCAAGCTTTTTTCCTAAAACGGTTCCTTTCTATTCTCAATTCTTTAAAAATTTCGGTAAGATTTGAACTTTTGAAGATCATCATATGGAAGAGATTAATGGCCGAGTTATATGCTGACGTAGGTATAATTAGGGAAAGTAACATGCTCAAAATTATTAAATCGAGGAATAAGAGACAGGCTTGGTGGATAAATTAAAATCTTACCATATTTTTGTATTGCAAGTTACCATTCAGTACCTTGCGCACCATTGATTTGATATACACCACCAGTTTGAAAAAGTTACTCTTTATTTCCAATTATCAAAGTACTGCAAGTTAAAAGAGCGCATATTCAAAATTTCTTTCACCTCTGAAGATCCATTGCTATTAATTTACATACATCATTTGTTAAGCAATGATTCAAAGACCAAACTAAAGCAGGAAAAGTATGTTAAGCGTATGCTTAATCCTATGTCGATTAATTACTTTATTTTCGCAGGTCTGGTCGTTATATTTTCATTAAACATGAGTTTCAGGTTTTTTGCATGAATTTCTTGCTAGAACCTCTGTAAATGCTTCCCAGTAGTTAACATAAGTTAAGGAAAAAGAATTGTTTATCCAAAAAACGAATATGGCATAAAAAATGAAGTCAGTTACTGCTGAATAATTAGAATAACTTATTGTTGAGGGAGCTGGCAGAGTATAGTCTAAACTTAATTGTTGAAGGCGTAACTTTGTGGAATGACTCTACCGACATGACTAAAAAGAGAGAACTCTTAGTATTTTCCTATCTATCCTATTTCCTATCAGGTACCTTGAAAATGATTGCAAGGCAGTCGAAACCTGGGTCGGGAATTAAAGTTTTAAGTGTGGAAAATACTAAGAGTTCTCTCTTTTTAGTCATGTCGAGAGTATAGTCTGTCGCCGCAGGAATGACATCACACAAAGCGAGCAGTCTATATGAAAAAAATCGAATGCATTAAATGGTTAAACTCTAAAATAATCAGGGATTATATTTTCAACATTAAGGCCAACTCTTTGCACAGTACAGAATAATAATGGCATCAAAGTGGAAGACGCTGATGGTATTTGGATTGTGTTCTTACGGTGTTATGATAAGCATTATATAGATGAGGTGAATAAGGGACGATCAAACTCGGGAATAGTGTGCCGAGATAAAATAGGAGAAAAGCACATCTTTGTAAACATTTGAGGAAGCTGTCTGAAGATAGTTTTAGGAAGTTGAAGAAGTACGAAAGATAAGTTGAAATAGTACGAAAGATAAAATTGGTCTATGAGGATACGGGAGATGACAACATACGGAATAACTAAGTAATGCAGGGGCTACCCAAGGGATGTATGCGGTTGGTAGGTGAAAACGAATCAGACTGAAAACAGCTGGACAGATTTGCCAGGAATCTTTAGGGAAAAAAAATCATCCACTAGGCCTTAGGTTGGAACACTCTTCCGGATCATGCCGAGTATTTTGGCCAATCAAACCACTAATGAGTAAAAGTAGAAGATTTGACATAGTGGAAGGTTGACATTGTAATAAATCAAACTATGTATCTTCCAGGGTTTTTATTATAAAGAATACAAATAATTTCGGCAGTTGCGCCATCATCAGGTACACTCGGTCTCTTAGTTATATTGTTTAGGGACTGATGATGTAGAACTAATGAATAGCGAAATAAGAACTCTTTGTAATGTTCGCAAATAAAACTGAGGTAAATTGTAAGCAGTTCTTCTTTTGTTATTCTATCTGAAGATGGCGTAACAGATGTATCTAGTTAAACTCTTTATATGAAAACTGTGTATTATACAAAGTTTGATTTATAACACTGAGGAGTACTTTTTACATGTGATTTCTGAGCTTGTTGCATCTATCCGAGCCCTTCATTAAGCTTCAGGCTAAATGTTTTTTCACAATAAAAGAAATTGTCTGCCACCATTGTCAGCGAATAAGTTCGGGTTGCCTCACTGAGAATGACGTTGCTACCTGTCGAAACCTGGGTCGGTTAACTAAACCCTAACTGTAGATAAATTCGATGGTCAGTTTCTATCATGTTATATAAGTCCCGTTTGTCATAGATAAACTGTTTCGAGTTTACCAGTGCTGTACTTCACATATTTGCTGACTACAGCTTGTCAGCCGGGGAGTTGAATCTCTTCCAAGCGGCTTCTCGCCTCAGTTTCCTGCGGACAGGTATTGGACCTGCAGCGGGCGGGGCGTTAGGCGGGCTGAGAGGAGAGGTCATCCGTATACAATAGGAATGGAGAGGAGGAGGTTGTATTATACATGTGGCTCTTACTCTGTGGTACGCGAATCCCTTAGGACAGGTGCAAGGTGGTATGCGAGTTCAGTAAATGTTGAATAATGAAGAAAAAGGTTTTTTGGCAGTAGACAGAAAAACGGAAGAACTATTTACAATTTCCCTCAGATTTATTTGTGAAAAATTGCGAAGAGTTCTTCTGCCGCAATTCATAAGTTATTCATCATCAGGTCTCAGACAACATAACTAAGCAACGAGAATTTAAAATAATATTTTTTTACAATACAGCGAGATTTTATGTCAAATTAATAAAAGAAATAACACTTTCAACCTCGCCATTTTTCTTTTGCATTACAATGGTTGAATAAAACAAGTCATTCTAAGAATGGAAGGCATTTTTATCACGCATTGCTTAATGAAAAACCATTAAAAATACGACAAAAGACCATGATTATCCCTAGTGGAGCAAATTTAGAATGTTTATATAATTTAACCTAGATGATGGCAGCCGTTGACGCAAGTGTCCCCTTAATGGTCTTTGATTGGAATTTTATTTTTCTTCAGTCAATATGTGATTCGGGCCTGAAATTATAGCAGTATGAAGACTGCAATTCTGAGTGAAAATGGTACACTACTTCGCGGCTCAGGAATTAAAAAATCCGCCGAGAACCACTGCTGTCTTGGACAGAGTGAGAAGCCATATACACGGTAGGAAGGAATTTCCTGACGGATTTCTGGGTACGTATGTTTTGCATTTAATCCCAAAAAAGCATCAAATCAAAAAAAGAGGGGCTCCAAACCCAAGGGGAAAATGGAAAGGTTAAGGAATTCGAGAAAGGTATAAGTTAAAAAGCCAGTCACAATTAGGTTGACCACGTATTGAATCGCAAAACCTGGATTTTTTTCCACAAGCTGGACTCTGCTTTATTGAAAAAGCAGCCCGACATTGGCCGTACATTGGCCGTAACCACTCGCGAAACCATTAAACAAACAACAAAGGCCGCGGCCATCCGCCGGTCACCCCTCGCAATACAGTCGGTAGGTTCGTGGGTGACTCAGCAACGCCATTCGCGGGCAGCTCGAATGATTCCGTTGTCCATCGAGCACCGCGTGGTGGTGTACGATCGGGTACTCAACCATCACGGGCTCTTCTTCCTAAAAAATTTTACGCCAATTCCCTTGCGGTCTTCGCTCGATTGCTGTCTTGGACAGGAGTTTGAGTGGGGTAAGGTGGGAGTGAGAGAGAGGGGGGTGGAGATAGCGATCAAGCCTCGGTGTATGGCAGGCGGCCGAGAAGGAAAGTGAGCGCGGAGGAAGAATAAGAGATACAAGGAGCGAGAGAGAGGCATGGCTTGCACACACAAGAGAAAGAAAGAGAGAGAGATTGGGGAGTTTTTTAGTGGGAGCGCGCAGGAGGAGACGGAGCGCATGAAAAGCGAAGGGGGGGGGGGGCGAAGGGATGGAAGAAGGAAGGGAAGTGAAGGGAACTTTCTTTCTCCCTTGGCAAAAACAATTTTCCTTCAAAGTTGGTTTCTCTTTTCATCAGAGACTTCAGCGCGGGGACGCAGGGATGCGGTGGAAAGGGGGTGGGAAGTAGGACGAGGTGGGTGGGGAGGTAGGGAGGGGAAGGGAGTGGAGGGAGGAGCGGGGATGAAAGTGTAAGATGGAGGCGGGGGGGTTCTTTTGCACCCACAGCCGCGCATGCCTTCCAACCCTCTCGTGTGTTATCTCTGCGAAGGAGATGCATTATACATATTACCCCGAAACCAGCCACCGAAAGGGATTTTAGGGTCTCAGGAATCGAGGAAAAAATAACGCCCCATCATCATGCGTGAGACTGAGTCGATCAATGTAATTAAAGATCATAGAGATCATGTACAGTGAGATATAACGTTTTCATTAGTAACGCGAAATTATAGGCCATCTACACGTAATTGTAATCGAATATCATTGTACCTTAACATTAGAATTTTTTCCGCTACTTGAGAATTTCTACTTCTTTATTTTTTATAGGCGTTAAGGTTGTCTGAGAGAAATATAATTTCACTTGGAAATCAATAAAATTGATCTCAATTTAAAGAAAAATATCTCACCTTTCCAAAGATAACAAAATGTCAGGCCCTTACCACACAACTTCCTGAGATTTTTGACGAAATATACCAGCCCCTTTACATGGGAAATGGTACGTGTATGCACTCCAGGGGGGCGTTATTTAAGAAATGAGGTATTTATTGCATACATATTCTCAAAAAATTAAAAGTGAGTATTTTTTACGTTTTCTCAACTCTTTTCGAAAATAAATCACATTGCCACCGCAGTAATTTTTTTCAGGATCACAAAAAACTTCCGTTGTGAAGGAGTTTTTAACGTAACGCGTAAATTTTTTTAACGTAAAGAGTCAAATTTAAGAGTTGTAGCTATTTTTATTTAATGACTTAGAATTTCAGTCAATTAAAAGTATATTATTGCACCAATAATGGTGCAACATTTAATGCCTGTGTCCTACCGCTATTGAAATTAAAACGTCAAATTCGAATATGGTCTCTGTTATGACTAGGGAACTATCTCACTAAAACTACCTTAAATTTTATCTGCTTGAGAAATAATATTGCTAAATCATTTACTTTCGCTTCGTTCGTTTAGCTAGTTAATCACTATAACAATCCTCTCAGTTTCAGACATAAACCGGGAGGTTCGGTATATTACTCGACGGCCATAGCATACGGTAATTTTTAGTTTTTCCGACCACCTGGTTGTTTTCCGTACCCTCGCAGCAATTTTCAACTGCTCGTGCGTACTCTGCCAGTGGTTTTTCATCTCACGGTAGATTACTGAGTAATTCATTTACTGCACTCTTACAATTCATTGGTCGTACATTTTTGAGGACTGAATAAGAGAGTAGCGGCTTAGCTGAGTTTTAAGTGCTACAACTACTAAGGATATGCCGTGCCAAATAGTATTAAAGATAAAAGAACGTTTACTAAGCGATTCTTTAAGTTCTACACCGCTCACCTTCACTAGTCATATAGCCCTTTGATTGGTTGTCTGCAGCCTTCCAATCTTTACCCTTGAAAGCTCCTTAATGGCCCTGTAGTTCTTTTGTTTTATATTCTGTTTATGCTAGCGTGTATATTTGTCCCTTGATCTTCCTCGTGGAACCTTCCTTTTTATTTTCCTTTCTTCTATAATGCTTACAAGTTCATTGTGCCACGAAGTAAGATTAACGGGATTTATTGCTCCAAAGTTGTTGCTAAGTATAAATACATTTTTGTATTTTGACAAAATATAATAGAGCTGTTTTAGGGGCCAATGAAAGACACTTGCATGTCGACCCATTCCTTAGGCCCTCGCCTTCCTGATATTGCCTACTCCATAAGATTTTCTCCTCCAATTATTCTAAAAACGCTCTCGTTTCTGTTCAAATCCTTGTTAAAGCCCACTATCATTACGAAAAGACCCCTCAGGAGGTCGTTTTGTTCTGCTCTTGATGGGATTTTACGTAGGGAGAGACGAGCGCCATCTCGGGATGCACTACATGCACTCCACCTTATTTTGAGACGCATCACGCGTGGATTGGAAGGAGAGGATTTAATGGAGGCGGGAGAGAGAGAGAGAGAGAGAGAGAGAGAGAGAGAGAGAGAGAGAGAGAGAGAGAGAGAGAAGGTAGAGAGGGCGAAGGTAGGACGAAGAGAGAGAGAAAGAGGGTGAAGGGCTGAGAGAATGGCGAGGGCACAGGGGCGGCCTGCGGCAAGGGGGGCACTCGGCAGGGGGGGGAAGGGCAGGAAGGGAGAGGAGAGGTGCGGTTGCGTGGAGATGGCGCTGGTGGTGATCTGCAGGGATAAGGGGTTGGAGAAGGGGAACGGAGAGGAGGGCTCGGGTTATTGCGGAAGTGGGGGTGTGGTCGGGGTGGGGGGAGTTGCGGGAGGGAGGAGAGGAACGTAGGAGGAGAGGTTTAGGTGGGGAATATGCTGGATGGGTATGGTACACATTCGCATCGGTTAGAGGAGGGGGACGGCCTGGGATGGGTGGCCTTCTTTTAAGTATTGCCGAGTCGTAACTATACTAAGGCGGATGCAAAGGACTGCTCGCTCCTTGCCAAGGATTATGCGTAAACCAATCCTTATAAACACTCCCCACGGATGTTTCACAGCAGCCACACCAAACACCGCAGTCTTCGTTCAATCTCTCGAAGACGAGTCAGTTTGGCACCTCTTTCCCTTCCTTCCTTGCTTCCAATCTAAACTTCCAAAGGCCGACCTCACGAACACCACCCGCCACCCACCCCTCTCTTCCCTCCCCCACCTCCTCATTCCCCTATCTCTCCCATCTCCCCTCCTCCTCTCCTCCCTCACTCCTCCTCGCACCTCCTCCGCCCGATAAATACGCCGCCGACTCAACGTTCGCTTCCTCAGTCCCTAGGAGGACCGCAAAGGCCAGCCATGTCATGCCGTCCTCTCGAAGGATGCCTCCGAACCAGAGGATTGGCTCTCCTTTGTGCATCGAGAGTCTTTGGGGTGGTTTTCGCTGAGGATTGCAGAAATGGTAGCTGGAGGGTTGAGCGTGGCGTCGCTCTCGTGGAGGGACACAGCCCCACTGAAGAGGGGCCGCTGCCCCGCTGAGGAGGGGCCAGAGCCCTACTATAGGAATGGGGACAGCTCTTCCTCGGATTCAGGCACGTTCCCTCTCACCTTGTCACTCGAGAGGAGGCGCGGGAGATGAGCGTCTTATCAGTTACGCCCCAAGGCTGCGTTGCCCGAAACTGTGTTTTGCTTCAAGGTTGCTTTGAATACCATTACTGAGACTTCAGAGGCATTGCAAATGCGTAAGCATGTATCTTCTATTATCTTTTATGAGGAGATGAAACTAGCGCAACCAGGCCAATTTGAAAAGCGTTGAGAGGCGAAAGGTTGGTGTTCGAAAATCATTCATTTAACCATATAAATTCTGTTGCATGGGCTGCTCGTGTTACGCTTAATGTAGTAATATATTTGAGTCACTGAATGTAGAATACTGACTCAAGATGATGGAATGATATTAGAGAACATAATGGCAATAACCGTAGCATTCTTGGTATTGATATCTGATGATAATAATATAAAGTTTAAGATAATCATGCATTAGATTGATTTTGAGTCACCTGAGTCTAGCCACGGATTAAACCTTTCGGAGTCACCTGCAATGCACAACTGTGCGATAGTCCAGAGGAAAAATAATCCGCATTGACCGGGATACAAATCGGGACAAAAAGAGCAAACACCTCCTTGTGTTCCAAGTACGGCCTAACCTATCGGGCTGTGGCGCTCGGCGCACAACAAGCGACTTCTTGTTACATTGTATGTCCGACAGTCGAGAACATCTGATCCCGTAAAGGTCACAAAAATCCACAGAGGAATAGGACGCCTCGGTAGCCTAACTGGCTAAAGCACTCGGTCTGAAATCGTGGGATCCGGGTTCGTATCCTGGTCAAGACGGATGATTTTTCCTCTGGAGAATTTCGCACAGTTATGCATTAGATATTATTAAGTAGAGCGATTAGAGAGAAAGAGTGATAAGTATCGAAAATTCTACTGTACAGCTGTCTATCTTCATCAGAGGCAGTCATAAAGTTGAATAGAATAATTTCTCCGGTAAGGCAAGGAGAGAACAGGCAGCAGCTGGGATAGAGAGTGAAATGTTGGATGGAAATAAATCAATGCTATCAATGATTGTTCAAGATAAGGCACTAAACTGTAGGAACCGGATAAGTTCTCTCTCTCCCTCTCTCTCTCTCTCTCTCTCTCTCTCTCTCTCTCTCTCTCTCTCTCTCTCTCTCTCTCGGATATTCCAACAGGCAAGCAGCTCCGTATATCCCGACTTTTCGGAGAACGACTTGTTCTCCATCCTCAGAGATTCGGAATGCCGTCTTCTCTACTTTGGCAGTATTTTGCCTCCACTCCAGGTCCACTCTTGGGGTCAGATGCCATCTGATTGGCTATGGCGAATGCTAGTTTTCCCACCTTTCCATGCGTATTTAATGATCTCGGTGATCGGTCGCCTGGCATTAATTAAAGAGAAACCAGTGGTTTGAAGATCTTGGGAAGCGCTCTGAGTCAATCTGTTTATAAACTTCCTCCGATGGCATCTCTTCCGCCCAAAACATGCACCTCCTTTCAGCTCTCTACATTCTAAGGTAGTTCGAGCCAAATATCATTTCTCCTTGGAATCAATAAATCCGGTCTCATTTTATGGAAGAATATCACCGTTCAAAAATGCCAAATTATCAGCCCCTTTCCGAACTACTTTCCGAGATTTTATCGAAAAACACCAGCCATTTTACATGGGAAATGGTACGTAAATGCACGCCAGAGAGACCTAATGTAAAAAATGAGGAATATATAACACCTAGATTCCGACAAAAAATTATCAGTGTGTAGTTGGTATGTTTTCTCGACGTTATTTGAAAATAAACCATATAGTTACCCAAGTCATTATTTTTGGGTCGTAAAAAACCTTCCATTTTGTTGGAGATTTAAACGTACCGCGCGAAAAATGAGTCAAGTTAAAGACTTTTACAGATATTTTCATTTAAATACTTAATAATTCAGTCATATAAAAGTATATTATTGCACCATTGATAATAAAATATTTAATTCATGCTTTCTTCAATTGCTGAAATTAAAACATTATTCGAATATGGTCTCCATTATGACTAGGGAACTATCTCGCTCAAACTTCCTTTAGGATAAAGTTGAGAGATGAAGTCAATGGAATGTTCGGGGTATCTTCCCTTGGAGTGTAAAGTTCGAATCAAATCTAAAATAAGAGCATATATTATGAACGTTGCTTACAACTACTGAACATGAGAATGAAACTCGAGTAAAAAAACTTTAACAACACTCTTTGAAAACACATAAAAGTTCTCTGATTTTTCACTCACGTCATGGCATAAAGTTGGCCTGTGACGAAAGAGAATGATTTCTAGAAGCTGCTTTGGTAGGAGTATATCAAGGCCGTTCGACTTAATACATGTTGCTCTACCGACATGTCCACCTTTAGGAGGACTAAAATCGACACATCGAACGATATTTGGTATGCCTGGGCCAAATGAGTCGGGATATTGTGATATATACGTAATTAGATAAATATTGAAAGATTCTGTTACCTTCCATTTATATGGCACACAAGCGACTACATTTGTTCAACTAAATAGTCTGCATTTTTAAAATTTTCAAAATACTATCATTCATGCAGTGGAACTGAAACCAACCCTGAAATTGGCCATTCATTACCTGACTATATTTGCTTGCTACTACATTTGTTCGTGTTAATAGTTTGCATTATAAAAATTTCCAAAATGAAAGCCACAGTTCATGGAGAGCAACAGAAACCAACCTTGTTATAGGACATGCATCACCTGCTGTAATTAATCCGAAAGTTGTTTTGCATCAACTTTCTATTCCATTCTCCTCTCAATTAACTGTTTATTTCCTCAATAGTCTACCTTCAACACTCTCGCATAATATGTAGACATACTTCACCACCTGTCCTTTTCCTAACATAATGGCTTTCAGGCGTCTCCTTTGTAAAATCAGATATTGAAAACCTTGATTTCAGAAAAGAAGCAATCGTAGCCCTTACTTTTGTTCGTTATAGGGATGAAGAAACATGGTGGCAAAAAAGACTAAATTAAAGAAGAGTCTTTTCAGTGGAAGAATACATTGATAAACTCGATCAATTCTGGCTTAACTTTGTGAAAATCCATTGTAAAGAATTGAAATGAGATATGGTACTTTTTTCACAGTTTTTTTTATTTCAGGTCGACCGGTTTCGTCACAAAGGCGACATCATCAGGTACATAAGTTTCAGGTACATAAGTTAGTTTCTGCAGCATTCTAAACTTATGTACCTGATAATGTCGCCTATGTGACAAAACCGGTCGACCTGAAATAAAAAACTGTGAAAAAAGTACCATATCTCATTTCAATTCTGAAGAATACATTGCCCACAAATATCTTCGGAAAGAGAAAGTAAGAATGTCTCCAGGTTTGATTACCAGGGCTTCCAAAGTTGCAAGCTCTTGCTGTCAAAATCAAAACGTTCAGTCTGTAATTCACGTAAACTAAAATGCCATCCATCATCTTCATCCGATTGTATTCATGCGTTACTCTGTTGTTGTTACTCTGTTGAGTTGTCAGCACTGTCGGCGCGTTTTGATTCATCTTTTTTTGGACGGTAAACATTGTCGTTACACGCGCTACCGACACTCTCACACCCTCTTAGGTCTCTGTCGTGTTGGTAGCATTGCCTACCATGTGCTATCGTCTCCTCTCCGCTCCTTCACCGATCCCTTCCACGTGGCCCTTCCCTTCCTCAACGTCATGCTACACGCAGGCGATTGCCACCAAGTTTTGCAAACACAGCACCACGCCTATTCCCGCCGAGGCGGATTGTTTATCGTGAAATTCCCCGGTCGTGAATCAAGAGGGAAAGGTAAGAGTAGGGTGGGGGGTACTTCGTATGATAGATTACCCAGGGTGATGAGGCGTCATTTTTTTTGCTTATTTTCATTGGTTGGAAGTGATAGAGTATAGCCGGCTTCTATCGGGACTTTTTCCTGCACTATGCCTTTCGTGAAGTCTATATTTACATAAAATTAAAGTAAAACCTATCCAAATGTGTTGTATAAATACACATTAGGAATTGGAGCAAAATACGAACTGTGAGTCATTTATCCATATGTATTGGCAATGAGAAAATTGAGGGAATCAAATGATTTCGTAGCGCAATGAACAAATGAGCATATCCATCCCCTCCATTACGTCGCACTTCGTGCATAGGCAAATGCTACCTAGTTCCGCTACCGCTATTCATTCTTGTGTCCGATGTGAACCTGCCTTAATAGCCGCGCGTTGAGGGACCGGCCGTCACCACTGCGCTGCACAAGTTGAGCAGTTTTGGATTGCACGGATTCCTCTCTCTGTGGCTTGAACGTTCTACTGGGCGCTGTCGGGAGCTCCCCCGACCCATCGCACTGCTCATCCTGCTCCTTTATTCGCCTCCCACCCTCCCCCCCCCCCGCAACGGCGGCGGGCAACCCGACTGCATAAACTATTAACAGTCTTCCTCTCACTCCCTCTTACTCCTCCTCAACACGAGAGGGAGAGCGGCGGTTGGGTGACGGAGAGGGTGGGTGACGGCCCGAACTGGGTCGCCCAGAGCGTCTTCCGCGGCATCATCGTCAAGACCCCTCCCCTCTCTTTTTTCCCTCTCTCACCCCTTCCCCCCAATACCCCACCCACCCCGCTCCCCTTTTCCACCCCCCTCTCTCCCACTATTGGACCGAAAATGGGTCGCCGTACGAAATGTTTGCGCTCGGAGAAATGAATCTCTCTCTCTCTCCCCCCCCCCCTCTCCACTCAACACACGGGGGTTCGCTCTGGCGGTGGATGCAACGTCACTCATCCCCGAAGACACGCGAAGAGACGTACACCTTAAGGGCCGCGGTGGGACGGGGTAGGAGGAGGAGGAGAAGGGAGGATCGAGAGAAAATTATTAAGTTTCCGACGTGTTTGTGTTCTGCGCTTTGTCGTCCGAATGAATCTCGGTTCCCACGTGGAGAGGAAGGAAAAAGGGGGAGCGTTTAGGGTAGTGCTAGCGAGATAGATCCCTAATCATAATAGAGACCACACTCGATATATACGTGTTAATTTCACCAGCTGTGAGATGCACGAATTAAATGTTGCATTATTAATGGTGAAATAATATAGTTTTACATGACAGAAATTGTAAGTAATCAAATGAAAATGTCTAAATAAGTCTTTAACTTGACTCATTTTTTTCACGCGGTATCTTTAAAACTCCATCAAAACGGAAAGTTTATTGTGATCCCGAAGAATTTGCTGCGGTTACATTACGGTTAATTTTTAAGAATAGTTGATAAAACACACAAACTATACACTGTTGATTTTTTGACGAGATCTAAGTGTAGTAAATGCCTCATTTTTAATATAAGGTCTCTCTGGAGTAGATACACACACCATTTCCCATGTAAAAGGGTTGGTGTATTTTGGTAAATATCTCGGAAAGTAATGTGGCAAGGGGTTGAATTTTTTATGTCAATGGAAGGGTGATATATTTTTCTTTAAAATGAGTCCAAATTCATTGATTTATAGGTAAAATGATTTTTTGCTCAAACTACCTTAACAGTGCTGTCCGATGTTGGATGGTTTATCGGTTATTTGGTTGAGGCGGCCGTCAGCTAAAGTCATCCGAGCCATGAAGGAAAGGGTGGGTAGTAGAATTGGGCAAACCCGTCCATTTTTTGGAACTCGTTCACTCTGGACCCGTTTTTTCACTCGTTCACCGTTCATTTTTTATAGGTTGTCATATATTTTATTTTTCACATAATCTTGGTGTTTAAAGAATATAAAAAAACTAGAAATACTTAGTTTACTGAAATGACGGCGTTTAAGAATGTTGGATGAAATAAAAGATGGAAGGTGATATTACCAACTTTTCACATTGTTTCGTAAGTAGGTTTAATTCATAAAGTGAAAAAAAGGTACTGCTCATTACACCGCTAGCATCAGCACATTAATTTTTGGGATATTAGAAAGAACAATCTATCTCACAATGATAGGAGCGAGGACCGGAGGGACTGACGAACCGAAAGGAGCGATGAACTGAAAGGAACGATAGACTGAAAAGAACGAAGGACTGACTGATCGAAAGGAACGAAGGACCGAAAGGAATGGTCGTTTCGTGGAAGTCGGTCCTCCCGTTTAGTTCATGGTCCCGTTCCTTTGGACCCATTCGTTCGCAAACAACTCACCTCTAGTGGTTAGGTTTGAAATGGTTGTACCGAATAGGGTAAGTTTGGAGAGAAATCTGGCGTCGAAATGGGCATACCTGTGGTGAATGGCGTCGTGAGGGCCAGAATTTAACTTCCCAACGAACAGCTCCCGACCCTAAGGGTTTGATGCTGGAACTCTTAAGCCACCACACCTCACTGATACTCAATCGCGGCGGTGAGAAATGGAGGGGAATGGGAGGAATCTAGAAAAAAATATTGAGATTCCAAATATCTGTATTATTACTTTGTCATCTGAGTGAATCTGTATATTGTAGTACTGGTAAATGCAGTATTTAAGGATGTCGTTCAGCTTGTTCAGCACCTTTGTGTGAAGTTGAAGTGAGGGTAGGTCGAACAGGTGAGAGCTCCGTCCTGGAAGATGGATGGCGAAGTTTTTTACATTTTCAATTATCGGATTGTGATAATAAAGTTCGTAATAGTACAAGGGCATAGAGTACTCTGATGAACTATTCACCGAATTTTACCTTTCTTTCATTCCCCTTTTATTTTTTCAGTTTTTATTCTATATCCTCCCGCATGTCTGAATAACTTGAGTAAATTAATACCATTGAAGTGACTATTTAAAAGGCAACGACATGCACTTTAATTCGTTCGACGAATAGTGTTCGGTCAAAATTCAAGTCATATATACCTGAACCCAAACGTTTTTACTAACATTTTTTTCAAATGCCATAGTTTCCATGAATTTAGCCAGCTATGTATAACGTTAAAGCTCACTTCAAGCTCAATCAAGCTCAGAGCGAAAGACTTCACGACTCTTAATATAACATTTGCCTATTCAAACTTACAATTCGTCTTTCGCACTGCGACATCAACCAACTGTGCAGGCATCCTCACTATTGGCTGCCACTCCGGGGCGCCACGGCATCTGGGTCATTTTCATTACGGTTATAGTGTTTCACATTCTCTTCACCCCCAGCAAATTTCTCCCGGAGACCAGCACTTTTTTTTGCAGAGATGAAAGAAGAGGTATATTTCCTCCCGTGCAAACTCTCAGTAGTACGTCTATAAGTGATTAGAGATTGACTGCAAGTTACTCGGAAAAGGTGGGAAAGTAAAATAAAAAGTTTTTTTATTTTTTGTGCACCTTTTTGTTTTGGTAGAATCCTGAGAAGATGAAGTTTACCGAGTACTCCATTGATAGAGTTACCCATTTTATTTATTTATAATCTAAAATTAGTGCCGCTAAAAATATTTCGTGGATATCTCATTTTCTGGGATCAATATCGGCTTTAGATAGATAAACAAAGGTAGACAGTTATTTCGAAGCAATTTACAGTATATGATGATCGACTGTGATGATAAGGATTCAATAATTTGAAGTTGGTTTTCCATGTTTGAATCCGCACGCGAACTAATGACACAATATCATCGGCATGACATAAGAACCAGGAATAGGCTAACTTATTAGGTTACTTTATAGTTGAAATATTTGTATATACAGTAATTGAGGAACGTTTGTACATTAACATGTACTTAAGGTAGTGCGAACGAGATAGTTCCCTAATAATAATAGAGACCATACTCCTTATATACGTTTTAATTTCAGCAACTTTGAGACTCACAAATTAAATAATGCAAAATTAATGGTGCAATAGAATAGTTTTTCATTACAGAAATTGTAAGTAATTAAAATATCTAAATAATTCTTTAACTTGACTCATTTTTTTCACGCGATACGTTTGAAACCCCATCAAAACGGAAGGTTTATTGTGATTCCGAAGAATATACTGCGGTGACAATGAGATTAATTTATAGAAATAGTTGAGAAAACACACAAACTACACACTGTTGATTTTTTTACTAGATCTAAGTGTAGTAAATGGAGTGCATACACGTACCATTTCCCTTGTAAAAGGGCTGGTGTTTTTTGGCAAATATCTCGGAAAGTAATGTGGTAAGGGGTTGAATTTTTTATGTCAATGGAAGGGTCAGATTTTTTCTATAAAATGAGACCAAATTCATTGATTTCTAGGCGAAAGCTCAAACTACCTTAAAAGTCATAATGATGGCTACTAATTACCTCGCAGCATATAAGGTGTGAAATCAAGAGTTCAAAAAAAGTAACTGTTGGAATTTTTGCATATTTTGCTGATTTGTGCATTGGCATTCTTAACTTCGAAAATATTAATAAGTGATTGAATATTGATAAAATTAAAAATAACTCCGGAAAAAAGTTTATATTCAATTTATTGCATATTTTCCTGTCCTAGACTTGTAGATGACGATATTTTCCGTGAAATGAATTTTTTAAACCTACCATGATCATCATGCCCGTGATTTTTATCAAAATTGTTAATTACACCCTTGAAATTCTTTTAGATTAATAAATATTGTTTTTTTTATGAACCCCATTTTACCATGCGCGAGAGTCTTAGTCCAAAAGAGTTAGCGTTCTTGGAAAACAGAACCCATAATTTGTTTTCTCTTGTCAAAAGCTATTGCATCAAGGAAGAATTGAATAATGTAGTTAGACTTAATGGGTCATAAAAAGAATCGACGCTTTTCCTCCCATCGCTCTTGTATTTGTAAAAAGTTCGAGATTCTTAAAAAATGTTTTGCTTATATCATAAGTTCTCCATTTCTTCTGCGATTAATTCGTGCTATAATATGACAATTGTGATTGAAGCATCCTATGGCATATTTGGAGGAATAATAATAATCTAGATTAAAACTTCTTCTTATATTGGTCACATATTCGTCGTTCAATGCACTCAGTTCGTTTTATCACTATATAGAGAAATAAATGGTAAACCATGATAAGTAATAATCACCCTATCTAATTTAATTCAAATTTTGTGAGAAAATTTTTACTTGCACATTTATCAAAAATTCACTTTTTTCAACTTTTTTTATTTTTCAATGCGATCAATTATGCTTACAGAAACGCTTTTCAGAGCTTTGATTATCTTTATAAAAAAAGTTCTCCATGCCCATTACAACAAGTTCGATGTTAGAAGCATTAGACTGACATATTTCAACATAACCTTGCAGTTTTTTGTACCTTGTAAGTTGGACCGTGGTTTTTATTTTTAATTTCACTGGAAGAACTTGTATTTCACAATAGAGGCTTTATTAAATGTTTTAACAAGATTTAGATTTTAAAAATACGAGATTTAGTTTTAAAATTTAATAATATGTACTCTTAAAAAGTTTAAGGGCTGGAAATTTTATAATTTAAGTTTGGCTTGTGAAGTTTGTCACTGGCTGATTCTAATAGTGACTTCTTTAGTCGATGTTATCTCCTTGTCCATCACAGTTAAAAATAGGCTTGACTCAACCTCCATTGTATGGTAATGAAACTGAGGAAGCGTTGTCACACTAAGAAATAAGGAAATCCGTTGTAGATGCTATACTCAATCATACGTAATATATACTTCATATTAAGCTTAAACTTTGAGCAAAATTTACTTAAGTGGAGGACTTTTTTGGGTTGTAATACGGACATATTTTAAATGTCGGAGATGATGTTAATTTTTAATTTCCTCTTGTAACTCATTGATAGGTAAGCTAAATTGTGATCAACTACTTTTCGGTAAAAATATCGTTGCTATCTGATCACTGGAATCATCGAAGGAATTTTCCAAAAGCTGCCAAACAGTATATTAGAATAAAGTGAGGAGGAATTTTTTTCAGTTGACGACTTTATGGAATGATGATGCTGAATTGTGTATCTGACTCCTTTTGGACGGTAAATCCATAGGTGGACTAGTTCGTTGAAAGACTATACACACATGTTGTGCGATTTAAGCAGACTAAACACAAATACCTTCGGTTAGTAATCCAAACTTAGCCAGTGTTGAATGTATAAGAAAAAGAAAGTTTAATAGGAAGAATCCCGGAGTCATGCTGTCAAAGTGGCATCAGATTCTAAATTTTTCAAACTCTTTGTTTTTAAAATGTTAGGAAATGCAGATATTAGCGTTAGTATAGAGAAGTAGAAAGCATGGTCATAGTTACATGCATTCCCATCACGCCGTTCCCTTCCGAGGTAGGCACAGTCAAAAAGTTTCACTCATTAATACATAATTGTACACCTAACTCTGCTTCAATAATTTCCTCCATACTGACCTATCCTTGTAAACCTATTTTGCCTCACTTACCCCCATACACGCTCTCCAGTTTTTAAGACTCCTAATATTCCTCTTCCTAAGAATTTCCTCAACTACATTCAACCGCAACTTTCTCGGCCTACCTCTACCTCTCACACCATTCATTATACTCTCTAATCTCATCCATTCTCTCAACATGGCAAACCAACGAAGCACACTCCTTTCATACACGTCCATTACTGGAGCATTTAATACACATTAATTCATGACTCACTCATTCCTGACCCTATACATCCTACTTTTGCCGCAAATACTCCTCAGATAACTCATACCCGCGGCGTTTAGTCTACTCTTATGTATATCCTTACATACCCATGTTTCACTACCATATAGCAAAGTGGAAAGAAGTACACTTTTGTACATGGCTATTTTCGCTTCCTTAGACAAGCACTCATTCCTTGATTTGCTCCACATCCTTCCTACCACTTTCCTTCCAGCATTCGCAAGTCTCTTTATCTCCTCATCTATTCTTCCATCTTTGGCATACATCTTACCTAAGTACACAAAATCATCCACCTGTTCAGTTACATTACCATTCGCCCTCATCATACAGTTATTCTCCCCATTCTCCTTATCAAAAACTACTACTTTAGTCAAGCACGCCTTTACCTTCAATTCCATTCTCTTCGTTGACTCACAAAACTTATCTAGGAGCTTATGTAATCCCTGTTGACTGTCTGAGAACAAAACTGCATCATCCGCATATAGAAGAACTCGCACGTATACATTTCCAATCAAAACACCGTCGTTTTCTCTACATGAGTCTCGAACACATGTATCCATAAATACATTAAACAGCCATGGAGACATTACGCATCCTTGCTTTAAACCCCGGTTTATTACTTACCAATCATTCAGAACCCCGTTAACTCCTACACTTGCCTTACTATTGTCATACCTCACCATCATAATATTCAATAACTGCCCATTCACTCCATAGTCTCTCAAAACCCTCCACAACTTCTTTCTATTTACTCTGTCACATGTCTTCTCTAAATCGACATACGCACAGTACATTTTCTTTCGGACACTCATACATTTTTCTATCACTTGCTGATGTGCAAAAAGCTGGTCACTACATCCTATCCCAGGCATAAACCCGCACTGCACACCCCATATTTTGTCGGAAGTAATATCCTCACTCTTTCGATTAATATTTTACTGAACTCTTTTCCCGGGATACTCAATAAACTCTTGGCCCCATAATTATTACATTCGGTCTTTCCTCCCTTTTGTACAACGGAACGATGATAGCATTCTTCCAATCCGCTGGAATAACAGAAACCTTTAAGCATAAGTTGTGTAGTTCATGCAGTCTACAAATTAGTAATTTACACCCTCACTTCAACATTTCACTGGATATCTCATCTATGCCTGCAGCCTTCCCATTTTTCAATATTCTCACAGCCGTTGTGACCTCCTTCTCACTGATATCATTTTCCATCATCACATTCTCACATACCACTTCACAAGGCTCATCCTCAACGCCTGTTACGCAATATTATTGTACAGTTCTTCAAAATACTCCCTCCAGCAGTCCCTGATATTACTCTTGTCCCACATGATCTCTCCACTTTTGTTCTTTACCGCATTCATTCCCCTACCTTCACCAATCTTAGCCCTTTTTACCCACTTCCAAAACAGCTTTTTATTACCTTCAAAATCACTCTGCATTTTGTTAGCTTCATCCGCACGCATTCTTTCTTTGCTCTCTTTCACAACAATTTTGTATTCATTCTTTTTCTTTCTGTAATGCTCACATTCCTTAGTACTCTCTTCCTCAGATTGGGCAGCAATCATATCCTTGTACGCCTCTTTCTTTTCTCTGACTGCAATTTTCACTTCTTCATTCCACCAAGCATCACCTTTCGTTCTTCCCACCACTCCTTTTCCACATACACTTTCAGCACATTCCACAAACACTCCTTTTAAACACTCCCACGCATCATTTACGTTCTCGTTTCTGATATGCTCGTCCCATTCTCTCTCCTTCAACGATGGAGCATCCTCAAGCATGCAACCATACCGCATTCTTACCTCGATATCTAGCAACCTTTCCACTTTTACTCTCAACTGCTTACGCGCAACATTCTTCCTTGGTACCCACTTTCTGCCCAGATTCACTTTGGAGAGTACCAAATAGTGGTCTGTTCCAATTCAGCACCCCTCATCACTCACGTGTCCCACACTAAATCTCTCATCATACATAATAAAATCAATCGTGCTTTTACAATTTCCCCTTTGCCCAGTATACATATGTATTCTCTTATGTTTAAACCTGGTTTATGGTTTGGACACAAACAATCCTTTTTCCAAGCACACACTCACCAAGTTTTCACCATTATCATTCACTCGGGGGTCACCAAAAGGCCCAACCACTCTCTCAGATGCATCCCGCCTCACACCAACCCACCCATTCATGTCACCTAGTAAAATTATTCTCTCACCAGGATCACATTCATTCAAAACATCTCTCAGTTTTTTCCAAAACTCAATCTTTCATACTGTCACTCTCTCCATCCACTGGTGCATAGCACGCCACAATTATAACTCTCCTAATACCTACTTTCATGCGAACCCAGAGCAATCTAGGGGATACTAACTCGTACTTCCTTACTAGCAACTTTGCTCTCTCATTAAGAATGAGTCCTACACCTTGACATCCGTGTACTTTACCTTCAACTCCTGACCACAATGCCAGACTACCGCCATCTAATGTAACAGCATCCCGCCCCTTACGCTTAGTTTCACATACACACAAAACATCCATTCGTCTCACTTTCATTTCATCAGCAACTCATGCTCCTTTCCATACACTCCTCTCACATTCCACGTAACGAGAGTCCAGTTCGTTTCCAGTCCGTATCTTGATGGGCCAACCTTATTCAGCTTCCGCCGCCTATCGTGGCTTGGGCTGTCCGAGGCAACATTTTGACGTTTTAGCAGTAAGTTTTAATAGAGTATGCAAGGTTACCAGCCTTCACAGTACCCGCACCACGTGCAGCTTCCCCTGCTAACAGTTACGGCGTTCTACCGATCAGTTTTGGCACATTTTCACCAGTATGCCACAAGAGAAACCAAAGCATAGTAATACTCTAGGCCCGCTTTCATTATTCTACTCAAGCTAGGATCCCTTCTGAAAGGACCACCTTGAGAACCAGCATACTGTTGCCCGCGACCCACCACTAGGAGGTATATGCGGTGTACTGACACACCGGGTCGCATGATCATAGTTCAAATCATAATTATTCTTAATTGTATTGCCATCATAAAATAACTTACCGTTTCTTAAGTTGAATAAAGCACATTTCTTGAATACGAGCTTAAACGATTAATTTTTATCCATATATGAAATTTGTAGCCCATTTTATGTCGATTTCATGCATTTCATGCATACGTGTATGCAATAGCTTGAGAAATTTTTATTAATTCTTTTGTATTCTAAATTTATATGGTACATCTTACTCATGGTAGAAATATATATTTTAAATGTTGCAAAACCATATTACAATGGAAAATTTTGCTTCTGAAAATCTGTTGCGAGAAATGTCATCTGCTCTTTTAATATATGCCCGAATAATTTCAGCAGGGTCACTGTAATTCATGCCTGAAGTAATGGTTTTATACCAATTAAAACTAGACTGAAACTGATCGAAGAGCCAGGCTGAAATAAACTAGCCCTAAAATGACTGTTGTGGTGTGTGTGACTTCAGCCGTAATGATTGGAGCACAATTGCAAGTTAATGAAAAAAATCTCTTCTGGTTGTTACATTTGACAAAACGTGCTTTTAACTTTCCTCGGGATATATTATGTTGCACTGACTCACTTTGTCCTGTTCTCTCCTTCTGTCCCCAGGTGCGTGAATTCCGAGGGTGGCTTCTTTTCTGGGAGCTTGGCACTGAAGGGGGTTGGGGGCGGGGGATCGGGTGAGGGCGGAGGCAGCGGCAGGGCCGGCAGCGGTGGAGACGAGGCCACGAGGGGCAAGGACCCCAACGGCCTCGACCCCTTCAGCTGTGACGGCGAGCCACCGTGAGTACCAATGAAATCCGCCACCTCGAATCTCAGTGAAATGCATGATATTTTTTTCGTCTGTGAGATTTGTTGTAATTTGATAATTTACAGAACAATCATCAGCGCTAATCAGTCCGCAGAATGGATTTCAACAATTTCCCACACCACCTCTCTCACAACTAACTGCATAATACGTAGAAATTTCCTTAGTAAAAAAATCCGCCTCAACCTGGAAGTAAACAACCCTTTGTCTTACCAGCCAAATACACTTTACAGGCTTTCTAATTACCAATGCAATTTTGTCAGGATTTAAGGTGGTGGGAGCGCGAATCATGAGTCGTTGAATGCATATGTTAGTAATTTTTCTAGTAAATCAAAAAATTTTGGACCGTACTTCACATATGTACATCGATTTCTACGTTGGAAATAAACATGCATGTTGTAATATAAATGATGAAAAACATATATTTTAAAGTTTTCATCTCAACTAAAGCATTTTAATGACTTTATTTTTATGGCGCGGAATTTGAAATTCAAGCAAAAACCATATGTGAATACGTGATTTTATTCGGCACAATACCTTTGTACTAAACATGAGCCGATAAAATAATATGTAAGGTAAGTTTTCGCAAATAGGGGAGAAAATCTATACCGTAGAATTATTCCGAAATATATATGTGAAGTGCCATAAAGTTACTTGTTAAAATAGCGTAAAAATTTCAAATCAAATTGGTAGAATTCAAATTTTTCACTTCCATCTTGCTAACGAGTTTACGTATGAAAAGTTTCACCAAAATCTGTAAAAAAATGACAATCGCACGAACCACCGTAACGGAACCATTTTATTCTTTCCTAAGTCTTCATTTTGACGTTCCTAAAGTTTTACTCCATGTGCCCTATCCTTGTTCTTCCTCAATATTTCTTCCCGTTCATTTCTCCTGACATAAATTTCAAGAGGCAGTTTTGTCTCATAATGTATTCAATGAGATTCTCTCTACTGCTTCAGTGGTTTTTTACTCGGCATATTTTCTCCCCAATGCTTGAGAAACCATGGCCATTCCGTCATGTTGCCTTCAAATTCAGGCAATACTCCTGGTAGGAAATAGTGATTTAAGAAATTTGCCTCCTTGCCCTCTTTTCATAGTTGATAGCTGGATGGTGAAGATAATTACAACATATTTCAGCCTTGCATGAGCATCTACATTTATATATTAGACTTTTTGACACAGACCGAAGTATTTTTTTAATTTAAAGTCTTTTCCCCCTAACTAGTCTTAAGATTAACGTATTGATGATTTGTACAACACATAGGCCTACTTCATTCTTCAGCAGCTCCTTATTCCCATTTATTTGTATTTTGAATATCTTTTTCTGATCTAAAATTAGATTTCGATGTAATTTTACTCCTAAAACTCAATTACAGCATACATTTGAGGTGTGTAAAATACTACTTACTGTTTTCAGTCTCTCGACTCTGCTCGGACTGTTTCAGTTAAAGGCCACACTAAACTTTACTCCATCACTCATGAATGGTTCATTTTTTGTTGAAAGTTTCAACAAGGGGTATTGCAATTACTTAACATTTTATGAAATCTAACATAAATTTTCATCCAGAAAAACCTCCATCAATCGTCATGAGATCTTTTTAGGGACATAAATTTATAGGGACGTTAAAGGAGTGTCTCAGAATTTTACTTCACTCTTCGACATTTACGCTCACAAATTCAATTTGGCAGTCATAAAATGCCTTCCATATCGCAAAGGAGAAATTTATGATCCGAGTAAGTCTTTCTGTGCCGCACCAACTCATTCTGGTGGGGAAAATGTGAGCTCTTGAAACGAGGCTAGTGCATGAAAATGCTGTTAGCCTATATTTATCTTCAACCTACTTGAAGGATTAAAGAGCCGATCTTCCTTTATGAGGAAAACCAGGACCTTCGAAGTGCTGAATTCGACTCTAGTATTCTCCAGCTTAACTCGTAAATTCTGCTACATTTCATAAAAACAACATATACTATCATTTTTATGCTTTACTTGATTTATAAATAACGTTTTGGAATAAAAATTTGAATTCTTTACACACATAATTCTTCATATTGAATCAAGTTATTTTCTTCAAAATTTGAATACTGTATTACTTTCTATATAATATAAGTTGCACATATAAAATATAGACTATAAAAAGTATTGATTCATGAATATTTATTAACTATTATGATGTAGATATTAAGGCAGCTGAGTGAGTTAATGCACTCGCAGATTTTGTTTCGATTCTTTATTACTTTCATGTAAAATTTCCGTGTCTCTTGATATTTTTGTCTTTTACCACAGGCCATCGTTGGATGAGATTAGAAGCTGGGGCAAGTCTTTCGATAAGCTCATGAAGAACTCGGGTGGGTATAAAAATGTTTTAACGTGTATTGAAAATGTTAAAAATTTGCCATTGATTCATTTAGATAAAAAACTGATGAATATATATGAAGATGGAAAATCTTCATAATTTGTCACATTTTCTATTGATTCATTTAAATATTTCTTCCTTGGGTTCTAAATAAATTTTTATGTAAAACTTTAGAGTTTTTGGTCGAAGTAAATGGCCAAATTCTAAAAATTGTGTTGTCTTTGGAAATTTGAAAAGATGGCTTCTAATAATTATAACTCAGAAAGGTACGCAAAGCTGTAAAATTAAATAATAAGTATGCTATGAGAACATTCTTTGTTACTGCAATGCCGTACCTCTTTAAATGGGAGCTTTACTCGATATACTTTTTTACTTTCTAATTCAATAAATCATTTCTTGTCATAGCTATTCTAGTCAAACAATTTTCAGTCAATTAATTCAGTCAAAACAGTCAATCAATAAGCTATTCATCATTCTTCTTTCTTTTTACAGCGGGTAGGAAAGTGTTCCGGGATTTCCTCAAGTGCGAATATAGTGAGGAAAACATCCTATTTTGGTTGGCATGTGAAGAGCTCAAGCGGGAAGCGAACCCTGAGGCCATCGAGGAGAAAGCTCGCTTTATCTACGAGGATTTCATCTCCATACTTTCGCCTAAAGAGGTGAGGACTTTTGTGTCTGGGTTAATCTGTAATGCACTGGCGAGCGGCTTATACAATACCCGAATCCCAGTTTCCGTGTTAAGTTTCGTGGAAATAAGGATAGGACGCATATTTCATTTTGTGAAGGTGAAGAGATCAGAAGTAAAAGGAAAATATCCATCAAAATCATTATTCTCTTAAATTTGGAACTAAATAACCGAGAGAGAGTATTTTTGCTATTAACGTTGCTAATATCAAGTACTTACGACCTATGTATCTTAATTTCAGTGCATTTGATAGCCCAAAGTACTCCCCATTGAGGAAAATTCACTTTTGAAATATCCATCCACATTAGCTTTTTTATGAAGTATATCCTCAAGTTTTTAATTATATAACTGGGTAATATACGTTAAACCATTAATATTGATGTATTCTAAAGTATTTGTGTACATTATAATAAATTTATTCTTGCAATAAACCCATTTTTACCTTCCCTTGGTTTCAAACACGACCTCTTGGCCTGGGAAGATATCGCTCTTTGATTCGTGCTCACCCTGTAGGTATTGCAGTTAATTCAGATTTATTGAATGCCACAGTTTGAAACTACTATTTTTCTTACATTTTGTGTCCATAATCTTCGAAAAAAGTTATTTTTACTAGATAACCTTTTTAATATTTATATTTTTTATGTATTTTTTGTATTTTAGTATATAATTTTAAACTTTAGAAAAATACTAAGGAACAACTATTTTCTGATGCATTTGGACATCTTCTGCAAATACGCATTAGCTTTGGCTCGGATTGGGAAAATCGTTCGAAAACTATTGCTAGAATGCTTGCTCGTTAAATCGATGTCCATTTCGCAATTAAATTTGTGGAACTTAATCATGGAGAGAAAGAACTTCAGTTCTCTAGAAGTAAATAACTCGCAGAAAATTCAGTTTCTCTTCATGTTTATTCTGATACAAGTATTACACGTAAGTCGACACTTAACCCCAGCTTTGTGCAGGATTGAAACCCCCGGATGTCCTGCGCCCCGCACAACATTGTGTTTTGCTGAGTGCATATGCGCACGGGGCAGGGAACATAATCTCTTAATGGTAGCAACTTCTTGTTACATTCGTGAGCAAATATGTATTTTTGATAAGCCCACAGAGGTAAACTTTATCATTGTAACTGGTCGACTCTAGAGAATGTCTTTAAATGCAACACCATTGCAATTCCCATCAACTGACGAAATAAGATATCAAGCATGAGTGCTGTGATGCTGGCGGAAAGTAATTCGGGCCAAGGTCTGTAGTTTCAGAATATCATGTAATTTAAAGTAGAAAAGCAGTATATACTTTCTCTCTGTGTCTATGAAACACCCTGAATGATGTATAATTTGGAATAGGAGGTTGACGATTGTAGGCTCGTTTGCCTTCGATTTAAATAATAATGCGAAAAATTCATTTTTTTTAACTTTATTAAATTTATCTAATTACGTGTGTACAACTTTAAGAATGTAGTATTTTAGGAGTGTTTTATCAATAATTCACTCGTAGACACAATTTTTGTGAAGAGTATTTTGAGTAAGGAAAGGCAACATCGAGAACATACAGCATGATTTCTGGGCATACTGTATCGTTAGGAGGACCTATCCCTACTTTTAAATTGCTATTTTACCATTATTAATTTTTACTTTTCTTTTGGCTGTCAACACAATTTGGGAATAAGTATTTCTTAATTTTTTTCCAATGCAACTTTTAAATAAAAAATATAATTTTGCACATTTCCATCTCTTTTAGCCATATGGCATTCTATATATTGTCTCTTTCAAAAATTTGAATATTATTTTCTTAAAATCGGGCGCTCTTGGCACAAACTTAATTTTCCCCACTTACCTGCTGATGTAAATACTACAGATCCACAGTCCTTATCAGACTCGTATATATTAATGAGATCATAAGTTATCATAAACCAGTTTATAGCGCAAGATTATCTCTGTTTCCTGTGTTAATTTACGTTGCACCTTTTAAACGTTTGAACTCCGCAACAAACGATTATATAACCGCTGAGTCATAGAAATTGAAACATACCCGTAGTTGCATAGTTGGTTTGGCATGGTGGATTACTTTTGCTTTTCTCTTCTCATATGCATCATCATGTCATTACGACGAGGAAGATCAATCCAATCTGAAGTTTAATCAATATTTGACATTTCCTGCTAAGCTTATAATAATTTTGGAGTATGCATTTCATACTACAAAAAAACTTAGAAATCAATTCAAATGACCTGTAAACAAAGCTATGTAAATATATTCCAAAACAATCAGGCCCTTTGATTTATATTCCACGAGGTACACCGTTAAACCTCCCCAAATAAAATATCCGAGGACAGAGCCTCATGGAAAGTTCTTGCGAGAGGAAAGGATTTATATACCGGCTTATTTCACATTGCCTTTTTTTAACCAACAGAAAACATATTTACCCTTGATTAACAGCGAGCGTAAGTGAAACGTAAAACACTGATCGAATGCTCTGGTGTTCACATCTTTTTGCTCCATTCTGGAAAGTCGCTCTCTTTAGCACAATTGCCCTTTGTTAAATCTGTTCGCTCTTTTTTCCACATTGGAAATTGAGTCAATTGTTCTTTCACCATCACTCTGATGCATATTTTATCAAGTATTACTCCATACTATTAATATCATGGGTTATAATTTTTACTCAATCGAGCATGAACTTTTACATGTTCTTTTGACTCTATAGTTGGCAAAATTTGAAGAACGTTAAAAAATCGTTAACTAGAACCAGACCAATCCCAAATACTGTTAAATTGTTTTAAAATGAAAGTATACATTATGTACTTCTGATTTATATTTTTAATTCATGAAAATAATAGCTTAGTATTGTTCAAACCAATTTATTCATCATCATGGTAATAAAATGCTCTAGCCATGATCGCTGTTAAATGTTTGTGTGGTTGGTACAAAGTTATTGTTTTTATTCAAAATTCTTGGATTCAAAAGTTAGGCCTGTAGCAGTGTCATATTAGTTTATTATTTTCACCACACTTTACATTTAATTATATTTTGTTTAGTTTTTGTAATATTTATTAAAATCTACGATAAAATATTTTATATGTACTTCCGCTATCAAATAGGATACCATCTTAAATCCGCCATTTGTAAATTGCGGAGACTCATATAGCCTAAAAGAGGAAACAAGAAGAGATCATACTTAGGCTTGATTTACTGTTTCCTTTAAGATTTCGTTTCAGGAGTTTGATCAAAATGGCGGCTCAATCTCGTGTAAATTCATGTAGAAGATATCTCTATCACTTATACTTTCAAATTGATATTTAAATCTATTGATTGCTCTCTGCATTTAATATCATATTCCAGAACGAATTCATCGTCAAATTTCGAAATATGTTTTATTCCAAAGATGTACACCCTGATTTTTCCATAATATTTCCTTGATAAATGTATACTATTATCATTTCAGATTAATGCTTGTTAAAATGAAACTGATAACAATAATTTAGTTTAGGTACAAAACTGTGTAGCTCCATGATGTTAGGGAAATGCTCCATCCTGATCGTCAGTTTTTGATCGAGTTGAGATGGCACATTGATCAATTCATTTCTAGTCCTTTTGCGATGGGTAATAAGCTTCAGCGATATTATTTTAACTTTCGAAGCACCTTTAAGCAAGCCTCTTATGCTCTCAATCCTGATGTTTCATTATTGAATCCTCAGCTTTATCAGTTAGGTTTGGAAACTTTTAGAACTTGCTCTAATATCCTTTAAGGGATTCATTACGGTACTTCTCGAAAATTTAAATTTTAACTTTTAACTTACATTTATGGTCCAGGTCAAATCAAATGATTTTCCGCAGTGAAATTTATCAATTGGTGTTTTGTTTTTGTGATAAGAGTTCCTCACGACTTAAATTTATGTAAAATGACACCGAAAATTGGAAATACACCTTGATAAAATCATTTGGTACCACTGGGTGTGAATGTAGGCCAGTTCAAAACATTTTTTTAAATTAATTGAGATTTTTTCTGTGCTATATTAAGAAATGCCACAAGAGACAACGCTCAAATTATAATTTTTGCCTAATGTTCACGATAATTTATATGCATGTGAAGTAAACTGAGCCGAGTATTGGGTCATGATGTATGATGCCTGTCGATGTGAATATCTGCTGTTTGGCAATGGCATTGTGCACCTCTGAGTGATCCCACCTATTGCACCTGATGCCTTCCAAATTACTACATCACCCCTCTCTAATCACGCCTCCCATCTCTCGAACATTTCCAGGTGTCCCTCGACTCGAGGGTTCGGGAACTCGTCAACCGCAACATGAAATCCCCGACCCCTCACACGTTCGACGAGGCGCAGCTGCAAATCTACACGCTCATGCACCGGGACTCGTACCCGCGATTCGTAAACTCCGCCCTCTTTAAGAAGCTGGCGCAGATCACGAACAACGGCGGGGGAGGCACGTCGGGGGCCGTGATGGTGGGGACGCCCACGTCCGGGGGCGGCGGGCGGAAGGAGAGCAACGCGTGAGGCGAGGCGGAGGAGTAGGGCCTGAAAATGATGAGAAGAAGAAGAAGAAGACGGAGGAGGTGGAGGAGGCGGGAGATGCGGAGGAGGACGCGGCGGCCGTCGGCGGCGGAGGAGGAGCCGGCGGCGGCGGTGAGGAGGAGTGGCGGGACGCGGTCGCCAACGTGGACGGTGGAGTAGGAAGAACAAGGTGGTGGAGGAGCAACCGTCCCCCCTGCCCCCCCCAAACACTCTCTCCCCCCTCACTGCGCCACCCCCGCCCCTGTCCGGGGGGGGGGAGTGGAGTGTCCGGGGGAGGATACTCCGAATTCACGCCGCGGGAGAGTGATGGTGAAGGGGGAGTGTGTGTGTGCCACAAGGGTCCCTTCTTTCCCCCCTCCGCTCACCCCGCACATCTCACACCCACCCACCCACCACTCCCTTAGTACCCTTCCCATTGTCAGGGAGAAGGGAGGGGGGAGGGACGGGGCCGTGGGAAGGTTGGAGTGCCGCCTGCCCACTCCCTCTCCCCTCCCTCCTCTTCGATGGGCCAATCGAGTGACGGGTCAGAGGGGTGGTTGAGGGGAGAGGGTGGTAGTCCGTATCGAGAGGGAAAGGGGGTATTTTTATTGAGGGCAGAAGACGACGGCTAAGAAAAGAGAGTATTGAGGGAATGATGACGGAGGATGCAGGAGGGGGGGGGTCAATTTAAATCAGTATATACCGGGAGATTTCCATTTTTTAAGGATATGCCCCTCAGTGAAACATTGAATATAGGCGGGTAAGGGAGAGAGGTTCTTGCTCTGGTGCGGTGGTGGTGGATTATAACGACACATTGTAACCATTATTTTTTCCCATGAAGACCACGCAGAGAGTTTTCCTTTGTGGCCCCAAAATTTCAAGACCCAGGATCATTTTCTGGGGAACTCTTCCATTCCTCTTCCCCGCATCGCAATATTGATGAATATAGTCGAAAAAGGGTGGTTAAGGTCAAAAATTCCATCTTCAATTACTCCATAACGACTCCGGGCATTAGCACGAATTTCCATTCGTATACAGTGACCGTTCGCATTTTTCAATGTGGATGAGTGAATTGATCTAGATTTTTCTGGCTCGCGAGAGTGATAAAGATATTTAAGGGAGTTAATTGAACACCATTATACGCATTTGGCTGAGGTTTGTCCCGCGTTATCGCACATGCTTGATCAGAGTAAACTATTCTTAAGGTCATCGTTTCAAATGGGAGCCCATATAATTATTTCACTTACACTCTACTTCTTAACTGGGGAAAATATGGTTGTACTTCAAGGAATGATATTTAACATCGTTCATAATTTTGCGTGTATGTTTTTGGCTCTTTCATGTACGGGATATTTTCTTCCTCACTCATCCTCATAGTATGCCATCAATGAGTATAAATGTTGAGAATTTGTCTCTATTCAATGTGTGGTCAATTACTCCCACATTTTTTATTGAACATTGAGGGATCAATCTATTACTTTTTCAACCAAAGCTTTATTATATACTGTAAAGAGTCAGAAATGAAACTATAGAATGCAGAACAAAACGTGTGGATTGGCATTTAATCGGTGAAATGTTGCCCATTCAAGTTCAACTCAACCTTCTCCCATTGAATCATAACGATGATTTCGGTCTATGAATGGTCAAGGTCCGTAGTTGACAGCTAAGTGACAAGGCGTGCATAGTGCCATAGCTTATATGTCGTTGGCCTAAATCCCCACCGGGAAAAATAAGTGGCCACTTGATGATAAGCATATTATTTATTTTTTGAATATACCTAACTAATTACGGCCTACGACAAAACTGTGCCTTCTATGACAAAACTAAACACACCCTGGCTATATTTGCTAAACATTTGCTCATTATTAGCCTATTTTTTAAGAATATATGCCATGTTAAAGTTTGAAGTATAATATAAGTATTTGACAGATGGGGAATGTTTAAAGTTTATTATAGATGTCACAGGGAAGGCAGGTGATTTTACACCAGGGAAGAATGAAAAGCAAGACAATATAAAGAAATAAATTTGATTTTTTAAAAATTAATCCGCACCTTTTCATGGCTTAATCCAGCAGTAATGAGTCATTGTTTGTGAGGATTGCGAATATTTTGTTTGGATAGAGAGATATTATCATTGATGAAATAATTTATCTGCAAAATAAGATTTCACAGTGATTGAACTGTAGAGATAAAAAAATGAGGAGTTCGTCATCAACTGGAGATTCTTGTGCCATGGCGTCCGAGACAGATTCGCTGGGATACATATTAAAGATGTAATATCCATCTTGAAAACTAAGGAGTCTTTTTATGAAAATCAAGGAAAATGCCAGGTTTATTTGGCACAGTGGAGCAATGTGAGTTAAGGAGTGATTAGGTATTCCTTTTCGGTATTTAAAGAAATGCACAACAGCTGAAACCTCACTCTTTGATACAAGAGAGCAGTAATTAAAAGTAATGTCACCTAAATATGCAAGATAATTGCAATTGACAACTATGAAATATTAATTGGCACTGATATTTAAATACTATTTAAGAAACTAATAATAAATTAAAGAGAGAAGTGGGTCTAAACTACATCACGTCCATGTTCGTAAAATGAAAACGTTCTCTCAACACCTTTTCCATATTTGATTTATTACAAACAGTCCAGTTAATTAAGGCTAACGTCGACCCTAGGTTGAATTTAAGGCATTAAAACTATTTCACACCATATCGCTGCGTCAACCATTCATATAGTTAGCAGCAACTTCTTTGAGGCATATATTTATCACTGACGCAAAAATCGCACAAAAGCATTCCATGAGAACATTGGAAAGGCACATTGCCGTTCCTCTCCATCAAAAGCTGTTTGTATCGCAAAATTCCGTCTCGCCCTCCACCAACGATCTCACCTGGCTATAACGGGAGTGCGGACGGATATAGCAGGCATAGCAGCAATCCGCATTCAGTGCAAGCAAGCCAATATCAATCCCTGAACGATATGGGTCAAAGAAGAATGTATTCGGAAAAGGCTTCTCATTCACATAGCACACTTGCCGAGTCCCAGGCAACTAACAACTCGAAACGCAGCCAGTGGTACTGAAGTGGTATGGAAATTTATAATGAACGAACGTACGCTAATATGCCCCAGCTAGGATCGTTGAAAAAAAATCATGGGCATTCTTTCCCTTGGACGCGATCATTTTTGTCTTTCATTTAGACGTTTCGCTTTTCCCTATCCATCCACCATCAGTTCAGCTCCAATCTCGGTCCGTCCCACACAGCCATCGGATCTAAGTCCATTGTTTCTGGGGGCGTGAATAAGAACCTCTCTTACTTACGGCTGCCGCTGATAGAGGGCTCCCCCGTGAGGACCTTGCTTCCCTTCTAAGGAATCCATTCTTACCATCTGCAAGCGGGAAGTAATCAGAAAATTTGCAATGTGAACTTGATTTCTACCCCTCGTCTCCGTAAAGCATTTACGCCGCCAGCAGTATTTTCCAAGTCCCTTGTCCGTCTGTCACCGTCCCTCCATCTTACGGAAACCTCACACACCTCCCTCTTGCTCCCTCCCTCTCGTCCGGCCCAGAGACAGACTAGCGGGGCACACTAGACAATGCCCCTGCTCCTCCCTCCCTCCTTGAACCACCGCGCCCTCCCCCCCCCGCACTCCGGGAATATTAAGGGGACCAAAAACAATGAAAAAATTAAGTGCGAAGCGAGGGGTCACAGGTGGAAAAAAATAACACAAATATAAAGTTTGTAGCCGTGTGTACATCTCAAACGTGTATGGGACTCGCAAACTTAAACGTTCACATTATCTCTGTAAAAAAATATGAAAAAAATTCCTCTTTGGTGGTGATGGATGGCCATCACTCAATTTATCATCGTCCACGTGACAAAACCATTGTTAATATTATTATCATTATCAAATTGCTGTAGTAACTATCATCGCCGGATCGTCTCTCACGAAGCCGAGCTGAATGTCTGTCACAGAACATACATCCCTCAGTCTCTCCTCCTTTGACCCTATCGAATGCAAACCATCACCTCGTCGCCGCAAATCATGCCACTCTTTCCAACCTCTCGCCTCAATCCCTCAAACCTCTCGTGAGCTCCCTCCTCCGACATTCCCCACGTCTTCACGGCTTAGCCAAGGATAATAAAATCTTGATCCCTTTCCCTCCACCAAAAAGATACCCCAAATTCCCTCCATGGAAGCTTTATTGTTGAGTGTTGCCTTGACAAGTGAGTGGGGGACCACGGAGAGTCTCTGTGAGAAGAGGTGACCTCGAGTGAGATCAGTGGACCGGCGGACAAAATGGGTGCCGGTGCGGGCAGGACCCATGTCTCCTCAAGCGGTTTAACCTCCGCCCTGAGCACAGCACAACCTCCCCCCAAAATAAAGGAGCCCGCTCACCTTCGTCTCCTTCCCCGCATCTCGTGCTCCCCGCTCCTCCTCCAAAGTCTCCCACTCAGTATTCTCTCCCCTCCTCAAGGTGCCGCCAGCATAATAATAATAATAATGTTTAATAGGGAAAAAAAATGCAGCCCTCCCCCTCCTTCTCGTACTCACTCGTCTCAAAACCCCATCCGCGCGCAGAACTAGAAGATGAACGCCGGTGGACGACACATTGTGTCCTCACATGCTGGTACATATATATATTTTTTTGTTTCGTGCCGCCCATCGTGTTTGTGTGTGTATGTGGGGGATTATCCGTGGGACGGCCAAGTACAACAATGCGAGTGCCCCGAGACTCTCGAGGAAGGAATGCAGTCGAAATGAAGAAGATATTGAGGAAGAGGAAATAACAGTGATAACCCCCCCTCCACTCCCCCCACTTCTGCCCTCATGCCAATGTGTGGCCGATGGATGCCGGACGCTAAGTCACTACTTATGTTACGCACATCGCCCTGAAGACTTGTACAAGCATTTAAAAAATTTAAAAATAAAAAATATTGAATGTTGTTAACAGAGAAAAAAAATTGAGTGCACGAAAGTGGACAGGGAAAGTGCAAACTTGAAAAGCTCAAGCAGGGAGGAAGAAAAAAATATATGAGTATAAACACATACATATATATATATAAATATATATAAACATTAATGAGAACTACAACTTGTGGTGTAGCGAGGAACACGTTTTTTTCTTTCATTTTTATGTGTTTTTAAAAAAAAGGGATGAACCAATCGTTCAGCGATGGTATTGAGTGCCCCCGCGCCCAGTGGTTCCATGGCCGACAAATTTATGGGCTCATGGAAATAATTATATATATATATATATATACACATATATAAGCCATGATCCTTCCGAAATATCCAGATTTTAAGTGCTGAGGTTTAGCCGCTCTTCAGTACTTGCGGCTTCATGGTGACTTGGGTGGGCACTCTGTAACGCGATGTAAAGTGCGGTCGGGAAAAAAAGCGTCCGGCCCTCTCATTGGACTGCAATGCAAAACTATTAGACAAACGAAAAAGATAAAAAAAGGCCCGGATTCAAAGAAAAAAAAGGTAGCCTAATCCCCATCGCGCTTGAATTGACCAAAGACTTAACAAAAAAAAACAAACTTAATACATTGGTATGCTATGAGAATAATTTTTAAGTACTGAGTGTGTAAATGAGTTACGTGAGAATTAATACAGAAAAAAATAATTAGGCAAAACGGTGAAAGCGAAGTGAGTGAGGGATCCGAGGAGGATTATGGGTACACATTATACATAAACATACACATCCACACATACACACTCATACACACACACGCGAACACATACAAACAAGCAAACACACACACACTGAGATGTGACTTTGAAAAAAAAGATTAATGCAAGCACTCCCTGTGTTTTATACACAAAGTAGAATGTACACAATAAAGATTACTTAGGTAATGGCCTATTTTCAAACGCACAGAAAAGGGATATCAATCTCCTTTAAACAATACGTGGTGTGCAGGATACATCTCGCCGTTTCAAAAAAATCCTCACAGTTATCGAAGGCCAAGCTGGTAAATTGTGGTGGATGAACATCAACGAAAGGAATTTATTTTTTACACCGAGTTTTTTACAGTCGACTTTTTTCTTGACCCATGACAGATAATCATTTTCCAGTGAATATATTAACGTATTTCGATATATTTAATCACAGTATTCTCTGTGTGTGATGTGAGGGCAGATGCCAACAATGACAAATTAACGGTATGAGTAGTTTGGTAGTTTACTTCTATGTTTAGTTTTTTTTTAATCTAAGTGTACATGTTAATACATATACTAGTCGATTTTTTTTAGATACAGTTTCTCAAAAATACAGGGCGTATTTGGGTTTTATAGAGTAAAGCACAACAGCTGGAAAGTCGGAACTTTTCAATAATTATCACGTATTACGGTGGCCGTAGAAAATAGTCCTGAACGGTTTTTTATCTCATCGTTTGAGAGGGCATTGTTGGCATCGACATTGTTGAATGTTCTAATGTTGTGATAGAGATAGCTGCAGCAGCCCTATACGAGTCCTCAAAGATTCCTCCTCACAATCGCCGGGCACGAAGCCGCCATTTTGACGTAGGAAACGCTGCCCCTTAGGAAATCAATAGGAGCCAGCCACCACGTTCTTTGAAGCTGGTTAGAGCCAACTCGATTGGCGTAGGAAGATCTCATTAAGTGCTTATCAATAGCGGTCAAATTGGTTAATATTAAAAAAGAATATCACTTTTGGAAACCAAAGATGATTGAAAATTTATTTTCCATTCTGAGGCGCTCGGGATTAACTCTTGGAGATATAGAGCAATAGGCATAAAAAAAGCTTAACTTAATCGTGAGATAATCATAGGCTTTGGTTATGTTCTCAACGATTGAAGCAGCAGAAGTCACATTCCTCGGATTCCGATCATTTGTGGAATGATTGGCAAGGTGTTTTTTTTTATTATTTCGAATTATTAAAAATAGAATTCAATAGGTACCCAAGGTTTTTGTTTTAAAAAAATGCGTTCCTCGATTCCAAAAAAACGGCACAAGTATAAATAAAGGAGATATCTAATGGCGTGTAAAAAAAATCATTTTACAAATGTGAAATAGGCAAAATTTTATCCAAATTTCAAGTTTAACTATTAAGAGTTACACTAATACGAGTACATATTTTGCAAAGTTCTGTTTTTTTTAAGCTGGTTTACTCTGAAATGGTCAATTGGGTGCAAATTTTCAACTCGTTTTCCTTCACTCAAGAGAGGAAAATATTTCCAAAACATTTCTCAATAATTCTACATATTGTTTGAAGTGACGATTGATACAAAAAGTAAATGAAGTTTGTATGCATGTGGTTTAAAAGTGAAAAAAACCTGCACAAAGTGGAGTTAATATAGGTATATATAAATATATGGATATATATTTATGTATACGTGGGAGGGATATCCAGTCTAGTCATATGACAGAGGAAGTGAGCCTTTTCAATGAAGTGTGTTCCCAGTGCTGAGGCACCAACGACATAATATACAGTATCAGTGTCATATTTAATTCAATCGAGTTTAAATCAAATTTCATTGGCTTGTGTTCTGTTAGTCAGTGTAGTAAACATAAAAAAGCTATAAAAAGGATACTTAAAATTCATGCTGGAATTCTGCATTTCAATCATTCATTCAGTTACACCTAGTTACTAATTCAATAAATTGTATTTTATCTCAACAACAAAAATCGAGAGGTTAAAAACAGAGATTTTTCATTCATTTCATCCCACCATTCTACTGTCATGTTCTCATAACTAATCAGAGTATTTGAAATTGTTATCGAATATAATTACAAATACTTAATGTAAATATTTTCACTCACTGACATGAACATTATTTGACTCACATTAAAAATTAAAGTAGAAGTATATTTGACAAAGGTGCAAGTAAGTACGTTTTTCACTATCAGGTTTATTTTATATAATTTATGTTACCAAAAAAACAGTGGAAATAATTTTTCTACAACGTTCCTAAAAAGTTGGAAAGAAGAATTTATATAACTAAATCTTTAAATGTTGTTATGAATTTACTAAAGGTTTATAATAGAAGTAAGCTGATTTTCATCTGAATATTAAGCTCTCCAATTAACTTTATGTAGAACAGGTGCCATATCAATTGTTCACATACATTTATTTTAACCAGCATGATGAGGATCAGTGGCTGGCATAGAATTGAGACCCCACAGCTCAGGGGGGACTATTGTTGAGCTTCTGTATCAAGGATTATTATAATTCTTAGAGCCTAATCTATCCGAAAGTGTTACTTTAAGTTACTGTTTTTATCAAACCAAATAAAATGTTTGAATTTCTAGGAATATTAAAGCTATTTTTTCAATGGTGAAAAACCATTATTTTCACCATATTTCACTTTGTTTCGGGGTAAGATTGTCATTAGGAGTCACCCATGTTTTTATGAGAGACCCAGATCAAGTTGCTGGTAATTTGCCAGAATCTTGTGCAAATACTCATTTCAAGGACCACCTAGCAGTCGGCGTCAAGGTCATTTCATCAGAGGTACTGGTTCTACGCTTGATGATTTAAGATAGCTAAGCTGTTCCTATAAGTTCGAGGAGGTATTTCATCACTTGAAAAATTGAAGGAAATATTACCCTCTAAAGCGTTCGTAAGAATTATCGAAAGGACTTGGGGACTAATATGTGGACTAAATCCAGAGATATCTCCTCCGATTGAGAAGCTCAAATGATGTATCCTCTTCCGCAGTAACCTTAGTGGAATAAAGTTTGAAAACTAAGCGTAAAATGTGAATAGCTCGTCGGGTAACCCAAAGGCCCCTAGTTTGAGTTCCGACGAAGGCCAAAAACGTATCTATGTCATTTGTGTGCGGAAGCTCTGGATAAGCCATAATCAATAAATGGTTACTTCAGCTTCCGATGTGAGGGTACGATTACCGCAGGTCATTTACCTTGATTAGGCCAGCTTTATGATTAACATATCCAGGGCTGATCATCATTCTGGAGCAGAAGTGGGTTTCTATTGATTAATGGCCGCCATCCCAAAGCGCTGCTCATTATTATGGACAACTACATCGAGAAAAGTGAACTCCGTCATCGGGAATATTCAGCATATTTTCCTTTAGCGTTTGAAGGGTTATAAACCATGATAAAATGGTTGAGTAAATCAAATCCCCCTCCTTAGTGACATTCTAGAGGGCCGTTGGCCGTGGGTTTAAGGAAGAGGGTAAAATTTGGTCAACATTCTATCCCCTATCACTATTGAACGTGTCACCCAATCTCTAGCCAACCACCCTTTGAATCACCACCATATTCCATGTGTACCTACCTCCTTGCTCTTTTGTAAATTTCGTGCCCACAGGTGTACCTTTGTGAAGAAGCAGATCTTATCTAAGTGAGACCCAAGCGATTTCTTTGAATTTCTTCATTTTATACTGAAGAGTTGATAAAGTTGAACGTTAATTACCATAGAAATGAGTAATTATGGTAGGACCAACAACCGTCTCTCTGCATTAAGTTCTTTCATCGCTAGGTACGCAGGTATCCAGACAGAGGTGGATTTCGATTGTTAAAAGCCCCGACTTTTAAGGTAACATAGCACCATCGAAGAGAAAGCTTTAATCTTACGGAGAGCGCAATAGCAATTCCTGAGGTGGAACTCGAGAACATGACTGAACGAAGCGTTCCCGTCAAGATTCTTATCCCTGTCACTGCCATTTTCATCACCGCGATTTCCCGATTAAAACGATGATAAGGTATCAAAGAAGTAATTATCAACGACGTAAATCGGTGAATTGAACTCCTTATTCATCACGAGGACCTTAATGATACATCGTAATTTTCCACACATTTTATTTTTCTGACCTAACCACTTTCGATGATTTTATATCATTGCCAAAGGTATGTCAAACCTTTCCTTCCAACTATTTTAGGAACATGTGAGGCCATCGAAACCTGTCGGGTCGGACAGGTAAAAAGTGAGGACATTTGCGAAGTGTTACTTTTCCTCGCGATTAATGAGGTAACAAATTACGAAAGCTTAATTTGGGTTCTTTTATGAAATACCTCCTAAACAATCCATGTTGCATGACTATATGCGCGAATAAACGAGGCAGTCCTAAAAAAAGGAGTATCAGTTTTAGTTAGTTTTAAAGATAAAATAGTGTTCTGCAACAAATTTTAAGCATTCCAAAGAATGAGTGAAATTCATTTGTAAGACTGTAAAAATTCCATTTTGGCACATTCCATAATTGGATAAAAAATCGTTGGAAAGTAGCCGCGTTACTGTTGGATCATGAAATTAATCAGTTCGGTAAGAGAATATAAATTATTTTCACATGGTTTCCCAATTGACAGTGAAAATCAACGCAATTGATTATTTAGACAATCACAAGGAAGCTATATCGCAGACAGCCATATTAACACCCGATGGAATGTTATACAGGTCCCAAGTTATTGATATAATTACATCACATTTTTTATTTCGTGTCTAGGGTGTCACTTATTTTTTATAAAAACAATGCTTGAATAAAACTAATGCAGGAAGTAAGAAAAGAACGTGCATGTTTGTGGAAAAGGGAAGATGAAAGATTCCAAGCGTCTAATGTGAGAGGGAATGGAGGAAGAGGAAATCACTCATTTTAAGGGAACCGATGTGATGTGTAAGAAAACAAGTCCCAAGGATATCCAGTCTTGTAAGTCTGTTTTATTAGGGCGAGATTGAGACTGTAAATTCCCCTCTGCCATCTAACCACTTTCATCCCAAAAGGAGGCCAATTGCTGCGCAGCACAACTTCCAAACTGAATGACAGATTACTAAGCTTGAAGTCCTCTTCACAAGTAAAATCGGGATTCCACACAAAAATCTCCGCCGTCGCGACCCGCCTCCCGGGATTCGAATCCGTGTCCTTGAGGCGGGTAAGCCAGCGCTGCAGCCGTCAAGCTAACCCGAGCGCTATCTTCGAACGGATCAGAAAGAGCGTCATTGAGTCTAATCGGAGCAGTCGTTCATGCGTCCTCAGTGTATCAGGCAAATCTTTTCCGATCGGCAGCGCAGAACAACACATGTGCCTGTGCCGTGATCGGTCCCCCTTCTCCCGGCCAGAGCCTCGTAATCCCTAAATACATTCTCCGCGGGCATTATTTTCCGTTTCCAATCCGAAGCGTTCTCGTCCGAAACGAGACCGATGTTATCGGCGTTTGCTGCTTGTCTGAGTCAATGCTTTCCAGTTTATTTCTGCTGGCATTTCCCGAGCCGCGGCGTGCTCGTGGGCGGCTGACCGTAGAGGAACTCCGATATACTCGTATGCGCATTCCTATCTTTGAACTCCGCCAGATTTATTTGCGGAATGAACCGAGCGACGGGAGATTTGTTTCGATCTTTATTTTTTTGCGCGGGGCACTTTTTATCGGAAACTCACAGAAAGAACGCATTTATCGATGTAATGACGTCAGAAAGATCAAATAAAAGACGAACGAGTGTAAGTGGAATTTCTATGCTGACTTTACCCAAGGAAGACTAAAGCACGGAATGGTTTCGAATCGAAGATTTCACCGTAACAGTTTACCCTGACATTATGCCTCGAGAAAATGAACTCAATATACTTTCAGATGCTCGTGTAACAAGAATGAAGAGTAAATGTTAGGTGAGCAAATAATAATTTCTGATCAAGACCCATCCAAACCAGGAGTAGTACCTAAGAGACGACCATGCTAAGTACACCACTTTTTATGTACGGAATCTTTCACCGCAGGTAACGTAGGAAAACAGCACTTTCCAGGTCAAAAATAATTCGGTCGTTTCTTGATTAAAGAAGTCAACCTTATCTTGATTCAATATTATTTCCATTCATTTTACCACAATTCCGGCTGTTGGAAAAAATTTAAATTAATTTTCAGAGATATAAAGCGCTAAAAATTATTTATTGTTTTATATCATGAAGGCAAGAATTTTGAATAATATCGTTAAAGTTACCAATAGCTAGTTCCTTTTTTTATTGATATGCGATAAAACACGACTTCAACATTGGGCCTATGGTAAAAAATGAGTTTCTTTTGAATATAAGCAGTTCGGAAAACGAAACTGACTCCTTAATATTCGTTACTTCCGTCAGAAAAAACTGTTTTCCCTTCCTATTTAAATCTCAAAATTTTTCGCTCCATAGAAGACGATGACTTTTACAGAGTGAAAAATGTAATTTTGAACGAATACGCATTCCAGCCTCACCTTCGAGGAATTCCAGCTTCACCTTCGCCTTCGAGGCGCTCGCGTACGAGGACACTTCTTTCTGTCGCATAGGAAGTTACTCTCTGTGAGACATCAAATCCAAAAAAACTCGAAGTCAATGTAATGGATTTATTCGGCCAACCATTATTTGCGGAAGCTGAAGATCACAATGAATGCGCGAAGTGATGGAACTAAAACAATCCTTCGGCAAAACTCTTGATACGTGGTAATTAAAAGTCTCCTATTCCAATATCATCGTTATTAACCCAAAAATTGAATATCCAAATTCATGGTTAGCACATCAATATTTTATGCAAGGTCTTCCATTTGTTCCGCAGTACAGAAGTAAATAACTCTTAAACCAGGATTTATGTTAGGGGTGCACGATACCCATCCATACAGTAGATTTACTCTGGGGAGAGGGGGCAGGACATAATCTTGTCCGGCTCCATAGAGAAGATTTAGTATGAAATGTCTCGTCTAGACGGGGGCAGGTGATCACCCTCTGCCTCCCCCCGGCTACGCCCATGCGCTTAAGCGTATTGTAAATGCAAACATCTCCCTGGGTTCCAGTAAAGAACACCATTGTCCCCTCGCCGGGGTTAATCACGTCTGATATTATGAATACGGTTAAGGTTTGATTAAAAGGTCAATCGTATGAAAATCGCAATATTAGTCTGTATCTCCATTATGCTTTCAAGTACCGACTGTCATAATTGTAATCACTGAGAATATACGAAATGCCATCAGCTGAGCAAAGTAATGTTAGGGAAAGCATCAATTTCAGGTCCAATTCATTCAATTCATAGTTGTAATTGCTTGTTAATAACACATAAGTGAACAAGATAAGACAGTTTTCCCAGCGAATTTCTACCTATTTATTTTTAAAAATGATATGGATAAAAGTAATAATTATGGCTGAGAATTCGAACTCAAAGGAACTACGGATTAGAAAGTCCTTCAATTTTACATAGAGAAGTAACTTAAATAAACTTATAGAAATATTCTTCACTCCAAGCAAGGATTTTGAAGTGAAAAATCTATTAGGACAATTTCTTTTTTGCCCCTCAGTCCTGTTGGAACTAATATAAAATAGACAAATAAATGCCCTTAATACCAAAGTTCCCGTAATGCATCGTATTAATGTGAAAATTTGTCATATGGCCGTATCTAAGAGGATCAATCCATAATATTCGCAATTGAGTATCGTTGCCCAGACAAATTTTTTTAGGCGATGTGAAATTAAAGTTGATTCCATCCCAAACGAACGGTTTTATCAAATTTTTATTTTAATCAAAAAAGTAGGCATTCCCCATAATGACAGCATCCTTCCGAAATTTTCGTAACAAAATTTTGCACGTGGAAGTTGACTTCTGAGAAAGTGGCGAAATTAGCGACGTCTCCATACGTATTGCTACTTTGAAATCACCGCTCTGCTTCCGACTTATTTGCAAAAAAAATGTTTGGAATAGAGAAAGAATTGATATAGCTACGTCGAATATTACCAAATTTCGTCAGATACGTTTTCACAGTTAACTTCCAGAGCTCCTAGGGGAATTATGAAATTTATTAATTTGTATAAATTACGTTACTACATCTACGAAGAGTATTTAGGCTTACATTTTTTTCGAAACAAGAATTGTAACAAGTCGTCGCAATTAGACAGGTTTCGGGTTTCGTCCGCGTTGGTATCATTCTTGATGGCGACGTTTCACCTACTATGTCGTAGGTGTCCTCAGGCCAGGCAGAAGATCTTCAGCCTAGCCTGACGATGCCAACAGAGTAGTAGGTGAAACGTCGCCATCAATAATGATGCCAACGCGGACGAAACCCGAAACCTGCCTAACTGTGACCGTGAACGCCGCGAAAACCTACGTCAGAAACTGTAACTAGTCTTTTTTTAGTATTCTCCAACAACAACAAGCATCTAAGAAAGCACTTAGTCCATCTACATGTTTTATTTTTTTAAATATTGATCCCTGCTCGCGTTCGTACATACAATAATATTATGCACATTTCGCCGAATTTAATATAATTTCTCATCACCAACCGATCACTTGAAGATTATGATTGATCATATGACTATTGCAACTGGACTATCATTAGGATGGGAAAAAACAAAAACTGGAGATGGATAACTGTGGTAAGTTTATCCGGGGAGAAAAATTAACCGCGGTAGATTCCAACTACGTAAACGTTCGCATTATTAATTCTATCCTCCACAATGGAGTACAACGGTGAAAATATTATAATGCGAACGGGGTATTAGTGCCATGCTTTCAGATCGAAGTACTACTTTGAATGGTCAAGTTCTGCTGCAGAGCCCACCCCTCTTTAGGAAGCCGCCTTAAAGAAGAAAGGAATTGATTACTCATGTACTTTATTTCGAATCAGGGAAAGAGGATTGGAGATAGATTCAACCGCATAAAAGAACATGCTTACATCATAAGTGAAACACTTGCATCAATGATTGCGGATAGTTAATGTTTACTGAAGATAGTTTGTGCCCAGATCTGGAAGAGGGAGGTTTGAAAAATGAAGCCAGCTGGAATGTGGTAAATGGCTTAGGTGAGTGCACCGAGAATCGAACAAACGGTAGACGCCAGGGAGAAATGCAGAGCGGGGTGGAGGAAGGCAGGATATGAACAAATTGCACAAACCCGTCGATGATTCTGAGTCGCCTTTTCTTTGCCGCAAAATAAAGAAACGCGACTCAGGGTTTCGAAGCTCAAGTATTATCTGGCCTAGCTATAGTGGCGTAAAAATTACGATCATTAAACTTAAAACGGGCGTCCTATCAGGTTAATGTCTTCATGATGGCCTATGTTTCAATAGAAAACGTACCTACCATAGTCAGACTGCAGACGAAGCTACTTGGAACAATCTCTACTCCTTTAAGCGACAGAAGAAGAGCTGCAGCGAATCAGTCACTGAATACATTACTCGTGACAATAATTTTTTATGGCCAGAGACGACGTTGGATTACGTGTAAACGGTGAAAATGTGTACATAACTACAACACAAAATACATAAATACAAAACTAATGAATACCAGTTGTCTCAAAAGGTAATAAAAATGGATGACCAAATTTTGTGTCGCGAAAGCATTTTCGTTTAAACTCTGAACTGCGAACATTTTTCTGCTTTTGAAAAATATCACGTTCCGATAGAGATGGATCCATGAAGCTTTACCCCAGTATTCACGAGACTGTGGTAAAACTTCATTGATTCGGCACCATGAGGACCGATTAAGCGCCGGATTTTGAGTACCCATTCCGCCCATACAGCGCCGTTTGAGTTTTACTAGTGCCTCTTACATGTATTTCTCGTTTTCAATAAGAATTATCCGTGTCTTACTCTAGTGCGTCACCAAGCGTCGTTAGCTAGCTTTGGGCATTTAGATTGTCATGAAGGTTTCTGCAGATATTAAATATATCTTCACAGGTGTATGCTCCGTAATTTGCTCAAATTTGGGTAGGTATAAGTATACCCACAACGTTGTATACCTCGCCTCATTGGGGCCGCGGTGGAGAGAGTGCTGCAGGTTGCAAACATAGCCCAGGGCGATTCACGTGATTACTTGCATCTTGACGAAGTGACACGAGTTGGATATTGATTTACGAACACGTTACAGAATACTCTAAGGTTTACAAAATTATTTAAGATTAAATATTAGCTTATTAAAGAAACCATGCCTTTCACTTCTGGATGGCAGGTGCTCAACCCTTGAACGTATAAGTGAAATTGGTTTAATTCACATCATGCATTTTATCATATTATATTTTGGAGTGAAGCTATTGATTGCAGGTAAGTTTGTTAGCGAGTGTTTCGCAGAACGAGCAAAAATGTAGAGTAAATTTTAGCTTGATAATTGAGCGAGGTCATGAAAGAGGAGTAGCATGAATAAGGTTTATCTGCCGAGTGTTATGTGGTTACAGCAGAGCCAACCCAGGGGTAGGTATCACATTTTCAGAAGCGGCAACATTTCCTTTTGATGCACGACATAAATAATAGTCTCAGGTAACCTCTTAAATAACAAATTATTAAAACTTTTGCGGAATATATTGACAATATTTTCGGAATATATTCCGTTTAAAGATTGATTGAAATCCGACAATCCCCACCATTACCGGAGAGAGTGGTCTTGATTTCTTCTAGAAATAACGGAATTCCACGTCTCACAAATCTTCTGTCCTTGGTCCTGGTTGAAGATATTCAGGTGCTTGCGCACTTTGATGACCAATCAGTTGGCCCCATTGTACAAGTCTTTCATCCGGTAGGATTTTTACGGTCTCGGCATCAATAACATGTCCTTCGACAGCGTGTTCAGCGATGACGGAGCGTTCTACAGGTTCTACATGTCCCAATCCAATTGCGCTATTGTTCTCCAAAAATCCCGTTTTCAGCAGTGCTCCCCACTTCCTTGATGTAACATCGGAGGCACGTAACACACGGAATCTGGTAAACATCCTCGCTTTCCAGAGGAATCCCTTCTTTGGCGAGCCTTATCCAGTCTTTTACTTATGGCTTTGATTTTAATATGGTCATTAGCATGTTTTAAGGACTCACGTGATTCTGCCGGTGGAGCCTATTATAAATGGTAATACTGCTCTCTTTTTATCTTCAATTTGAGGGCAATTTTTCCCCTCTGTACCTTGACGTTACTTTTTCATTTCATTTTCAATCAGTATTAAGATCGGTGCGTCGTAGACTGGTGGGCGGGGTTCATTTTCCCTAGATGATGATGCGATTTTGCACTTAGATACTGACCTGACTTGGTGGGTTTTCAGTATCCAGTGAGTCCAAACGCATGGCCGTAGCCAGGAAATTTGTTGAGGAGAGTGGGAAGTGGAGATGGGCCATTCTCAAAATTACCGGGGTAATTTTCGTAAATTACCGTGGAATTTTACGTAATTCACTGCAGCCCTTGAAAGTTACCATACTTTTCGGTAATATTCACCTCCGTCTCAGATATTTTCCATACCGATATGTGTGTATTCCCAACAAATTATTTCAATCCAAGTAAATGTTTATTATATACATACTTTATTTAAAATAAAGACACGTACAACTCATTTGTGGGGCCATCGTTTTTAACGGTTTGAACGAAAATTTCTCGTACCAAACGAGAGCTACCTCAGCTACCATCGGTGAGATTGGCTACCATGTTGTCCAATTTCTCATGGACAACGATGGTGGTTGGCTGTATCACAGATTCTGGGTGAATATTTAAAACACATCAAAACTAATCAAATTATCACAGAGTATTTAATTTATATCATGAATAAGCTCGAGAAAATGTTGAGAATTTTTTATTGGTGTCTTACCAGTTCTACTTAATATTAAAGGGTCCTTGTGATGTGGTTGGCCAGTTTGTATGTGGGCGAGTACATTGTGCTAACGATAGGTCTTGGAAGAACTACTTCCCAGTACAACCTCCCGCAATTTTTTAAGGACAGGAGTCTTCAGACCCTGTGGCATGACTTCTTTAATGCATACTTCTTGGCCCAGTATGTAGTCCTAGATGGAATGCACAGTTCTTCTCAAGATTTTTCCCAGGTGTATAATCAAGAATTGTTCCGTATGGTATGTTGTTCAGGAGTTCTCAAATTTTTCTCTCATAGTAGTCAGTATCCTCTACAACTATGACTTGATGCCAAGTGGCTAGTAAGATTGTCTTTGTCTTGTCTTTATTTCCACAATGGTATTGATAGTATTGCAGTTTTTTCATTTCCATAGGCTTCATATACTCTATCAATCACAAAAATTCCAATTATGATGTTCCAACATAAGGATGCCGACCTTTCCACACTAGCAAATTTCATGAATTACCTTTGGTTAATATTTCCCACAGGACGACTTCCCTAAGCCAATCAAAACCTTAGTAATCACCATCATACTGACTGTATCCCTAAACACACGACGTCACTAATACGGCAATACCTGGGAGTATTACCAATCAATCAAACCTACAGAATTGTAAGAATATCACTATGTTTACAAATCGACCTCAGATCGATTTGGCCGGTTCAGCTTGGTATGGTAAACGCAATGGGCTAGTGGGTGTGGTATGAGAAGTGGGCTAACTCTGCCTGCTTTCTCTGCCAATCTGTGATTTCAAATCAATCTGAACCAATTCAAATTGATATTTCAATCAATTTTACATTGGTAAACCGGTTGCGATCTGAATCGGCTGGCTTACAATGTTCAGAGCGGTCCAAATTCATGTTGATCTGAGTTCGATCAGTAAACATAGTGTATATTAAAAGACATGAATAAACTATGATACATTGAAATCGTGTCATGCAATTGCCCAATTCATGTTCTGAAACTGTTGCCTGTTTGCATTCCATAGATCCATTAGGCATATACTGTTGCCATGATTGAATCATTAGTGTTGTGTTATTATGTTCAACAATTATAGTTTCTATGGAGTTATGCCACTGGCTCTACAGCCAACCAGGTCAGGTAATTTATCAGAGATGTCTTCTGCAGCCCTTTCTAGACAAAACTACTGACTGCAAGACAGCAGGTGCTATTTTTGCCTCATCCTTGGTATTTTATAATCCAAATACCCACCATTTCTGGTGTGCATTCCCACATTCTCTCCTGGGGAGTCACCCAATGGGAGACTAGCAACACCACACTGACTTATATAAGCTTTGCATCAGTTTACAATTTGAGTAACTACAGTCACTCATATAAATTCCAATCTTGCTCTTTCATGAGTGGATGCTTGACTATGTAATAAGATGCATAAATAAAAATAAATGAGTTAATTAATGATAGCATACGCGCCACATATTCACGCATTTTTTTACTAAATCACACAATTGTGTGCTAAGGTCTGTTCAGTCGGAATACTTTGGGCTCGTAAGTCTTATCAGAATAGTGACCCCTATCGCTTTGAATGACTGCATGCTAGCCAGTCAGTGGTAGCCAGTCTTCTCTTTCGCCAGGCAAGGGTGCTCTGTTTACCTTTGAGGGTTCATCTCTGTTCCAGCATATGTCATGAACAGCTCTGGTGCAATGGTCATCATCCTTTCTGAGTTTTTCAATCTGGGCCCAAAAATATGTTGGATTCAGTAATAGTAAAAGGTTCAAGGCCTTTAGTGTATATACATACTCAACAAAATGTTGGATTTCTAAAAAAAATGTTCTAGGAATCAGGAATAGTTTATCATCTACCACATTAAAACTCAACCAAAATTTAAAACCTGCCACTTTTGGTCACATGGTGTTACACACCTGCATAGGCAGATGGTTATATACAAAAAATTTTGATTGACAAAAAAATCCCTCATATAATTTTAATATTCTATTTTTGGAAGTCATCAGAAAAAAATTATTTCCATGACTACAAGCATAGCACTGCAGGTGACAAACAGCATTTTCACCTCTGGGAATTAGTATTTCAGAAATAAAAATGAATAAGTAGGAATAATTCCTGAATGAGATAAAAGAATACTTATGAGTTGCAAACATATTAAATATGTATATTTACTATGGCACCAACCACACACAGTAACTACATATTTCCACCACACACAGTAACTACATATTTCCACCCAGACTAACCTACCATATTAATCTAGCTCCAATGCATAGTAGCTTTTTCCCATCCAAATGCATGTTCAGCTGTGATGTCATGTGATCAATAGTCATCATCTTCAAGTGATGGGCAGATGACAAGATACTATAACACACTTGGAGAAATTATGATCATATGACCACAAGCAGGGATCGAACATTTAAATAACAAATGATATGTAGATGGTCTTAATGTTTTCTTAGATTTTCGTCTTGGTCATGGATTACTTTAAAGAAATCCTTTAAAGTTCTTGTCTGGAAAATATGCAAGCTTTATACACCTCATAGATATATTAATTTAGTTCATGCAAATTAATGAATTGCATGACTCCCCGAAGAGCTCCAGGAGGGTGATGTGCAATTGTACTGATAGTCAAAATTGGACAAAATCCAATGAAGCCCTATTCATTCTTTACTTCCTGTCATAATTTTTTCTTTTACAGAACTCAGAAGCAGAATGATGCTCTACAAGAAGAAATATATGTGGAGACATTGATAATTTTGTTACTTACTTAGAAGACAATTTCTACAAATTTTAACGAGTCAGATACCTTATATGAATTTGAGGCATGAATCCTTCAGCTTAGAACATATGAGTGATCCCTAAATGAGTCTTAAGAACAAAATAGCATATAATACTCAATAAAATATGATTGGTTGGCATTTAGAGGCCCCTAAAAGACAGCAGGTAAAAAAATTCAATCAAGAATGAAAGACCTTTTCACATCCTTTTCTCTCAATAAATGCTGTCAATATCAACCAGTAAATTGACAAATCCGAGATGAGGATTAACTGCTTCCTTCCTGAATTCTTTCCATCAAATGTAGGAGGTCATGAAACCAAATCAACATTAAGAAAGGAAAATAGGATTGATAGTTGCAGAGCATGCAGAATAATGATGTTATAAGGAATCGAGGAAGTCAATGCGGGTTTTCCACCGGGTCAGGTTGTCCATGTCTGCCCATGTCATGTGTGGGCAGACATGGACAACCTGACCCGGTGGAAAACCCGCATTGACTTCCTCGATACCATACGCCGGGAAAGCCTTCGATGATGTTATAAGCCTTAAACATATAATAAAAGTTCAAATTATTTAAATAGATAATATTTATACACGTTTTATTGAAAACATATAGTACAATCAACTCTTTTGATCCACTTAAAAGAGGACAGTTAACATTAGCATGCTTTAGCATGATTGAATTTTTCATCAGCTAAGGAACCACATCTCTTTCTTCACAAAATGTGCCCCCAAATACAGCTCACACCAAAAATAAGTATACTGAACATTTATGAGAAAATTTTTGAGCAAGTATATTACATGTTACACCCGATTTTATTTTCAAATTTACTGAGATGATTAATGAAAGATTAAGGGAGAAAGCATTCATGGAAAAAATGAAACTAACCACAGGATCTGATCCCAGGCAGCCATCAAGTGTAACAGTCATCGGAAAGGTACAGAGTGCATAAAGTTATCCCTTAATGGAACAACAATCAAAGCATAATGGAACCCAACCTTTGATTGTAGAAATAATACTCTTAAAAGCTCTTCCCTGACCTCCACATACCTCTTTGTCATGTGTCACGTCTTATCACACAGCTTAGTCAAAGCTAGCATTATGCATCACACCTACTAGAATTTTAAAAATTGTATTTTTACCAGTTAAAAAATAATAGTATTCGTACGATTAGTTGCAATTAAAACCAAAAATATTAAGGCCACTTTGAAGGTAGTAAAATATAAATGGCGCAATTAAATTTTGCAAGAAAGAACTAATCAAGTACAAAGCAAGGATACAACTTAAATTTAGGACAGTAGATTCAAAAATAAATAGAAAATTGACTTCACGAAAATGTTTAAACAGTGGCATGTAGTTATCCATGCTGTCTTACTCCCATTAATCTTTTTAGAAGTTTCACAAAAGCTTCTGGAGAAATTAGTTAAAAACTAAAAATCAGAAATTCACCATTAATAAACAATAACTGAAAGATACAGAACTGATGGAAATATCATTTTGTAGAATTGCTTACATAGTATGTCAACAATTAAAAATAATACAAACTTGTACAATCAACATTAATCATTTCATAAAGTCATGGAAAATCCTAGAGAAGGAACTAGTGCATTGCCAAGAGCACATTTGTCAGCCAAGAAACGCAGTATTCGCCCAGCTGCTGTCAATGATGTCACTTTTACCTAAAACAAAAATTGAGGCATTGGATATCTTTGGCTCTAATTAACAACTCAAACAAATAGCAAACCCACAGACATTAATACACAGTCACAGTTATCGTAAATAAATTTCTCATGGGGTTATCATATGCCGAAATACATTCTGAAGCCCATTTTACTCAGGGCATGTAATTGCACGATTCGATATATGTACGTATGTACATTTCAAATTACAAATCAAAAATTGCATCAAGTAAAGCCATGAATTGCATGAACATATACAAGAATAAATGAGTATTAGATGGCAAAATAGCCTCTGCTCTAATTCAGTAGCTTTGCACGTTAGATTGAGAAAACATACTCTGTTAAATTGTGTAACTTCAAGCCACATGTAATACAGGCTTTGGGATAAGCCTTACTTAATGATACTTCAATGTAAAAGGCTGTAGTTAAAAACTTAAAACACAGAAAAATTAATGAAAAATTTTAAAATGTACACCTTGAGATTAAGATAATTCAAGACATATGGTTTTATATCTCACAATGGCATTATAAATTGAAAATATTGTGGTATTATAAGACTATATACCAGCCATCTGACGCTCTCTTTAAAAGCTGTATTATTACTAATACTGTCCATCTATACAAAAAAGGGGATATTTTTTGCAACCAGAATATTTTGCAGACTAAACCTCCCATGTTTCAGTGAATTTAGCCATCCATGAAACAAGAATTCAACAGTAAACCATAAATGCGCTCTTGTATATGAATAAAAAGTATAAATAAAAAGTATTTGCCAAGTGAAAAAAAAATTATGAGATTAAGTTCTGATAGCCCAATTTCTGCTAAAAATGTATACAAACAGGAAAACTGAAAAAAAGAATAAAAAAAACTTTATTTGTTCAGCTATCTGAGAGAGAAAATTTCAATCCTAAACACTGAATACAAGTATTAAACAAAGGAATTAAACATCAGCACCAAATTCATTGCTTTTCTATTGGGATCAGAAGTTGACAAATATTGGGTGAATTAAACACCACAGAGTAAGCAAAGATAATTGAGGGTTCATGCTGCAGACTCTATAACAACATCTTTGAAATTATCTTTGAGCTTTACGAGAGACCTGTCCATTTGCCTCATCTGTCCGCCTCCATGGAGATGAGGTTAAGGCCTCCAGTGCTAACCCTGGGCCGTGGGCTCAAGCTCCTCCAGGGAGAGTTTGTTAACTGGACCAACCAACTCATGTAACATCACCAGTAAATTGAAGGAGAGGACTAAGGAGACAGAAAAATGAGGATAACACCATATTTATTCCATTTTTAGGAAACTCCATTGTATTTTTTGCTTGAGGGTCAATATTTAAAGCGTCATCCAGGAGATATCTTCAGACAGAAGTATGTTTTATAGCATTTTTACCAATATAAGTATAAGGAGAGGGTGTAACTTTTTCAGATGAAATATTTTGCATTCTTCATTATTTTCATGGTTTCTCTTATGAGTCTGGGAAAACAACAATTTTCCCTCCCCAGATCTTTAATTTTACCAAACTAAACTTTGTGTTCTAGTGCAGACCAGACATGTTCTACAATTGAGAGGTAGAAATGTTTCTTTTCCCTGGCCTTCTGGTGCTTCTTGGCCCAGCATTTATGGCCCTTCCTATTTGACTGTTGTAGGATTACCCACATGCACACTTAATGTCATAAACCCCTTCATTCATCCTTGAGATGTAGAGAGTTGTGGCATAAGCAGCTCGTTTCTCTTTAGTGTTATCCTCTATGGCAGATCTAGGTCCTTCTCCACTCTCTGATTGTCTGTTTACCCAAGGAAGGGGTGGTGGCATTAAAAAAGTAGTGTGCCAGGTTGCTCAATGAACAGAATGAGTTGAATAACTCTAAATTAATGCTGAAGGTTTAAACATTTTTCTGGACAATTTTAGGTTACAACAGGGAACCGAACCGGAGCTGAAACAGTGAAAAAACGAACTGCTCCAGAGGTTTTTTTCTGAACCGGTTTGAATGGCAAACCTCCGCGGCGGTTCAGACCGGAGCGGAAAAAACTGTGGGTTCGGAGTGCTCCGGTTCGGAGTGGAGCGAATGTCGGAGCGCCGTCAGAGCAGAGCGTTAGCACTCATCTCTCTGCTCTGAACCCCTCATGGAGCCCCATACAGCTATCGCTCCGGAGTGCGTCGTACCACTCTAGGTGGCACGGACAAGCATACCAAGTGAATTACAAAACAACTCTTGTTGAACCTAAAGATAAAGTCTTTGGATAGGATAGATGTAGTTGAATGGACTGCCCTTTTGTCTGGTGCTGGATGGAATGGCCGACTAAGCTCGTCCATTAGTTCATGATTTAAGTGTTCCTAAGACGAGGCTACGCCCGGTTCGATGCGAAAATATTGTAAGATAAATTCTTAAGATTCAGAATATAATTCTTTCAAACACTCTACATTACTATAAATTGATAATCTTCTATCATCTTCGATGATAACGTTCTCTAAAATTTTATTCTGTCATATTCAATTAATCGTCACATTGCAGCTATTGGACTTGGAATGAAGTTGTATTCATTTTGTGGTGTTCGTAACTTTTTACCATCAATGTGATCATATGTTACTATACAAATAGGTCAAAAACTCAGAAAAAGTACTTCAGTTTAACTTTCTTTGACATCTAAGGTTATTTCGAGCATAATATTTGTCAGTCGACATTCAAGAGTGGGTTTTCTCTCAGCTGATGTATGGAATAAATATAAGAAGATTTAAGCAACATGTTTCAACCACCTGATGGCCCACCGAGGGGTCTTTAGGGCCCAAGGGCATTTCGAGTACAGTAGACCCTCGCTTTACGATATTAATCCGTTCCAGAGGACCGATCGTAAAGAGAATTCCATCATATGTTGAATCGGCATTATTTCTGGACAAGGAATCGGTTTAAAGAGCATCAGGGCCAATCCATTCAGTGTATGCGACAGAGCCAATGCATACGAAATATACTGGATTAAAATTATTTAAAATATTATTAAACCAATATTTAAAATACTATTGATATTTAAAACAAAATCGGAGAAATTTGAAATTTTAAAAAGCGCACACAAAATCAGCTCAGATCGTAGTTGAACCCATCGTAAAGTGAGGGTCTACTGTACAGTACAAGTCCTTTCCTGTTGTATTATGTTCGAGTACGTATAATTTCAAGAATTTCGTGTGATGAAAAACCTATCATTGTGAAGTAACATGGATAGCACCAGTTTGGGACTCCAGGACCGATTAGGACCCCAATTTTAATTTTGACCTCAAAGACCAAATCATGGCATCAGAGGTTCAATTACAGCATATATGTTTACATGATTTATTAAGTGAAATTCTAGATTAGCAATTTTCTGAAGCCCTCAGGGGACTAGCATAAACACTAAGAAAAGAACATTTCAAATGCATTTACTCTGCAGCAGCCATTAACCACACATGGAGAGTTTGGGGTGAAATATATTCCCAACTAAAATCTCTCTGTAATTCTGATATATTGATTTTTTTAAATGAGCTGTAAAAGCCTCAGAAATAAGTTTCCATTCTATGCCTTTGATGCGGTTTCCAAGTAAATAAAATACTCTATTGTTGAAGTAGTGCAATACCGGAGCGTTCCTTCAAGTGCTCCGCTCTGAACCGGAGAGCTTGCCATAACAGTTCGGCTCCAGAGCGGAGCAAAAAAATTCAATGTTGCTCTTCTCCGGAGCAGAGCTCCGGTGACCAATGGCAAACCCCTTTGACGCTCCGGAGCGCAGAGACCACGATACGGGACGCTCCACTCCGGTTTGACTCTCTGGGTTACAAACATTCAATTTCCCAGCAGGTTGATTCAGTAAATTTCATAAGCATCATAACAATTGCTGTAATGACCAAATCAGTTCTGTATAAGGTTACCTCAGCAATCAGTTATTTATTCCATTTCTTCTTCCTGGCTCCGGTCGCATCATTGTTTTTCCGACAAAGTTTCTCCTCTTATCCCGGAGGCATCTTCAAGTTTAAGATGCAAGCACTTCTTTTGTCAGAGTTTCTGTAGTGGAGTTGGTCACTTCTAATTGGCTGCCACTTATGGTGCCAAAACTACTTTCGCTGGCATTATTCATTTTCCTCCCTCAGATTTGCCATAGGACTTTTCCACATCATCGCTACGTGGTAGCCATCTTCTCTGCTCATGTTGTTGGGGCATTTTGTTATTTCAATGGCTTCCCTTATTTTCAAAGGGAATATCAATTTTCCCCGCTAAGGACCTTGGTTTCTTCAAAGCAAATTGAGTGGTCAGGTCCAGACCAATGATGCTCGGTAACTGCTTAGAGGTGAAGCTGTTTCTCTTCTGTCACCTTTTGGTGTTCCTTAACTCTGCATGTGATCGCTCACCCAGTCTGGGCCAGGTAGGATTTCCCACATGTAAAGTTTATCTGGTAAACTCCCTCCTTCATGGTACTGGGAGTCCACTGTTTTCAGCATAATGTTATGGTTTTCTAAGTGGTGGAGAACCTGGTTACTATGTCATTTCCTCAAAATTCTGCCATTCATTCCCACGTCCCTACAATGTAGGGGATGGAGTCATAGGCTGATGGTTTCTACTCTTGATTGGTTGATTGGACTTTTATTTTCCCTCCTCTTCTCAAATCTGGCAGCCCTCTCCAGGACTAACCTCATGGAGTAGCCATTCTTCTCCAGGGCTTGTCAGTTTTCCATTCTCAACTGGGAGTAATAGGGTGTCAGCAATGCTAGAGGCCCTATGCAGCAAAGTATCAATTAAAGATATTTTCTGGGAAGGATGGTGGGGTGAACCAATATTTAGATATTAGTCGGCGTGTGTTCGTTTTCCATACCCTGCATTTCCTAGTTTCCCATCAGTTCCTCTGCTGACCATAACATCCAATGGTAGCTGTTCCTGTTTTCAATCTTCATAGTAAACCTTATGGCTGGGAGTTGAGATGGCTCAGGAACAAGTCAAGTTCATCTCTTCTGTGAGGTCAAATCACGAATGTATCATCAACATATCTAATTCACTTGGCAGGTTTCTCTGCGTGGCCTTCTGCTCAAAATCCTCCATGAATATGCTGGCGACGACAGAGGAGGTACCATGGCCATACCTTCATCCTGATTGTAGAATTTTCTGTCCCATATGAAGTAAAAATTCCTGAGGCAAAACTCTGCCAGGTCTGGGAAGTCCTTGAGTAGGCCTCTCTTCATCAGCTCTTTAATAAGAAGGATGGAGTCATCAACTGGTACCTTGGTGAACAGGGGGACCACATCCAAGCTCACCATCAAGTCTCCTTCTTTGACATGAATCTCTTTTAGGATGCAGATGAAATGTGTTGAATTCTGCATGAATGTGTCCGTCTGGTAGGTGAAAGGCTGAAGTGTTCCAGCAATGCATTGAGCCACTGTGATATTATGCCAAATCCAACACAGCAGATTCCCAGCACCATGAAGGAGGGAGTTTATAAGATAAACTGTACTTGTGGGAAATTCTACATGGGCCATACTGGGGCAGCGGTCACATGCTGAGTTAAGAAACACTAAAAGGTGACAGAAAAGAAACAGTTCCACCTCCCAGTAGTCGCCCAGCATGCTTGCTCTGGACCTGGCTACTCATAATCAAAGATACATGGTTTTAATCCACACTATTTAATATAACTCAACTCAACCATGGTTTTGACACCTTGTGGCATCTTCAGGTTAATCTTTTGGGTTGCGTTCCCCTTATATATAACAAACACACACAGAGTATGGAGGGGGAAGGTGGGTGGAGGGCGAGGGGGGTAGCGAATTGTAAACGGTCACATTTGAAGTTTAAAGGGGGCAAGGTCAGAGGGCTTATCTTTGACGCCGTCGAGACGGTAGGTGGATTCAGAGGAGGGGCGAGGGAGAGAGGAACATTTGGTCATTACATAAGGTATCAGGGCTATTTACGATTTCAAAATGTTCTATAAAATCAAGCTTCTGCCCTTTGTTAATACAATGTGAAATTCTTGGGTCAAAATTACACCAGCATTTTTCTTCGCTTAAATGTTTCACCATTCGTGGTTTCGTCACTATTAATAAAATCTCTTCTATGCTCCTTTATTCTGGTTTGAAATTTTCTTCCAGTCTGTCCGATGTATTTACAGGCACAGTCCTCACACTTCAATTCATACACTCCACTTCTCTTTGAGATATCCTACTTGTCTTTGGAATTGAAAAGTAATTTGCCTAAAGTCAGAGGGTTATAAAAAGATACCTAGGTCTTTTTAGCTGGAATGGTGTTACATAGTTTATGTGATAGTTTGTTAATAAAAGGTAGCTTGCACCAGCGAGTTGGTTTGTCAATATTAAAAGGCATAGAGGTCAATGTATTGGCAAAAGGCATAGAGGTCATTGTTTTATTATGAGTGACATCATAAATTACCTCTAGGTGAAGCCGGAAACTATGTCTTATACTGGCCACTCAATTTGCTTCAAAGAAACCGAAGTTCTCAGCAGGGAAAATTGATACTTCCAAAGAAAATCAGGGAAGCTATCGAAAAACAAAATGCCCCAACAACATGAACAGAGAAGATTGCTACCACCTAGCAACAGGCATTTACAGAATCAACCCATAGGCCTCCTATGAGTCCCTAAAAAAAGCATGACTAACAAAGAACCAGACCCCTGTGAATTGGTAACATTCACAGAGAGACTAACCGCATTCAGTTTGATAGCTTACTATATTCTTCCTCTTTCATATGCTAGATGTACAATGTTATTCATATGCTTGATAAGTCATAATCTCTATTCCAAAGTATATGAAAATTTCTGTAAAACATTGACAACATAAAATTTAAGCACAAATAAGGTTTGTTTCTTTGAAATCACTGGGACTCAAAGATATACCTCAAATGAATTCCTTCCCCATATTTTATTTAAACTCAAATTGAAATATGCATATGGAACTCACCATGCCATCCAATGATACGGAAGCAGTTGGCATCACAACTTTAACCAAACAGCATTCAGAAAAATTGATCTTGTAACCACAAAGGCAATGTTCCTCAAGGCACCGCATAAAGCTCAGAACCTCTTCATATGTTATTTCACTGTCATCTCCCTGGTTTTCATGTAAACTGAAAGAAGAAAGATAAGCTTTGAATAGATATAAAATACAATTCTTCTGACACTTAAATAAGTACAAGTCACTGGTGTAAGATATACCGATTTACTTCAGCAAGGTTGCAACAAGTTCATTACGTAGGTTTATTTCTGATGGTGATCTGGTCCAATTGTATTCACCAAAGAATGCAGGAACATTAACGAATAAAAAACATACACAAACAAAATAAAAAGATATAGAACAAAAACTTAAATGGATAACAAGACATTTCAGTAAATTATTATGTGCTGTGTGTTTTTCATTGTGCACATCACAAAAACAGAGGAGAGCATACTTCATGGCAGGAACAGACATTCCATAATGGGCCATAAAATACAATTTTACAATGAGACAAACTGGAAATAATCATAATGAAAAAATATTTAAATAAAGGTTCAACATACCAATGCCACAGCTGATTCACTGATCTCACTTCAAAAGAGATAGCTAAGTGAGGTTGGCAATTTCGGAGCGAGTCACGGGGCAAATCATAGAAGAAGTGAGCTTGTGCTGCGGAAGAAGACTCGGTGGACAATGCATCTAAGTCACTGCTAGCCAAGCTGATCAACCACGATATGTCCTCCTTAAATAAGTCCACATTATGCTCTTGTAAAAGAAAATTCAGAATTATACACACAAGCGTAGTATTCTCAAATTTTTATCAGCAATGTGTGGAACCAAAGATGTAATTTCCAACAATATGGCTTAGATTTACATAATTACTATCATGCTGACTAAACAGGCAAATGATCACCCCATACCATTATCATTTTCAAATGTCTTGGGGGAGAGGAGGCAGGCCTAACATTTGCGAGGGTGGGAGCATTTTGTGAAAGTCCAGAGCTGCTAAAAGGCCTCCACAGCCAGGGGGCAGGAAACTGCCACCAAGAGGAGGTTCAAGTTCAACATCGCTGAGATTACTATCCCTCAGCAGGGAAAACCTCATGGCCCACAATGAGAGAGGCCCTGAGGGTATGAGGTTTGGTAACACAACAAGCAGAATCACGAAGTTCAAACTGCTGAGATCCGAGAGCGACTGAATTTTCTAGGCCCTGTGCCATTCCGACTGTATCCTGATTGGCTCTTGGTAAGTCAAGTGATGAGCAACTTTCTCTTTGATCACCTCCACAAATTGTAGTCCTGCCTTCAAGCCCCAACACATTTGAAAATGATATGAATGATCACTATTGAATGGCAGTTTTAATGATCACCACAATTTACACAAATATGGACATACTTCTCCCATAGAAAACACCCGCACATAAGTAGCATCACTTGAAAAAATATCTTTATGATAGCATGATAGTGGAAATTCAGGCAATTTGACCTGCATAACTGTTGCTTCCAAGGATATAATTTAGTGCTTGTTGGATGAGACTCAATCTTGCCAGGGTGCTATGTCCATGTGTGAAGCCACAGACATACCTCTACGCAAATCACTGTGTGCCACAGCAGTAACTAATTGACTCCCTATCACATTTATAAAAATATAGAGGGTAAAAGCAGCTAACAGAGGAACTTGAGGAAATTTAAAAGGTGTGCGGCAAATGGCAGTTAGAATCCAATTGAAAAAAATTTAGTTATAAATTTCTAGAGAAAGAATACCTCTCCTCATTAAATATGATGCATTAGGCAGCAAAAGGAAAAGAGTCAAATACGTTAAATTCCCTGGAGAAAGACTCGGTCACTATCTCTGCTATCTCTCTGGATATGTTAAACGAGTACTGGGCAAGTAAAAGAAGTAAGAACTCAGCCATTTCTCCCCAGTTGGGTCTCCTTTGGGATACAATACCAGTTTTTGCTCAGGCTTAAATATGGGATTCACCCCATAGAGTACAGAATATTGACAAGACACGAAAATGTCATATAGTACTTAGTATTTGATCAACATTAGAAAACCACATTAACAACTAGGCTGGGAGTCATGACCAGACTGTCACTTAAATTTTGAGCTATTTTTTTTTTAAACGGAAGTTCCAAGCTGATCCATTTTCTAATTGTCAGAAACATTTAGTGAACCCCAACACACTATGGTTGACTATGTCATAATCATACAATTAAGGAAAGAGATAACCAAATAGGAACTTACTTCATTTGCTGAATAATCCGCACTACATGGTTCATACTCATGAACATCCTACGTAACTTCTACCCAAAACTTCAGCACCCACATTATTACATAAAAAAGGCTAAGAAATTGCTGGCTCTTAGTCTGTGTGTGTTTTCTGAAGTGCTCTCACCTGTACATGCATGCAAGTTCATGAGTCGTGTAACCAGGTAGCTACAATATCTCTAAGTATGTACACGGTTTCTTAGCACATTGACACCCACAGATTCTAAAACGTTTGCATCATATCATGTAGTGGTTGTTGGTAAAACTTTGGTTGGTGAAAAAAACACCCACATAATGAAATGCCAGAAAATTCAGGCCAAAGAGAATGCGGAGACAATCTCTTTGCTTAGCTGACAAAAGTCACCAAATAACTGAAACTTACCTGAGTCAAATAAGTTCTGCTTATATTTATATCAAAAAGTGCTTTCAAGCCATTATTTACACTTTCGACAAAGCTAGCTCCATTTGAAGATCTACAGAGCAATAATGGCATATACAGTAGGGTGCTATTTTCAGACATTTCTCCAATGCCATCCATATTCATTTTCTGCAATGCAAGAGGGATAAAAAACTAAATTATCCTAACAATGTTACAATTAATAGGTAATCATAATTAAATTTTTCACAGACATACCTTTTCATCCCAAGAGAAGAACTTAGCCACATAAACTGTATCTTCCAATAATTCCTGAGAATTATTTCTTGACCTAGTACGATAAATCGGTTTGTATGAAGAATATACTTCAACGGTTAACACAGATGGAATACCAGGAGTAAAGTTAAAATCAGAATGATATATTTCATTACTTTCTGGCTTATGTAGTTTATGTGATAAAATGTTGTTAAGCTTAAATGCACATTTCTTCAGTTGATCAGTTGATGAGTCAAAACATGTGAATGCAGAGGCACTGAAAATATTCCACTTTTGGTGCAAAAGCCCTGCGAGTAAAAGACAATAGAAAATTATTACTACATTTGTGCCTCACGACACAAAGAAATGCTTATGATAGCAAGGCAAAAAGGACAACATAAAAACCACTGTACATGAAATTGGCAGGCAAGAGCATAAGAAATTAAATTACGAGAGGAATGGAGAGATGTACAATGACTATGGTCGCTTAAGTTTAAGGGCGTAAACAACTCCAAATTGGATAAATGTTCAGAAAAACATAACGAAATGGCACATCAATAGATTTGCGCTAAAAAAATTGGGTCATAGTTGATTCACGCATCAGCAGTTACCACTGAAAACTGATTCGAGAGTGAAAAGTGGTGCGCCTTCGTCTCATGGGAACGTAACAATTTCTCCCCATTACACTCGTGTAAAACAGCGTATATAAAGCATTTAATAATAACTCAACGAGCGATGGAAATTTAATTGATAACAAGCCCTTGATCAATCTAAATGAGATATTCATGGATCATGTAAATCTTTGTTTACATATGACCTTGTTTTGTACAAACACAAAGTATTTCAATAATCCCAAGCTGTGCAAGGATCTTAAACGTTACCTTCAATATTCTCATCATTCTGCTGGGCACCAGACGAAAGGCAAAGGCTAAATCCTCTACGGGTTAAATTCACGGTAGCGTTTGTCGATGCTACTCCTCGAGTTGCCGAGCGCGAAAGACGACAGCGACTGCTAATATTTGAGGCACTAGGACCATAACGTACACCGTATGCATTAGCTCCACTGCTGAAGGACGTCTGATCATCGTCTGAGTTAACACTCCTTTTTCTTTTCCCTTTCTTTCTCTTCATACTCCCAGGCATAATGTATAATACAAATGACAACAAATAACCCGCCTAATGCACCGGAAGTACTCATACATGTCGCAGAGATCGTCAGCTGTTTGTTTTTGTATCACAACTCGGGAATATATCTCCTAATGAGGGTTATCACGAATTTCACTTCAAAAGAAGCTAGAGAGAGTGGAGGTCTGAGATAATCCTCCAATTCTGATCACATTGGCGCTTCCAAACAACAGCATAATTCATTTAACCAGCCCATCCTTGGGTTGAGGAATTTGAATTTCAACCATTACAACCACCGGAGGACGTTGAAACAAGAAAGCTTATTGGTCAAGCTCTGAGTTTGTGCGATTTTGACCAATCAACGCATTGTATGCGAAGGTCTGCGAGTTTGAGCTTCCGGTCAATATGGGCGCAAATAATGTTGTTATAGTTCTTCCTATTAATACTCCAGTTAAAATACTAAAATGGAAAGTTAGTGCTGGAAATGTGGTATCCGTAGGGAGGGTCATATTACTGTATGATAGCAATGCTGGAGAAGGTAAAACAGATCCTAAGAAATTGAAAGCTACGCAGACAGGCACTGTTGTGAAGCTTCTAGCTGCAGAAGGAGATACTATAAATCCTGGGTGAGCTAATATTTTTAACTCATTTTGCATTTATTAATCAAACGCTTCGAATTTCAATATGGGGTATCAAATCAATTATGTCACCTAGTGGTATATCGAGCCTCCCCGAAGCGTTGCCGACGCTCCGTGATGTTGTCTTTCTGAATTTGAATTATTAATCGTTAATTTCCTCATGGAACGGTCTTCTACGATGTTACATGTAGGATATATTTCTGCTGTTTGATTGAACACTGAATGTTATTGTTTTTGCGAAAATTGCTTAGCTTTCTTATGTGTCCGCACTGCTTGTAAGCACCAAGTGTGGATGGCCAAGGCATGCGTTGAAAGAAATGATTTAGATACTTTACATTCCTTGTACTTTGAGATTTTGTACTAAAAGGAAAAGCTTTGCATTTGCACTGCTTCATTACAATCTAAATCTGGAATTTGGGGAATTACATTAATATCTTTGGAAAATCCTTCCTGCATTTAAATAAGTTGCGCTCAAGTGTTCCTGTCGCTGGGGATGAAGTGATAATTGTTTCGCGTATCAGCCTCGGTGTTGGGGTTTTTCCTATGTTTTGATGTTAATTTCAGTCAAGTACTTATGTGCCAAATCATTTCGCTCGGTGTTGTAATTGATATGAAAGAGTAAATATTCAGTCGAAACATTGCCCTTAAAGAATCAAATTCTTGTTTCATATCAATAATTTTCTATACCGTCGAACTTGTTCCCTGTTTGAATTATATATCCTGTCACCTTCCCGGCCAATTGGCAATCTCGCACCTTTCCAGATCCCTTGACAACACCACTGTTACATTCGTCGACTTATCACTACCACAAACTACTTCTTTGTGGACTAATTGTAAAGATTTAGAAACAATTTAATCGAAAGGAGATTGTACTTATGGTTAAGTCATAGGTATATTGGGTTCTTTCTTCCTCACATTTGGGTCCTTTCCTCTGTAATGAAATAGTGTCAATGTGCCACTACTCTGAGGAAAAGGTGCTCCTAAATGCATGATATTTTAGATACTTGTATCCAAGAGAGACCATTGATATCCAATATCTATTGAAAAATAACTACACTGATTCAAGGCAGAATATTTTCATTGATTGGGACTTATATGCCTCATTAATACTGAGAGGGTTTTGTCACTATGAATACAAATAGACTGTTTTGCTGTAAATTTTTACTTGTTCATCACTATGCCTAGGCTACTAGTTTTTTTTGCCATTGTTGTCATGACTATATGACTAGAGGCTGTGCTACAACTCAATGATGAGTAGATATCTTGTCTTTCAAGCTCCTCAGTGTTTGAGGGTCTTAGGTAGTAGAAGCTACATAGGTTGTAAGGAAGGATTGTACCTTTTCTCATAATATTTTATGATCTAGGATTAGTTCAGGTTCTGTTTTATACAATACGAATTAGTCTAACATTGATAATTCCTTCCAGTCGGATGCTACCTAGCTACTGGCTATTGCCAACTTTCACCTACTTACTATATTCAATTTCCCTTGATTTTTGTTCTCAAAACATTATCTCCCATTGAATTTTTGAAATAGGAATGAAAGGTCATGGAAGTCTGTAAATTGACGAAAGTTGGTGTTCTTATCGTTTTAGTGTTGTGGTTTACCACATGCGAAGTGTATGTCTTCATTACATTAAAATATGTCATCTTGCATCTTCTGTATAATGGAATCTAATTTATTCAATTTCATTCCAAAAGCTATAGTTCATGGATGCGTTTGGTGTTGTTAAGTCATTTGAAATACTTTTCAGTGAACCTCTGCTTGAATTGGGAAAATGTTGTCATCCTACTGTTATGAAAGATATGTGTGCAGAGTGTGGAGCAGATCTCCGAATGGATAATTATGAAACTCGTCATGCATCTGTTCCAATGGTTCACAGTGTACCAGAGCTCAAAGTCAGCGTGGAGGTAGGAGTTCTCTTTGACAAAATATTTTTAATTAATATGATAAATAATTTTTTTATTATTCCATTGCAAAAATATAAATAGTATTTGTGTGGTGTTGAACATTTTAAATACATACTTGGCAGTTTGGAGGAAATCTGTACATATGTATATCAATGTTTTACAATCAGTAAGTATTTCAAGTGAGAATTATCACTAATTCAAATCAAAAGTCCTGAGGATGTGAAGCACATGATACCCATTTTGTGATAATATCTCTGTAACTTCTTGAGGAATTTAGTATATTTTTCACCAGGTGTTCTTGAACTTTTACTTTGTGAAATTGTCAATGACAGACTTATTCTTGTGGAACTGGAGACTCATTCCTGACCCTATCCATCCTACTTTTGCTGCAAACACTCCTCAGATAACTCATACCTATGGCATTTAGTCTACTCTTATGTCTATCCTGATATACCCATGTTTCACTACCATACAACAAAGTGGGGAGAAGTACACTTTTGTACACTGTGCGATTTTCGCTTCCTCAGACAGGCACTCATTCCTTGATATGCTCCACATGCTAGCTACCACTTTCCTTTCAGCATTCACACGTCTTTTTATCTCCTCATCTATCCATCCATCTTTCGCAAACATCTTACCTAAGTAAACAAAGCCATCCACTTGTTCAGTTACTTCACCATTCGCCCTCATCATACAGTTATTCTTCCCATTCTCCTAATCAAAAACTACTACTTTAGTCTTACAAGCATTTATTCTCTATTCCATTCTCTCTGTTGATTCACAAAACATCTAGGAGCATCTGTAATCCCTGTTGGCTCTCTGAGATCAAAACACCATTGTTTTCACTACATGCATCTCTAACACATTATTAATTATTATTAATATATATAAAGCTACCAAACTGACTGACTAAGTGACTCATCAAAACTTCTGGGGCATTTCTAAACGAGCTAGGTGGGTGAAATTTTCAGGGTAGAGTTGGAATCATGTGTCGAGTTGGGAAAAAATCGAAAAAGTTGAAAAAGTCGATTAGGGTTCGATTTATTGCAATCGATAGCTTTACAAGGGATAATATGGAAAAAATGAAAAATTTTAGTGCGGACCTTTTTTCTTTCGTTCATTAAAATATGAAATAATTGAGCTACAAGACTGATTCTTTCCCAATATGAGTCTGAATGTTTGTAAAATCTTATTCTTGCAATCGATTTTTTCCTACCTACCGTAAAACTGATATTTTTAAACTTTTATTTGGGATTTTAGAATTTTTTTCACTTTCGTTGCTATGGATATATTTCTCCATTGTAGCCGGGCCGAGTGTCGATTCGAGGTCTGGAACTCAGCGAGGTGGGCCAGTTTCAGGGGAGGGTTAGATTTATGTGTCGATATTGTGTAAAAGTTAAAAAAAATCGATTAGGCTTCGAGTTATTGCAATCGATAGCTTTACATATATGAGTTAGGTATCCTAAGTGCATGTTAAAAAGTCTTCTTTATACCATTTTTCGCACTGCTAAGTACTGGGTATAATTTCTTTAACGTTTTCCTGGCCTCTACCGTAGCTTTGATGACCAATTGCAACCAACCAAGCTTCATGATATTGTAGTTTTCTTTAAAAAAACATGCAGTCCATGTAAAAAATTGGTAGATAAAAATTGAATATGAAAATTAGTATATTAAAAATGTCGATTCGGATCGAATTTATATAGTAAAATTCTTCATCTGAGCTCTTATTAAGTATACTGTACTGAAATAAAATATATAACGTAGAAGAGCATCTTATATGCCGTCAAATGAGGTTATGATGATCTTCCAGTGGTTCCACGTTCGTTTCGGTATACTGATTATAGTATTTAGAAAAGTCGTTAATAACCGGATGATATCCAATATAAGTTTGTACTAGAACTGTCTGATATCCATACCTCATGGGGCGCGTATTTCATTTTCGAGAATTATACTTTTCTTTGCTTGCATGTAGCATGCAGACTTGAGAGTTTTCATTGTTTTTTTTTTCCTTATTTAAAGAGTATCATCATATAACACCCCCCCCCTCCCTGCTTGCAAATTGATATAATTACATTAAACAGCCATGGTGACATTACACATCCTTGATTTTGCCCTGTTTTATTACAAACCAATCACTCAGAACCCCGTTAACTCTCACACTTGCCTTACTATTATCATTTGTCGCCTTCATAGCATTCAATAACTGCCCATTCACTCAATACTCCTTCAAAACCTTCCACAACTTCTTTCTATTTACCCTGTCATATACCTTCTCTAAATCAACAAACTCACAATACACTTTCTTGTGGACGCCTATACATTTTTATATCACTTGCTGAACCACGAAAAGCTGGTCACTACATCCTCTCTCAGGCATAAACCCACAATGCACACCCCATATTGTCAGAAGTAATATTCTTCACTCTTCTGATTAAAATTTTGCTAACACTTATTCCGGAATGCTCAATTAACTAATGGCCCGATAATTATTATATTTGGTCTTTCCTCCCTTCCCTTTGTACAGTGGAAAGATGATTGCATTCTTCCAATCCACTGGAACAACAGAAGCCTGTAAGCTTAAATTATATAGTTCACACAGCCAACAAATGAGTAAATTACACCCACACTTCAACATATCACTGGATATCCCATCAATGCCTGCAGCCTTCATATTTTTCCATACTCTCTTAGCCATTTTGACCTCATTCTCACTGATCTTCTTTTCCATCATCTCATTCTTACATTCTACTTCGCAATTCTACTCATCCTTAGCGCCTGGAACATTATCGTATAATTCTTCAAAATACTCCCTCCAGCAGTCCCTGATATTGCTCTCATCCCACATGATCTCTCTACTTTTGTTCTTTACCGCATTCATTCCCTTGCCTTCACCAATCTTAGCCCTTTTTACCCACTTCCAAAACAGCTTTTTATTGCCTTCAAAGTCGCTCTGCATCTTGCGAGCTTCATCTACATGCATTCTTTCCTTGCTCTCTTTCACAATGATTTTGCATTCATTTTTTTCTTTCTGTAAATCTCACATGCCTTAGTGTGCTTTCCTCAGATTTGGCTGCAATCATATTCTTGTACGCCTCTGTCTTTTCTCTGACTGCAATTTTCACTTCTTCATTCCACCAAGCATCACCTCTCATTCTTCCTACCACTCCTTTTCCTCATACACTTTAAGTACATTGTACAATCACTCCTTTTAAACACTCCCATGCATCATTCACATTCTCGTTTCTGATATACTCATCCCATTCTCTCTGGTGCAATGATAGAGCATCCTCAAGCATGCAACCATACTGTATTCTTACCTCACTGTTCAGCAACCTCTCCACTTGTACTCTCAACTGATTACACACAACATTCTTTCTTGGCACCCACTTTCTGCCCAGATTCACTTTGGAGAGTACCAAATAGTGGCCTGTTCCACATTCAGCACCCCTCATCACTCGCGTGTCTTACACTAACTCTCTCAATCTCTCATCATACACAATAAAATCAATCGTGCTTTTACAATTTCCCCTTTGCCCAGTATACATATGTATTCTCTTATGTTTAAACCTGGTTTATGGTTTGGACACAAACAATCCTTTTTCCAAGCACACACTCACCAAGTTTTCACCATTATCATTCACTCGGGGGTCACCAAAAGGCCCAACCACTCTCTCAGATACATCCCGCCTCACACCAACCCAGCCATTCATGCCACCTAGTATAATTATTCACACACCAGGGTCACATTCATTCAAAATCTCTCTCAGTTTTTGCCAAAACTCATCTTTCATACTGTCACTCTCTCCATCCACTGGTGTATAGCTCGCCACAATCACAACTCTCCTAATACCTACTTTCATGCAAACTCAGAGCGATCTAGGGGATACTAACTCGTACTTCCTTACTAGCAACTTTGCTCTCTCATTAAGAATGAGTCCTACACCTTGACATCCGTGTACTTTACCTTCAACTCCTGACCACAATGCCAGACTACCGCCATCTAATGTAACAGCATCCCGCCCCTTACGCTTAGTTTCACATACACACAAAACATCCATTCGTCTCACTTTCATTTCATCAGCAACTCATGCTTCTGTCCATACACTCCTCTCACATTCCAAGTACCGTGAGTCCAGTTCGTATTGCTAAGTCCGTATCATGATGGGCCAGCCTTATTCAGCTTCCGCCACCCATCATGGCTTCAGCCATCTGAGGCTACTCTGTGATGTTATGAGTAAGTTGTAATAGAGTATGCAAGGTTACCAGCCTTTGCAGTACCCGCACCACATGCAGCTTTCCCTGCTAACGGTTACGGCGCTCTACCGGTCAGTTTTGGCACATTTTTGCCTGTATGCCACAAGAGAAACCAAAGCATAGTAATACCCTAGTACCACTTTCACTATTCTACTCAAGCTAAGATCCCTTCTGAAAGGACTATCTTGAGAGCCTGCATACCATTGCCTGCGACCCACTACTAGGAGGTATATGCGGTGTCCTTACGCACCAGGTTGCTCCATCTGCTTAAGGCTGCATAATCCCTAAAATCTATAAGAGGCTGTAAAGTCTAAACTGAAAGAGATCGAGCACATAAATGCATGTGCTTCTCAAGGTCAGGAGCAGATATTGTAGGTTTCAGCAAAATTGGAGATTATGGGTGTTGTTGTGTGGTTGAATTAAAAAATGGAATGATCCCTTTGTATGTGTGTATAGGGTTGTAACACTCGTTTTTACTTTAGAATCTTCACACTCCCATGAAACACTCACTCAACACCATCTCTCCTCCTACTCAATATACTTTTATTTAATGTAACACTTGTTTTTTATTAGAATCTTTTGTAATTCACACTTCCAAGAAACAATCATTCACTACTATCAACAATAAACCCCTCATGGCCGTCTCTCTCGCCCTTCTTTTTTTTTCAATATTTACTTTTCTCCCACGTCCCTGGTTACATACTGCTGGGATACGGCTCACACCCCCAATCCACCAAAAACCACCTCACAACACAGTTGTTTGGTTACATTAGCCCCATTGAAAAATAAAATGAATTTGAATGAAAGTTTCTTTTTCAAAGCCTTGAGAAGAAAATGCCAGCTATTCTCAAAACCTCTATTTCTATTCTGACTATTTTTATTTATTTCTACTAGATCTAATTCTAACTATTTTGGTAGCCCCAACACCTTCAGACTGACGTTCCTGTACTTTTATGGCATCGACATTTAACATCATTAAATTACTTAAATAATTCCTCATTAATACACGTCAGCACATCCTTTATATTCATGTGTTCTCATTCTTTCATCCATTCTCAACTTCCCAATCTATTCATTCATAACAGTATACTCCAGGCTCAACATTTTACTTTTCCTGGAGCACATTTTCCACTTTGTTCCCAATCACTTTGTTGTTACCATTCACTCCATTCCTGCTTGACACCTGTTTATAGTTCACTCACCATGCCATTTCCTTTCTTCTTTCTCTCTCCCCAACACACAAACCTAAACACACAAAACATAAATACACAGAACGAGTATATAATACATTGTTATAGAAACAAAACTCATAACAAAAAAAGTAATACCATTTAACCTTGATAAAATTAAACACAGAACTTAATTACACCTTCCTCAATAGTAGATTACGTTGCATGTGCTTTGAGGCGCTCGCTTACTCCCTACTTAGTCTGTCTTTGTCAGCTGTGATGAGTGCGACTGTGAGTGTATCATCGGTATATTTGTTAAAATGGCTAATGTGGAATGTGCCTCATATTTTGCCTGTCATGGAATGTTCAAATGACACAAGGCATCGGTCTACCAAATTTTCTGATGGTGTATGGTCCCTCAAAAAGTGGAAGAACCCCTTGGTATATTGCCTTTGCATTGTCTGAAATCATCCGGCAGGTATGTATACTAATACTTTATCTCCTATTTTAAATATTATTGGTGTGTCCCCTTTTCCTGGCTGTTGACACTGTTCTTTATCTTCCTTTCCCTATTAAATTGTCTTATCTTCTTTCAATTAACTTCTCCTTTTTCTATGCCCCCCGGCTGCAGGACTCATCAAGTGTCACACCGTGATTAGTTTTCCGAATTTCCTTGACTTCTATCTTTTCTTGCTTCACTTCACTCCTTTCCATCTCCATCAAATTCACTCCGTTTACTGAGTGTCATTCCATTCCTTCCTCTCGTCTCTCTGCGTTCCTCCTTCGATCAGCTGCATTGGAAGTGGGCACATTACCTCGCTCCTCCTGACGTGGGTAATAAACTCTCCCTTGATGTGGGCCTCTCTCTCCATATTGCCTCGACCCTTTCTTCTCATGTCATCTTCCCCTCTCCTCACTGCTTCCGGACGTGGATAATAGCCTTGTCCTTGGTATGGGCTCCTTCCTCAGTACTGTCTCGGCTCTTGATATCTTCCTTGCTCCCTCCTGGTGTCATCTTTCCTTCTTCTCGCCGTTGAGTCCTCACTGGGTCCTTTCTCCTGCACGATACGGTCATATCATCCCAGCAATATCAAGAATTCTGGCAGCGTCGCTATGTTGTGGGATATCATCCCTGCACTTACCTCTGGACCAAAATGCTGTCTCAGACGATACATAATTTCGTTGTCCCCCACCGGTGGTCTTAGCTCCTTCGCCACTCTTGTTCTTACTATGACATACTCCAATCTACTTTGATTCCCTGTCTGGTTATACTTTCCCTTTTCCATCATTCTCCTGACTTCCATCTGCTGTTTGCCTCCCCAATACTTTTCCTGGAACATTTCTCTGATGGTATTAAAAACTATGAAGATTTGATATCGCCACGAACCATTCCCTAGCCTGTCCTGTGATTCCTTGCCTCAAAACCGTCATCATGTCTGCTCCCAATAACTTGTATATTTCCATATATTTCTCTAATTCAATGATGTATTGCATCGGTCTCGAACCTCTCCATTTGTCGAAATTTGGTGTCTTCATTTGGATCATTGTTGTCGTTGTTGCCATCGATCCCCTCTTTGTTATCTCCTTCAAAGTAATCTCGTGGATACGTCATTCAATTTTTGGTCCTTCTTCATTGACCGTGGTCGACAGTTGCTTCACTACCTCTTCATTTCTGTCTATCCGGCTATGGATTTTGCTTACTACCCCTTTATTTACCTCATCAGTTTCCTTCGTCTCCCTTCTCAATTTCTCGATCTCCTCTCCGACTTGTCTCTGTCCTTCTTTGGTTTCCGTCCTATGGACTCCGAGGTCCTCTCTCCACATTCTCCTCATGGTTTCGGCATTCTCATCTATGCATGTTATCATCTCTTCTTTTTGTTCTTTCAGCTCCTTCTTCATCTCCTCCTGTTCTCTCAGCTCCTTTATCTCTTTCTACAGTTCCTGGTGTTCTTTTCTTTCTTTCCTCTCTTACCTCTTTTCTTCCTTCTCCTTCTTCTGCTCTCCATCCCTTTTCCTCTGCTCCTCATCCCTTTTCTTCTGTTCTTCTCTCATTTGTCTCAGTATTGCCCCTATATCATTCCCCTCTGCTAATTTTGTGAACCTTGAACTCTTAGGTTTATAAGTCTATCCCTTCTTTCTCTAACACTTGTTTAAGCCTTTCCTGTAATTCAAATTTCGCACCGTGCATCGTGATTCCACGATCCTTCAATTGATCCTGTAATTCTGCCATCTTTAAATCCCGTAGTTTCTTTATTACTTCTGCCATTTCAAAAAATTATTCCGCTAATCTCTTATCTCAGGTTTCACGTAGTCTCAATTCTATCGAGAAGTCTTTGCCCCACGTTAGCCGCCAAAATGTAACACTCATTTTTATTTTAGAATCTTTCAGAATTTACATTCCCATGAAACACTCTCTCAACACTGTCTCTCCTTATACTCAATATACTTTTACTTAATGTAACACTTGTTTTTTATAGAATCTTTCATAATTCACACTCCCAAGAAACAATTCAGTACTATCAGCAATAAACCCCTTATGGCCATCTCCTTCGCCCTTCTTTTTTTTCAGTATTTACTTTTCTCCTGCATCCCTGGTTACACACTGCTGGAATACAGCTCACACCCCCAATCCACCAATAAACCAACTCACAACACAGTTGTTTGGTTGCAGGGTATTCATACTGAGGGCACCTATTCCTGTGGGCTCCTCAAATCAAGTGTACATATTAGACTGAACCATTTTTTTGTAATCATGGTTTTTAGTATTTGAAAGGAAAAGCCTGTGAAAATGTAAAAATATTACCAATTGAAGTACTCTGAAGTAAAGTACCAGTTTTTTATGGGTTTGGATTCATCGTCAGCACAAAAACTTCTATTGTGCTAACAGGGAATAAGGGAGATTAATTACTCTTGAAATAGCTCATACCATCTCATACGTGGTGACTACTAATGATATCAATATTGCCCAGTGTGTTCTCACTTGCCCTGACTGCTTTATTTCAATGTTGGAAGCCTTATGCTATAAAAGGTTATTGTTAGTTAACCCTTTGAGTAGTGCAAACATACATGTTCATCCTCGGGCCTCCTGGCCATCTGGAGTATGATCGTACATGTACATCCTGTAAGCTTGAGCTAGAGCAGTTAAGGCGTACATATACGTCTCCTTTTCAGAAGCATTGTAACACTTGTGGCCATCTATGCCGGAGTCTGGTGAGCATAATTATCACTATAAAGTATCTCTGAAGAGTGCTACCATCTATACTATATTACTAGTCACTGCATTCTCAAAAAAACTTACTCCTGGGGGTCAGCCAGCAGAAAAAAAACTCACTACTCAAAGGGTTAATGTTTATTTACCAACCAACCCCAAGACCAAATGCTGTGACTGCCAGTTTCATAAGTGGTTCTGCTCTCTTTCGAATACTGAATGGTTTTATGTCAGTAGATGACATGAAATCATTGGTTACATCATCACACTATGTCTTTTTCCTAGTATTTCCTTCATGCCCAAAACATCATTCATTGAAATGTGCATAGTTACAAAAATCTATGATAGCTTATGCCATGAATATATATTATGGATTGGGATTTGCCAAAAACTGTTGTCTAGAATTCCGTAATCAAACAACTTTTTGGAAAGTGGTGCCTAGTGATGAAAGGCAGAAGTTCAAATGTAAATACAGTCGACAGATTGTAAATAAATACGTTTTATCGGTTTTGCCATGAATATACATTGGTTTTTACTTAAAAGTAATCATAATGTAGTGGATAAAATGTAGTAATACACGCGGGACGTAATGATTCACTTTTTTAATATTGTCCGGTGTACAGATATATTTAATTCCTCTCCAAATTTAATTGCACAAATGCATAATTAACTTCTTAGCACTTCGTGAATATTGCTATATGGAAATTTAATAACAATGCGAGGTGACTTCATGAGTATTCCCAATGGCCATCATTGCAGGGTAGGTAAATAGGGATGCACTCACCGCCGCCTTGAACAGATTCATAACAGAGTTGCATATAGTAATTCATTTTTGTGAAAAGAATATTAATTTTGTACAACAATGCTGTGTATTTGGTTGTTATGTGTTGATTTTGTGTTGTATTGTTAACAAAATGGTAGAAATGGAATCTTGTAAGTGACCAGTGACTAGAAAATTTGGCTCAGAAAGTTGTTACAAGATTCTCTCATGGAGAAAGAAAGAGTCATGAAGTGTCCAAAATAACTGTCGGTAACTAAATACTAAAAGGTGCTATTAATCCTATTGGAAAAAATCTACTATGCAATAATAAAAATTGTCCCAGTGAGTTTGTGGTGCTGGCAACCTTTCCTTTGGCTGATGATGAACTTTTTTAATGGGGATAATAAGTCTACTGTAATGACCGATTATTTTCCAGTAGATTATCTATTCTGTCATTATAGTTCATTTTAAATTTGAAAGGCATAGTGCTCAAGACTTACATTCATAAACTCAAACAAAATTGCAAATTTAGTTGTAGTTGGTCTTATGGTTTTGCTTGCTGAACATTATTAAGGTATTACAAGGGAAATAGCAGTATTCTTAAATTTATTTTAATTGCTTCTCAACAAATGTTCACTTAAGAATTGTGTTAGTTATGCTGGGAGACAATATTTGGTTGGTCATGGCTTAAGGAGAGAGATGCTACTATGTAAATATGTTTTTAAAATATAATGTTGCCTTTTGGATTTGTTGCACCTTTAGAGGTGGGGAATGCCTTGATGGAGTCATGCATTAAAATGTTGACAGTATCCAGTATAATTATTTTACCTTTGTTAGAAGTATGTACCCTGGCTTGCGTGCATTAAATTTAAATACATGATATGACAGGTAGAATCCCTAAGAGCATTATAAATATCATCTTTCTCCCTGATAATTTTCTGGCTCATTGTCATTCTTCAAAGACCAAGTTCTAAAAGGGTACAGAGCTTAACGCCATAAAGAGTTTTCTAATACATATTTTGAACTTTACTTTGGACATATTCTCTCTAAATTCCTCTCGAATTGGTGCATTTTGCAAAGGTCTATGAATGCCTTTGGTATATTATTGGAGAAATATAATTAAGAACAGATATCTGAGGTTAAGTCAGTGGAACACATAGAAATGTATAATGCATATGTGGTACCTGTTTTCTTAAAATTCTTGTAAGTCATAAACAGTTGCAATTATTGAATGAAATGTCGATCCTTTTGAATTTCCCTTATAATAGTTATCACCATTATTAAGAAATACTATTAGGGCTCGGTAATTGACTAGTTAAAAGATTAATTTAATTATTCAACAATTTTCCTTATTATCTGTATAGTCTTCTGAAAGATCAACCTTTAATGGCAAATGAAATAATTGAGTGACTTTAGTCTTCTTATTCAATGGTTCATTCTTAACTATTTACTGATGATTTTGACAGCAAAATTTGATGAAAAATATTTTTGATCCAATTGAAGTATGTATTTTTATGATGGTCTCTGCTACATATTACCAAGCTGCATATGCTTGCCTACCTTTTTTTACTTTTAAAGTAGCTGAACACAAAATCACAGAGCAGTGACATGTATCCTGTAGATTGCACTTGTCTAATTTTTTTAGGTCCAGCATCTACCACCAAAAACTCATTCATTAAAACCTAAAGATGGCAATTTATGTTAACTCCTTCTCCAGTGAATATCTGGTGCACATTTTAAATACATGATTTAAATGTTTGGAATATGACAATTAAACATGCTTGTGAGGTTCATATCCTATGTATATAAGTGCCTATTCCATAAACAGTCTGGCAATGTTCTCTCTCTGGCAAAACAGATTTAGGCATACCAATTTTTCCCCATCATTCACAGGAACCTTAACACATAATGTGGAACCTCAATGCTAACTTGTATATAATGCCCTACTACACTTTTTCTGTATTGTTTACCCTCATGGCAACTAGTGTACTTGGTAACATCAATCAGTATATTATAAACAACTATATCATCATTTTTTACCTTTGTTTTCTTCAAACAATAAGTTGTAATTTCAATGTATTGTAAGCTTTTAATTCCATTCAAAGAGAGCATATAATACCATCTTGCCATTTCTCAACAAAGATTATATTTCTCATGGTAAGAAGTAATTACCTATTCAAACTTGCTGTATTAATCTTTAAAACTTTTTTACTTGAAGTATAGGGATCTTGTGGGTTCCCATTCATGTGATTGATTTATTCTTGTGATTTTACTTTCCTAATTTAAAATAACCTTGTGTTGCATGTGTCTTACAGAAAAATATTGAAATTGTGTTTGTTGACAATTCTGTGCATCTTACAGACAAATTTACTCTTTTATGCATGTTTTGAACAGCTTGTATCCTCTTTGATTCTCTGAAGGACTACACATTGTTAATAATCAAACAATAAACTACAATAAACTATCAAAAAACTCCATGATGTGTGTGAAGGCTAGGTAATGGAGGAAATATACTCAAGAATAATAAGAAATATCTGGGTAATCTCAAATCACATGTCTTAACGTAGCTTGTGGTTCCCTAGCCTGTGATATGAATTTGTCTGAAATCACCTGTAATGGTGTTTGGTATTTGGAAATATGTAGCCTGTGGGTATTATCGTTATACAGGAAGAAAAACTTGTACTGAGGTTATGAAATGTGTGTGGAATATTGGGCAGTCAAATATATTTAATTTAATGAAGTGAAAATGTCATTGCACTATGTAGTCATCACTTGTCATTGTGCAAGATAACCTTGTTATATATTTTCTTATATATTGGTCCTAGATGCCTCCTCACATTTTTTCAATCCTATCCATTCTGCTCTATCCATTCAGTTTTTGGTGGAGCAGACAATGCTCCTTGGAGTATCACAAAAGTCAGCTTATGCTGATTTTTCTCAACAGAGAATTATTTAAGCCTGAATCATAATTATAGTATGCTATTCTACTCTGTAATATAATTTATACTTCTCAGTAAATTCATTTGCTGAGATGTTATAATCATACTTATACTTGTCAGTTGATTTGTAGAATTTGCTCATTTTTCATGCAGCAACAATTATATAATAATTCCTCTCTTATAGCAAGCACAGGTGTTGGGTCAAGCAGATGAAGACAGGCTGTTGAAAGAGAGAAAATTGGTTCTAATGGTGGATCTAGATCAGACCCTGATACACACCACAAATGATGATGTCTTACCAAATCTCAAGGTAATAAAATTTTTGTCTCTACTTATAGTGAGAATAAAATGGATCCAGTGGAGCACACATATGAAGCTAACAAGGGGACACTGCATACATCGACCAGGCAATTTGAATGCCATATTTTTTATGTCATGCAAGAGGTCAAGTGCTCTGCTAATTTGTCTTCATCTTTTCTTTACATGCCCTACTTGTGTTATACTTAATTAATTTGCAATCACCAATATCTACTATAATCATTAGAATGCATGGTAATCACCCATGTTTAAATTGTTTAGTGGTTAGTGTGGCAGACTCTTAATGGGAGGATATTTGGGTCATACCTCAGGGTGTCCAATTTTTTTTCCTTTTTCATGTAGAAGGGACCAAAAGAGACTTTTCCTATAAGTTACATATCCTCATCATTGGACTTCAGTATTGGGATATTTTCCTATTCGTACCTTGGCAAATCAAATTCCAAATCTCATTTTTTGCTGACTTCTTCCATTCAGAATCACTAATGTGTAGGTAAATGAAGCAGCTGGTGGCGGTGTTTGTTAGATTATTGAGTATAATCAGGAATTGACATTGTAAAGTAAGTGGTCTACCACCATCCCTTTTCTAGGCCATCTGCCATTGTTGTTTCCAAACTGGAATATAGTTTTAGAGGTTGGCGTAATGAGAAAAAAGTGTGCTGAAGTCGTATGTTGAGGATATGTAACTCAAAGGAAAAGTGTCTTGTGGTCCCTTCCATATGAAAAAGGAAAAAAATCGATCACCCTGTGGTATAATCCAGATATCTTAGCATTAAGAGCATGCCACGCTAACCACTAGACCATTTAAACTATTAAAATGCGATTTCTCTGCATTTTTATAATAATGGTAGATATTACCAATTAAAAATTAATAAATTATAACAAAGCTAGGCTAAGTTAGGAAAAGGCCAAGATGAATCAGCGTTGTTGGTGACCTCATGTAGGACATAAAAAAATGGCATTCTAATTCGCTAATCAGTATACATCTCCCATTGTAAATTTGAAACTTGAGGGGGTTAATTAATCTTTTGGATGAGTGATATGTAACGAACTTTTATGCTCCATATCTCTTGATTCACTCAAGAGGGATTGAGTAGGATGCTAAGGAGAATTTCAATGATAGAGTTTCACAATCATTTAAGCTCACTACCTAGAAGCTTTGTGTGTATGATTGAAATGAACACAATTTGTGCATATTTTGTAAATGGAGGGTCCTAGCAGTGTTAAATTCTCTTCTTTTGGAAAATATGTAATTTATAAATTTAATGGATACATATAAAGAAATATATTTAATTCTCTGTTTGGAATTGTAACTTAGTAGTGTGTCATTGCAATTACCAAAAATTGTCTGTGAAGTAATTGATGGTAAAATATTTTCTAACCATAACTCATGTATGGCTTGGTAAAGTGCATCCATTTATGAACCCTTATTGGATGACATCAATGTTTTAGACCATGAAATTAAGTGTGATGATTCCATCATGGTATGATATGAGGAAAGCTGTAAACTGTAAGTTGAGCAAATTTGGTGATACTTGTGTCTTCTATCATGCTTTCTTTATAATATCTCAATGAAAAGCCTGCAATATAAGACAGCTGTATAATTTCTCCTGATTTTTTTGTTGTAGGATGTTCATCATTTCCAGTTAGATGCTGGTTCACCATGGTATCACACACGTCTGAGGCCAGGGACGCACAAATTTCTTGAAAATATGTCTAAACTCTATGAGCTACATATCTGCACATTTGGGTCCCGCAGATATGCCCATGCAATAGCTGCTATATTGGACTGCTCAAAAAAGTTTTTCTCCCACCGGATCTTATCTCGAGATGAATGTTTTAACCCCAACACAAAGACTGCCAATCTTAAGTAATAACCTTTATTTTTTTCCAATACTATTTTATTTTTTGGATTACGCATGTTACTGTGTACAATCTTGTTGCTGACTATGTTAATAAGCAGATGGATGTACAGTATGTTCTTCTCCCTCTAATAACTTATTCTTGATTCTGTGTTTTAATACCATCTAAGTTTTGTATCCCTGGAAACTTTTGGGTATGACACTGAGTCAGCAGTATTATGTTTGTGCATAGGTTATTGTAATTTACTAGTGAAACTTGAATGGTATCCTTAATTAGATTCCCTTAATGATACAAGTATAGTAATTAGTAGTACAGACACTAATCAATTTTAAATGTTGAGCTATTACTTCATTGTGTAAGCAGTTGAGTTATAATTTTTCCAAATTATTATCTTAAGTTCTCAGGAAATTCATATATGTGTTATGATTTCCTAAGTGTCTCTTAACCATTTTGCCAATACAGTAGCAACTCAATAATACGAAGCACGAAAATACGAAGTTTCGATTTTACGAAGCAAAACTGTTGGTCCCGACGAAAAGTCCATACTAAATACATGGCGCTATTCGAAAATACGAAGTTTCGAAAATACGAAATATTCGAAAATACGAATCTCGGACCCAGTCCCCACAGAGAAAATGAGTTCGTTTTTACGAACCTTGGGGGAAATCACGTCAGAAAAGCTCTTTATTTGCCGGCGTAGACACCAAACAATTGAGCGTTACCCAAAATTATGTATCAATTGTTTATAATGCGTGAATTTTAGTGCGTATAACTCTCACAAGTACCTGAGTCACACAGTTATTTATCAAGTTTTAGTCTTGGATAATTTAGATCTCGAGTGGGGGGAAAATGGTAGCTTGAGGCAATTTTCCCTTATTTTATCTTTGTTTTAACTGTTAGCTGGATTTCTATGATGTAAACAATTCTCTTTTGGTTATAACTTATGAGTGGTGCCACATACCAACTCACTATCATGCACTATTAGCAGCAATTTTAATTTATTGAGCGTTTGAACGGATAATGACGCGATTAAATGATGGTAAATAGGACTAGGATACCTGTTGCAGTCACTATACCTAAATCAATGGCTTCACTATGAATTAACCTGCGTTTACTCCCGCTGTTGTCCATATTTCGTGGGACAATAGAAAAAAAACTTTCCAAGAATTTATGAGGGTATAGCCATCCCCACGATTGATATAATTTTGCATTTAAAACGGTGTATTTATAATTTTGAAACAGATGACCCAGTCGGGGGAGTGGCTCAACAATATAACATTGTAATATACTAGCTGTGCCCAGAATGTATTGCAATGCCTTTTTCTGGGTTCAAAATCAATCCCTGAAAGAATTTGAGACCTATGTCCATTGCAAACTTCCGTCACCAGAGTTTGAAGACTAATATCTCAAAGACGGCTCAATCGATTTTGAAATGAAGTACACCAAATCAAAGCTCGTTTATTTCTACGTTTAGTGATGGCACACAAAACTTTTTACCGTTTATATTGATTTCAGTGTGAGCTTAAAAACAGAATTTTAGCGAATTTTTCAGGGTACCAGACAGATGCATCGCATTTATGGCTTTGTGATAACAACATGGATCAAGATATCTAAATTTACTTCGCAAATATTGTAGCAAAGATTTTTTTTAACTATCATACGAAGTTTCATATTATTTAGTGCATTAATATATTAGTTATTGATGAAATTGCAAGACTGTGTTATTTTCCGTTCCACGCATCCCTGATAACTGCTGTTTGGATCTTCTTCAAGCTATCGAGTTCATCATCATGAATCCACTTATAAAATCTTAAACGAATTCATTGGTTAATCAATATTGACTAAAATTTATTTTGGAAAATGAGCTGAACTGCCAGGAGCATGCCCGGAAGAGAAAGGGAGAGGCTTGTGCTGTTGCCCAGTCAGAGGGTTGTCTGTAAGACGCGCGAGGAATTGCGTACTGCAAGCATTTACTGGCAGGGGAAAACTACTTTGCTCATAGTAACATACTGTAGTAAACGATAAAAATTGCTGCACTCAACAAAGTATAACCAGAGGTATTTTTTCACCTCTTCCCATCAACTTTGTCAACTATTTATCGGCTTCTTGAAGAAAGAAACAAATAGCACTTAAAACCATCCTCAACTCCGTCTCCGAAAATTTGGCACAGAGAGGCATTGCAACGGTATGTTTCCACACAGATCTAAAATGACACTGATGACCATTCTTTGAAATGAGCCATTCTGCCACAATTTACAGAGTCCTAATGATCCATGCAAAGTGATAGGACAACTGGTTTTCCCCTGGTAGCTGGTGTAGGAAATAGTGGCGCGTATATGAAAATCGAGCACAAGTATTAAATAAAAATGCAAACAAAGAGGTCACTTCACCAAATCTTGTTCCACGTACAAATAAATTATGTACTTTTTAACACATATTATGTCTTGCTGATATGATCTGCTTCGTTGCTTGCTTGTCGTTTCTTGCTTATTTGAGAAGCTCGCTTGCCAAAACTCATTTGTTGAAGCGACTCACGCTTTTTCTAGTGTACAATGATTTTAATAATTTAGAAACCTTTGTGGGTGTGCACACAACAACTCACCAAAGTTTCATCACTATCTGATGAATGGTATTGGAATGCATAGAAGTCGAACAAACAAACATTTTTATTTATTAGACAAGACCTGTGATGAACCGCGAAGACACTTCAACCCGAAGAAGCCGTTGTCCGTGAAATATCGTCCTATGAAGTATAGTTCTTTGCATAAGTAAGCGAGAAAACTGAAATCTTAAAATAAAATCCCCACGGAAGCCTTGTCTTTAATTTAATTCCAAGACATTGTTGGACTTCATGAAATTTACTGGAACCAACTTTCATCCATTAATTACTATGGTGAATTCGTTGAGTAACTGGGCCTTGATGCATTATATTTGATATATCAACACTACAATCCCTGATTTCCATGAGATAAATAACCAATTGAATCAGATTTCATTGTGATGGCATGAGTAACTTTGAGTCCTTGGGATTTTAATACGCGTTTATGACACAACATGGGTATGAATTGGAACCTGCTGCGCTCTATTTCAAAATAACCCGATGTTTAGAAGAATCTAACGACGGAAATACTACTCTGCGAAAACTTATTTTCATTTTCGGGATTTTACCACAGAAAGGAGTTAGGTTTCAGCCTCGCCTGCGGTAGATTTTTTCCGTGACCTCTACCTCTTTCAAAGTTCTCCTTGAGTAAATTTTACAAAGTTATGCTTCAAACAGTTAGTCCTATGTTGTTTTCGTGTTTAATGCTCCACAACAAAGTCAAGCAAAGAAGACATAAGTGGCAGAGGGAAAAGAAATTAACTAAATCATGGAATGGAGAACGCTGAATCTGGAATATCTCCGCGATGCTCATTTAGGATGAAGTTTATCTTTCACACTACTGTGAATAAAAAGTTCCAAAGTTGGCATATAAGGATGTCATTGGATAAATGGCGTTCAGCACAACATCTACGATGCGAAGAGATTATGCATAGAAGGATAAAAAAATAATTGCTTACTTTATTTCCTGGATTGATGTTTTGCTGAATGAAGAACTATATGCACGAACCATCGAAGTGAAAAGGAACTCAGTCATGAGTTAATGCTTCTTACTCGAACTTCAATGACCGGTGAAACTGTTTGGCTTGGAACGAAATAATATTTCTCCCTAATTTTGTGTATCCAGTAGGCGACGAGGAAGAAATCACAAATAGTGACCTGAGAAGGTTTTTTCAAATGGACTGAGTCCTTTGCTCTTTTTACCTATTATTGAGTGATAATGAAAGGGTGATTGGAAGCATGGTTGGACCAGCTACCATCTTAACTGCAGAGCTGTTAGGAACATCGATAAGAATTGGATTGGTGAAGCGCCTTCATTGCAAGCGAAGGCATGTCCTGGGCAGCAGTTGAAGCATTCGTTCTTTCTCCACAAACCGTGATCTGAGGTTCTATTTTCTTCGGTATCATTCTCCTCGACATCCACATAAATTTTCCATTGGTTCAAAAAATATTGCCATTTAGAACCGGAAACTTAGTATACTCCGAGAGGATTAAGATATGGAAAATGTCCGGATCACGCCAAATTTGTCGTCATGCGATTAGTAATTGGAACGAAATAATATTTCTTCTCAAGTTCGTATATCCAGCAGGCAACAGGAAAGAAACTACCAACAATGACGTATGAAGGATTTTTTTAACTGGAGTGAGTCTTTTGCTCATTTTATCTGTGATTGAGCGTTAAAGGAAGGGTGATAGGAAGTTCAGTTGGGCCAGCTACTGTCTTAACTGCTTATATGTTAGAAGCAACGCCCATACCAGTTGCACGTCCTGATTAGCCGCAGATTAACAAAGCTTAACTATCATAAAAAAGCAGAACTTGCTTTATATACGTCTTCTAAACAGGGTGAAAATTTTGCGATGAAAATGATATCAAACTAAAAATCATTTGCATAGGGAACGAACGTTTGAGACATTTAGCTTATGCTTTAAAGGCATTATTTTGAATACTTTCTCGAATAACAACTAGAAATCGTTTTAAAACGTTTACAAAGACCAGAGAAGTTAGGGGGGAGAGGGGAAATATTTTTCGCGATTTATTAAAAAGGTTCGATAATATGAAACTCAAAAATACTAAGTGCAGATTTTTCGGTCCCGCCAACTTTGTACTATGGAGTTGCTACTGTATTGTCATTTTTTGTGTTAATGCAGTTTTGTGGCACTAGATATGACACTTTCTTTCATGAATTTCCATATAGTTTCAGTTAAGTTTTTAATCAGCTTCCTCTCATGTGAAAATTAAAAATCTGAGAAGATTGTCCTAACAGTGATCTAAGTAATGGAATTAATATATAACCATACCTCATTTTATTACCTCAATGGTTTTATTTCCTGATAAATTATAAAAATGCTGTGGACTACACAAGGCAGGCTTTCATCCTCTTGATTTGGCTCACACTTTGAGTTTTAGATAGTTCTTGGTGGAGGCATTAAGTAAAGAAATTTAATGGGCTTGAAATGGTCTTACCTTACTGAGTAATTGGGATGCACTGAGATTTAAGATGAAGCTGTACTTTTATTGGCTTTAATTTCATGTCCATTTGGTTTTCAATTTCTGTGCTGAGGAAATGGAAGAATGCCAAAAATTTAAATAGGGAACCCATGCTGTCAAAAAGATTACAGCTATAGAAAAGTTAAGTTTTTTGCAAATTTGCATTCTGTGCAGGGTGATGGCATCAACAGTGCCATTTCTCGCTAGGAGCAGATGTGTGCTAAAATATGATTGATTTTGTAGTTACTTAAATCTAATGTCGTGGAACATCCATGGTTAATAATATGATGAGACGACCTCTGGTAGGCTCATCACAAGATGATTGTATCTAGAAATTTTTTATTATGAGGCCCAACACTTGGAGATTTACTGTAACGTGCTTCATGTATATAGAGAGAAAGTTTTTAAGTCCTATCTAATTGTTTTCTTCTTTTAGGGCCCTGTTTCCTCTTGGAGATAATCTTGTATGTATCATTGATGACCGTGAAGATGTGTGGAATCATGCTCCAAACCTGGTCCATGTACGCCCTTACCACTTTTTCCAGCATACTGGTGACATTAATGCTCCCCCCTGTTTATCAGAAAACTATACATGTGAAGAAGGCAGCAGTATGTACATGAGTGAAGGTACCAATCAATGTCTTTTTAATTGTTAGACATATTTATAATTATACTGAAACTCGATTTAGAACTGGCCTTGGAATGATATAAAAACCTCTTTCTCCAAGGAATTATGTAATGGATTAGTCATTAACGATCAGGGATTTGTAAATATGTATAAATAAGTCTGGGAAAATTTTAGTGTGAGAATGCAATCAGTCTGTGGCTTGATCGGTAAATAAAATTGCAAGGGATGACAACCTGTGGTTGTTAACCTTTAAAAGCCTGATATAAATGTCCTTCAAAGTCCCTCCCTGCCAGATTTAAATTGGCCCTTATGAGGTTTTCCTGTAAAGAATGAGCCAAAAATGGCACTTTCGGCAGTGAGAAGCACCAAGTGGCATGCTAACATTGGCACTTTCGTCGTATAAAGTCGTTAAACCAACTCTTCCCCCTGGGCTGCTTTTTTCATCTAAAAATAAGTGATATGCAAAACACAGTCATTAAGCAAATGGTTTCAATATTGTAGTGCAGAATTTTGATTTTTGTTGCCTGACTAAGCGATAAAAATGTCATATTTGTACGATTGTTTATTCTACGTTGTCATGATAAGGATTTGGTGTGTCAAAAGTTCTTTCGATGTTTTCTGCATTAAATGGGAAGAGATTCCATCATCTTCTTCTGGGACTCTGGTGTCCCCATAATTTAACAGGACTGTGTTTCTTGTCCTACCCTGCAGGCATATTCAGTTTGAAGATGTTCTTGCTGAATTTTGGCCGGACTGAATTGTACTGGGGTTGCATCCGATTGGCTGCCTGTTTAGGTGCCAAAAAGAAATGCCAGCTCTTCATTCTTCTGCCCGCTCAGTCCATGATGTACCAAATCTTATGTCAGTATGGGAGAGAGATTTGTCATATCATATGGGGAGCAGGAAGAAGAATAACTTGCATTGTAATTTTGGCACCCGAATTGGCAGCCAAACGTATGTGATCCCTGTGCAATTTAGTGCAGTCAAAAATGCATCAACAACTCCTTCAACCAGAATATGCCTCCTGAATAACATGAAAAATGTTGTCTTGCTAAACAATATGACCAGAATCCTAGGAGAAGATAATGGAATAGGTAAAGATGTCAGATTATAAATTTTTTTTAAATTGTGATTGGTGTCAGTCAATCATCAGATAAGAGTATATGGCTGGTATTGGTTTACTTGTTTCTATCTACAAGCCATATTCCTTTGGCTTGAATTATTTTAAATACCAGATGATATGTTCTTGAAACCTTATCACAGTTTAATTATTCTATTGATATCTTTTTATTTTAGGAAATACCTTAAATGAGCGTGAGTCACAGTTAAGCAAAGAAGATAGCGCAGATGCTAAGAAAGAAAATGTTGAAGATGATGAGAGTAGTACATTTTTAGGTCATGAGGACTGCCTTGAAGAACTGGACATCAATGCAAAACCAAGCACCTCCTCAAAGGTCATTGAAGATTCTGGTGATGGTGATGATACCAAGACAAAAACTGATGAGAAAGGTTCCCAGAAAAATAACACTTTCAAGGATGAAGGGGGTGGACAGGATACAGAAGAGAAAACAGAAGACATTAGTGAGAAAGGAGATTGTGTTGTAGCAAAAGAGTCTGCAAAATCTGGTTCTGCACAGTCTGAAGAAGTGATTCCCAAGAGTGAGAATAAAGGTGATGTTCAGAATAAGGAATCAACGCAGGATATCATGCTAGAATTGGATGATCATGATGATTATCTTCTTCATCTAGAAGATATTTTGGGTACCATACACCGAGCTTTCTATCAGATTTACGACCAGTCACCTGATGTTCCAGATATGAAGAGTGTAGTTCCTTATGTTCGTAGAAAGGTGCTACAGGGACTTCGCCTCTGCTTCTCTGGTGTTGTTCCCATTGGAGTTCCAATGGAAGCAAGTCGAGTATATTCAGTTGCACGGAGTCTTGGAGCAGAAGTTAGCAATGAACTAGTCCTTGATGAAGAAATCTACAGTTGTGCTGATGGAGAGAACAGTAGAGGTATGTACACATTTTTGTCGAATTCTAACTCATTTAATCTGGAGCTTCAGCAATATCAACTGGAAGAAGTAATGTAGAGAGCACTTTTACATATTCTTAATACACCCAGTCCCTAAATAGCACTGTTTCATGTAAACATGCATAAATTTTGATACTATTTTGTTCCAATTAACCCTCTCTCTTCTCTCTAGTTCTTTCCAAAACTTTCCAAAATTCACAGTGGTAGCTGCTCCCGTTATGGAAAACATGAGATACTACTGTTGCTATCTTCCTTGCTATTAGTCATCGAAGATGAATTTACCGTTGAAATTCCAAACTTTTCCATTGGAAGCATTAGCTTTTATTTTAGCTGTGAACTTAAGATGCAGCAAATTTTCGTGGAAGTCCTAATTGTCTTGTCTAAGCATTACAATGTTCAGAAAAAATAGAGTATTTCTTATTCCACAATTAACTTATGATAATGAATGATATTGTTGAAGAAATACTTTTTCTCCTAACTCTGTTCATAGTTCAAAATACTCCATTGTTTGGGTTAAAGAGGAGGTAAAACCGGCATTTAGTGCATCTCAGATGCAGTAGCTCATTCTCAGATGGCACTTATAACATTCCAATGCGTCTTTTTCAAATTGGTTCATGTTACAGTCCATTGTGTTTGCCCTTTTTTGTGTTTTTTACAAAAATAACTCAATTTGGTTTTTGAAAGAAACCAACGAAAAAAATTCTTGTTAACCTAAAGCATCGGCTTTTTCACTCTGCTAATGTTGCAAAATAGTCACCTTTTTGACATTGTTCATCCATCATGCTGTGTTTGTGTGCCACAAATTAAAGCTTATGACATAGTCCTGCATGATGCCTATTCAGCAAAATGCAGGTTGGGCTTTATTATAACTTATTAAAGGAGTCATTAGGCCCTAAACAGAACAACTGTAAAAATATATGAAATCCAACTCGTGCAAGAGCTCGGGCTAGATGTCCAATGTAATTATGCCATTATTCAAAGAATTTCTGAGTTATGTTTCTTCTGTCTATTCTGTTTGAGTTATGAATCTTAATGAATAATAATTGGAAATATCCTCACTGTCCTTTAGTTTAAGAGTGCCTTCGTGTGATCCACTTAATGTATAGAATATTTACTTTTAATTCACTGGTGACTTACTCTATCTCTATATTTTAACATCGTGAGCATTTCACACATTTGGATTATCAAATTCGAAACTCATTTGTGAGGTTTAATGGTTCTGCTTGCTTCAAGAATTAATAAATGTAGAAATCTAACAATAAGTGAAGAATAGTGTCGTAACACACCATATCAGTAATTACAAACAATATATATGAAGGAAATGAAATACCACATTACAAAATTTGACATGTGAGGCCAAGTTCAATACATTGTGATAAAATTCGGCATTTTGGACCCAATAAAATCAAGATACATCTCTACCTCTATGATCACCAGATATGTCTCTTAAACCAAACGCAAAATTGCCAGAAATTGAGTCAAAGTAGCTCCACATCTGCATCCAGCCCAATCAGCATCCACTTAGGCCTTCAAGGACTGGTTAGACTTTCTGAACGAAAGACAAAAATTGGTAGTGCCACGTAAATAATGTAAAACCATTTTTGCTGATCCCCAATGCTGTTCTGTATAACAGTCACTGAACTGACTAAGTCGAATAACTGCATGATATATATCTGGTCTTGTCCCTATGGCAAGGTATATTAATGCACCAACAAGTTCCTTGCATGGTTTTGTGTTCTGTTTAGCTGCAACCACATCTTCGGTTTTCCATTTCATCCCAACCTCCAGTGGAGTCTTCAGTGGATTGCAATCCTCTGTATGGAACTTCTTCAGTATACTCTCCAGATAGCCTTTTTGAGTTAAAGTCATCCCGTTCTTAGACTGAGTGATTTCCATTCCAAGACAGAAACAGGCAGGTCCAAGGTCTCTCACATCTACTTTCTTCATTAAGCCTTTCTTATATTCTTTCAGTTCATTGTTGATTCTGGGAAGAGATCAGAATATCATCTACATAAATAAGAATTATTTCCTCTCTTTTCCTTGCATGAAGTAGTCAAGGGTCAGATTTAGTACTTTCAAGTCCAAGAAACCTCAGAAATTCATCTAGTTTGAAGTACCACTGACATCCAGCTTGTTAAAGACCGTATAAAGCTTTTCTCAAATGACAAACTTTATCACCAACTAGTAATTTTCTTCTGTGTTTTCTGGTCTTTTTCACAATATTCTGTGTTGATGTTTCCCTAACTATTATGTTATTCAACATTTCGCTTAAAAGTTCTGGTTTCTCCATGAATATTTCCTCAAGAGTGCCTCATGCCTTTCTTCATTCAACTTCTCCATCTGACTTAATAAAGACTTAACGTCTCCATCTGACTTAAAACTGTTTTGCAACCAATAACACTCCTGTCTGTTGGCCTATCAACTAAGTCCCAAGTGTCATTTTCTATGAGAGCCGTAATCTCCGCATAAATAGCTTCTTTTCACTAGGGAATCCTTTTCTTGTAAGGCACACTGTGATGGTATCTCAACTGCATTTGCAATAACGTGATCACAGCTCAGATTCATCTTCATGTATATCTAAAGTCTCTTTCACTCTTTCCCTAGCAAGTGTATTGTTTTGATCACTTGAGGTTTGATAATGATATTTTTTTCTAGGACGACCTTTGTTACCAGTATACACACATCTAGGTCTTCCATGACTTCTTTCCTCAGAGTTCAATTCAACAGTTCCATTTGTTTTACAAGGTGTTCACAGATGTAGCAAGTTCACAACAAATTAAAGCTTATGACATAGTCCTTACATAGAACAAGTATTGATAATGTTGTTATAAATAAGGTAAATATTGGTCAAAGGACCAGAGAATAGTTTGCTATTGTGGGGATTTTGTATGATCCATACTCGCGAAATGCTATATATTTGACATTAGCATACATAGGAAAGTCCCAGGCAGCTCACTTTGTTGTAGGCGGGATTTTGTTACATGTGTGATTGTTTTAAACTAGTTTTGCTGTAATCCATAGTTGTGCCATGGATTTCAGGGAATATAATTTGCAGAATTCAATTATAGGTGAAATGTCTGCTGAGGACCTAATATATTTATCCCCACTGTTCCCTTTGAGACATTAGATAACTAAGAGCCTAGTTTATGATTAGCATCAACATTCACATCAACTTCGAAGTCAAGTGGAAAACACTGGTTCTAATGAATGTGTTTATATTTCCATGAAAGCATTAACCACTAACTTACCATGGCAATCCATTTCGCCTCAAAACCATGGAGGTATTACCTCCATGCTGACAAAGAAACTTCTGGCTGTTCTTTCACAATGCCAGCTGCATTAATTATTTTCAGGATATTGTTCAGGTATTCCATTTAAGTGACTTGTAGCTACAATACTCTCCTCAAACTACAGTAGACTTCCCATGGCCCAGGCTCTCTGTGCAATCACTATGACGGGTTAACATAGGGAACAGGGTAGCCACTCCACAACAGTAATCACAGTAATGGTAAAAGTACTAGTAATATTTGTACTTCTCCATGTTCTCTCCCTTTCGCACACTCCATATCTGCTTTATTATATTGTAGTTATTACATTCATATCATTAACTAAACGTAATATCTAATGCTTTCATTACACTCATCTTGTTTCATGCATTAATTTTTGTGTTTTCAGGAGAAAATGCAAGTGAAGATGTTAAGTGCTTGGAAAAAAATAAAGAGCAGATTTCAAAATCCAGTGGGGAAGATGAGCCTGTATCAGATAGAAAGCCTTCCAGGCTTGTAAGTAAAAGTGATTCTGCCGAAATTAAAAAAGCGACCACTCACCTTGTTGCTGCTAGACTTGGGACTTACAAAGTTAACCAGGCCAAGCGTGTCAAAAGTTCAAATCTCCACATTGTTACACCTGATTGGTTGTGGTGTTGTGCTGAGCGCTGGGAAAGGGTGGACGAACGTCTCTTTCCCTTGAATCGGTCTACCTCTGCAGATAGCGGTAGGAAGTTCAAAAATATATTTGGTGAAGTGCAACCAAAGTCTAAGGACTCAGAGGATATTGTGAAGGCTGGTGTTGTTGGTGGGGGGAATGCTCAAGAGAATACTACTTCAACAACTTCAGCTGTACCTGTTTGTGTTAATAATGACGTTTCGGCTGCTAAAGTCTCTGCTTTTGCCACTTATGATCCCGTTACTGGTAAAAGAGTGAGGAAGGAAGCTGCTGTTACAGGCGTGAATGATGGCAAACCAAATACAGCTGCTGTTGAAGAGAGGAGGAGGACACCCAGTGGCAGGTTTATGGACACTATTAACCCACTGCTGTCATTTTCCTCTGAAGATTTAGCGAACATGGAAGACGAAGTTGAAGAGGGTTTGTTTGATGAAGAAGAAGACGAGACGGAGTCGGACATTGAAGGCTTGAGGCAAGAGGAAGAAGGATTGGACTTTGATCACAAACAGTCGAAAAAAATTGAGGAAAAAGAAATGGGATTTCTGGGTAATGGAGGTATGTAAACATCAGAATTAGTATTTGGTGTCCTGTTCTTACTTAATGCTAGTTATGATTTTGTTATGGCCTTGCATCAAATGATCTTGTTATCTTCTAGATTGAAAACTTTCAAATGGGTATGAAGTGGTGAATTTGGATAAATACTTAAGAAAGTAATTTTTGACCCCCAACTAATGCCTTGTGCATATGTTTCTTGCCCAGATAATAAATTTTAATTGGACCAATTGCTGTTCACCCTACATGCACTTGTATTTTGCTTGTTGCATGTATCCTACTCATAACCTGCACAGCTTTGTGTCCCAATTTATGCTTTCAATTTTTTTCGTGGTCATTTCTCAAACATTTTCTGCACAGACTATGTAAATTGTTCAACTATGGAAAAACCTACCTTTCATTTATAATGTGACCTTTTTGAGATGAATATTTCTACACATGCCTAGCATAAAATATATGGATTGACCGTGGAGAATGTGTGGGCAAGAAATACCTCTATAAGCTGCTTTTATAATAAAAATAGCACAAAATAAACCATATATTAAGACAATGACAAATATACTGCTACCTCACCATTCAGTATTCAATCAATGGCAGTCACATAAAGGGATGCTTAGGCACCCACATACCCAGAACAGTTTGGAGAACTTGAGTGAATCAGTGAATTAAATTGGAAGTTTAACCTTCTTTTTTCAATGTCTCTCACATTTTAACATTCATACCTGTACCTTTAGAGGTTAATGTTTTTAATTTTGAAACTTAGATAATAGGCTGCTTCGTTAATTTATTTTCATTTCTCAAATTGCTGATTGTAGTCTATATTTTTGCTAAAAAGTAGTCTTCGGCTTATTTTCAAGTCAACTTACGCTCAAAGGTATTTATTAATTAAACAGGCCTGATGGAGTGGTAATAGAAGTGGTATAGTGGTTAAGCTATGCTGATAGGCCTCTTATAACCTGCATAGCCAAATGTTGATCACTACATTCACCAATTGATCTCAGATTGTCCGGTTTATCAACACAGACTGAAAATATCGATATTGAACAATCATATCTATCAGTTGAAGCAGGATTGGCCCGGTGTGTAAACAAGTGCAGAGTTGGAACTTATCGGTCACATTCCGAGTGAACAAAATTGCCCAATTGGAGGTCATTGCCCAATTGCGATGTGCTACAATATCATCAATGTTACTCCACTCGCCATTACTGCACTATAGTTACAATTGGTTATAATACATGCCTTGAATAATGACGATTATATTATGTTTCATAATGACAGCAAAAAGAATAATGAGGAATGCCACAGACCCGCTGGTGGAAATCGATCTCACTATCCCATTGCATTTGTCATACTGAGCTGATCCAGTCTGATCGATCTGAGATTGACTGGTAAATTTAGTGATAGATCATTCATTTCAATGTTAACAAATTATATTTTTGAAGAAGCTGTTGTCAGACCCATAAACTAATTACATTTTGAAATTACTGACCCTGTAAGGATCCTTGTGGTAAACTTATTATGTAGATGTTTACATGTACCATGAATATTTTAGATGAGAGGTTTTTACTTTATTTTATTACTTTGATTCAGGTAAGAATAATCGGAAGCGGAAATCATCGTTTATCTCTACAGAAAAGGAAGCTATAGAGGAAGGGGAAATTGCGAAGCATTTTTCCACTAAGGATAAGGTGAGAGATTGGGACTATGATGAAAGTGTAGAAATGGATGATGGGGAGGAAGAGGATGACGATGATGATGACGACGATGATAAGGATTGGAGTATGATGGGTGCGGCTCTGGAAAGAGAAATTATGGCTGATGAGATTGAGTGATCTTGTTGTTTCTTGAAAGCCAAAATGGATTGCTGGTAAACTGTCATCTAGGGCTCTTTGTTTTGCTGCAGATGAAAATCAAGTTTTTGCATGCGGGATTTATTGTAAATCAACTGGCTCTACTTGAAAACTAATGGTGACTGGTGGCAACTCCAAGTACATCACCTGGTATTAGGGTGTATGTCATTAAATTCATCCTTAGTCTATTCTGCAGCAGTCGCATAAGTACAAACTAGATATTTTTAAATAGTTGTAAGTATAGTAATATATGAGATTAGCTTAGTTTTTTGTAGCCATGCCAAGAATCACGAGAAGAGCATATTTTAGCTATGCACAGAAATTTTATCTAAGATTCATTGAATGAATTGTGTGATCATGTTGATGTGTTTGTGAAAGTTCTTCGATTCCTTCTTTCCTCAAGGAGTGAAAGAGATACCATGCTATTTATTCAGCCCTCCAAAAGTGAAGATCATAGCTACGGCATCATTGTATGTATATATTGTAACTATAACTTCAATATTTGAAAGGAATATGTTTGTTGTGTGTTGCGTTACTGTACAGTGAATAAATGTTAAACTCTTGACCATATACCCATCCCCATCAGTCCCCTTCTCTCTAATTTATTGTTTTATATGAGAGTGAACATAGTTTGACCGGTCAACATCCCTTGTAAATATGTGTATTTTGGAAATTCATAGATTCATGTGGCATAATGCAAAATCATGATTTATTGTGAACTATCATGTATTCTGGTGGAGTAGTGATTCAATGTTATTGTTTCCATTTTAACTATAAGTAACATATTTTTTTATGGGATGAAGTGTCATTCCATTGTTTTATCTGTTGATTTCTGCTCATTTCAAATGCATCCACACCAACACTTTTATCTTTTTGTCTCCCAGTGAAGTCAATCAAATGATTGGATAGTTGATTTATCATTTGCAAAATGAATTTTCCGTTTCTCATCATGATATATTTTTGTTTTGGAAGAAATGCCAATAAATTAATTTTTGAATTCCAGTTTTCTTTTTGATCATTTCAGCATGACTATTATGCATAAAAAAGATCATTAAACGAGCACCTGAGTGTTATTTTGTAGCTTTCATTTTGATTATTTCATATAGTTGAAAATCAGTGACAACATCACAGTTGAACGGTTAACAAAATCCTATTCATTGGCAACCGCACCTATCAGGGTTGCTATAGACCTGGAAAAGTCAGGAGAAATGAGAATTCAACCTGGAACTTAGATTATCCATCCAGCTCAAGCTTTATTTATCATTCAAAAGTAAAATCCCAAGTCCAGAAATTTTTTTGGGTGAATGCACTCATTATCACTGCTATAGTACCATGAAATATGAAGGGGAAAATTAACTCTTTACCACATCAGAATTTTTAAAATATGCTAGGCTATTACTTCTTGTCATGTTTATATTATGCCTGGGAATAGTTGTGATTATAGCAATTCACTTCGGAGTAGTTATGAACGAGAGGACGATAATATTTTCTTGTTTTCATTTTCCTGTGATATTGTGTTCCTGCCTAAGAGCTCTACATGACATTTTTTCCATGTTTTTATCTCTCTTGAATCATTGCAGTGATAAGGCTGTTGCCTGTAATTGCTGTACAACAGAATTATGGTTGCTACGTAAATAAATGTAACAGGGATTGTGATTGGCTAATAGAAATTAGTATTTACTTAGTCACAAGCTTCATGAAGATCGCCTTGTTTAAATAAGCTCATCTGTCTTAAAACATTTTATCAAGACCATCTTATTTCGTGACTGTGAAATAATGGTTCAAATAAGAGCATCTTTGGCAATAAGACGATCTTAGCCAAGACGGTCTCGATTCACGACTTGAAACCTGACTATGAATATGGCCCAAAATTTGTTTCCTACCTTCCCCTAATGAGGCACAGGAAATGTTATATGGTACTGGGATATTATTTATGCCCTGAAACAAATTTTAAAGTCTTTATCTTCATTCAAAAGAATAATTTGCATCACAGCAAGATATTTACACATGTGAATGTAGGGTTTTTGTCGGTTCCCTGCCTTTGCTTAAATGTATGCAATAACAAATTTTATGTTATGACTAGTTATGCTCCAATAAGATACTATGTTATATTGACAGCCGACCTTTATAAATCATCACCTCCTTTTACCATATGGTTCAGAGATTGGCTGTCCTCCACCTTGGCAGAAAAATATTTTGTAAATTTTCTGAAATAAGAATGCTTCCGGAAAAAGTTTTTTTTTGTTAAATTTTTGGCCTCTTATAGACAATATTGATCACTGCAGTAGTGAACATAAATGTGATCGACACCCTTTGAAAAGGGTGCTAGATGAAGTAAAATATCTAAAGAAAAAATGGAAAATTAACAAGCCTTATTTTCAATCAGGAAAAATTTGGGCCTGGAAAAGATGAGGAATTGTCTTATCTCCAGTCAGCAGTGACTCTGATCAATTTTTTATTTTGGATTCAAACAGCTGTTAAAAAAAATCATTCTGGAGCAAATGATTTCCTTTGCTTAATTCCAGTTCCGCTGGTGACTAATGAAATTCTAGCTAGGTTGCTGAATGGAGAAATTGACTATTATGTTTGTTTTGTTTAATGTTCTCAGAAGTGAAAAGACAAAAATTAAATGCTCTGTACATACTCTGTGCTTTAAGTGGCCACAAGGGCAGGTGCACCTCCTACTGTGGCTGCGGCTGAGCACTTACATTGTGGGTGCGCAGCCTACCAGTGGCCACTTGAGAATTAACCTCATTGGCTAGGGTAAGCAGGCGTGACGGCTGCAGAAGGATGTCATTTGCTTGTTTCAGGAGTATTGGCTGTCATGCAGCCATTCATCATCGCATATTTTATGGACCACTACTAGAAATTGTGTAGCTTATATCATAACTCATGTTTTAGATAGCAACATTCACTTTTGGCACTGGTAAAAAGGCTTTGGATTAAACGACCCTCAGCTATGTGATATTTGAAGAGTTAATATTATGAAAAAGTCAAGGCACTGGGAACTACATGTATTTCCTTCCATTCCGTAATGTGATTTATGGGCAAAGGGCCACAGTAATATTTTGTTTGCCTTTTAAAACCATTTGAGTAATGAGAGGGATAAAAGTAAGATCTAGTACTTATGGAGATAGAGTTCAAGTATGCATCTATTTATTAATGTTAAGAAAATTACTGAGTTATTACCATTGCTCATCCCAATTTTTATGAAGGATTCTCATGGAAGAGTAAGAATTCCTATTGATGGCCACTGCAGGCAAATATGACAGGTTGCGTTCACCTACCACCTCAGCTGGCAACTGCTCTGGAGGATGTGGCACAAACTGGTTGGGTGTGTTTGCACTTATTGCATTTGTATTGTTTGCTCACAGATTGTGGTGTTATAGTTGTAAACTTCCTTTAAGTACAGGTTACTGAGTCCACTCAGGCATTGGGGATTCACGTGCCATGCCTTGCTGGCTAATGATGGTGAGGCATGTACTTCTCATGTGTTTGGTACCATCAGCCTTGATGTTCTTTCCATAAACAAGTTTGGATGTTACATTTGTTATTTGTGTTACAATGTTGTACACCTTAATAGGAAAATGTGACAGCATCATTCCAGTACACTCTGTGTGTAACGAACTGTGGTGATAGTGAACTTGGCTGATACCAATTAACTGATTTCTCAGAAAATTTTCCCTGGGGTCCCAGGGAGATAGTCTTCGACCTGATTTTGGCTGCTATGCAATTAAGACTTGGAGCATTCTGCTTATCCAGTAATAACTACCGTAATGCCATTGAGCCACATACCGCCCTAGTAGCCATTGATATCCATGCAATATCCTCACAATATCTGTAACATCCAACTATTATGTCCAAACAATATCCAATTTTTATCCAAGAATATTGTGTAGATATCCACACAATGTCCAAAGTTGCCGCCAAATGCCGTCCATATAATATCCAACTTAGATATTACCTACCAAATATTTAATTTTCGTCTAATAATATAGTATGGATATCCAAACAATAACCAAAGTTGCCATCCATATAAAATCTATCTTGGACATTCACTATGTTTAGCAATCCAACTCAGATCTATATGATCTTGGACTTATCTGAACATTCTAAGCCAGCCGACTTAGATCACCTGGTTCACCAATGCGAAATCCATTGAGATATCAATTTAAATCGGTTCATAGCAATCGGAAATCTCAGACTGGCAGAGAAAGCAGGCCGAGTTAGCCCGCTTCTCATATTGATTTTGCTAGCCCATTGCGTTTACCATTCCGAGCTAAACTGGCCAAATCAATCTGAATACGATCAAACGTAGTGATTAACTAAAGGGGCACCCCTCTAAAGTGAATTTGCAATCAGGACTCAACCATACTAATGGCGCATATAATGGCTGTACCTAATTTTTCAATTCTAATTCTTTACAATGAGAGTGAAATACATTTCCAAGTTGGTGAATGAAAATGTATTTCACTCTCATTTTATTTCGGTACATTAATATCATTACAATATTCCCACAATATTACTTTCAGGTATAATACTTTATGGATATTGGTAACCTACAGTTATTGTATGGATATCAATTGCTACTTGGGTGCTGTCACTGAGCAATAAACAAAAAGGCTGGTGGCTATTAAAACCTAGTTGACAGTGGCTTCTATCTAAATGAACTGCACTTAAAAGAGTTAATACATTCTTCCTCCATTGAAGCATACATTGTTTTGGAGTGCATTGTTGTTTCTGATTTTACTTGAGTCCTTGAGATGTCGAGAGTCCTTTAAGGAGAAGAGAATCAGCTGCATGTGCCCTTGAATTTACATTAAAAATTCACCATGAAAGAATCGTTCCTCACAAGTACCTTGTTTCTATCTATGCTTATACCCCTGACTCGTTGTTAGTGTTATATTTCCATGGCATTCCCCTTGTATGTTTTTCTCTTATGATTAACTCCTCCTGCATCTCTCTTTAATCTGGAGGTTCTCTTCTCGTAATGTACATAATTATATGAATGCATTCTTTTGGCTGAGAAAAACATCCATTCAAACTTATTGACAGATGTGGGAAAATTGCACAAGATAGGCCAGTGCTCAACAGCTTCAAACTCTGCCGATGACATATCAGTATCTCAGCATAACTGGCCTATAATAATAATATCGTCTTTATAGAGCGATATTAGGACTGTCTAGTCCTCTCTTACATATACCTGATTTTACTTCACACAAACAACCATGTCCTGGATGGAGAAAAATCTCCCCAGGCGGGACCCGAACCCTCGACCCTGAGTTAGTCATCAAGGAAATCAGAAGTGGCATACTGGTTAAATTTCATTGTAGATACACGCATCCCTTAGTTTACTTGCTACTTTTCAAACAATTTGAATAATTCGTTTGTTGAAAGACAATGCTTAAGAACAGCGCCTCTATTTTCTTCCCCAAGTCTGAGAGTTGGAAGCTACTGTCATCATATGATATTAACAAGCATGCCAGATGGTTAAGCTTATATATCCATGCCCACTGCTGTGACTGGTTGTGGGCAACATGGAAGTAAAGAACAACAGAACCGTGCTCTGGGTGGTGAAAAACCTTCACTGGTAAAATTTTAATCTGTAGTCTAGACGTCCACCACTGACTATGAGACAAAAAAAATCAAGGAGGAGAAACTTCTTATCGAGCTTAAGCAAAATGATTCATTGTCAGGTCACGGTTTAAAAAAATACTAGATTTTTCTGACGGTGGTTAGGAATAGGAAGCAAGAATGATGTTTTCCCCGTGAAAAGAAATAACACCTAAATGACAGCCCCATGGGATTGGTACCCCTGTGTGCTTGGAGGATCAGAGTCATCTACATGCCGCCACAACAACTATTAAGTGGAGTTGTCGCAATCCGCCATTATTGGGACGTCCCGGGCGAGGGTTGTCGTTTAGGCCGTTTTCGAACTTGGCAAATCTAGCATCTTGCCTTGAAACCTAGGCCGTTTTCGAACTTGCCTTTAAGAGGGAGGGGGCAAAAGAACTCTTAAAACCTAGCAAGCATAGCAAGTCTCCTTTTTCGTTGTTTTGGTATCTTTCCTCGATAGTTAGTGAACAAGCGCTTGGTGATGACTTGTCCATGACGTCATAGCTTTCGATGCGTACTAGGTTTCAAGGCAAGATGCTAGATTTGCCAAGTTCGAAAACGGCCTATGACTATCTATACTTGTTTAGACTGTGGCGGTGAATAGGAGTGCAATAAGAAAATGGGAGGGGAGTGGCATTTCGTCTTTTTACTCTCCCAGAGGCTGATGTCTTCGTGTTTGCTTATCATATGAACTCATTCCTAGCTCATCGCGGATGAACTAGGAATTGTATTTTTTGAAGATGTGAATTCAAAAATTTGAAGCATTTAGAAGTTCACTTTGTATATTTACGGCAGTATGCAAAGTTCTCCTTATTTTGCATGACGCCCGCATGAAAAGATGAATAACAAAGGCATGGCATTAAAAAGCTCTCTCAAATGAGTAAAAGGCCATGAAATGTCGAAAAATACAATTTTCGAAATAAATATCGCGTTTCAACATTTTTTCTCCATAAGGGACAATAGTTTTTTGTCCCGACAATGGCGGCCGACGGATTTCCCATAGTGGAAATGCACGCGACGACTCTACTTAATAGTTGTTGTGGCGGCATGCAGATCTCTGTGGAGGATAACACTACAGCACTCTCCCGCAGAACTTGACTCCACCTCTCCATTTCTGAATTGGTGAACGTGCAGCAATAATACGCAACAGCTTGCCTTCAGAGGAAATTATAATGATTCTTCCGATTACAGTACTCCAGTGACTATAGTAGTATAGTTACCATGGATACCACCAGTTACCACCCACCTCGCGAATGCGCTACAACAGAGCGATATATCGTACTTTCATCATATCGACAGTAACGAATTCGTCCATCGATTGTTTCCAATTCGGTGAGGCGAATTCGGCGATTTGGTTTCGGAGTTAGTGATTATTTGAGGTTTGTGGACAATATCAATTGAAGTTACATTGGTGAGGGCTAATGTGAGTTTTAGGGCGTTTATATGCCCATTATCAAATGACTGTTTGAATGAATTTTACCGTTATTACTCTTTCAGTGATATTTTTCAGAAATGTCGGACACCAAGACATTTCTGTATGCTTGGTGTGGGAAGAGAAAAGTTGTTCCTCAGTATGATGTACGACCAACTGGTACGTTTTTTCATTATTGTTTCAATGGCAACTACATTTCAGAGTTATGCGTTTTATTGTTTTTACTCGTGCAACATTGTTTATTAGGTCCCAAACACCGGCAGCGGTTTTTGTGTGAAGTACGAGTGGAAGGATTTGATTATGTTGGGGCCGGAAATTCCACCAACAAGAAGGATTCGCAACTGAATGCCGCCAAAGACTTCGTACAGTATTTATGTCGCCAAGGCCACGTTAATCCAAATGATGTACCGTCTGATGTAAGATCATTATTTATTATGTTTTGTCGTGTTCTGCGACTAAGTTTTCTGGCGAAAATTCACCTTTGTACACTTAGCCCTCTTGAATTTTCGCCCGCCTCCCAAAATTCCTGAATTACCAAAGCCATTCCACCTCCACAGTCTTGCCGCCCTCTACCTCTTTATTTTAACAATGTGAACATACATAAAACAAAGACATCAATGCAACGCACCGTATGTATAGAGCCAAATACAAACTCTTACATTTAAATCCAATTGGTTTAACCCGTTTTACAGGGAGCACAAACTTGCGTAATTTTTAACTACATTTTTTCTCAATCTGTTGTGCAATAACAATTGAAGATAGAGCTAGGGCTATTTTACCATCGCGCGTTTATGCATTCGCGCATGCATTGTTGCAATTCACCGCTTTACGCGATGCAATTTGAAATGCACGTTCGTATACACATCATCTTGTGCAATTATGTGCACCGTGTAAAATGGTCTTTTAGCCTGTAAGCACTTTATATCTGTATAGCTTAGGCGTCCAAAAACATAGTTACACGATTAGCATGTGTTCAATACAAGGTTTGAAGTGATGCATTTAGTCGAGCAATGAGTACATTGGTAGTTTTAGTGTTTTTTTGGTAATCGTTTGCATATCAGGTACTGATGCCTGTCTTTCATAACTCTGATTCCTGACGACATAGAAACGTATTTTATAGGTACTTCATTTTACTGGTGAGCTATTGTCCACCATAGGTCTTTGCTACTGCACCGATTTTCTGCTGTAATACTTCACAAGCAATGGAAATCAGGGGCGGATCCAGGTATAAATTTTGGTGGGGGAACTTCCTGAAATGTCGTAGCAAGTGGAGGGGGGGTTAAGGGGTGCAACCCCATGACCCCCCACCCACTTATGAGTAAAATTACTTATAAAACATATTTTCTAATTATTACTATTACAATTACTACGAAAGGAAATTGTGACGAAAACATTTATGACGTTTAACTGGCTCCTGGGAACTGGGGAACCCCCCATTTCCCCCCCCCTGGATCCGCCACTGATGGAAATACCATACTTTCTCCGGTTTTTACCCTCCTTGTATGAGCTTTTCTCTCTTTGTCCCTGGAGTATCTTATCACCTTTGGTTTTTTTATGGTTTACCTTCGCTTAGTTTTCCCCTCCCTGCTCATATGCATATACCTACCAATGCCTGCGATCCCTGTGAACATGACCTAACCAACACCTGGTCATCCATGAATCTAGCAGTCCCCATGAGTTTCTTTTCATTTTACTCAAAATAAATGTTGAAAAGAAAAGGCAAGAAGAGGCACCCTTGCATTACTCCACTACCTATAGCTGCATACCCTGATTCGCCATTAGCCACCCTCACCTGTGCCGTTGGAGCCATATAAAAGTAAAGATTAGTCTCCTGTCTCACCAATCTTTCCCCATTATCCCTCCCTGCTCTGCTCTTCTTATGCATAAACTAATGGTTGCAACCCCTTCGAAGATAGACTGACCAATGCCTGGTGATTCGTGAATGTAATAGACTTTATCAATTGCCTTCTTACTTTGATTCCCACATCTAGTTCTTCCCATGCCTGTATTACCATTTTCTTAGCATAAAGTGTAAAAAGCAAAGGCCACCACTGGCACTCTTGCCTTACTCCATAACCTCTAACTCCTAATTCACCTGTGCCCTTTGAGCCTTATGCAAGTTTCAGATGAATCTCCAATCTTATTTTCCCGAGTATTTGCTTTAGTTTTTTCCAATTTACTCTGTCAAATGCCTTCTAGAAATCCAAAAGTCAAGCTAAAACATCCTGATTATAGACATTTCTTTCTATAAGTGTTGTCATTACCACAAGCACATGCCTAGTTGCACTCCCCATCCTGAACCGATACTGGTCATTGCCAAAGTAGTAATTTGCTGTATTCTCCAACCTTTCTTAGTGGCTTATGCTACGTGGTAAATTAAACTTATTTTTTAAAACTACTTTACTACTTTAAACTACTGCTACACCATTCTGATACTTTCTTCTTTTTTGAGGTAAGTACCAAGATAGCTTAAAATCTTATGGCCATATTCCTAAGATCCTACCAATAAGTTAGGAAAGAGGTCATCTTTCCGTGTAATCTAGATTCTTCATTATCTATGATTGTACGTTATATAACCCCATGGCTTTTCTTGTCTTCATCTCCTGTAATGCTCTCTGTATTTCCCGGTCAAGTATCTGTGGTGTGATGTTATCCTTTGCTAATGTCATCTTACCTCCTATATCAAGATTCACAGGTCTATTATCATGGTCATATAGCTCCTGTGGACGTATTCTCTCCACATATCCTGGATAATGTTCTGTTAAATGAACACATTCACTGCAGGGCTGATCAAAGGCCTACCCCTCACAGTGCGTCGTGGCCCACTGGCGGGTCACACTCGACCTTTTGTATGGGTGGCATGGCCCACCAGTGGGTCACAGTCCTCATTGATTCCTACTACTCTCACAATACTCCACGCTAGTTAGGATAATTTAATGAATTTAATGGCAATGTTGCTAGTTGAATTTGTGTGACCCACCAGTGGGCCATGCCGCAGTGAACGTGTTAATGTCTTCCCTGTTTTGTCCTAAACCTCTGGAATTGTTTGATCTCTGTTACTGCCAGATAACATTATCACTGAAGGGTGACTTCCCCCTCTGAAATTTTTCCATTTCTTCACATTGTCCTTTCCACCTGTTTTCCTTTGCCTGATTGGTCATGTGCTGGAGTTAATTATTTAATTCCTTGTACTTAGTATTGCCTAAGTCATTGTTGACGTTTTTATCATACCTTCTCTCTTTGTTTTATGTAATAATTACTTTCATGGGGTTCATTCCATTTCAGTTCAACCACACCATGACACCCATGGTATCAGATTTTGATTAAACTGGGCATGTTTGTTCCATTTATTGACTTGATTGAGAATGCAAAATTTCTTTGCTCCACACCTATCGGTTTAGGTTTTACAGCCTGTTAAAAGTTATAGGAATTTTGTTATATATTTCAATGAGATGGAGGTTGCTAACTTCAATATGTTAGGAATCTAGAAAAAAATAGCAATGGCAGCAAGTACCTACATATGATCTAGAAAAAAATCTGATTTTTATTTAAAATTAGCATTTATTGAGACTATAAAATGGTTGGAAAAGAAGCCAGTTTAAAAAATTTCATTTGTATCTCTTTGTTTGATTAGGTGAATGAAAATATTGGTTTATACTATGAAACTCAATTGACATTTAAAATTTGCTTCTCAAATTATGACTTGGCAATCTAAATCTTATAAAATTAAGGCATATACTTAATCAATGCTGAAGAGTTTAAAGATTTTTCCTCAACAATGAAAGTGCGTATCAATTGCCATAGGAAAAAAATCTGAATTGCTTGAAATAGAATAATGTACCTTTGGCTTGATGAAATGTTTGAGCGAAATATCTAGTTCTCTTCAATTCTCTCTAAATTGCTGAAGAAATTTGGAAGCATGGTGGTTAGTTGGCCTGGCTAGCCAAAGACTTGATACCTATCCCTTGCCAATATGTTTGTAAGACAATTTTTACATATCAGCTCTGTTGTTTAAGAGATTTTAAGGTCATTCCACAATTCACCGTGAAGAAATTCAATATGACACTCACCAACTAGGATCCTTTAAAAGCTTTCCTCAGGCTATTGTCATTATTACATTGAACAACCCTTGATATATTTTCTTTTCTAGCTGTAAAAGTTTCTTATATATAGAGGGTCAAAATTTTAGAAACTACTCAGAGGTGTTGTTTTCAGGTATAGATTAAAATTCTGATATAGTTCATTCAGATACAAATAGGTCAAACGTTAGGTCATGTCGAGCTAAGTAACTTAATAAGTCAAGTTGCTATATTTTGTGTTTATTTTTTCCCCTTGAATTTTTGACTTTGAGCTCTAAGGGTTATAATCCTTAAAATTCTTGAACTTAATAATCGCCAAGAGTTTTGCAAGCATATATGTGTCAGAGCATTCTCGAATGTTATGTACTATGGTAATTTTCCCCTATGTATTTTAATTCTAAATAAATAAAACCTGCAGAAAGGAAAAGCTGTCAATAAAAATGTAACATTCAAGCTTCTGTACCATTAATTATGTAGAAGAATATAATTTAGGTCAACTGCAAATGGAACAGTTTATGTATTCTTCTTGATAACTGATTATCTTGGGTTGGGACTCATGATTAACTAATCTTGTACATATGCTCACTACCCAGAAAGCCACTGCATGGCCATGTGGCAGGGGATGTTAGATCACTAGGTACAGGAAAAGGTTATATGGAATTGAAATGGTGAAGTATGTTTTGGGAGTGGCTTTAGTGGAGCTCAGTTTTCATTTTGGTAAGTTATTGTGCGTGGGTAGTTTGCATTTTTGTGCCTATTTGTTTGGCAATGTATCTCTCTTATTTTATCGCTTCTGTTGGACATAGAAATGTGTTTCGGCATCAAGATGATATTGTCTGTATCTCCTTGAAACACACCTGCTTTGAAATTCTGAAGCCTTTGCCTCAGCTAGCTTTAAGAGTCTCTAGTGGCCTCCAACCTAATCCCTATAAAAGCTGTGAAACACTTTTTGTTTGATCGTAACAGTTTATAACAAAGCACACCGCTTCCTTTTTAAATTGAAATTGTAGGAAAAGGCTCCATTGTTATTCATTTGAAAGCTTGGTATGTCTGAGAGGGTTATACAGCATGACTGTACAGGAGCATTATAAACAGTCTCGTTGAATTTTTCCCACTAGTCTTTTCTCACAGATCAGGACATACCCTCTGAGGCTGAAACCTTTGTCTAGATTATTGACGTTTGCTTTTTTTCTTCAATAGGGAACTGGAGGACTTCCTGTCCCTACTTCTGATGGTGGCCCACAAGAGCTTCCCAGTAGTGCAGCACCTGCCCCACATCTCTCCTTGGGTCTTACACGTCCAGTTTTCCAGCCAGGATATGGTCCAAATGATATGGGTGAGGCTTATCGGCCTTACCGTGCTGAAGGAGAGAATGAACAAGGTTCATATAACTTCATTGATAGGTTGGCTGATCAGCAAAAAGTTGAAGATGTAAGTTCATTGCAATGTAATGGCTATCAGCTGATTATTGTGATGTATTCGCTGTTTTTAATTTTGTTGATAACTTTACATGTTGGTTAAATGTACTGCATTTTACATTACTTGTGCTAGATTACATTGGAGAACTATATCCTGTCCTGTTACACCCCATTATATCCATTTTCCACTATCTTTCAGGCTGAAGATCTGGATGTTAATGCAGCAATTCATGGTAACTGGACCATTGAAAATGCCAAATCAAAGCTTCACCAGTTTATGCAAATAAACAAAATCCAGGCTGATTACAAATACACCCTTGTGGGGCCTGATCATACGAGGTACCTATTTGTAGATGTGGTAAATGATGGGGGCCATAATGAAAAGTTTTGTTCACATGATATTTTTGTTTATAGGAGCTTATTTTCATGGCAAAAGTGAATTCATTTTTCTGGAAATAGGTTAAAACCTTAATGATTAGAGTATGATAAAGTATTTTTTGTTCATCCTTTTTCATTCAATTCTGTCCATGGCTGGTTAAGTATCTGCTACTTCATAATTTATCACATATCCTTGATGAAACTTAGTTTCATATTAGAATCTTAGCAATTCATGATCATAAGGAATGAGTACCAGTCAGATATCACAAAATTCTGACTTTTTAATGATCACATGTTGTGCCTCCTGGGGTGAGGTAGTTAATTTGTTCCATGATGCTATTGGTCTGATATGTAAATTGGTGTATAGATGCATTAAACTTGATCACCAGTCGTTGCATATTAATTCATCATCAAGGAATCAAGATAATAAACATTAAGAAATTTATAATACATTGAGTTCTATTTTCCTCCAATTGGGTGGCTGCTGTTATCCTTACTGCTGTAGCATGGCACTTCAGTCTGTAATTCCATTATTGGATGGGGTTTAATTCATATTCAATCACTTTCATATTTTAATGACAGTCCACTGTCTCCATCGGAAGTAGTGCAAGATCAAGTCTTACCCATCATGAATCAATTGTTCCTCCAGTTGAGGGTTCATAGGGTTCATTGCTTCTGCCAACGTATCATAAAGCAGGGTTGTCTAATCATTGTTTGCTCTGAAACTTTTTCTTTCATAGTAAGCACTTTGTGCCTACCGAGGCATTTTCAGTTTTACCATCACTAGACATGATTGTGGCAATTGTGTAGACAACAACAATTTTAAAGAAAAATTTAATGCAGACGTGAAAACAACACTTGAGTGTTTTAACTCTTGGAACTTTTAACTGTGGAAATTGAGTATGGTCTAGGCATGCAGTAATGAATTATTTGGGCTAGAACAGCTGCTGAAGATAATGACTTGAGTCTGAGAGTAAGAGACAGGGTTCATGACTTCAGAATGGTGTGTATGTAAGCTTTCAGTCCTGAATTTTCAAATTATTATGTTTGGGTTGAGCCTATGGTCAGCAGAGACCCACTGTCCTTACCTAATGCTGGAGTTAGTGTAACTTGAAAACAGAAGCAAAAATAGTATTTTGAGTCAGATTAAACATCATAAATCATTTAATCTTAATGCCCCTTTTATGTGGGGCACGTAATTGCACTAGCTGGTTTACATAGGAACATGCATTTCAAATTACATTATGTGAAGCAGTGAATTGCTAGCAAGCATACTGGAATGCATGAATGTGAGATGGTAAAATAACCCCTGCTCTATCTTCAGCTGTTATTGCACGCCATATTGAGAAAAAATCGCAGCTTAAATTGTGCAAGTTTGTGATCTGTATAATATGGGCTTTAGAGAGGTTTATAGGAGCCATCCTTTATACCCTGTCCCCTCTTGATTCCTTTATGACTCTGTTGTGCTTCTGTTTCATATCCTATTTCAGTTGGACTATAAAAGTTATTTTATTTCAGATGGTGATTAAGTATCTTGCAACTATCATGTAATTTTTATTAATAACAGATATCTGAATTGTCATGTGCTGGCTTGATTATATTTTTACTCATAGATGGGTTGAAGGTTTAGGTAATGAATTATGTGTATTTAAAAATATCCATTCTCTCAGTATATTAATGACAAGCTGCAGATGACACAATATGTATCTGGAAATAAGGCAAATATTTTTATTGTGAACTGTGATAAACTAGAGAGTTATTTCAGCTTCTGATCCATGCATACTAAGGAGCATTTCTTCATGGTAACTGCATATATACCTGCAGCTCCATGGAGAGATGTTCCTGCTGACAAACCTGCCAAAGAGGCTGTAGTATCTTTGTATATTGGCTGTGCATTACCATGAAACAACAATAATGAATTTATTTCAAGTGGTTAGTGCTGAAAAGTGTGAACATTTTGAAATGATGAAAGGTGTATTGTATTTTTTTAACTTTCTATTGGATTTGATGTGTTCATAATGCTTTCCTATTTATTTTTTTGAGTTCCTGCAGAATTTTCAAACTGTGGTTTATATGAATGGCATTCATCCATGAGTTGGCTACGTGGATGAATATTATTCATTTTTCTAGATGTCCAACAGTGAAATGAGCTGAAGCATACATCTTAGAAATTTTGCCATGCATACCTTATCATACTGATATGTTACAAGTTTATTTTGCATTTTTTAGGTCAGCGAAGTGCTGGAAATTTGTATTAACCTTTTTTGAGGTCTCTCCACTTTTTTTTACAATTTCAATTGCATATTTTGTTGGAACTAGACTGCTCTAAATCACCAGTCAGTGAATGTTAAATGGCATGCCCTCATATCCTGTATAGAGTTCCTTAAGCTTCCTGAACAGGAACATCAACATAAACCATTATTCTTGAAGGGAAAAGTATTTTTCTATTCAGAGATGCATTTATTCTTATTATTGCTAATGATTAATGAATTATATTGTCAGTAGCAAAGCTCTCTTTTGAATGGTGGTAACCACTGCCACTAGATATCTCATCTTAGACAAGCACTAGGCAGAAAGGAAAACTAACTCCCCAGAGGAAATTTATAGTTGGTGACTTGCAAACTCGTCATGTGTATCATAGTACTTTTCTTCCACATTATCTTTGAGGTTAATGTTAACCATTGATGTCTTAAATCTCCTGGGATGCACTTGCTTTGAGCAAATTTAAATGGGCCTTTTACGAACTTGGCCCTTGAACAAAACAAGACATGACTGTAGTGTACAAACATTCTTAGGTTGGATTAAAGATACTTCCCATCTTTAATCATTCCATCAAGTGACAAATGGTCTTTGTTATTGTTGGAAATAAGGATTATTGTGTTTGCCAATACCCATTTGTTTATTTTTGCTCTATTTTTTGGTTGTTTTATAATGTTGGATAAAATGCTTGCTAACTCTCATCCAAGTAGAGGCAGCATTTTATGCCCAAGAATGAGATGTGAGGAATTAAGATTCAAGAAGTGCTCTTTCTTAGTACATTGTTTTTTCTAGTGTCAGTCAAAAGTAAGATAATGACGAAATGTCAACAGTTTTACCAGGTTTTACTATTTGTTGAATTATCTGTTTGGTCATAAAATTCTGGAGGTGAGAAATTTTCTTGCCAAACATTGCTTGAAACATGTTTAAAGTATGATTTGGTCTGGTGCTACCACATCTTAACATAAAGGTTACTTGAAACTTCCTTTTAAATTTAGAATAGGAGGCTTTTTTTATGGGGTATATTATTGTTTTGTTGAAGAGCAAAAATGGTTTCATGGTTTTGCACTGCCATTTTATTCAGGTGATTAAGCTGAAGTTATTCTCTAACTCAACCTTTGGTGTCAGTCTCTGTGCCAAAGAAATATCTGGAAAATCAGGAGGTGAGTAGACTGTAATATTAGTCCTTATAATTGTACGAGGTGCGTCCATAAGGTAATTTCCAGGTTTTTTTTCCTCTGAAGCCCTAAAATCATGAGTTCATTGGTGCTACTCTTCTGAATTGAGTTAATAGCTATGGGTCAGTACATCTATGGGGTAGCTAAGTATTATTTGCACTTCGTGGCAAGTTCTTACCCTGTCAAAGAAGATGAGCATTCTGCCACTTCTGAGTTATGGGCTTGACTTGATATTATTTTACTGAATACAAGAAATCTAACCCATTTCAATTCATCAACAAACTTGTGAAGCTTATTGAGGAAATGTGGTGAGTGATTGGACAGTTATGGGGTGGTAAAAATTTTCAAGGAAAGATGTAAAAATTTTTACGGTGAAAAACTTGGTCAGTGGCCAAGGGGTGTGGGTATTGAAAATGATTTAGTTTGCACAATGGAATAGAAGGTTTGGGATAGCTAAAGCTTCACCATTTTGGTAGTTTCTGTGTATGTTCCTCAAATTTTGATTCAATTTCTTCTTGAAATTCAGGCTGAAAAACTGGAGTTAAAAAAATGTTTACAATCATTATTTGAAATATGCTGTTATCATATGCTTTTTGCTGTAGACAACATCGCTCTTGGAAGAGGGAATGCATAAAATGGTGCCTCATCATGAATAATAATTGAATTGATGTGGGAACTTGAGAAAAGAATAGAATGCAGTTTGTTCTTTATAACACAATTATAATTTCAACTTTTTGGACGTACCTCACATTATCTTTAATCTCTGCTGTTGAAAGATTGACTGAAGTTCATAGATTTGACCCTGGTTCAAAGTAATATGTATTGGCCCACTTTGGAGGTTATCTTTTGATTCAATGGATGGAGAATGTTTTAATGTCTTAAGTGTTTCCCAATATTCTCATGTTCAAGATTTTACCAAACAACTATTATAGTTATAATTCCATTAATGGCGTTGGTTAAAATTATGCTTGGGAACTGGTTTATGAAAGTGGCAGTGACTGAAGGGTCTTACTTAAGAACTTGCATTCCAAGGATGGAAAATACTGAGTTCTGTCAATCAGTTTTTTTTAAGAAACTAGCTCTCTTGAAACTTATTTAAATGGCAATAATAACTTTGTAATCAACTGGAACCACTGTTTGCATGCCACAATTCAGTGCTCAAAACCTCAATTTTATTTTAATCTTAACTTGTCTTGTAGAATATTTGGCTCATCAGATTGATTTGCATTGAATTGTTGACTTTATTGTTGTGCTTTACATTTCTAAATGTTTTCAGGGAAGAGTAAGTGAAGTTCACAGAAATTGTCGCATTTTACGCCATAATTCAGTGAATTGCTGCAGTAGCCTTAGATAATTAATTAATAGTTATTTATGTAGGTAATCTTCCATTGAAGTTAATTTTTAATAGAAAGGAGTAAAAGATCCTCAAATATTTGGCATGTGCATTCATAAAAATATCAGTTCCATCTAGCTACATTTATACTTTTATTATTATTTAGATACTTGATCTACTGGTTCAGGTAGGATTAACCCTTCAATGCATACATTTTTAATAAGGATGAGACAAATCCAAATGTCGATTCTCGAGTCCACCGATTCTCAGGATTAGTATCGGTATCGAGAATCGATTGCCTAAAGTTGATTCCGATTCCATTGACTCAGGATAGTTAAATATTCAAATCAAATTTCATTTATCACATCATATTTGTCTCAGTAATTTTGGGTGTAGGCTATCAATTTGTTCTTTTTATCCACCTCAATAAGCTGAGAATATATTTGCTATCTGTTAATAAATATACTCTTTGAGCGACTTAATTGTCTTTGTTATTTTATTTCAGCCAATACTTGAATTTAAATCATAGTAGTACGCTACCGATATATCAATATCCTACCTGTTATTAGGAACCAGAATCGATTTGAAAGAATCGAAATCGGAATCCCAAACAAGTAGAATCGACTCATCCCTAATTTTTAATATAGGTTAATTCTCTGGTAATAGTTTGTGATCTTCTGAACTCCAGAAAATTGAAACGGCATTTTTAAAAGTACTGTGATAAAGAATGGCATACACGTAATTTGTCATTGAGCACAAGTGCAAATTGTGAGGTTAGCATGATTTGTGACAGTGAAAAGTTGTAAGTTTATACTGAAAACTTAGCATTTCTACTCAGCTAGGCTAATATGAAAGGTCATGATCTGAATGGGGTGGGTAAAAATATACATACCATGATATCGCTAATTGGAATGGGAATTTTATAAAAATATTTTGCGGGCTGATTAAATGCTTGCGTTGTGTATGAAGGTATTAAAATGTTTATATTGAACTGTGCAGTTTTCAAACTTCGGTATTTATATTTAGTGAGATATTATATGATCTTGTGAAATCACTTGGCAGAACTATTGTAAAATACACAACTTCGAGGTTGGAAAAATAAGCATTAAAGGAATTTTCACATCAAGAAATGGAGACTAAGGAGAATACATAACTTAATATTCTAATTAAAATTATTCTGATAGAATTAAATACTAGTTTTGAGGTGGTTGTGAAAGAGGAATCTTATATTTCATTCCTCTCTAGTAGTAACTACATAAAAGTTTATCTGGGATATGAAACACCTAAAGTGATTTTTATGCCACTGGAGATGTGTCTATGATAGATTTCCTTAACTCCAAATTTCTTTAGCTAGAGATTCATGAGATTCATTTTTGGCAGTTGATTGTTATTCTGGTGTTTTTTGTAAGTATTTTTTCTGAACAATGAAGTTAGAGAGTCGTTCCTGTAATGGATAATACTATGTTTAAGAATTTTCCAAATCACTATGAATGAGCTAATGAATTGGTTTGCTTTTACTCTCCCAGGTGTAAAGATATGCACCAAAGGGGATGAAATTCACAGTGAAAAAATAATGTGAATTGTCCTTAAGCTACAATGTGGACTTATAGATGAGATTATCGTGTTCATATGAACCCTGGCTGGAATTGCCATGAATTAAAGATGCCTTGGTGGTGTAAATGACACACACCTGACAAGACAGGCAATCGGGGGATATGGGTTGGAATCCTAGTCAAATCAAAGATAATTGATATTTTCACTGCAAATTTCATCCACTTTAATGTAAATTATGTTTGAGAATTACTTGTTAATTGTACATATACTATTTGAAAGTCTTTATGGCCTCTTATTTTTATGTATAGTACTTTTTTATAGTTTGGCCCAGGTCAATTTAAATTTCAAGTTTTGAGTGAATATAGGCCCTGTATGCTCAATTTTCTTATAAGGCTGTTCCAGCATTTTTACATTGATGAAAATCTGTTTTTTTAAAGGAGTTTTGTGGCTGAGCTCAGCATCCGAGTGAAGCAACTTAATCGAAGTGAGTACTTTCTATGGTTTTTTTCTATTAATTGGGTGAAGTGTACCATTGTAGTTACTAGCTGCTAACTGTTTGGCTTAAGTCATTTATATCCTTGCCTTAATGAGGCACAGGAGCTGTTATTTGGTCTTAAGTAGTTAACAAACTTTCAGGTCCCTGTCTTTACTCTCATTCTTAAGATGGCTTTATTTATCCTCAGATTGCATTCCTAGGTTTTTCTGAGGAACCTTGGTCTAACCATCAAAAGCCTAGCTTCACATAGTGAAGTAAGGTATAAGAACTAACTACGTCCTGTTACATCACAGTTGTGCCTTTGTCATCATCATGATCACAGGTCATCAATTCCGTGGTTGATTTGATACAGTTTTCATCTAGAAGCTTCTACCTGCTAGCCTCTTCACATCTACGTACGAGGGTCGTTCAATACGTCTTTAAAAAAAGATAGAAAAATAAATTATTTTGTGTAATTTTTTTTTCATCGTAATCTCCCTTTAACTCTATACACTTTTCCAAGCGTTTCTCCAACTTTTTTAAGCCGTCCAAGTGGTAGGATTTCAGATGTTCCTCAAATTGGCATGTGTTTGTGCGATGACCACCTCGTTCGACGTGAACCGTTTTCCGCTGAGCCAGTATTTCTAGTCTGGAAATAATAAAAAGTCACAAATCCAGTGAATACAATGGATGTTGTAATAATTTGAACTTCAATTCCACAATGGTGGCCATCGAAACTGAGCAGGTGTGCACCTGTGCATTGTCTAGATGAAGTAGGATCTCTTTCAAATGAGGACTTTTTTTCTTGATTTCTTCATTCAGCCAGTGCAATAACGATGCATAATATACTCCAGTTATTTTTTTCCTAGTAATTGGTGTGGATGATTCTGCGTGCATCCCAAAAAAATCGTGGCCATCACCTTGTTGGCTGATTTAACTGTTTTCACCTTCTTCAGAGCCTGTTCGCCTACATAAACCCACTGTACTGACTTCCTTTGTCTCTGGAGTGTAGTAATGTATCCATGTTTCATCCACAGTTATGTATCGATGCAGAAACTTGTTAGGGTTGCGACAGAAAAGCACCAAAATAGCCTCAGAGTTGACTACACGATTGTATTTTTTCTCCACTGAGAGCAAACATGGCATCCATCTTGCTGAGATTTTTTACACACCCAATTTTTCGTACAAAATTGAAAACACTGTACCTAGTGATATGCGTGTGGCCTCAGCCATTTTGTGCACCTCGATTCGTTGACAACTCAAAACCATATCATGGAATTTATCCATCATTTTGGGAGTAGGGGGAATTTTCGAGGGGAATGCAGTATCTTTACCAGTGTACACAAGAAAGGACCATAAGTAGCCGGTATTTGCATCACAAAGCTCGTAGGTCTTGATTCCAAACTTTGATGCCTTCAGAGGAATGTATTGTTTGAAGGATAGCCAGCCCTTCCACAATGTCAAAGACTCATCTATGGAAATGTTGCGATTTGGTAAAAATTGTGTCTGAAATTTTTCATTCAGATGTGCAATGACGGAAAAGATTTTGTAACTTTGGAGGACTCCATTGATCTTTTTCTTCATTATTGTAGAAATGAAGAAATTTACAAATTATCTCAAATCGGTCCCTTAAAATTGCATCCCCGAAACCCGGAGTTGATATAACTCTCTTTGTCGAAAAGTAAGGTTGAAGTGTTGGCTTCTGCACAATTCCCATGAGCATGAATAGTCTCAGTGTTACGGATATTTCTTCTGTTGTCAATGGTTTCCAAGGGGCAATTCTTGATTTCCTTGAAAACGGGGGCTCACTCGAAGAAATCTGTTGCTGAGTATAATGATTTGTTTCTAGAACAATACTATGAATGAATTCTTCATCAAAAAATAACTGAAAAATGTCTAGAGCATTGGACAAATTTTTGGCTTTATCTTGAGGTCCAAAACCACCAACAAATGTTTCTCTATTACCTATATAATCTCTCATTCCCTCCCACTCAAAGCTTTCTGCTTCATCAACCTCAAGTTCATCGTAAATAGGCTGCAGAGTGTCAATTTCCGAGCGATCATTGATGCAATTTTATCCATCACTTTCCGTACTTACACTGTCATCAGAATCACTTTCAAGTAATACTTCAGTAATTTCCTCGTCACTTGGAAATGGTAATCTTTTTCTACTTGTTGAAGCCATTATAGGAATACTTATTTGTAAAAATAACTGTATGCAAAACGTACATAAGGATAAAATGACACCACACGGCATGAAAGGACACCACACTGCATGAAAGATTCCAGTGGACTGAAACGCTTGGTTTCAAAAACTCCTTCGAGGGATAAGCAAAGATTTTGAGGGGTCCCAGTTTATGTTGACTGTTTAGAGAGGGACTCTTATCTTCAATTATTACTGTCCATGAAAGACGGAGTGAAGAAATGCAGAGCGAAGCACATGGTCCCTTCGCTTCGGACGGACGAGACAAAGCGAACATTCATGGGGCTCGAGGTGATGATGCACTAGGAACAGACTGAGAGAGAAGGGAGAGAACTAATGGGGAAGATATTGTGTCTCATGCTAAAGCTGACCCTTCTTGACGACTCACTAGCAGAATAGGCAGATGTGTTCAAGATGGTACGAAAGAACGAACGCGAGAATTTTTAAGACCAAATTCATTTACTCACGGGTTGGGAAGTAAATATAATCGCAATATTTAAAAAAATAAAAGTTTTAAAGTACTACGAATATTTTATTGTGGAGGAAAAACATTTCTTCACAAAATACAGTAAATTTACTGAATAAAATATGCAATTTCTGACCGAGAAAAATTATTAGCTTCAGACGTTCAGGGAGCGTACTGGGTACACATGACGGTGGCATATGGTGATTTAATCGTGCGTACTGTGTATGCAGGACGGCGCTTAGGGGTTAAATATAAGTGTTTGATCACTGCTTGAACTCACTTTTTTCCATTTTTATTGGTAAACAAAAGTACCTTGCTTCAATCGACAATAAAAATGAAACCATGGTGATGTATATAACTGAGACTTTAACAGCTGACTAGTGAGTAATGATTTTTTTACTAAAAACGAACCATTTTTAATACTACCAGTGCCTTCTCTTGGATTTTCTGAGGACAGATTGAACGACCCTCTTATTTCTTTGCTTTCTCATCAGTCAGTATTTGCTCCATGTATATCGTCCAAGGTCTTTCTCTGCTATTTCTCCTGTCTACTCTTCCCAATGCACTCTACTACTAATGAAGATACAGGATAGAAGGAAATAGAGAGAGTAAACCCTGGGCTAGGCAAGAGAAAATACCAGGAATTAAACAGCTAGCTTCAAAAAGAAACAAAGAAAGCACGAGAGGAATGGTGGAGAGAACAGATAGACTCCTGGAAGAAATTTAAAACATTTGGGAAGAGGAGATACCCTTAATTGGAAAGTAAAGGAACTGATGAGTGATAGCAAGGGAAGGGAATTGCAATGATTACAGATATGACATATGTAGAACCAAGTTGACCATAAAACCAAAAGAGATCCTGGAGAGATGGAAGGAATACTTTGAAGAGCTGTATGGTAAGGAAATGGGGCCCAGTATGCTAAGCTTAATAGTGGAAGGTGACATCGACTGAAATGGCATCACTCCTGCAATTTTTGTAAGTGAAATGGAAAGAGCACTTCAATACGTAAAAATGAATCGGGCAGTGGGAATATACAACCTACCTTCAGAGTTTATAATGCATATGAGGATGAACTGAAGAGGAAAACTTGTGATTATTCGTTAAATATATGAGGATGGAGTGTGACTGGCAGACTTCACAAAGACGATACTATTTTAGTTACTGAAGAAGAGCTAGGCAAAAACATGAGAGGACTATGGAGCATTAAGTTAAGTAAGGGACATGAGTTAAATGTAGAATTGCCCTGGCTGAAGAAGTATTTTCAAGAAGTTGATGGGAGGGGTCTGAGAAGAGATGTAACTAAAGCTGGTGAAAACTAACTTGGAGCGTGGCACTGTATAAGCTGGAAATTGGTGGCAGTGGCAGGATGTATGTAGACTTCAGGCATTTGAGATGTGGGTTTGGAGAAGGATGGAAAGAGTGAGCTGGGTGGCGAGAAGGACGAACGAGGAGATACTGCATATGGCTGGAGAGGAGAGGAAGCTGGTAGAAGAGGTTTAGAGAAGGCAGAAGGCATGCATGGAGGATGTTTTGAAAGGAGAGTGAATATTAAAGAGAGTATTAGTGGGGATGACACTGGGGATGTATGGAAGATATAAGGAGAGAATTGGAATTCTGGATAAGAAAAGAGATGGCAGACAATGAGAAGGAGTTCTAAATCTCTTTATGTTAGAGCATCTAATGATGCGGCATCTTTAGGATGTTCCAAAACCCTACCAATCACCTGTTAGAATACCCAAATGAATGAATGAATGAACTAAATATGTGGCCTCTATAGTTTGAGAAAGCTTATATAGCTTAGTTTATGGGAACTTATTTATTTTCCAGCTATTACTGGGCGAGAAACTGGCTCCAACAAGCAGTCTGCCTCCAAAAGTTGTGCACTTTCAGTGGTGCGGCAACTGTATCACTTAGGTGTCATTGAGGCGTTTACTGGAACCTTGAAGAAAAATAAGGAAGGTGCTCTGATGAAGCCTCATCCTGTTTTTATCAGTCCAGAGTTGGAGTCTAAAGTTATGGAAGTTGTGGAGAAAGTTGGTGTGAAACCTGTTGAAATTGTAAGTGTTTTTTGTATTGCTAAGTAATACATCATGTCTTTTAAGAGATTTTTTTATTGATAGTATGGGTAATTGCTGAATTTCGCTACCATTCTTTTCAATCTCATCTGATGTTTAAAATCATGTAAGACATTCTTCTTAACACCCAATCTCCCATGTGGTTCCAGTTCTATTAGCTTCTTAAATGTATTTGATGAATTTGATCTAAAGTGTTGACATAAATTTTCTTGTTCATGGCTTGAGCCAGTCATTTCTTATAACAAGTGTATTTTATTATGCAGTAATTCTTTTTATGCTAAATTGTGGTGTATTTTATATTAAAGTATTGCTGTAAATATTAATGGCCGTATCTCATGTGGAAAATTGATGGGAAAAGTAGCATACAACTTCATGCTGTGTTAATTGTTTTGTACTTATGTATATGTAGTTCTTATATAATCAATTTTTTAATGTAAAAACTTGTTTTACTAGTGAGTACTTTGAGTTCCAATTTGATGTGTAGAAATAGGAATATTTTTTCCTGATTTATCAGAAGTCTTTACATTCTTCAAATCCTCATTAACCTATTTTTTTCTAGCCTGCTGTAGTGGAAGGCCCTGTTTCATTGCTCAGTGACCATGTTATAGAGGACTTTCAGCTTTCCAAGCCACAACCTGCAGCTGTGGTCCCTTGGTCACCCCCTCAGCCCAATTGGAACCCATGGAAAAATTGCAACATTGACGAAGGCCCTCTGGCTACCGTAAGTGTTGTATATTCATGGCCATCTTTATGTAGAATGAATACTTAGCATATGTTGCATTAAGTTTTTCTGGAATATGTTTGGTTCTTTGTTTGGCTTTAGTAACTAATGAGTAACCTGGATGAAGTGACAATGTTATACAGGAGATAAATAACAAAAGTAGGGTAATGGGAATATTTTTTGACATGAGCAGAGCCTTTGATGCTGTGGATCATGTCATATTACTCAAAAAAGGCGAATCAATAGGTATTAGGGGCATTCCTCTAAATTGGCTTAAGACATATCTTCATGAAAGAAAACAGAGTAGCCTACCGGAAAGATGGGACTATCTATTTCTCCTCTATGTTAGAAGTTAAAAAGGGTGTACCACGGGGGTCAGTGTTGGGTCCTTTGCTCTTTCTGATATTCATCAATGATCTACCCAAGAAAATTGTAACTTCTAATAATAAGTGTGTTATGTATACAGATGATGTAACCATTTTATCAAAAAGTAAAAATGTGAGCACATTAATTGATACCAGTCAATATATAATGAAATGCATGCAAACATGGTGTGATGACAATGAACTAATGTTAAATGATGATAAAACCCAAGTGATATTGTTTTCTGTTAGGCACAGCCTAAAGGACAATGATCTGCTGCAGTGCAAAAATAATGACCTTAATATTGTGGAGTGTATAAAATTTCTTGGAATTTATGTTGATGGTAATCTGATGTGGGATGTACATATAGCACACTTGTGTAAAAAACTGAATACAGTATTTTATCTAATATCTGTACTAAAGCAAAGTGTAAGCCAGTATGTTCTGAAAACCCTATACTATGGCTTATTCAACTCTAGAATGTCATATGGTATTGTAATATGGGGATCTTCCTCCCTACTTAATGATGTATTCATTATACAAAAGAAGTTAGTGAGAAGTATGTGTAAATTAAAGTATTGTGCTCATTGTCGCCCTTTTTTCAAAAGTCTTGAATTACTTACTGTACCTTGTGTAAATATATATCAGTGTGTTATATATGTAAAAAAGCATAAGTCAAATTTTATCAGGAATAATAGCTTCCATTCACATGAAACCAGGAGATGTAATGACATTCATGTCAAATTATCGAACCTATCACTGGCATCTGGAGGACCTGAGTTCATGTGTACAAAATTGTACAATAACTTACCTGCATCCATTAAAAATATAGAAAGTTTAAATCTTTTTAAAAAGACATTCTCAGCGTTCTTACTAGAGAAGTGTTTTTATAGTGTAAAAGAGTATCTGTACTGTGAATTGTAACATTTCTTTTATGAAATTGTTTTCTTTTTGACGTGCCCTATATATTTATATTATGATTGTATCATGATGTATTGTGTCCTCTGGGCAAATAAATAAATAAAGTAAGCCCAGTTAATGCACCCTCCATGTCGTAAATGGTGAAAAATTATTGTATTGAAAATTTCCTGTCCTTTATTGTTGTTAGTATATAGAAATGTCTTTTTAGCTCTGTTGAGTGTGGCTTTGATTAAGGATGAACAATAGTTATTACTGATGGTTTTTTTATTGAAGATCCATTTCCATGCTTTCAGGCCACGATGGATCAAATCAGTGATGACCTCAGCAATAGCTTCAAGGAGGAAATGCAAAATAATGTTAGACTGCAAGAAATGGTGAAAAAGAGAAGAGAGCTTCCAGTTTATAATTCTATGAGAACAATTATGGAAGCAATCAATGATAATCCCGTGGTTATTATTCGAGGGAATACAGGATGTGGTAAAACAACACAGGTAACTGGAAGCGATGGTGCTTTGTCCTCTTTTATTTCTTATACAATGCTTTCAATGTTAACTCTAAACTATAATCAAAGGCTGTTCTTTTGATTCTCTGTGTCGCATGACATTTTGTAAGGTATAATTAGTTCGTATGACAGGAGTGGATGATGTATTTACAATCCAAGCATTTTAATTTATGTTTCCTGATCATGTCTTATCTCTTGTGAGTACAGTAGACCCTCAGTAATCTGAACCCACTTAATAGTAATCCCTCTGCATAATCAAAATGATCCTTTGGTATGTCATGTGGATAGTTTATTAAGGAGTTACTAGATGGAGCTACCGCTTCATTCATAATTATTTCCTGAACTAATGTTTTTGGCTGATGTGGTTGGAATAAGTTGGTGAAATGTTTCATAGAAGTTAATAGAATGAATGAACCCCTGGTAATGGAAATGGCTGGAAAAAATGAGTACTCAAATGCAATAAGCATGGGGGTCTTGGAGATAGCATGGTGCTTAACCAAAGTTTTTATTTTTACAAATAATGTTGTTTGATGCTTAAATATTTTTGTCTAATGAAGTGGAGAATAGGATCCTCTAGATACATCAGTTTTAATATCTGTTTGCTTCATGTACTTGTACATGTTTTATCTGAATCTTCTTAAAGATATGATATTATTATGTTCATTCATAGCCTTATATCCAATCAAACGAGGGAATCAAATTTTGCCATTTTGCCAAATTTTGCTAAAAAGGGCCAATTATAAGTTCTTTTTTCCTTTCATTCAGACTTCCTATTGGAAGGGTTTGGGATCCCAGAACTTTTAGGATTCAGGTTTGGGTTCATCCCACCTCTAAATTTCTTCAAATATAATAATTGAATTGAAGTTGCCATGTTTATTCAAAAGTGCCTCATGCATCGTCAAAAGCAATTAAAATAGCTCATGATAATCACTTCAATATACTACACGTTTCCCCAAACATTCCAGATTAGCATAATTGTACTGTAGTCCTGTTAATTGTCTATTTATTCTGATCTTAAGGGGCTGATACAGTAAATATTACTAATACATAAAAATCTAGTGGTTGGTCTGTCTGTCTGTTACTCAATCACTCATAAACCACTGAATCGATTGAAACTAAATTTGGCAGGAAGATACTTGATATATCTGGTTCATGCATAGGCTATAGAACAAGGGCCTTGGGGCCCTAGAAGGCCCTCGAGTGGGTATCATCGCCAAAAACTGGCTCTGGAAGATAATTCTTGCCTGTATTAGAAACATGTAAAATATACCTACACTGAATGTACAACAATCATGGGGTCGTAAGTCAAGATGGGGCCCCAGAGGGCCCTAGGTTCCAAAAGAATGCTTTCTTAAAAGCCTCATAAGTATTAACGAGTGAACCGATTTTAGTGAAATTTTCACACATGGAATCAGTAAAGCTTTTTTAAGGTAATTGGGACTATAAGGAAGGCCCATGGGCCCCAAGGGTAGCGTATTGGGCTGTCTGGTGTCTTATGTGTTTGAAAAACTCAAGTCTAAACATTTTGGTTCAAGTGCAGAGGTTTCTCTTTTTGCACATTTTAATTAGTTCTACTAAAGTTGGAAGACTATAGTTTTTGCCATTAGATGGGTAAAAGATTGCAGTTTCATATTTTTCCATTCAATTTTCTTATACTAATAAAATTAACCGAGATATCGCCTGTTTATTGTCAAAATCATGAATTTTACTTCTGTACACGATTGGATATTTCCTTGGTAACTGTGGAATTAGCATTAGCTTTAGAAGAGAAATAGGACCTTGACAATGGCGGCTGGGTTTTATATCTAGAGATAGGTGTTACGGCGGAAATCTAGGCCGTATACTGAAATGTTGCTGATTGTGATATTTTCAGGCATATTTTTGCCTGAAATTGGCAAAATTCAGTTCAAGTGGACTAATTTAAGTTGGATCCATGTAAAACAGCGGAGTGCCACGATGTTATATTAATGCGGAAAGCCTCAGGAATGCAAATTACCTATAGTTTAGTTTCCATTTGTTACTGCAAAAGAATGTCGAAACTCGGTTAGCATAATATTATGCGGTTATCATCTGCTGAATTAAAAAATAAAACTAAAATTATAGCTGATTTGCCTAGAAAAAAAAATACACCTCATGAGCGTACAACCAACCGATCGAACCTAACCTTGGTATCAATATTAATCAACTCTAACCACTAGGCCAGTTCAGTAACAACAATTCGAGCAAGGTTTAAGTACATAAATATATATTGTGTGACCCATGCGCGCTTGATGGCTAATTTCTTGAAAATACGAATACTGATTTCTTTATCTTAATTTTATTTTATTATGCCGTGTCTTTCTTTCATTCCCCGTTGAATTTCAACGGGTAACTTTGCTAGTATTTGTTAAATAGTTACCAGTTGTTGATCAAGTTTTCCTTGTTGCAGGTGTGTCAGTATATATTGGATGACTATATTCAGTCAGGCCAGGGTGCATCATGTAACATAGTGGTTACTCAACCCCGGCGAATTTCTGCAGTGTCTGTGGCAGAGAGAGTGGCGAGTGAGAGGCTAGAAACTTTGGGACTAAGCACTGGGTACAGCGTGCGCTTCGAATCTTGTTTACCGAGACCCTATGGAGGCATTCTCTTCTGCACTGTTGGTATGATCCTGTGTATTAACCCAGTGATGTCTCTCTCTAAACAGTTGTGTTATACTTGAGTGATTTTTGTGTTTATTGTGTAATTCATTGTCTGTCTTTTCTAATTGATTATTTTGTTTTCTGCTGACGACTACTTGTCACCTTGATTGTTGTCTGTATTCTAATTGATTGTCACATTTTAAGGAATTTTATCATTATCCAGCTACTTTTTTGTAATTTAGAGCTGACTTTGTTTAAACTTCTTCCATGGGATCGCACCAAATTCAGAAATAAATTGTATTGATCTTGCCATTGAAAAGGTGCTCAGCTTATTCACTTAAAACTATGTTTCCATTTCTAACATAGGTGTTCTCTTGCGGCGTTTGGAAAATGGTCTCAGAGGAGTTTCACATGTTGTTGTTGATGAAATTCATGAGCGTGATGTTAATTCTGACTTCATAATGGTTGTCCTTCGTGATATGGTACACACCTACCCAGATCTTCGAGTTGTACTCATGTCAGCTACTATTGATACCACTCTATTTAGTAAATACTTTAATGACTGTCCTGTGGTTGAAGTGGAGGGGCGTGCCTATCCAGTCCAAGGTAATTCTTTTGATTTTTAAAATCCTTAATATGACTAAATTTACATGTAGCTTTTAGTTTTGACTCTAATTTTGGCCACTTAGAAGACGGCAAGTGTGTCTATTTCTCATACCTAGTATGAATTATATTTCGATTCCCTTAAAATCCAATCTATTTGTTGAAAGTGATGAGTTGTTCTCAGGTTTTTTGGAATATTCAAAGCTAAGTTATCTTGATTTTCTTTTTTTCTTAACTTGATTTATTAGCCATCTCATTCTGAGAACCCCTCTCGCTAGAATATTCAAAATGTTAGTCATCTCATTTTTTGTTTTCAGAATATTTTCTTGAAGACTGTGTTCAGTTGGTCAAGTTCATCCCACCTATTGATACCAGGAAACGGAAGAGGGACAAAGAAGAGGAGGGTTTGGAAGAACCTGAGGAAAATATGAATACGAGAGTGTCCTCAGATTACACTGAGGAGACCAAAAATGCAATGAAAGGACTCAGTGAAAAAGAAGTCAGCTTTGAACTAATTGTGGTGAGTAGTGAGCTTTAAGGAAATATATAACTGCCAAATTATGGTGAAGAATATTCATCAGGGTTTCTTTGAAATGGGAAAAACTGTCAATGTGGTTTGTGTGGGGATTTCCACTGACGGTATAAATTAGGATTTGTGCAGGAATTACATTATCTATCAGGATTATGTTAGTTCTCATGTTTTACGAACTAAATTACAGAGTATCTTTTTTCTGACATGCATTTATCATTGGTTAGTATGACTTCTCATATGACCAAACGTACATCTTTCGGTGTGTGAATCTCATAATACATAATCAGTTGTTTTGGTTAGTTTATATAGGAAGTGCTAATAACAAATTTCAAAACTAATTCCCAGAGTGGGAACAGTTACCTTATTTTTCAAATGCTGCATTGATCGCGTTTTTATATTAATAACCAGCTTTATGTCTTACATTACAATTGTAGAAAATCTGGAGCATGTTCTTTTTGAAAAATAAACTGTATAAAATTGCATGTACATAGACTTTTGAGACCAAAGTTTTGGGCCAAATGCTAGGGGTCAAACTATGTACATCTTCTGATGGCTTAAATCTTAGTATGAAAAAAATTGATTTATCATTCCTAGTCCACAGGGCTTCACTGTAATGCTATTATATACCAACCTCTGAATCCACTGAAATCATGTATGCGCTCTTCCTTTGTTCCACAAAGTTGGTGTTTTGCGTAAAATTAATGTGGATGATCTGGTGGTGATCTTTAAAATGGAGGTTCATAACTAAAAAAAGGCTGGATTGGGTATGGGGTAGGGTATTGATTCACTATCATTCTAAAAGTTGTGTAACTATGAGAATGATAGGACGTATGTGGTCGTATCCTATATATCCTAACGCATACCCAACCCAGCCCTTGGGTTTGAGAGACTCCTCACATTCAGTCAATTTCATGTGCCACAAACACCTTGTAAATGCATTGAAGCAACCTCCGTGCACATCACCTAACTCCACTCCATTGATGCCGTTTTTTTAGAAGGTTCTAGTGTAGAATTGAACAACTAATGCATCGTCTGTTAAGGAAAATTAGAAACACCACTTAGTTCCAAATTTGTGGATAGAGGAAAAGGCATTTCTGTGGTTTGTCACCTATCTTATCCCTTAATACTATCACAATTACCATACTATAAGGTATGCAAGAATGTGGATGGTGTCCAGAAAAAGTTTGTTATGTGGTTGCAAAAGCTTTATTCTTAGTAGGTTTTTGAGAAAGTGTAATGCAAATGCATGTTTTTCTAGTTGGACTGCACGTAAGTCCTAGGAAACTATGGCTTAAAAATTATAGGTTGGACTATACATCAGGTCAGCTTATACAAAAGTATATATGTACAGTATTTAATACATTGGTGACTAATGCAGCACCATGTAAAGTTTTGGATCTTAAGTAATTAATTCATTTCAGGGTAAGCATTCCCTTAGAATGTATTCTATCTTTATTGCCTGTCAGTGACTGTGATTGGTACTTCTTTGTAGTGTAGATTATTACAAATTGGTATTTTCTCAGTATGTTCAGTGAATGGAATTAATTTGTCCATATAAGTGAAAAAAAAATATTTTTTTTTACTTTTTCAATATAACTAGATTTTGCCAGTGAGTCATTGTCTTTTACTCTTCAGGAATTATTTAAATATGTTAAGAGCCTGGAAATACCTGGAGCTATACTAGTTTTCTTACCAGGATGGAACCTTATCTTTTCTCTCATGAGATTTTTGCAGCAGCATCCCGTGTTTGGTAAGTAATTCTTAAGTTCTTCAATTCCATTGTTGCATCAAACAGTTTATGTGTATAATGATGAGATTTGTATGGGCATTAAGAATTTAGATTTAAATATAGCAGGAGGAAAAACATTTGTCTGATTCAGTTTCTGTGAAGCACTACTCATCATCTTCAAATGGCAATTTTTGCCTGGAATCCATGCTCAATATTTTAGGCAGTTAAAGGAATTTGCCTCTATGTTATCCTTTTATGACTATTGAAAATAATTTCCCTTTATCTCCTTAAACCCGTCCCCATCATTCCTCATAATCAGACTTGCCATATTCACTAAGAAGTAGAAAATTAAGCTAAAAGCTTTATTTAATTACCATGATATTTTATGTTTCCGTCATGTCACATATTGTGTAATTTGGCAAACGATTCATGAGTATTTTGTCTTAATGACCAGTTTTTAACCTCTCAAGTGTTGCTTTAAACTGGGGTATTTAATTTCCTCAGCATGCATTGTTTTCATCTGCTTCAAAGATTTTTTTCAGCCAGGACCTCGAAATTTTTAGAGCTATGATATCTCTTTGAAAAATTTCAAAAAGATATGGTGTTAAAAACTTTTCAAGCAATATTTGCAAAAATATTGCTCTTTCGTTGAATCATTTTCATTTTTTCAGTGCTCTCTTCCCCTCTGTAGTAAATGAGCTGGGTGTGGTATGGCTCAAAACAGGGGTTGAGGCATAGGGACAGTTTTCCTGGGTAGTTTTTGCACCAATATCTTGTTTCCTTTCTCTTTTCATTTTTAGTACAGACAACACACATCTAAATCCTTATGCCAACCTTGACAGTTACTGTTTTGAGTTTCTCTTGTATAGAATTCTGTCATATCAATTTCATATAGTACATTCAATGTAATTATCTATGGTTCATTCTTTACGATTTTCAATATATTGCCCCTGATACCTGGCTATGATTTTATCTATTAGACTTATTCTGAATGACTAATGGTCTTTTTTATGACCTGCCATGTAGTATATAATGTGAAAATTCAAAACTGCTGTGTTTACAAGATGGTTTAACAGTTTTTCTACCACAGTTCTCCTTCTTTATTTTTGTTGGCATACCTTTTCTGCTATCTTATCTGTTATTATTCTTTTAAAATCTAGGTCTCGTATCAAAACTTTTTGTATCCAGCTGATCTGGTAGACTTGTGTTGCATATACTAATTATTTTTTTACCCATTTTTAAAAAAACTTAGAAATCTATAAAGAACCCCTTTTGCATCCCAGAAATATAGTCCCTGATCTTATTGGCAGATGGAATTGAAATTGCCCTGTTTTTCTGAACCACCAGTTCCCATCCATAGTCTCAAATTGGTGTCCAAAAACAGTTGGAATCTTCTTACAGTCATCTAAACACTGCTGGGAAATAAATTATCATATGTCTTTTAGGTTAGCATTCTAGAGATGATGTTTTTTTTTTTCAAAATTTTTCTCATTTTATTATTGATGTGAAATGGACCTTTCTTATTCTTCTTGGATGGCCTAAGCTATCACTCATGTCTTCATTTGCTGATTGGGCTCTATCATATTCTGCAATTTCTCCAAGTTTTCATTAGTGATGGCAGTTTTTTGCCTGAAACATCTTTAAGTGAGATACAACCAATCAAACATTCAGCCACCCTTTTGTCTGTTAAATATTCTCAACTTCGGATGAATTTCTACGGGCAATAATATGCCCATGACAAATTTAATGACCAAAAGAGATTGCAGTCAACCCTCCTGTTCTCCTCATGTCATTATGACCCAAAACAAAATTAAAATCAACAAAAATTTTTCAGGCCTGAATATTATGCCTTCGTGACTTTGATTATGTTGGTATTTCACATTTTTTCAAAATGAAGTACATAATTCATTATAATTTCTTTTTTTAATTTTTTTGGGGAAATTTAATCGTTAGAAATGTGTTCTCTACCAGTTGGTTATGGTAAAAAGGCAGCATGCGTGACTTAAGGTGGCTTGTGCTGGCCACACGACTTCATCTGAAGGTAGGCTGGGGGCGGAGGGGCCACCCTTGGTGTGGGAGGTGAGATTAGCTGGATGGTGGGACAGAGTCTATAGAGAGTCGGCCAGCAAAGAAGGTGTGAGGGTAGTCACCACTTTATCGTTAGAGATCGGCAACTTTTCCTACCATTGCTTTCACTCTCATAGATAAATTCTTCTTTGGGTGGTGCAAAGTTTTATTAGAGGCTAACTGCCCCTGAATTTCCCTTCCTACTCAGCACAAGCTCCTGCCGGCAGTGGGGAGGATGAGAATGACGTACGCAAAGTGGTGGCACTCTTTTCCACTAGGGAAACTTGCTTGGAAATGGTTCACAGAATCTCTCAGAGTGAGAATGTCTGCACTAGTATCTTATGCATTTAAAGTGTCTTTGAGGATTCATACTGATTTACAGATGATATAAATATGGGAACCTATACCGAATGGCCTCAGTTATGTTTCATTGATTTTCGGCGATGTTGCATTCCACTAGAAAGATACCAATTTAGTTATCGTGGATATTGTGTTTGTGGCTGTCATAAGAACTCATGATTTATTCCTGAATATGAACTGGTGGCATTACTAAATCTGACAGTGAGGAAGAAGTATCTAAAAAAGAGAATTATATGAGTGATCATAACATTCAGCCTACCTCAAAGTCAGACTATGATACTTCAGACAGTGAGATTGAAAAGGACAATGTTCAGTCAAAAGACAGAAATATCACTTGGAGAGCAAAACCCTTTCCCCAGTATGTAAGAGCATCATTTGCTACTACAAACAAATCAACACCTGGCCCAATGAGATATGCAACGTCCAAGGTGGATGATGTAGGATTTTCTAGTGAAATCATTTTGAACTAAAACTTGAAGGAAATTTTGTTGAAAATGTCAAACATTGAGAGTCGTACAGTGTATGGTGACAACTGGAAAGATGTGGCTGCAATAACAATCGATGTGCACATTGGTAATATATTACTCACTGGTGTTCATAGATATCAAAGGGAATCAATCGAGAGTCTGTGAAACCCAGAAATGGGTAGGCCTATTTTTTCTGCTACAATGCCACTAAAAACTTTTAATTGCATCTGTCATGTGTTATGATTCAGCATCAAATTCGATTGACAAGCCAGAAGAGCAGATGACAAACAAGTGGCCATCAGAGATTTCTGGAAGCTTTGGATGGAAAAAATTCCAAGTTTTTACTAGCCTGGTGTTAATACTACTCTTGATGAGCAGCTTGTTGTTTTCAGTGGACGTAGTCCATTCAAGCAATATATTCATTACAAACCAACAAAATATGGGATCAAAATAAGGGCTCTGTGCATTTGTGATACTCCCCACTGTTTGAAGGCACAGGTCTACACAGGAAGACCACGCATGTGAGAATAATTATGGCAAATGTGTCATAATGGATCTGAACTGTGAGCTGAGGGGCCTGAACCTTACCTGTGAAAATTTTTTCACATCATACATATTAGGTCAAACACTCTTCATATTAGGCTCTTCTCAAATGCAAATTCACAATTTTTTGGACAAGCAAAAATAAAAATGAACACACTTATCTGTCAAGTAAAGAAGCGGCTCACAGGTCAAAATTCTATTTTACACTAGACACTGCAATTGTATCCTATATTCCTAAGAAGGACGGAATGGACAGAAAGCAACTGAGTAGATAAGATACCAAAGATGATACTCGACTGCAATAGCACAAAGAGGGCAGTTGACTCGCTGGATATAAGCTTATTGCCACATATGCATTCAGGAAGAAAACTAATCGTTGACTCATAACAGTATTTTACAATATTGTTGATAAAACAGCATACAATGCTTTCGTGCTGTTGATAGAAATTAGTCCCTTCTGGAACAAAAATCTTCTCTAAGATAGAATAATATATCTTGAGGAAGTGGCAATACATTTTATTACCCTGTCATTGAAAGTATAAAGCGGCCGCCACGAAATGAACCAGCAAGGCTAATGTTAGGAAGATACAAGCTACAGATTCTTCTGCACAAGGTCTTGGTGGTTCTATGAAAGCTTAGAATAAGGCTACATGCAAATTTTGTCCATTCATATGCAACAACTAAATGCCTACGATTTGTTCTAATTGTAGCAAGCATATTTGCAGGGTCCATGTTTCATATTATTGTCTTCAGTGCTAAGTGTAATGATTTATTAGTGTCTTATTTCATCATATTACTGTTGATAAAGACAAAAGTGAAGTATTTACAATATTTTGTATTCAAAATTTTCATTACCAGTGTGTAAAATGCAATGAATTATTAGAATGTTGAGTCCAATGTATAGATTGGTGCAATGACATACATGTAGAATGATAAGTTAATATGTATTCATTCAACAAAAAAATAACTGTATAGAGATGGCTTTATTGTACTTACTAATGATATAACACATAATAACTTGAAAAAGAAACATTTCACTTTTTATTGTCTCAATTTTCAACATTTCATTATACCCGATGGGACATGAGTGTATAATAGTTTTGAGGGAAACAGGAGGGTTAATCCATTTCAATGAGACACACACAAACTGTCTATTTTATAATACTTGTCACAGGAAACTATTGGGCAGATCAGCTTGAAACTTAGCTAAGATTTTTGTGATGCAAGTACCAACAAAACAAAAAATAAAACTGTATATAATAGCACAAGGCCATCTTGCTTGACCTAGAACTTATCTCCTTACACTCATAGGTTCTGATAGACAACAGTGAATTGTCTGAAAATTTGAACTTTATCTGACTATATCTTTCAGGTTCAAATGCTTTTATCATCATTCCTCTACATTCTCAACTTCCTCGTGAAGATCAGAGGAGAGTTTTTGAATCAGTGCCCCCCAACATTACCAAGGTAATTATTGCAACTGAAAAATTTGTAAAATCTTTCCCAATATTCCATTTTGTTTCATGGATATTGACTTTTATAGTAAGATTGCAGTGCCACAGATGATATAAGAGATTTTGTTTGATTCACTAAACACTCAAAAGTTCATTGGTCACATTGTGTCTGTTTTCTTATGAGATATGGCCTTTCATGTCTCAGCCATGGTTGGAATGCCTTATCCAGAGGAAGTACAGTAAAAGCTCAATAATACAATGTCAGTGTGACTTCAAAATTGGCACTTCATTTTTTTACTCCAGTTTAATAACAGTCAATAGTTTTTTATCCTAATATAATTCTCATGTAAGTGCTTATTTTGAAAATGTTTGTATATTTTATCTTTCAGATAATTCTATCAACCAATATAGCAGAGACATCCATCACAATTGATGACGTTGTGTTTGTTATTGATAGCTGCAAAGCGAAAATGAAGCTCTTTACTTCACATAACAATATGACAAATTATGCAACTGTTTGGGCTTCTCGCTCCAACCTTGAACAGAGAAAAGGAAGGGCTGGACGAGTGCGACCTGGTTTCTGTTTCCATCTCTGTTCCAGAGTAAGTGTATCTTGCATCAATTAATTATTATCTTGTTTGGCAATGATGTATTTCATTTTAAATGAATCAAAGTCCACTTTGTGAATACCACACCAACCACTTAAAATGTCATTACATATGTATTTTCTACTAAATTATTACACCCAGCTCAGTCCACTCTAAACTAGTCTTATCATTTTGAATGATAAATTCTGAACATATTTATTTTGAAAGTGTGTCATAGATGTTTTTTTCATTGCCTACTTAATTTATACTTGCTACAATATTAATTTTGCCTCTTTGTAATGTAGTAAAAAACTGGGTAAATATTTTTTTACTCTATTGATACACAGAAAATTTGTAGCTCTGAAAATTAAATATAAATTAGTTATAAGGCAGTGGAAGTTTCTTTTACCTTTGGAAATATGGACTGCCATGATTAACCCTTTCCGGTCCTGTGATTCCAAATGGAATCACATCGCTTTCCTGCATCGAGCGTCAATTTTATCAAATGACTTTCATTAATTCATAAATTTATTTGATCTCACCACATATTTGCACCTTACGTAGATTGCATCATCTCCTACATGAAATACATGTGAAAAAATGGATGCTCGACGCAGGAAAGCGACGTGATTCCATTTGAAATCACATTTGGACCGGAAAGGGTTGAGTTATCAAGAATAAATGATGATGCATGAATTGTAGTATTCTAATAGGCATGGCTAGCTTTCATGATCATGTTCTTGAAGTTTACTTTCAAAAATTCAATTTTTAATGAAATTTTAACAGGGTTAATGGACTGAGAAAATGATAGAGCCAAACTCCTCTCCTTTTTGTGTTGAAATATGTGGACATTGGTAATGCCATTAACTGTCTTTTGTTGTTGATGCACTCTCATACCAGAGGTCATTTCACACCTCATCATTTATGTGTTATAAAATTATTTCTTTCAATGTGTTCTTTATTACCACCAGGCCAGATTTGAAAGATTAGATGAGCATATGATCCCTGAAATGTTCCGAACTCCACTGCATGAATTGGCTCTTTCCATTAAACTTTTACGATTGGGAAGTATTGGCCAGTTTCTTAGTAAAGCTATTGAACCACCACCAATTGATGCTGTCATTGAGGCAGAGGTATTACTTCGAGGTATGTTTTCCTATCTGGGTAGAATGTACTTCCTAACAGAAATGAAACACTTAGCACAGTATTTTTTTGTCCTCTACTTATGAACGAATGCCCATCAATGTGCTTTTTTGCAGGTTGAGAGCTTTTTGTATGTTCAAAAAAGTTTGTGTAGGTGTCATTTTTGTTAACCTATGGCTTGTAGTATTGTGTGCTTTATTCATGTTAGCCATGCTTTTATTGTTGAATTCTTATAAGAATACTTTGTGCAGTTTGATGCATACCTGTCATGTAATGAGGTGCGTAGGCTGTTTCACCTGCCTGAGGGAAGGCTTCATCCTTTCTGTGGGTGACAAAATCACTTTGCATGGATCAGTACTGTGTAAGGTTTCCTGCCATTGATAGGCATTAGAAATCTTACAGAAACATCTTACTTTTAGGGGAAATGATATTGCACAGTAGTGGAATATTCTAGTCTTCTCTCCCAAACAATTTTTTTCTCACGCCAGTATTCCTCCTACTGTGGGATTTTTATCATCTTTCAACATATAGGAACCTTAAGCTGTTGATTTGGCTGTAAGGACTCTTCAAGCACTGATTATGAGGTCTTGCTTGCTGCGCACAGCAGTGACATGAACAAAATTCATATCCTACCATTAAATTTGATGTTCCACCATGATTTGGATTTTTAAATTTCAGATTGGTTGCTTGTTTTGTGGGAAGTTGGCTAGTCTAGCATTCATAAGCAGGGGAGAGACTGAAGTAATTTTATTCATAATTTGGTTTAAAATATATTCTTTTAGATAAATTTTGATTTGCTGAAGTGTTGCTCTTTTATTTTAGAAATGAAGTGCTTGGATGCCAATGACGAACTGACACCATTGGGCCGAATATTGGCAAGGTTGCCCATTGAACCTAGGCTGGGCAAAATGATTATCCTTGGTTCAATGTTTTTCATTGGAGATGCTCTTTGTACAATAGCTGCCAATAGCTCAACATTCCCAGAAGTGTTTGTCACTGGTAAGTCTGGCATGAATATTTCACTGACTCGGTTGTTAGTGATCTTTCTGGTCCTCTGCTCTTCAATAGAAATGCTATTGAATATACTATCAATGAAGTCATTATATTGTGCAATTGAACACTCTTGGTTTGCCCGTCTGTGGCGATTGTATTTGGCAATGCTGGTATTGGAGCATGTGATGCTAACCAGGTATATTTTTGTGTTAAACATCTGGAATGTATGTGTCATTACAGTGCTCATTTTACATCCTCTTGATCAGCATTCTTTTCTGTTTATTTCTTGTTGGAATGTTAAGTGATATGGTGGGTAAGATTTCAAAATAAAACAATAGCTGTAAAGTGTGAAGTGCAATATAGTGAAACAATAGTTCTGCTTTAGGATTAATTACTCAGAATCTTGCATTGACGTCAAATTAAAGGATTTGATATCATAGAAATTGGTAGTAGTAATTGTGTTCCTATGGTAATGTGCAAAATTTTCTCGTCGCTTATTTTCTTGCTGTAATTAGACTCCAAGGGTGGCTAAATTGCTCAGTGTTTTAATTATATGTGGCAAAATAAGGTAGATACACTGTCAAAATGACAAGTACAAAAATTATTTCTTTCCTCACACCATCAGTGGTCTTAACAAAAATAGCATCACATTATATTTAGACTGATTGTTAACTCTCAATACAGCTCTTTCCTCTTCATCCTCCTTATCCCTATTCTCCCCCCTCTCAATGGCTGGTGTCATAACAATCCCTGCTACGCATCTCTGTGATGGCTCATAGGGTAGCACATAGAATGTAAAATCTGTCGATACCCAGCCAATTATATCGTATTTTTGGAGATGCCTCCCCTTACTGAATATCCAACACTGATCCTTTTTCCAGTCTTTATGGAAGAAGAAGCATATGTCAGAATTAACTATCCAAGTGTGGAACTTCACTCCAAAATTAAGAGAGTACTCTCCAATTTGCTCTGGTATCTTACATGAATCGATTGAATGCACCATGAACTGTACATTTTCTTAAAAATGTATGATGAAATAAATGTGCATTGCTCTGTGAGAAATACTCATGAAGATATGATAAAGAAGAATCTGGCCCGTTGAATTGCATGCATAATTTGATGTGTACATAATTTAGTGGTGGCTTATTCATCATGCATTCATTGAATAATGCCAATCAATAAACATTTGAGAGGGAATTAAATATCTGTTGGAATAGAATTGTATTTTGCATGTTGTCATTGGAGGCAGTATTTCCTGGAAAATCGGAGGTATGCTATATTTATTAATATTATTTTGGCCATCAAGCGCCTCTGCATTAATTCATGCTGTGATGTGCCCCTAAAGTACTATTTTATTTGGCCGGAAGAAAACTGGCACGGTGCAAACTTCAATGCCTTAATTCAAGTACTCCTGCCTATGCTGCTCTTAGGGTGAGGGTTAATTGTTAATGTTAATTGTGACAATTTAAGAGGCCCTCAAATGAAACATTTTAACTTGCACCACATTCACCTTAGGAATTTTGTGAGGTATTAAAATCATCCCAGTCTTCTTTGTTCCATTGCGCTCATTACGCAGAAATCTAAATGTTGGCAAGATTTGTTGGAACTCATCTAATTTACTGAATGAGGTATTACTGTTGTATGATCTGATCATTTTTTACATGATATTTAAGTTTAAATTCTTTAATTTTCAGGCATTGATCAAAGGCGACTGGGCCATCAACAAAAATCATTTGCTGGAAACCGTCATTCTGACCATGTGGCAATGTTGAATGCATTTCAGAAGTGGAACCGTATGAAACACCGTGGCGAACAGGAAGAGATTTCTTTCTGTGATGAGAAGATGCTATCTCTACCTACATTGAGGGTCACTTCTGATGCCAAGGTGGGTGAACTGATAATTTTTATCTTGATGAGAACATCAGCAAATGCTATTTCTGAAGTAATTGTTTTAGAGGTGTCAAAGAAACTTAAACACCATCTTCATCTGTAGGATCAGCTGAAAGATCTTCTCCTCCAAGCTGGCTTCCCTGAAGAAACAATGATTCCAGGGCAGTTTAACTTTTATGGATCTGATGAGCGCCTTGACATGGTGATTGCATTGATGTGCATGGGTCTATACCCCAATGTCTGCTATCACAAAGAGAAGCGAAAGGTGTGTGGGAAATCCATCCATTCCTGTTACATTCAAAGGAATTGTTCATTGTTTTATTGCTACACATTGATGCCCTTTTATTTTACTAAGTACATTGTTGATCTTTCATTAATATCAGGTGCTGACTGTGGAAGCTAAGGAAGCACTTATTCACAAAACATCTGTCAATTGCAGCAATTTTGAACAACATTTTGCATTCCCATTTTTTGTGTTTGGAGAAAAGGTATGTAAGCATTAATTAGACATAGATTTTAAAGTAGTTTTTCTTTGCTTGGCTTCTCATTTTTTGTGTTTAGAGAAAAGGTATGTAAGCATTAATTAGACATAGATTTTAAATTAATTTTGCTTGGCTTGGGCTAGTTTTCATGTCGTAGTTATCTCAGTGTGACATCAACATCTAAATCGTGAACTCTGGAAATAATGAAAATCCTTTAAAAAATCAGGTTTCATGACTCTTTACTTACCTATTGGTATGGCCTGAGATATTAATGATCAAACATTTTGGGCCACTTCTTGCATGATTACCTCACTTGTCAGTTTTATGAAGAACTAACCTACCAACTTAGTCTCATTTTTTGTTTCGTGATGTGTATGGAATTCATCAGTTTTTTTTCTGCTGACCAGTTTTAAATATTTACTTGATTAAAGAAAAAATAATTATTATTTCTCAGATAAGAACACGTGCTGTATCATGTAAACAGACAACTATGGTGACTCCAATTCATCTCTTACTTTTTGGATCTCGCAAAGTTGACTATGTGGACAACATGGTCAGATTAGACAACTGGTAAGTATTGTTGTAAATACATCACTTAATAACTACTTAAATGAAGTGTTCCATTTAATTGCATGAATGCAATTTCCTACAGTTACTGAAAGATTCAAATATTATATAAATATCACCTTAGTATGTACATACTATCACTATAAACTGTCAGTTCCCAAAGGGTTATTCAATTCTATCCTTTAAAAAATCGGAGCTTTACTTCCTTCAACAACTGAAATAGCTGAGTTAGACATTCTCATTTGATTTTATTTGTTTAATATTCTGTTGATTTTTTTTCTCCCATCTAGGATTAACTTGGATATTAAGCCACAACTTGCTGCTGCGATATTAGCTCTGAGGCCTGCAATGGAAGCTTTTGTCATTAAGGCATCATCAGATCCTGAGTCAATATCTGAGCCCTCGGAAACAGATTCCAAGGTTGTTGAAGTCATCCGAGAGTTATGTAGCATGGAAGCTGGACGAGAAGGAATGGAGCCAATTCCATCAAGAGGAGGCTTCCGAGGGTAAAGATACTCTTGATATATTTTGGCCCTGGCATAAGTCAATTGAAGAAATGTCTTTCTAAACTCATTACTTAAAAGTGAACTTGATTGTATGGAATTGTATTCTGGTTATGAATGTTATCTTATCCATGATAAAAACAACTTAGTTTCAATCCACACAATTTTATTATACATGCGATCCGGGTTTCAGCAACTTCGTGCTGTCATGTCATCATCAACCCGGGTCGCATGTATAATAAAATTGTGTGGATTGAAACTAAGTTGTTTTTATCATGGATATAACGCACTTCCACAAAGTTTAGCCGGAGACGATTACTTATGTTATCTTAGTTTTTTCACTGGAATTCTTAATGATTGTCTTCATTAAATCAGGGTTCAGCATCTGTAATATCCTTATTTCACCATGATTGAAGTATCTGTTGACCTTAATAATTGGTTTTCTTTTATTGTTTTTTTCTCCAGGCGGTTCATGCATTCTGATGGACCCCCTCCTGCCAAGATGAACAGAGGCAACTGGTCTGGACCTCCTGCCGCAGGTCAGTATCAAGTGAAGGCTCTCATAGTTGAAATGTTTTCAATCCTTAGGGTTGTAAAATATGGGTATCAAAAGAGTGAAGATTTTGTGTTGTTATGTCAGCCACAAGTGAATTGAATATCCCGCTGAATGCTCATTTAAAATGAAGAGCTGAGAACATCACATTTCTAAATTCTCCCTTATAATTGTGATTTCATGTTGCTGTCTAGTATTGCCATAAGAGCTTCATACTTGAAGCATGTGATTTTTTTCTGTGGTTCTTAAAGGAATTGATTATGCCCTTACTGTTCCTTAAGTCTTGTATGAGGAAGTGCTAGTTTCTCTTCACACCATAAATGTAAGGTAGATACATATATGCTGGAATTTTAGCTAAATTAAAAAAACTTTATTAATTTTAAAAGTATTTTTTCAATTTGTTCAAATGTCATCAAGATGGTGAGTATCTGTGAATGTTGGTAGTTTATCCTAAATATTGCCTCCTTGAAACACTTCCTAGTACTGTTTCATGTCAAAATTGCAGAACAGTTATTTTACACTTCTAGTGGTTTGTGGAATAATGTTTTCATTGTGGTATACACTTAAGGTCTCAATTTTTATTCCTTGTATTTCCATTGTCAAGTTTAATGTTGGAATCAATGTTTTTTGTGAGTGTCTTGTGTCAATAGTGTGTCTGAAATTCATTTTTCTTTTTGCTTTTTATCAGATGGTCCTGACCGGGGTGGCTGGAACTCAAGTCCCGGTGGTTTCAGCCAAGGTTTCAGAGGCTCCAGGGGGTTTGGTGGGCCAGATGGTGGTGGTAGGAGGGGATGGAGACCAGGTGGAGGGGGATTCAGGGGTCGGTCGGGTGGATATGGTGGTGGGGGAGGGCAGTGGGGTGGATGGGGACGTGGCGGTCAGTACAACCAAGGAAATGGTGGGCCACGCTATTAATTTATGACTGTATAGATTCCTTGACTAAGAAATGCATATTTCTCATGCTTAAAATATTTTATTCCATTATTTTGTACTCATTGCCATTCATTGTCATTTGTCCCTTATCTGTCACATGTTCTCAGTATTTCATGTCTAAAAAAATAATAAATTGAAAAAAGATTTGAAGCGACCCTTCTCTTTTTACGGATAGCAGTGGTATATGTTCCAAAACTGAAGCCCTTTTTCAGAGTAAGCTGGTGCCTCAATGATATTCACCTGTTCACCACTTATAAGAATTGGTTAAATGAAGGTTTTGTGGTGGTGGTGAGATTGATTTGTGAAAAACGTCCTCATTCTCACCATTGTGTCTTTGGTACGATGTTTACTGTTTAAGTGTAATGATAGTGGCTCTGTGCTTTCTCTGTGAAAGAGGGTTTGCATATGCTTATTTAATTCTACTATTATTATTGTGATACTGTACTGTTTGTGTTTGGCTTTTATGGAGTGTGGCATTATTGGCTGCAGGCATTTGAGATAACAGTGTGAAGGAATATGAAGATAGTGAAAGTCGACTAGATTTAAGCCAGTCTTTGCACCTTTCCCTTCACATTATTCCTTTTTTTGTCTTACCATGTGTCCTACCTCTCTTCATCCCATCCATATAGAGTTTACATTTACTGACTTTCCTTATCATTCTCACTTAACCAACATCCTACTTTTCAAGAATACTAGAACCTCATCACTTGTTCACCCACCTATTCTATTCACTCATAATATCCCCCCAGCTGTTTTCTATCCTTGCCCACTATATCAAGCAATTCCTTGTTCATATTTCTTTCTGTCCCTCCCTCTCTCCATTAGCCTTCAAATTTCTCAAATGCCTACTGCCAATAGTGCCATACCACATATTAAACTGATCACCAACCATTTCTTAACACTTTCGCTGCTAATCCCGTCATTTTACGTGTTTCCTTAGCTGCTGAGAAACATATTCCAACCAACTTACAATTAAAAAAGGTAGGAGAATTAAGCTTTAAAGCAATATAAACAGCATTTTTCTAAGTAATACAGTTATTTTCTGTGATAGCATGAATAAAGCTTAAAATATGCAGCATTCTATCGTAGAAATATATTTCAGTGCCCAGCAGAGAGAGTGTTAACATCCTCATGCTTGGTCCTCGTCATGTGCTCCCTCCTATTGATGAATGCGTTCTAACTCACACTATTCTTTTTTCCCTACTACTGTAACCATTTTCCTCCAAAGCACATCCCAACTAATTAAATACTATACTTGCTTCATTTTGTTCCCTCGAACTTTTTTGTTAACTAACCTTACTTTCTCAATCCCATAATTTCTCCTTACCTCAGTTTTCTTACGATTATTCTTCATTGCATATTCCCCACATTGTTTTTTTAAGGCTTCTATCAATACCTGCAATGTCTTGATTGGTTGCCTTATAAATACCTGGTCATCCCACGAATCCAATGGACTTAGTCATCTGTCTTCTGTTGTTTATTCCCATAAGTAGCTTTTTTCATGCCTCCTATATCATTTATCACCATTTATGTTTAAAAGCCGAGGCATATATGGGCAGCCTTGCCATATTCCATGACCTATTAACACTTTCAGCCCGAAGTTAAAATTTTTAAATTTCCCGAAATCCGAAACTTTTTTTTTCGTGATCTGAACTTGAAAGTGTTATATTATACCAATGGTGACCAAAATACGTCTTTACTTCGAACATTTTATTGTTTTTTTGTGATTTTTATTTGCCGCCATCTATAGATGGCGCTCGGATCCTGGCGAAGTCCAAGTGTCCTGGCGTGTGCAATATTTTACGAATATCATGTACGGCAACTTTTTCAACCAGATTTTACTAAAAAATCGTTATTGAATCATTCCAGAGATAGTTTTTTATTTGAATGTTGATAAATTTAAATACATTTAACATAGAATTATTTAAATAATAATTCTTTATTTTTTAAATTTTTCTTGTAAAGCTCGTTTTTTCTTCTTTATCAATAATTTTACCAAGTTCTAATTGCTAATCTAGATAGCTAATGTTGAAGATTTTATGTAAATTTGTATCGATGATTATAAAACACCTGCGTTTACACGAGTTGACAGATAAGCGCTTGAGTTCCACCCTCCCAAAAGCGAGCTTCAAGTGCGCGCTTGAAGGTTAGGAAGGTCTCGGGTGAGTTGCTGCAGGTGGTCTGAATCATGGTGCCTCTAACAGTAACGAAATGACGTTCGAGAATTCGTTCGAGAACGAAAAACATGTACCATTATCAGCACGTGCCAAACGTGCCTCCCCACCCCCAAAAACTTGACCGCATCCACACGCCTCCCGTCACGCACTTAGTTGACACTTCCATGCTGCCGGAAACGGCATCCTTTCATGTTGAAAAGGGTAAGTGAACGCCCTACGATAAGCTCCTAACTCAAGGACGGCCTCTGGGGCACTTTTAGTGCAGGAGGGGACCTATTGTTATGCCAGCAGCGGAAGAACAAGGCGAGGCCGCTAGGAGTTTCCCCCCCTTCCCCTCTCCATTCTTTCCGGCGAGGGTGCTTTCCTCTTTGACCGACCGACAAAGCATACCCAAACAACCAACTTGGACGAATGACAGAAATTCAAGGAATATATTTTCCGAAATATTTATGTCCTAATACATTCATAGTTTATTCCATTGCTATCAAAAATATCTGAAACTAAAACAGTCAGCAGTAATGTAGAAAAAGTAAATAAGTTAGGAAAACAATTTACAAATTATTAGTAATATATTTACACATATTTAATTACACGTACATAATCGCAGACATAAATGTAAATATACAACAGTCGTATGCAATATTTATAATATTTACAATATTTATATTTTCAAATATTTATAATATTTACACATCTATTTACACGAAAATAATTGCATACATAAATGGTAATTTATAACTTTGTATTGAATATTTACATAATCGCAGACATAAATGTAAATATACAGCAATCGTATGCAATATTTATAATATTTACAATATTTATATTTTCAAATATTTATAATATTTACACATCTATTTACACGAAAATAATTGCATACATAAATGGTAATTTACAACTTTGTATTGAATATTTATGATATTTACAATGGTTATATTTTCAAATATTTATAATTTTATACAATTTACAATATTTACATTTTCGGCAGTAGAGAGGGGATTACCGATGGAAGTCTTGGAAGCATTTTTCCAAGCAGAGGCCAGGTTCTTCAGGGCAATCAGGGCAGTAGGTAGTCACCGCAGACTTCTTACCCTGCTTCGAACACTGCCTGCACCGTTTCTGGACCCTTCTGTCATCCCTCTTTTCACAGTACTTCGGAAAATGAGAATCTATGGATATCATGGAAGGGCCCCGTGAAACGGGCAAACTCTCTCTCGTTTGGCCTTTGGCAAGGGCATCTATGATGGACAACCTGTATGAGTACAAGCTCAGTTTTTGCGAGCTGAACTTTTGGTACAGGAGATAGGAATTCAGAAGCATTATATGCATCACATGAATCCCTAATCTCCTGAACCATTTTAAAGTCTTGTGATCACAGGGATAGTATGCCATGAGTTGGTCAACACGGTCAATGCCCCCCATACATCTATTGTATTCGGCAACTGCCTTGGGCTTTTGGACAATATTACCCCTGGATGTGGTAATATTGACCAAGTTGTTGCCGAATTCAGTGCTAAGTAAGAGGACATCCCGTTTGTCTTTCCATTTCATGACATTTATCCCTGTGTCAGTACTCATACAAATTGTCTCACCTCGTTTCAATTTAGCCCGGATCACTTCCGGTGGGTTCCCTTTACGGTCTCCACGCAGTGTACCAGTGCAATAACACTCATTGCTGAGTAGTTCACGGGCTAAATTGACGTCATTGTAATAGTTGTCCATAAACAATGAATACCCCATTTGTAGTCTTCCCTTCATAAGTTTATGGACAACCTTACTTGCATGCCCTCGTCCGGCCAACTCGAGGTCCTTTTTGCCCGTATACACAATGAAATCCAGGACATACCCATTGGGTTCGGTAAGCATGTAAAGTTTGACTCCAAACTTATGCCTCTTCCCTTTGATGAATGTCCTGAACCCCAAGCGACCCCTCCACAATACCATAGATTCATCAATACATAATACCCTGTCTGGAGTATATGTTTTTTCCGAAATACTATGGAAAAGGTCAAGAAGGGGCCTAATTTTGTACAAGGGATCTATTGGAGCAGGGTCACCAAAATTTGCATTTTCTGCAAAATGCAGACTTTGCAAGATGGCGAGAAACCTATCTCTCGTCATCCTGCGGTGAAAAAAATGCAAATCAAATTTAGCATTCCTGTTCCAATAGTCCCTTATCCTGTTCGTTCTAACGGTACCCATATGGAACATCAATCCCAAAAACACTTCGAATTCTTCCCTGGTCAATTCGCTCCAATTAGTAACTCTTTGAGGTTGAACACCCACCTGATTTAGGAAAATGTTTTCCACGTAGGCGTTCGTCCTCTGGATTACTAATTGGAAGAATTCATCAGAGAAAAACAAGCTGAAATAGTCAATGGGATTATTTCCACTGGGTGCCGTTAGAAGAGCTTCCCTTCCCCGAAAGGGAAGGGCTGCAGGCAGGCAAGCACCCTTAGACCAGGCAAGGGGTGTCTGGGGAGGGAGGGTGGGAAGAGAGGGCGGTGGGGTGGGTGCATGGGAAGTGGAAGGAATAGGGGATGAGGGTGGAGGAATCTCCTCTGAGAGGTGGGGAGTAGGGGTTGGGCCTCTACCTGGAGTTATTGCTTCGTCCGAGTCCCCGTCGTCAAACTCCTCCCCACTGCCGAAATCACTCCACGACTCTGAAGACGAGTCTTCGCCAAAAGAATCGTCTTCCAGAATCTTTTGTATTTCTCCCTCCGTTATTCCGGCTGGAGCTCCTCCTCCTCCTCTCTTTCTTTTGGCTGTCACCTCTGGAATAATGAAAGCAAATACAGCATAAATGAATATTTATTGCAATAAATACAATAAGAAAGGTATTATACTAAATAGTTATGCCAAAAATTCAATTACCCAAATGTTCTGGAGAAATACTCCTCTGCCGCGAGGTCGATGGTTGAGGGGAGTTGGATCGCTTCATTCTAAAATGAAAAGGAAGCTGAAAATCACATCCCACAGAAATGGAAACATTTTTATTTACAATGAAAAAATTTAGCGTAAAAATTCGAACCCGGGACCATTCCATCATTAGCCCAGCGTTCTACCCACTAGGCCACCAACAAAATCTCATAATAACATTTCTGTAAATACAATGTATATGACTACCTTTAAAATTGATTTAATAAGCCAAATAATCGAACTTACCCGTCTCTTTCAATTCCTTCTCAAAACTGTTGAAAAACGTTTTTTTTTTAATATACGGTTTCCTAAAAATTTTTATCTCCACCTATTGGAAATGAGAACAAGAAAAAAGTCTTTGTTAATAAAAAGAAATATAAAAAGGCAGGGGAAAAAATATTTTTAAACACAATGAGAATATTTAAATAAAAATACCTTGTCGTAGTTAGCGCAACAGCTGGTAAAACACGACAAGTCGCAGCAGAATCCGAACTGTACCCTGTGGTGGCTAAGGCTGAAGTGTGATGCCTGTGAAGATCCGAGACCGCCAAGCGAAGGGAAACGGAAGACCGGGGCTCTCGAGTTTATGACTGCTGAGCGCAGCGGCCCGTCCTCTATAGATGGCGCTCGGACCTGGGCGGAGTCCGCCGCGCCATCTATTGATGGCGCTCGGTCTCAAAGTGTTAAGGTCCACCCTGCTTCTCTGTTGGCCACCATCATCTGTGTTGTCTATACCAGAAAAAAGTTTTGTACCAAATCTCTCTCTCCAATCTACTCCTATTTCCCTGTACACTTAAATTTAACATTTTTTCCAAATTCACTATCAAAAGCCTTTTTTTAATTGACGAAACTAGCCCAAATATCTTCATTGTGATGTGGGGTCATTTTTTGTACTAAAGACAGCAATAAATCCAATGTTGCCTTCCCCTTTCTAAACCCTTAGTACATAGTAATTTGCTCTGGTCCTTTACCTTTATTTAATTACTCCATGTACAACTTTTTCTGCATGCAAAATTAAAGTAATTCTACCAAACCCATCACCTTCTGAGGACTTCTTTTTTGTGATAGGGATCAAAGCTGTTTTCTCAAAATCCTCTGGCTGTATTCCCTCAGTGTAGTTTGTACGAATAATGTAGTATGAAACATGTTCTTCTACCATTAACTATGTCCTCAATTCTTCAACTACTCTGAAATGAAGTCATCTACTCCCAATGCTTTTCCTTCCTTCGTCTCTCGTAATTCCATTTCAATTTAGCCTTCGAGTATTTCCAGTCCATAGTTGTCCTTTTTTACTATTCTTATGTTCTCTATATCTAAGTTCACTGGTCTATTTATTTCTTTCTTATAGCTCCTCTACCTATCCTGGACATCTTCATATTTGATATCTTCTGTCTTTTAGTCATCAACATTTGGTATAATTTGCCCTCTCATGCCACCTGTAAACATTTTCTCTTTAGCATATAGGAAAACCACATTTTCCATATTGTAGCTTTTGTCCGTCCCATCAGCATTTTTTCTTTTCCCTAGTCGTTTCTTGCAGGATTTTAATTATTTAATGATGTTCATATCTTCCTACATAGTTTGGTGTTGATGTTATTCCCCTTCTTTTTCTGTTGTCCCAAACGTTTATTCTGTGGCCCTTACTTTTTTAATCCTTTGTGTTTCCGTTGATTATTGTTTTCTCTGCCACTTTTACCCTGTTTTTAAACACACCTCTTTCCTCCATTGTTACCATTTTCTTAACCAATGCTCATCTCTACTAGATCCTGGTATTCTGTATTTTACATCCGTTCCATTGTTTGGGGTTAGATGACAGGGGATTCTATAGTCTTAATCTTCCCCCATTCATCCCAACTTATTATTATGTTCTTTTCGTAATCTTTCTACTTTTTCAGCTTGTTTGAAACCTCGTGGCCTGTGTGATGAAACCCTTTTCTGACCTGCATGAGTCTATTTCCACAAACAGCTACTGCATGGTGGTTTGGGTGAAAGTGAAGTTTTCCTTGGGACTTCACTCAGATTGCTTGCCTCTGTGGTTTCCTTTTGCATAACTATTTTCTTTTTACACTTAAGTTAGTTTTTATTGTTATGATAGGATTTTTTTTGATCGCTTATAGTTGTGTTTATTCTTTAAAATTGCATTTAGTGTTAATGTTTCATCCTTTTTTTTACTCCAGTTATTGTGTGATTTTTAGGTTTTGCATAGATTATTTCAGTTGAGTCTTCAGTTAGTTGAGTTAGCAATTGAAATTCTCATGCCTCTGCATTAAGTTAGCTTTTTAAATTTTGTCTTTAAGTAAGTATTTCCCTTATTTTGTTAGTCATTTGCTCCCATAGTAATGTTGTAAAACATTGTTTTGTAATGAATTGCATTCATTCTAAGAATTGTTTTTTATAAGATTTATTCAGTTGAGTAGGTGTGGTATTCAAAATTTTTTTATTTATAAGTTTTCTTTCTGTTACTCATGATAAGTCTGCGTAAGTGTTAAGGTAATGATTAGTGTATTATAAATATGCAGTATGTTTTGTTGGTGTAGTTGAGAATAGATTTTGCAGCACAGTTGGAGAAAAGCAATGCTTCCTAGTCAGGTGAACAACATAGTGAATGACATGCTAATATTGACAAAGAAGGAAGTAGCCAAAGGAATCACTATTCCTAAAAAGAGTGTGATGGAATGAGTTGCCTCTCCAACCAGGATTTTGCTATGCTCCTTGGAGCGAATTGTTTGGGAAGGAATTGCCATTGGGTCATTCCACGTCAGTTCACCCAGCCCATGACACCCATCGACTGGGATTTGTATGAAATTTTTGTCACTAGCTACTATCACCAATTTAATGGCCAGTGTAAAATATTTCCGCTCTCACACTCATAGTTTGCAGGATATCAGGGGTCAAAGTTCGGGAAGTTTGCTCAGAAGTGCCTGTATTGGGATTCAACTTTCAGAGTGCTGGGCACAAGGTAAAAATTCATAGCTCAGTAACCAATGAACAAGTCACCATGAAATTTTTACCTCTTGTCTGTCCAAGTAAATAGATTCCATAAAAATATTTTTTATCACCCTTGCATATCTAGGTTAGCCACTATAATGTCATTAGTTGTTAATCAACCAAGTTTTTGAACTCAAAAACGTTACTTCACATTTTCACAATTATCACCCTAAGGCAGAGTAGTCCTCACTGTGATGCAATGTAATATTTTTTAAATATGGAGGTTGATGGGTACAATATATGTAATTCTCTTATCCCTTGGGGAGATGGTATAACACTGGCAAATGAAGCAGAACAGGTGGGATTGTGTTACATTCTCAAGTTTGTCATATGATTCTATATATGTAACATCCCAGGCAAGGGAAAATACAATGTAGCCCATAATGTCACCATTTATGTACTCTCTCAGTCCAAGGGAACATTAATACTACAGCTATCATCAACGTAAGGGTCTAATGGTGACATCTGCTACACACATATAAGTAGTATCATATGCTCCGTTAGCCCTCCCATCACCAAGGATTCTGGAAGAATGTACTACTTAGGTGAAAATGAGGCTGACATTGTCCATCACCAGTACAGCCGGACACGTTTCACCACAAATTAAAAGTTTTATAATGTAAGTGTAAAATAATTTATTTATCATATAATGCATAATATGAGTCTATTATATGTTAATTCCACGTTTTCCATGGACTAAACAATTGTAAAAATAGGTAAATGCCAGAAAAAGTGTATCATTTCACAGTTGCCGAAACATTTGGGTTCTTTTCCCCTCGGCTGCCACGAGCCAGATTATTCTTTAAAAAAATCATATGAACAACAGGCAATTTCACTAAACCTAGATGATAGGCCTTTCATTCACTGACCATTATTTCAAATATTTCCTCAAGATGGTATGCATTTGGATACAGTTATTCTTAGTATCTTTACAGTACGTCTCTAAAATCTCCCTCACTGAGACAAAAAAAGTAAAACTTGAAATACTCAAAGTGGCAGTCAAAACCACCATTTTTATTTCACTGTCTATTAGTGCACACATTTAGGTCCAATTTAAAAAAAAATTTGATGAGTTAACTAATCTTCCTTAGGGTGAAAATGTGAAGTAACATTTGTGAGTTCAAAAACTTGGTTGATTAACAACTAATGACATTGACATTATAGTGGCTAACATAGATATGCAAGGGTGATAAAAAATATTTTTATGGAATCTATTTACTTGGACAGACAAGAGGTAAAAATTTCATGGTGATTTGTTAATTGCTTACTGAGCTATGAATTTTTACCTTGTGTCCTGTACTCTGAAAGTTGAATCCCAATATGTACCGGCACTTCTTAGCTAACTTTCTTAACTTTGACCCCTCATATCTTGAAAACTATGAGAATGAGAGCGGAAATATTTTACACTGGCCATTAAATTGGTGATAGTAGTTAGTGACAAAAATTTCATGCAAATCCCAGGCGGTGGGTGTTATGGGCTGGGTGATTTGACGTGGAATGACCCCATTGCCTGTGGTTAGCCGGGAGGATTATAGAGTCTTCGAAATAAAAAGCCACAGAGAAGCTCTAAATCTGCTGTGGACAATTTGAAGTGCTGGCTTTAACAAAGAATGGAGCCTAATTTCCATATGGAGGAAAAGAGGCATCCAATATAACAGCAATCGAGTTTTGATGGCCCATTAAATTCTCTGCATGTACTAATGAATGGTAATGGATTAGAGGTAAGAATACATTTTGCAGAATTGCATTCCTTGATTAATTTCATTTGCGTAAACCAATCTAATTTTACCCCCTAATTCTAATTTTATTCTTTAACCCTTTCGCTGTTGTGAACATAGTAGCTACGTTCACCCGGTTGACTGCTGTGAATGTAGCTCATACGTTCCGTTGGCAAGTGGTTGTTCCTACCCACGCTACTAAACTTTCTCTTTTTCCGCGAATGCCATTCACCAAGTTCATTGTTATACATTGTACTAATCCCATCCCGGAATCTTAAGTGACTATTGAGTTGCAGGTGCAACAAGAGGCATACTTTTTGCCGACGTAGGATAGGTACCGTTTACTTTTTCACCGCACGGGCTGGAACGTCTCTGCAGTTTGACCGCAGCGAAAGGGTTAATAATTTAGGTTAGAGTGGCTAGAGGATGACCCCTCAATCTTGCAGACTTGAGATCAAATGAACAGAGACTATTTTCCTGAATTTGGAGATAATTTTTTTATTATTTTTTTTTAAATTTATACTCAACCCTGAAAACAGCACAACAAAGGCCTTTTACATCGGGTGTTTTAACATTAACAAGAGACGAACACACACACCCATGTCCTGGGCAGATAATATTCTACCCAGGTGGGACTCGAACCTGCGACCCTCAGGTTAGCAGGTGAGGACTTCACCTCACCGCCACCGGGGCCGACTAATTGATGAAACAAGAATTTTCTACATTTTTTATGCTACCCAAGCTATCCAGCTCCACAATTATCTCAACAAGTCACCAATGGTTTAGATCTGGAAGATTGTGTTTGGTAATGACTACCAAAGCTTCAGGCAAGCATGAAATTTGTGGAATCAGCTGCAGTATTGTGCTATAGAAGGTGATAAGAAACTACTTTTCATTTACAACATTTCTACCCTAAGAAGATGCAGACTCACATTCACCAATATTTGACATGGTGTCATTCCTCCTGATAAAATAGTGTTATAAAAGTAAAATAGTATCCAGACAAGAGCTATGGTTGAACTACTACTAGGGGGAACATCAGTGAAAGTGGGCACGCACTAAGGTGGATTGTTCCTTTATTTGTGGTGCCTTGGATTATGTAAATTCAAGTTTTTATTAAGGCAATTTTTTGGTCTTGCAAAAGGTTATGGCTTCTGGGAGCATTTTTCCTCTTCACGCTGAATATCTTGCGATATCCATGGCTGCGAATAGTTTTTCCAGTATCACAAAGCCAACGGGTGCCCAATTGGTGTTGGATTTATTCCCTACCTCGTCTCATGGTCACAACCATACCACGAGATTTTGTGGATTTGTCACCAAGGAAGTCTTACCAAATGTAAGGCTACTCGTCGACCTCGGCATAACGGAGACTATGGAATAATTGTTTGTAATTAACCATGTCAAGACGCGCCATCGTGTAGGAATCCTTTGTCAACAAATGAAGGTCACGTGGTCGTGAATTAAATTCACGGGAAGAGTAATTTAGTAATTAGAGTAATTTAAGTCTCATGGAAATGTGCGCGATTGTTTATAAATGATGGCTGAATTTCGACAGAATTTACAGATTTTTGCTTCTTTTGTCATTGAATTACGTGTGAGTGGAAAGATAATAGCTATTGCAGTTACTAAGGCATTTTAATATACATAGATAGTTCCTATAGTATATCTGGATAAGCTGATCTCGATCATGACGAAGAATTGAAAGAAAGTATTTCTTGGCCTAATACGTTGTCTTCAATCATTTATATTACTTGCGAAGAAAGTAAAAATCTAAATGTCTCGAATCGACAAATTTTCTCTGGTACGTAATGAAAAATTTTTTCCCTTTCGTGGAAATTCCGATCCAACTTCGGAGTTAGAAGTGTTCCGCGCGATAGATACGGTATAAGTACAGATTCAGAATAAATGTATAGGTTTCCACTAAGGCACGGAATACGAGGCCAGTGCGATGTGAATGGACGTGAGACCGCTTAATCCTGGCGGTGATACCACCGCAGTAACGAGTCCGTAGAAAACCCCATTTCAAAAAAGCCCGCGCGTAGCTCGCTGGAGGTTGACTGGCTGTTTCAAATCTGGTCGAGGGCAATAACCACGAGAGCGCGGATGAGAGCCCTGTGATTCCATTTCACCCCAGCCGCTTCCAGTTCCCCCTCCCGCCGCAGGTAAGGTATGCGTCGGCATGGCAACGTGACGTCAAAGTGTCAACGAATAATAAAAAGTCCGCTTATGCTCGAGGCAATTTGAAATGTTCCTGTTCAGCCGGTCCACAGACTCAGGAACCGTCCGATCTGTATCATCACCGCTGGGCATTTTAAGAGTGTCGCGCTCCGAGAGATAACCCGAACCATATGAGGAATGCGGATAAACCCATATGTAATGCCATGGAAGACAGTCGCTGGAATTCTTTGTATGAATCCAACCGTAAGAAACAACCGCTTATACATCGCCCGAGTGATGCCCGCAAAAAGTGCCAGAATCACGGAATCGGTTGGGCTGGAATTCGATCTCCTTCAGCGCTGTTTTCTTGCGCTCTCGTTCAGACAACTCGAGACATTTTATATTTGACCTTCCGAGGAATTTTGCCCCCTCTTGCCCGTGGCGCCTTTGGTTCCATCGCCCAAAAAATACTGCGGAGCTCTTTCAATATGATGATAAATGATACAATTCCTTTTTGAATATTGAGAGAAATTTTGACGAAAGTTCACTTTTCGGTGAGATTATGAAGATAGCTTGAATGACTCTGAGCAGGATGATTTGCGTAACATTTAAGCGATGTCGCCGCTAAGGTGTTTCCTAAATTTCTCATCGCCTTCCCTTAGCGTTGAGTAGAGGCTCAGCAACAGTAGGGTTTTGGGCTAGAGTGGGAAAGGCCTTGGGGAACCCTCAAAGCATCCCTTGTCTGGGGGGCGTATGGAAAACGTCACTCATCCACCTGTGCTTTTTCTTATCGTCCAAGGCTTCCATACCTCCGAGAGCTGAGGGTCAGGCTGGATGAAAGAGAGTCCTGTATCTCATGGAGCAAATATTAGGACAGAGTATCTGTAATTTGTTTTACACATTTATATGATAACCTTTCTGAAGTGCTAAAAATTTCTTGGAACTTTTTTCTGCTCACCAGAGAGCATTCCCTCGAGTTGTGGTGGTCCTTGATAAGTTGTCGTATCGCTGTAAAAATACCTCTCATCTTTAATGAATCCCATTCACTGAATTTTACAGACATGGTATGTTTTATTTATGACATGTGTGCGTAGGCATTCAGCCTAGAATACTTGTGGGTTCGATAATTTAGCTGCTTACTATCTCGATAAAGAATTTACCACTTCTTTAAAAGCCTGCAAATATATTTTGGCATATTTTCACACAAGTATGCAGGCCATTTATGTTTATTTTAAACCTCACCCAGTCCTTCGCACTGTTTGTATTAAAACTCAAACTAGTAATGCAGAAGAAAAATATTAGCTAAGAAACAGTATTTTTTCCCTGAATTAATGTCACCATTTCTTAGTTCCTTGATGTGTTGGGACACCTTTGCTGCGTCCTGTTCTAAAATACTTATTATTAACCATCCGAGAATTTCGCCTTAAGTTACCCAATTCACCCTAGGCTGTTTTTTTACTCTTACCTAAATCACATCTGTGCACACCTCATCTCTTTAAATTGAATAAGAGTTGAAGTTGTGCCCGTCTGAAGCAAACCGTAAGGTTCTCTCTTCTGTTTCACAGTTTTGACCCGGCACGGAGCGACTGGAATTAGAAGATCCTGGGTGACTTGTTTTGGGATGGAACATACAATTTGTTTTCAGATTTTATTGCTCGATCTCAATCTTGTCGTCAAACTCAAAAATTTCCCTTTCCCTGAGGGAGAACGCGTATAACTGGTCTGAAACCTTCCGTCGTATCCTCGTTAGGAATCAGGAAATTTTATCACTTCGGATGTAATTCAATCCTCACTCTTACTTTCCCATCTCGCCGGGCTTGATCCGTTATTCTCTGGGATAGTACATACATAACTGTCTGGTCAGTCGTAGCGAAAAAACAGACGATGCTATGAACAACAGCTCTGTTTTGACAGCCCGCTGCGCGGACCTTCGGGCGCAGTTGGCTTGATAGCCGCGTCCACAATTGCTAGATAACATCGTCCAGTAAAGTGTGCTCGTAAAGTCTACCTTTATACATGATTTTGGAAAGTTTCAGGATATGCCGATGTGTGAGTAAACATCAGCTTTGACAATTTGTCTTGGAAAAAAGTATATAGCTGTAAATCGAATGAATGATCTCTTTCAGAATGCTCAAAATTCGGACCTATTCAGGTAATGAAATTTTTTTGAAATTGTCGCATGAATGAAAACGGCGCTCTTTCTATCAGTATTTCTAAGTTATTGAAGATTTTATGATATCAAACTTGAAGTTCTGTGATTATTAGTTCCTTTATTCGTATATTTTCATTGTGTGACCGAGTAGGTACATCTATCTAAACTTTCAATTGATTTAAAACATGCAATCATGATGGAAAATAAAACCAACTTGCTACCAATCTAGGAACATTTTTCGTACGTGGTACGACAAGTTTCACCAGCTACGGTGTCACAATGTTCAGGGTCGTATTATACTTTTTTAATGAGGAAATTTCATCGAGTGACGCTTAAAAACATCGACTTAAAATATTTGTCATTACTTGTTTAGCGCGTTTTTTAATGCACTGGATCACTCAATGGGAGACCAAGTGAGATGCCCTGTATTTCAAAATTTCAATTTCTCGATCATTAATTCTTCCTATTTCTTCATTATATTTCAAGAACAGGCAGAAAATGATAGCATTCCGGTCAGTTTTGATCTCTGAGAATTGCTATCGCTGGTGATCTGATTAATTCTCCCAAACTTAGGTTTATTCTATGTGTGTAAGCGCTTACGAAGTCTCTCGCATTGGGGTAGGTATTGCTGCCATAGGAAGATAGAATTGGAAGATGAATAGATAGGTGAACCTCTGGCGTTTTAACGAAATATCACTTCTACTAGAAATCAATGAAATTGGTCTCATTTTAAAGAAAAATATCTCAACTTTCCAATGACAATAAAAATTTTACCCCTTACCAGACTAATTTTCGGTATATTACTAAAATATACCAGCCATTTTACATGGGAAATGGTACATGTAAGCGCTCCAGAAAGAGCTTATTTAAAAAATGAGGAATTTCTAGCACCTAAATTTCGTCAAAAATGAACAGTGTGTAGTTGGTATGTTTTCTCAACCATTTTAAAAAATTAATCATTTTGTCACCCCAGTGAATTCTTCGGGATCACAAAAAACCTTCGTTTTAAAGGAGCTTCAAGCGTACCGCGCGAAAAAATGAGTCAGTTAAAGACTTATTAAGATATTTTCATTTAATTACTTCCTATTTCTGTCATATAAAATTATATTATTGCACCACTAATAATGCAATATTTTATCCATGTGTCATACAGCTGGTGAAATTAAAACTTATAATTCAAGTATGTTCTTTATTATGACTAGGGAATTATCTCGCTCAAACTACCTTGAAGTTGTTCTGATGGCTGATTGTGTAGCCCCCAATCTCACGACATGCCATGTTTTTAAACCGTTGCCAACGCCTGTAAAGCCTTCGGAGACAAATGAAATATGTAGCCATTTTCAGATGTGTACAAATTCTTTGACGTAGAAAGCTTTTCGAGTGCTCTGACTTCGGTTATGCTGCTTATTATTATTATTAATAATTAATGGATAAAGTTTGCCTTTACAGTAATTTTCCTGATGCCATTAACGTTCTACCCCCTATAAGTAGTCTCCCATTCATTTGCATTAATGCTCTGTCGATAAATGTGTGCATTCTCGTCCTGCCCAGAGTATTTATAGTTTTGAAAATTTTGCTCACTATTGACTGGCTGAAAAAATATCCCACTGCTTCGAAAGTATTGAACATATTTTAAGCATATCTTCACTTTAATAAGCATGCATTTTTTGTTCTTTATGTACCAGTATTTCAGAGAAAACCTATGCATGTTAATTTTAACCTGTTTATTTCGGCGTAGGTTAATTTCACCCTTTCTCATTTTCTCGTTGTGTTCGGTGACCTTTTCAGGATCCTGTGCGAAGCGTCATATTTATTTACGGTGAATTTTGCGAGATACTCGATACTGCTTTTTCCTAAGTGTAAAAAGGTGTTTCAAAATGAATGAGTTTTACACAGCAAATCAGGATTTCGCTTAGAGGCGGTGAAAAGTATGGAGTCAGTAAAACCTAAGAATAATGTTTATAACTTGGCTATGCCGCAGAAAGCATATATTTGATTTGGAGAGGTTATGCTGGTCTGATATTTTGCCTGCTATCGTAAATTTTTCTTCTCCTTATCAACATTCTTAAACCCTGACAGATTTTCTCCGCATTACTGTATATATAGCGACGGCCCTAGTCTTTATTATCGCCATATTCCCCTCTCAATGACCGTATTCTGTCCGGGTTTCTGCCGCGTCGATCCATTTTTGGGGGACAACAGTTTCGCCTGCCTTCCAGCTGGCTTCGTCAGGTCCTAAATGAAATGAGGATCATTTTCTTAACGGTATTAGTCAGGTGCGCGCTCATTGGCCGGATGGGAATTTGAAATCGATTGTTGGAAGAGCCGTTTAAACGTTGAAGCTAGCGGATAGCCGTCTTCTCTATTAAAGTTCCCTGTGTTCTTCGCTATTTCGATAGCTTCCCTTATTAGCCGAGGGAAATACTTATTTTCTCTGGCGATAATCTTACACCCGTTAAAATTAATTATATGGCCAGGTTCCGAAAATGCGTGCTCTGCGACTGCGAAAAGGCGAAAATTTTTCTTTTCGGTTGCTCTTAGATGTTCTTCCAACCTGCATTTCAGGGATCTAGATGTTTGCCCGATGTACGATTTTCCACAGCTGCATGTTATTTCGTACACTCCTTCGTAAATATCCGATGGGAGAGGATCTTTTTCATTTGGAAGGAGGTCCCCTCTCAATATTTCCATTTTCCCATTTTAACTTTCTCATGTATGGGCCCTGCCTTCCTCTGTTCATCACTACTTAGGATTTGTCTTTTCTTTTAATATTTCCTGCTGGCAACATCCTCCTCATAAAAATTCGTCTTTTTTATTTTCTAGGATCAGCTTTTCAATTGGCTCGTGAAGAGGGACTTAGTTATCCGACATTATCTTCACTCGCCCTTTCATTTAAGTACTTTGTATCTGCATTATAGGCCTTGAGCTATTGATATTTTGTGCTTGATGTTCATAGGGTGTTTTTTATGTTAAACGGTTGTCGATTTTGGTGAATATTTCTCTTAGTTAAGCCTTTTTCTCTGATAGTATGTTTCTTATTCTCTCGTCTGAGCGTTTCATCCGTACCTCTACCCGAGGTTTTATAATTACTTCATGTTTTTTTATTCAACTATAACTAATTAATGGCTTTTAATGCTCAATAATGCAACTTGCAATATTTTTTACGGGTACCAGGTACTCAATATTTGGTATCTCATACTATAATAATATAATAACATATAATACTCAATTATTTGGTATCTCGCAATCATCAATTCTTCCTAAATCCAATTTTTACTCACTAGGCTGTGGTATAAGATTTTTTCCCCGAAAATACTACAATTCACTATCCGCTTCTTTCGAAAAAGTATCACGTTTCCTACTGTTCACCATATCAGGGACAATTGATTATCTGTACAGCTGAAAGGCATTGATGGGTATTTCTCCCCTTCGTGAACGGTGAGGAAAGTTGTCGCTTGTCTCGTTGTCAACTTATTCAGTGATAAGCGAAGCGTTGATGGTGATTTGATGCTTCATGTTCGCCAACGAGTCCAGTAGTCGGCTTCTCATGTCTATCAATCCCAATTTTTTTACAAATGTTTCGTAGAAATGGAAAAATGGAATAAAATCTTTCATATTTAGGCTATATTTGATCTCATATCTGCATACTCATGCAAAAGTATCATCTGAAATCTCCCGCAATGATTTCAAAATAATTTGTTTAAGCTGTCTAGTGATGACATTTTCAAAAGGCTTGTTATTTTATTCTAATTTCTGGGAACTCTATCCAGTTAATAGGGAAACTAAAAGTGCGAGTTGCCTCTCCTTACAATTCAAATAAAGAAAAACTCACGAGTGACTTTTGGAAGTCGTCCAAAACAAGGTATCTCTTAGAATGCATATATATTTTAGCATTTATATGAGCTGATCTTGATGGCCATTTAGCGCTACATATTTACTCCTCATGCCAGTTACTCAGTACGTTGAACCTCGGAATGGTCTTAGTAGAATGATGGAAAAATCCTCGTTAAACGGTAACCCTCCAATGAGATTTTTCAAAGCCGCACTTTCTAATTTTAGAAATCTCCGCGGCGGGGGTGCAAGCTGCAACTTTAAGGCGGGCGGCTGACTATTGAGCGGTGCCGGACGCTACACGCCGCTTCATTAATATCACCCACATCATTACGGCGACTCACGGAAGATGCAAACGACCCCTTGCGCAAACATGGTCGTGCGATCCCCTTCGAAATGACGCTTTTGTGATCGGGAGATGCGGAATGATATGGTGTCTAGGGCGAACTGCTGAGGTTCAAAAGATGTCGTTTCGGAGCTGCGATGAAGCCCATCGTATTATTTTTTTCTCCTTATTTTCCCAACCCCGTGCGTTCGCATCAACTGTGGCGTGATTTTCCCGGGGGATTTTCAGACGCACGAAGCACCGATGATGATGAGTATTGAAGTGCGGGGGCCCCCTTAAGGTCAAAACGTACTTGTTACTCTTGCTTGGACTCGTTTTTTATAGGGTATTCACTCGAGCACACCCGGCTTAATGGCAATTTTTAAGTCGTGCATTCATCCGACTGATAAAAAATTCCGTTTTAAAGTGAATGCTTTTAAAAACTAGCTGGCGATGGCAAGCAATTTGGGGATCACAATTGAGTTGGATCTAGACAGCTGTCATAATTTCTCCTCTAGGTTTTATGCACTGGTGAATTCCTGGAGTGAAAGTGTATAATCTTAATATTATCCCATTTTTGTGGTTCTTATTTCAAGTATGTTTGCAATCCACGCGAAATTTGCCATGGGATGTTTTTCCACTTAACAGGTAGGAGATGGTTTACATTTCTGTCACAATTTATCATCATCATTGGTCGTTCAATCCCTACTATACAACGCGACCAAGAACGACATTGTACTACGCCACAGTTGTAAAATGTGAGCATTTTACAACATGGATATCAACCTTTTTCCTGTAATAGATAAACAGCTAAAATTGAAAAACATTGATAACAACCTTTTTCCCGTAATAGATAAACAGCTAAAATTCGCAGCAGGCATAGCAAAAATGTAAATCTACCATTTACTTAAATATGGTTCAAATCGTAGCACTTATGTTTGAGTTGCGAATTATCAAAGTCGACGCTTAGCTCGAATACCGTCAAAAACCGGTACGTTTTACGTTATATCCAGGATAAAAATTATTTAAATGCGTTTCAAAAATGAAAGTTTCTCATCAGATGACGCAGAATTAAAAGAGAAGAAATATGGTGTAGGTAGCTTTTCTGTAGGTCTTCTCGTTATTTTTGTAATCGTACCCAAACTCGAATGCACACAATTTCTGCGCCGACAGTAGATTGTAGACTGTAGCCCTCAATCCGTCCCTTTCTAATCCTAGTTCCCTTACTCCCTGGTAGTTCTTCCGGTGTTTTTTCTTTTTTATTTGAACGATGTATTTAGCCCATGGCCTTCCTCTTAGGCGTCTTCTCTCTATTTTTCCTGCAATTATTTTCTCCACAAGCCCATTGTGTCTCAGGGTGTGCTCAATCCATCAGATACTCGAGTATGTGGTAGGTATTCTTTCTCTGAGATTTCCTATGTTGGTCTTCTCTTACCCGGCTACCGCTTATTTCATGTGGCGTGCGTATATTATTTTAGGACGTACAGGAAGCCACTCAAAACTGAGTTGTATCAGAAAAACTTTCTAATTTTGAAAGTTTGGACATTTTTCAATATACAAATACGTCAGCTTATGAAGACGAATGAATGGATGAAGATACTGTAAAATTAGACGAATAAGTGCACAGGTAAAAAGTGCAACCCTATAATCGTTAGAGGAGAGGATGATGACGAACTCTGGTGAGCACTCAATGGTCCGAGGGTGGATTATGACTCATAAGAGTTTTTACTCTCGTCCGCGATCGTGCCACGGAACGGTCCGCCATGCAAAAAGCGACTTTACCCACTTTACCAACAAAGAACACACTTCCCGCATTACCATGAACCTCCGTCTGGGTTTTACGATCTTGAGCATGCTGAAATGTTTTCCTGCTCATACTTTGGGCTATAATGGCTCAGGTCAAAACATATTTCTTAGCAGGACATTAAACGTCGCCGCAAGTACTGCTGACCGTAGCCATGTCACGCACGACTGTAGTTCAGTAGGTAGTAATGAACTCGATTAATTTATTTCAGTAATACTTCATTTCGATACGAAATATCCACTGGAATTAATTTCATAGGCGAGGAATCATGGTCAATAAAAAAGTTATTCCCCTATGTCCCTGAGACATGTGACTACTAAGGTAAAAAATATCTTTTGCGACATTTTTAGATGGGTTTAATGAATTGGAAATGCATCCAGATTACTGGAATATTATTAAAATTCTGCAGCCGTATATTATGCAGTATTATGTTCGATTTAAATAACTGATCGTGTGCCGTGCGTAATAGCTGCTGTGTAACTTTAAAAAACTCTCGTTTCTCGCGTCTTTTAATTCCATTATAGCTGATGGGCCGTTGAAATGATTTTGTACATATCGTATCGCACTGTATGTATCGTATTTCCTACTAGAAACTAGTAGTATTGCTATACAGTTTGATTGGGTTGATGTAGTGGCTATATGACTGGCTTCCCATCCTGAAGGAAGGTTCGAATCTTGGTAGAGGCGGAGACTTGTCTTTGAAAGCCGGGTTCAAATTTGGGTTTTACATGGCGACCATTCAGGTGCGTATATCGTAGGATAGGACGTTAAACTGGTTTTGTTAGGGTTTCTCTCCCTTCTTACTCTATTCCCTGTCTAATCTTTCCCTTATCAACAGTAATGTACCCAGGATTTCATTTCCATGCCGAGTATAAGTGGGAAAGTCTAGGACATTTGGGCGCGGCCGTTTAGCCGCGAGGACGTTTGGGGGAAGGGACGTTTCAGCGCGAGACAGGTTGAATATTACGAACGACTCTATGATGCTACGCTGCCGTGCGTAGCCTTTCTTCAAATTATGCGTTTTATAACTTCTCATCTCTTGTGATTCCCTTAGATGTGACTATTGGGAATTAGAGTTTACCCTCGTTCACCCTATCGCTCACAATCCTCGGTAATAAAAAATTCCTAATTTAATGTCATATCTGTTGACTAAATTCCAGTTATCATCTATCATTTGCTGATAGTCCGTATCCTCCTGGATGAAAATGTCTCAAATTACCACCGTGTCATCAGCAAGAATAGTGAGTGAAAAATTAATCTTGGCGCTGATGTTACTGATGGGCGGGATAAACAAGGACAAGACAGACGGTAAGGCAAAAGGGAAGAACAACGACAGCTCCTTGAAACACTCGGGATATGATGTATTAACATGTACCTATAGTGCAACCATTTGTTCTCGAACATCAAGATTTCATTGACTTTACATCTGATTTTTCGTTCACTTCATAGTGTTCTAACTTCGGGAGCAATTTAAGGTAAGATGAAATATATTTGCTCCCTTTGTTTATCTTGTTCACATCAGAGCATGGCAGAGGTGAACATTTTTGAAAATCAGGGTCAAAATTTAAACTTGGAGTACAATTGTGACTGCATTCAATAGCCATTTTTTTTAGATTTTTGAGATACATATACGTTACCGACGACTACTATTTGGCGACTGCAATACCGACGGTTTTTTAAACTGAGAATTACGAGCGTAATTATTCAAATAGTTGTCGGAATTATGGATTTTAAAAAATCAGCATTTTTTTATTAAAAATACACGTTTCTTATAATATCCTTAATCCTTATTAGTTCAGAATTTCGGGAAAGAGAGGGGGTACCAGCCAACACCACCAAAAGAGGAGGTGTTGGTACGGACCCCATGGACTATCTCCCCACACCACACGGCTGGGTCATTGCTTATCCAACTGCCTTAAATGCCGCAAATGATCCTCAGTTGACGGTCGCCTCTCCTAATAGCCGACCAACCTCGAGGCATAATTCGGCCCACACGCTTCGTCCCTCTTCGTGCCATACCGAACATGATGGTGGGGTTGTGGGGCTGACGTGGATCGTAATACCGCCCTTGCATTCGTGATGGAACTCAACCGTCTCTCGTAATACCCCTAAAGTTAATATCAACGAATCGCTCCTTCCAAATCTTGTGTTCATCGTCATACTCCACTTAGTGCAAGAGATAATCAACAGCTTGTCCCGTTTTTTTCTTTATCCGTCACACTTCAAATCTATGCCGTTCACCCGACCCAGATGCGAGAGTATGAGTGAGTTCACGGGTACGATAATATGAAAAGAACTTTTATTTAGTTATAGTTTTATTTATTGGTTATACCCACTCTATGTTTGGAATTCTCTTTTATTGAAGCTGGCAATGTTTTTTTAAAATCTTTGATACAGTAGTGATTCCTCCTTATGACGTAGGAAAACGTGAACGTTTAATGGCTGCTAAAACGAGGTAGTTGCAAGCAGTGCTCGGCTCGCCATGGCGCGGGCGGGGGTACGGCGATATTTTACTGTGACTTTTGAATGGTGTGGCTAACGGGGCCGGGCGAGTGGAATGCAGTAGGTAGTCTAAGGGTGGGAGCGGTAGTGGTCTGTGGTGAAGTCAGTAGTCTAATGCTGGCGGTCGCTGCCAAGTGTTAACTTTTGTCAGCCACGTGTACTGAAAAGCCGGGATACCGGGGATATTGCAAGCGTGCAAGATTGCTCTGTTGTTTGAGAACAGTTGGCTGAGGGTCCGGATATGCAAGGAAATCCAAATTATCATTGAATATACGAAAGCTTTTCATAATAAATCGATTTGTTTTATTTTATGCTCTTATAAAAAACGAAAAATTTGGTAAGTAGTGATATATTTTTCGTTCTATATAATTGCTTTCCCCAGTATATTTAAAAATAAAGAAGTAATTGTTCGCAAAAGTATATAAAATAGAGATATTCCTTTTTTAATGTCCTGTTTTCCGGATCCTACTCAATATGAGCACGTGGTGAGAGTAATTACTAGTAACACTTTTTTTAAATGAAGTAACGTCCTTATTAGATGTATGCTCAGGTCTTGTGATGTCACTCTTCCCCGATTTTTCCATCAAGTGAGACTATTCATTTAGTTAACAGAAAACTTTATTTCCCGATTTATCGACAGTTTAAATCACACTTTGCTACCTCTTTTATTAGGACGTTAGCAAGTAATGATTCTTGGTACGTTACAATTTCACCTGGTGTAATGTGAAGGGGTGAGTGAATCCTAGTGGGTTTCTTCCCTTCTTATGGTCCGGGGATGCTTGAAAGTTAAAAAAGGGCAGTTATTCAACGAAGCGATAACCTACGAAAGGGTTAATTGCCCGAGCAACAATAATGGTTTGATTTCACGGTATATATCTATCGTGGTAATATGTTGTGTCAATTTGTCAAAACTTTTTAAACCATTATTCACTAATTTGATGTTTTGATATTGCTATCATTGGAAAGACTGCTGAAGCCACACACTCAATAGTATTCCCTGTCGTGTTACATTCTTCCCTGGCTCTTTGAAGTTCACGTAATGATTGGCGAAGTTCAATAAATTTCATTTAATTTTAAGTGAAGGGTGACTGAGAAAAGGAGAAAGATAAAACAATTTATAAACAGCTTCAATACAAAGTAATCCTTATAGCTGAGTTGAGCATGGCTAAAATATCTTCACTTATATTTCGGTTGTTTACGTCCCATTCCAAGATGCGAGAATTAATGAGCTTCCAGAAGTCAAGTAATTTTTAAAAATCACTGGTGATGGACTCGAGACTTCTTTTGAGTGCCCTTACTAAACCCCAGGATCTTTCCCATTAGGCTTTATTTCATCATTTTCAGTATATCAAAAATTTATCCTAGTGAGTCGAATATCGCTAGCGAGGCAGGAGTTGATCCCTTTAATATCCTTTGGGTTTCGTGCTTGGTGGTTGACATGAGGGTCGTCGTTTCGTATTCCACTCCGAGAAGGGCGTTCTCTTGTGATGCGCGTAATGGATTTTCTGGAAAGACATTGACGGAAAGGGATAACCCTAGAAACCAGAAGAGTCAGGGTCGGGACGCGGTGGGCGAGTCACTCTCCTCGAGTGATGAATTATGATGAGGAAATGAAAAATGTCGCTCTCATGTAGTGAGCACCTTTCTACACGAGATGACGTCGGATACCCGCATAAATGTATCGATTCTGCGAGCCAACTCAATGGCAGGAAGTGTATCTTCCTCTAACATGCCCCTCATCATATCCTCGGAAAAAATATTTGGTTGTGTAGTTATAAATTTGGGATAAGATGGTGCACCTATAATGGGTTCCGCACACATTAATAGCTACCCTTCGAAATTAAAATTGTTCAAGTTTAATGAAAAGTATACAGTGATTTTAGCTGTGGTTATCAGAATTTTAACTATTATTTCTACAAGGTGATCTACCGACTGAGTGGAAGGTAGGAATCGGTAGGTTTAAATGGAAGTAAATGCGTTAAAATTATCTGGATTTTTAAATGTGCCGGGCCCTGTTCAATAATATTTCTTTTTCCATTTCAGCATACTTCCTACTCTTCTCCGTCCCGTTCTTAAAACATATTCTCTCATAGGCGGGGTGCACTGACTTTCTCACGGCGTAATATTAGATCACGGCCGGCAGTTCAGCTCGAACATTTGTAACATTTTTGAGCCATTGAAGGCAATGCATAAGTTACTAGCAACTAGTCTAGTCTTAAATCTGTCAATAGACCCATCTGACTTCCCTTTTACTTCAAAAACCCCCTTGCTACCAACCACATTCTTATTTCGAGGTCTTCGTACAACTTCTCAGGCATTTTTCTCGCAAACTGAATATTTCTTTCTCCATGTCCTAAAACAACTTTTCTACATTGCGTCTATTTAAAGTCTCTATGACATCAAGCTCATGTGAGACATTACCCTTTCATTAAAACGAAGTTCGAGTATTAGATACCTAGAAAATTTAATACATCACAAGAAGACTTGAGAATTAGTTGACGCCTCTGTTAAATCATTTTGTCTAAGAGCATATTCCACTTCTTTATGCATATTTTTATTCAACTATTACTGACTTCTTACGGTGTATTCCTCGACTATTGATAAATGTACATTCGATAATTTTATAGGTTTGTTGCGCTGAACTATATAATGTTGAATTTTGTAATGACAAATTTCTCCGTGTTTTAAGTTTAACACTTTCATGAGATGGTAATGAAAAACGCCGAAAAGTGCCGAGAACAAAACTTTTAAAAAGTGGTGAATTGCGAATTCATTATGTAACAGCATGTAGATGAAACTTATTTGTCACTAATAGTTCCTACTCCTCGTGCCTCGCAATCGATTTTTTCCCCTCGGATGGCAGTTGGAGGATGCACATGATATGTTTTCATGCTTTGTCTACCGAGGATGCTACCGAAAGCTTCCACTAGGGTAAATGATCGTTTGCCTCCGCACTCTTCCTCTCATCCTGCGCCACGCTTTGACCTCCCCCGAGGGGTGCGAAAGAGTATGCATGAGGTAACCACCCCGGGGGCGGCATGTGGAGTCCCCTCTCCCCCATGACCCTCGGAAGAACTTACCCCATCGAAAAGCTCACTCTCTCCCTCTCCTCCCCCCCTCCAGCTGGTTTCACAACCCTCCTCTCCCTCACCTCCCCTCCCCCAACCCCTCCGGCTTTACTTCCACTTAGGTCACTACGAGCGGTCCCTGTTAAGGGCTCTCTAAAAATCCTCCCGGAACATCGAGTCGAACACGTTCCGAAGGGACTGGGAGAAGAAAATTTCTGACCATAGACGGCAAATGCAAGAATGCTTTGCAAGCTGGTTCCTCCAGATTATAAAAGTATCTTGCATACTGCCGCCATGGTGCGTGGTAGGACCATAATGCTCATACCATTTGCACTAAGTTACGTGGTGCAAAGGAAAGAGGAATGATGTGAACGAGGGGAAGAAACTTAGTAGTAATGCTTCCCTTTAAGAAAAAACTGCAAGTTAATGGTGGTTAACAATCAGAGGCTACCACTATATTCAATATTTACTTCGTATTACTCTACCAATTCTTAAAATGCTCTACATATTTGGAAAATTTAAAGCCGATATTTAATCTTTAAAACTACTAGAATTAACTAAGAAAGAGAGATACATTTACAGATGGGTAAGAACATTCCTTTTTCCACGCGCCATTAGCGAATACAACAATGTCAGCCCGTCGTCTTTTTCGTCTTCCAATGTATACATTTCCTATTCACTCTTCCTCTTTGGTTGCGTTCGTACACGTCTCTGATGTAGCTCGCTAAATAATATCTAGGTGTAGATGTAAATCTGCAGGTTAGAAAGAGTATCTTATGTTTTGACCAAATCTACTTTTGCATGTCAAAGTTCGCTGAACGGCCCTGGAAGAAATTGAATCAACTTTCAACAAACTAAGATCATTGTATCTATATCTAAGTGATTGATAATCGTGTGTTCCATCCCAATTTTAACTATGGGATTTAGACACTATCATATGGGATCGTTTCTTGAATACTCTGTGTTCTACTCTGAAATTTTACTAATTTAGTATTTGAATCGACCTAATTAAAAATTATATACTGGCAGAATGTTCTCCGTGAAATCTAAACATTTATAAATGCTCACGTTCCCTTACTTGTACATTTAAAGCGGTTTTATTGAGTTACACTGCCCGCTGAACAATAAATTTTCTGGGTGTGTGAATCCCACGAGAATCCATGGGTACGTTGTGTTTCCGCACCAATATTCTCCTTGGGATGCATATTTAATGACAAAGAAATACCCGGGGCGACCCTCCTTCAATGTCTCCTCAGCAATGCAGCGCGGGTGGCGTTTAAGGGTGCCTACTCCTCTCTCCGCCCTTACCCTGGCCACCGACTTCTCCCCTCGCCAGACTCGGCGAGGGAGGGGTATGATCTCCCACCCACGCGTTGATTCACCCGCTGGCTCGAGTTGTGTGACTCATTCCTTCGCTTACCTCCGCGAGAGTTTTCGGCAGAAGCTGGTGCGCAGGCTCACCTTTGTATCGACGGCATGTGTCACCTCTCCCCGTGTCGTATTGGCATGTTTCACTCGGGATCCCCCTCAACCACTCACCGCAGTAACTCTCATGCCCTCCTTCAACCTCTCCGAGGAAACTTACGCCGATGAATAATGTGGTCCACCTTAAGGAAAACCCGTCTTCATTATAGGGATCGTCGGTGAATTAATGAGAAACTGATTAAAAAATAATAGAACTGAGTTAAGGGGATGCAAAAATGTTTTTGGGTTTATTTTGTGGGATCGATCGGGAAAATCAAGTCACCCGCATGGTTTTCTTATGTGACGAAAATAAAGTATTAATTACAAGTTTATTAGAGAAACTTATTCCCAGGAACGATGATTGAATCCAAGTATTACGTAGGTAGATGCACATGGCTCTCAAACTTACGCGTTCGACCGGGGGAAGTTTTCCAAATCCCCGCGATACTAGCAAATTAGTAAACTCCCGAAATTGTGGAGTTGCACTCTCGTGAATTCCTTACCCAATCCTCGATCTCCATAAACCGTAGGTGACTACCCCTACCAATTCGATAGACATTCCTTGTATTCTCCTTTTCTTTCTTGAATATTGCCTATTAAAAAAGAAGAAAACACAATTTAAGGTGATTTCCCTGGCACCTATGCCCCTAATTCCCATGAAGCGTTACGCAAGTCATGTTGCAAATGAACTGGAGTGGAAGATATTAATTGAATGATTATTGATTTTTAATCGTGTCGAAGTATTCTCAAATTCATACTCTCAGAATTTTCTCCCGAGTATATTATTCAACGTCGACTCTGAGAACAATGACTGAATGAATGAACAGGCATTTCACGAGAATGTTTCATGCTCCATTTCTTAGAACAGCATTTGCGTTCATTTTATTCTCTCGCCGATACAGTGGGCGGGTCCCGCGACTTTTAAAGCGTCGTCAACGTGGAAGAGCGAGCAAGGGGCAGAGATAGCACCTCTGAACGAGTAAATGGCTTCATATTTTGCGAATATTTTAACGTCACTGGAAAACTTTTGGCGGAAAAATTCACAAACCAGAATCGGAGGAGGAGAGCTATACGCTGCGTAATTTTGAAGCTCGTCTTATGCTCTATTCTCTGAGTTTTCATTCCTTTATTTTTAGATTTTCTAGTCCACCCTCGAGATTTGCGCCCATCAGAGGCGGCCTCCAAAAAGCAACGCCCTGTCCAAAGGCCACATCGGTCGCCCACGCCTTGCTTAACACTGAAAACGGCGTCGTCTCCACCTCCGATGTCCAATGACCCCTTCTCCTTCGACACGCCCTCCCTGTTCCCGCCTCCCTCCTACCGACCGTCGTCTTTCTCTCTCTTGAGCGCCCATCTCCGGGCCCACCTACCGAATCCATGCCATCTCCCCACCAGCGACCTGCGGTATTTTTGAAAATAAAGGGAAAAATTAACGATAGGTGGAAAATCAATCGCGAATTCCTATCGATTGGACTCGGAAGCGATGCAAATGTTGCGTGGCCATTTGCAGGCGAAGAGAGAGAGGGAGAGAGAGAGAGAGAGAGAGAGAGAGAGAGAGAGAGAGAGAGAGAGAGAGAGAGAGGAGGAGGGTATTAAAGGGATGATATACCTTCGCATAAATTCGCGAGGGTATATTTTTAAAAAAATCCGATTATTATCCGCAGAGATGATTCATTACGTTTCACAAAGGGTTCACGAATGTGCACGGCCATTCTTGTATAGGACCGGAGTAAATCAGATTGCGGAGTGTTTCGCGTGAACATTTTTTCGCGCGTCTTTTCTGGACTGGACAAAGAACATAAGCCTGTTGTGCTATAGGATTTCGTCCCAGTGAGTCCTACTGATTAACTGCTAGCTGATCGCACGGAACTCGCGACTATATACCAAGCAGCAATGTATAATTTGCCCTAGTCCACACTTTACCCAAGTCATATTTTTTAGTGTTACGTAAAACTACGCAACTATGAGATTAAATTATACCAAACATGTCATGGTGGAAAATTCCATCAATACACAAAGGTTCATTTTCTTACCACCCTTCACTAAATGTATTAATTTCATTGTAACTATTTATACGGACGCGCTTTGTAATGCTATCGCATATTGTGCCTTTAATATATTTTCGGTCAACGTTATAGGATGTTATGATAATTATAATAATTACTTGTGATAAGGCATATGCGGCGTGTATTCCAGGTATGTGATTAGAATAAGCGACATTTAAGATGTCCGGCTGGCGAGTTGCCACGCATCCTTCTCTTTTCAGCCTTTCTCCTGCGCCTGCCCATTGTTTCCATATCTTTGGAAGTCACCTCATCACGATAACTATCGTTGACTGTACCAAGTTCTCCTATCTCTGCGGTAGTCATCGTAAGGTGGTTGGAGCGGTATTCATTTGTCCAGATTTGCTTAAAACTTTCCATCCTGGTACTTATTAGTAATATGAACAGGCAGAAGCGCAAAAAATTGCATGCCATTCACTAGGTTGCTTGGCAATTAAGGTAGCGCGAGCGAGATAGTTCCCCAATCATAATAGAGACCATAATCGATATATACGTTTTCATTTCACCAACTGTGAAACACGAATTAAATATTGCATTATTGATGGTGAAAAAAATAGTTTTACATGACAGAAATTGTAAGTAATCAAATGAAAATATCTAAATAAGTCTTTAACTTGACTCATTTTTTTCACGCGGTACGTTTGAAACTTCATCCAAACGGAAGGTTTAATGTTATCCTGAAGAATTTACTGCAGTGACAGTATGATTAATTCTCAAAAATAGTTGAGAAAACACACAAACTACGCACTGTTGATTTTTTTGACGAGATCTAAGCGTAGAAAATGCCTCATTTTTTATATAAGGTTTTTCTGGAATGCATACACGTACCGTTTCCCATATAAAAGGGCTGGTATTTTTTGGCAAATATCTCCGAAAGTAATATTGTAAGGGGTTGAATTTTTCATGTCAATAGAAGGGTGATATATTTTACTTTAAAATGAGACCTAATTTATTGACTTCTAGGCAAAATGATATTTCGCTCGAACTACCTTAAATGCTACTTTAACTCGTAGACTTGGGACACTTGGCATATATAGAGAAATAATTCTATGACATGCTGATATTCCCCTAAACGTGAAAACGTAAGTTTCTTATTGTTATGTTGGCTCATAATAAGTATCAAGGTATCATGCCGGATAATGAACACATCTTTACATAAGATTTCTGCTTAAATTTTCTTATTCGTACAGCGTATTCTCATGTCATAACAATGCTTTAATCGAGAAGAAAATTTTTAAATGAAATTCTTGCACCAATTATATTACATTACATCATGCATGGTTATTTCCAATGTGTGAATAGATGTACTTGTAAAAGTAAATATCGATGTAAATAGAAGTTAAGTATGGGACAAGATTTTTTTTCCACTTGCTTGGAAAGTTATAAAAATTTGCACTCAATGACTCATGATTCGCGCTCCTACCACGTTAAAGTTATCCCTCTCACCCTCACTACAACCCTGTCATATCTGGCGGATGAGTATTAATAAACAATCACTCGAACTCGTTTCCATCATTCCAGTAATCATACTCCCGAATATGTATTTTAAAATATCCTCCACCCCTCCCAACCCTACCACTCGAAAAGCTCCCGTTTCTCACTCACCTCTCTCAAGGTTCTCCTTTTTTTATAGCTCCGAATGCTCTTTCCGTGCCGGTTCTCGCATTTCTTGATCGATCGAGGCACGTGGAGTGGAAGAAAATTTCATTCAAATGCTCCCTCGCTTATTGCCGAGACAATCACGATTAATTTCCTGGCAATTTTCCCATATCAAATAATTTATTTTCCCCATAAGTTTGCTCAGCGGATTAATCAGATATCCGATTTTTATAAATAAGAATCGAATACCATTGGGAAATTTTGTTGACTGTAGAAATTCAAACTGCTATTTAATTTTTGCCAAAAGAAAATATGGCGGGATTTCGATATGTATGTTTCTTTGACCAAATCGCTCGGGGCTCGGAATGAGCTTTCTTAAGGTGACTGATGGGGTTTTTGCCTCTGTATAGATTTGTGAAAACTTTATATACTTGTGATTATTTGTAACATCTATAAATACTATTGAAAATATTTTATTTGACGGAGTTATGATTGACGATTTCTTTTAAATGCGTTATAATTTACTTCACGATATAATATTGGTTGCTTACAAATATAACGGTGTCACGCAGAATCAAGAATTTGAAAATACATACCCATTTCAATATAATTTACGCCTAAATTGCGGATGCCGGAAACTATTTACCTATCAGGTCGTAACAAGTTCTACCTTATGCAAAAATATAAAATGTAACCCTTGCACCAAATTAATTACCGTCTGTATCGTGAATTACAACGCACAAACAAATGTAGGTTTAGTGATGACATGTGGTCATGGTTTTTTTTCGACGCGGCGATCCCTACTAAATATTTAGTAGGCGATTTTCACTTCCTCTGCAGGTACGTAATGTATCATGGCATCCGTTTCCGACCTGGCAAAACATAATTCTTCGGAGATCAAAATTTCTAACGAATGATAAGCAGTTATATTCCGTGTCATTGTAATACCTTGTTATAGCCATTGTTTCTTCTTTCGAGTAAGTACTGAGTTCTCCGTGAAAAAAAAGTCAGCGTAGGTCAGGCCCTGATCGTGGCTTGTATCCAACATACCATTCAGATGAGCCACATATTTTAGGTAATCTATATAATATTTATTGGCTATTATCAGTGGATTAGTCATAAAGTCAGATTTTGGGATCAGACCTGAGAACTGTTTTAGGTACTATTACGTGAGTCTTTCCGATTGTAGAAATCGTGATGAAAGTAGAAAGTGTCGCAGCATAATGAATATGACAAAAATGATCTCTACATGTACAGACTACTCCGCTAGTCGCTGCGTGTGGCATGGGATGCTGGGGTACCAGCCAGGCAAAAGAACAAAATGAAAGAAAGGAAGGTGAAAGATTAAGATGAATGGCATGCTGACGGTAGGTTCGTTGCACGTTATGAAGTTGTAATAATCACTAACGGTGCGTGGAAAAGTATGTTTGTCCTCATCAGTTCGGCAGTGTATCTCATTTTATCGCTTCTGTCAGCTCTAGAGATGTAGCGCTGGGTAAAAATAATATCCTCCGAGTCATACCGAAACTCGCTTGATCTGAATCATCCAAGTGACCTGAGCCTAGCGCTTATCCTTCGAGTCTCTAGAGGCCCTTCCATGGACAGTGTGGCTCTCTCTATTCGCTCATAAGTTTTCTCTACTGAAGCGTGAAGCTTTCCTTTTCAATATATTTACTTCACAAACAATATATTTCCACGCAAGGTCGCAAACTCTCGCAGATTATTCAAAATGTGGCCTAATTTCAGCAAAGTAGCACCTCTCCCTCTCGCTGTTTTTTCATACACTCTTATTCCCCTGACGCTAGGTAAGAAGTATTGGTGATTCTCTGGTATTCAAATTCATATGACTCATTCATATTTATGCCTCACACCCTATCTGTATGGCATTTTGTGATTTCTTTCGTTGGAAGTATGTTGGAGTACTACAGTGCTGGTGACATATCTACTTGAGGAATAAAGTTCTGATTTTCATGGTCTCACGTTGAAAACCCGCTAAATTTATTTGGGTGGCGCGCAAGTGCAATGCAGTTACCTGAAAACTTCACGTTGCATAATATTTCAAAGCTATTTGAAGCCGGTTCATCGGCGATATTGGGGTATTTCAATTGTTTGACTTAATTTATCTGTGTTCCAATTCCTGCTAAAATGAACTCAACTGCGGGTTAGATTAATAAAAATCGTAATTTTAATTTATTTTCTTAGTACAAACCGTATAGGTTTACTTTAACTCGCCTGGGATTCGCTTGAAAACTAAAGATATCAAGGATGACTTCAAGCTTCCTATCAAATGAAGGTATGATTCCGCCATGTTGGTTGATTGTGGATTTGGTCGTCCAAAATGTTCGATCAACTTGACCGACGATTTTGACCTCCGACCATCGCTGATTGTCGTTGGTGAAACGCAATCACCGGTCATCTCAAGAATCATCCTCAATCAAGCGTTGATAGTCGTTGAAACCGGTGGTTAGAGCAGTTTACCCTATTTAGTCATAGAAAACCGACCGAGGTTCCAACAACTTCTGTAATTTTTGTGGTAAATTTCGTTGTGGTCGTGAGCCATATGTATAACATGAACTATTACCCTTCCTTCTCGTTGTCGTGAGAACAAGAGGGGAGAGTCAAGTGGAATGAGTAGGAAGTGATGGAAACTCGGGAGAAATTGAAAGACAATGCAGTACTATTGAAAGAGTGGGAGGGGTGGAAAGGAGGGGAAATGGTGGGGTTGGAGAAAGGCGAACTTGAGCCGAGGGTGACTCATCAGCGTGGAAGGAGTCTTTTAAAGAGGGAGAATGGTTAGGGAATACGTTGTCTTTAGATAAAATAATTAAATAGTGTGATTCAATAGTGTGGATTATACTCTGAGAGTTTTTATACTTTATTTTAGCATCACACTGTTGCCATATCATCAACGTGCTTGGAAATGAATCATCCTTGATTTATTCTCCCTAAACGTTCTCTCAGATGGGCATTAGATCCTGCGATGGTGAAAGATATTTACCATTTTCCACAACCACGGTTTCATGATGGGACTAATAAATTGGTGACGCACAAGTGAATAAAAATATATGACATGTCGTGATAAAATTACTGAATTAAAACTATGAGAAGATAAAATAGTTAAATAATTTGAAAGTAATGTGTTGAATGGATTAATATTTCGGTTGTATTATTTCTATGAGCGTGTTATTGTGCATGATGGCAATCTATTGAGACTCGCTTCTTGGAATGGGTTCTTCGCTTCATATTTCCATGGATTATTTTCCAGATACGTTTGAAGTATCAACGAACTCTTAAGGATTTCCTTTATCTTGGAGGGACATCTATGTCACACCATATTTCAACTTTTTATTTCTTTAGCAGCAATCCTCTGGTAGCTCAGTTCATAGATATTTTTTAATCAAGTGCATTATCGAACAAGATCATTTTAATTATGTTCAAAGCTAAGTAACGTATGGGAAGACAATCGTTTTGTATGGAAATCAACATTACCCATCCAGTTCCTTCGAAGACATACTTTTGATTCCATTCACATGTAGGCACCGACATGTAGGCACCTTATGGCTACACTATCTGATTCTGCGAAGGGTCGCCATCTTAGGTAGTGCTTATATTCGTCGATTATATGCTATGTCAAAGGTAATTGCAATAAATGTTTCCATTTGAATAGATTTGGTGCTTAACCTTGGTTTTGTTTGTGTGATTTCCGGGAAATACCGATTCCGTGATCCTTATCGCAATAATCGAGCCGACATATTACAAAAATCGCTGGGGAGCCCGTCCAAATCGTTCCATATTGATTCAAAAACTGTTCTTTTAGCTTAAATTATTTAATATAGTTCTTCATTCAAGATATAATTTGACATAGTTTTGTCTTCTAATAGTTTTGTCACACTTTCTGTTTACTCGTAATCGTTTTATTTAGTTGGCCGAGGCCATAAAATATAGTACTCCACTTTGACTAGATCCATTTTCTCATGATTTGGACCCTAGACTTTAGACTAGACCCCGCAAAAAACCTGGAATAATGTGAAAATCGGATGCATTTTTCCAATTGTGAAAGATGTAAAATTGATTCTTAAGGTGGCATCCTGACAATGCACAGCATTTCACGGAGCAATCAAATTCCTGAGACTTTTATAATCCACCCGTAATTTCCCAAACCTTAAATTGCTGTGTCACCTGATTCGACTCAGCTCACAGACTCATTAAAGGTTATCAACTTTATTGATCACATGAAGGCATCTCCTCTGGTGCTTTTATAACACTTTCCCCGTCACATTAAACATGCATTAGTAATTAACACGGGCTCAGTGTTCTTCAAAGAAAACGTAACCTTGTGATATGTATGATATCCTCAATCCCATGAGGAATAAAATAGGTTGAAACCTTTTAAATCAAGGTGTGAGAAAGTATTATCATAGTTTTATTGGTTATCTTGGCGAAAGCAGGTCACAGCAGTTCAGAAGCCCGATCTCTCAAAGGTGGGTCAACGGCATTCGGTAAGTGGTGGAAGAACTCTAGAATGGTCCTTGGGAGATAGAATTAGTGTGACTCGGGTAGAGAAGTAACAGGAAAACCGTAGTAGGCTGCAATATACTCTCATGATACATGGCTTTGCTCATCCTTTGTCCCCCATAAATGACTCATTTCCACGGGAAAATAAATGGAATGTTGGGACGCGGCAGAGATCCGAAATGTGTGGACGATTACTCATCGATGCATTAAATTTTCAATTGCCGATTTATTTTATTGATGAAGTTATTCCACTGTTACTCCTCGATGAAAAAATGTTTTCCTCCGAAAAATGTTGTTGACGATGCCTGACTTAGTTCGGGCCTGAAGCCAGTTGACGTGATGGCGAAATGTCGAGCAGCGAAAACTATTTCCCAATCGGATAAGACCACACCTATTGCTCGATTCCACTCCGCAAAAATTGAAACGCCTAGTCACGATTTAAGGGGGGAGTAATGGCCTGTTTATGCTACACGTGCACTGGTGCGGGAAGATGCATGAGAAATTTTTCCATCGATACTAAATTGTGTAAACAAATGTCTGCGCGAATTTGGGAAAACTTCCATAGACGTGCATAAAATAGCCCATCGTAATTCAGAAAAGTTTTCTGGCAAGTTATCTCTCTGTGCGCTAGTAGGCGCAACTTGTAAACTGATATTTGGAATGGGAAAGGATAGTGAACAAGAAGCGGAGTGGGTCTTGATGAAATATGTATGTACACGAAAAAGACAACTTCGTCTGGAGCACCTCCGTTTAGCCAATGTTATTCACACGATACTCAAGTTGAAGCGGGGGACAGTTAAGTCCTTCAAATGCCGTATCTGAGACCTGATCCTTGGTACGGGAATTCAGTCTCAACACTGACTGTAACAATCATGCCGGACTGAATCTCAATTATCATCGGTGACGATTCTCTTCCGTGGCCCAGATGGGGATATTATTCTCCGGGTTCCACCGCGGGTTAGACGTTTATCAGAACACATATTTATGCCTTGAAAAAATAAGGAAATATTCCCAAATCGATAGGAAAGCAACCTTTCCATGTGTTCATATGAGGAAAGTGGAAGTGAATTTCTGAGCGTTTTCATGCTTGAATACATGCGTGAATAGTTAGTCAGTGTGATATTCGAGTCTTGTTTCGTGGGCATTATACGGCTTCTCCTGAGACGGATCAAAGGAGGGGCAAAAAATCCGACGACCCTTCCTCCAACGAAGTTATTTTTTTCTGTGGGAAGTGAAGGAAACTGAAAATAAAATTGAGGAAACGAGCTTCATTCAATTATTTTATGCACGTAATAGTGTTTTCGAGGAAGCGGTGGCGCATTTACTGTGGTGTTTGGTCGGAAAAATTGTAAGCACGGAGGGTTTTGTTTTCGTAAAATGTCGTAAAGTTACGGATAACGCAGTGCTAAATTTACTAATGGGTGATAGATTAAGTCCTGTACGAATGATATGGAGTGTTTTCCGTGATGAAGCGCTGGCGACATTAATAACGGGCTCTCTAAACTCCTTTTTCGCGCTCAAATTGATACAGTGGTTCTTTACTTGTGCTTTCGTAAAGTAACTTCATTCATTTCGGTCTACCACTGCCCTTCTCCCACGCACTCTATTTTGCCGAATATGAGTTTTTACAACCTGCCAAGATTATTTGGGTTGAATTGTTTTTTTTATGTTAAATATTATCTGTGCTATTAATTAGCCATGTTGGGCATGAAATAAACCGTTTCGGATAAAAATATCTTTTCAACGGTAAATGTTTTGGAGATTATTTATGAAGTATTCACCCGAGGCCAAGAATGCCTACTTAGACTACAATTCTCTTCCATGAGTATTTCATGTAGTTGATCACTTCTAATATAGCCAGTACTATCACATGCTTTTTAATCAATTGATAATATTTTCGCATGTAACGGTAGTTTTTTTTATTTTTCGACGGTAGTTCCCTTCCTTGTGAGAAATACTGAAAGTGTACATATTTCTTTATGATGTTTATCTGAGAATGGCATGTCGCTATTGTATCAAAGAATGTTTCATGCCTGTTTTCCATTGAAATTCACCGTGATACTAACTTTGGCGCTGTTTAAGTAGCCACTGAGTGGAAGAATTTATTGAGGAAATAAATTAAAACTAAACCGATGTAAAATTAGTTAAATAATTACAATTTGCTTGTTATTTTTTATTCTCTTTTAAAATGCTGTTTTCAGATTGTAAACGACAAGGTTATTATTCAGGCAGAACATGAAAACATTACATTGGATAAATTTAAATTGGCAATCATTCGATAAATATTCAATTAATTTGTTTGGAGGGGCAGTATAATTTTTATCTTAGCATTTAGCCACTCATAATAAGAGAATATTGTGAATTAAATGAGGCCGTATTGGTCATCGACTATACGGTACGGGGAAAGGAAAAAGGAAAATACAAATTGGAAGAAATTCTTAGAAATTTAGGGAGGGTTCCGGTACCTCACAACACTCTGACTATAATTCGACCCCTTGGCTTCCCTGTGAACAGCCGACTGCACCCATAACAGCTGATGAAAAAGGAAGCAGATGACGTTCATTGGAAGTCTTTCAGCTGCCAGGAGCAAAAGGTATGAGGTGAGGGTGGCTATACGCCGTTCATTATTGAATAGTGGCAGCAATGCGGATTCAGGGGGACCTAGATGGGACCAAAGTTCCCTCTTGCGCGTTGCCGCCATTATGACTCAAAAAGCAAACCGCTCTATAAGGAAAATGCTCACATTCACTGTCCTAAGAAAGCTAGACATCGGCTGAAACTAACGATTTTAGTTGCATGACCAAATTTAAAGAATACGACAACGTTTTCGCTCTTTTTAAGCGCAAATAATAAATGACAATGGCGCGAACTAGCGCGTAATGGAGAACCATGACCACGCCCCCGGTTATTCATTGTGACATCGATACTTGTGAGCACATGTACTGATTGAAATATCGTGAAACGTGGGGCAAAACTACTTTTTGAAGTTTTTGCTATTTTTGAAATCTTTGTTTCAGTTCTTATGTCCATAGCCAATTTTGATGATAAAAGTTCATTGATAATCTCTTTAACTGGAAACAATAAAAATACGCGTTGAATATTTGTCGTTTTTCAATGTACGAGGAAAGCTGCAAATTATTGCAGATATAGATGCGTCAACAACTCCGTGCTCATACCAATGACGAAATATTTGTCCTTACGCTCATAAACGGACGTGAGCGTATAATCGTTGCCATTTTGTGCACCCTTCTTATCGATGAGAACTGTATCATTTGTGTAAACCCATCAGTAACGAAATCACTGTTGTCGCACCCTTACTATTAGGCTGTAGCTATATGTATGTATTTTAAGACGATTTTTAAGTCTTGAACTTAGCAAATATTTTAAACACGAGAATAATATCTTAGTAACTGGACGGTTTAGATATACGAAACATTATATAATATCTGCAAGGTAAACGCACTCTGCGAACGTTGTACTCAGAAAATAAAAATAGTGTGTGCTTGTGTTTTTAAAAAGTTATGTAAAGAAACTTTCATTTATTTTACAGCCAATGGATCGGAATGCTTGATATCTATGCGCAGAAAAAGTAAATTATTCTTTCTCCCGGGAAGACGTCAAAAAATGAGGGAAATAACTAAATAATAAATAATAAATAAATAATGAGGGAAAACGAAAAAAACTTGGGCTTGCTCCGTCGATGAAAAAACAGGCAAAGATATATGGATGTGTTCCATGTAATGCGGCGACTCATCTTCTTACTGGGTTTGTAAGGTAGAAGAAAGTACTTGTTTGCGAGTATTCTCTACATTCCATCGCGCAAGAGCCGCAAGGTCATGCGGCAGGTGATGTTAGTACACCAATCACTAGTAGGAAGGGCGTAGGGATAAAATAGTGAGTTGGAAGAAATAATATCTCCATCTGCGCTTGTTGAAGTCGCAATTGTTGTGCGAGATGAATTTTTTTTTTTACCCTTCCGCTTGCCAGTGAATCCTCCTTAATTTTTGCAGTTGTTTATACTGAAGATGCAGTGCGTGAGAAAACTATTACCTTTCGTGTCGACTTGGACCTCGAGAGATGTATCTTTTGCTGTTAAAACCTGTTTACCGTCCTCAGGTCACCTCTCTTGTGGTTTCCAATCTTTTTCTTGTAATGGCACTGTCGCACTTGAAGTGCGCTTTTTGTAATTTCTTTAACAGAACGCGTGCTTTCCCTCAGTGTTTTGTTGAGTACGCGGAGTTGATCGCATTAGAATAGTTGTTGACTCTATTCGCTGTGAGAATCTATTTCTCAGTGAAGACTATTATGAATTTGCCCCCAACGTGGTGCAACATCCCTAATTATTGATGCATTTTTGTTGTTTTTTACAAGATTATGAAACTGATAAAGTTTTGTATATTTTCATTGTTATAATTTATAGTTGAGCGACATTTCTCAGATAGAATTGCGGGAAAAAAATAAGTATAGGATTTGACGTAAAGTCTATTACATATTAAGTTATATACATATTTACAGACAATATCAACTGCTTATACCATAGTTCTGGCGGAATTATAGCGAGAGAGATTTATCAGGATAGAAATTTTTTTAAAGGACCGTACTTTTCTACCTATTCAGGACGCGCGAGAGAAATACTTGGTCGGCAATGAACCTCTTCGACACTATCGCTGAAGTTGATTACCCGTTTCACTCTTACAACGGAGCTTTTACTTTGACCTCTCGTCACGATACGCCAGTAAACCGTTCTCTTCTGACCTTGAGTTTCGATTCCCATCAGTTCTCCACCAGTAAATTCTTTGAAAAGTAAATTGAAGTGAATGTGCTCAATGCACAGACCGTTATAGATCCGCGCCTTCGAATACTGTGTGGACATTACCCATGTGGATAGCGCGCTCGCAAAATCGGTCGCAATCCCTACAACTTCTGGTTTGAGAAGCACAAAATTGCGACCCGGGCGTCCTTATTTATTTTATTGCGATATCTTCCATTACGACCGAGTCTTAATGGAAGGGTCGCCATGTTGCGGTGAGATTCCAGCGGGTGTGAGATCAAATCAGAGAGTGAATTGGGATAGCATCGACGGAAGGGACTTTCTCCCGTATTCTGGATTTCCTTCTTGCTGTCAAATGGATGTTCGAGGGAACGAATTAAGTCCATATGTCCCTGATACTTGATTTCGTCCGGAATGAAGCTCAGAACTAGCCCAACTATGACCAGTGGCATCTTTAATCAGAGCGGTCGAGCGGCGTGGCACATAGCCTCAAGGAAGGCCATAGAGTAGTGAATTGGCTTTTATATTTCTTTTGGTATCGAATATGCGCGCTGTGCGTGGCTCTGGCATCGCACTTGTGTAGCAATCGTCGTTATGATTGCAAAACATTAAGGACCATTGGCCGACATTTGGCAATTGAAATTTTGACATTACATTCATTTTGCTAATTGCATACATTTATGCATACACAGAGTATTACACACCCTTCTCGCCGTTCCCTTCCTAGGTACACACAGTCAAAAAAGTTCAATTCTCAGTAATGGTGCATTATAGCCGACTCAGCTTTCATAATTTCATCCGTATTGCCCTATTCTAGCTTACTTATTTTGCTTCTGTTTACCTCATGCATGCGCTTCAAACAGGCCCTCATTTTCTTAAGGTTGCTAATTTCCCTCTTCTTAAGAATCTACTCTACTACACTCACCCTATCCTTTCTCGGTCTACCCCTTCCTCTCTCGCCATCAATTCCTCTATTACGGATAATAAAACTTCGAGAAACAACCCATTCTCTCGAAAATCGGCCGTGAGGAACCATATTCAGATTGAGGGCATTGGTTTGTTGAGGCCGTTTCAAAGGTAGCAATTAAATGCACATATAAACGTATAGATGGATGGGCAGTGAAACTGGCGTCGTGTAGAGAGGAGATTTACTAGAATGTCTATGCAATTGCATGAACGAGAGATGGGAAATAAGGCCATGCAAATATTCCGATCCCGCGTTCTCACACATCTGTGCATCTATTGGCGCTATAAAATGCCTCGTGTAAATTGGCCTTCGGAGAAGCCAGGATATAGAGAAGGTGACCTTAAGCACCTTAACCAGGCTAGAGCAGAAGTTAACCAGCACCACCGGTCATTCTCTCGCTGGATGTGGTGACAAATCGAACGAAATGCGAGAATATTTTATCAACTGAGCTCTTTGTTTTATTGTTAATTTGTCGCCAATGTCATTTAAAGGAACAAGTCGCATCGAAATTTCGCAAAAAGCAGTCTTTGAAGCATCGGAATACTTCCTAAATCACATGTTGTGAAAATTTGTAATTGAAGAGCAATGTGGCACATATACCGCGATAGAAAAATCTGGGTAAGATAAATAAAAGGACTGATGAAATGGCCATTCCTTTCGTAAAATCGCCTAGTTCTTTTGATGACGAATTTTTCTCATTTTTTTGGAATAATTTTAATGATCACCCCTAAGACAAATGGATGCTCGAATTCGAGTATCTTCCGCACCCTCCAACCATTAAAATGTCAACTGAATACATCAAGGGATTTGAAGAGCAGGTGTTGATTCTTCTCCTGACCAAACTATTGGCGAATTCCATCGTTAGGACTTGCGCAATCGTTTACCGTCCGATCGGCAAATATTTGCTCAAGCATGCGAAGACTCCGGATGTAATCTCTCGAGTTGGAATTATTGGCGGGATATTCATTTATCTTTACTTAACAGTTCTCGCAGAATATTCCTTATGATTCCAAACGTTTGCTTAGGACGTGAAATGTACAAACCAAATCGTATCTTGGATATCTGCTGAAACAGCACCTTTAGTGACTATATATGCATTTTTTTAATTAAGTGGCTCCTAAATTCTGAACTTCTGCCGTTAGGTGATAACCATCACTCTTAACTTTCCAGTTTTTTCCATTGATTTTCCGTCATGTGACGCGTCGATATACACCAAGTCATTCTATTTGCATTTGCGAATCGACATTGTAAGCTCCAAAAATATTAGGTACCCTTTCAGAAAGTCTTTCTCGGGGATCTTGGGATTTATATGCTTAATCCTGTGAATTTAATCTTATGTTCAATCGGAAATTAGCATCAGTTTATCATGTCCAGAATGCTTATTGCATCTGAGTGAGTCATCACTGGCAGCCAACTACCTGAAGATTGGCTTGCTGCAGCTCTCTACTCCTCTTGTTACTATTTCTTTTCAACTTTACTAAGTGTCTGCTTTCAAAAGTCTTTTTCCACTCACTAGTCTTCATTTTATCGTCCAGCGCTATTTTCCTGGCTTATACCTTATTTGGTCTTCCGGCGTAGTTGTGCCTGTTTCCATTCCATTTCCCATCCATAATTTTGGTTTTTAAGAGAGGCTTTATTTCACCAAAAAGGGCCCAATAAGTTTAATCTCCGCACCACCTCACTCAGTTATCACAAACCATCTCTTCTCCTCGAGCCTTCGTATTGCTTCTTCTTACGCGATTCCTTCCGTCCATGTGATTATTATCATTTGGTTCGATTATATCTTCGGTTACATCACATTTACAATGTTTCCAATCTTCCTTCTTCTGCTGCTGATAGCGTCTTGAACTCACTCTGCTTTATTAGAAGTATGGTCCAAATACACTCATACCTCTATACAGGGCCGGATTTAGACTTGATAAGGCCCGAAGCTATTTAAGATATGGGGCCCTTTATAAGTCCAGATATTCTGTCTGTGCCAAAAACATTTTTTGGGGGCCCCCAAGAAAGTGGGGCCCTAGGCTATAGCTTGTGTAGCTTATACGTAAATCCTGCACTGCCTCTATACGGGACTCCCTTTAATGGATTTTGGTTGCAGCGGAAAAAACTGGAACAGACTTAATTTAAAATTCCTGCGCGCTAAGGATGGAGCCCAATTATACTAAAAATTTAAAGTGTACTACAGGTATTATTCACTGCCTAATTGGATAGTGTCCTTGATTGAAAAGTACAGTGGGTACTGAATCTATTCTTCTCTATTTCGTGATGTAACTGCTGATATCAGCCACTCCTAACGTGACATAACCATATAAGTAACCGGGTAGTAACATTCTAGCGTCGGTATCTACGGACAAACGGCTTTATCGGGCTGATCGTTCCCCCTTTTAGTCCATAATACCGAGGTGTGGATGTCCGCATGATTTTTTATACGGTTCCTCATAAATTCTAAAATGGAGTTGCTAGCTGATACCCATCATACCTATTTGCGTCAAGACGCTCCCAACCGGTGTGGTAATCTGTCGGGGATGAAATGTACCGCTCTGCTACATTAGAGTATGATCCAAATATGTATTTTTTTATTAAGTGACTCCTAAATTCTAAACTTCTGCTGTTAGGTGATAACCATCACACTTAACTTGCGCCAAAGAACTCCTCACCTAATCGATAATCTGTCGGGGATGAAACGTTTTGCTTGGGCGCACAAGCGGAAAAGCCTCGCCGCGTGAGCTCATCTTACTCCACTCCCCCAACCTGCGGACAAAGGTGGTGAACCCCTTCGAAGTTTGTATGGTTTCACACTTCCTCACCCTTCTCATTCTCGGAGCTCTGCGGCGTCACAATCGAGCCGAAATTCGTCCGACGGACGCACCCCTGCCCCTGCGTCTTCCCTATAGGGCCCGTCACGAGCTCCTTGTAGTACAGAGACGCGAGAGACGGAGGGAAGAGTGGGATCGACCATTGTTTAGAATCAGTTCTTCTGGCTCATTGCCGAGACTTGAGGTCTCGTGACCACGAGGACTACCTTAGCTTCCGAACCATGGGAGATCAAGGTCACGCGTGGGGCCGGAATGATATTATTCTACGGAGAGGAAGCCGACAAATTTGAAAAAAAAAAATTGAAAATTGGAATGAGCTATTGTGTGAAACCGGCTTTTCGTGAACCGCCTCGTTTAATTCAGGAAATTTTCCCGACGAGAGAAGTTAAACGGAACTTTCAGAAGATAAAAACAACACTTATGAATAAAATAACTCACACGTATTTTCAGCATTTTTTAAAATAGCTTTGGGGAAATGTTATTATGTTACATAAGGTTTAAAATTTTTACTGCTTTGAGAAAACGATGTTCAGGAGAAAGATGAAATTAACTCGACGTCTGTGACTACGATTAGGCACCTCACTTTTCGTTATGGGTAGGTTTAACGTCCTCCTTTCATCATGTCCATGAAACAATAGCAAAAAAAGAAAAAATTATTTTCATCAGTTTTCTACACGATTCGCTTCGCACGGTGAGCAGGAAGTGCTCTCGACGCATTCACTGTTAAGTCCAAACGAAAGCAATAATGAACAGAGAAGAGCAAGAAACACTGTATATCACATCATGTTTGAATTTCTCTCTTTCCTCAAGATGAAAGCTCATCCGTTTAGGCCTTACGCGATTTCTTGCATCGAGAATGCAATTTAGACTGTGGAAGGCACAGTCAAAGTGACAGTCGCGGCGTGGCGGGTAAGTATGCACTTCCTAGTCTCCTTTTCCCGGGATATCTATACGATTCCTGGAACTTGCTTTTTCACCGTCCAATCTCTCTTTCAATCCCTCAAACATTCTGACTGCCCTTACGCCGTCCCCAAGTCCGATCCTCTCCTTTCATCTTCCGCGCTTTTCAAGCGTTTTCTCCTCAATCGCCCTCGTCAACATACCCTCACCTCTCAACACGTCCTTTACTCTAATTATCTGCATTCTCCGACTCTGCGCTCTTCCATTCCTCTCTCACAATTCCCTACATTTCCTCGATCGTCTTCCCCGCTCACCCTCTAAATTCTTTTCCAAACCCACATCTCAAATAGCTTCAAACTACAACTTCCGCACATCCTCGTTTCGCAATGATTAAGTTTCTGACGCATTCAATGCCGTGGTGAATGTGAGAGTTTTTACGTTTCTCTTCAGTTCCCCACTCATCAGTTCCATTCTTGTCCTAAGTGGTTCTTTGGCCAGTGCAATTATGCGTCTAATGCCCCTACCTCTAAAGCGATTTTCTTTTAAAATTTTTCTCACTCACGTGAACTGTTCCCTGCTCTATTACATGCCCACTCTAGACTAGAAGAATTAATACAAAATCTGCCCTTGAAATTCTCACTTCTTGAAAACCTCGTTACCTTTGCTTTACCTACCGTAAAAACAACTTATATCTAAGAGCCTTCCGGTGGATTATTTGCAAAGAAGTTTGACATAATGTCGTGGTTATAAACCACAAATCGCGTGCGAATGCTTAATTTTCTGTTAAGGTATTTTTTTCTGGAATTGGTGTTCGACATAGATACAGCCTTCGTAGGGTCTTCATCATTCCTTTGGTATTCAAGAAATTAATTTTTTTTGAACCGTGCCTACTAATCCCATCCTTCCCATTTCAGACCAACTATTAACTTCCCTGCACCCAAAACCTTCCAGTCCACGCTCGTTCCTCAGAGGTCAAGTTTCAGACGAAGGCAATGCCTAGCTCCATTTAACTAATTGCCAAACTTGCCTCGGCATTTCGGGGAGATTCTGATTAATCGAGACAACTTCTCACAATACGTGAGTAATTACTTTTAACTATGCGTTGTTCACTTTACGTTCTTTGCACTATTTTTTCGCTTGATATCAATCTAAAAACATAATTCCCTAACATAAACACCATGCACCTCAACATAATCAGTTATCAATAATCTGGATTAATACCTTTAAAGTAGACCACAAAAGCCTGATGAAATGCTCCTCTTTACCTGCGTAGATCGAGGGATATGAGATATGAAATCGAGATGAGATTTCAGCTTATCGCACCATGAAAAATATGGGATGTAAAGCATGTAGGGATGTAAAGTTCGAAGAATTTCATAGCCTTTGGTGCTGTTGTATTCAATAAATTTTCACCGGCAAATGAAAATGATTTTGTATCCCAGTTTGCTGGTCAAATGTGAAAACATCTTCGCTAGAGTAATATCTACGTGAATAAAGAGGATGCATTTATAAATTATATAAATTCAGCGTAATTATCAGAAAGTTTTCCCATGTAAAAAATTACACAATGGCTTTATCCCAATGGGGGTAAATCTTCAAATTACCCTGGGAGCCACCGCAAGAATGTGTTGCAAAATATGAGCGGATTAAGGTCGTTGTTTTGGTGGTCGGGGGGCGGATATCTACTTTCCGGAGGTCTAGGGCTTATAGAATACCTTATAGCCAGCATTTTTCCCACCGGGTATCACGGAGGGAAGACGGCGGCCGCCCCTCCCCTTTGAATCTTCCCCTCTTTGAATAGAGGGGATATTAAGACACCAGTCCTAAAGGAGGGAGGGTGTTGGGAAAAGGAATATGAGGATACACAAAGTGAACTCTATGTCGATATCATATATGATCGCTCAATCTGTAATTACTCCCTGGCAGTTCTTCTAATGTACTTTCTCCTTTTTTGACGGTGTTTTTTATTGCAAGCATCGCTCTGTTTTCATTGACGTCAATGATGTGTTGGAAGGGTTTGGAGAGGGAATTTTGCATCTATTTGCTCGACAATGAATCCTAGTTGTTTTGTTGTCTCTGCCATTGATAGTTTTTTGTGGGTTTAAAAGATAATTCGCTCCAATTTAAAAATTACAATTGAACTTAGCGTAGCATGCAGCCTTCTAATAACGAGCGGCTCCCAACCTAGTACTATCATCGGAAATCGGCCCCGTTTCCTCGATATTTTTGTTACCATCAGTAGTTATGCTCGTTCGCTATCGCTGGGGAAAGTAGGGGGTCGACCGCTTGAGGAGGAAGATCCATTCATTCTTGGTTGATGAGTAGGCGCGTGGCGCAGGTAGTTTGTTTGGGGGTAGGGGAATGGTCCCCAAGTGGGATGTCATCCGGTCGGATCTTTAAGTTTAGCTGTGCGATTAGCGTGATTGTGGGTGCGCGAACGTTAAACTTCAATGTAGAAAAGTAGATTAAGGTGAACGACCCTTAAGTTCAGCATTATGATTTTATTACCGGAAGCATCCGTGTCCTAGACCTACACTGGTCCGCACATTTGTGCTGTCAAGTTTATGGTCAGCGCACTTAGGAGAATCCCCTCCATCTATCACTCAGTCTTTCTCAATAAGTCTTAAATATTAGATACTAATAATTTTGAGTGGTTAAGGGTGTTTCATTTTAATAGTGAATCGCCACAGTTACTTACCCTCGAAAATAAGGAATACATTGAAAAGTGTCACCCTTCCCCTTTCTGATGAATAATTTAATGGGATTTAAGTTGTTCTTGGCTCAAAATTTGTTTTATATATGCTACAGCTGCTAATTTTTATTGATAAAGAAAACGTGACAAATACGCGCTGAAGCACGGGGTAATAAAATTATCCCCGTAGAAGATACGCAAGATAACGACATGTTCTTGACTTTGCTTCGTAAATGGAGAAAGAGTAATTACTCTATTTTGCCCTTTGAATGGAAACGTTACACATTTTTGCGTTGCCCGTGCGTAGAATAACGTCTTCCGTTCGGCACAGGTTGCCGTATTATTGTTTTACACTGGCGCAGCCTGGCGGCGGGGAAGAGAGTATCAATGCGAGAGGGGTGGGATGCCCGAGATCGATTTTTCGCTCTTCGAAATGAGCTTCGGTCAAACGTGGAGAAAACATGGAGTGAGACTTGGTTCACCAAGCCGACCTTAGAAAGCTTCCGATCGTTTCGTTGTCCTATCCACCTCCCCCCTTTCTACGACCTTCCCCTCCTAGTGGTTTCGATCCGAGTGCTTCATAGCATCGCTCGTAGCCGAACATGGCCGAATGTTGTGGTGAGAGATCGGCGAGGATGTAACGCCAAGTAAACATTCCAAGGCAAGAGCTCCATATTTACATGCTAGTCACGTATTTGCCGAAAAGTGTGACTGCGGATTGCACATGATGTATTTGTTGTGGAGAGGATGTGAAACCTTAATTGAAGGTAAGGATTGTTGTGATTACGTGTATCGTGTGGTAGAAAAAATCATATTCGCGTTTTCATTTACTAATATAAATACTGCCCATTGAAGTGTGTTCATTGGGCGCTGTCGCACAGTTGCGATTTAAAATATTGTTTCCGCCGGATAATATTACGCACCTTATAAGTATGTATGATGAAGGATAATGTATTCTAAGCATTTAAATTCGAGACAGCCTAACAATTCCTTAGATATTGTAGTGTAACTTAAGTTTTGAAGTCGGTAGAATTTTCTTTTGATATGTTTTGTTTACAGACGTTGAAGTCACCGAGAGGGGTGGTTCATGCTGGCGTTTAGTCCATAAAAACAATGACTAAAGTTGTTGAATTACTTTAAATTTGTTAAAATGTATAAATTTTTCGTTAAGCGTACTCATATATGTTAACTTATCCTCTGCATTATGTTTTGCAGGTACTTGTAATGTTCACTGCCTGGAAATCCAGCAGCCATGCATTTCGTCTGGATACCGTGTAAAATGAGTGGTGGACGCGAGAGAGAAGAATATTATGTGCAATATTATAGTTATTAGTGTTAATACGGCTGTGAAGTGTTGTTAATATGCTGGATGTGAAAGCCAGCCCAAGAAATATGAGTTCTTGGGAAAGACCGAAGAAGTCCTCAAAAACATTCCCAGTGCTACTGTATCTCCTCTTTCTGAGCAGCTGTTGTTGTGGACACTTACTTTTGGTGACAGAGAATGAATCTCCGGGGAAGGTGCTCTTCGATGCATCTTTGTCTGGAACGATTGGAATTCGAACCAAGCGTGTTTACAAAATCAACAGCAATCGCACTGCAGCCTTCGTGAACCGTCTTCTGCACGTTTCGAAACATGAAGGACGTGTGAGCCTCAAGAAGAGGCTGGACTGCGATGGAATATTGTATCCTAACTTGTTCACCGTGTATATCGATTCGATCCCAATTGAATATAAAGAGGAGGATAGCACTTACGAGTATGGTATCGTTGATGGTGATGCGAGTGACCGATGGGTTGGAGATCGTGGAGGAGTGGATTACTACTCCTTACCCTTACGGATATTTGTCGGGGGTGCAAGGTGCAGGGATCGAGTGCGTGAAAAGGTACGAGAGGCCAGGAGATGGATAAGTGAAACTTTCGCCTCATTTGCTGTGGCTGTGCCCAAGAAAATCGCGGACGGGCCATTGCCATGGAAAGGAACGGCTCTGGGACCCTGTGTACTTAAGGATCAAACTTTGAGCAATATATCATCACTTGTACCTCATAGTGCTCAGGTTCAGTGTCGCCTCGCTGCCCTAGATCTAATTGACACTGGTGGAATAAAACTAACCACAACACCATGGGGTGACATTGTCTATTCTGGCGATGAAGGCTGTTCTGCGGAAGCTTTGTGGAAGGTGTGTAACGATACACAAAATGCTGAGTATTGAATTAAACCTGTAACTATATGAATGCCCGGTTTTCAATTACAACCGAATTAATATGACATTAATAATAGTGCCCTCTGTTCAATGGTGGGTTCATTCATTCAATATATTTGTGAACATTTTTATGTGGAAATCAATACAACACATTATTCCATATCAATATTAATGTTATGTATTTCAGAACCATCAGATTATTTACAAACTTGCCTGTAGTCATCAATGTCACTCATCTTTTTTATGCAATTTTAAATACTTCTAAACCTCTTTTGTGTGTGGGGCTTGAGAGGATCTAATGGCCGTTGTTATTATTCACTCCTTGAACCACCATGGTGACAAATAGTTAACATGACGAATAGAAGAAATTTCAATATCTCTCAATCCCTCTGTAAGTGCTTAATGTTTTACAAAACTGTTCAATTTTATGTTTAGGTTCGAGTGTATCTCCGGTTTCAATGTGGAGAGGATAGCTGGCACAAAAGTCATGGGGGACTGATTTCTTCTGAGCACCGCATCAGTGTGGTGTTCCACCGATCTTTTGGTTTGGGTGGGCCTGATGGATCTACAGCAGACCTCGCTGGTCGTGCCCGGCGGGAGCTACGTAATGGTGTACCACGCTTTGAGCATCCTCTCTATGTGGCATCTGTGTTTGAGGAAGTTCCCCCTGGTTTGAAAGTCACCACGGTATCTGCCAGAGATCCAGAGGGGTCACCTCTTCTCTATGCTATGGTTTCCCTCCTGGATTCACGATCTCAGAGCATGTTTTCATTGGATGCAAGATCTGGTGTAGTTACAACCACAACAAAACTAGATAGAGAAACGGTCAACGTTCATTACTTTCAAATAACTGCCACGGATGATTCATTCCCTCCTCAAACTGGAACAACTACCCTACAGGTAGGTTGCTTGTTGGGTATGACTCATAATGTTTAGCTGTTGTTTTTTGTCGAGAGACAGTTAATTGAAAAGAAAAATTATCACACTTTATTGTACTATTTTCTGTCAGATCAATGTGTTGGATGTCAACGATCATCCCCCAGTATTTGAATCCCTGGAGGGTTATGAGACTTCCATCCGTGAGTCTGTATCTGTTGGCACCACACTTTTAACGGTTCGGGCCACTGATCAAGACATGGGTCGCAATGCTGAAGTGGAATATCATCTGCAAGACCTTCCTGTGGATGAATTCATAAGTCTTGATGATAAAGGTGAAGGTGGGAAGGATGCGGAGAAAGGGACGAAGAAGTCCAAAGTTCATTCTGGTCACATGCCCAGTGAGCACTTCCACATTGACCCAAGGTAACTGTATTGACTCTCAAAAAAGTTGTAGATGCTGTCAATTTATGGTCTTACTTTTGGATGAGTGATTGAATGTGTAGGTTCTTTAGCTCATTAAGCTATAGAGCCTAGAAATCCTATAGTGAGGCCAGTGGTATTAGAACTAGTGAAGAGGTGTATTATCCCAGTCACCTTGTCCACCAATTGAAGAGAAAAGGACTTAAAGAAGAAATCATTTGCCTCCTTAACTTTGAGAGGAGTGCTGGACTGGGGAAATCTGCAGTTCCCCAAAAATTACTTCAATAGTAAATCTCCTAAAATTAATATTTTTTCAGACTTGCGCTCACAATAGATCAGGACTTGGTGATACTGGCACTCTTTAACAATTCCATCCAGAAAAGATGAAGTGGCGTCCTTATAACCTCAAGAATAATGAAAGAGAATGATTGTAAGCACATAGTTTGCCTATTGTTTGGGTGATGATATTTCTTGTGAAATACAGATTTTGCTAATGAGCTTCAACTATGTGGTGCAGATTTTCAGTGGCTAGTGTGGTATATAGATATTGTTAATATGAACTGACCACTGTAATGAAAATTTTGGCATAGAATTTCAGTGCTCATTTAAGTTTTTTTCATGTCACAGTGGCAGGCTTAGGAAATTTATTATATTGATTAATATCCAAAAAGTTTTTTGTCACTCCATCAGCTTTAGACATCCAAGGCCTCCTACCGTACGGCCTCAAGAAACCGTATGCATAGTGCATCTTTCAATTGTGATGTTGGATCATGCACATTTCTTTATAAATATTGCCTGTCATTCACATTAATGAAGTGTTAAACAGCTTTTCAAAAAGCTGTACATATTAATTAGCATAATAAAATTGCTAATGGATTGAAGGCCAAATATCACAGTTGCTCTGTCAAAGAGTGCCAATTTATTGTTACATCATGTATGGTGGCTAGGTTTCATGTTCATGGCAAAATACTTATACTCGCTGCAGAATCCTATTGATATTTTATGGTTTATCAGGTCATCTATGAAGCCTGGAAAACTTTACATTTAGGAAGCAACATTCCAGAAATATGACTTTCCTATATTTTTAAAATTTAAATTTATTTGATTTGTTGATTTGGTTTAGTTGGCTCTTTGATTTGGCCTGCTGGAAAGATCTGGTGCTTTCCTGGTATGTGATGAAAGTTAATTCTTCTTGGGATTTCCATGAGGTAAGGTATATGGCCGCTGCCAATGTTTCCATGGCTGACATTATGATGGGCATTTTAACCATTTGAATGTCAGCTGGAGCCAGATACCTCACCCAGTGGAAATCCTGCCAAGAATTCTTTTTCCCATTTGTGAGATTTTACCTAGATAGTATTTTCCTAGAGGGGAAATTTCCCTGAAGTTGGCATTAAAAAGTTGTGTTTGATATGCAAAATGTCCCATAGTTACCAGCATCTTTTAGAGATTGTGATTTTTAGTGCCAATAAGTTTTTATCAGCAGTAGTATTTGAAAAATTAGCCCCATTTTAGTTTTTGTCCAAAAGAGTAAGTTTGGGTAAAAATAGTGAAGATATTGAAACTTGTTGAGGTACAAGATCTGTGTGTTGAGTATCTGAAGAAAATCTTCCTGGCCAGGAAAATTTGAAATCATGGAGGAATTGACATAATTCAGATGGACACCCTCAGCCACATTTTGGCCATAGTTGTGTAGAAAATGAAGTTCCATTATTTGGTAATCAGTTGTTATATTAATTAAATAATGTATTGAATTTATTTATTTTTAGATCTGGTGTGGTTACCACGAGGCTGCCACTTGACAGAGAAGCAACTAGTTCATTCTCATTGCTTGTGGTGGCTACTGACATGGCTTATCCTGAAGGAGGAAGTGGAGGTGTGGTAATGGGATCTGGTCAAACTCAGCGAAGTGCTACTGCTCCACTGGTGATACGAGTTCTTGATGAGAATGATAACAATCCTCAGTTTGAAGAAAGAACTTACTCTGTAAAAGTACCTGAAAACCTTCTCTGGACTGGTTCGCCTGTTATTGCTACTGTTAGGTAAGTTTATAGCTGAATTTTTATTGGGGTAATTTCTCTCCCCTTACAGTAAAAAGTTTACATACTGTATTATTTTGAGCACAATTTCAAGTTATTATTTTAATTTAGCTGCTATATAAGTTAGAGCATGTATATAAGTCATTGAAATGCAAGGGCACAGTTATTTGCTGTATTGGAAATTAATTTAAAAAGGACTCTAGAGCTCTATCATTAGATCTTGCCAAAAAGGTTTTAGGCTTCTACTTTTGCAGGCCAATACTTATGGTCGTTGGGATGATTCTGGATTTTGAATAACAGTAGATAAGGAGTCAAAACAGAAAAAATACTCATTACACTGTAATTTCCATAAATTTATGTTAGAAAACTTATGACCGGTTTTACCAGTTGATGTATAATCATGTATACATTATCTCTCTCCTGAAAGGTAAATTTAAATGTAAAATTTTAGAAGGCTAGTACATGCATGGATTTTTGCACTACTATGGAATTCACTGTGCTATTGAATTGATAGTTTGTCTTGTGGTTTATTGATTGCCGAACAAATTGGCAGAGAAATTATAATTCATCTGTTAGTGAATAATTTCAACAGATTCAGGCGAGACATGGTGGAAGTTTGTCATAATATGACAGAAACAACAATTGCACTTTTACACAGGATATTTTTATGTGTGCGACGCATTTCAGCTCACAGAGCCGTCATGTACCAATCAGGCATTTGTGCCAATAAGTTGTTATCAGCAGTAGTAATTGAAAAGTTAGCTCCATTTTAGTTTTTGTCCAAAAGAGTAAGTTTGGGTAAAAATAGTGAAGATTATAAAACTTGTTGAGGTACAAGATGTGTATTGGGTGACATTGTCTTGTACCTGATATACTCATTTAAATATCCTGTGGAAAGTGCAATTGCTGTTTCTGTTATAAATTATAACTTATAATATGTTAGTGAATAGGTAGAATGATTCTCGCAGAACTAGATTTTATTTTGATAGTGCTCCTAAGGCTTGGTCCTTGTGTATCACTACAGAGTGGAAATCTTATCAATGAGCGTACAAAAATAAATTAGGAATTACTTATGTAAATTAAAGAAATTTCATATATTTGCATTTAAAAATGGGTTAATTTTTTAAATGGCCAGTGTGTTTTGAAGATGGAATTATATTGCTGTTATTGCTGTGATCACCATCTAAATTGATACCCCTGTTTTCCATTACATTCAGTCTCCATTAAGTTGAAGCATAAGTAAAGCAGAAAAACGATTGAACATGTAGGTGGTCATTGTTTTTGCCTATCCTCTTATTGCCCGAGGACGATTATGTTATAAGTTAATTATAGCACAAGGACGATAATGTTATAAGCTGAAGTTAATGTTACAAGCAAGGGTTATTGACATCAATTGCTGTAATGTTTCTCAGGGTAGTTCACTCTAATTTTGGTCAGATGCGAAAGACATGGGAGTGCATTGTTTTTTTCAGTGATTGGAATTTTTCCTGCTTGAAGTGCATGCTAGTGTAGAATTATGTCAAAACTCTTTTGCAATGCCCTGTTTTTATTTTGCAGAGCTACTGATGCCGATGAAGGTGCAAATGGAGCTGTTAGATACACTATCATCAGTGGAAATCCTCAGAGTCAGTTTTCCATCGATGGACTCTCTGGAGAAGTCTCATTGGTTAAGCCTTTGGACTTTGAAAGTGTGCCAAGTTACCGTCTGGTAATTAGAGCTCAAGGTAAATGATGCTTTAATTTCTCTTTAAACTTAGGAGGTGCATGTTTCAATTTGAACGTATAAGTACTCCCTGTTCCAATTTTTCTCCCTTGTGTGGTGTTTATCAATTTAACTTGCCAGGATCTACCTATCATTATACATCTATTATTAGCAGAAATTTACATAGCCCTAATATATCACTTCCCATACACGTCACTTATAATTCATGAGGTTCATTTCATATGTTTTGGTTTTTAAAAGAACTTTTGACACCATTGGGTGATAAGTACTGTTTGGTGATGGGTAGATGGAACATTGATCAACATGATTTTTGGGATATTTTTGACAGTAATTTGTTTTATGTGATTGTATTCAAAAGAGGAAAGGGTATATGAGGAGGTTAAAATGAATGAGAATGCTGGAAGGGAAGTGGTAAGAAGTGCATGGAGCATGTCAAGGAATGTGTTTTTTTTCAAGGAATAAAAAAATTGCTGTGTATGTATGTGTTCTTGCCCTAACTTTTTTATGTGGTAGCTAAATCAGGATACACTAGAATAAACATTAGAGTTTGCTAAGTAATATCGGAATGGGGCACCTAAGAAGTATTTAAGCATAATTGAGGGGTAGACGGTTTGCAATGATTGGCCTATGAAAAATGTGCTGCTGCTCCAGTCATGGGCATGTTTAAAATGATTATGCTTCATTTGGTTTTGCTATGTTGAGAGAATGGATGAGAGTTAAATAATGTACTGGTTTATGATATTGCAGGAAATACTTTGCCAGTAAGGGGTAGACAGAGGAAGTCATGGGGGAATGTAGTTGTGAATGAACTCTTAAAGAGGAGGAATATTTTGAATCCTAGAAATAAGAGAGAGTGCATTTAGCAATTGGCTAGTGCAATAAAGGTGAAAGATGTATGCAACATTAGGACATTATGGGGGAAGTTGTTTTTCTAAGATTTCCAGGTTTATAGGCTTGGGATTTTGTGCTCTCATGGGCACATGTACCCTGGGCAGCTGTCTTGTTTGCACACTATAGAAACTTCAGCTGGTTTAAATGAGTATCTTTTAATTTTAATTCATTCTTTTTCAAATTCTTTTTGTAGATGGTGGTAGTCCCAGCAGATCCAACACCACTCAGTTGACCATCAGTGTCGCAGATGTGAATGATAACGCACCTAGGTTTTATTCTCATCTTTTCCAGGTAAGCTTTAAAAAAAATTTTAACTTGACACCTTTTTCCTGAGAATAAATGATTTTAGAGTGAAATTTTTAAGAATAAATGATTTTGGGCTTCTGTAATGGGCCAATCAAAGGAATTACAGTTCTTTTTGATGACAATTTTTTAACTTAGAAATCTTCATTTATAAAAATACTAATTAATTTTCTTTTTATCAGAAAATATGATCATGTCGTATCTCATTTTAATTTATTGATGACACATTTCTCTCATCAAATCTTTATTCAGGCTACAATTCCAGAAGGTGTTTCTGTGGGGACTGCTGTATTAAGACTGCAAGCATATGATGCAGATGAAGGTCCAAATGGAGCCATTCAGTATTCCATCTTAAATGGCAGCTCAGGGGCTATGCCTCTTGCTGTTGATCCTAAATCAGGTTTGATTTCAACAACAGGTCCTCTTGATCGGGAAGAGCGAAGTCAGTACCAATTTCAGGTTTGTAATTTATATCACTGTATGAATAGTCAATTCTTGTAATTTTAAATTTTATGGACCCATAGACTGTTATTTTCATTCTTTATTCCACCTGATATTTTTGTGGGTTGTGAAGGAGTTATTTAATATTTTCAAGTCCTGTGATAAGTGCGGCCTGATGTTGCTGCTTATACTATAATGGAAGACTGAGAAAAAAATAGTTATTGAGTTCATCCGAGATGATTGATCTGTTGAAATGTACTAACTTGGCTTAGAAAAAAATGAAAGTAAACAATGTTCAATGATCATATGATTTAACCTTTCCCGTGGACTACAACCCTGACTTGGTAGAAGGAGAACCGTGGCTTGCACGATCCTATGACCCCAAGAGCTGGACTGGCGGGAGCAATTAATAATCGGTAGTGCCACCCATGCCAGATAGGTTGAAGGGTAGGAACCAGACAAAAGGTAGTCCTGTGATGGTGTCATGTGAAATACACTGTTGCAAAGTGGGGATGGGAGTCCCCTCCCTACTATTATACTACCCAAAAAATTGACTGTCACTGAAATTAAACCAAGGCTATCATCATGCATTCTTCAGTCATGTGATTCTCCTGTCCCAAAATAGCATTGGATGTGTTTACAAATTGGCTGCAACAGTAACTGTCAAGCACGATATTATCTTGGACGCTCTCTAGACTAGAGCTCTCAGTTTGTATGAGAAGGCTGCGGTCAGAAGCAGCTTTGAATTTCAGGCTTTCTTTAGACTGTACAAGGTTTACTTTAGGTTGTACAAGACCTAGGAGTTCACTTATTCAGGAGAAAACTTAAGTGCATGGGTGGTGCATTATTGGTGAGGCAGTATATATGATGCCAAATAAGTTGAATTTAGGTGCGATGGGACTGTTTTATATTCTATAGTTAAATATTTCCCTGGTAAGGAAATCAAAATCAATAAATTCTCTCATTGATATTGCTCACAAGTACTAACTGGCTATCTTTTGTTATAATTATTCAAAACTGTAACTATTAGTTAGCATCGAGTTAAAAAGAAGTTGTGTGATCTTTTAGTTTGCTTTAACTGGAGATTATAGGAGGGTACTGAAGAGATACAAAAGCTCTTCTCCTATGGTATCCAACCCTTGGAGAAGTATTGAGAATCACTTTCCTGTAATGTAATCCCTAACCTCCAAATTTTTTTCTAATATATTTGTTCCTAATGTGATGGTGCTTACTGCTTCCACTCCTAAAATTCTCCAGTTCAGACCACTTCTGAGATCCTGCATGCATACATGAGGCGATGTAAATTCAATTTTATTAATTTAGGAGTATGTGCTTACTTTTTGTTGGTGTAACTCCATATTCATTCAAGGGATATTTTTTTGTCCTTCAGGTAGTTGCCAGGGATGGAGGTGAACCACCAATGAGTGCCACGGCTTCTGTTATGGTGATTGTTGAGGATGTTAATGACAATGATCCTATATTTGAGCCTTCTTCGTATGAAACTACTGTCTCTGAATCAGCGCCGCCGGGCACACCAGTAGCCACTGTATCAGCTACAGATCCTGATGATGGCCCTACACGCCTTCATTATGAGATTTCATCTGGAGATCCGGGTGGTCATTTTGAAATTGTTGCGACTCCTGATGGGAGAGGAAGACTGACTGTGGCAAGAACCCTTGATTATTGGTTGGAAAGGAAGTAAGTTCATGAATCATTAATGTGGCTTGAGTTCAGATATGTGGGGTGACTTTGAATGCTCACAACTGCTGGCACTTTGACTCTGTTTGAAAGCAATGAGGTCATTGCCTGTGTTGGGAATAATCTACATTGTGTGTCTCCTTGTATGCAGTGTATGATTAAATTGCATCACATGGCAATTTTTGAGGGATATGTAGTGTATGCCATGGTGACAAGGGTTCAAGCTCACCTCACATGGTACAGGATTAGAACTCCTGTAAATGAATTTTAAATGTTTACGCGTACAATTTTAATTTGATGTCATAATCTTTTCCGCAATTTTGCTATTGCTAGAGAGCAAAAGTCTTGGAAAAATCAAATCCATGTTCTTTTAGTTGCTGGCTATTTTTTTAAAAAAGAGCTTAATAAGAACAAATTTCACCTGAACTTTTGCTTTATTTAAGCCTTTGTCAGTCACTTTTTTGTGAATTTTTGCTCTTTACTTATCAATATGTATAATCATCTTTGATTGGCTGATGATTATATCAAATTGAATGGGTGATTTATTGTGATGGCATCCTAATTGTGGGAGTAAATATTTAGAGATCAGATCGAAGTCAGTGAAATGATGAAGTTGCACGTCATATAAACATTTGAGTGATTATGCCTCATTTCCTGGCCCATGGGATGCACAGCTCTGTGCCTTGTAGTGTCATTTTGGAGCTTGGTTATGTCTTTGTGGAAAGTGTAGTGGAGGTTTTTGGGGGAAGAAATTTAAATTAATATTCAAATGTTTTGCAATCAGATGCCCATTGTGTGCTAGTTGATTTGATTTGTTTTAAAATGGAATTTTTCATATATCTCTGCCTGTTTTTCTGGTGGATGAATTGATTATCAATATAAGTCAAAATATTCAAATTGAAATGATAAGTATTACCTGATCTTTTATTATTATTTTTAGGTTTTCCCTCATTGTCACTGCCGAAGATTCTGGTAGGAGAAGAGCATCAGCTACTGTGACAGTGTTAGTGTCTGATGCTAATGATCATGCTCCTGTCTTCGAAGGAGCACCTTACACTGCAACTGTACCTGAAGATGCAGCTGTTGGAACCACTGTACTTGTGGTTTCGGCAACTGATGGTGATGTTGGAGAAAATGCTAAGATTACATATTCTCTTGGACATGCTGGTTTGGCTGGTATGTTTTGTTTCATTTTTCTACTTTCTGGTATTCTGCTAAGGTGGAAGGAAATAATTCATTTTTCCTTCGATGATGAATTTTTCAATTATTGATTGCTTCATGACAACATATTAGTGCAGCAGAGCTTGCTCATTAATAACTTTGATTAGCGATAAAATTTTCTTCCATTGTCTCAAATATCCCTCCCTTAGGCCATTTTCACACACACTGGCAAAGCTGGCACCGGCGCCGGATGTAATGTAATCAAATGAAAGCCTTTACACGTAGTCTGGTCTGGCATAATTGCCGGCGCAACTGACGGCACCGGCAAGTGCAGCTTCTGCAACGATGAACTCTGCAAATCGGAAGCCGGCACCGGCTGTCGGTTACAATGTTTCTTTATGCACACTTGCCCACACGTCTTATTTGCCTGTGCTGGAGAGTAGATAGTCGCTATTTTATTCAGTTGTGTCGTTGTTCTCTTAACTTGCAATGCCGGCTTGCAGTATCGGCTTTGCCGGTATGTGTGAAAACAGCACGAGGTTGGTGCCGGCACCGGCAATGGCTTTGCCGGTGTGTGTGAAAACGGCCTTAGGGTTGTTTGTTTTTAAATACAGACAGTTCCAGGTTTATATAAGTTAAACATAGGGTATATTTATGTAGTGTATGCATATGGGCAAATTATCTATGTGCAGTTTTCTCTTTATGCTCTCATCTACTAATAGATGTAGGTAGTCAATCTTGATTATATTTGTAATTCGAACTCATATTCCATGAAATTCATAAATGCTACAACTGGATTTAAGTTGAGCTGTCTAGCTATATTTGGAACCATTGTTTTTTGTGCTTAAACCTCTATTTGAGTTTGTTTTTTTCAAGCTGGAGAGCTATATTGACTTATAATAGAAAGGTCCTCGGGTGTAAAAGTCAAAGAGAGATGCTAATTCGCTCTGGTTAGGCCACACCTCAGATACGCTGCCAGCATTTGGGACCCTGGTCTTAAAGATTTAACCAAAAAATTAATGAAATACAAGGAAAGCAGCATATTTCGTTAAAAACTGCTATGAGTGTACATATAGTGTCTCACAACTTTTAAAGGGATTAAGGTGGGAGCCTCTAGAGACTGAAGCTACATGCTAGGCTTCAGTTGCTTGAGAAATTCAGAACTGATATTTTTCAGAGCGACACAGAGAATATTATCATGACTCCTCACTACGTCTCTAGGTCTGACAGATGTGACAAAATAAGAGATATAGACTGCAGAACGTTTAGGTACAAAAACTCGTTCTTTCCGTGCACAATAAGTGACCAAAATAAAAATTGAGCTCCACTAAATACACTCCTACAATATATGTCACCATTTTATCTCCCAAAAGCTTACACCTTTACATGGCTGGTGACCTAACATCCCCTGCCACACAACCATGCGGCGGCTCGCAGGGTATTATGTAGATGTAGATGTGAATTCTGTGTAAGGCATTATCTTAAAAAGGTGAAGCGTGTTATGTAAAATGAATAATGACTAAAAATATATGTAAATGAGAAAGTTCTATAATCAGACAAAATAATTATATCATCAATTTTTCTGTCAATTTCAAGAGAGATTTTGGTCCCTTCAAAATCATGTCACTCAAGACATGCTGGCTAGATAACTTTTCCTCTCAGTCATTTTTACAGTGATGATTTACTTGGATTATATTTAAAGGAATTGAAGATTAATCCATTTTGCAGATTGAGGCATATTTATGCTTTCTCATTCAATCCAAAAGGTAATAGTAAATATCCAGTGTGTTGTTTATGCTCAAGTTTTCAGCATGTTCAGAGATTTGCCATTGATTTTCTGTTGTTGATGAATATAGTGAAGATCAAAATAAGTACCTCATTGTGGTTGCAGTACCTTATATTTTCTGGTGGTAGTGAAATTGGTGTTAATTTTGTGCTGATATACTGGCATCATACCCGAATGTGATTTCACCCTGAAAAAGTATTGGCTTATGTTAAGCTGTGATTTCCTGAATATTTTTTCCTCATTGAAATTGCATACATTAGTGTTCTCTCTGCTGGTACAGTCTACTAAGGTCACCATCTCAGCATTTCTTCAAGTTTTTAAATTTATTTTGCATTGTCTCTCATTGCTCAAGTGTAATTTATTCCATTTGATTTCAGGAACAAGTATTCCTGAGTTCATGATAAATTCACAAACTGGTGCACTGCTGGTTGGTGCGCCATTGGATAGAGAACGAGTGCCTGGTTATAGCTTGACAGTTACTGCAACTGATGGAGGAAGTCCACCTCTCTCAGATTCAACATCTGTGGAAATCACCGTTGGTGATGTGAATGACAATGCGCCTCACTTTGGAAGTGCATCATATTCTGGAACGGTGCCAGAGGATGCTCAGGTGGGTTGTTGTACCATGCGTAAATACTATTTATTTTGGTTTTACTGTGATATATTTACCGTTACATGAAAACTATTATCAGTTCGCATGAATTTTAGTGCCAATTCAGGAAAAAATCATTTGGTGACAGTGGAGATGTCTTGTTTTGGCATTCATTTAGGATGAAGAATTGCAATAAAATGGTTGGAAGTATTTTACACGTCCATGGATATCATTTTATTATATTGAAGTTTAAAGGCTAGTGATTTCTAATGAGTATTTCAATGTGATATCCTGAATATACCATCAGCCCTGGTTTCGGCAGGGTAAAGTCCTCGCCTGCCAACTCAAGGGTCGTGGGTTTGAATCCCGCCTGGGAAGAATATTCACTGCCCTGGAAATGGGTGTTTGTGTTCATCAGATGACTTAATTGTAAGAGAGGACTGTGCAGACCTTAATTCGCTCATGATAAAGACAAATTATTATTATTATATCTGTGCTTGATTTGTGGTTTATTTAATGCACAATACTCATGCCGTTTGTTGTTTATGTTGATTAATTTCATTTGCTTGGCAGACAAAAACATTGATCACTTTCTTGCTTAGCCAGGTTCTGCCACCTCTAGAATTGAAATGGTAATACACCTCTTTAAAAACAATCGATGTTATTCATAGCTTTTGAAGTCCATTTGTTCAATTCTTTTATGATTTATAGTTTTATTCTTTCTCGTTATATTGTGCACTGTGGTGATGCCTCTGACAGAGTTCACTGCTTAATTAGCAATGGACTCTCCCATTGATGTGCTTCAGCAATCCTCAACTTTGCTAAAATATCAAGCATGACAGGCTTCCTCTCTCTTGAATGATATTGAAGTAATGATTTTACCGATGGAAATTTGACCCAGATGACGTGGCCATGGAAGCATTTTAAGCTTACTTGCTTTAACCTTTAAACGCCGAAAGTGCCAACATTGGCACGCTGTTTGGTGCTTCTCACTGCCTATAGTGCCATTTTTGGCTCATTCATTACAGGAAAACATAATAAGGGCCAATTTAAATCTGGCAGGGAGGGACTTCTCAGGACATTTAAATCCTGCATTTAAAGGTCAAGTAGGTGCAATATGGGCACTTTCTCCAATTCATTGGACTCGCCATAATTGAAAGTCCTGTGCGTAAATCATTTTGTGCTTCAGGAAATCCTTATGTGTGGGTGAAACTTGGCAACGTTTTATTCTAACATGGCCACTGGCCAATGCTAGGCAGTAGTTGGAGGGGGGAGGAGGAAGAGACAGAATGGAAGAGGAGGAGAGGGAGTGCTGATTGTTGCTTGATGAACCATCTGATAATTTAATGGATAGATGATCAAGCATTGAATAATCAGTGCTCTATTGTGGGTATTGGAAGCTGTAGGTTATGATATTCATAGGTCTATGTGAATTCTTGAGGAAGGTTTTGAACACTTCATAGTTGCGTGAGATCCTGTATATGACCTAAAAGCTTGCAGGGATGCATACTTGGTACCAGGAAATTTGGTACTTCCTGTGGAACTAAAATTATTTAACAACTTACTTTCAACATGGGTGGGAACTACTTTTAACAGTATCTAGTTAATATACCATTTTGATGATACTGAATTATTGATCACTCTTTGCATGGTAAACTTTTTTTAGAATTATGTCTTTGGTGTATGAAAATTCATTTGAAAAATTTTAATATAAACAATATTCCCTTTTTAAACTTTTTTTAGTCTCTTAATCAGTTGGAAACCGCATTGCTGAAGCTGTAAACAGTGTGGGAGACTGATGTGGTGTGGTGGGAGATTGTGTGCCTTTTTTTGTTTTGTTGTTTTCATTTATAAGTTGTCATCAAATGATTTCACAGCTCAGTTTTACTTACGAGGCAATTTTATGGAGGATTCCTTATTATGAGAATAACTGGAACTCAGAAAAAAATTGTTCTTTCAAATTTCTTGGTGAACAGCTTTGGTGGGTTAACAAAGAAAATGTAGTGTGAAAATCTATACAAAGTGTGCGATTAATTCTCAGAGTAACTTGATTTATTGCTATTGGTTTATATTTTCTTGAATCATTAGATTTTTAACGACACATTTATCTGCAAATAGGTGGGAACAAGTGTTGCTCGAGTACATGCTACTGATAGTGACCAAGGACCTCATGGAAGAGTACAATATTCTCTCATGTCTGGACCTGGATCTGGCGATGGTGCGTTTGCTATGGACCCTACTTCAGGAGTGATCCGAACTGCTAGAATGCTTGACAGAGAAACTGTGGCCAGGTAATTTAATCACTTTTATGTTCCATGGATGAATGATATGCCTGGGTAGAGATGCTTAAACTTGTCTGCAACTTATAGATTTTTATACCCATTTATCATAATAAATATGTTTTATCAATGGTAACTGATCCTTTTTCTCTATGGTCAAAGGTTATTTTTTTTAGTCTTTCTACACAGTAAGTTGTTCTCTTGTCCTTCAGTTTTAACTTATTTGTAAAATAAAACACTCTTTTGTTAACTGTTGATAAGTGTTTTGTTTTCCCGTCCAGCCTCCCATCCTTATAGTCCTTGCTCTTGTGTCATACCCATCATTTATTCTCTGATTACTATGTAATCATTATCCTATTATTTATTCCTTCCCGGCCCTCTCTTTTTTACCTAAATTATCTTTTCATCTTGATCTAGCATCTAGTAATTCTGAATATTACACAAATCTCACCCAGGAGAAACTGAATGCAATAACTGGATACCATTAAACTATAAAATAGAGATGGGTCGAATAGCAGATTTCTCGAACTTGAATATTGAATTCGAATATTAAATCATGGCTTGAATATTCGAATATCTTGAATTTCGAATACCTCGAATACTAGAATTGTACATAGCATATTAAATATTATTCTAGTACTTCATGTTATGTATGTTTAAATAAAAAGATATGGGTAATGGATTATATTTTTAAAATTAACTTATTTTTTTTCAAATGTAATGAAATTAATAATGTCATATGCATCAATATTATCATTTAAAACTTATTACCTACAACAGATTTTTGTTTTGCAAAACAAGCATTCTAACTTGTTCAGGATCTAATCTGCTTCTTTTCTTGTTACAAATTAAACCTGAGGCGCTGAAGAGTCACTCAGAAAAAACTGTTGATGGAGGAGTGATTAAATATTTTGAAGATAATTCCTTCAAGTGAGGATACAGACTGTTAATTTTCCAGTAATCAAAAATATTTTCACTTGGTGGAAGCAAATCTTCTTCTAGGTATCTTCCAATTTCTTCTTCTGGAGTTTCCTGACTCTTTCTGCTAGAACCTGGTGCTGTTACCATTAATTTGGAATAAAGTCCCCACATTGTATGTTGATGCTTTACATCAGCTTTTTTCAGTCGCACTATTCCTAAGCTATCTGTTTGTGTTGGGTGACATTGCTCAGACAGACCTGTCATCTCCGAAGCCAATTGATTTTGCATCATCTCAACATTATTTGAATCTTGGAATAGACTGATTTTGAATCGTGGATCAAGAATTGTGGCGAAAGTGTATAATTGTTCTTTTTCCAGAATTGTACCATAATTGATGTGGTGAAACCCGTCATGATACAAATTTTAGCACGTCAATACCACGGAAATGTACCTTTGAACAAACTTTCTTCAATGAACATAATCAGCACAGTAAAAAAAGTATACGCAAATGGTTTCTCCAGGGAATTTAATTATATTCCTTGCTATCTCTTCACTGCAAATTTTATGTAGTTCATCAACATGCCTAACATTGCTATGCATGCACATAATGGCCAGAGTCCTCTGTGCAGTTGCGGAGTTAACTACCAAAGACTTCATATCGATGCGTATGGTATGGGTGCCTAATTGTGTATGGCACGAAATTCAAAGTACTCGAGGTATTCGAGTTGGTACTTATAGCATAATTATTCGAGATCTCAAATATTGAATACTTTCTACTATTCGAGTATTCACGGATACTATTCGCACATCTCTACTATAAAAAGGTTTTATTCATTTATATCTATATTTTCTCTGAATTCACCTGAATAATTATGATATATTTTTTCATTATTCTTTCAGATATGAATTAATTGCTTTGGCATCAGACTATGGAGCTCCAAATTCGCTGACATCATCTGTAACCATCTCCGTCCGTGTCCTCGATGTAAATGACTCGCCTCCTAGTTTTGAATCAGATCGGATAGTGTTTCATGTGTCGGAGAACACTCCTGTAGGCTCAGCTGTTGGAACCATCAGAGCAGTGGACCCAGATGAAGGCCCAAATGCCGCAATACTGTTTTCTGTGGTGGGAGGAGAAGACTCTGAGGCCTTTTCTCTGGTTACCTTGGGTGGAAGTGGCAGTTCTGGTGGCCTTGGGCGGACTTCAGCTGCTGAAGCAAGGACTGGAACAGCTGAGGCTCAGCTGGTTACCAGAGTTGAGCTAGATTATGAGTCACCTAAGAAGAGGTATAATAGCAGTTTTATTTGTAGGAATTGTAATTAAATAATCTTTTTACGATCAGGGTGCCAAACCATGGAAGCCTTATATATTGAATAAAGTTAGCTTTATTTTGGTTTTACTTTGCTCAGGAGTGATTTTCAGGAAATTAATTTTTTATTATTATAATGAATTATTTATGCCTTCTGATTTCAACTTTGCCTATCTCTTGTGTAGTTTTTGATGACCATTAAATTTGCTCTTCCTTCATCACCTACCAATTGTTTATTCATCAGTGTCAGCTTCTGTTCAGCTGTGTATACATGTGAAGTTGGTCATGAAATCATTGCCTGTGTGCACTGTCTTGGCTGCCTGTGTGTCACATGGCTGAGGAGCTGTCTATGTAGTCCATTCCCAAAAGTTTAGTCCATATGTATGCATATCTTATTTTATACCTAGTTTTAAGGTTTTCTATCATTTCTGTAGTATTGTATTATAATCATGATGTGCTAAAGTTAGTCGTTTATTAAAAGTAAATATTTGATTTTCAGATATGTTCTTAATGTACGTGCTGCGTCGCCACCTTTGAGAACTGATGTGCAGGTGGAAGTGTTAGTGGTTGATGTGAATGACAATGCCCCAACATTATCCGACTTCCATGTGGTCTTCAATAACTTTCGTCATTGCTTCCCTGCTGGAGGAGGACCAGTTGGTCGTGTTCCAGCCACTGATGCTGATGCTTCTGATCAATTAAAATACAGAATTCTCTCAGGAAATAATGCTGGTCTTGTTTCTCTGGATGAAAATACTGGGTTGCTTTCTCTGTCTCCTCAGCTAAACACCAATGTTCCAAGAATGGCGTCAATGGAAGTTTCAGTGTCAGGTATGCATATGAAATTGTGTTTTGCTGCAAGGTTGAATAGCTTCAGTTTATAATGTTTCAATGATTTGTTAAAAATGTTACTTTATGCCATTAAATATCCTCTAGAACTTTTTGGTGTTCCTGTGGAAGGGGTAATTGGAAACCTCTGCATTTCCCGATTGGTCATTTTGGTAAATGATTGAAGAAGTCACCAATCTTGAGCCAATTGTATCATAAATTAAGCTAGGATTCGGTAAAATCAAGGGAGATGAGCTCTACAGCCTCTTAAGATAACAAAATAAAAAGTCTCTCAACTGGCCGTAAAAATTGGCACCACTTGTCAATAAAACAACAATTGCTGTGTTGGTTTGCGGGAATGGAAATTCCACAGCAGAGACCAACCACAACCTCTTAACCAGAATACCCTCCTGTGGTGGTTTATGGGAATGTTACTTCCTCGCCAGTGACCACCACAGACACACACACTCAACCCAATTGGGATCCTTTGCATGGGCTAATGGGACCCCACTTAGGATGCCTGGGTTATAACCTGGAATCCTTCACGAGGGCTAATGGGACCCCACTAAGGATGCCTGGTTATGAACACAATCACACTCACAAGCACTCAAAATCACTCACTCACACAAACAAATGGGCCCAACTTCTGGGAGAAACTCACTCAAAAAGTCACTAGTCACACACAGGAACAAACGAGGGTGTTTCTGTTTAGTGAGTTGGATGTGTTTTATTGACGTGTGGTGCTAATTTTTATGGCAATGGGAGACTTTTTATTTTGTTAGGATGCGGTTACTTTTACTTTGTTCAATATGATTTCCATCACCCCAAATGACTTCTGGGAGATTTTTAACTGAGAAAATTTGTCGGCGTAATAATGGTCCATAACTCTATGAGATACTACTAACACTGTGTTATAATATGATGCTACTACTATTGTGGGCTTTTGCCCATAATAGATAAATATTGTCAGGAAGTTGCGAGGATGTAGGGAAAGCAACTTTAGCTGTTGATTTAAGTATCAGTGATGCTAAATAATGATTTTATAGTGCATTGAAATCCTTGATTTTTCCTGTAAGAGCTAGGTAAATATGTAGTCATGTTTACTTTCTGCTCAGCCACAATGACACTTCATATAGTTGGACCGATAATATGAGAAAATAAGCAAAGTTCATTGTTGAACCAATAGGTTTCTAAATCTTCTTCCCATGATACACAACTGTGAATCAGATCAAGATACTTATGCTATTCAGATAAATCTCAGAATAATTGTTGCCTTCCACGTAGTATTCCTTTTATTATACCATTCTTTTTTATGTTTGGTTTCCTAATGCATTCTCCTTGCTTAATGCCCTTGAAGCAGCTCTTAAGGTAGGTAGTACATAATTAGATGTAAATGCCAGTGAACAATTCTATCTGATGTGATGTACTCCACAGTTGCTTTTAACTATGGGAATTATTTAACTCGAGAAAAGGCATGACAATGCCTACCACCCTCACCCATAACCCCAATTGTTGAGTTGATCATGCCATGAATTCTGAATTACCCTCTGTAGAATCTTGGGTTTCTGAGCTCAGTTAGAATATTTCTATTATCATCTGTCTAATAGCATTATTGTTGTTGAAGTTTGTCAATTCTGTATGCACTGATTTTTGGTGGCATAATTATTGGATGAGGTTAGTTTCTGTCAAAGGTTTATCATAGTTCTTCCTTTTATATTATTTTCAATTAGTATTTTTCATATTTATCTCTTCCCAACATTATAATGTCAATCATTTGTTACAGATGGAATCAATGAAGTCCGCGCTGCTATGCAATTATCTGTGCGTCTGGTGACTGAAGAAATGCTTTTAAGTTCTGTAACCGTGAGATTGGCAGACATGACTGAAGAATCATTTCTCTCTCCACTCCTTGGGTATTTTGTTGAAGGTCTTGCTGCAATAATACCATGCCCCAAGGACAATATCTTTGTCTTTAGCATTCAGGTAAATCTCCATTGTAAAGCCAGTTATAAGTGCTTAAAAAGTATGCTCATGATACTACTCATCATGACAGTCATACTTAACGCTTTGTATTTTTTTGGTTGGAAAATCATTTTTCATCTTTCAAATGGAATGTTCATGCTTCTTTTTGCTGTGCCAACTTGCAATATGCTGCGTGCATTCTATTGATTGTCTCATTGTTCATGTATGCTTGCATAGTGGCCTACATTTTTAATGGTGTTAAACTTAAGCTCCATTCACAGTTTCTTAACTATTTTTGAATCAATTTTACAGGAGGACACCGATGTTAACGCCAAAATTTTAAATGTAAGTTTCTCAGCAAAGAGAGCGGACATGCCAGGAGATGTCTATTACTCTCCTCAGTTTCTGCAGGAAAGAGTATATCTTAACCGTGCGACTCTTGCCAGACTAGCTACTGTGAAGGTAATATTACTTCATGTGTAAAACTACTCCCTACTTAGCACAATTATACTAATGCACTTGAGTAGCTTTAGAGAGACTGTTCTTTTGTCCTTATAGTACTTGGAGATGCATTATTGATATCTTATATATTTGTCCTCATTATATATCTTTTATGTTGTGTAATCAAATGTTGTTTATATATTTTTCAGGTTTTGCCATTTGATGATAATTTGTGTGTTCGAGAACCTTGTCTTAATTATGAGGAATGTCTTACAGTTTTGAAGTTTGGAAATGCGACTGGATTCATTGGCAGCAGCTCAGTACTTTTCCGTCCTATTTATCCAGTTTCAACTTTTGCATGCCGTTGCCCACAAGGTTTTACAGGTAAGGGAAAAAAAACTTGCATTATCATACTGCTTGCATGCCTTGTCTCAGTTTTGTGAAAGAATTGTATATTTCTCAATTGCTAAATCTTCTATGCAATTTTTTTACAGGAAGTAGAGAGCACTACTTGTGTGACACAGAAGTTGATCTCTGCTATTCAAATCCTTGTGGAAATGGTGGAACATGTAGGAGAAGAGAAGGGGGTTATACATGTTCATGTAGATCTGGTTTTACAGGTGAGTCCTTGGCATAGTAATACCTATATAATGATATAAATAAAGAAAGTATCTTGAGAATCACAACTTTTCTGCATAGCTGCTGTTTTTGCCCTGAATTATGTAATTGAAAGGTGTCAAAAGACATGCTTGTTTTTGTTTGTGATTGTATTTGTTGTATGAAATTTCTGTTTACACTAAGAACAAAAAAATCAATCAAAATTCTTGCGAACTATAAGTTACTGAGGTAAATATTGTTGCTTCTTGCTTACTGACTACTTGATATAATTATGCATACCTATTACTCTTAATGGAGAGGATTATAAGGAAATGAAGGCTCAGGAGAATGAAGTTTGAAGTGCTTAGGTTAAAGTTTGGTAGAAGCTTTACTTTGGTGGTGAATTGGGTAGTTGATTGATGCAGATGATGTGCATGTGACTCCACACACAAGTTTGAAAATGACTAATATTGAGATAAAAATCTCTATTGTTATTGTCCAGTCATTAAGATATGGTGGACCATTAGTAACTTTCCAGCCAGCACAAAGTGTAAAAATATCCCAAAACGGCTGGATACTGATTGACCTGGTAGGGATAAGGCATCCTGGCCAAGGGTATGCTATCCAGAAAAAGAGGATAGGGTGGGGATTGAAATTGAAACAATCAAGGGTGGATGTCCACATATACTGGTCGGTTGAGAGGTTGATTGAGTTTTAGCTTTCTCAACATCCCCTTCTTTGATTAGCTCTGCCAAACCTGTGAGGAGAGCTTGGGCAGAAAGAATGATTACAGCTCTACCAAGGGCAAAATACGGAACTACGTGGTATGGATTGGTGAGCAGTGTCTGTCTGACAGTTCTAGGAACCCACATAATGTTCTACTGCCCTGATATAATGTTGGCAATAAGTATTTTAAAGTTAACCAGTCATTACATGGGCACTCTCTTGATCTGATATCAGCCACATCAAGCCATGATGCTTAAGTGGTTCCTTGCACCAATTTCAACTCTTGAACAGCATCCAACATTACACAGTACCTTGCAGCTAAACTGAAAATGAGGATCTCCCGTAGGAAACACTAAAGGTACAATTGCACAACCACAAAGAGTACAAATGTGAATAAAACCACATTAACATCCATAGGAAAGGAAATCTAAGAATAAACCAGCCAGAGGAAATATGTAGGAGTTTTCCAGAAATTTGTTTTTTGTCATGGGATTCACATGATACAGTGAAACCTGTATTAAGCGGCCACTACCGGACCCATGAAATAACGGCCGCTTCAGGAGGCTACCCTTGATGGATGGGAAAATTTACATTGCTTTAGTAGGAAGTTTAATTCATCCATTCCCGAAAAACTTGGCCGGTTAGAGAGGTAGACCGCTTAAGGCAGGTGGTCGCTAAGGCAGGTTTCACTGTATATTGAAAGCATCTGCATAATCAATTAAGGCAGAATATTTGACAGCATTGGCCAGATAGGGATAGAGTTGAGAGAAGTAAGTCCAGCCATAGGATATCCTTGTTTTCTTCTGTGGAATAAATCTTCTGTGCCGGCTGGGTTGTGAATCAAAAGAAGATCAAATCTAGTTTTCCCCTAAAATATTGACCACTGCTTGTCTATCAACCAATAAATATGCCTGATGTATTGATTGATATCTCTTTTTTCACTCTCAGGTGTTAACTGTGAAATAGATATTAACTATGATACTTGCCAACCGGGGATTTGTCGATCTGGATCCTCATGTGCTCCTCTCATCAAGGGTGGATTCATTTGTGAAGGATGTCCTTTGGGTGAATACTACACTCAACTTTGTGAGCTAAGGGCTAGATCCTTCCCTTCATCTTCATTTCTGACATTTCCTGCATTGAAGCAACGCCACCGACTAACTCTTCAGTTGAGGTAAAAATTGTTGATGCTTGTCAAATTATCTGTTATGGGTATGGGTGCCTTTTTTGTGTTGTTAGTATCTAATTTAATTTCTTAAACTTAAGGTTTGCCACTCAATCAGAAGATGGATTACTGTTATACAATGGGCGGTATAATGAAAAGCATGACTTCATTGCTCTGGAGATATCTGGGGGAGCTGTGATGTTTTCTTTTGCCCTCGGGGGTCCTGAAGTCACCAGAGTTTCTACCTCACTTCCTGGACCTGGAGTTAGCGATGGAAATTGGCATCAAGTGACTGTTGATTACTTCAACAAGGTTTCTGTCATTTTTAACAGTATTTCCGTCATGTTTGCTCTACATTTATTAATTCTTTTTGCGATAACTTAATTTAGAAATCTGTAGTTGCTTTGGTATGGTTTTGGTCTCTTGGGGTATGGTTTTTCTATCTGTTGAGCTTTATTATGTGGAAAACATGTGTTGGTCAAATAATTTTTCCAGTCATTATTATTATACTGATGGACTGCATTAATAATTAATTCATTTAAAATTAAATATGACATGTTCCTTTTGCATATGGTTAGTTAAAGTTTCTGTTAGGTTTTTTACACTAATAATTTCTCTATTACTATCTTGATAACCTGTTGTTTACATTCTTTCAATCTCATTAGTATGTGACTTTAAATTCATTAGTTTTCATTAGGAATGGTAGTAATTAAATAGTCTTATTTTATTAATTTATCTAACATGAATAAGTGTCAGTGAGTGAATTAATTTATTGAACTACATCTTTGTGAAAAATTCAGCCTATAGTCAGTTGATGTTCTTTAGAAATCTTGATCAAGTTTGGATGGAGCATTTTTTAGTGCAGGCACTTTTTTCTATAATTTTTCACTACATTTACTGATCAATCTCAGATTGATCTGACCAGATTAGCTTGGTATGGTAAACGCAATGGGCTTGTGGGATCGATCTGAGAAGCCCGCTTAGAAGATCTGAGATTTGAAATCGATCTGAACCAACGAGTCTGTGGCACTCCGTATAATTCTTTTGGTTGTCATACGGAAACAAAATATAACCATTATTATTCAAGGCATGTGTTACAACCAGTTATAACAGGAATGTGATCTGAATGGGCTTGCTTCGAATTTTCAGATCAGTCTGAGTTCGGATCAATCTGAGATCAATTGGTGAACATAGTGATTGATTCTCCCTCATAAACGTCCAAATTTATTATAATGCTCTAACTTCCGGAAAACCAGAGTATGTGTTCATTGCATCCTCTGTTGTATTTTTATCATGGATCAATGGTGACTCTCAGTTTTTCTTGTGTGCATTCCTTGTTTGGAATTTTATTCATAATACATAAGAAATAGATCTTTTATCCAATTTTAATTTCATAGTGTTAAGTTTTTTCTCTGGCTTCTATGCCAATTAAGGTCTTTGCCCACTTGAAAGTAAGATCCTTGTATTACATACATACAGCAATTGGTTATGCATCAGCCTAACCCAAAATAGTAAAATTTCTTACCTCATCAATTTTGAAATGAGAAAATTAAATGAAATTTAGGAATTTGCATTAGATAATTATATATTGAACCATCAGGTGCTTCTCTTACCTTTCAAGAAAGTGTTACTGTTTGATTTATTATCCACGACAAATGTTAAATAAATTTTACTTGCAGTGAATACTTGGTTAAAGCTATCAACTTTTAAAACTCGTCCATTTAATGATTCATTTTGGTCAATAAATAGGCATTTGGCAAAGAAAGGAATACAATATTGATCGATATCTCCCTGAGTGATTTGCACGATTTCTTATTTCTTGACATTTTCATTTTCAATATCATATGATGTTAATGCTTTGTCTTGCATATTCATTTGAACATAGTCGGGTCTTCGTAAAATTTTTGCCTGAAAAATTATCACTAATTGTTGTCCATTTCATTTCAACTATTTTAATTTACAATTGGAAAACCATTAATTATGCATATTTCTTAAGCTTTCACTTGTAAATCTTTCATGGGTGATGTTTTTTTATGGTGTTTTAATGTCTTGGAAAATACATATCTATGCATGATTGCAGTATTCAATGAGCTTTTGCATTTTATTTTACTATCTTTGTTGATAATTTTTGAGGGTATAAAACAAATCAGTCATGAAAATTTGTCATCTAATGTGTCCATGTTAGCACATTTAATAAATATACATTGATTAGTATGAAAAACAGGAATTAAATATTCTTGCAAAAACATGTGGCAGTGGATTGCTGTTATTGAGGAATGTAATATCTTCCATAGTCTATACTACTTCATCATTTATTAAGAGTGATTCCACTACCAATGTTTTAAAATTATCTGAACTTGTGATTATTTCACAGTGATCATATTTTCAAAATCATTACAGTATTAAAATTAGAGTGAATTCAAGTTTATCACACATAGATAATAATTTTTATGAAGTATTTATATCATAAGATAATTTTAAAGTTATCATAGTGTTTTCATACTTGGTATGGTTTTTACATAAAATTCTTTGCATGTTTGCGGTTGCTTTTAGTTAAATTGCTTTGAAAAAAAATTTATCAGCTAGACCATTGCCCTTAATGTTGCTATTTCTCTTGAGACCATTCCATCTTGATAAGTGCATTGCATCAAGTTTCTTATAATGTTTATGCTTGGTTTAACTTTGAAATACTCTATCAAATTTTTCTCATGTATATATTATATTTTGTTCCATAGAGTGCTACAATTAGTCTAGATGACTGTGATACATCCCTTGGAGTGAAGCATGGTAGCCAGTTGGGTGGCCAGTGGGCTTGTGCTAATCGTTCCACTCAGGTTTTAGAAAACAGGTTAGAAATGATGTCTGCCATTTAAATTAGGTATTCATTATCGATATTCATTGCTCTCCACTACTTATGTGCATTTTGTTATGCTAAGTTTTATGCATTGGAATTTCTTATTTAGTGTGTATAAATGACATACTAACACCATTAGTGGGTGTTATGTCATTGATAAGCCTGAAGCTCAAATGAATCTTTACTGTGGTAGGTAATGACTTAAAAAAACGTTACATTTCCATGATAATTATAATTTTGTGGTCTCTTTGATGAACTTTTATTAAAAACAGTGATAAATGTACTATCTTTCTAAAGGAATAGGTGGGCTTGTGCTAATCGTTCCACTCAGGTTTTAGAAAACAGGTTAGAAATTATGACTGCCATTTAAATTAGGTATTCATTGATGATATTCATTGATGATATTCATTGTTAATATTCATTGATGATATTCATTGTTAATATCAACAATGATATGTGTTTAACATTAAATTAAGACTTTGACTGGGTTGATTTTAACTGGGTTGACTGGGTTAATATCAACAGTGATATGTGTTTAACATTAAATTAAGACTTTGACTGGGTTGATTTTATGGGTATTCCTCAAAGTTTTCTTCAGTTTTTGTCCAAGTGACGTCCATGTTGGCCAACATTTTGACACTTGACTAGCATCAGGTTTCACCTCTGTCCTGAGGATGATGCTTGAGTTGAGTGTGGAAACATTGGCTATCATGGACCCTATCACCCAGACAGAAACCTGAGAAAACTTTGAGAGGTTGATACACCAGTAAAGCACCAGATCCTATAACTTAATGGATATTGTCTTGAGTTAGCATGGTAGGGTCATTTTAAGACATATATTATAGTTTGAGGTGGAGAAACTTTAAAATGTTTTAATAATTTGAGAAACATTGTGTTACATTTTTTGAGTCATTAGAGGCATAGTATCCCTTTTAATTATCCTTGAAATTATTTTGTAAATATGTACATTTTTCAATGCTGTAGAACCTTAGATGTTAGGTACTAACTAAAAATTCAACTTTTTCACTGAAGGCATCCATGGAGCATCGCATCATGTATTCATTAGTAAAAGCTCTCCTTGCATTCAGCTGCTATCATATTCATCAGGTGCATAGTATTTTTTCAAGCCTTTTTCTGGGCTTATCACTCCGATCTAGTTGCACATTTTGCATTGAAGTGGATGACGTCAGCTGCTGCATAATGCCAATCCCTATGCCAGGAGAGCATAAGTTTACATACTGTTGGAAACTTATAACAAACATGAATTTGGCATTAATTCGCTATTTAATTTCATGATATTAGGATGTATCAAGCCCTGCAATGTTTTGATCAGTGAAAATATGGCAACATACTATCAATATTTCCCACCATCACTGGGGAGAGCCTATGTAATATGTGGTTAAATGCTGTTAATCAGTAATACTTAGGCCTGTATTCATAGACGGGATAAATAATCAATGATTGCTGAATCAACGATTATTCGTCAATCATTGATTATTTGATTTATGTATTCATAGACAGAAAACAATCTCCAATTCATGAATCACTGATTCATGAATCTCTAATTATTTGGGATAATCTGTAATTGGTGAATTACAGATTGGATGTATGTTTATTTTTGTGTGGTATGAGAAATTGAAGAGGCAAAACATTTTGTGGGTATCGTTAAATTTTTATTCAAGTTGAGTATATAGTTTTATTAATTGCATTTTGAAAAAGAAAATAAAAAATGGATTGGCAATGTTTTTTTGATAAAAATGAATTAGCCGTGCCTCCATTAGAATTATTTCTTATGATTATTCGACGTTAATAAAGGCGTTGCTAGGGAAAATCAACAAACAGTAATCTCGTATTCCGGCAAGGGTTGATGATGTAGCGTGTGCTGTTTAACTTCAGGAATTGTACGACCATAAGAGTGGTCTCCTCTTTTTTCTATTCTCACAAAGAGACACCCGAGGCACCTATTCGTCGCCTGATCATCATAAGAAACAGGCGGTCTGATGGTGTCAACTATTTGGACGGCTAAAAGATTAGTTATATGTTTCACAGTTCTGGACACCGTTGGCTGCGAAATAGAACTAGCAATCCCTACATATGTACGTAAAACACCAAAGAAGACGAAGAGTAGCAGTAGCAGTATTTATAACTGATCATTACCGGTAAAGAAAATTTGAAATATGTAATTAGTAGCAATTGATGATGGCCTAAGAGTAAAACATTCATGGCAATTTTGGCCGATGTTAAATTCAGCATGAAGATTTTGTAAAATACTGCGTGATTAAAAACCGCTGTGATATATTTTTTTAAATTTGTAATATGATTTCAACAATTCAATATTGATGCCTAAGCGTAAAATCTCAAAGCAATGAGCCACAGTAGCACAAGAGGAACTGTCAGTCCTTGTGGAAAGTGTCGATATATGAACATTAGTTCTAAGAAGAATATACTCGATCACTACTGGTTTTGAGAATCGGTACCCTCTATTAAACTCTTCGTCTGTCAACACTCATGTCTATTGCTACATCAAGTTAGATATCGGATTTTAAACAGAGATTGACGTATATCATAAGCGGTCCATCACCAGACCCCAGTGAGGCCATTGACATTAATGATTCACCCTGGAGTACGAATTTCGTGGAAAGTATCACGATAAAAAAGGCGAGGTGAAGTCATATGATATGACATGTCACTCGGAGGAAAAAATTCTCTCTATTCGTGAATATAGAGATGGAAAAAAAAAATGCAGCCGAGAGTCTCGAACCGCCTGACCCTCGCGTACGAACCCGCGACGCTCACCACTACACCAAACTACCTAGGTGGTAATAGGCGATAATAATAGTAATACGCAAAGTCGCTTTGAGGCTGATTGAGACGGGTGATGTGAGGCTCCGGAACAACCTAGCGAGAGTAACTTTTCCCAGCTTTTTTATACTAAGGGCGGATATTTCTGATTATAAACTGATTAATTACAATACAACTAGGATACGTTTGACGAAGTCCAAGGCAAACTAGCCTTTGACCTCGTGCACGACATAGTAAATACGGCATTCAAATCGGCGAGTCAGGGTACGTAGTCTCCACATGTGAGTAATTTGGATTTGTTGGATCCCTAATGTGTGTTTTTCGCAGCCTTTAGTGATACGCTGGTACATCGTCATCGGCAATCACATACGCCAATATATCCGAACGAATTTCCATTGCACGTAAATCCTAATCAATTCAAGGTAATCAATAATCCTAATCAATTCAAGACGTTCATATAGAGTATTCTATGCCTTTAGCACCGTATAAAATTGTAAATTTGGAACGTAAAGACATGAATATGTCGTAAACAATCACAGAACTACCGACGTCCCACAAAGAAAAACTCTAATTAATTACGGTCGAGAGCTTAATTCACGAATCAATGATTATTTGGCCAAATAATTACAGTTTGCTTGACTATGAATACTAGAAATATAAACAATCATTATTTGACGACTATGAATACATATTAATCAGAGATTGATGAATCTCTGATTCAAGAATCATCGATTGACGAATCATTGATTCTTTGACGACTATGAATTAGAAACAGTAATTAATTAGAGATGTAATCATAGATTGAAACGAATCTGTAATTATTGAGGACTATGAATACCGGCCTTAGTGTCAGCTACTTACCTTTTTGAACTTCTACTGACTAAATGTTTTGCGACTGAAATACAATTGAGTGCTGATTATCTATGCAAATGGAGGGGAAAGCCAAATAAGAAAATTGGAAGAGATGGATTATTCATTCACTTTCTTTCGCCCACAACAACCTCATGGTTGTTCAATTGTGTGGTTGTTGTGGGCTTGGTTTCAGCACCATGCCTCCTGAGTCTTTTGCACATATTGTGATGAAATACCTGTATGCTTATTATTTAATTTTGTTCATCAGGCAATCGTACATTCCATTTACATCTTCAAAACATGTGGCCAACTATAATTGATGCCTGTTGCTTAGAGCAAACAATATGCTCTATCAATTCATGGAACATGGGGTGGCTAATCATACTTTCAAACACAAAATGCAATGGTTTTATGTACCTATGTACTTGTTATGTATGCTAATAAGTAAGAATTTGATTTTTTGATCACAAATTATTACCCTCATTGTAAAAAATTTGGTATATTTCTGTGAAAAGTATATAATACTTAATTTCAGTATTAGGTGTTTCCATACAAATGGCTTTCCATGGGTCTCATTGCTAGACAACATCACTACTGGTTTCCTTTACACTAAATCAAATTCCAATAATTTTGAGTATACCGGGACTAGCCACAGATAACTTTACCGAGTCACTGGCTATGCATAAAGGTGTGGAATTCCTCAGAGGAAAAATCAGCTGAATTGACCAGGGCTTGAACCTGGACCCCTCAATTTCTGGCCAAGTACTTTAGCCAGTTAATCTGCCAAGGCTTCCTCTTCCCGTGTGGATTGTTTCAGTGAATCCAGCATTTTCCAGCAAATCGAGGTATATGGGCTCAAGTCCTGGTCAAAGCGGATGATTTTTCTCTGTGGTATTTTGCACAAACCAAATTCCATCATAATTGGCTGGGGATTTCTGAGTGAAGCGTACTTGTAAGATGGGGACATTTCTCCTCCGCTCCATCATTTCTCCATCGCTATGTGAAATGGATTGCTAGTGGCGTTGGTTTATAGTATTCCATCAAGAGATATACTTTATTAATGATCTCTTGGCTGAAGTAAATTTTAGTGAATAATAATATATTTATTAATCAAAAGACAAAATCATTTTCAACAGATCTTGTCACTTAGCTTGAACCTATACAAATAATGCGATAGTGCGCAGAAAGTTGTGGTCACTAACAGATGATTCAAAATGATGATGATGAAAATTGTTCATTACCTGTCAGGTTATGGCAAGTACATCTACATTTGTATAAGAGCTTATCCATTGATTTTGCTCTCTAGTGAAGTCATTGAGTGTGCACTTAGCACAATTTTATGAAATATATAACTCAAACTTTAGAGTTTATGGTGGTTTAATTGTTTCCTGTTTACATGATGCATGTAATTGTCAGTGCATGAGCAGTTGTGAGTATGGTACTTGGTATCATACATGTAGCACGCAAACATTCTGGGAATGTTATGAGAATGTTCATTCAGAAGCCAGGGAATGATACAGAAACCAATCCCTGGAACTTTCCCTAATGGTCGGAATTTTGCCTGGCCTGAACATTGCACAGACATTGGTGTGGTTACTGGGTTTGTGGTGCCTACTGAACGAATACTGCTCTGCGTTCGCTCGTGGCTGGAAGTTAGATTACCACTGGGGGAGGTGCATACATAGCCATATTATGCATAAGTACTAATGAATAATTAGACCAAATTTTGCCAAATGGGACATTTTAATAAAATAACATTAGTTACATTTTATATCAATGTACACAATATGCCAGAACTATTAGTTCTTGTGAAAAGTCACTTCATTGTGTTCACAAGAGAGTTAAAAATGTTTTTGATTACATGTGATCCCTGTTGTTGCTCACTGAGAAAGAAATCTTCATATGGTTTTAGAAAACACCCATGGTACCTCTCAACAGTATTCTTTTTTTGTTGCAATAGATGGTGCTGGTATTACTATACAAGCAACAAGTTCAAAATGATACTTTGCAACAAAAGTACTCCGGATGACCAGTGAACATCCTGCAAATGTCAGTGTGTTGTGTGGGTATTTGGATGAATTGGTTGGCTGTTGGTTAGCCAAGTTTTGACTGATGTGACTGGTGCCATTGAGGGCTTGTGGCTGACTTATGTGCCATTTCATTGTATTCCATATTCTATTTTGCTAGAAATTGACTCCAGTTGTTAGTGTACTTTCTTTTAACTTCAAATATTGAATTTTCACAGATGTGCTGCATTTACTGAAACATGCCACCGATTTCTTGATTTGACTGGGCCTTTACAATTGGGTGGTTTACCATCTCTTCCTGCTACCAATTTTCAGGTGAGTTTTTTTATTTCACATGAAGTAATATAGTTAAATATATGTGTGTTTGAACTATTTTTTAAAAATTTTATGAAAAATTCTATCTCAAATCTTTAATCTTGAGGATGTGCCTATATTTACTGCCTCTGCTGACATGGAAATGGCCCTGTGTTATGCCAGAGTATTTTATTTGCTTAGTTCCCCAGAAATTGGCATGAAGAATATCCATAGTAGATTTTGGTGTGGGACTGTATAACTATGAAAAATGATGTAATTAGAATTTATAGTTGGATTAGGATTTTATTAAATTTTTAGTTTCAAGATTTACTGAAATCATTTTAGGAACACTTTGAATCCCAGTTGTGCAGATGGCATAGACAATTTTAGTAAACCAATGTGTAGCATTCAATATCTCACAATAGATATATCATCCCTGGCCGTGACATCGCATAGTTGTGATCGCATAGTTGTGATAGATCGCTTCAAAAGTGTTGGTTATTTATGTCAAAATCCATTACAGCATATATGTGTCATTCCACCTCAATTCAACAAACAATTGTCCCTTAGGGTTGAAGATTTTGCATTTGGATTTGAGCTCTGAATTCAATTAATTTTTGATTTGGAGATACGAATGCCATAAAATGATACTCATGTATTTTTTTTAGGTCCAAAACAAAGATTTTGTTGGGTGCATTGCTGATCTGTACGTTGACCATCAATTCATTGATTTAAATGGGTGAGTTGAATTTTTCTCTCCTTATATCTGAAGTCACGCCTCGATTTGTATAAAATTAGATTATTAGAGATGCATTCGTATGAGTAGTTGGGCTGTTCAGTGCAAAACAAGAGTTTTTTGCATGGTGGAGATAGGGATGCATCCCAATTATTTAAAAAGTTGAGTTGTGAATGTAAAGTTAAACATATTTCAATTACAAGCCATAGAAATAACTTTTATAAAATGTATTTATAGTTAATATTTATTTCAAGATCTATGGGAATGCAAATAACATCATCAAAGGCAATTAATATTCATCTTTTCCTTAAAATCCCCTCCTAGGAGTCAGTTTGTTGTATTTCTCCCAGCCTGATGGTCATCCCTTTTTCACTGTCAGGGACATCTAGTAGCTTTGTGGTTGGTTAATGATGGCTTGAGAAAATGTTAGGTAGTATTTCAGGGAGTGGTTTTTGGAGAATATTATACCCAAATATATATAAAATGAAGATGCCCATTTCTGGAAATATGTATGAAGGATGTGATAACCTAAGAAATGGCTGTAGATAGGTAGATGAATAGTTAATTTTATTTGTCTAAGGATCACATTATAATTATGGATATAAGACACGTCAATCAAAAGAAATGTACAAACACAGCACTTACAAAACAAAATCCAATCAAGTTATCAACAATCATTTAAGTATTCATATATAGAGTTATATAATTTACGATATAAAAAACAAAGAACATTTTGCTTAAAGGCATTCAATTTTTTACTGTTTTATACCCAATTGGGTAGTTTATTAAACAATTTGATGCCCAATTCCCTAGGGCCAGAACTAGAAGCACTAGTTCTGACAACACCTTGGTGGAGATTTTTTGATCCTTGTGTCCCATATTGATGGAAGTCCGAATTAATTGTAACTTTTGTAGAGAACTGTCAGACATGTACAACTGTAAACATAATATACTCACAGGGGAAAGGGAGAATATTTAGGTTTGCAAAAATTGGTCTGGACAGAGAGTGATATGATTTCTGTGCAATAATTCTAATAGTCATTTTTGCATTTTAAAAATCTTTATGGCATGGGTGGAAGAGCCCCAGAATATTATATTGTAGGTCATATGTGAGAAGAAGATACCATAGTAGAGTGTTTTAAGGATATCTAGACTCACAGTACTGCGTATGAATCTCACAAGATAACAGACAGAGCTAAGTTTTTTTGTCAGGGAATCAATATGCGGTTCGCAGGAAAGGTTGGCACTGATGTGAATGCCAAGAAATTTTGTCCAGTTGGCCTGCTGTATGGATTTTTTATTGAGCTTGACCAGAGTGCTTTCATAGATTTTTTAATGAGAGAAAACAATTAACTGTGTTTTCTGAGAGTTAAGACAGAGGTAATTATCTTGACACCAGGTATTAAATTTATTTGAGATGAAATTAGCCTTATCAATCAAGTTGGGGTAAGAAGGAGAGGAGAGAAGGAAGTTTGTATCATCAGCATATAGTAATAGGTTTGAACTAGAGGTGTCAGTAATATAATGAGCCAGGTCATTGATATAAATTAAGAACAATATAGGGCCAAGAGTAGAACCCTGGGGAACCCCCAGAGTGCAATGTCTTACTTCTGATGGGTAATGTACACCATTAGCCAGAAGAGACGCGAATTGAGTGCGATTAAGGAGGTAAGATTCCATCCAGTTTTATGGAATATGTCCCTCTAATACCCAAGTGAAAGATTTTTTTGAGAAGGTGATGATGATTTACAAGAGCGAAAGCTTTCGAAAAATCAAAGAAGATACCAAGGGTTTTCTGCTTGCTGTCAAGTGATGACAGGATGAAGTCAATGGCTTCATATACTGCAGTAGTTGTAGATCTACCCTTCCTAAAACCGTGTTGATTAGAGATAAGAAGGGAATTTTTTTCCAAGAAGGAAAAAAGCTGAGTAGCGTAAACCCTTTCAAAAAGCTTAGCTAATGTATTTTGCGATGTGATAGGTCTGTAATTTTTAACATCATTAAGACAACCTTTGTTTTTGTAAATTGGGACTATTTTAGATTGTTTCAGGGAAGAAGGGAAGACACCTTGGGACAGAGATTCATGGATCAGATATAACAATGGTTCTTTTACATAGTCATATACACTGAGAATAATAGAACCAGGTATGTCATCAGGGCCGGTGCCGTGTTTTTTGCCAACTTTTGAAATGATTAGTTTCAGTTCACAATCGGTGCATGGTTGAGCAAAAAAAGATGCTGATGAAGTGGTGGTAGTGACTGGGGGAGTGACATTGGGTGCTATCTGTGATGGCTCAGTTGTAAATAGCTCGTTAAAGTGATTGCTTAGTTCATAGTAACTTTCTGTTGACTCATTTCCTAATTTAATAGGTAAGTGATGATAGTTACCAGTATTTCTATTGATTTATGATATTCCAAATTTTTTTGGATTTATTTGTAGATGCAGCAATTCTTTCATTGTTAAAGGTCAGTTTGGAATTATTCAATATTTTACGGTAATTATTTTTCTGAGATTTATATTCGGCTTTCAATTCCTGGTCATTGCTTAATTTATAAAAGAAAGCAAGATTTTTAAGTTTCTGTGACATCTGCCGGATTTTATCAGTAACCCACAGCTTTCTAGTGGGTCTCTTTGCATTTGTTACATGCGTGGAAATTCACGGTAAAAGATATGTTTCAACTTGTTATAAAATAAGTCAAAGCTCTCATCAAACTTATTTGTATCATAAACATCTTGCCAACTTTATCGAGCAAGACCAACAATGAAAGAAGCAACATTTTCTGCATTTAAAAAATGCTTACACATCGTGGTAACTGGGGGATTATCAGAATTAAATTCACAATGGATAGGAAAATGGTCAGAGATGTCATTGTCAAGAACAGCTGCTTTCACAGAGGAGACATTAACATTGGTGATTATATTATCAATCAAGGACGAAGAGCTATGAGTTACTCTAGTGGGAACATCTAAGATCAAAGGGGCTAATGAAAAGTCCCTTTTTTCAGCATTGTCACATAGTAGATTGCAATTAAAATCACCAGCTACAATGGTTTTAGCATTCCGTTAGTAATCTTCTACATAGTTGAGAAGGCTATCAAACTTATCCTAAAATAGCTGAAAGTCACCTGAGGGTGAGCGATACATAGAAATGCAAATAGTTGTACTTGTACTTTTTGAGGGCAGCAGATTGCTTTCTCGTGACCATTTTGCCCCTGGTAAGATATGGGGGGCAAATAATTGTTTCACTAAGCTGGGATTCGGAGTCACAAGGGGAACACTTCAAGGTACTAAGTTGATTACCTTCTGCGGCTTGGATTGAGCGATGGTCATTTTTAATATCACTTTCCAGCGTACTGCAGACCGGTTGTTTGGCTTTAAAGAAGATAACTTATTCACTGACACATTTGGAGGCCATATTGAAGGGTCGGTAAGTGTGTGCAGGTGGCAGTCATTGGCTGTCACACGAAAGGACGAATGGTTACCTTTTGCAGTCAGTTCTGTCACCTCCGTCACGATTGATATCTTGTTTTTCATATAACATGACACTTCACTCGGTTTGGTACCTTTTCTAAGACGCCATATGTGCAAATGCACCTTTTTAGGCAACCCTACAATAATATCATTGGTTGTATGCTCCGCCGAACCTGTAATAATTTTTCTTTTTCGCCGTTTGTTGATCACGTCCGTGAAGCCATCATCGTTACTGACGCACCTTTGCGTTAGTGTAGGTTGGTGTAATTGTATATTTCTCACTGTGTTCAAGGTTCCTCAAGGATTCACTTGGGGTATCCTTAACACTTTCGCTGCTAATCCCGTCATTTGACGTGTTTCCTTAGCTGCTGAGAAACATATTCCAACCAACTTACAACCAACTTACAATTAAAAAAGGTAGAAGAATCAAGCTTTAAAGCAATATAAACAGCATTTTCTAAGTAATACAGTTATTTTTCTGTGATAGCATGAATAAAGCCTAAAATACGCAACATTCTACCTATCCGGCAGTGAGAAGTGCCCAGCAGCGAGAGTGTTAACAGCATCACAGACGATATGTGAGGATGCATTATTTGCTGCAATCACCTTATTTTGCTGTACAGGACTAGCATTGGTGTTCGATTCTGCATTTTGGCCTGGTTTAGATGAGGCCTCGGGAATCCCAGGCTTGTCACTATCCGACTTAAGTACGTCTGATGATCTGGCAGATTTACTAGTTACAGCAGCACTATTACTTTGTTTGTTTTTTAAGATATTAACTTCAATTTTTATTTGATGTCTGCCTCCATCTTGGTTACGAGAGTCTTATTACATCGACAAGAAAAAAACTTCCAGAAGATTTCTCGAGATTCATTTAACGCTTTCATTACTACTTCATTCAAGCTGGAGCATTTAGAATGCAAAGTAAGCACACAAAAGTGGCATGAAACAACTTTTTCGCTCGAATTTATGGAAATATTGCAGGACGCACACAATGCTGCATACACTCCGTACGCCATCTCACGGCAATTCTGTAAAGCATGATCTTATAATAGAACGTTTGAATTATACCTTGAATTCTTAGATTTTAGAATGGTAGATAGGGCTCATGCAATTTTATACCAAGCAAACATTCATTCATTTCTTTATTTTATTTCCATAGGCTCTAAAGTTACATGTAAATCATCATAAATTTAGGAGGTGGTTAATAGTCTCTTTACAAAGTATCGCTACCCATTACACTAGCAGTTTGTATAGGTCAGCTGTCTGTGGTGAGTATTAGAAAATGCAGGCACACCTTTCAATCTCTATGGGGCATTGGGCCAAATTACCTGGGAATCCAATCGCAGAGTGCTCTTGTTCAGAGGGGTTAACAGGCATCTAGAAGCGGCCTTGAGGGTTGTATTGCATGGATAGAAGTGAATAAGGCATGGGTGAAGAGGGGACGTGTAGTGAAAAAGCAATATTGATTGGAGTAAACTAGTGAATAAGTGTACAGGAAGGTAAAGTGAAGAAGAGTTTAATACATGAGAAGATATATCTCCTGCCTATAAATGGGCTTGGAGATTGCTTTGGCTAGAATAAAATGGCAGTTCCTTGCTTGATGACTCGTAGATGTGAAGACCGAGAAACTTAGCTGCGTGGGAATGGATGAGGGTTATTACATTGATGATGCATTATTCAAATAAGAAATGACTGTATAATTTTCTGATGGCTCTACTTAGATCTTTGTTGGATGACAAAATTTTTCAATAATTTGTCTACTAGTCACCTCAGACAACTAACTGGCAAAAGAGTGCTATAAATTAATAACAGTCCTTGAATAATAAATAAGGTGAGAGTACCGAATAAAATTTTAGGTGCCAAGTTGAGGGTCTCCCTCCACATGTATACATTATATATTGTGAAGGCTTGTGTGGAGTTGTTGAGATGGTGGTGAAGGTTTTTTTTTGAATCTATTCCGCATAGTTCCATTTTCTTGGAAAACTACTTTGGTAACATTATATCTGCCTCCTTTAGGCCTGAAGACTTCATTATTGGTGTGTTGGTTATTAGAATTTTGGTGAAGCAATTAGAATATCAGTTGACTTTTTCAAAGTATATAACATAATAAAAACGTATATTTATAGATTTGTTGCTGATAATGGAACTCTTGCTGGATGCCCCGATAAAAAAGCATTTTGTTTATCTAACCCCTGCAAGAATGGGGCCACCTGCCGAGATGCATGGAGATCATATGAGTGCTCTTGTGTCGAAGGTTGGAGTGGGAAGGATTGCAGTGAAGGTAACACTAATCTTAAAAGTTGTATTGGAAGCATTTCTTTCTGCTGTTGTAGTCTTTAATTTGCAAAAAAACCTTCATATGGTCAAGTTAGTGAAACCAGAGCATGTTATCAGAATAGACAGAGTGACAACTTTGTGAAATAAAATGGCAGTTCCTGCGTGATGGCCCACATCAAATGAAAATAGGGCATTGAGGTGAATGTAGTCTTTTATTTGCCCATTATAATCTCTGGTCTCCTAAAGTTTACTAATGAGGCCTTGTTGTTGTTATATTAATATGATATGGTGGCTACATTATCAGGGTTGCTAAATAGACCTGGAAAACTTGGAATCAATGCAAATCATCTGCTATGTTTTTTATCAAAAGAATGAACTTTCACTTTACCAAACTGATACTTTTCCTATAAGATAGATGAAAGCAAAAAATCACTGAAGTACTTATCACAGTGGCCACCTTTTTAAGACAAAATTGATGAAGACTGCTTCTTTGTGGCTTCAATTGTTCAATAATTTTGGTTACTGCGTCACCAGTGAACTACTTTGCTTTCTCAAACAAAGACGTTTATTTTATGTCTAACTGCTTTCTCTGGTCATATGAAAACTGGAAGGAGAGAGAATGTGCATTCACTGTAGTTATAATTCTAATACTCTACCAAAATACCCTCATGTTCCCTAATAATGTTGTTTTCATGAAAGGATCAGAATTTGCACTGGTTGAGCACCTATTAAATTCTTGAATTCTTGAATTATTCTTCTATTGCTTTAGTAAGAATATCAATATTTCGGGTTAATATTTATAGACTTATTAAAACTTAACCTTTTAGCCCATTTTCTGTGCTATTTATTTTAACAATTCATGAACATAGCTATTAATATAGTTTTTATTGGCATTTGCTTTCTCAAGTGGGCAAAATTTTGCTCATGAGCTCGTGACTAGTCTGTCTTAGCATTCCTTCAAGCTTTTTGGTTTGAATAATTGAATAATATTTGCCAAGTTCAAACATATAATGTACATTATTGAAGCTTGCCATTAATGCAATGTGATATACTTATCTTTCACAGCTGTAAAGAATCCTTGGAGATTTAAAGGAGATGGGCAGCTGTCATTCAACCCTCTTTTGCGACCAATATTGCTGCCATGGTATAATTCCTTATCAGTTCGGACTCGTCAGTCGAATGCATTTCTCATGAGTATTCAGGTTGGCCAAAACAGCTCTGTCACTATAGGGGTAAGCTATTAAATTGTTTTAAGGCTCTTGTTGGTGTTCCACCATTGACATAAATTATGAATACTTGTTTTAAACCATCTTTCAGCTGTTGATGCATGCATAAAACCTAAACCTACCTTCATGTCAGTACTTTAAATCTCTTTATATTGAGTCTGAATACATTTGAGCATCATGAAGTAGGCATATTTTTATTAATTGTCTAAGGAAATTGATTACTTCATGACTGAAGTGAATGGCTTATGTACAAAAACCTTGATATTATGAAAGTATGATTCTGTGAACACTAATAGTTATGTTATTTATAAGTGATGGCATTTTATTTCTCCTGCTGTATTAAGTTTGCATTATGGAGTTTCTTTTAGAATATATTCCCTCACCATAAATGTGCTTTTGAAATACTGAAATGAGTGAGTACCAATTGTGTTTGTTTATGCTCCTAATGGCCAATGCCGAAGAACCCAAAGGGCACCCATACTCCCTGCTGCATTCCACATAGAGAATATTTCATCTTCGTATAGTTTCTCTGTAATATTGGGAAGGAATAGTAAATCGGCCAATATAGCAGAAAATGTGCTTGTGAATATCAATTCAGTGAAACCTTGCTTTTACACCCCCAGAGTTTATGTTCTCCCATGATTTATGATATTTCCTTCAGGTCCCAAGAATTTTTGAATTCTTCTAATGCATTCTTATTTTAAAATCAAGGAAACTTGAGCTCTACGGCCTCGTAGAATTGACAAAATAGGGTGAGAATATTTCTCCAATGGCTGTAACTATTGCTCTACTATACTGCAGGTCTACACTATCAACCTTGAGTTGTTAGTGTCTTTTCCCTTCAGTTCACTGAAGAGGGCCACCTTGTGGCTGAAATATGCATATACAACGCACACCCTCGTCTTTTCCTGTTTCCTTTGACCAAGCTCATCTCGAGCCTGATTCTCCCAGAAGTTGGGCCCTGTTGAATGTGTGAGTAAGTGATTTTGTGAGTGCTTGTGAGATTTTGTGAGAGCGATTCCTCTGTGTTTTTGTGATCATAACTCAGGCATCCTTAACGGGACCTCTAAAGCCCTGTGAAGGATCCCAATTGGGTTGAGTGTGTGTGTCTATGAATGGTCACTGGCAAGGAATTAACGTTCCCGTAAACCTTCACTAGGGTATTCTGGTTGAGAGGCTGTGGTTGGTCACTGACGCTACCGTCAAACCAGCACAGTAAATATTTTCTTGTTCTATCTTTTGACAAGTGGTGCCAATATTTACGGCCATTGGAGAAATATTCTCACCCTTTTTTGTCCATTCTTATTTTGCTATTTACTCTCTAAAATTTTGAAATATCCCACGATTTGTGACAATTGGCAAGGAGCGAGATGGCAGCAGCGCACTTAACTTGTATCAACTGACTACCTATGGTGGCACAAAAATTATGCAACCCTGAGTTTGTGGATATATACAAAGAATATCCTGGGTCAATTGTAATGAAATAGATGTGCAAATGTAGCTTGTTTTATTTTATATTGAATAGTTGTAGTCACAATTTTTCATTGCTGTCAAAATGTTTCTCACTCGACAATGAAGAAAGAGCCCATTTATTTGAGCCTCTTGTGGAAATTCCAACATATGCCAGATTACTGTATAATTATTTTTGGTTAAATCACTAATAGAATATAATTCAGCCTTTTCTCAACCTTAGTAAGTGTTTTCTGAAAGTTTTTATTTGTTACTTCATTTTTTATAGAGCTTTTGTTAATTTTTCTGAGCAACTTATTTCCCATTCGTACAACTCGAAGGGACCTGATCATGACACTTGATTTCGTCTTGACTTTTTTATTATGATATCAGTATGTACTTCTGAAAACATGAAACTGAAGATATAATTTGTTGCAATTTTTATTTCTATCACATTTTAGCTTGGATTATGCATGGGATCTGTGAAGTGGGCTCTACAAGTCTGAAGTACACTGATTTGTTGAATTTCGTTGAAAGAAAAGACACTTCAAGCTGTAGCAAGATTAGGTATTTACAACTTAAAAGCACTGTGTGGCTGGATAGACTTTCAAAATTTGACGTAGTATTGTGTAAAACAGCATCTGTGGTGAATCTGAAAGTGAAGATAGTGAAACAGATTATCATTGGAAGTGATCAAATTTACATAATCATGTTGATAACTATGCTCTTTAAGACATACTAGATAAGAAATCTCTTTTGATATATTGCCACCCAAAATTATAAAGAGAATCCTCGTCATCGGGACAAAAACAGCAAAGCACTCCTCACTATTTTGATAGGAGCCATTGCAAGTGGCAGTGAGAGATTGTATCCCTTTGATTTAGAAGCATTTACGACAAAGATTTTTGTAAAATAGGACCTAGCCTACAATGTATACAGCCAACACAAAGGCGTGGATGACATCTAGTGTTTTTGAAGGACAAATGTATGCTCTTAAAGCAAAGATTGGGGCTCAAAACAGAAAAACCCTTCTGTTTTCAAATCAGTTCTCTGTACACACTGTATGTACTTGAAATTAGGAAAAATAAACACATATTTTTCCTTACCAAATCCACTAGACAGCTCCAGCCACAAGATTTAGGCATATTTCATTAAAATGGAAGAAAACAAACGATTGATGATGATTTTGCTTTAAGTTCCGCAAATTAAGATTTCCCTTGGTTTACATTTTCCCACGGTTGACCCTTTTTTCCTTTACCCCTTTCAAAAGTGTTAAAGAGAGATTTCACTGTATTTCAATCATGCTGCCGAACTATGGATGAGATTATCATATTTTTTAATTCTTCTTACAGCTAAAGGATGGGTATCTGAACTATGGGTTTGACAAGGAGTGGCTGAAACCCAACTGGCCTAAAGGTGGGTTAGGTCCGGGGGCCAGGCTGGATGATGGCAAATGGCATCGAATTGAAGCGAAATGGATGCCCGGGGAGGTCTGGCTGAACATAGACTATGGACGAAGAGAATGGACAGCTTCAGTGTCTTCAAAAATACATGGTCTCTATGTAGGACGGATTTTGGTTGGAAACCTTTTCGGCTCATCAAATTCATCTCGTGAAGCAAGTGGTTTGAACACCAGCATTCCTGAGCACATCCCTTTCAAAGGTTGCATACAGGTATGCCAAAATTTTTGCCTTCTTATGAATGTCTTTCACAGCTATGTCTAATCTACCAATAATTCTAAAAATTTTGTAATTTGATGAAATTAAATTATTAAGAATTAAGTCTAAAGTTATTTTTTTAGATTAGGTTTAATTAAGAAAATATTCATTCAGTGAAAAGTTTGAAAGTAAATTTATTCAGGGTTTCAGAATTTTTTCTCAAGATATGAATTATTTATGAATTGTTAAGAAAACTGTAAACCTTTATATCGATGAGAGTCATTCTCATATTTTTTCTCTGCTCTGTGATTTATTCTATTAATTTATCCTCAGGATATACGCATTGGTACTCCTCAGTCAACTTTACAACGTCCAATGGTCAAAGATCGAGTTTTAGAGGGCTGTCATTCAAAAGACACATGTCAGATTCCAGTGTCATCCTCAAATCAAGTGTTGAAAACTGCTTGCTCAGATGTTAGCCATAGCACTTGCGTTCCCCAATGGGAAGGACATGATTGTCGATGTGACTCAGGTATTTCATCTTTTGATCTGCTCATGATCTGCCATTTGTAGCACTGCTTTAGAAATATTTTTTGTACCTTATATCAATAATGATAATTTTAGTGCCATTGATTATTGTTTGCTCTGCTTTAATTTTGATATTTCTTTTTGTAGGTTATGTTGGATCAGATTGCATTGGAGTTTGTGTTGTGAATCCTTGTATCAATGGGGCCAAGTGTATTGCCAACAGAACTGCACCAAGAGGATATCAGTGCAAATGTAAATCTGAAGAATTCTCAGGTCAGTTGAAGAAAATCACGTGTTGATTTTGTCTTGATCTCTGTGTCTCTAAATTCTGTGAATATATGGTTTATATTTGCCTGCAAGCGGAAGAATTTTTACCTTTTTTTGCATATGATTGCTACCTTTTGTGTATGACTACAATTATCTCAGAGTCAAGTCACTAAATAAGGTGACTTTTTCAGGGTCTCTATTTCCATCAATCATCTGCATAATACCATACGTTTCTCTCTTTCACCAAAGCCATGGAGAATATTCCTTAAGAAATGCTTTACTTTCATGTTCTCAGTTTTGTATTAGCACCTACCTCTACCAAATACATACACTTTGTGCTTCTGCTTTGCAACATGAATCCATTCCACAAGGCCAATTGTATTGTTCGTACAAGTATTGCCTAACCAATCCAAATATACCTGGATTCTTTGACTTTGTACTGGTGATGCTGGTGCCATAACTTGTCATGTATATTGATCAGTATATTGCATATTTTTTACTTGCCATTGCTGCCAATCACTTAAGTGTTAGTGATTCAAAGGATGATGCTGACGATGAAGTAACTGCCTCATGCAACAATGCTTACAATCATTGCAAATAATGCTAGAGACGTCAAGGTGGCTAATTGTGTTGCAAGTTAAGACCTTTACTAAATAATATATGAGTCTTTTTTTATTGTCTCTCTCTCTTTGTTTCAATGTTTATTCTTGCACTGTTTGTGGTCATTTTTTGAAATTTCGAAACTTGCAGATTTTAGTTATTTTAAAATTTTTTGTGGGTGACAGGGATACATAGACTTAAACTCGAAGATGTACAGAAAATAAACTTTTGTCCCATATCCTCTAAGTATCAATCATAAATTTCACATTGAATTCTTTTTTCTCTGATTTTTTCTGTTCATTGCTTAAAGGTGACTACTGTGAAGTGAAAGTTGATCAACCTTGTCCAGCAAGCTGGTGGGGTTACCCTATATGTGGGCCTTGTCACTGCAACACTGAGAAAGGTTATAATCCAGACTGCAATAAAACAACTGGTGAATGCTTCTGCAAAGTGAGTCAGTCTGGATTCTCTGGAAATACATAATTGAAATTTCAGTGTAAGTGCATGCTTGAAACTCCCATGTCTTTTTATTTGTAGGAGAACCACTATCAGCCAGAAGGGTCCGACAGGTGCTTCGACTGCCAGTGCTACCCGACAGGCTCTTTTGGCAGCAAGTGTGACCCTGTAACTGGTCAGTGTAAATGCAGAATGGGTGTTGTTGGAAGGAGATGTGATGCTTGCCCCAACCCATATGCTGAGGTGACCCTCCGAGGGTGTGAAGGTGAGTTTAGCTGTGCACGATTGGTCCATGTCCAAAGAGTCCTGAGTTTAAATTTTTCTTGTATGTCCTCAAAATTGTCAGTGAATAAGTTGATCTCATAAAATGGTAAGTGGTTCTTTTGATATTTTCTGATGTGCTAGATATTGGGCAGAGCCTAAATATTGTCTCCTGGGTACAATGTGTATTTTGATCTCTCTCAGGTATCCATACTTTCACCTCTTGATAACTTGATAGTTGAGGCATTTAAAAAAAATTAGGTTATTCCTTGTGTAGTGTGTTTTTATGAGTCATTGTCTAATCAGATTCGTGGGAAATGAGAACATTATAATATTAAGTTGTGTAGGATAAGTGCCCCGGGAGTGATCTGAGGGACCAGCCTTTTTTATGAGGATCTCTTGGGATTGGAAAATCAAATTTGTTATTTCAAGGTTTTGTTACAAGGTCCTCTAAAAAGTACATTCTCGCTACCAGGTTTTATTTATAATGACAAGGTATTTGTTCGTACTTGATTCTAGGTTTCTCGTAATCTGAAGCCAAAAATTCAGTCATGAAATCAGTGAAAAGTGAATGCATTCCATTTGAAAATTATAAAATTGCTATTTAATATATTGTTTCAAACATTAAAATCTCCTCCTATCAACTTTTCTTATTTTCCAGCTGAATTTTTTTTATTCCTCTCAGAATTAGGATAGGTACATGTTGAGAATTTTAAAAAGATAAAAAAGACACCTCTATAAATGAGTTTGTGGAGAGTGTCGGAAGTATTGAGTTCTCTAAATCACTTCAGGAGTTCACTAAGTTGACAATTAGAATCTACCCAGAGATTTAATCTGGAACTTTTTATTGCAATAATAGAGCCTTAGATCCTTATTTTTTTGTGTATGTAGTATAATATTATGTAAAAAGCTGAGTGAATATTTTACTCATTATTACTTTTCATATAGGGCTTGCACTTGAACAGTAAATTTTTTTCTATCTATACTGGGGAATGTAGATGATTTACCTTCCAAAGACTTGCATTTAATAAAAAATTATCATAAAAAGATTAGGAATTACTCTGCTTTTAACTCCCACAAACCTGTGAAAGATAGCAATTTTCGTCTTAAAAACAATGTGAAAGATGGCAATTTTCGTCTTAAAAACAATGTGAATAGCCTTGAATTTTACTTAATTGAATGAGTGGCAACTCTGATATACATATTGAGTGCTACAGGCTATTCTTGGCCTGTGATGCTGTATTGGCATTAATGTTAATGTCACTAATGGAGGTATTATGTGTATTTGCAGTGGTATATGATGGCTGCCCTCAGAGTCCATCGCCACCTGGAGTTTGGTGGCAACGCACTTCATTTGGCAATACTTCCTATCGTGCTTGCCCATCAGGTTCTAAAGGGAGATCTTCGCGTACCTGTGACCGTGAGCTTGGCTGGCTTCCTCCTGATATATTCAACTGCACCTCTGACTCTTTCCTTGATCTACGGAAAGTGGTAAGTTCTCACGTGATTTCATCGGAAGAGACAATTCCTTTAGAGTTGCATAAGATTTCTATTTTTTGCTGTAATTTTTGGTAGATTGTGAAGAAGGAAGTTTTGTTATGCACATGCAAATTTTTAAAGACTAACAATTCATTAAAGATGTGTGATAATTAACTCTAGAGTGTAACAGCTGCAGAAAATTGTTATGAATGTTGTTATATTTCCAGTCTTATTAGAAATATGAGGAGGCATTATTGGGGTAATGGGATGGCATATTAGCCATGTGGGTAGTGAAGGCCAAAGGTCTCTTGGCTCAAGTCATGTGGATCCCTCTGAGAGCACCTGTATGAACACAAATGGTGTTATGTTTTTGATGATTATTTCTTTAAGAAAACTGATGGTGGGAGAAGGAAGGAAACTGATTCTGTTCACCTGAATGTGTATGACTTAAGGTTTAGTATGAGATGACTCCTCATTGGGTTCTAAGTTTGGCTTTGAAATTGCTGACTGTAGCACTTAGTGCATGCCTTGGACTGCCTGTTACATTGTATGTGCCATTGGACCATTTATGCCTACAAAATTCACATGGGAGTAGGATGCCTTGATGGCTGCCTGAAACACTTGGTGCAGTATTGGGTTTGAGTCTCAGTCAAGGGAAATGATATTTCTCTGTGGAATTCACTGTTGATCTGAGATGCAATGATCTTTCTTCAACTTTATGACAACCCAATTTCGTCAATAAGCATCATCCCGTAAAACTTTAATTGAGTAATGAATTGATGTGTCCCAACATGAGTCAGCAATGCTTGCCATATTCGGAAAAAGACCAAATATTATTGCAAATTGGCAGTGAAGAACGTGTATGAAAAAAATGTTGATTCTGCTATCCAATCTCAAGTAATGATGTTTAATATTTTCTCATGATCCAGTATTTGGTCATTGTTACTTCCCAAATGATTTACTACAAAAACAGAAAATTTAAATGTTCGAATTTTTTCATCTTATGTTTTAAAATAAATTCTCCTTATTTTATTCAGTTGGGGCAGTTGGAGAGAGGGGAACTTCAAATAAATTCCTTCGTTGCTGTAAAAGTTGGTGGTGACCTTAGTCAAGCTTCAAATACATCTTCAGAACTGGCAGGAATAGATATAGGAGGAAATAGTGCTGAAGGACATCATCATCGTCTCTATGGAGCCGATGTGTTAGTGGCTTCTCAACTTCTGCAAGCGTTACTTCGCCATGAATCATCCCAGTCAGGTCTGAATTTGACTCATAGTCAAGACAAGGATTATGTACAGGTAATTTTTGTAGTCTTGAGCAAACCCTTTTCAACCTATTTAATTACTCCACTCTTCTATCTTCAGTATAATTAATGGTTTTACTATATAATTAAGTCATTCTGTTCTGTATCTCTGTAGTGTAAAATATTTCCTTATATTATGTGTTTATTAAATGTAGTTGGAGTAACTGATGATAATGAGGAACAAGTGTGAAAGGTACCATAGTGTTTATAATGCTTCTAGAGCTTTATTAGAGCTCTGGGATATTATGGTCTGCTGAACCATTGCCTGTGAATCTTGCAAATAATATAATTAAACACTGGTGAACTAGGGGAAGCATGTAAAAATCAATCTCCTGTATCATGTATTATAATTTTAAATAGGTTCTTACATGATTGTAAACTGGAAAAATATAGGATAGCATAACAAATGTTGTATGCAAATGTTGTCTAATATTTCTTTGCAAATATAATGGTGCTGTTACTTGAAGTGAAGTTGACTCAGCTGTAAAGGAATCATAAAATTGCAAACAGAGCCTATGTTTTTTTTAGGCTTATGTTGTTTTTGTCCATGATCATTGGTGAATACATTTTGCAGTATGACGTAGAAAAATTCAGTACGGGCCATGGATGAGCATCCCGTAAAACTTTGAAAGTTGGTGGCAGTGGTAAAATTTTAGTTTGTTTTAATTTCCAGAATGTTGTCACTACATCTAGTAGAATTCTTGATCCATCTTATGCAGAGGAGTGGAATCGTATAGAGAGCTTGACTGATGAAACTGCTGAAGAATTAGTGCTTGCAATGGATTCCTATGTTGCCACTTTAACACGCAGCCAAGAGGATACGTACACCGACCCCTTTGAAGTTGTTACCCCTAATGTTGGTATGTATCTTTATTTTCTTCAGTCTCTCTTTTGAATCATGTCACTGGTATAGTTTGCCTTGCTAGCTTAATCCAGTGTAACTATGCCATACTACCATGATACATAACTCAATAATTGTAGATTTACTCAATAATTTTCTTTCGTTATTGAGTAATTTTTGAATTGAGCAGAATTATGAGCATAAATCATCGAAGTAAAGAGAGACATGGAAGCATGTTTATGATTTGTTCCTGAACCTCAATGGAGGATATAGCATCAATAAAAACTGGATTGGTGGATAATATTTAATGCATGCTATTCTTATGTGAACTTGTTCTTGGATCAATGAAAGATGTAAATATTATGGCAATTAAAGGGATATATCTCATTGAAGGAAACCATTGGTTTTATAAATGTCACAGTTCTGCCCAGTTTTGTAATACTTCATTGATATTTACCACAAGATGGTATAGCCTTTTTGTTTACTTTACCTCATCTGAGAGTTCAGGTTTTTGTGATTAATGTCAGGCTGTCTGCTTGTTGACTTGAGCATTATAAAAGGGAGAACATTTAAACTCTGGTTTGCATTCTAAGAAAATTGTTTATGAGAAATTATAAAACTGGACCTTAAATTGTGGATGCTTCTCAAAATATCTGAGAGTTCTGTCAACCTAATAATAAGTTCATAGTTTGTGATCAGAGGAATATTTACCGTGTTTTATTCTCAAGTTTTTCATAAAATTAATTCTTGCTTTTCAGTTCTTGGATTAGATGTGGTAACTTCTGAGAGTCTCTTTGGCTATGAAAGTGGTAAAGGTGTATTCTCTGGTCGAGGCATTGGTAGGGAAAATGACAGTAGTGCCAGCAAATCGAGTGCTTTGGGAGATTCTGCAATAAAAGGCCGTCCTGGCGAGCGTGTTGTGCTTCCTGATACATTTTTGGAGCCATCAATTGGAGGATTGTGGCTGGATGAAACAATGGAGACCAATATGGCTGAGAACAGTGGAGGACCATATTTTGGAGAAATTTCAGGCATGGAGAAAGGAGAATCGAAAGAGGCAGATGGTGATAGCCCAGCTGTATCCTTTCCGAAATATAATAACTACCTCCAAGATAGAGATCGTTTTGACCCGTATTCAAAGGTTCTTGTACCTCTACATCTTTTGGGAATCAAGCCTTTGAAAGATGGTAAGTATTCAAATGTTCTTGCCCCAATTTTCTAGCATGATTCTGTATGTAATTTAGTGTTTTGGGCTTAACTTTTAAAAATGTCTTCTAAGTCTTTTAAACTGTTTTTATCTAAAACTTATGGTATTTCTGCATGATTTTTTTAAACTTTTCATATAAGTGTGGTTTTGACATGTTAGTGATGCCAAACCATTATAATTGCTCTGGACTGAATGAAAAATAGATGTGCTAAGGCTAAGTTTTTAATTTTGAATAGTTGTAGAAACATTCAGTTGGTGTGCAACTCCTATCATAGTTAAACGTGATATGATATGGGGTCAAGCTATGTATTGGCAAAAAAAGTTTGAAATTAGAGCTCTTTGGAATGATAATTTGCATAAAAAATTATCTTTATTTTTAATTAAAAAGATACGTAGTCGCACAATTGGATGCTTTCCCAGCTTATTTGATGTATGGATTCTTACTTGAGAGAGATACTACTTGGCCACTGATGTTTCAGTGAGCGATAAGTTATTGAAAAATAAAAGAAAATCTTAAGTTGTTTGCACCTCCTTATTAAGATTATAAGTGTCTCAAATGTGTGAACTTTTCTTGAATTAAATGTAACATCACAGTTTTCTGTCATTAAGTGAGAAATATAACTTTCTCTAAGTTGCTGATTATTTTGTCTTTCAACAAGACTGGCATTTAGTTCTATTCATACAATATTATATATTTATTTCTGTGTACACTGGGGGTTTCGATTTTTATTGCATGTCTGGGAAGGATGCTATATTAAATAATGTATATTTTTCTTGGGTTGACTCTTGCATGTTGGGAGTGATTTCAGCCAATATTTTATACCAGTAAACATTTATTTCAAAGATACATTAGTGTAATGGTGATAGCTATCTTTTGCAAAGTTATGTCTGTGTGCACTCCCTTCATATATGAGTTGGTATGCTCTAAAAATTATATGATGTACATATGTAGGTGAACTATCTACTAAGCAGACATTCAGCCGACGCAGAGCTGTTTTTGGGTATGCAGAGTACAGATCAGCAGGGGATTTACTTCCTGCCCGTTATGATCCAACTGTCTCCCGTCGTTGGGGTGTTGATCTACGGGTTGCTTCTCCATTGTTTAGTGTTGCCATTTTGACTCCACCATCTGGAAAGGCAACTCCGAAGGTAATCAATGATTTGATTAAGACAACATTACTATTCCGATTTTAAAATTATTACTCTGCTATTGTCAAAATATTATTTTTCCCAAATTGTGCTAGTGCAATCGCCCTGCTGTACAAATTAGGCTACTGGCTAAACTGCTCCCTACTTCTTGCCATTGCACATCGAATGTTGCACCTGTCTCAGATTCCTAGAGTGAATGTCACTGTCATCTTTCCTCTGATATTGCAGAATATTTGTGAATTCAATATAACTTAGTATTTTCCTGAGTACTGTTTGTAAAATTCCTCCTGTAATCCTTTTCACTTCAGTTTTTTTGTCCAGAAGTTTTTGAAAATCAGTTCCATCCATGGAAGTTTTCTTCATTATGTAGCTAAAAGTTAATTCAGTAATGTTTTCAATTCGTGACTGCAGTGTTTTATATGCATGTATAAATCTCCCATTCATCAATTAATCTGGAAGAAAAAGTTGTGGGATAACCATTCTGGATACATGGTAATTTGTGTTCGCTCTATCACTGCTGGTGTTACAAATGTGCAAGCCATCCAATATGTACCTGGTTTTCTATAATCTATTGTAAAAATTGTAATAGTTGGCCTGGTGAGTCAGAATGAGTATGTTGAAATTGATTTGGTCTGTAAGACTTGCACAGGTGAATGCCTAAATGTTGTGACTGAGCTTTTGCTTTCTACAATGATTGTTTGATTCAAGGCATTCCTTTTTGTTACCTTGACAATCCTCTCTAAAAATAAGTTCTCAAAGATACTCTTCACTGTACTCATGATGAAATCTTCAAGCGGTTATTTTATTATGTATTAATAGGAAAAGAAAGGGGTAGGAGATGACAACATTTCTGCTAGCCGACTTTATGCTGAACCTCAGTCTGATGTGGACACCTCTGGGCTATTATTGAGGGAGAAAAAAAGACTTAACCATCCTATTCGCTTTAGACTATGGCTGCCAGAAACACCAATGTCACCACGTGCCAACCCACAATGTGTTCACTGGAGCAGGGCTAGAGGGTAAGTTAATTTTATAGATTTAGATCTATTTATATAGATACTAATCTGTAATCCTTTCAGATGGAAAGCTGTGTAATACCCATTTGTTTATTTCTTGTGAAATGTGGGAAGAAATGAGGTAGCAAACCTCCAAAACCGAAATTGGTGGAGGTATTTCTTTCTTTGGAAGCCGAGGTTACTTGGCTTTACTCAAGTAGTCATGGCTCGATTATATTTGATTCTTGGATTTTTGTTGCAAAGGAAGAGGTCAGTATTAATTAATATCCATTACTGCAAGTTATTGGGTGATTTGAATTTAGTATTAAATGGTATGATGCAAATTTTAGATCCGTGGATTTGAAAAGATTCGATCCAATCCTATAATCCTGACCTCATCACTAATGATAAAGAATTTGAAATGGCTGCATTGTTTTGTTTTAGCTTGTGTAATGAAAAATTTGATTTTTCTGATGTATTGGTTGGCCAATAACTTGCTTTAATTTGTATTTTTCTGCTGAACATAAAATTAAGTATTCACAAGCAAATAAATTCAAGAATTTAAATGCGAGTTGTTTATGTCCATCTTAAGTCACATTTTGTTGATTTCATTATTCTTCTTTATAAATACTGTATTTAGGTTTGGAGAATGGTCTCGCACTGGCTGTTTGACTCATGTTCCTCCTTATGATTCTGCTGCTAATGGCCCTTTCCTTGTTAACTGTACCTGCAATCATCTGTCTACATTTGCTGTTCTGATTGATGTTGTTGATGTTGAGGTTAGTAGATACTCATTTCTGTATATTTTTTATAGCAAGGTTGAAAAGTCCACATTTACCAGCAAAATTACCTGTACATTACGTAGTATTTTAGTCTTAATTTTAATCTTTGCCAGTTGAATTTGAATTGTTTTTTGAAATAATTTTTTCATTTTATGTACTGTAGAAACTTGAAATTATTGAGTTCACAGGACCGGTAAGCATTAATGTGATGGTGGGTGAAGTAACTTTGTACCATTGTGACATAAATGAAGAATAAATCACCTAGCTAGTTTTCAACCCTTTCATTAGTATACCTGACCAGTTTTAATGTTACAACATCATATCATTCCAACTCATATGACGATGTCGTAATATTGAAAATAATAGATTAAACTCAAAAACTATGAAAATTACAAATTGATTTATTCTTCAACTATGACTGGAAAAATTAGATCTTTTTAATATTTGATTTTGTATCAATGAGTACACTTTAATATCATCAAACAAGGCCATTTGTTATGTTAAATGATGATGTGCTCTTGCTGCAAACACTAAAACACTGTTAATTTGAAAATCAAGGGTAGACAAAAATTGGACTTTGAATTATCTGGATTTGAAATAAATGCACTAAGAAGAACAATTAAGAAATTTCTCATACGTTCTAAAGAAATCACTATACCGTCATATTTTTAAAGTCAAAATATGAAGAAGGGATATAGTTTGTATGGATCCCTTCTTCAAGTAGGTTTCATGTTACATTTTGGTCATCTCATTGGTGACAGAGTTCACTAAAAAGAACTTCAAAAATATTCCTTTTGGGGAATCCGCGGGTAGTTTTGACTTGGCTTTATTCAGACTACCCCTAATACCATTTAGCCCGGATTTGTGACGTTCTACCTTATTATGAAGACCAGATAAACAAAGTGGATGTGCTAATCTCATATTCCTTCATTATATGTAGTACATCCCGGAGCCTTCCCTTGCTGAAGATGTGGTGACATGGGTGGGATTTTGCCTGGCATTGCCAATGCTGCTGGCTACTCTTGCTGCCCTGTCACTAATTGGCGGTAGTGCTGGTGGAGGTGGTAGTGCAGGCGCAGTGGTCAACGGACACACCAATTCCAACACCATTCATCGTCACTTGGTTCTATCCATATTTTTGGCAAATCTTGTGTACCTTATTGCCCTCAAGGCTCGAAAAGGACTTGTTGATAAAGAGGTGAGTACACTGTGTAACTTAATTTAATATTGTGAAACATTTTCTGATTCTTTGGTTACATTTTTCATTTTTTGTTTATTCATTTATGTAAGATACTTGAACTGACAATATTTACAACTTTTGTCAATAACAACTACTTTGTTTCCTTTGTGCTGATCTGATTACTGTTTATTGCTTTTCTTTATGTCAAACTTGAAAAAGGGTGATTTATATTTTTTTCTTTTATTCAGTTTCCATGTAAGCTGGTAGCAATTGCATTGCATTACCTATGGTTGAGTACCTTCAGTTGGGTACTTGTAGATGCTTTGCATTTGTACAGGATGCTTACTGAAGTGCGAGATGTGAATCATGGAAGAATGCGTTTCTATTCTACCCTTGGGTATGGGCTACCTGCGATTATTGTTGGTCTCACTGTGGGTGTGAGAGCTGATCAGTATGGAAACTTCTATTTGTAAGTAAATATTTGATTACAGTTAATAGTACTCAAGTTTATGTATTTGGATGATTGTTAATCATAAATATGTGGTGATTATTGATGACATAATTTTTCAAAACCTATGTTGCTCTTTCAGCTGTTGGCTATCCATTTATGAATCAGTGGTATGGAGTCTAGTTGGTCCTGTGTGTGCCATGGTGTTGTTTACAGTTGGCATTTTACTTATGGCAATTCGTGCTGCATTTACGTTGAAAGATCATATTATGGACTTTGGGAATCTAAGGTTTGTTTTTAATGCATATGCATGCATGCATGATACCTAATAGCTCTGCATAAATTATATTTTTGGAATGTAACAGTAAGCTGTCGATATATCATCCTTTGTAAATTGGAATACATAATTACCTTAGAGCTAACCATGGTTAAACCATGGAATAATGAAGGATGGAACTGATTGTTGTGATCCAATAAATTCTAAATTTTTAAGATTTCTCGTAGTATTATAGAGGTCACTTTAGTTTCTCACCGGTATGGCAACCCTAGAACGAGCCAATGTTGCTTTAATTTCACTCACTGACATTCTCTGTATCTGTATTTTGTTCTTAGCTGGCTGTATTTTATCCATCTTCATTATTCTTAAAATCTCCTGCCATAAAATATGCCCTTTGCACAGTTTACTGTCATCTAAATTTGCTAATTTATAAATGAAATACTGATTAATTTAACTTTTTTATGCTGAACCTTTATTGCAGAACTCTTTTGTGGCTGGCAGTGGCTTCCCTTCCTTTGATTGGTGCTGAGTGGGCTTTAGCTGTTCTGGCCTCATCGGAACGAGCTGTTGCCCTGCCTTATCTTCTTTCTTTCGTGGTGTTGGTCCAAGCAGCATTTTGCTTGGCAGGATATTGCTCTGCTAATGCTCGCGTAAGATCTCAACTGCAGTTGGTCCTGGCTCGCTGTCTAGGAAAGAAGTCTCCTCTCCTCTTGGATAGCACCCCGGGAGAGACCAGTGTTGGCAGACCTCCAGCATCAGTGAGTTCTAATTTGCTCTTTCCTCTTCTGGTTAGCATAGTCATTCGTTTATGCTAGAAAATAACTCTAAGTCAGTGCACTCCACTTGTGTCAATTTTGGTAACAACATGGAAGATCATTTAAAAAGTTTTCAGTTGGCATGCTGCTAATTTTCTCAATACTCACCATCTTGGCAATTTTCCAAATCCTTGTATTGAGGATTATACTTTTTACTGTTGAAGGCCTCTGCAATTTACCATGCATGATCAATGCCATATGTTGATTTTTTGTCACCATGAGCATGCCAGGAAGATAATGCATGTCAGACACTTCCTTGATTGTTTTTTTCATAATATTTATGCTGTATAAATAATATGGCAATGACTTGAAAAGCTAATGATATCAGTTGTAACTACCTTTTCTTGCCTTTGATATGATATGAAAGTTTTGATTGTATATAATCTTCACTTATTAAATCTTATGGATTATTGTGTTGTAAGAAAAAAAACCATGCTGAGTAGCAATGGAATTCCATGTCATTTAGCACCTTGAAAAATATTTTGGTTTAGTTGCCTGTTTGTATTTTCGTGAATACTTTTGGTTTCCTAATGTTGCATGGGAAAATTGAGATTCATTCTTGATGCCAGCATACTTTTGATATGTTTATTGTGACCTGAAAATTGACTCGTTGAGGGCTTTTTCATAAGCTGAAATGATAGTGTATGATACGCATTTATGTAAATGTTCCACTATGATTTTACTAACCTGAGTTATTGCTAGTAACCTCACCTCCTTGCCATATTATGTGTACCTCTCAAGTTTATTTGATTCTGAAGAGGGAAATTTGAATGACTATTGTGGAGGCATATATTTAGTGCCACCAGTTCTATGAATGTCCATATCAGTTGTAAAAATCATGCCTGCAACTTTAAGAATGGATTGCCTGAACTGGCATTATAGGATAAGAAATCCTGGTTTGAGTTTGATAGATAGCAAGAAGAGGGATTATGTCATCTATGGAGAAGGATACACTAATTGAATACTCTTGTTATTCTCCACATGCGCACACCTTATCAAAGTTTGATCATTTTATTAGTGTAATTTATAATTTATGTATTTAATTTTTCAACAGCGTTCAGCTTTGGCATATCACAGTGGCACTGGAGTAACAGCCAGTTTTGATGGACCCAGAAGAAACTTGGGAATATCAACATCAAGTACAACATCTCGGTCTACTTGTAAAACAGGCAGCAGTCCATACAGGTAATTTTGGAGAAATTTTGTGTTTGGTTGATTTTGGTTGACTAAATAAAAGTTCTTTAATTGGTTGGTAGCTGTTGCTGTGGTTTTAACCCTTCTTTTAGATCTTCATAGAATATCAAATCAAAGAAAGTCATATACTAACATTGCTGAGGTTATTCTTCCTACACAAGCTAGTGTCCGAGTCTTTTTTTTACCTTCAGGCTTGTCTTAACTTAAATGCCACGTGTAAACATCCATATTCACTGTTGGCTGTGGTTTTTGAAGTTATCAATCTTGTTCACTTGAAATGCTGTAGAAGCTCATGAAGGACATGAATAGGCATTCTTGGAAGTGAATTCATGCCATAGTTAAACCCTTTTGGTGCCCTGAGCTGATGAGCTTCTTTTGACTTCTAAGATAAAAATTGCTAAGGGTTAGCATCAAGGATGACTTTGGAAATTATTTTAGGTAGGTCATACCTAACGACAGAGAGGTGAAGGGGTGTATCATAGTAGCTGCATTGTTGCATGGGCTTTAGGCAGCTAACTGTAACTGTAATACAAACTTTCAAGCAACATTATATGGATAAAGCAGTCAAGTATAACCAAAACCATATGTGTGACCAGAATTAAGGGGAAAAGGGAAGGAAAACAAAATCTCTCTGAAATTTGTTTTGGGTAGGCCAGGCCTTCCCTCAAAGTTTTTTAGTAGGTCTTGTCTACCCTCAAAGCCATGCTTGGTTAGCATACTCTTCTTTTGAAAGTGGAAGTCTGTGCATGCCTTTGATGTTCCTGGTCTCAGAAAGATTAATTGGTAGGGAGAATAGAAGTAAGGTTTCCTTAGAGAGTATTTACTACTAGGTCTAAACCGAGTGTCATGAAGCTACCCTTTAAGTGCTCTCTTCTGCCTCTTGTGGAATTTATACTCTGGTGTTTAAGATGGGTAGCTAGTACTCTAGCCACAACCCCCAGATGAGATGTGAGCCCTCGATCTCATTCATAGATTACCTGGATAACTAGGGGTAAAAATGTATATTATCAGACTTTGGATAGCAATAATTGTTGGTGTGGTTATTTACATGGAAAATAAATAAAGTTCTTTTTTGAATTAGGTTGTCTGGGATTATATTTATATATTCTAAACGTTATCAGGGATTGAATGTTGTGAGAGAAATAAACAGGGTTATTTATATGTTTTTATGCATATAAAACTTATGTTACAGTGAGGGAATTTAAAAGTGTGTGGCTTAATATGTAATGGCTTGGTGGTGGAAATTGTACCTCCGTAGCCTTATATATTTGAACTCCTTTCATAATATTTTTGCACTCATGATGTGAAACCAGTTTTTTGGTACAGATATGTTTTCTTGTTGAAATTCTATAATTGTTCTTCTGCCTTCTCTAGGAGTGATACTCACTTGCGTCACACCTCTACTAGTACCAGCAATTACAACTCTACTAGTGATATGCCATCCTCTTCCCTAAGCAGAGGGTATTCAGGGATGCCTGATGCAGAAAGAGGTCCTCGCAAGAGAACAGGTTAGTTTCGTTTCCCTTAATATTTATGATAGATGAGTTCTCTTAGCAGTACCTGCTTTTTAATATCTATTTTCATGCCCAGGGAGGAACAAGTCAAAGAGAAATGATGATGTGCCTGAAGAAGATGAGAAAACAGGAAGTAGCCCCTCTCATGCTAGACGGCAGGAATCGGATTCAGACTCTGAAGTTTCTGTGGATGGCCGCAGTCTTGAGCTTGCATCAAGCCACAGTAGCGATGAAGAGGAAGCCTTAACATCCAATGCAGGGATTGGTGAAAAATCCCATCCTGGTGGGTTCCAAATCTTCATTATCATCCATGTATTCTTAAACCCCTGGTCATTTTAAGTTTTAAGTTTAAGACTTTCATCCAACAGTGGATAAGGTCTTGAAAGTGAAAATACTCATCACAAAGGAAGTTCAATATAGCATCATCTCCAGGCAAGATGGTATATCGTTGGGTATGGAATTTTTATAGATGGTTGTAAGCAAATTATTAACCTTAAGGAAAAGTAGAGAGGACCTGTTTTTTTGTGGTAGCTGGTGCATACTAGGCTTTTTCTTACATTCTGTATAAGAACTGTAAGAAGCCAGCAATATTTAAAGCATGTTTTAGTTTGAGCCTGTAAAAATTTATGTTCTTTTTGAGAACAAGGGAAAAGTAAAAGTGTTACTGCCACACACCAATCCTCTCCTCAGAATGCATGCCACCTACTGATTACTCTGGAAGCCCGAGAGGGGATCTAAAGGCTTGCCGAACATGCACAGCCTTGCATTGAACATACAATGCTAAGCAAATGATTGTGTGAGCTTGTCATAGTGAAATGATGAATGTGTAGCAAGTGTATGTTAGTAACTTGGTGATAAGTCACCCCCTGCCAAGCACCCTTGTGGTGGCTTGCAGGGTGATAAGTAGAAGTAATGGACTACAATGTCCTTTACTGGCTCTGTGGTTTTAATTTGACAGGTTTACTACTTTGAACATTGTTCCAAACCCTACATAGTTTGTAAACACCTGTAAAATTGGTTGGACAACTATAATTGGATCATAATGAAGTCACTTCTTGTGAGACCATGCGCTTGGTTCTATTCTACACTTTCTGATGCTTTTCTGTTACTTCTGGGTTGCTATTTCAGGAGTCATGACTCTGTCTGCAGCATCATCTTACATGCCCAATATTTCTGCTGAGCCAGTCAGCCCAGTGATGTCTGGGAGTGGAGCGCCCTCTTCACCCCGTCCTCTTCCTCACCCTCCCCACTTGCATAATCCATCCTCCCCACCACCCACTGGCCTCAATGTCCTTGTACACCCTCAGCTCTTCCGGCCAACTAGTCATACTTCATCCCTCTATTCCCCTGATACACCAACCTCTCACTGGACTGGGCAATACCCTCCGTCAATTTTAGCTCCTAATGGTGAGTTGATTTCCCCAAAAAATCTTTTACTTTAAATTTTGTATATTTATCTCTCTTGTATCCTTTAGGAAAAGTTGAATACTTGAAATTTTCTCAGGATAATTTATTGTCACCCATGGTTTTGACTCTGTAGCATCATTTTTAAGACAATAATAAAGGCTTTTCTTGAACATGATGCGTGTGTAGCATCAAAATCATTGTTGACAATAAATTACTGTGTAAAAATAGTTATATTTTTTCTGAAATGCTTTTAATCCACAGAGAAATGTCTCATACTTTTGAATATCTATCTAATCCATTGACACAGGTATTTCATTCAAGTCATAAGAAATCTGCTAAAGAGATGCATTTATCCTATTGTGATTATGGAGTACAATATAACTATGTTTAGTTAATTAAATTAAAATCTCTTTATGACTCGGAAAATAGTACATTTTATTGGAAATATGTTCCTGATAATTCCAATATCAATCTATGGTCCAAATGCATGTATGGATGCATGAATGGATGTAAATTTGAAGGACATATCCTTGCATACACATTAATATTCCTTTTCATTTATTTTCAGTCATGGGGATGGGAGGTGATGAGGATCCTCATTTAATGGGAAACCGCTGGTCTGCAGAGCAAGCATCAACTCCGACTGCATCGGACAATGAGGTGCAGGAAGAGGAGCGTGAGGATGAGCAGAGGGATGGGGAGATGGACAAGGGACAGCTCTACCACAGCATGAAGAATGGCATGCTGACAGAAGACATGGGAGTGGGCTGTGAAGTGGACAGAGATTATGACATGGAAGTGTGCCATGAACAGGGGGGAGAAAGGGATAGGGAAATGGGAGGAGATGAAGAAGATGGAGAATATGATGATGAGGACATACTCCATTATAAGTCACATAAAAAGATGGTTGCATCTGAGGAGAACTTTCAGAATGTGCAAGGGGATAGGGATGGAGAAGTGTCTGAAGTGAATTCTAGGGCTGCTGGAAAGAAGTTTCACTTGGGAGACAAGTACCTCTTTCCGTACACAGGTGAGATAAGTGTCAGTAATGATATGCTTGTAGTGACAGTGGAAACATGTTCAGCTGCTTGTTTAAAATGATATTCATATGCCTCTTATTGCATATGATATACCACATGTAGGTGGTAAGTTTCCCTGGCAGGTTATGTTTGAGGCAGTGCAAGCTGTTGCCATTGGAGGGAATTTTACAACCAAATATAGGAAACTTAGTTGACAGCATTCTTTTAAAGAGAAAGGCATGGTTACCTTCACTAAAAGGGTTTTAAGAGTAAGAAAAAAAGATTATGCAGGGTAAAGCAGTGGTGCCCTAACTTTTTCGATTACAGAGCCTACTTTGAAGAAACAGCTTCTGGTGGAGCCCCTTCGGAATGTTAAGTGATGAGTTCTAACTATGTAGTATGAGGCTCTAAGAAGCCCAAGGGTTCTGTGGAGCTCATACATCATTGATAGAAATCTACCAAGGGCTCTGTGAAGGACAGTTTGGGAAATTCTGGCATAAAGTATGAACTATTCCTAAATACACAGTGTAGGGCCAAACACTCGTGCTGTTGATTGTGGAAAATTTGAACTAACTGGGATTAGAAGATTCATGGTTACATGTAGCTTCCTCCATGTTGCCTAGCTGTGTAGGGAAGAGCTGTTTCTATTAGTTCTCATGGACTGAAAATCCTGATATAAAAAAACATTTATTTATTTCCTCATCAATGCAATGACAATGCTGCCTACAATTTCATATGGTTATTTATGCCTTATTATTATTATTTTTTACTTTGGTAACTTTCCCGTTCCGAGTCCTCGGCAAGCATCGGGTTTCATTGCCATCATAATGGCCGAGAACTCGAGAGGGGCGGTGCAGAGTTCGTAGCCACTTCCAAAACCCATGGGATCAGTGGCTACGCTGCGTTTGGGTCATGCGCACGAAGCAGACGGAGCGACCCCAAAAGGACGGCCTTCTGCTTGCGGGCTGCAAGTGATTCCGGCTGGGCCACGAATGCAGGAAAACACTTGATGCTCTGTATCAGCGAGCCCTTGATTCAACCTTATTATTATTTACTTTTGAAGAGGTTATCAATTTTCTGTGAGCTTAATTGAATCACATACATGCATGCTACCTATCCCCTTTCTTTCACCGTCTGTTCATATAAGTTAGTAATCAAAGCATTGATGCTTAAGAGTACTGTGTGTGGTGATACTGCTAATTTTTCAGAAACTTGTCTTCAGTTTCTTGATGTACGTATATTTTTTCCAGATGGAGATACTGGTGGAGGCTATTTAGTATCGATGCCCGGTGGTGTCCTAGGCTCCTCCATAAATGACGTGAATCACCCAAGGGAGAGGAGAAGCTGCTCTCCTCCACCTCTCTCATCGCCTTCGCTTCGTCATCTCCACCCTTCGCTCACGCAGCAGCAAGCTCAACTGCAACACCAGCAGCTACATCAGTATCATTACAACCCCCAACGCTCACTCCTCTACAATACTCGACCCATCCCATCGGCAAATTTGCCTCCAAGTTTGCACGTGAATCCCATCTCCAACATTTCTGAATCAGAGTGAGTTTTTTTCCATTAAAATTCATACCATTGCTCATGTTTTATTGTGTTCTTCTTTGAGTGAATACTACTCTAATTATCTCTAGAGATGGGCCTTTCTGAAAATTGCTGCGGTAACTTTTGTAAATTCCCGTGGAATTTTTTGTAATTTACCTTGACCCCTAAAATTACCCTAATTTTCGGTAATTTTCAGGAAAGTTCACCTACATTTCAGCTATTTTTCACAGTCATATACTCCTTTATATGTATAATCCATTCTTTTAAACAAAGTCTCTATATATTTCATTCAGGATTAATTATAAATTATGGAATGTACAACTCATATGTGTACTGTTATTATTTGAGGAATATTTGTGAGACAATATTTAAACAAAAATGTCTCATACCATGACCAAAAGAAAGCTAAATTGCTTGTGGGTACTAACACATTTGTTTTTACAATTATTTAAGTGTCAAATTCATTAATGTAGCAGTAGCAATGGTTTAAGTGTCGTTAATCCCTTACTATTGCTATTACCTTTCCCATTAAACCCTTCATTAGATATTAATTACTGAAAATTCAAAATTACTGGCAAATTATGGTAATTTTAAAAAATTACTGTAAATTACCTCAATTTAATTTACCTACATGTAATTATCTGTGATGTATATTTATAAGTGTACTCCATTCTTTGTGGTTAAAATATGATGATAAGTTTTAAGGAATCTGTTTGACCTTGAATTATTCCGATGATATCTGTTGTTTCCTCAAGGTGCAATTTTGTTATTTGATAATAATTTAAGAGGATGCGGTACACCCCTATTTTGCAGACTCTTCTGCGTTCCGTTCTCAATCAGTCAATTTTGCTTATTTCAACTCGAGGTTTTGGGTTATTTAAGCCAATGAGTGATATTAGGGGGCTATCTTTTTAAAATTTTTCTTAATCCATTATTGGAAGGAAGATTATATTACAAATATAGGCTTTTTTGCTCGAGATGTTACGGAAATCCGATTCAAGAAACGCCATTTATGGCAAGATAGCCCCCAAGAGTAATTTGTCTGTAGTTGATACGCCAACTGCCGATGCGAAATTTTATCAAATAAATGTATAATGTAGGAAAATCGAATGTGAGTTTTGATGAATTTCAGCACAGTAATGGGCATCTATGGGCCTCCCACTGCCATCATAGTTCGCCATTTTCTCGCCATGAGCGCTCCATCAGAAAATGAACACACTATCTCATATATGGTATTTTCTCTGCTTGCTTGCGGGACAAGAGGGGAAATAAGCGTGAGGGTGGTGAGGGGAGCATGGTAGTCACTCTGAAGAGTTCAGAGATGCAGCTAGCGGTCTATGTAATGTAGCATTCAGTTTTCCCAAACGTGCGCATTGGAATTCTGTACATTGGCCGCTAAAGGAGAAACTTTTCTGCAATGAGGATTTCATTGCCTCCTACAGTATTGTTACCTAGCTATAATTGTACTTTCTAACATTTAAAGTCCTTCTGCTAAGCAGTGCAAAAATAAGGGACATAGTAGCAGAAAATTGAATTTGTCTGCCGTGAGAAAAAGAAGGAAGGGAGGGAACCTAGCGCGATGGAGAGTGGAACAAAGGTAGTGTAAATGTAAAGACTATGAGGAAGACGTCGTGTTCCTTGTGTTTAGGGACTAATATCTTTGAGTGTAGGTATCAGAATTTACAAAAACAAGAAGCATGTCTAAAACGTTTTTGCACATTTCTTTTACAATGAAAATGATTTCTTATCGTGGCTATTATTTTCCTCTATGTATTTTAAAAGTATGGCATCCACTGCATTAAAAATAATTGATTGTTATTTTTAATTGTTAAATTGAAGATTGCTCTCTTAAACCAAGGAACTTGATGTTTTATTCCGGCAGTAAAAATATTCTGTCTGGTATATAGGAGTTCTACCCTAATTTCATAACAAATTACAGTCTAGGTCATTTTTTCGTTGCCATTTCTGTTTACAGAGTATTAATTGCTAGCCCCAGTGAAAGAGTTTCGAGTGATTGCCATGATGAAGTACCAGCCAATGTGATACCAACTACTGTGACAGATAAAACTAAGTCAACAGCAGACCTTAATTGTTCTTCCCAAAGTTTATTCGAGGAAGCGGAACTTCTTGAGGGACTGAATGAGGCTCTCCCTTTGTCTGAGCGAAGGATCGTGGATTTACATTATTTTCTTAATCAAATGCAGTCCATTGATCATTCGCCTTTTTAATGCACTTTTAGTGATCTGCTGTGTGGACGAAGAATGGGTTGAATGTGTAGAGGATCCTCAGGGACGATGAGTTCTGGGAGGAATTCTTGGTGGAAAAATTAAAAAAAATCTATTTGGAATGCATGCTTCCAGAGTTGGTTGATCCGAGATTCCCCTGGTCAATGCCGATTCAAAATTCCCCCAGTATTGTGACAGCCCAAGAAAAGAGACGTCGTGAATCGGTCAAACGTAAGGATGGGAAGACAGATCACATAGGAAAATTGCAATGCAAAAAGCAAAATAAATAAAACAGTTATAACCAGCATGATGTGTTCTTTCATTAGCTCTCTTTCTGTTTCCCATCATAGAGTAGAACTCTGCTTAAATTGCACCGTAGCTCTTAGAGCCGAGGTGGTTCTAAGTTCTCGCTTGGAAGCTTGCTGACATCGATGCAGACATCTCCCGAACTTGTCTCGGATGGCTGTGGTTACGGAATGATGTTCATATCGACTATTTAGCCCTTGTTACGAATTTAATTAACCATCAACGTAAGGCAAGTCAAAATTTCAGACAACAGAATATTATGTTGGATATTGCGTAAGTAGCTTTATTTGCTGTGGACTTTTCTGTCAGGTTGATGCCATGGGGCAATATTTTCCTTATAACTGTGCTGACTTACAGTATTATAGTTAGTGTGGTCAACTCCTCCTATAGTATTCTCCCTAGCTATGGTATGCAGCAATATTTTGTACTCATTGGGTTAATTTCATTTTAAGTAATTGTCTATGGCCATGATCTTTGGGTCGTACTGGGAGATTCCCGCATGAAAAGACATTATTTTCTTTCCCATTCCTCTAAAGAAAAGTAGACTTTGATGACACTAAATCGAACTTCTTATGCGATGAAGATAGCCCTACTATAGGTTAACCGAAAGCTAGAGCATAGGATGAAGTATTAATAAAGTGAGGATCAGTAAGAGGACCAAATATGTTTAGGAAAGGGATGAGTGCGCGATACTGTTTCCTGGATTAGATTTGGACGTAATACGCATTCAGATATATTCAAGTTGTGAAGGTTGACGGAGGTTTGCACCAATAAAAATCTAGAGGACTTTTACTCTCTTCCATTCAAGCATACCTTAACTGTTAGATAACCATAATAATATATTAATTAATTATTAAACCACGCCATCCCTTGCCCACAGGTAAGCGCGTCATTTGGCATGCCATCATTTCAGCATCGTACCACTACTGAGGTGTTAAGAACATGACTGGTTTGCTGTTGCCATGCGGCCATCGGCCAATGCAAACTCAAAGGCGTGCTTCGCGCCTCCGTGCTGAAGTGACAATAGCGCGTCTGTCTAGACGTCTCAACGAATGTATTCGAAGGAGAGGAGGGCTCGTGGCTTTCCCCACCCCTCCACCCAAAGAAAATATATGTAGAGGCTACACTCGCGACAAATGCAGCAGCTAGGTAGGCACGGTAGGCACTGACTTCGGTAGCTCTACTGGTCAATTAGAGAACTAACTCCACCCTCGAAGGAGGAAAAATTTTCATGTACTGCGTCCTCTTAATGGTCTTGTAGCAAACTTGAAATTTCTCTGTGAATGGCATTCACTTGCTGAAATGCTGAAAGAAATTAAAGCAACTTTTTCTTTTTTCTTTCTTGCTTCAGTGATGAGGTAAGTAAAGTTTTCAACCTTACTTAAATAATTTTTACGATCATTCAATGATTGCTCATGTGTTTTTGAACATATGACAATATTGCAAATCTTGATCACTAGAAACTGTCCCGCTTCATGCATAGTAATTTCTAATGTAATTTTGATCTAGAGTTTTTTTTTCCACTTTCACCTCTTCTTTCATCTACCACATTACATGTACCACACACCTCTCACCACATGCATACTATAATATTTACTTAGAAATAGCAAATTATTTTTTCCACTTGTGATAGCATGTCGCACTTGTGTTTTTGCACTTTTGATAGCATCCAGTTTAACACTTTCGCTGCTAATCCCGTCATTTGACGTGTTTTCTTAGCTGCTGAGAAACATATTCCAACCAACTTACAATTAAAAAAGGTAGAAGAATCAAGCTTTAAAGCAATATAAACAGCATTTTTCTAAGTAATACAGTTATTTTTCTGTGATAGCATGAATAAAGCTTAAAATACGCAGCATTCTACCGTAGAAATATATTTAAATGCCCAGCAGTGAGAGTGTTAAAGCAAGATATCAACTTGTGATACTGTTGTTGGGACAGTTTCTTTTTCCTTCTGCTCATGATTCAGCATGTGGTATTGTGTTTTGCGCTGGTCTGAGAGCTAACAAACTGGCATAGGCATGGGTGGCTAGCTCTGAAATTTAGATAAATTTTATGCTGTTCTGACATATTAGGATTTTAGCAGCTAAGCCCTTTTCCCTGAATGCTCTCTGCTCTGGGAAAAGTGTATGCTGGTTGCTTGACAGGGAGCCTTGGGCCCAGAGAACCTTGTATGGTCTTTCTTACACGTCCTCATGTTTGATGCACATCTGATTTGACTGTGTTAGTTGTTGGGTACATTTGTGGATAATTTTGTGTGGATAATCGTATAAAGTTGTCTGGACATTAATGTGAAAAAATCAATTGCTGGAGTCTTAGGTTTTACATGTTGCCAAGTTGTGAAGTGGTTGATAAAAAGAAATGTTATAGTGGCTTTTCTTCATCATAAATATTTTTTGATAGTTTTACCACATATATTGGGGTAACTTTTAATGTCAATTCTTGAAAAATTTCTTCCTTTATTTGACCATTTGGCAGCATTTGTCGACTGTCAACAGTATTAACCTTTAAAAGACAGTATTTAAATTCTTAGCTGTGGTCCAGCTGCCTGGAGATTTTCCAAGCGTTAAATTTGCAGCATTTAAATTGAAGCCCCTGAGCTCCCTTTCATCCATAGGGACCCATTTTATGGTGGGAACAAAAGTTCTCTTTTGAACAATTAAGGCTAATATGGTGTGTATTTGTTTGTTAGTCACATGCCTTGGTAAGGTAGTTGAAGTACATGTGAAAATTTTAATTCTTTTCCTTTTTTAAATCCTAGTACATAGTTAGAATTGGGTCTGTAATAATTTTTTATTGTTTGCAGGAAAGATATGAATGAAACTTCTGTATGACCAGTCCCCAGGAGTGCTCCACACAGTATTGCTCATTTTTTGACCAATATGATAGTGTCATTTGCCTCTCTACGTCCATTGACCATGTGGAAGCCCTCAAGCATGTAAAATACAAATTTTATAATACTCCAAAGATGATCCCACACAAACAGAAATATCAAAGAAGTGTACTTAAATATGTATCTTAAGAATATTGTGTTCAACTCTGTAGATATTTTATAGATTTATTTGACATAGATGGTGTGTGACAATATTTTTCTTCCAGTGATCGACAAACATTTGATGCTATATTTCTCTATGTTTTGGAGACATTTTTTCACCTAATAATGTGAAATAGATAATTTTTATCTATTTCTTGTAGTTATTATTTTATGTGTATTAACTGTGGAAGAGAAATGTGTGTATTATCTCTCAGTTTATTTTTGTGATATTTACAGTTTAAATGGAGTTTAAATGGAGTCTCTCTCCAATTTTCTGAGCAGTCATTGTAAGTGAAAGCAAAATTCATAATTTGATTTGAATGTTGCAATGGTGGCTTATGTTACCTTTATCTTCTCCTGCAAATCACTGTAGTTCTTTTACTACTCTTGTAAAAAAGTTGATAGTTCCATTTATTCAGGAAGAATAAAGTCAAAAACTCGTCTAGTATATCTATTTAGTTGTATAAAGCTAGAATATCTCTTCTCTCTCTGGACCAATTGGCTGTTAGTCAAGGACAATGTTAATAATATCTGCTTTAAAATATCCATTGAAAGAATTCTAAAGTACAGGAGGTGTGCAATGCAATGCCTTGGTGAATTTTAAATTTATGAATATAAAATTCTGAACAAAATTTTGAGCAACTTATAAAATTTTTCATGTATTTAAGGACCTCTAATTTTCTAGAGTGTTTTCAGAAGAATTATTTTCATTGTGTCAAATTTATTTTTGTGAATGTCTAAACTTCATATGTATATGTCATTGAGTAAATGTGACATGTGCTGGGTATTTATCATCTAGGTATATGGAGATAGCACTTGCTATGCTGGCCAATGCTAGAAGCGGAAGCCAGTCTGCCATCTTTGTTGACTCTCATTTTCCTATGGCACTTGCGGGCAATCATGCTAATTTTCAATTTTACTATGTTTTCCATCGATAACGTGCAAGAAACCAGCATGCATTTACTTCTTTCATATCCATTCTCCATAAATAAATCGTTTATTTATTAAAATTGACAATAATCCACATTCTCAGTAAAAACTAGAGTAAAACAGAGTAGAATCCATAGCACTAATGTGAGTAGTAAATTTATGTTTCAAAAGTTACTTGCCTTAAATTTCAAGCAGATGGTTGATATTCTTGCTTTACATCTTCTAATTTGTCCATTCTGTCATGCTATCCATACCCAAGTAGCCATGAATAATGGCTGGATATTGGTCCAGTATTGGCTCTACATTGGTAACATCGGTCTGTAATTGCTGTTATTTAGCCCACATTGGTCCAATATCTGGAGCCAATATAGGCCCAGTATCAGAAGCCAACATAGACCCAATGCCAGGAGTCAACATAGGCCCCATATCAACTCTGAATTGATGCTTAGCTTCAATTTATGTGCTCCATAGGATGAATCTTGGCTGTCAATATCAAGCCAATATTGGCTAATGATATGAAGCCAATAATGGCTAAAAAAATGTTATCATTCCAACATTGGCCCGATATTGTCAGCCAATATTGGGCCGACATTGGCTCATCAGCAAACAATATTGGGCCAATGATGGTCCAATATTAGGTGGCTGCTTGGGTAGTTCAGTGAAGAAAGAGCTAGGATTAACTATATGGTTGTTATTTCAGATGTTAGGCTCCAGTTTAATGACCTAGTGGCCTCTCCATATACGTCAATGGTATTTATTAAAACATCCGTAAACATTTATTTAGCGTTTTAAAATTCTTCGTTACATCTGTTACTCAAAGTTAATTAGATGCATTTGTTTGTGTGGGATATAGCTATCAACATTCAGTGAAAATTTCCAGGCTTTATCAAATGTGTAAATAAGTACAAATGAACTCTCAGTTGTGTTGTGATTGTGAATTAGTTTCAATTAGATGTGCACTGTTTTTATTTTCCACTGTATATTTGTGCTGCAAGAATGTATGGAAGATTATTTATGTGGTGCCAGATGTATGTGCAATGTGTGTATAATCTCATTTAAACCATATACATGTTAGGAATAAGGAAAGTATTAATTACAGTATTTCTAACAAAAATGTGATATATCTTACTAGATATATCTGCATCATGTTTGAACAATATTTATCAAAGTTTTGATATCTGCTACAATGTTGTCTTGCTTAAACAATATGTCTTACGAAAGAACTCATGAGTGCCTGATATTATCTTGAGAAAATTTTAATAATGGAAGCAATGTGCCTATGCAACAAAATTTACAATGCTTATGGTCACTGTATAGGGAAAAGTTGCTGCCTTTTGCAGTATTTTGCAAACTTTGATCAACTTTTAATAAATTACCTGGGTATAAACCAGGAGATCTCATATCACATTGCAGCTAGTATATTGAAGCTTCAACTGTGTTATTTTCAATGCATTCCATGACAAAAATGGTCATTTTAAGAATTTTGTATTTATAATTTTGTATAAAGCCATAAAAGAATAATATTGCCAATTGTGTAAAATTTTACAATGCTTTTTCTTTTTTAAATCATAGTGTTAGAGTGCATGTTATGAAGATCCATGATATGTGGCCCGTTAGTACCTGAACTAATAGTCACTCTTCAGGCTAGAAAGCTATGTTTCAACAAATGCTTTGTTGACTGTGGGGAAATTTTGTAGTAGGTACTTGCAATTATCACATTTAGGTCTCATTTCACAAGGAATACCTTCAAGGAATAGGAACTGGCCGGAAGTTAATCAATTTATTAGAATTTTTTTTCAGAATTTGAAACCCAAAATCGAATTTTACCAATTTTAAACTTCTCAAGGATCCTTGCCCTTGCTTAAAGGTGGGTAATTACACTACTGAAATTTATCATGATTGACTTGGCAGTCTCAAAGGGTAAACATTGTTCTGGCATCCTGAAGGTAGCATTTCAGAGTCCCACTCTCGCTATAGCTGTTGTTTTATTTAGGATTTAGGTCCTAAGTTTGAAGGCACCACATAACCTTAGTCTTTAGGGCACCTAAAAACTGAAGTTTAATTCAGATCGACTTCCTCTAAAGTTTTCATTCTTTCGCCATGGTGGCCTCATTTCCAACCTTGGGTATGACACAGGAATAGAGGAATCATGTCGCTAGTTTAGGTTGACCCAAGTGTCAAGGGATTGGTTGGTGCACTGCAATCGGTGTTCCCAGAGAAAGATTGGCGTACATTCCATGGAGACAGCATCTAAATATCTATTATTCAAATGCTGCAATTGTGTGTACTCCTCCAATACTGCAAAAAATATCTAATGAAATTTATTTTCTTCTACTCATTGAGAAGGACGTTGATATGAATTCTATGAGTACAGGTTTTGACATAGTGCCCTGGAGTATTGAATATATGGGTCTGAATTATGTTGGAAATGAGAAATATGCCACTAGGTGAACATGAAATCACGTGGTAATTTTTACTTATCCCGTTTCCTCATAATTCCAAAAAAAGGTTAGCAACCATATGCAATTAAATATTTAAGTTTGTGCAATGCAAAATGTATATCAGTATCACATATATTTTCCGCAAATAGTTTTCCTTAACACCAACTGTTACAAATATACTTCGTGATTACTAAAGAAAATATACTGGAAGTGTCTTATGTATTGTAATCTGTTAAGCTTCAGGAAGACTTCCCAGGTACTAATGATTATTTTTGGATGCTAAGTTTATGGAGATATTTGAATAATTTATCAAGTAGGCCCAGGTAAAAAATTCTTGGTCTGTAACTGTTCTGAAAGACTCATATCAGACTTGGAAATGATCTGTTACTGATCCAGATTTGAAACAGCTTCAAAATCCAGTCTAGTTACAGACCACTTCTGGATCATATAACAGTCTTCAGAGTAGTTATAGCAGTAGCAAAAGAACATGGCACACTTGTGTGAGATAGAGGGGAAAGGTAAAGCGGAGAGAACGAAGTGAACTGATGGAAGGGAAGAGGGGGAGGAGGAACTCGGGTGAGAACGAGACAGGGGAACTAAACTACTTTTCCTACAAGATAAAATTTTATCTCTAACTGCTGCACGCGCGATACGAATTGTCAGCATGAAATACCTTTATGAACACCATCACTTTTCTACAAATAACTAACATCATGCATTAAAATCAAATCCTTTCACTTTTGCAAAAGGAACTTGCAGTGAATAAAAACTAACGGCCACATCAGGCAAGATACAGTGGATTGCTTTTATTATGCAGATAGAAAATGGCACATATCCACTTCACTGACATGACTCGTAATGGCCTCTTTAGGTATCAACAGGTGACTGGCAAGTGATGCTAAGCATTAAATATCTCCGCAAAATTAAGCAAAATTGTATTTGCTCTAAAACAGCAAAAAAATGCATTTAGCATAAATTATTTATTTAGTCTAACCCGTTTCATATTCACTTGTACTTAAACCATCGTCATCATGCATGTTTATTATGACAATGTCATGAGCACCATCAATGACTATCTCCCTTTCAATGTAGTCTTTTTTGGTCTTCCTTACTTTACCACACCCTTTCCCAGGACAGTTTGTTGCAGAGAGAGAAAATGTACGTAAGGAGGTGAAGAGCTCTGAAAAGAACTGTAGCAAAAATCGCAAGGATCTCCAGAACACTGAAATGCTCAAGGCAAAGGAATGGGGCACATACACACATGCAAGGCTAATAGGCGAGTGGTTTTCCTTCATCAATGCCATGCTTATAACCCATGCACTTCCAATCTTATCACCAACATGAACTGCAGTGAGCTATTTTACTTTCACCATAAGAATGTGAGAGTTTATTTTCTATGATAGCATTCTTAAAATATGAATACATTGTATAAATGAGAATTGTTTAGTTCTTATTTTTATTAAAGTAACTGTAGTCTTCTTTCATATTGCGAATTAGGAAAAAATATGAGAAATATATTGAATATTGTGCTCCTAAAACTACACTGCTGGCTCCTGTATCTAAAAAAATTGGTGGTCAACTTACTGCAAAGACACTATTATGATACTGTATACCACACCTTACAGCTATATACAGCTCTCGCGAAAGCTTATGGCGTTCGGATGCATGGCATTTGTGTTGTCCGTGTCGTACAAATTCCATTTTTTGAAACACACTCATGCTTGGCACAAATGCCATGTCTTCGCCTTCCCCTACATCCCTCTTCCCTACCCCTTCCACCAAACTTTACCCCTGCATGACGTCTTCTTCTGCACATCCAAACGCCATAAGCTTTCGCGAGAGCTGTACCAGTGAAATATGCAAAAAATAAGGACATCTAAATTAACCAAGTATTTTAAATTAATATTTGTCTTTAGTAAAATGGAACCCATGTATATCATGATTCATAGCTCCTTTTTAAATTATTCTGGTAAAAACTCAAATAATAATAATAATAAAATAATACAGATAAAATCAGTACTGGTGGTGGTGGTACCATTTTGACTACCCTGCCCTTGATGTCCTTTATACATTAGTAGTTTTTTCTTTGCTTACTTGACAAAGCAAATTTTTCTATAACTTAACTCAGACATACTCTGTGCTTTAGGGCTCAAATCCCAGATATTTTTCTGAGGACACCCGATACCTACTTCAGTGCCTTGTGGAGGGCATTTGAAAATCTGTCGGATAAGATGTTAAACTGTGGCGCCTCTCGCTAAGAGCAGGCAAATGGTGAAGCCAGATTCCTCCCTTGCCTGTTCCCAAGTGTCGCAAATGACCTTGGTTGTCATTCAACTCCGCAAATATCCAATCCAATCCCACCAATGGTATTAAAACTACTTTTCTAATGACACATCATGAGCCTTTTTAATAGCGTTTATTTAACTTCACTTGTGTGTCAGGGTCAAATTTTGTAATCAATTATAACTACCTTCCTGACTAGCTAGGAATCTGAAATTTTGCATATAGGTTCATTTCCGGTGACAATACAATATTCAGTCATTAAAAAGTCAAAAATAAAATGAATAATAAAGAAATATGTTTTAAAAAAAAATAGCTTTTTTTTATCCTGTAGTGTATGCAATATTGTAAACTTATGTGTCAACCCGACGATTTTTTTGCTAAATAAAAGGTATTAAAAAAATATTTTAAAATATTTATTCATCTTATATCCATATGAGCGCCGGCTTCATCAATGCTATCGGTCGTCGAGGAGACATAGAGCCAAAGTTGATCAATTTTCAGCAATGTTATGAATGTTTTTTCAAAATTTATGTTAAATCAGTTTTAAAACAAAAATTCATTACAGGAAAAAGAATTTTCATTCATTTTTCTTTACAATGGTTTTCATCGCGACTCTGTGCGACCATTATTTCTGATTTAAATATGCAAAAGAAAAATGGTCTGCAGGCATCAAAAATGAACTTTATATGTATTTCTTATGGAAACCCATTGACTCGTCTGGAGTCGAACCGGAGACCATTCATCACTTTTTATTTCCAAATAAACCCTTTTCTGACCATTAGAAATATGAAAAAAAGAATTAGCCAAATCGGTCCAGCCATTCTCAAGTTTTGCGGAGACAAACAATCGCAGGCTGCAGGCTAATTTTTTGTATATAAGATTATGCATATGATGCATTTTAACATCTATTCAATAAACATGAATGCATTTTACACAAATTTTTTTTCTCTAAGTCACTATTTACACGTTCCAGTTTCCTTTCCATTCCTGTCCTATGACGCGTCCTGCGCATGCGCTCTAATCTATTCCGGATCTCGCCACCCGGAATAGATTAGAGCGCATGCGCAGGACGCGTCATGGGACAGGAATGGAAAGGAAACTGGAACGTGTAAATAGTGGCTAAGTAACTTTAAATGTTAAATTTTCCAAAGATTATTCTGTTCACTTCAGATAAAATTATATTTTTCGTAGAATGTATATTTAACCCGTGCAAACAAGGAGAAAGTTGAATTAATTTTACTTCAGAATTATTTATTGGAATCTAAGAAGAGGATCAGGAAAAAATTTCTCATTTGGATGAACGAATCTAACCCCCCCTTCTTGCCTGCGAATTTTAACGTAACGACTTTCCGTAGGGTAAATGATCATTGTTTCAAGGTAACCAAGGTTTCAATTGCAGGTAACCATGGGAGTCTTTGACCTACTGATCATCCTTGAGCTTCAAAATTGAAGTCAACGCACTGTAGAAATATATATACATTTAAGGTAGATAGATATCAGTTAAAGGAGCTATTCGTCCGGCAAAAGTCTCGCTCGTCATGCATGAAAACTCATTTCCGTAGATTCAAATTCTTTAGCGGGAAAGAACGGCTTTCTGATTGGTCGATACGGTCGATACGCTCGCTTCGGTCATGGATACTCTCCTGTTCGAAATTGATTCATACGTTGTTATGGTTGTTATTGGTCGATATTTGGGATAGTTTAGGCTAATGATAATCGACAATCATTGGACTTGGAATCCTTGGAACAGGGAGGCTGCTTGAGTGCCAGGCTGCGTAATATTTACCAAAGATATTTTCTTCAGTTAACTGCCATGTCATGAGATACTTGAATTTCGTTATGGATTATTGAGCAGGAGGCCAGCTCTCACGTTTCATGGGTAAGGATACTGTTTTTATGGTTTCAGCATTTCACTAGGAACCCACTTCATGGTGGGAAAACAGCTGGCGCATGAATGTGAACCCACTTCTTAGTACATTTCAGTAAGGGCAATAACGAGCGCTTTTACTAATGCCTGCTAACCGTCCGTATTTTCTGTGGCATGTACCATTATTTTACGCTCAACCTGGCGTCCGTGAGTAATTAACGTGGTCTCTTGAACCAAGGATTTTATAACTTTGAAATCTCCTCATCCTTGTCTTATGTTTCATTGGAAATACGCGTTGCCCTAGGCAGCCGGCTTTTGCGTTTCAGCCCGGAAATTGAAGGTTCTAATACCCTCGTAGGTCATGGATACAGCCCTGATTAAAACTGTACCGGGTATATGATGCGGGTAACCTGAGCATTAGGATTACTTAAATGCCGGAATCTTGCCTCTACTGGCAGATGGATCCAGAAAAAGTTTCAGAAGCCGGTATAATTGATCCAAAGAAAAGTTAGCAGCCCTTGATGTTCCTTTTTCAGGTGGCCGATGCTGCGAATCTTGTGGTTATGACTTTATGACATAGTCAGTATTATATTGTGACGTTTCAATTGTTGCTTGAGCATTTTTGTGTTAATGGCCTTCATTTGGGCATATTTATGGGCGTTCGTGCGTTGTATGTTTAGAACGTACGTAGAATACTATTATTTGAAGAGTGAGTTCAGGTAGATATCAGTAAGATTTTCAGAATCTAGGCGTAGCAGCATGAAAAATCGCCAAGACTCTGGTTTCTTTCATCTCTAACTGCTCTTGTCATTGATATGTGAAGATATCCATCAATTAACCCATCCATGTCGATGTAAATGCTTAATTTACCTCCCCTTAATCAGTGTGGTTTCAACTTGGCAGAAAGGTGCTTTTAAAGCAAGGTCTTCTTTTGGTTACAGTCCTAGGATTGGTTTGCAGCAGCAATTCTCATCCGTTCTTCTCTGTCCTGGGCTAACTCCTTCAGGTACATGAGGTAGTACGAGGTACACCCCAGCTCTCCCAAAATCTGTCCAGTGTATTCCTAGTCTAGGCCTGGCCCTATATTTCCTCCCATCCACTGTGCCCACTTGTATGTTAGCGATATACCCTGCATGTCGGAGAATATGGCTGATCCATGTTGCTTTCCTTCTTTTAATTGTCTTGAGCAAATATGGCTCCTCCCCTATCCTTCTTATCACTTCACTTTTGGTGACTCTTGACTACCCAGGGAATCTTTAGCATTCTGCAGTAGCACCACATTTCTAATGCATCCAATATTTTCCTCTCTGATTCTCCAAATGCCCACGTTTCACAGCCAGAGACCAACACACTCCACACAAGCATCTTGAGGTTTTTTCCTCTCAGTTTAAAACTGATGTTGGTGGTGGTGAGAAGTTAAAGCGATTGTGGTAAAATCTGAAATTAGCAGTAATACCTCAGTAGCATTGAAATTAGCACTGCCCTACCTCAGTTTTTCATGGGAAAGATAAAATATTGTTAGAAGGCAATTGGGAATAGTATGTTAATAATTACAAGTGTGAAACCCTCCAGACAAGGAACAAAAATATGAGTTCAAATGAAGACAGGCAACCCAGCAAGGTGGTGGTTACAAAATATTTCATGGAATGGGAATTTGGAAAACTTGATCAAACCATCAATTTTGTTACCAGACTTGGTTGTTTATATCAGTGCAATAGACATCCACTTCATCCATCAGCTATAGCAGCCTTGATTTTCCTCTACCACTACATGTGGGTGAGAGTTTAGGGGAGTAGTCACTCATTTTAGCTCTTGCAGTTTGTGAACTCATATAGTATAAATCTACTTTCTTGTGTTCACTGGGTTTGGCAAGAGTTAATTGTTTTTGGACAAGTTTTCAAGAATGACACTCATGGTGAGATTCAATGGTTACAATTTAATTTACTTTGTGTGAACTCTCGTTAAAGTCATTTTATTTCCTTGCTGTCTTAAGAATAGTTTCCCAGAATAATGAGAGGAGTAACAATTTGAACTTATGTTAGAAAAATTGTGATCTCAAAATGTGTTGAGGGTTGGGGATGTGGATAAAGGCAATGGTAGACCATACTTGACTCTTCTGCCACAAGTGTCTTTAGTGATTGGTAGTAAAACTGCCTGAAAATGGTCAGCAAGTCTGATTGATGCTTCATTCTGTTTGGGTTTCTCCATTGTGTGAACCGTACAAATTATTTGAGAAAAACGATGCAGTAATTTAAGAATCATGAAAATTTGTTTCCTTATTTTTCAATGTTGTCATGAAACGTATTCATTCAATGACTGTCTTAAAATTTTAAATTCTGAGCTATAATGAGAACGTGCAGTAGAGGTGATCTTCAAAAACTTTTTCTCAATTTTCAATGAGCTTCTGGTTAGAAAAGTTGTCTTTGGGTTTCAATGTATCACATGATTTTTTGGAATTAAGCATTTTTTTCTTCTGTCTTGAGGTTTCGCCAAGCCATTAAATTTTCACAATTTCATGCGATTGTGGCAAAAAATTGAAATGAGCAGTAATACGTGCCCTACCTCAGTTTTTCACAAGAAAGCTAAAATATTGTCAGAAGGCAAGTGGAAATAGTGTGACAATAGTTACATGAGTGTGAAACCCTCCAGATAAGGAAAAGAAATATGAATCAAACTACACAGATAGGCAACCCAGCAAGCAAGTTATTGACAAAGCGTTTGATGCCTGTGCTGCCATCACCTGTTTTGTGTAGTGTGCAAGACAAGACAAATTGCAGTCATTGATTGCATTAGGCTTTACTTCGTGGAATTCCAAGGGACTCATCTTGTGTATGAATCACACTAATTTTCCTCAGTTTAATATTTTTCCCCGATAGATTTTATTGCCACATTGTCATTATCTCCGTGAAAACTATGAAAGTGATAAAGTAGCTTTAAAATATATCGGAATAATGTTTTGATTTGTAAAATTACAATATGTTTTATTTTCACATGGGACTTCCCTATTAGGTTGGCTGAAGCATTGCCATGAGGGAAGAGAGGAGCATTCTCTTACATGTGATTTTTTCTAAGAGTTCTGATACTGAGAAGAAAATACTGATGATATGACTAACAGCAACCCTACCAACTGAAAGAAAAGAGAATGCTATGCATTTGACCATGCATCACGCCCACCATACCGCGTGCATGAAAATTGTGAATGATTGTAGACCTGATTGATTCATCCTATTTGTTAAGAAGAAAAATGAGCTTTTAAATGCTTTTAAAAAAACATTTGTTATATGTATTTGTAAATGCAAAGAAAGTTAATCTTGTGACTGCTCTTTTCACCAGAAAGTTCCTATGCTAGAATGCACGCTTCTCTCTTATCAGTGTAGAGATTGCCTCATAGCTATCTCTACAACTGGCTAGAAAACTACCGCAATTTTAGATGAACGCATGGCAAGGAGAGAGCTTGAGAATGTCAAATTTTGGCAAAGTCTACACAAGATGAATTTAGGAAGTTATGAAGGCAAGATGATGAAATTTTGAGTAAGATTAATTCCAAGGAAGATCAGGACATTATATTAGTTGATCAACTAGGAAATAATTTTGTTCCTCAATGATCACAAATTTTAAGCTATCTGGGACTAGCCATGGAGTTCCACTTTTACAGAGTCACCCGCAATGCACAAATGTGCGAATTTCCACAGAGAAAAAATCATCCACCTTGACCGGGATTCGAAAAATCCACAGGGGAAGAGGACGCCTCGGTAGCTTAACTGGCTAAAGCACTCGGCCGGAAATCAAGAGATCCGGGTTCGAATCCCGGTCAAGGCGGATGATTTTTTCTCTGTGGAAATTTGCACTCAATGATCACCTTAAAGAGTAAAGGCTGGTAAAGGACTGATGAGTAATTCAACACAACTGACCTCAATGCTAGGGTAATCAATAGGTTCGGAGTTCCTTCAGTCACTTGCACAGCCCTAGCAGGTAATAGCGATTGCACTGGCATTGAGCACCTTGTCCTTAGCATACTTGCTGGGTTACCTATCCTCATTGGCTGTCATATTTTGTTCCTTTTCTGGGAGGGTCTGCATTCATCTAACTGCTGCCATACCATTGAAGCAAAAGTTTCTTGTGTTTCTCTCAGGAATACTTATTCCTTTGTTCAATCTTTGTTCTATGTATCATGGTATGCTTTATATATATGCCGAAGGACATATATGTACACACAAGTATGAATAAAGAAAATAAGTGTTAGAAATAACTCTAGAAGGAAGCAGCAATATAATTTTTGTGATTCCTGTCATTTTCATGACTTCCATGGATGATGCCCCTGAGAAACAATTGTGGAGACCCAAGGGCTCTGCAGAGTACAGTTTGGGAAAAGCTGGTCTAGACCAAGGTGCTATGGCCTTCAGTGACCTTGGCATGTACAGAGAGCACATGAGAATCGATAGTGATGTAAATGGCACTATTGTAGGGATATCTCCTTTAATTATTTCTGTTTGTAACTTCAGTCTTATGTGAGTGGTTGAGCTCCTTAACACTAAAAGGATGGAACTTAACTCCCTCCTTAAAGGGGGTCTAGGACATTTGGGCGTGGCCATTTTGGCATGAGATTTGGTGCAGGGACATTTTGGTATGAGACTGGTTGGATATTATGGATGGTGCTATGCACGTTATCACAATGCTTTTAATGGTTATGGTAATGGTGCTTTTATAATTTATCATCTCATATGATACCCTAACTACTAGTGGAAAGCAGAGCTCATTCACCCTCTTACTTACAACCCCCAGGTATAAAATCCTTCAAATTTAAAGTCATATTTTTTGGTTTAATTCCAACTGTCATATATCCTTTGCTGATGAGTCTGTTCTTCTGGATAAAATTTCTCAGATTACAACCGTGTAATCTACAAGAATTGTTTGTGTAAAATCCATCTAATTGCTGATATTACTGACATGTAAGATAAACAATGGGAACAATGACAGCTCCTTGAAGTACCGTGATGTGACGTTTTCACATGTACATGCAGTGTAGGAGAAGTGGACCCTAATTGCACAGAAGAAATCCAGTTCTCGTAAATTTCCTACATTAATTGTTTCGTCTAAGATTATAAAATTTACTAATTTACTATGTACTTAAAGGAAGTGACTTTACACCCCTAGATTCTATTTATGGTAGCCTTTTATGTGACTCCTGAGATTATGCTGACATTTCCTCTTTTGTAAATTAAAAAATGATTGAAACAAAAATGATAATCACTAGTAGATCAAATATTTCCCTAGACCTGAAACCCCATATGAATGGTTACCATTTTGATTTGGTTGTTTGAAATTTCTGATGCTTAACCACCATGATTTTTGAAATGGTGGATGGTACAAGGCTCAATAGGCCCTTCTTATAAATTCTGTCCTAGGTTAAAATAATGTTCAAGTTAATGCAATACCTTTGGTTTGTAAGAAGCTTTCGATACTTTGACTTACTCTTAAATGCTTTTGTAGTTAAAATACTATGAAGTGAACAAAATATGAGATGTTGAGCAAGACAATATGATAAACCATCTCAATCTTTTTTCTGTATCACCTAAAAACATTATGCTGTCACTCTATAGTTGTGTGAAAGAGTGATGCCTTTGATTGTGGAATTCTCTACAATATTCATAAAATCGTTATTTTTCATTGGATGAACATGGATCGAAAAATATGCACTCTCACTTAATCATCTGGAGTACAATGAGAAAATTTAATTGTCGATATAAACCGTATTTGCTAAAGTTAAAGTTATATTGCATATGATAATTCAACACCCCCTCATCCCTCAGAGGATGGGCTCTGTTGGCAGATTAGGCCCCGAAGGTAGATGAAGGATCCACTTTGGGGTCTAGAACCCTTCATACCTTGGGTTCTTTCTACCTGTATCTCATAACCTCTGTTCTCTTTATCTTGTTATACCTTGCTTTGAGTACAATGCTTGCAGATGGGACCGTTACGAAGTAGTAGTTTTTGCAGTAGATATAATACTGCGGATAGGATCGAGATGTGTTCAAAGTTGTTACGATAAATTACGATAGATTACTCTAAGCTGTGTTACTTTATTGTGATTACAATAGATTAGTCTTACATGTGTTACTGAATTGAAAAACTGCGCCTAAACAGCTGCACCCAAATGGCCATGCCGATATGTCCCATTCCCTCTAAAAGGAAGCAGTTGGGTCAAAAATGACCCCTTATTGCATGTTATGCTTTTTATTCATTTCAGATAATTTCTCTGATTTTTAATGGATATTACATCAGTCACACATGTAACAAAATAAAACTAACATTATTGAAACAATTTAAAATAATTTTTTAAAAGTAATGATATCTTGTAAATATTGTGCATGTGTGCACATAATCCTTTTATTATAGTTTTCATACAGTCTAAGATAGAACGTTCTATTCTTTACCTGTACATTTTTTTAAACAACTTTACTAATTGTTTTGCATTTTTTGGCACATTTCGTGCCTTTTTTGTAATTGACAGGCACCTGATGCTTCGTTCTCTTCATTGTATCACATATAGTTTATGTGGTATTGCATACATTGTAGGGCACTGCTCAAAGCGACTCTGATGTTTGCCTCAGTTTGCTCCTCTGAATGCTTCAGGAGGAAGTTTTGATGATATATCTTGCTGTTTCTTACCTCCTAATATGTACTGTAACTTTGCATTGATTCCTCCTAGATTGAGAATATCACTGAATGAGTGCACTGGTCACCTTCGAGTAGCTGGTTGTATAAAATATATCCTGATACATCAGGATGCAGTGTGCTGAGTTCAATTAATGCCTTGTTAACTTTCCCTTGCTTTGAGGTCAAGGTGATATCATTATTTTGGAATTGGATGCTAGGATAAAAAGGCATCAAGGCATAGGATAAAAAGGCAAGGGTCGTAAGTGTTTCGGACTTCCCTCCCTGCTCAATTAGGGGTTCCAAATAAACCTTTATCTTCAGCCAGCTTTCCAGAGGGAAAGTGTTCAATGTTTATGAAATAAGAGTGGATCTCATTGGAAGGATTCTCTTACTGAGACCTTCTTTTCAAACTTCAAGTCTCGCATTATCTCAATAAATTTGTCTCATTACATTGTACCCACACAAAGAGGAAACCCCTATTTTATGGAACAATGGAACATACAAACTGATATCATGGCTCCTGTGGCACCTCTAACTTTCTAAATCCCAATAGATTTGTTGATTTCATTGAGAAACACTTATTATACAGTGATTGCACCTCTGCCTCAGTGCACTTTTTTGAGTTTCTCTATGGCATCCTTTATGACGAGTCTCCAAGCACTGGAAATTTTCCTTCTGTCCTCATATCTTTTGACTCACGCCATCGGTCCTGGCTTTTACTTAATGATATTTTGCTGAATGTTTCTTCCAGGGTTAGCACTTTCAAGTAGCATTACTTTCCATGCTCTTCCATTCATTGCTTTGATCTAGGATATAATGACAAAAAAGAGCTTAGAACAATCCCTGCATATGCCATACTCCCACCATTTCTGGTGGAGTAGGCTGGAAATATAATCTGTGATGCCATTATAAGTACCTGTGGCCTCTTCACCACCTTCTCTTGCCTCTCAATTGTCTACAACTGCTGCGTCTTTTTTTTCAAGAGGCTGCAAAATCTTTCAAAATCTGGGCCTTCCTCTTTCTGGTTTGAAGGAAGTATTCAGCTTGAGCTGTTGTCACATTAGGTTCACATTTATACATGTTGTTACTTCTCTCCAATCATAAGCATCCTTACTAGGCCTTGCCTATGATCCAATATTGAATAAAAGTAAATATGTTAACAAATGTGGGGTATTTCTTTCAGTCACAAAATGAGACAAATATTTATTCACCTCTAAACATTTTAGATCCCGCCATTATTGCTCATTAAGTTCCCCTGATGGAAGAAGGTAAATCTGAGTGGTAATCGGATGTTTTTTCATTGCTGACCATGGTAAATTCCACTTCTTATGAAACATTGAAAAATTTCTTCTTTCTCACTGGGAGAATCTTAAGGTTTGTTTTCAAGAGAGGCGATTTCTTGCGGACTGAAATGTTGCTGTACCAATAGGAAAGAATATTCAATGTAGTCAAACCATATCAAACTTTCCAAGGGTAATTAAAATGAGGAATACCAAAGTACTTGTGCACTTAAGTGACAAAAAAAGGGGTCCCATCATTCTAAGTTGTAATGTGCATAGTAGCTTAAGTTTCTAGAATTAATGAAAAATATTTTTGTAGAATAAGCTCCACCTCAAATGAAGAAAAGTCTCGGATTCCTTGGCTGATAAGTGCAGATATAAAAAGTGATGAAATGCAAAAATCAAAAAGGGTAAAAAATAACCCCCTCAATCTGTCTAGTGTTTAAAATAAAGCATGCGAAAAGTGCTACGAGCTGATATATCAGCTCGAGCACAAATTATTTTTCAAACTAATTTTGTTGTAGTAATTACATTTATCCTTTATGCAATGTATCAGAATATGACAAACAACAATTAATTCATTTTTTGTAAAATAAAAAAACTACATTCATATCTAAAATAGTAACTTCATACTGTTTTTTTCATAAGGTGTTACAAAAGTCAAATTCACACTGGCACCTTTCGCTAATACCACCAAATTTCGGTGGTACTAAGAGGATTAACTACTGACCTCTACAGCCCTGCTTATGTCATTGAGTCACATTGACAATAAATTGCCTTGGCGGTATATCTGAGGAGATAATGATGCTATAAAGGGCTTAGTCTGTTTATAGTGAAAAAGAAGTGTTATTCTGAGTGTAGTTATAGGGCTGTCAAAAAAGTGCTCAGTGAGGAAACAGAAGAATGTTGCATAGGTATTGATTCCTGGCATGTGTGGTTGATGCAATCTACCTCTACATACTACCCCGCGAGCCGCCGCTTGGGCGTGTGGCAGGGGGTGGTAGGTCACCAGCCATGTAAAGATGTAAAAGTTTTGGAGGTGAAATGGTGACATGTCCTATGAGAGTGTGTTTGGAGGAGCTCAGTTTCTATTGTTGTCGCTTTTTGTTTTTGTACCTATCTGTTTGGCAGAGTATCTCTCTTATTTTATCGCATCTGTCAGACCTAGAGATGTAGTGAGGAGTCATGATAATATTCTCTGTGTCGCTCTGAAAAATATCAGTTCTGAATTTCTCAAGCAGCCTAAGCCTAGCGTGCAGCCTCCAAGTCTCTAGGGGCTCCCATCTTAATCGCTCTAACAGTTGTGTAACACTATGTTCGTTCATAGCAGTTTATAACAAAGTGTGCTGCTTTTCTTTGTACTTTGTTAATTTTTTTAGTTAAATCTTTATTATCAGGGTCCCAAATGCTCATGGTGTATTCAAGGTGTGGCCTAACCAGAGCAAAGTAGCATCTCTCTTTTACTTTTTCATCTGAGAACCTTCCTATTATACGCTTCACGAAACCTAGTTTCTTTTATGCTGTGCCGCATATGTTTTGCATGTGTGTTCCCCACGATATTTCTGAAGGTAAGGTAATTCCAAGATATTTTACTGTTTTTGAAGATTTTGTGTACTCCACCAATGGCGTAGGTATGGCTTTCGTGTGATGACTTTTGCTGGAAGTGAACTGTGGTGTATTTACTAATATTTAGTTCTAAACCCCACTCCTGGCACCACGAATGAACATTGTTAAGGTCAGATGACAGTACTTCAAAGTCCGCATCTTTGCTTATTTCATGGTAGATTACTGTATCGTCTGCAAATAATCTTAATTTACTACTAATTCGAGAACTTAGGTCATTAATATAAATAAAGAATAAAATGGGCAATCACGCTTCCTTGAGGAACACCGGATGTGACTTCGACCATATCAGAGCTAAAACCATCAATAACTACTTTTTGTTTTCAATCACTTAGAAAGTCCCTTATCCAGTTCACTATTTTTTTATTAACTCCGCATGAATACAATTTATATACAAGTTTTTTGTGAGGAACCTTGTCGAATGACTTCTTAAAATCAAGGAATATCGCATCAATTTGCTTATTCAATTCACCTGATTCTAGGATATCAATGAAGTCCATGAGGAGCCCCTCTTTGTGGGTATGAAGAAAAAGTTTAACTTGACTATTGGTTGAGTTAGTGCTGGGAAATCACGGACTAATAACTTGTTGGCACAATTATAATTTAGTGGAAAATCTTTCAATTTTTGGATTCTATAGTTTACAAGATGAGGGTAAATCATAAAGTTCTCCTCTTGAAAATACTGGCATCCACAAAAGAAACATCTAATAGTGATTTTTAATTAAAGGAAGCATCCATGTGACTCCTTGAGCTTACAATTATGTTGCTAGATGTTCTTTTTCCCTGGGAAAATCATCAAACCAAGATGACACGAAGTTGTTCAATTAAGGGCATTGTCAGTCATATCTTGTTTAAAACAGTTGACATAATTTAAGCTGAGGAAGTATTTTATGAATGATTTAGCTTTAACTGTTGGTTCATTTAGATGGACCCTTTGTAGCCAGTTGAGAGGCATTCTACTGCACTCAAGCATTAGAAAAATTCTGATTCTATTGCTTTCAAATTCAAGAAAGCTATTTTGGCTACTACCCTTTAAGGGCTTTTTACTTGACTAAGTGAAACTGCATGGGACTATGCTCTAGGTCAGGGGTGGCGAAACTTTTGGCAATTGAGTGCCAAAGTTTATGAAATTGGAGTATACTCGCATGACACTCGTACCAACCCATCGAGTGAGATAGAGGTATCCCTTAGCGCCCTCCCAGCTCCGCGTGCCGAAATAACTGCTCTACATGCCACTTTGGGCTCACGTGCCATAGATTCGCCACCCCCGCTCTAGGTTGAGGTATTGAGGAAACATGTGGCAGTATGGTTTCCTAGTTATTTGGCATTGAATTTGGTGGTTTCATACAAAATTTGAATCCTTGATAAATTTGGACCAACCTGGAACAACAGGCTTTATCATTCCCTCATCGAAGAAATTGTGCTATTAGCTTCGTTTCTAGTTGATTATATCCCAGAACATACTTCAATTTTCGGAAAGGTGGGAAGTACTTTGTCCTAAGCATTTGGAAAATTGTTGATGTTTTCCTTAAAGCTATGTAAAATCTCCAGTTTGTAATATTTAGAGAAAATGTTTAAGCTGTTAAGCCTGAGAGTCTAATTTCATGTATGTCTCTGGGGACTGAATGAGAAATAAATAGTCATAGTAGTAAGTGTGAAATCATTTGGATAGAACTAAAGTTTTTGTGTATTTGTTAAACATATTTTTTCCATGTAAAGAACCATAATTATTTAACTGATGGGAGAAATGTAAGAATTCTCTTTGAGTAAAATAATGACTGTATGTTTTTTTCTCTTTTTGTAGACATAATTCTGTGTATTCCTGCTATGAAATGGATTCTCAGTGTGGAATTGAAATGGAAACAATGGAAAGTGTTCTAGAGGAAGCTGAACAGCAGCCAGCTAGTTCAAGTTCAGCTGAGAAAGATTTGGTTCCTCGTCCTTGTAAAATTGCTGATGATCATGTCACAGTTTGGCCAAGTACTCATGCTGATTTGCTTAAAAGCAGTACTGTCACTGATATTAATGAGTCTACCATGGACAAAAATGCTGGTCCCATCCTTCAAAATGCTGACCCTGGTGTCACCAGAAGTACTGATGCTACTGTTGAGAAAAATACCAGTGCTGTAATGAGCAAAAATGTTGTTGATGTTATTGATAAAGCAAGTGATGAAAATAGTACAGAGATTGCTGATGACAAACATTTGGATATTGCATGTGGTATGCCAGCCATAGCTGCTGTCTCTGGTACTGATGATGCATCTGACAAAATTACTTATGCTGAGTGTGAAGCGGGAAATAATGTTTCCTCTGGCATGAGTATGGACTCCCGTGTCGATGGCCACTCTGATGCTGCACATAGTGCAAGTTTTGGAGCCATAATAGATTCAGTCAGCTCAAATATTGATTCTATAATGCACAGCAGTACTAATGGTAAAGAATCCTGCATTCAGAGGGTTTCAGAATGGAAAACGAAAGAAGGTGGTACAAAACCAATGCATGTTGTTGGTGCTGAAGTGATTGATGGTGCTGAAATTTTGAAGGCCAGTTCTGATGCTTCTTCAAATGCTAAAAATGATGGTGCTAATGCTGAGATAATTACAAAGTCTGAGGAAAGTGGAGAATTGCACGAAGTAGAAAATGCATTTCCTCCTGATCAAAAAAATTCTGGTGACTCTACTCAACCATCCAAGTCAAAAGATTCTGATGGTCTTTATGATTCAGAAGTAGAAATTATAGACTGTACATCAGAGAGTCTGGAAGACCAACCTGCAACTGGAAGTGCAGGCATTAGTGATTCAAGTCCTAATGTGGATGGTTCTTTTGTGGATAGTAACACAGATATTGCTGCTAATCCAAGTGGCAGTGGCATTGTGAGTGGTCGTGCTAGAAATTCAAGAGGCAAGAAGCAAGCATTATATCAAAAGAGATGTACTAATCTGAGGCTATTTCGGATGAAGCTAAAATCTGGTGAGATTGCCAAACCACCCAAAGGAAAAAGTGTAAGTGGTTTTATTTGTATGAGATTTATGTTTTTGCTTCAGTGAAAAGTATTTATTTCTGCTTTCCTTTCACCATTAGTGAATGTCTGTTAGGGTGTGCTGAGACTACCATAGCCACTTTCTTTTCAAAGTCCTTTTATTTGTATGAGATTTATGTTTGTGCTTTAGTGAGAAGTATTTATTTCTGCTTTCCTTTCACCATTAGTGAATGTCTGTTAGGGTGTGCTGAGACTACCATGGCCACTTTCATAAAATTTTTGAAGTTCTTTTTATTAACCCTCCGGAACAGGCAATCTAAAAGTTACTTAGGAACTTGCAATGACCTGAGAGGTCTTCATGTACTTTTCAACAAAAAATACATTTTTATACATTCAGGAAATTCAAATTGATATCCCTCTTCAGTTTCATGACTGTTGCTGGCTTGGTAGGAGAGGAAATTTAAAAACAAGGGGGACCTCACAGGATACCCGTTCCAAAGACTTACATAATAAACTAATTATATTCATTTATTGAGGTCAATTTTCTTAAGACGTGTTCATCCATTCATCATTCATCCTTGTGTTCATCCATTTTTGGGTGTTAACACAGTATAATTTTAATGGTGAATGTATGCATCTACTCGTGTGGGTGCATGTATAATACAAACATGGCTGAAGATGAGGCATGATGATGATGCAACTGGGAATGGTAGGAAATAATTTATGTGAAGAAAAAGTATTTGTTGCTCTCTTGGCAAGTTGCTGGAGTAAATTCCTCTTACGGTTTCCGGGGTCAGGGGATATCATACTGACATTTTTCTTTTTCTTCTTATAAGACTGCTGGGGAGAAATTACTTTGAAGAAGTGTGTTGCAATGGAGGGAGTCAACTTTGGAATTCCATAATATTTGTATGCAATGCCTCGTTTCCTTACTGAAAAACATATGAATTCGTAATGAGAGATTCACCTGAAGAGGTTATTCATCACGAAACTGGTCATTGAAGAAATTTATCAATTGCGAACTGCCAAGTTAAATTTTACTTTTGATTTGTGAAGAATGTAATATAGTCAGAGGCAGCATCTTGGATGAAAATGCATATTTTTTCCTTGAAGCCATAATTTTCCTTGCAATTACTTATGTTGTATTTTTGTTCGTTTTAACTTGCATTTCTTTCTTTCTCTTGTTGGTATCTATCTCAGTAGTGGAGTGGATTGGCATGTGCCTTATATTAATTTTGTATTTTTCTACCAATCAAGAAATAAATATGATTAGCTTATTCAGTTCACTCTGAATGAACAAATCCTCTGAGAGAGTGAAAGCATGTTGGTAACTATTATCATTGTATTTAACAGAGAGTATCTCCTCACTCCTTGGATAAGTTGACTAAAAATAACATGAAATTTATGGAAAACTTTGATCCAAAGATGAGCAATCGAGAGAGGCGGAAAATGCAAAGGAAGACAAGTACAAGAAGGTAATGTTTTTCATTCTTGTTTCTTGATCTTACTCATTGTGGGGAATATACATTATATCTAGGCATAAGCATATTATAATTAATTCCGAACTAAACACCTTGCGCTGAATATGATCTGGGTCCTTCAAACTTACTGCTATTAATTGGCTTGGACTTTTTTAAATGTTTAACTGACACGATATCATGGCCAATAAATCAATTTTCTACAGAAGCATAGAGTTATAATTCAACAGTCATTTTCAGAACAGTGCTTGTCATGTAACATATCACAAGCATCCTTTATGATTTCTAAGCTCTTAGAAAAACAATTATTGATCATTATTCTCTTAAGTTGCTTGATTACTCCTTAATTTAGGCCTAACTAGATATGTGGTAAGGCTATGCAAATTCTTTAAAGTAATGTCGAATATCTAATGCATTACAGTGCTAACATATCTTGTATTAACTAGTGGTATCAATTTTTTCTTAGAGAAGTTTCTTGTGTCTACTGTAATTTTTCTTTTCAAATTGCTTGATGGTTAGCTAAGTAATTAAAGAAATAGGTACTTGCAGAGTAGTTGAGGTGGATGTGTTATCAGCATACATCACTCATTGTCATAAATTATGCACCCTGATGTTAAAAACTAAATTTAAATATAACAGCTAAACTTTAAAGTTAAAGCCTTTGGAGCACTGAGCTTTTTGGTGGATAAAAGAATGCCCATGCATATTTATTTATATTTATTACTTTCAAGAATAATGAGAAAAGTCAAGAATTAATGCTTGAATTTTAAGTGGAATCACTATGAAAGGAACCAAGAAACTCTCCATCTTTGCTGCTGTCTTCAAATCAAAACTCAGCATTGATTTCACTTACTTCAAAAATTAGTTCATCTATGCAATTTGATGTAATGAATTTTTTAAGAAAGATTTGATGATGATCTATTGTTTCGCTGCATCCTGTGAAGGTTTTACCTCTGACATACCTTTGAAATGCGAGACCTTTTTATTTGCTCAGAATTTGTAAGTTCATATTGAGTTTTGTCACACAAATTCCATTCTTCAGGCACAAAGGCTTTGAATGGCTTGTGAATAAAGACATCTAGTGCCAGTAATTGTGATGTAAATCCTGTGGGGATTAATACTATATCTCTTCAATACTTTTACAATTTTGTATTTTTCCTGTAATAAGAGATTAAAATGTGTCTAACAACAAGGCAGATGGCTTCTTGAGAACATCTCCTGGATGCTCTCCATTGTCATTTTTTATGCCAAGATTCATCCTATCTTCTTCATCTGTCCAACCTTTACAATGAGAGTTTGTATGCCAATTGGTATTTTTTTCCTTGGAAAAGTTTTTATTTAAAAAATTACTATTCGTGATAGTTTATTTGCAACTACAGGTAAGGCTAGAGCAGCATTATAACAATTTTTTCCATGCTCTGAAACTTTGATAGCTGCTGTCTAAGCCCCTTCAATTCCACACTTTAATTTGGAGAAACATAGGAAGCGAGAGGTACTTCACCCATGTTTCAGCTTTGACTCTTTTCAGGATTTTATCTTTTCCTTTCTTTAATAATAAACGTGTGACAATTCATTGTATTCATCTCAAAATAATTTGGCATAAGCTGGACTATCCAAATTATTGCTTGCATCCATAAATCACTCTTTTTTGAACTTTGGCATCTCGATGGTGTCCCCTTGAAATCCTGTAATTGTTACTTTTTTCTGTTTTTTCCTGCTTGAATAATTATAATTTTTGTTACCTGATTTTCTATGCCCAATTGCAATGCCTAATTTTCTATGGCTAAGATTAAGTAACTTTAGCTTTTATTTCAATGGTGCCACTAAATTACTGCTATGTGGAATTTCATTTTGTATTCCTTAATGTCTCTATATTTTCTTTATTTCTTTACCATTCTTGAAATGTGCACTTGATTATTGGTTTTCCAAAATGTCTTGCAGCAACCCTGTTCTCATGTTTCTTGCCTCTCTAAAATATCCCTTCAATTTTTCCACTTTTGCCTGGAACCGAAGGTATTTTGTGGATATCCGTGAAAGTCCTCATACAGAAAATCAAGGACCCCAAAAGTAAATACAATCAAATCTGCATCCCATCTAACCCAGCGGTCAACTGGTGTGAATCCCTTGGCGATAAACTGCCTGTGGTCTTACCAGCAGAATTTTGCTCAAAAGACTATCATTGACTGATATTGGTTGAGTCATCTAAGAGAGTTCAAAGGAACATTTCCAATATTTAGAAGATATTATAATTTGCCTCCTCTCTGGTGACCAGGATGAATAACACTTGTGGAAGGGCAGTGACCCATACTCCATCGCTGACTTCAAGGATGAGTACATGTCCTTGCAGCATTTGAATTTCCCATATCACAGCCCAGACCTAGTAACTTTAACTTACTCCAGATTAATAAATTTATATAAACATGACCTGGATTTTGACTTGAAAGCATCATCATCATGTCTTGCTTATGTGTTGAAGCCCAGGTTGTATTAGATGAATATTTATTAATATGGTGTGGTTGAAAGTTACAATTAAATGTGAAATGGAAAAATACCATGAATTACCAAAGATATTGTTTCATTTGGACAAGTGATATGCTATCAGAAAGGAAGGTGATATTTCTCCTGAGCAATAGTGGCATCAGTCTGTGTGTTGGGAAACTTTTTTTTACCTCCATAGTATATTAGGTATCTTTAAGAATAAAGTACCTAATAACCACTGTCGGTTGTGAAAACAATTGATATAGATACCCAACCACCTGGTTACACTGTTAACTTTCACTATTTCAGGATGCACCAATCTATGTAGAGAAGTTGTGAATGACTGGCAGAGCTAGTCGATTTTTACGATTTGCTATGAGGAATGTGATTATTGGGGAGAAAATATCTTTTTGGAGTTCTAGTTTGCATTTGAGTCTGTTTGTGGATTTTGAGAAGTATCACAAAAGTTCCTTTCTATAGATGAGATAGTTTCCAAGTCAAATGCCTGAAACAGACCTAAACTGAATTTATAATGAATTTGACCATTTCAGTTTTATTAAGTTAAAATAAACAATGCAATTCAAGCATACAGCATGTGGCAGAATTCCAGGCTTAAATTTAAGAAAAGGAGTGTATGTTATTCACCGAAAAATACATTAGTCAGGGATGGGATTCAATACCTGTCAATCCTTCATTTCCACTCAATACTCAATGGTGTTGAAAGTATTGAGAATCCATTCAATTCTGTGACACTGTCAATTCAATACCTAGGCAAACATTGAACCAAAAAATTGAGTGAATCTTTGAGTTTTCCTTCCTCTATCTTTAATTTAAAAAATTAATTTACACTTTTCCAGGTCCCAGTCATTTTAAAAACAATTTTCATATCCTCTTTTTTTTTATATTTTCTCAATTTTACTTTTGTTTTGACGTGTAGGTGGTCGCATCAAAAGCCTTAAGTAGAAGTTTGTCCGTACATTCATTGGTGGTTACAGTAAAAATGGTACATGCACATTTTTGGCAATAATTAATTACTATTATTACATTTATTTGTCCAAAGATTCATGGCATACATAGCATATACAAATATAGGACACGCCAAGATATACAGGCAAGATAATTATAAGTACAAAAATACGTGGGGGATGAACTCCAGAACAAGATGCTGAATAAGATTCGAGAGTAAAATTCACTGTAGTAAATAGTTAAAAGTACCTCGGTGTTATCAGTTTGTCTCATGCTCCTAATAAGGAAGCAAATGGAACATAGATTACTATGCAAATTACATACATGTTCAGCCCATGACACAGTACTAGACAGAGGTACTCCGAGAAACTGAGTGCTGGAATTTTGTGGGATGCTTTTACCATCTATGACAATTGAAATTTCAGCTGGAGCTTTATTTTTATTTGAAAAATAAATGAGGTTGGACTTATCGATATTGAGCTCAAAAACATTGATCTGACACCACTCTAGCAGAGTTTGAGTCACCCAAGTTGCTTTGGCAGCTAGTCCATCTATAGATGGTGCAGATACAATAACATTTGTGTCGTCAGCATACAGGATAGGTTTTACTCCAGAGACATTTTAATACACTAGGTAGGTCATTAATGTACATCAAAAATAATACAGGACCCAGGATAGAACCCTGGGGTATGCCTAGTTCCATTTTTTTGCCAGGAGAAATGAATTGCATACCATTCTTAGAGAACACTGCATGCTGGGTCTGTTCACTCAAATAGGATTTTATCCATTTATATGGAATACCTCTAATGCCATTATGTTCCAGCTTGAACAAAAGTATTTGGTGATCGACATGATCAATGGCCTTTGAGAAATCAGAAAATAACCGTAGATTTTCAATTCTGTTATCCAGATCTGACAATATTTGATTGACCATATGATAGGTGGCCATTGTGGTTGACCTAGAGTTTCTGAATCCATGTTGAGAGGTGGGCAACAGATTATTTGATTCAAGGTATGAGGTTAATCGATTATAAAAAACCTTTTCAAAGATTTTTCTGAATTGATTCAATAGAGAAATTGGCCAATAAGAATTCATGTCCAGTTTATTTCCTTTACCTTTGTAGAGGGGTATAATTTTAGCAGTCTTAAGGGGGTTGGGGAAGACTCCAAGGCTTAATAATTCAATAATTAAAAACAATAGTTGGTCTTTAATTAAATTAATGGATTTTTTAATGATAGTAGCAGGTATACCATCTAATCCACAGGTAGTTTTATTGGGTGATTTACTAATACTGTTTAATAATGCATTCTCAATCATAATTATGGAATCAGAGGGATGAATGGTGTTAAATAAATACTTGCTGGTATGCACATGTTCATGTATTTATGAATCTGAAATTTAAAAATAACGGCATTTTGACAATTTTAGTATAGAGAGGCTAGCGTAGAATTTTTGTAAGAGTCCATCCCCAACATCCAATGAAATACTATATTGGAGGTCACAAGATGTTATGTCTTGCCATAGTGGCGATGGGTTGCATTGGATGGAGCATACCTTTGAAGAACAAATGTTTGACATGTACATCTTCTAGCCTCCAATATGTTATTTGAGTGGGGATATGGTATTTTACATAGATCCTTGGTGAAAAGGATATTTTAACCCAATGTGGTAATCTGGAATTCTGTGTGAATTTTTTGTTTCTCATTGTAAGTAGAATTATAGAAGATACTGCATGGAAGTGAGATTTTTTTATGTGGAAGTGACTTAGATATCACATGGAAATTTGTTAGCTAAATTGGAGCCCATGTGGACTGCTGATATGGAATGGATCCCACATAGAAATTTAGCATCTTGGTAGGAATTGTGTGAGACTGAGGACCAATATCACGTAAATTACACCAAATATCCACCTTCACTCCCATGTGATAGCCATGTAGATTTCACCATCTTGTTCTCACTGGGTGTAGTTCATTTGGAGGCTAGTGTCACCAACAGTGCTGAGATTTCTGTAATTAGGAGAATGCTATTCTCAAACCATGTTAGCGTTCTTTTGAGGTTGTTCTCTTGTCTTGCCATTTGTATTTCCAAATTTGAGTTGACAAGATTCTGCAAGCCTATGGAAGCTGGTTCCAATTGCCTATTGATTAGTCAGTAAATTTGTAGCAACTCGAGCATTTAATTATAACTACACCTTTTTTCTTTTTTTATCAAGATAACTCTCTAAGTTCATTTCCCTACTGGAATTATTAGACATATCTGGATAGGGAATCAAACCCAGATCCCTTGATTTCGCGTTGAGTGCTCTAACCAATTAAGCTACCCAGATGTCCTCTTCCACTGTGAATCTCATAGGAAATGCAGAATCGAGGTATGTGGGTTTGATTCCCTGTCTAGGCGAATGATTTTTCCACTGGGAATTTCACACTATTGTGTGAACAATGGTGCTGGTTATAATGATCCTCCCGAACTTATATATACACTTAAGTAAATACACTCTAATATTAATTTGGAAGAGTTTGGTTATGACTGACTGTCTGGAGTAAAATTTTGCTTGCAGTGGTGAGTATTGGGGAGACTTGAGCCAGCAAAAGGATTTGCCATTGTATATAAGGTCCGGTAGTGATTTTTAAGCTATTACTTTAGGAAAAATGCATATCTTATTCATGTCAAATGCCGTATTTTTTGTCTTAGACCTGGTGTTATATCCTTGTAGGCAACTGAGGGGAGATATTTATGGATTAAATGGGGCATTATTGTCAAGTGGCAAAAATCTATGTGATTGTATGAACCCTAATTGCCCAGGCTGCCACTTTCCTTGCCCAAGATGCCAATCACCAAAATGTGGCCATGAGTGCAGGTTTGTTTCTTGTAGTGACATTTGGAGGAGAACTCAAATTTCATGTTTCACTTATCTAATGTTGAAAAATCAAATGAGGCTGAAATTCTTTAATTTTAACTGCATGCCATGACATTTTGTGGTATGGTGGTATTTATTATTTATTAAATGGTTCATTTTCTCCTGATGAATGGTAGATGATCAGAGAACACATTTATATTCTCTTCATCAGAAGTGCTTATTGAGCAGCCCTTAGATACGATGATGAAATGATTGGTGCTTTAGAAATAATCATTTGGCTTGTAGGATCACTGTATATTAAGATTCATTTGATTAATACACTATTTCAGGGTTAATAGAAAATGGACATATGAAGAAATTGAAATTGATGGCACAGATATTGTTATCAGGCCCCAAGAGCTAATAGAGAGCTTCTCAAATAATAGCTAACTACGTGTGAGGAACAGATGAGGACTTAATGTTTATTGTATGTATGTATTCTTTCAGGATAAAATCCTGGTTGATAGCTTTAATTTCTGCTGGACTTGGTAATCGATGAAATTCTAGAATATAGTATGCAAACTTATATATTGTGTGCTTTGTTATTAATAGACATATGCCCTATTTATTTGAATGAAGATACACAAAGCAGGCTGTTATGTTCATTAATATAACTTAGATGAATGTTGTATATTGTTGTGCAATCACTCGTCTATGTGCAGATGATACTTTGATTAATCAACTAGTTATCTAAAACAGCCATATTTCTTATATTTTTCCAAAGGATGATAGGAAATATTTGATATCCTGCTGGTGGAAATACTCCAGTATTGGATGATTTATTTAAACTTCAGGTTACAATCCTTTCATCCACTCATGATTGAGTTTTTCAGCATTTTCCAGAAGATTGAAGCGCGTTTTTAAATTGCTCTACCTTAATTTTGGATTACTTGGAGTTAAACTTTGGTGTCTTTATGAATAAAATAACCAAATTTTAGCTTGAAGTACAGGTGTGCATAAATAGCTCTCACATTCATTAGAGGTGAATTCATTTTTTCATCAATACATCCTCTTGATTTACCTTCTACTTTGCCCACTTGCATAGCTATATTATTATTATCAGCAGGAAATTTTTTTGGCTGTTTCAGGTTTTCCAATTAAATGTGGTGAAGTTATCACTCCTAACACGCCTGTTCTTTATCTGATACTAAAGGAAAACATTTTTTTACATTTTTTTCTGTGTAGCATAAGGATTTACTATCAGTAAGTAGAGGAAAACATTTTAATCTTAGTTATTAATGTGCTTCTTTAATAATGAAATGTGTAAGATATGTTTTTTTAAACTCATTATAAGAAACATTAAAAATGAGCAATGCAAAATTCTGTTTGGGGTATTATTTGAAAAGCACCTGTGTGTCCTTTACTCTTCAGTGTATCTAGGATAAAATTATATAATCTGGATCAAATAAATACAAATTTATAGTATTCCACATGATTTTTATTTCAACGCCTAACTAGTTTCAATGCATACATGTCATTTTCAAAGGAAATTATGACTGCCAACACAGGGCAGCCTGGCTACTTTCCCTTGAGAATGACACGTGTAGAAATCGGCTGAGAATTTATATGAATCTCATGTGGAATATTACCAAGTTATGTTTTTTTCAATAATGGATGAATGCCACAAAGTTAAGGCTGAAGTTGTTACAAAGATAACCTGGATTTAATTTAGGCTATTGATGGAAATGTATGTGTTGCTTTGTCATATCATTAGGATTCAGTACAATCCTCCATATCCTCTATCTTGCTTTTCTTATCCTACCTCCCCCTTTTTAATCTTTTAGAGAAAATTTCTTATATGAGGACAACACTGGCAGTGAGCACTTTTTTATCATAGAAGTGAAGTAGAGCAGGAGTCATGAAACATTGGGCTGACATCAAACACCACGTGGGATACACCAAAACAGTTTTATTGCTCATCATGAACTGCAAAAAATTTCGATGAAGAAATACGATTGTAAGAACGAAGGCTTTCGCGGTGCTCTATGTTGATCTCCTTCATTTTTTGGGATCAACCACATCTTTTGTTGGATAGTGACAACAGTTTCGCTGACACTACTGTCAGCAACTTCAGGTCAAAGGTGTTAGTTCATGAGTTTGGCCCTCCTTATAAAGGACCTATTGCCCGCCAATTTTTAGTTGGCATCTTTGACCTGAAGACGCTGACAGTAGTATCAGCAAAACTGTTTTCATTATCCAACAAAAGATGTGGTAGATCCCGAAAAATGAAGGAGATCAAGAAATAGGATTCATTAAATTTACATTGTAATAGACTGCATCTATTTGAAAGTGAATGTCCTGCAATTTTATCCATATTTTCAGTACTGGTGGTGCTGTGCTGAAGGATTAAAAATGATAGTTCTCTGGCATTACCAAATAACCCTAAATATTTTTCAATGTCCTCTAGCATTAATAGTTAGTCGCTGAAAGTAGATATCTGGATTAACTTCCTTTGCTTTTGGCTGTTACATGAATTAATTTATTTTCGTCTAAAATCCCCTGAGGAAGTTAAGGGGCTTAGGGGTTTCATTCCTGCCTCGCAAAGCCCTTGGAAAGATCAGGAAGGTAAAATAAGAAAAAATTTTGGTTAGTTTTTTGAGTAGACAAATAGTTTAAGAAGTGGTAGATCTAACACTGGAAGTGTAATTTCTATTTCTAGTGGATATGTTCTTCTTAATATGCATTCTTCTTACTCACATTGTTTATTTGTATATAGGTATTAATAATTATTTCATTCTTCAAGAAATTTATGATCAAATCAAATAGCATCCACAGCTCCAAGTAGCCAGTATGTGCTTCAAGAGTTATTTGCCTTAAATTTAAACAGATGGTGGAAACATCCATCGTGTCTTGTGTGGATACATCCATACAAGACACAATGGATGCATCCATTCCATCAGTTCAGTTTGTCAGTGCTATTCAAAGGAGAGTAAATGAAGAGCAGCGATAGCCAATGTTTACATTAATTTGGTTGTCAAGCAATAGTTTGATGACATAATGCTCTCTCCATCTTCCTCATTGAGGTATGTACATGGAGAGGGCACTATGTCATCAAACAAGCCGGACAGCAGGAATGACAACCACATTGCCAATCCCATCTCTTTACTTACTTTCCTATGGATAGCTCGTTGGAATGGATGAAATATGGCCAGTTGCAGCAACATTTAGCTATGGAATGAATAGTTATGAGATCCATGGAGTTATAGATATCATAAAAAATATTCAGGTTGCTGGAACACATCTGCTAGCTACAAACTTATTTACCAATAGTTAATAGCTTTGAGAATTTGAGCTAATATTCTACCGCCGGATAAAATTTATGAAAGTTTAGCCTATGAATAATTGTTAATATACATAATAATTAGTCAGTATGAGTAAACAAATTGTCCATTTGTCTCAAAACAACTCTTTTATCTAGTTATTAAGTCTCCTAGCAGTTCATTGTGGATCCACCATCTTGGCTACTTATGGAACTCATAACTCCATGCCCTAAGTTCTGAAATATATTTATCGAATATTTCTGCTACACTTATTGAATGGTTGCGATGGCTCATGGGTCCCATAACTTTATAGAATACATACGTGTCATCCCTGCAACTGGCCATTAGCAGATAGATGTAAAGCAAGAATATCAACCATTTGTTTGAAATTTAAGGCAAGTAACTCATCATTCATGCATTGGTTACTTATTGCTATGGATTTTACTTGATTGTACCCTATTTTTCAGCGGGAATTCAGATTCTTTTTAATGATTTTATTTTATTTTTATTTATACTAACAACCCCGAAAACAGCACAACGAAGGCCTTTTACATCGGGTGTTTTAACATTAACAAGAGACGAACACACACACCCATGCCTTGGGCAGATAATATTCTACCCAGGCAGGACTTGAACCCACAACCCTCGGGTTAGCAGGCAAGGACTTTACCCCACCGCCACCCGGGCGACGCCGGGGCGACGGATAAAAGTAAATGAACAAAATATGTAAGGAGAATTCGCATTGAAGAAGTAAGTGCATGCTGATTTCTATTAAGTTATTGATGGAAAACATTGTAAATGTGCAAAATTAGTTTGAAGTGCTGTAGGAAAATGAGAGTCAATCAAATGGCAGCCTGGCTTCAGCTTCTAGTATTGGCCAGTATAGTAAGTGCCCTCTCCATATACCTCAATGGTTTTAATTAGGGATGAGTCGATTCCATTTTTTTTTATTCCGATTCTTTCAAACCGATTCTCGATTCCATCGGTAATCCTAATCCTAATAACAGGTGGGGTATTGATATACCAGTAGTGTACGATGATTATTTAAATTCAAGTATTGGCTGGAATAAAATAACAAAGACAAATACGTTGCTCAAAATGTACATTTGTTAACCAACAGCTACTGTATCTTTAGCTTGTTGAGGTACATAAAAAGTACAAATCGGTAGCTCACATCCAAAATTACTGAGATAAATATGATTTGATAACTAAAATATATGAATTAAATGTTTTACCTATGAATCACAAATTGCCACAGAATGATACATAACTTAATTTTTTTTGATAATTAGAGAAACAAAGTTTCCAAGTGTAATAAAATTATTGATTGGTATTTTAGGTTACAACTGTACAACTTCATCAAATTGAAGACCTTTAAAAGATGAAAATGAAATTTGAAAGATACAGTTACTGACAATGAATATTGTAGAGAAAATATGATACAGTTTAACAGAGTTAACACGCTAACACTATGAAATATTTATGGGGCCCATAAAATGGCAATCTACCTGCATTCAAGTTACTTTCATTTTGCTGTTTTGGAATAAACACTTTAATTGTTTCAGACATAAATAGTTAACTTAATAATTTACAATTCACAATGGAATTAAAGTTTGATTACTCTATCCAACATTATTACGTTCTGATTTTTAAATAACAAAAAATTATTTATTAAATTAGTATATTATAATTTAACCACCAAAGTGATTTGTTTAAGGATGTGCACCGTAAATAAATACAAACATAAAACAAGTAAGTACAGTAGAAGATCGATAATCCGTAATACGCGGGACCAGACGCGTTCCGGAATTACGATATTTCCGATCTTTTTCCTTGAAGTATGCAACACGGTAGGTAGTTTAACGGAAAGAGCGTGAGCGACTCTACGGAAATGATGCCTTGATGAATTAGGGGGCAAGTAATGAGAAAAACTAAAGTACTATCATAAACTCTATACGACGTAAAACAATTAAAAAAGTTCTTCGTTCGTAAATGACGAATCGTGAAGGCAATCTAGATGAGGCCACCTGTAAATGGAAGAAAAATGGCACTTAACTTTACAATCCGGGTAGAACATCAATATTTCGCCAGCCCATATTTTTCAACATGCCCCTATCGTAAATTCCACGTCGCTTTAATGACTACTAGCGTAAACATATCGGAGGTTTTGGTAATTAACAATCCCACTTCGATTACAATACTAGGAATATCAACAGTTTGAATTCTTAAATTTAATGTTAACAGTCGCAGTGAATCCTACGAGGTGGGGAAATCGCGGGTATTTTGGAAAAACTAAAAAAAACTTGGCATGAACTTGATAAATTATTAATACGTTCTGAAGTGGCATTAATCCCAAAAAAATTTGAAATGTTTGCTTAACATCACGTCTTATGGATCTGTATTGGCCCTGGGCGGAGTGACGCACATTATCCGTGGCAGCAAAACACGAATGTTGGTGATGCTGTCTTCTTCAAGAGGTCTGTGAGCTTCACCTGTTTCCACTGGCAACGTCTCTTTCGTTACATTGCTCTTTATCCTATACAGCTGAAATATCTCCGTATCGTTGGAAGATGTTCTCTGTTCCAAGTACTTAATCAGTTTTTCCGCATGTGTAATTGCATCAAAATTCGTTATTTTTTCCTCGTCTGAGCTGCAATTACTTGCCATCCCATCTTCATCGATGTTTTCAATAATTGATGAACCCGTTACGGCATCCAAAATCTTACCATCGGTGAGGCATTGATACACAGGTGCATCATTGTCACAGGCATTCCACTATTTTATCTATTCATCGCTCATAGTGGCATTCGACTCTAACAAAATTTACGAAATGGGAAAAGTTATCACCTGGAGGCGGAAACCATGAAATTCCTGTGGGCCGTCAGTTTCCTCGCAGTGGTTTTGAAAATCCGGCAGTACGTTACTCCAGCACCTTTTCAAATTCTAGGGTGTAACCTGCCTCACGCTTCAGCAATGCACCATACCACATTTTTCATAGTAAATTCTTTGTTAAATTCTTCGTAGCTGAAGGGACTTCCACGATGGATAATTTTTTTCATGATTTCACTTCGTTAGTGACACTTGAGGCTGTTTATTATCCCTTGATCAGATGGCTGAATGAGGGATGTGCAGTTATGTGGTAAGAATGACACTGTTACATCATTCTCCATGAGTTTTTGCGGGGGATGCACTGTGCAGTTGTCCAACAACAATACATTTTTTTAATTTTCCGGCAGCCCTATACTCTTGAAAAGTTTCCGAACCTCTGGCACAAAATGACGATGAAATCATTCTTTAAATAATTCCTGCGTTATCCTCGCTCGTTTATTTGCCATGTAAATCACAGGAAACTGCCAGATGCCCTTAAACACGCGTGGTTTTTTCGCACCATGCCACCACACGCGGCACTTTTTCCGATAACCATGAGTCCGCATTTATGGCTTCCGGCAGCATTAACATAGGCCGTAATTGTGAGTCTTGCCATAGATTCTTTAGCTCCGGTCGCAGTCTTCTCGTCACTGCAAACAAGTTTTTCGAGGAAGACAGCACCAGAGCTAACCAGTCTCATCCATGTTGTAAATCTGATCCGGTGTAAGATTGTTCTTCCGTCAACTTTGCCAGCTCGTACATACTCTTCGGTAGCATCATGATCTGCTGACAATTTTTCTCCGTTAACTTTCAGATACCGAATGCCATGGCGATATTTAAACTTCTGTAGCCACCCTGTTGTATACTCGTACGGTGAGGTGATAATAAGTTGCTTGTGGAAATATTTACCTTTTTCCATGATGATTCCGCCAGAAATTAGGATGCCTTCACTTCGTTGCTGCCGTAACCACTCCTACACAGTCTTGTCCAGTTCATTGTTACTTGGCTCACGTTAATTTCTTCTTTAAGGAAATTCCGGCCAACGATTTAGACTGCAACGAATAGCAAAAGTTTCTCTCTGTCCCTTGATGTCATAAATGGTCGATTGCCCGACCACATAGTCCTGACGAAGCTGTGGAACACTGACACCTCGGTCCAATTTTGGCAGTAACTCCATTTTTTGTTGAAGGGAGAGAGTTTTTCTTTCACTTGGAGCCTACTACTGCTTCCTTGACCCAAGGCTATTTCTGGAGTTTTCACTGTACGACTCAACCTGCTCAACGCTATCTGAAAGCAACCAGCAAACAACTGATTCTGAAATGAACTGAGTTCACGAGAACCCTTTTCAAATATGTATTTTGGCGGCTGAGAGGCCAGCATAAAATTTGTGGGGGTGAGGGTCTTTGCAGGGTAATACATTGAGTAATTTTGACGTGCGTTGCGCACAATGTCTTAGAGAGGGGGTGGGGTGGAGCTCGGTGTCCTTAAGTCGTTCTCCTGGGAAGTCCGCATGACTCAGTCTGAAAAAGGCCCTCTAGGCTATGGGCTTTGCCGCGGAAATCGCCCGCCATATATATTCATGCGCCCGCCCATGAAGATGAAAGTCATTGAAATTCTCTCCAAGATGATTGTAGCACAATGAATGAAAACAGTAGGTAATCGTATTTACGGGAAGGGAATAAACAGTGGTATTCACGTGCCACACATTTTTCATAAAAACGCCAATCCCCTATGATACATTGTGAGTAACTTTGGACGTGCGGCGCGCACAATATAAACTTTAAGACCTCTTTCACACTAGGCGAATTTTGGACGCGCGGTGTACGCGCGGAATCGGCGCAATCGAGCAACCGGGTGGAGCTGGATTTGGATAAGAAAGAGAATTGTTATTTTCATATTTTAATTGTAAAAAAATCTTGAAAATGGTTTCCAAATTGAAATAAATTGCAGTCACGCTTACCAAATTGTTTTCTTTCAGCTTCACTTTTCTTTTCAAAATCTTCATCCAATATGACGCAAATCTCACGCCATGCATATCTTGTTGCAATTCTGTCCATTTACTCTTCTAATACTTATCCCACAGCACAGGACTCTTTGGGACAAGACCGATAAACAATTCTACGTCTTTCACGCTCCAGGCGGTCGCCACGAGTTCTCGAGGGGGCACGGTAGGTTCGCGGTCGCCGCCCGGTGGCCGCGCGAACTTTGGACGCGCAGAAACAAGTGTGAAAGGTCGCAGGCCCTCCAATGGCCAATAAAAGTACGCGGATTCCGCGCGGAAACCACGCGTCCAAAATTCACCTAGAGTGAGAGATGCCTAACCCACCTTCATTCCTCTCGCAAGGAAGTCGCGGAAGCTCGCGAAATAGACGTCGTATGTTGATGCCGTAGATTCTGTTGCGTAGAATCACCTGTAGATGCATTCCAAATCACCCAATAAGATATTCTACGGATGAAGAGGGCGACTGCATTGGCTGGCTCTCGGAGGATTGACACGAAGTCACACAGGCTCCAAAACGGCAATTTAACCGCTTATATAACTACATTTTTGGCGGCGCAACTTAAAAAATCAAAAATTCGCCAAATTCTGGAAAACCTTCCGTTGGGCAGCGATTGTTCCGGGTTTCCATCCGCGTGTATCAGTGGACCTGAGGAAGCCAACTGGAACGTTGGCGAAATATTGTCCGAAATAATGGATACACGCGGATGGAAACCCGGAACAATCGCTGCCCACAGTCAGAATCTCCGCGGAAGCCTACTGGGAAAAAACCTTCCGTTGTTTAGATGCTTCCGTCAGTTAGATTTCCGGATTATCGATCTTCTACTGTATTAAAATTAGGTGAAAATGTGATTTTTGATGTTCTAAAAGAACAAGAAAACAATTATTGCAAAATAAAGTAATATGCCCCCTGCTACACACCCCTGAGGTTGATTGCCGTAGACATGTAGGGCGGAATGCCCGAACGCTTTTCACGCTTTTCACCAGCTGCAGTCGGAGAGCAAAGCGGGAAAACGGATTGCTCGAGCGCTGTCTCGTCAAAATTGTGCTGAGACATCAACGTTTCACGTCACATTACCTATTTTTGAGCGAGACATACCCATGTAGGTGGTTTAGCCGAATAGATAAATATGGACGGCGTGTAATAAATAGATCCCGGGAAAAAGTCCTACATTTTACGGAGAAAGTCGCATAAAAAGTCTCAAATATCTTTTTTAAAGTCTGAAGTATTTTCGTGAGAATGTTCCAAATTAAAAACAAAAATTATAAATAAGAGATTCAAAATGGTTTCATTGATTGTGTGTAAATATTAGAGGGAACGTATTCTCTTTCTTCCTCTTCCCCGCTTGCCCAACATCCTTCCCTCAATCACACTCTTCTGCAACCCATCACTCTTTATTACAAATTTACTCCCTATTTTTGAGCGAGACATACCCATACAGGTGGTTTAGCCGAAGAGATGAGATAAAAATGGACGGCGTGTGATAAATAGATCCCGGGAAAAAGTCCTGCATTTTACGGAGAAAGTCGCTAGTCCTCTCCGTCCACCTCGCCTTCTCCATCCTCCACTTCCACATCTGAAATGACTGCACTCTATTCTTATCCTTCTTTCTGATGGCCCACGTTTCTGTCCCATACAATGCTACGCTCCATATCAAGCTCTTCACCAGCCTCTTCTTCACATCGTCACCCAAGGTCCCCGTCATCAGCTTCCGCCTTCTATTGCTAATCGCCTCCTTAGCTAGCACTCTTCTCTTCCGCATGTCTTTTCTACTATGCCCGTTTTCCTCTAGCGTGCTACCTAAGTAATTAAATTGTTCTACTTGCTCGAGTTTGTGTCCTCTAACTTTGATCACAAACCTCGCTTTCTTTGTTGTAGAGAATCTCATTACTTTTGTTTTCTTACGATTTGCGCCGTAAAACAAATGACCCACAAGGCTGCTCTTGAAACGTTTATTTTGCGAGGTGGAAGAATGGTACACCTCCAACGCTTTCGCGCTACTCAAATAAAGCCGCTTCTCCTCCTTTCTCTGCCGGCGGCCCCCACCTCTTCGTCGCCGGCACCTCCGTCCTCGCGGCCGCTACCGTGCCATTTCTCCGAGCCACGGCTCAGATTCATCTTCATTCCGAACATTTTCATAAAAATGCGGATTTTCAGAAAGTAATTGAATAAGGAGTAAATGAGGAAATACAGATTTTATGGAGAAATAACTGTAATATTTAGTGTTCGTAGAATCATATATATTATTACAGAAAGGTCTTTTTCTGTCATTCCGTATATACTCCGTTAATACTGCACCTACAGTGATAAATGAGGTATCATTTTAAACGTTGGATCACCGGATTCTGACGAAAAATACAATCTCAATCTCAAATTTCACTTTTTACCCATTAATTGACTTAAAAGTTTCGATTTTTCCATGTCGATTACTCGCTCGAGGTATATCGACTCCACACGTTTTTTTATTCTAAACTTCAAAAAAATGTTTAAAATGAAAATAGTACGAAATGCACATAGTGATTGTACATGGGTGAATGGTCATCTGGTAAGTCAATGCAATTAAAACTTTTTGATTTCATATTTATATGATATTCGCTTACAAAAATAGTTTGTAAACATTTATGAACATAACTTGCTCATGCATACATCCCGTTCAATGTTATAGAACTATCATCCGAATATATTATTTTTCTAAGGTGTTTTTTGTGGATAGGCCATCTCTTTCTTAATTTTTTATCAAAATTAATTATTCAGAAGTCATTTTAAACCTTATGTTCCCCGCTTTTTACGACAAATAATAAAAAGTTTATAATTAATGTATTTGTTTAAAAAATTTAAATTAATGATCAAAATTCAACAATGGCATTTGTTGACAGTATAATCAACTAATATGTTGGCTATGGTTACATGCTTAAAAGGTTGTGGGAGGCGCCATCTATTAACAGATCGTTCAGTTAGATTGTTTACATTCTACAAGCAATCAGTGTGACCGTTTACCGTTTAAGTTTACGTTATGTATCTTTAACACAAACATAAATAACATATAATTGTCCATGGGAAGAAACAGGTAGAAGAACAGGAAGAAAGAAGGAAGAAACAGGAAGAAGCCGCATACTGTGCGAAATATTCGACAGGTAGAAGAACAAGAAGAAAGAAGGAAGAAACAGGAAGAAGCCGCAAACTGTGCGAAATATTCGACAGAAGAACAGGAAGAAACAGGAATAAGCCACATACTGTGCGAAATGTTCGCACAGGTCAGCTAGTATTTTATAACACTCCAGTGCGTTATTGCCACTTTAAGCAAGGCAAACAAATTTAACACCAATAATTTTTAAAAATTCTTGTTACAGACAAATCAGTAAAATAGTAACGGTTCATGTAAAAGAAGTGTGAACATACGATTGTTAAAAAATATTTTATGATTAAAAATAACAGCAAAAGATATAGGATGTTGATTGATTTATCAGAATTTGCACAAATTCTGATAAATTTTACTGAAATTCCTTGGTGGGAACGTGTCTTCATTTGGTGGTAGACGAGAGACCTCTTTTTTTCCACAGTGAAAGGTATGCCACAGTCGCTCAATATACGTTTATGCATGTAACGGGTAATAACGGTTGCTGCAATGAGGGCCTCCTTCAAAGTAGGCACTCAACTTGCCGACATTTTAACGTGCGAATGACATATTCCTTTCCGTGGACAATATTAGCCTTGGGACGGACCGTCAGCGTAGCTCGCGTGAACTTCGTATATAATCGTACTCAGTCAAGACTACTCTGGAGCAGTTTTTTGATATTTTCTTAAAACATTTTCTGATACATGCGTACTCCAATTTTAGTGAGCACAAAATTATTATTTGTTAATGACTAGAACTTCTTGGAGTGTCGGTTGAGAAATACCTGATGTTGACTGCACCCATTTGAACCAAAGTGTTCATTACTGTCGTTTTATCATTGCCGTAAATATGCGTTCAATACTGTGCCTGGTGGTGATTTAAGGCCCAAGGACATAGTTTGAATGAAAACTCCCAGAGAAGTAGGTATTTTAAAATAAAATCTGGAGTGTCAAAAAAGTCGGCGAAAGTCTACAAGAAAGTGAATAAAAATGACTTTATTTAACATTTGTTTGCCATTCTCAAATTTTAGAGCTCTTATTGTATTTTAGTATATTTGTTTAAAGTTTGTCTTTTTTTCGAGAAAAAATCATCTCCGTTCTCCCTTCGTGGAGATATATCCACGTAACGCCGTTAGCTTTGTTGATTTTGGACTGGTATTGAAGTATTTTCAAATACGTGGAAAATAAGGTGTACTGAATAGATACCGTGCGAGGAAATGGGAGGCAAATGTAGGTTCATCGAGTCCGCGACTCGGAGATATTTAAGCTTTCACTGACTATGTAATAAAGTACTTGATGCGAGATTTTCATTACCCTAATATGTCGTGAAGCAAAATGGAAGAATACAAAAAGAATATTGACTTAATGGAATGATAATAAATTTTCTTTTGAAAAGCACATATGCTTTTGATTGCTGAAGCGAAAGTCACATGTTTGCAGTGCCATTTAATCCTCGCCGCTGCTGGTGATAATCTCTTGGCCATTATTTGAAGATTCCCCTCTTGTTTGATATTTATCTTTCAGGCTTTGGTGATCAATGTGTGTAATGCTTATGAGTCTTTAAAAATGCGCACGGGATGTTGGGTGTAAACTTGCCCGCCGCGCCTCATATTTCTCTTTCGGTTGAACTTTTCGAAATTATTTACGACTCTCCATTTAAAAAAAATTTTCCCGCGGAATACGGGAATACTGGGCTCTACCTTAACTTCATAGTGCACTGCTTTGTCTTTGCTCATTCCTTCTAATTGATATGCCTTCGTCGCTGAGACCTTTAAGGTTTTGTTCCATTTACCAGGTGCTATCTTCGCTTTAAAATGTATGGTTCTTTCTCAATGGATTTTACTCTGTAGCATAAAGAATGATACTTACGCAACTTTTGGAAAAATCGGGTGGGTCGAATCGATCGGATATTTTAAGAGCGAAATTTTTGGCGAATGCGGTACTCGTTAAAATATATTTGGAATATCTTCTTCGGGAAAAAGCACGGATCGCTTTTGCTGCACAAGTTCGATCTCTCTTTTTCTTATTTGAATTAAAGTCCGAGTCTAGTGAGTCGTTTTCCCTCTATAACATAGCATGGGAGAGTTTATATTAGAGCTGTGAGAAGTGAAACTATTTCGCAAGTTGATGAATTTCTGCTTCTTCGTATGAGGGTCAGCCGGTAAGATTTGTATAATTTTTGCGAAGAAGATTTTGCTTCGTGTAAACATGATATAGACATGAAATAGACCATCCTTTAGAATTAAACAGACTATCGTTTTGGATTATATAAACAATCCTTTTTGACAATACATAATTTTTACGAAAAAGATTGTTAATCTTGTAAGAGTGATGTAGACAATTCTTTTGATATGCGATTGAAAAACTAGCGGTGTACAAAAGATATCCTCTCTCCTACCGTGTAAGAATAAAACTTTGTAACACACGAAATCAAACAATAACGCGTGCATCACCCTCAGTATCAAGTTCACAAGAATATATTTAATTTCAAAATGTATCGGGCCCAATCCACTCACCACTACACACACAAGCACACACACACACAACCCAAGGTCAACTTCAACACTCCCTCAGCGTGCACCAGGCCTCCTGCAATTCCACACCGTCCAAGGTCAGTCTCCCCCAGGCTCGCGGCACCCCGGCCCAATGACTCTCCCTTATTCTCGCACACGCACCGCGCGCGTCCGCTCCCGACCGCCGGTTCCCTCTTACTCCCCATTCCTATTGTTATCCTCCTTTTTCCTCGGCGTCGCATGAATGTAAAATTAACATAAATATCGGAAAAATATGGAATTCGAGACGCTTTTTTGCTGCTATTGGATGTGAAAGGCGAAGAAAAAGCGAATCATGAACGAGTTTTGTTCTGTAGACTTTCAGTGATGAAATAACTGGAAAGCTGGATGCATCGTTTGTTTGATCATGTCGGGAATGTGCATGAAGTGAAAAATATTTTCAGGCATGTACGAAATAAAACCAATTGTTTTAATGCAATGGAATATTTTCATATCATATAACACAACTAACCACTCGCTAATAGTATTTTTCCTCTTAACTTTTGTAACTCTGAGTACTACTTCTCTGTATGGGTAAACAATCGGCACAAAAGCATTCATTTTGCATTGGATGCTGTGGGGAGGGACATAATTCTTTTAAATTGGCAGTTTTCTTAGTTAAAAAATAAACATGAACTATAATTTTTTGGAACCTACTTACATTTATGCCGTAATTATAGCGGTCTCTCGTCCTCGAGGGTTGCGTTGGTGTGGTGGTTACAGTAATGGTCCGGTACGGGGCCATTTTGCATTTTATGTGCTCTAAATGTGGAGTTGTGTGTCATCAATGTTGTAGGCGGTGGAAAATTGCAATGTTTAGATCCATAGGTAATGCTCGAACTTCTCTGGATTTACATAGCAGACAGTTGAGGTAGAGACTGCGGTAAATTGCGAAACGTTCTCACTAGAGGAGTGGCTCTTCTTAAGTGATAAATGGTTTTACTAGACACTTGATAAATTATGTGTAAATGCACTGTAATGGTATTGAATCTGAGTTCAGTTTTCTGTTCAAATACGAAACACGAGGCGTGCTTTATTTAACCTTGTATCCAGTCAATACATCCATTATTCAAATAAAGTACACGTCAAACCATGTTTCGATGTAATACGAAAAGAACTACGGCCTATTTTTACGTGATTCCTATGACCGAGGAAATCACATCTGGGCATATGTTGAAAGATCCTTACGTCCTGTATGCAAAATGATTTTTTTGCTAATGCGATTTTGCGAGGCTGCATTTTTTTCTTTCCCATTTTATGACTTAATTATGCTGTTTTATCAATTGTTGAAGTCCCTTTTAATTTGAATAGGCAGCACTCTAAAGTCAATCCCGTTGTTCTACAAAACGTTTAATGAAGTCCTATGTCATTCCTGGATTATTTAAAAATAATATCACCCAGTCGTCGCTCAGCACCTTATCGATTTTAGGGCCGAATAACCTCTGACATGCTCCCTTACTCAATTTATGCATTGATGACGTTTTAGTTTTATATGAGAAATAACTGGACGGATGAATACTGGAATATTTAACCAAGTCACTACGTTTACCATTCTATCTCAGAACGATATGAACTCAAACATCTTAAAATTCCAATCGAGCCGACTCAGATCGCCTGGTTTACCAACACGGACGAAAATATCAATAGCAAACAATCGAAGCTATACGTTGAAGCAGGATTGACCCGATGTGTGAATATGTGCAGCACTGGAAATATTCAGTCGTATTCCGAATGAACAAAATTGCCCGATCTGAGGTAGAATTGCGATGCGCTGCGATATCAACAACGACACTTCTCTCGCCATGACTGCACTCTTGATACAACTGATTACAACAAATAATAACGATTATATTTTGTATCCATATGGCAACCAAAAGAATAACGAGGAGCGCAACAGACCCGCTGGTTCAGATCAATCTGAAATCTCAGACTGGCTGAGAAAGCGGGCCGAGTCAGCCCGCTTCTCAGATCGATCCCACCAGCCCATTGCGATTACCATACGGAGCTGATCCGGTCAGATCGATCTGAGACCAATTGGTAAACGTAGTGATTGTTGAACATCATTTTGCATCACGTGCTTTCAAATAAGAGTGTCGCTTAGAAAATGAAGTAGAGAGTGAGAGCACGCTTTCCCAAGGTTCATGTAGCAAAGAGTCAAGAGATTGTTTCTTTGGTATTACATTTAAGAAGTTCCTTCATCCTCTCCCGCTAACTTTCCCATCCCCCAAGAGGTTTATTGACTCTCTGATTGGAATTTTCCGTGAAAAGTACGATTGGCTCTTTCACTGCCGTTCCCACATTTTTTTATTTTATGGCTAATGCATGTGCCATATCCATCATCGTTTTAAAGAAATGGCAAAATTGGTTTTGCGTACTTTCACCTGGTGACTGCTTTCAATTACGACGCTGTCCGTGATTCATGAGGGTGGAATAATTGACAAAATATGTCGCGCTAATGTCGATGAATGTGCATTGTACATATACCGAAAAAAACTGGCCCTTCATCACGGACGTATTGATCTGTGTAAGAGTGTGGGCCATCGCTCGCCTTCCATTTGTGGAGGAAGGAAAAAGGTACGTTAAGAGCACTTAGAATGCACGAATGTTTTAACGGCAGATTTTATAGAGGCCTTTCAAAAAATATTTGATTTGTGAGCCTTTTTTGGTTAATAAAATTATTCCCAATTAAGCCTTTGCCTCTAATTCCACAAAGTCGTAGTGATGAATTTGCAAAGTCTTTCAATTGAAGCCGATTTTTGAAGCTCTTGGCTTATTTTGTTTATGCCATGACGTTATGACTGTGACTTTAAACCAGTGTTTATTTAGAAAACCTATTTTTATGCTTCATAATTTTCCAGATATACTACATACTTGGTCTTCCCATGTAGTTCATCCCGTTCACCTCTCCTCCCATTAATCTTTTAAATGATACAGATAATATCAATGAAAAATTAATGCATTCATAGGAAACTGAACGCTGTCCGCGTTGATGAGTGATCATAGCGCGTTTATGAAATACTCAGCCCTAGGAAATTTGAAACTATAATTTTTTAATTTCTACAAAACCTAGAAAGGTTGGCTATTAATCTCTCCGTTTATCTCTATGCCCAACATACCCACAGTTGATTGACTTCTCATCCGCCGTGTCTTTTGCTTTTGAGTTTGATTATTAGATCTGTGATTTATCAAAAGGTATATCTTGCAGTGAAAATAAAGTTTTAATTAAACAAATCATTGAGAAGCACCGTGGATTAAATGGTAAAACACATTTTGTTTGTAGATTATACTCAAGATGTCGACAGAGTTGAGAGAAATCTACTCTGGAGAATTTTAAAACAGGATTTCTTAGGACATTTAATAAAAGTAGTAAGAAGTATGTACAACCAATCACGAATAACCGTAGTCGGCGATGAAAATGAAATTGTTTTAGTTAATTTAGGACTTAAACAGGGATAGAGTCCATCGTCTACGCTTTTATACTAGTTATAAAGCCAAATAATTGATTCAATGACTGACTTAATCATTGAAATTGATTCCGGGGTATTTTTAATCGGGCTAGAAGGTTGAAGTTTTCAGGTGAGATTTATAATTGAATATTTAGTAAGGAAAAACATCGAAATTTCAATATGTTGTCTTTGATTTGAGTACACATATGATTTTGTCTTATAATGGAACTAAATGGGGAAATCAAAAAATCTCTGCGTAGAACATTTTTTCTTCAGCCATTAAAGCATGAAATATATAAGCTCGGAGTTCAATTCTTGAACCAAAATGAGGCCAAAGGATCAAAAATATTGATTTATGCAATATTTTTCTTGCTATCGATCGATAAATTGAGTGATTTGAACTTTCTAATGCACGCTACAGAGGCTTCACTCATGGGGAATTAACTTAAGCGACACGCACTATAATTGCACAAATCAGCAAAATACCTTCGCCCTTCATGATTTCTAGGACTTAAGTATCTCATCTGCTGCAGTGCAAATGTATTTGTCCTCCTTTACGATGGAAATGATGAATTAATCGACTCGAATCTTTTTATGTACTTAGGAAAACCATACATCGATACCTCCGCTTCCATATTCGGTAACAAAGTCTCAGATATCCTTCCATATAGATCTCAAAACGAATGAAAAATAACTTCTGTGCTCATCATATGTATGCCTACGAAAGTTATCTGAAAGTGAGCATGGATAAGTAGGTATACATTCAATTCGATGGAGAATTTATCGACAAAATTCCTTGGAAATATTGTTTTGGCAGACAAAAAAATATATTTTTTATGTTTTGAAGCGCAGGTTAGCAAATCAGGAGAAAGAGATGGGTCCTGAGGTGTTTTTTACATTACACTTCAGTGCTATTCTAACAATTTTTCTGACTGCCCATGCGTGAATATTGTTTTTGATCTCCAAAGTAGATGCAGAAATTTGTTTTGGGAAAAAATATCTCGAGCATGAATGCATATAATATAACAAATGTGTGTGTCTACCTCATGAACGTTGGCATTCAAGGTTGGACTATATTAAGTATTTCCTTTACTTGCATTATGTTGGCACCTTAAAGAAATGTATGGAGGGTCTCACTCGCCATCGGTAACCAGAAAATCCCCTTAAAAGTCGACACAGGCGCGGACGTCACTGTCATCGGTACCGAATTATTCAAAACGCTGAAGGGAATACAACTCGAAAACACCACATCGTTCCTCCGCGGCCCTAATCGAATCAGGTTGCAGGCCAAAGGAAAATTCCGGTCTATTTTACGTTGAAAGGATCGAGTATACGATGATGAGATTTTCGTGGTGAATGGAGTTGAAGACGCGCTCTTGGGACGACCAGCATATCATCCCTGGGAATTTTGACTTGGCTACGGGAAATAACAGCTGATCATCCGGAAGAAAACTACCAAGAACTTTTTCGTGGCCTGGGAAGAATGCCGAAACCATACGTCATTCGCATCGAGGACGAAGCCGTGCCCTATGCGGTGACCACGCCGAGAAGAGTGCCCTTGCCATTGAAAGAAAAGGTAGAGAAAGAAATAAAGAAAATGGTGAGGGAAGGAATAATAACGGCGGTAGAAGAACCGACGGATTGGTGCGCGCCCATGGTGGTCGTGCCGAAGGCAGACGGAGTTCGAATATGTGTAGACTTCACGAAATTAAATAAATGCATTCGAAGAGAACAGCACGAACTGCCGACCGTGGACGAATGTCTAACCCTGCTGAAGGCTTCGGAAGCGAAAGTTTTCACTAAATTGGACGCTTGCAGAGGATACTACCAAATACCACTACAGAGAGAATGCCGTCCGCTAACTACTTTCATTACCCCCTTTGGAAGATATTGTTTTAAACGGATGCCGATGGGATTATCTTCGGCCGGCGAGCATTTTCAACTGCGGATGTCGGAAGCATTGACAGGTTTAAAGGGAGTATTCAACGTTATGGATGACATCCTCGTATTTGCAGCAACACAGCCGGAGCACGACGTGAGATTGAACGCCGTCCTCCAACGTCTTCGAGAAAAGGGGATCACGTTAAATCGTGAGAAATGCAGATTTCGTGTTGCAGAGACAAAATTCTTAGGCCATGTCATATCGGCCTAGGATGGAATCAAGCCAGACCCCGACAAAGTTTCGGCTATAGAAAAATTGCCGCAGCCCGAAACGGTCGCAGAAATACGTCGATTCCTTGGAATCGTGCATTATCACCTTAAGTTTCTCCCTCATTTAGCGGACGTTACCCAACCCTTGAGAGAGCTGATGAGGGAAAAGGAGCCTTTGCCATGGACTGCAAAACACACCAAAGCTTTTCAAGAAATCAAGCGTAGGTTAACTTGTGCTCCATCATTAGCCATGTACGAAACAAATCGTCCGACAAGAGTATTAGCCGACTCATCGTCATATGGATTGGGAGCCACACTAGAGCAGCAGCAGTCAGATGGTGAATGGAGAGCGGTATGTTTTGCATCACGGACTTTGACAGATACTGAACGACGCTACGCCCAATTGGAAAAGGAAGTATTGGCGCTCACCTGGGCTTGTGAGAAATTAGCAAATTATTTAGTAGGCAAGAAATTTCTTCTATGTACGGATCATAAACCACTCGTGGCACTATTGGGAACGAAGCCCCTGAGCGAATTGTCTGCCCGAGTGCAGCGTTTCCGTATGCGCCTCATGCGTTTTGAATATGAGGTAATTTATGTTCCGGGAAAGAAATTGTATACGCCAGATGCTCTCTCACGATCTCCAATCTCCAAAACTCCTAAAGAAGGCGATATTCTCACCGATGAAGACGTGCAATTGTACGTGGAAGCAGTGAAAGCGGAATCACCAATGAGCGACAAACTGCTGAAGGTAGTATGGGAAGCGCAACGAGGAGATGAAAGAACTCGACGAATAATTAAATATGTGAAAGAGGGGTGGCCACGGAAAGAGAAAATGCTGTTGGAAGATACCAGCGTCTACCATGAACGAGCAAATCATTCCCTCCTTGACGGTCTACTAGTCAGGGGGACAAGGGTTTACATCCCGGAATCATGGAGGAAAGAAATGTTGGACCGACTCCATGCGGGACATCTAGGTATTTCTAAGTGCAGGAGGCGGATGCAGCAGTCAGTGTGGTGGCCAGGAGCATCGCATCAAATGCAGGAAGTGGTAAGCAAGTGCCCGGAATGTCTCGAACGTCGCCCATCGCGAGTAGAGCCATTGAGACCGACGGAGACACCGGCGCGGCCCTGGCAGATGGTAGGAATGGACATTTTCCACAGCCGAGGGCGTGAATACTTAGTCATCAGCGACTACCTTTCAAAATACCCGGAGGTCGCGTATTTGGAAAATACGCGGGCCCCGAACGTGATTGGAAAAATAAAATCCATATTCGCGCGTCACGGAATCCCACAAATCGTCCGAGCGGACAATGGGCCGCCATTCGGAGGAAGAGAGTTCCGAGAATTTGCGCATGAATACGGATTTGATCTCATAACTAGCAGCCCATACTACCCAAAGAGTAATGGACTAGCTGAAGCAGCGGTGAAAACGGTAAAAAACATACTCGCGAAAGAAAGAGACCCATGGTTGGGACTCCTTGCATACCGTGCTTCACCCTTGGAGTCTGGGTATTCCCCGGCGGAACTGCTAATGGGACGTAAGCTGAGAAGAACCTTGCCATTGTGTCCCAGGAAGTAAATGGCCCAGCCTTACGGCCGTACGGGATAAGAATAAGGTCATCATGGAGAGTCGGAAGAGGAAGTACGACCGACGACACCGGACAAAAGAACTACCCCTATTGACTGTGGGAGCTACGGTTTGGGTGAGAGATCGTCGGGAGTATGGAACGGTTGTCGGAGAGTCGGGCCATCCCCGGTCCTGTCGGATTGAGACAGGTAGCGGAGTCATCAGGAGGAATCGGGAGGCGCTGACCTTAGCAGAACGGCTGCCGAGTACATCGGAAGATTACGAGTCAATGTTCCCAGACCTCGAGACCACATCGGAGAGCGACAACCCACCGGAGACGGGATTAGTCAAGACGAGATACGGACGACTTGTGCGTCCCCCACAGAGATATTCCCCTTAGTTTTGTTTTCCCGTCCCTGGTTTTGTTTGGCACTTTTCAGGAGGAGAGATGTGGCGGGTTCGCGTGGAGGCCCCAGTTAACTGGCACGCCGGAAAGGCAGCGGCGCCAAGGACGCGGAGCAGGCGATGAGCGACTCCGAGGAACTATAAAAGGCCATGTCATCATGCAGGGAGGAGAAGTTTTACTGTGACCACCTAATTGTACAGTCGCTCGGGCTCGTCCCTAAGAAAGAGGCCAAACCATAATTAGTTGGTGGTAGTTATTTCGCGGCAACAACACAGGGACCACAAATCTGTTTGAGTGGTCAGTGCCCCAAGTGCTCAGGAATATTTAGCCAACATTCAAGATTATGTCCTTACCCAATAAGAATGTGTGTTTATCATTTTATATGGTCTATAATATCACCAGACTATTTTACTGTGAGGTATGATCAGGTGCCTCCAAAGGACACGATATTTGTCGTACAACAAAAGTCCATTGCTCGCCGTAGCTGACACTCAGTTACCGAGTCTTTTCAATTCCTCTTTACATCAGATATTAAAAATTAGTAAGTTTTGGGAACAGAATGAAATGAAACCTAGGTCTGAACAGCCGTTTTCTCAGAATGTTCTGTTAAAAATTGACCCGTGTGTATAAAGCATGTTCCATTGGCACTCAACATGCTTTATAAGTATGTACTTAAAATGCCGTACAATGGACAGGCGCCAAAATGTAGAGCTTTTTCTTTGATTATCTGGAAGCCAAATTTGTGTTGAAACTGTCACTAAAATTGAAGTTATGGTATGGCTTGATCTAAAAAAACCTCATATAAATTAACCAGCTCTAAAAAGTAATGCAGTTCAGAGACCCCTGGACTTACCTCACAACAAATGATCTGGTGGTATTTTAGAGCGTCAAAAATTAAAAAAAAATGTTCTTATTGGATGGTATGGGCATATTTTTCAAGAATAGGTTAATATTCCAGAGAACTTAGGATCACTGGCCACGCAAAAAGATGGGTGGACGCCATTCTTTTTCCATTGGGTTGGCTTTCGGGATTCGACCGCGTATTCATCATTCTGGATGGCGACGTTTCGCCTACTATGCCGTAGGCGTCCTCAGGCCAGGCTGAAGGCTCCGAAACACTTCAGCCTGGCCTGAGGGCGCCTACGGCATAGTAGGCCAAACGTCGCCAACCAGAATGATGAATACGCGGTCGAATCCCGAAAGCCAACCCAATGGACATCCAGAACGCCGCGAAAGCCTTCGATATAAAGCCATTCTTTTTCGTTACGGGCTCGAACGGTCGCTTTAGCGGACTACTATTGACGGGTCCTTTCAATTATCTCGCGCTCCTTTCAGTGCACCCATAGCATATTCATTCCTTAAGAATACTAAGCTACAATTTTATTGGATTGAATTGTTTCGTTTGGTAAATTATTTTTTTCATTTTTCCCTAGAGTAAGGGTATTTGGTCCTTCGTAGGACTTGTGTAATGGGCTATTTCTACTTCTCTCCCCAATTGCAATTTTTTATATTTATATATATTTATTTTCATGCATATTTGCTATACCGGATGGTTTTTTATATTTTCCTAATACTTTATATACATTGCCCTTATGGTGCTCTTATTATTCTTAATTTATCTGCATATTGGCGCTTAGTATGAACCCCAGAAGTAGGCTCCTTAGGATTCATTTTTTCGGATTTATTTTTCCATTTGTCAGTCTTAGATCCGTAGAGTAACTCGTTCGAAGCTGTTTTTTACTCGCTTCTTCCGAAATAATGGTCGTATGGTCATCCAGGTATCCAGTGACTTTTGTTATAAAGTGCATTTATTTTTCTCAGAATTCATACGTTTTCTGTCAGTTATCAATGCGAAACCGCTGCAGAATGAACGCAAAAACACGAATTACTACGTCGATAAAACTATTCACTCCATCCTGTACAAAACCGTTGTTAAAAGTTTTCCTTAATTGAGCTATTCTACTTTGGTTGTTTATCGAGATCTTCTTTGGCCGCGATGATTCGGTATTTGGTGGAAGGTTCTACTTTCCCTTATTTCCACCTTAGAAGCGCAATAATTCAACTTAGCTCTTTTGTTCCAGATTTTTAAGTTTTCAGTAGTTTCAATAAGTGTATCAATATTTGGTCCTTAGTATAAAAACACAGAATCATCTAATTTGGTCGTCGTCTGCCTATTGTATAATTTATGCATTATCAGTAAAAGTTATGTCAATTACAGCAAGGGCTGATTCCTTTCAATATCTTTGTGGCTCCTCTGTCGCAGCGTATGAAAGAGCACTGATGACACACTCCATTCCACTAACAGCGACATCGTATCAGCTCTATCGATGAGGACACAGATCTATATGATACAACAATATGAATATAAATTCAGATTTTTAGCATTTTTTCCTATATATAAACCACATTTTAAGCCTGCGGATCTAATTTATCCCACTGGCGATTGTGAATAATCAAGAAAACCAGCGGAACCTAAAGCTTCAAGAGCTTAAAGTGAACTCCTCTAAGTGAGCCGGAAGTTTATTTTTTTCGTGGTCGCCGGAAGGTTTTTTAGGACCTTCCTTGAAAATATCTAACTCTTTGTAATGATTCGTGTGATGAAGACACTAAGCCATTAGGTCTTCACAGTTATAGATTATTGGCTCATTAATGATTGCGAATGGTTTTGCCCTCTCGCGGAATATGATAGACCACCTTAGCGAAGAGTATTTGTACGAGTAGAAGTTTATGCAATTTGTAAACGACGGGAAAATTAAATAAATAAAAAAATCATGGGTTAAAGATAATTAAGAAGCATAATTTTATTAAAAGCAATATCAAGGACGATTTCACTTGCTGCCTGTTTTTTCTCCTTAAATCATTGGTCCTTGGCTCGAATTTAGATGGGTAATGTCCAGCCCGTCCTCAGCGCTGTTGCTCCCTGTGAAAGTGGCAGGCAGGAAGTGGAGAATAATTTACGCTGTCGAAGCCTTTTACCCTGGCTGGAAGTAATGGACCTCGAGGTAACATTTGCCGTCATGAATATTCTCTGGGGCAATCTAAAATATCAACACTTGTGTAATTAAAGTGTTTGAGGATACTTTCGCTGTTCAAGAAGTTCAGTTGATAACGAGTAGCCCCATGCTGCAGCAAATCTTCGTTAATTAGGCACGTTATGAAACATTCATGCGGGACTTGGGACGCATGCGGGACATGCGGGATTTTTCAAATTGAAGATGAGCCTAATGTTTGAATCTTTCATTCTCTAGCTTGAGCCGGTGCATGTGCTATCATATTATAAACAGAAAATAAAAGATCATATAATGCAGGAAGTTTATTATCATAATTGTAAAAATTATGGTTTCCATATTCGCTAAAATTTGGTAATATGTGATTTCTCTCCAATGTGTAATCAAATGAGTACCTTCATCTATCATCGTTTCTTCATGTTTTACCCTCTAAGTTAGAAGTTTGCCGGAATATCTAATTTGACGCTTGGTGAAACGATTTATGTGATTTTGTGAGAAAATTATCAGGAAACCTGAAACTTACAAATAAGCGTGTACCGTGTAATTACACTAAATATACATCTTTCTTCATTGTGCTTAATGGCTTTCGGAAACCAGTAGTTCACCTATACATTTCCGGCGAGTATAGCGGTGAACCATTAATAAAAACTTCTCTCTTTATTCTAATATATGCTATCCTTGCTTAGTAGTCGTGCGATCCTACGGCAGCCCATACATTTGGGATTTTATGACTTTCTTACAAAATGGCACTGCAAAATGAAAAAAGCTGAACCTTTAACTTAAGAGCATTGTTTTGGTAATCATGTGCAGTGGGACGCAGTAACTCATTACAACGTGCAGCGGCGGAAATATATACATTTTTTCCAAAGAGAGTGCTTGAGCGTCGAGAAATATGAGCACATTCAATTTTCCAGGATAAAATTTATGCTCAACCTAAGCCTTTAAAATCGTATAAAAAAGAAGAGGAATCCATATTCGCCTTAAAAACCGCTGTAGCTTGCAGTTTTGTATTTTATATTGCCTCTTATTCTAGAGTTATACAGGTCATAGATGTTTTTTCCTCAAATTTTTATAGTTCGGACATGAATAATGGTTGTTTTTTTCTGTAACTTACGTAGAAAAATATTTCTTTTGTTGTTCCTAAATGTGAGCACAAAGTGCTCCTGTGTTTTTAAAATTTGATGAGAAAGCCACTGCTTTTTTTACCTTTTCCCAGATGGTAAAAATTTTGTCAAACCTCAGATCATACATTTATCGAATACAGCCACATATATTCATGGCCAAAAAAGCAACAAAGAGGCCGTAAAATGCCCACCTTAAATTCAATACGCGTCCCACGAAGGGAAACAGATTGCCACTAAATTTTTTAATTCCGCATATCATAAAACCAATGCCAAAGTCATTAGAAGCATTCACTTTAAACAGGCATAAGAAGCCATTAGTTATATACGCGAAAACGAAAGGAAAAATTAAATTTTGAACATTGCAATCTGACCAAACGAATATACAAGTTTAAACCGGATGATAAAGGTTATTTACAAACTTTTTCAAAATGAAAAACTGGTCCATATATTCTGTTCACTCTTCATCTAAAAAAGATGACACCTTGTGTCGTCATTTTCTCATACCATCATGTTTGTGCTTATCTCGCAGATGCTGTAATCTCCGCTTTCGTACAAACTTTTTCAAAATGAATAACTGGTCTATATATTCTGTCCACTCTTCATCTAAAAAAGATGACACCTTGTGTTTTCATTTTCTCATACCATCATGTTTGTGCTTATCTCGCAGTTGCTGTAATCTCCGCAGTATTTGTCCTAATGCAGCTTCAAACCCATCCTCCGCAAGGCGACACTACCTGAATAACTATCGAATGAAAAGAAATTTTTATCCCAAAAACTGATTGTCTGTATGTTTCAAAACTAAATGAAGTTTGGCGTAAGATGTTGCAATTTTGTTATCTAATAATGAATCGTTTGAGCCCACCTCATGGACGGGATTAGGGTATAAGTATAGAGCCCTTCCTAACCCCGCATTTCACCTCCGATGGGCAGAACTTCCGTCAGAGTATGTATATAACAACCGATTTCTCAAAAACTGGTCGATCGATTTGCTTAAACCTCAGGTTCCGAAAAAAGAGACCATGTGGTACAATTTGCTCAAAGCCCTTCTCTGCCGGGGATGAGGACAGGTCTCCCCGGGGATATATTAACTTTGTTGTTAATACTACTCCAAATGGCGGCGCATCGTAAATAGAACTCGTAAATATTATAAACATAATAGTCTAAAAAAACAATCATTTGATTTTGTTTAGTTTCCAGATTCAAAGACTTATGACCATGATTTAGAGCTTTAATTTTCATAATAAGACATTTGTGCCAACCTCATGGAAACGCCTTCCCATGACCAACTACCTTATCCAACCGCATCGATGGATTAGGTTTATAAATTTTTAACCTGGGCATTCGAATTTCCACCTCTTATTTCGATATTGTTTTCTTTTGCCAAATTCTCGGGACTGTGTTACCCTGTATATAATTTTGTAATACTTATGAGATTGGATTTATCCCGGCAAATTTGCTCTTTTTTGAAGCCATTGCTATGTATCGTAAGATTATTTGGCTTTTGCCTGTTCGTGTAATTTTGGGCAGCTTTGTTGGAAGTGAAGTAAACACTTACAGATGAAATATTGCCTATTATCGTTTCATGGCAACAAGCTTATTTAGACGTATTTAGAGATCTCAGCTATTTATTTCTTGCGAGAGAAATGTTTAACGCGTTTGAAATACGCTCAGCTGAGTAATTCAACATTGAATGTTAAACCAATTTTTAAAGCATTCATTTTCGAAAATTTTTATATTGGTTCACCAACCTATTCAGTTTGTGCGATTCAATGCGCTAAATACACGATTCCATGCGAGATGTTCGGCGCAATGTGCGATAAAATAGGCGAGATTGATAAAATAAATAATTGAAATGCAAATATTAACGTATTTTATATTAATACTGTAGTTAGTTGCATGTAGTAAATATAACTATTTTCCACGATCACCAAAAACAGCTCGTATGTTTATATCGGGGTATTTAATGAAGACTGTATCAAGGAACATAGTACTACAAACCAGGAAAAAGTATGAGAAAACATTCGTGTGTAGCGTGTCTGTCAATGGATTGGAAGCATGGACCATTGGAAAAGCTGATCAGAAAAACTAGCAGCCCTCAAAACCTGGTGCTGGAGGAGGATGCTAAAGATAAAATGGACGGAAAAATCAGAAATGATGAAGTGTACAGAAGAGTAGAAGAGGAAAGGACCATATGGAACACCATACAGAAAAGAAGTACGGGATGAATTGGACACACCCTGAGGCATGATGGGTTTGTGAAGAAAATAATTGAAGGAAAAAAGGGAATAGTTCTCAGAGGAAGGCTCAGGAATAAGGCCATGGACAAAAATAAAGAGAAATGTACATAGGAAGAGACACCAAGAGATAAAGGAACTGGCATTACCTAGTGAAGGTTGGTAGGCTGCAGAAAATAATTGAAGGAAAAAAGGGAATAGTTCTCAGAGGAAGGCTCAGGAATAAGGCCATGGACAAAAATAAAGAGAAATGTACATAGGAAGAGACACCAAGAGATAAAGGAACTGGCATTACCTAGTGAAGGTTGGTAGGCTGTTGGTAGGCGTAATGATTTGTGATACGATACGCGATTTTAAATGATGCGGTGCAGTATCTACGATGTATTGCGTTTGTCGCAACGCAAAATTTATATCGACGAGTGAAGTTGAATTTTGAATTTCACATGGCCTTAAGTAGAGGTCGTGTTGGGGGGGATTAAGTGGAAAGGGTGAGATGAAGAACAGTGGAGATGCGCTAGTTAGACGGGCTTTGTCCCTTCCTTAATGCATCCTTTTCAGAGCGTCGAGTTTTTTTTGGTCTCCCTATTGGAGTAGTGTTATTAGTGAATCTAAAGGTAGGTTTGATTCTCGAAGTTGCTTTTTGTGCTGGAAAAGAGGCACCCCATGAATAAAATAGCTCTAATGCTACATCCACTCAGATTCCTGAATTTCAGCGGGTATTGTCTTAATGCTTTTGAATTTCAATCTTTGTATGCGACTTCTTGTGATCTAGAGTGTGACGTCGAGTCATTACTGTCCCTAAGAATGAGAGAAAATAGGATAATTGCTTAAGTTTGATCTCTTCAAGGACTAGATTTATAATGATGTACTGAGTAATTTCTGTATTGATGGAGTGAGGCGTCATCTTGAGTAAGTTCATAATATTAAGGATTATTAAAATGTAGAAATAAAATGAGAAACTTTTCCACTAGGATAAAATTTACTTCGAACCGGGTTTTTATAGTTTATATATCATCATTTGATCCTGTTTGCCATTTGTCTCATTTTTGCCGACCGTAGCCTTAATAGTGACAGAGGATGAATCTCTTAGGTATCATATTTGGAGTTAGTCATGGGTAAAATGATTAATGAAAGATCAAGACTTAATAAACACGGTAAAAGATTGTCATTCTTTGATTAACTAAAATTATCTAGCAGTAATAAGTTAGAGCGTTTCATACCTTGCGACACAAAATGTCTAGAAGATCTATACTTTCTTCAACCAAAATTCAAACAGATAAGTTCATCATCAGATCCTGAGGATGATAACATTCAAAACTGGATCGAAGTAAATTTTATCCTTGCGGAAAATTGCTCATCTTATTTCTGCATTATGCAAAAATTTCACTCAATTTCGCAAGAATCTTCGGATTTTATGAGTATTATTAATAAAATAACTATACAATTCCACATGTTTTTTTTGATTGATCGAAACCAACGTGCCATGCTAAATATTTTTATCCAAATAGCTTTATACTTTATATTAAAAGTTTCACCAACGACACAATCAGTTGGGTATGTAGTTGCTGTCAACTGGGATCAGTTCAATGATGCTTGGGTTTTACTGATGGACAAATTAGAGATGCTGATGGAGATGAATCATAGAGAAGGTGCTTGACTGGATCCAGTCTTTATCCAAAAGGTGGTAATATGTGAGGAGGAAAAGATATTGCTATTTTATTCACTATTTGAAATGACGATAAATACATAAAAGAACTAATATGTGTTGGTGAATAGAATAGAACCTACCTTGGCAGGGAATTTCTTCTGCCACAATTGTCGGTGCTTGAAGACAAATTGTTTTGCTAAATTTTTACCATTGAAGGATATTTTTTTCTCATGTGTTTTTTCAAGGCCAAATGAACTTACCTGTATGATTTTGGGCAGGGGAGAGTTTTTGGCATTTTGTTTCGTAACATGTGAAGGGCTCAACTTAATTGATAGGTAGTTTATAGATAGATTGATAGGTCTATTGCTAGGTAGTTCTAGATAATCAACTAATGATAATCTTTTACGGTGTTCTTTAAGTCTAGATCTTTAAATAATCATTTTACCCATGAATAACTCCGAATATAACTGCTAAGAGAGTCGTCACTAGTAAGGCTACGGTTGGGGAAAATGAGCCATGAATGACAAACAGATTTAGATCTTTCGAGTTTTACTCTAACGCATAAAGTGCTCACGTTTTTTGAACGAGTAATGAAATAGTCTTGAAGAAGTAGGCCAGAGTGCAATCTATGGAATTAAATCACGCATGTCTTTGCAAGCCAGTGATAAATTGCATATGATTAAATGCGAATAATATCGGCTTTCGTGGAATGAAGGTGTTCAGAAAACGGGAAGTAATTGGAACTTGGTTACTTTCCTTAATTAACTAAAACACCGCGTGACCAGACCGACGGAAACTGTTTTGAATTGCTAAACGGAGGGTATTTCCGTTAACTCAATATTAATGTTTCTTTTTGCTTGCGGTGTGAATTTTGTAGGGCCTCTTATACAAATGAGTTTTTGTGAAAGGACCGAAGAAATACAATGGAAACAATTTCGGACAATTGCTGCAGTATTTTCGCCGCGGTGTATTATCATCAGTTTCTGCCAATTTTTTTCTATCCCTTCTAAAATCTTCATTGATTTATCTTTTGCTTCCTTCAATTTGCCTAACTTGCTTGGATCCACTTCTTTCGCCTTTATTTCTGTCTTAACTTTTATATCCAATCATGCTCATGTATTAATAAAACTATCTATTCCTATACCCAACCTTAAAGACTACATTACGTAACACTACTGCAACCTATCGTTCCATGCGGCACCAGTTTTTTTCTGATTATGCCAACCATAGGTATAGTTCTTTTTAATGTCCACTGAATAGTGGCAATTTTCGTCATTATTTCTTAATTATCCTCTGTGGTTTCGTGATGCGAGAATTTCATTAAGGAATTACGGTTTCAGTTACATACCTTGTAGTTATAAGGAAGCAATTGGAAAAGAATCATCTTGATATATTACTTTGTGTGTGATCTCATTGATGGTCGTTTATTTATTTTTTTGCATAAAATAGAAAGTTTTTAAATAATGCTTTAATTTTTGGTGGCACTCAGTTTATATTTTCTCAGTTGCTGAGCACAAAATTATCAACTGGATTAGTTATTAATGGATGTTGTCACTAGTTGAAACAGAATGTTGTTGATTGTAAAGTAGGTTTGGCATTGAACATTTCTGATTTATATTGATTCATTGAACAAAGTGCTTCCCGGTATTTATCATAAAATACTTCCCTTCTCGCTCAGTATTCTGTGATAGATACATTCTATTTTGATATGTTTTAAATAAGTAAAAGGTTCACGTAAAGCTCAAGAGTATTCAGAAAAGCTCAGTGATTATTCGGAAAAATACAAGACCGGCGAATATGAACATAAACACAAATGGTGTCAATAGATAACAGTTCCAATACAGAAAACTATTTAGAAGTACATTGACTAGAAATTTTTTCTATCCCTTCTAAAATCTTCATTGAGTTATTTTTTGCTTCCTTCAATTTCCCTAACTTGCTTGGATCCACTTCTTTCGTCTTTATTTATGTCTTAACTTTTATATCCAATCATGCTCATGTATTAATAAAACTATCTATTTTCATACCCTATCACAAAGGCAACATTTTGAAATCTTACTTAGCCACGCTTCTTTAAAAAATCATTCTTTTTTCCTGATTTAGGTCTTAAGCCTGTTCCAGCTTCACTGAACCGTCTCATCTTTGGTCTTCCGACACTTTTTCTACCGTATGGCATAAGATTCAAAGCCTAATTTTAATATATTTCCTTAGACATCCATAGTCAATGCTCTTTTCACCTATTGTTGTACTCTACTAACTTATCTGACGTTGCCTGAATACCTTACTTCTTCTTACATATATATTCCTTAATTTCCTAACCATGTACGTCTTTTTACAGCTCGAATAAATTTCATTTATGATGACTATTAATGTTATTCCATTTTATTTTTCTGCCCAACATTCTGAGCCCTAAAACTCAGTGGGAACTACTATTACTTAAAGAAAAATTATCTGAATTTCTTTCTTGGTTTTGCCTTTGAAAGCTCTTCTTATCGCTCCATTTATATTATTGAACATTTTGGTTTCATTGACAATATCTTTGTCCTCGTCGTGGGTTATATCTCATCTCAAATACCGGAAATTGGACACCTGTTCTAGTGCTTGATCTTCTAGGGAAATTTTTGTTTTTATTGGGTTGCTTCTTAAGAATACCATAGTTTTTATTTTTGCTTATACGGGGCAGTGCGGCAGCATAATTTGCAGAATAATAAGGTGAAGGGTCAATAAAACAAAATATGTTATAGATATCGTTGTAATTATTTTTTCTCTATACTCTACAACTTACATTTTAAGCATTCAAGTGGTACGTATGTCAAGGTGAATATATTGGACAAACCTGTTTAATCTTAGGGTCGTATTTGAACCTCGTTTCCTCGCGCCGAATTCAAATCAGCAAATTATGCTGTTGCACCCTGTACATGTTACTCAATGGGTGTCATTTGTGAACCGCCATTTGCAATTTATCTTCATTATCTTGTTTGATAACTTGGTAATCAGCGAATTGTATTTACGTACTCAAAAGGTCCTTATTCTATGCCTGGTGCTACATTGACCTCCTTCAATTTCTTTAAGAGGTTCTAACTATGTAGAAACAAAGTCGGTCGCATCTGCCAAACATCTTTGTTGGTGACATTTTTCTGCGTTAGATGCTTTCCAGTATCAAACTCCATTCCGGTGCTTCTATAAATGCTCTGAGTAACTTTTATCAGATGCTTAAGAAATACTCTTTTCTTAATAATTGACCAATAATTCTTCTGTACCGACGCGATCGAATGCTTTTACATATTCTATGAATGCTAGATGTATCTCAAAATTAAATTATCGTCACTTCTTCATGATTAGTTTTAAGGAAAGGAAGATGTTGCATTGACGACGTTTTTACTCTAAAACAAATCGTACTAAATCATAGTCGGAAAATACTTTGAAAATAGTAGGTACATGAGTGTAATAGGGTTACTACCATTTTAGTATCATGAGTCTCGTTGGAGTTATTCTAAGGCACTGTTTTACGATATCCAGTTTTATATTTTTCTCGGAATGAAAGCCGAAGTGAAAAATTCGTCCTCACATTAATTGCGCTTACCTCAACTGGCCAGCCGTAAGACGAAATATGCTGTAGCGCAATGCTGGGGACCCCAACTTACAGTCTACTACAAAATAACAAGAACTTAATCGTCCTGATACAAAAGTCAACCAGACATTATAAAACAGAGAAAAAACAGAAGTGTTTTGTCTTCCCTGATTATCTCGTTATCGGAAATCGATCGGAAATTTTTTTCATACTATTGATTTTATGTATCATTAATAAAGGTGGTTATTGGTTATATTGGAAGCCGACCAAAATCTGAGGTCTTATTTTCTGCGATTAAGTTGGCAAGGCAAGATTGACGTGAGGATTGCAAGAAGGGTGGAGAGAGAATGCCGTATTTGGCATAAGCCCTATCATACAGAAAGGCGCCAAAGGTAGAATAGAATAGAAAGCAATTTTATTGTCCTGGGACAAAGTCCCTTTGGACATTGAATCAGTTTACATGCCTTCATGAGGAGTGGAATACAAAGAAAAAATACAAAGCCTTACAAAAAAAATGAAAACAAACCAACAACTTTCAAGTCAGCAGAGAGATATACAATGAGCGAGGTAAATGAAAATGAAAAAACAGTCTCAATATCAATAATCGAAATAGTTTGTTAAAACAAAAATGTACAATCTGTAATACCTATTAATAAGAAAAAAATGAAAAGCAAACAAATGAATATTTTATAAGACAGAAAAACAGCAAATGATTATAGTGAACAAGTAACATGTAACAATATCATCTCATATCATTTTGTCATCTCATAGGTACCATAGTTCAACGTCCCTTCTGATGGAGTTCTCGAGTAGAGGGGTCGGGATTTCAACGTACCTTCTGAGAAATCTTCGCCACCGGCGGGGTGGGAACCTGGGCTTCCGGGATAGGAGACCAGTACTCACCAACCGCAACTGCATCCACCCGATCTTATTTTATTAATTCGGCGAAGCTGATAGCAACATGTACCATAATTTCAGCATAGCATTCTCGTGGCTCTTAGCATTCGAAGTAACTACGTACAGCCCTTAAGTCACGAGCTGCCGTAACTCACCAGCTCCCAGGATCTGACTCACTCATCGCTTGAATCGCGAATCACTTGGCCACGGTTGTAGTAGTGGATCATTTTCATACTTCGAATGCTAGTAAGGCCCCTATGACTTCGGTGTGAATCGTGGACTAGCAATACTGGGATATCTTAGCCAATTGCCACGGGCAACAGTGCCCCTCTCATCCCCATTCTCCTCTCTCCGAGACTTTCTCTATTTTTCGTGTTCAAACCTGAATGGCGAGGAAGGGGCCTCTCTCTCGCTTGATGACCGACGTCAACATCACTAAAAGGCATTTCCCTGGCCACCAAAAGGGACCTCACTGCTGGTCTCATCAAATAGAATTCGTCCAAGAATGCTCCACACTTGCATCACGGTATTTCGCCCCAGATCATGTTGTAATTTCTTATTTATTGTAATATATGCTCCATCGTGGGAGACGTTATCCATTTCAAAGCCCATGTTTGTCTTTATTTAATTTTTGTCGACTCTGTCTTGCCTCAGTGTAGTCAGTTCAACTCAGTGACTACCAATTCAGTTTCGTGCACCGCAGACACATAACTCAGTGACTAAGTATTTCCGATGATGTAATCCTCTCGATCACACTTTCTGCTTTCTCTACATATTTTACCTCGAAACCAAAATTTCAACACATTCCGTTGCAATTTGTGTTTTGTTTCTTTTATCGATTGGCGCAAATTCCCCTCAGCAGTCCCTTCTTCATCGAAATTATCACCGCATTGATTTTTACACTTCCCCACCATTCCAAGCGTAAGTTATGGAGAGGAAATCGAACGTTTTCGGTCACAATGGGTGCAAAGGCTAGGTTTTTGCAACGCTACCGAGATGGAATTCCGGGCTGATCAATTCCGCTCAGCTGCAAAAAACTCATCGAGGAAGACTGTATTGGCGGGAATTAATCACAGATTCATTAGTATTTTCGCCGGGAAAAATGTAAGCGGACGAAAGCGGGACTAAAACCGGCGTGCTCGGGCGATCGGGGACACTTTAAAATATCTTTATGACCCCAGCGCCGGCCACCTCGTTTTCCTCCCGCTCCTCCCAACCCCTCTGTCCCCCTTCACCTCTGCCCCCCAGGGTCTCCTCGCCCGCCCCCCCACTCCCTCCCACCCCAATGACACCCACCTCCCAGTTTGATCGCCCTGCATTGTTCGATACTGCCCTTTTGCCAACGAGCCCCGTTGCAAAACGGCAAAAATAAAGTGTGCAGGGGAAAAAAGGAAAGAAGCATCGCCCGAATATTTTATCGCGCAGGAACGCGCATCGAAGGGAATTGCAACTATTTCCGGCGCTGCGAGTTGCAAAACACACATATGCGAGGATCAATTCAGCGCCGCCGTGCGATATCGCGCGACCGCCATGTTGTGTGACGTCGAGGAAGGGAGGAGCAGGAGGAGGAGCGATTCCAAAATTCTCATTTATTTCGAAATAGAAAAAAAAGAACACGAAATTTGTGTTTTTTTTAAAATTCTTTTTCGCTTTTGTTGCAGGTGAATGCGACGCATTCCCTGGGCGACGCTACCTCTCTCACTCTTTCTATCTATTTCTCTCTATCTCCCTCTCTCTCTGTTGCTCGCTGCAAATCCAGCGGCACGTTACCTTTTTTTGTTTTATTTTTAAGTTCAACACTTTCCGTCAATTCTCTCTCTCTCATATTTTTAATCATTTATAACTGCCATTGTGTGTATGTGCATACGCCGGCGCTAAAAATCAAACCTGTTTTCTCACAGGCTTAGACACGATATCAGGAAAACCTCCGAGCAAATTTTTTCGTTCGATCTTTCCGCCTGTGAAAATAGCGCAGGAATTTATACGGACGGAGAGCTTTTGCGTGCACACATCGGATGTCTGTGTATGTGTGTGTGGAATGCAATTAATCAGTTCTTGTTTTCCGGGGTTTGGAGATCAACGGTTTTTATCGACGGATTTGGGCCTCGATGGGTGTGTGCCCGTTCGGTTCCGAATGGCTAATCTGAAGATCGCGGTTTCGAGTCCGAATCGTTGCGTGGGCATTGCGTTTTGACTTGTTTGTTTGATGTCGCTGGGGAATCCTCGCGTATAATCCTGAGGCCTACACCGAGCCGAGTGGAGAATCGGTCGAGGAATCCAGTAAAAGGTCGGCTGACCTCCAGCGTCGCTTGATGAATGAGACATCTTTGTGTATATATGCGACCGCTTTGGGTTAAAGCTAGAGAAAAAGGGGCGTTAGTCACTCGTGTGCAAAAACTTCCGGACCAAACTTCATAGCTCACCCTCCAACAAGCACAAAATTGGTATGCAAAACATTCCACACAACAAAAGGATTGTGCTGTTGATTTTTGATGCTTTTACTTTTATCGTCAAAATTTCATGTAAAACGTAAATGCTAAGGATGGTCAGTATTTATATCTAAGAGGTAGAGTTATTTGAAAAAAGCTTTAGGATGATGTACACTTTCACGCCGCTCTGGCAAAGGCGCACTGCCATGTTAGCTTTAGTTTTGACCAGACACGAAGGACCGCATATACACATTTAACCTACATATATGCATACCTGGTACCTCATGCGCGTAATTTTTGACCAAAGAATTTACGTTCACTCCTGTAATCTGGGAAATGTTCAAACTTTCACCTTGCTTTAGGATATCCGTTGTCATGCACCGAAAATCGACCTGCATTGCGAAATAATTTGCCGTTTGTGTCTGTGCTAGCCTCTGGTGCTGTTTTGTTAAGCAAATAAATGGACGTGCGACTGCAATCTGGCCTCACTAGATATGGTGACCCCTTTCCTTAAAAAGGACCCCTTTCCTTAAATTTATATATATATATATATATATATATATATATATATATATATATATATATATATATATATATATATATATATATATATATATATATATATATATATATATATATATATATATATAAATACGTTGGTGGATTGGAGTCAGCCATGCGGCGATGAACACACGATGTGGATAGGATGGAGGAGATAGACACACAAAAAAAGAGACGATCACACTTACATAGCTAGCTTTCGGAACTAGTCCGTCTTCAAGGCGTATCACGGAACAAATGTCGTGTGCGCTGGTGAGGATAGGGGTAGGAGGGGCGGTAGGTTAGGGGAGTGGGGATGGGGGAAGGGGTTTTTCCCAGCGGTTGACGAACGGTTCTTGAAAAGGGGAAATTTTTACCAGCTCGTGTCTTGGCCGGAGAGAGCGGAAGGGGTCGCAGTGAGGGTGGGGGGGGGGGGGAGAGGGAAGGGAAGGGGGTAAATGGAAAACAACGGGGAGCGTGCGATTAATGTATTTTATTTAATCCGGGCGCGGCGTACGATTTTAGCAACCAGATTATGGCCAGCTCCTTCTGGCGCACTTCAATTAACGGGGCGTCCGGGGGAAGGGAGATCAATATTGCCACCTCAAAGCACTTGTCAAAGGACAAGCCATGCTTCCGCACATGAGTAGGGACGGGGAAAGTGGAAGATGGGTCTTTACAGGTGCACCGATGGTTATTCATTCTAATATTAAGGGGTGTAATACATTCGCCCACATAAAAACCGGGACATAGTTTACATTGTAACACATAAACTAAGTTGTGGGAGTCGCAAGAGCCGGAGGCTTTGATGTCGAACGGCGTCTCTGTGTTAGGACTCTGAAATGAGGATAGGGGGCGAAACATATTGCACGTTTTGCACCGTGGTTTGTTGCATCTCTGTGTGGTGGGACGGGGAGTGTCATTCGATGTACCCTCTCGCGAAGAATTGGAGCGAAGAAGATTGGCTAAGTTAGGTGGACGTCTGAAACATACTGTGGGGCATTTGGGTAGGAGATTGGCTGTCGATCTGTTAGTATCTAAAATTGGGAATACGTCTTTGAGGATGGTCTTGAGTTTTTGGACGCCAGGAAAATATGTGATGTGAAGATTTAGGGCGTCCAGGGGGGTGTCTTTTTTACGTGGGGTGAAATTAGCAGAGGAGGGTAAAATACGTTTTTTTAGAAGTGGCTCGGGATAATTTCTATTGGATAAAGAATTGTGAAGCTTATCAAGGTATTCGTGAAGTTTTTCTTTGGAGTTGCAAATCCGGTGGCCACGGATCGACAGCGAATAAGGAATT